>JAJQWJ010000001.1:153093360-154330860 GCA_023637945.1 Phaethornis superciliosus | reverse complement strand
ATAGACCTGCATACATTTTTGGTTTGCAGTGCATGTTGCATAATAGCTTGTGCAATAGGATTTCATTTAACTATATAGATTCAAATATCTGTTACTGCCCACTTTAGGGAGACAAAATTAAAATGGTTTGGTGGATTACAAGATATGTAAGGAATAAAAAAAGAAGCCCAAGCATCTTAGAAATGCAGAAGGTATATTATTAAAAAATAATAGAATACAAATACAAGGGAATATCTTTGTTATGTACAATGTTACTGGCTACGTATCTTAGCTTCATTTTGTATTTATGAATATATTTTCAGTAGAAGGATAAATAGGTGAAAATAGTTCACTACCATATGATTTGTTTTATCCTTAGGCATCGCCTGGGGTTACTGGTACAGCCCTGGCTCTCAGTACCGAAAAGTGAAATGTGCAACAATGAAAATTTTATTAAAACGTATGTTAACCCATTACAGTATGTTCACTTCCAATTCTTTGTAAGAATGCATGATGTATCATTTTGTGTGTGTCATTTTTTAAAAAAGATATGAGTCAAGTAGAGGAGCAAATTTAATGGGAGAATTTTATGGGAAACATTATACAAATGGCAGACTGTGCGATTCCCATTATTAAAATAATTTGTCATTGTATGAAAAAATGGTATAAATTTCAAGAAAGAGTCTTCTGTAGTTATCTGCCCTTTTTTAATGACAGTGGCTTTTGTGCAGTAAAGGCAGACACGTTTTCAAGCAAAGCCCATTTCAGACCAGAATTTCTGAGAGCCCTATTAATGTTTCATGCTAATCAAGGAGAGTGGGAAATAGAGCTGACAGGTGCTTTCTACTCTGCTTATTCCTGTCTTCCTGCATTAGACATTACTAGCTAAAAAAGAGCCAATATGGTTCCTTTCCAGTGCATGTGGCAACAAGGGCAGAAATAAAATGCTTCTTTTTATGAGTTTATACTTGTTTTCCTTATTGCCTCCACTGGTGACATCCACAAATGTATAGATGTGGCGATTATTAATAAAAAATCATTTTACTTTGAATGGCAACCTGAACTGGACTCTGACATTTCCCCCAGAGCACTTTGGAAACTCCAGAGTGCCGGTAGCACATCTGAGAGAAACCAAGGTCCATCTGGGACCCTTGTTTTAACAGCTCACACAGTAGTACTTCCATCTGAGCCAGAAAGAAACACGTACCTTTACTCTAGGACAAGACTTTTTGATTAAGAAATGCCGAGGTGAAGAACAGAAGTAAACTCTTCAAGAAGCAGCTGGAAGATAGAACATGAAAGCTGCGATGGGCATTGCTGAGGGTTGCAACCCTCCGCAACCCTCCCCTGACCCAGGTACCTCTGAGTTAGTCAGCATCACTCTGAAGGCAGTGCTTAAACCCCTGTATAGCTAAAGGAGAGAGCAAGATGCCTTTGAAAGCCTACTGAGGAGTCCCATCTGGCTGAGTTTAGGTACACAATTTAGGCAGAGAGGCTGTCTCTCTGGAGGCCCTCGAAGGCACACGTCTCTGGTGCCCGTGCGGGAAGTTTCGGCTCTTCCTTTGGGAAACTTGTTTCAATAGGCAGTTAACTGCAGATCCAAGTTAGGTGCCCAAGTGAGGTAGACCAGGCTGTAGCCTCCAACAACAAAATGGCTGAAATTCTGCAAGCTGGGACTTGACGGAACTGTGTTTGTACAACGCGTGTGGGGAATTTCGTAACCGCGGCAGCTAGCGAGCCTTAAATTTGCATTGCTGAAGTAATCAGGAAAAGGAGAACCCGAGCCCACTGTTCCACTATACTGCTTTTTTCTATGCAAAGCAGATACTGTTAAGTCATACTAATTGTGCATGACAGACAGTGTAGCCATTTTTTCATGTAAATTGTATACAATGACTCAGAAAATATTGATTTACTTCAGTATCTCTATAGACCTTCTGAGCTTTGAAAAAGAGCTGCATTTGCTTAATTGAAATAACTTTCTATTATAAAACTTAACTCAAGCAAATCCCTAATCTGGACTACTTTAAACGGATTTAACTCTTGCCTACTTCGATTTTATGTGCTCACAATTTACTGCTTTAAGTGAACTAATAAACACATTCACACATATTTGAATATAAATACAGCTCAAGGAAGTGTATATTAAGAATCTGACAAATTACCTAAATTATTTTAAACCACTGTAACCTTTCCTCATGACATGGACATGAGTTTATGAAAAAAAAATTGTAGATTATTACATGAAGATAATTACTGCCTTTATCTGACAGGACACAAACTAATCCTGTTTTTTTGCTTGGTGTAAGGAAATTGACAGCACTTTACCATGAAATTAATTTTGCTGTTAAAAAGACATGATTTGTACAGTAAAACATGTCTATTGTAGACTCATTATCAATGTGAAGAAATACCACAAGAGAGTAAACTTCAGTTTCTTAAAGAAGTGTTTTCTCAACACCATTAGAATCCCCTTGAATGATGATGGTGAGGCACATGTGGGTCCCTGTGCCAAAGGGCTTTTAACCTATATTGTTTTATTTAATATGTTAAACATTGTATACTTAAAAAAAAAAAAAGCCAAAAAAAAAAAATCCAAACACCAAAACTTTAATAAATCTCTTGCTTCCATCGAAAGAAAATAGCTTTTAACATAAATTTAAAGGTGAATGAGTGATTTATCCCTCCATGTATTCTGAAAAGTTGTCACTGTCTACAGGCTATGTACATGTTAATAACACTGCTGCCTTTAGGACAGGACAAAATGTTATGATATTGTACAGAAGTTATCACAGAAATAATTAGAAGCACAAAGAATGCAATTCTTTATGGACAGGAATCTCGGATTTTTAATCTTATCTGTGCACCAGAATTGTTGATAAACTTATTTTCTTTAGACCCCTATCTTTACTGCTTGTCTAAAGGATTAACCCAAGGAAAGTTAAGAGGGTTTGCTTTCTGACTTTAGTACTTCCCCACTACGGTTGGAAAAATGATTAGTTAGCCATTTTACCCTTGGATCTTAACTCTCTAAAGCTTATGGAGAGCATCGTTTAAGTGAGAAGCCTCAGCTTCACTCCTTGGATAACACAACATCCATTGCCAAAAGCCCTATAAGCTCCATCTGCCCTAAAATTCCCTTAGCAGATGTCAAGATTACATAACAACCTTGTTTAGATTTGGCCTCAAAACTTAGGGAAGAGTAAGCAGGATTCGCCATGCTCTTTGTTTCTTGTGCTTGGGAAATAGTCAACTAATAATACCAATATTTAGAGGCATAATTTAAGCCTATAAGACTACAGTAGCTGTTAGTGTCTTGAATTGGTGCAGTGTAATGTGACTTCTGAAGGTAGAGTATATTCTTTTTCCAAATTACCTACCTGTCTTTCAGTGGAAAGGTGACTAAAGGACAGACAATTTGCTTAGGTTCTGATAGTTTCAGAACTCATAGATGATTCCAAGTTAGAATTTTTCTTTTTTACCCCTTAGAGCTGAGTAAAAGTTCATAGAATTAAAACACTGAAATACTCCACTAATTAATAAAATAATATTAAGAAATATCTGCTTCATCCTAACATATTTTAAGCCTTATATTTTCTCTCTCTGCCTTCTACCAAGAAAAGTCACTCAAGGACCAAGGTTTTATATGTGCACATATGCTTTAGTATGTTGAGTTCTTTGCTGTCTTAGTGAGGAAATGAAGATTTTAGTGTGTTCTTATTAAAGATTTTTTGGGACCCCTCCCAAAAACATAGAAATAAGTGGAGAATATGGATCTTGCAAGCAAGTATTGAATGATGTTTAGCTTCCAACTACAAAGAACAGGCATTCTCTTCACCAAAGCAGGAGCCCTGCTCTCATCAAGGTTTGAGACCAAGGGAAATGTGCAAGTGGAAATAATATACTTCACATGCCACTTCCAGATTGCAAAGTTCATGGTCATTAAATCTTGGTTTCCACATTTACTCTGCATTTACATTAATGCAACCAAGATTTTGGATCCTTACAAATAAGTTGTGCATTGGAGAAGCCCACTGGGATTGTGAAGAGAAACTCATAGAAGGCTTCACATTGACATTTCAAAGGCTTCTGCATCAAAACTGTGGTCTGCATTTATTTTGATAATTTGCTCAAATATCATTTGCTCCTTCCCACTCCACATCCTGCCTTCTCTGCAGAAATTCATAATATAGTCTCTTAATTCTCTTCAGTAGACTGAAGATCTGTAAACAATATTATTACTCTGGCTCCCTCAGAAATGTTTAACTAAGATCTATTCAGCCCGATGTGTCAGATACCTTATTTAGACAAAATCCCTAGGAAGAAAATCCCTTCCTGAGGCTATTAGACAGTCGAGATAGACAAGTCATATCCAGGATAAGAAAAATGCAGCCACAGAAAATCTGTGAGTTTCATCTTATCTGTCCTTTAGCTTCTGGGTCTGATAGTGACCTTTCAACTTAACAACCTGACACCTTGGTTCTTTAGACTTCTCTTAAATGTTAATATTAAGGAAAAAAGTGAGCTGGTCCCTAGAAGCAATCATTTGTCTCTCTAAAGAGTATCTGGGCAACTAGCCCAGATCTTGTCCACACTCTAACCTGGAACCCATAGGTAGTGGCAGGGATAGAAATGAAACTGGATCTCTCCAATCCTGTCTCATTCCCCAGCTATTACACCTTGCACATTCTGAGCTCAGGCTAGAGAAGGATGATGTTCAGCAATAGCAAAGGAGTGCAAAAAAAAGGCAGTTTGCTTCTGTTAGGTTAAGGGAGTAAGGCATTACAGATTTCCATCTATGGTGATCCTCTCTGACAAACATTTTATGTTTAATTAACAGGACCAAATTCTCCTTTAATTTATGCAAGCGAAGCTCTGTTGGCTTCAACAGAGTTAGCGCTGCTGTAATTGAGAGAAGAATTTGGCCCAGCATCTGTAATAAATCATTAATGAGCATGTAGCAAGATAAGTTTTAATGATTAATTAACAATGTATTTTTTGGAGAAAAGTATTCTTAACATGCCCTTAATGTATCAAGTGATAATTACAATATTAAAAGCCTACTGATTAAAGCAATTAATTATATGCTTAATGTATTTACTAATTAAGCTTTAATATATGTATAGTTAAGTAATTGCTAACGAGTATTTCACATTTGCTAAACAGGTCTGGCAGTAATTACGTGGGAAACACTATAAAGTGATTCTTCTAGTGATTATATGAAAAAATGCAACATTCTGTATTTTTTCTCTCTTTTCATTGTTTTAGGTTTTTTGGGGGGTTAGTTGGTTGGTTGGGATTTTTTGTTGTTTTTTTCCCTAAATGAATTACTTGCTTTGCATTTTTTTATTGGTGAATAGAATTCTTACTACAAGGCAAGTTTCATAGGTCTGAAACACCAGTGTTTCTGGATGTGTATGATGAAATATGCTTCTGAAGAACAACTCAGTCATGCCTACATGAAAACAACAATCATCCCCCCTTGTACACACGAAGCTAAAACCTGCAGTTTTCTTAGTTCATATTCAGATCTTACTCAGGCAAAATCTCAGCTGATGTTAATGGAAGTTTGCTATGTTAGGACCACAGCTGTTTGTTCTTTGGTCATGGCAAGAATTTTTGGCTCCTGAGCTGGACTCTTATGTCTTTATTCATGTGCAGTGTTGGAGAGAGATTTTCATCTTTCAGTCAGATATAGGTTCCTTAAATCATAGCACATGCAATCTTATACTTTGCAAAAAAAAACAACAACAAAAAACCCCTCTAATTAAAGCTGATGAATGTTTTGCCTAAGGAAACAACAAAGCAACAGGTTCATTTTTAGACATACCCAACCACACATAGTGAACTACCAAGGTCCTTACTCTTTTAAATTCCTATTGCATCCTAAGTGAAACCTGAAGCCTCGGTTTCTGGTCTTTACACATGTTTTATCACAAACTACGGAAGAAAAGATGGTGCCTCTTTTTTCACTTCTGTGGTCCACACATTACCATCAGGGAGATGTTACCTTGTGTAGATTCTGAAATACTGAAAAATATAAATATAATATGTCATACTGACCAAATATAAATATGATATGCCATACTGCATATAGTATAGGTTTTTATGGAAAGAAACTGCATGCCATGAAGAAGTATTCAAGAAAGGGTCAGTGTTATGGCTATAGTTACTCCACACTCTACTAGGAGATACAGTAAGTGACCAAGACAGCTACAGCATTGAATTGTAAGCATGGAGTCTATAAGTCAGACAGTCCCCAGCTTAGTTAACCTAACAACCCCAGCTTTCAGAGGATAGAGATCTGGAGATACTGAAGTATTTTTCTTCCCTCTCATACTCTTACTCTTGCTTCCCTCATTTTAAGCTTCTTTGTATTCCTGCAAAATCCCAGCTGCTCCCTCTGCCTTTTTCTAACTTTGGAGCCTGGGGACACCTTTTTGTCCCATCCCCCAGTCTTCTCTCTGGTTACATCTTCTTAGTGCTCTAATTTGTATCTAGCAGGTGAAAGTGCGTGTTGACCCAGAGCACATTCCTAGGAGAGCAAAATTAAATAGCTTCAGTAGGTCTGGGTTGCACATAAACAGGTCTTAATGTAGTGTGTATTCTCATCCCATGCATTAATGAAGTGGGAGATGGACTGAATATCACCAAAGCATGGGCTCTTCATAGGCTCTTTATGCTGTCACTAGATCAGAAATGGACAGGAATGATGAATGGACACAAGGGACTACACCCCAGATAGAGGGCTTAGACCTGGCTTGTATAGAGTCTTCCTTTTTCTACCAATAAAAACTCATATAATTGATTGCCAAGACTCCCTACTCTATGTAGGGGTATGTGATGAATCCAACCCAATCTGTGGTAAAATTCCAGAATAATTTCCAAGGAGAAATTAAATTGTATTTCTATAGCATATGCCTTTTTTTCTGCTATGTGAAAATGCATTCTCCTTTTAAAATTAGGTTTTGTAATTATTTAAGAGATAGCAAACAAGGTATGAGGACATGAAGTAAAGATAAGAAGCTGTTGGACATAGTTTTGAAAACTGAAAAAGCACATATCCTTTTTTCTTTAAAAAAAAAAAAAAAAAAAAAAAAAAAAAAAAAGGAATTTCAGCCAAATGTCTCCCCAGAGGAATCAAACCTGTGGCTGGGTGGCTTCAGTACCACTGACACCAGGGAGAGCTTGGAGCATCAAGTATCTCCTAAGGCTGACAGATGTTACCTTGAATGATCTATGTAGACATATTCCTTAGAATTAAGTAGGGACGTTGTCTACCAAACAGGAACAGCTGCTGTCAGGATATGACCTGACGTGATATGGCAATCAGAATTCTCCTGCTGAACTTCACAGCTTCCAAGATAAGTTTGAGGATCTTTTGGGTATTTATAAAAGGAAGTTCATTTACATTATCACTTTATTCAGATTGCTATAATAATTGGTAGTCAGTGGGACAGAAAGGTTTCTTTCCTACCTTGTTCCAAACTTTGTCTTAGGGACAGCCAGGGCATTCACCTTCTTTTGAAATACTGGAGACTGACCATCAGACTAATGGATTTTTATGTAGGTCTTAATGAAGCCTGTAGGATCAAACTTTGACTAAAATATCAGGAATTTTCTTTTTCTGTCTGATTTCAAGGTAAAATCTGAAAGAACTAAGCCGAGAGAAGACAATTCCATAAGTGCTCCTCCCTGCCTGCAAAGCAGCATCCTTTCTTTGTCTGCACAATGTGCTGAGACTCACCCAGAAATACCCATATCTGCTGTGGGAGATAGGTATGAATGGTCAAAGTCCTCGCTCTGCTTCCAGAACACTGGAAGAAGCTGGATCAGTATCAACAGGTTCAACATGGTAGGAAAATGGCCCATGGACTGCAGATCTTTGCTGGTGAGGGTCCACAACTGTACTGAAATATTCTTGGGCCCTAGTTGACTTTTATACTTAAAGATATGTGATGGTCAGAATGGCAGACTGAAGGGAGAATTATGATCCATGATTCAAACCACTTCAAAGAGGAATTTAACTTCTGTGTTAATTCTATGAATGCTGTGCTGAGAGAAGGGGGAAAAAAAAAAAAAAAGAAAGCAACAAGGAATACTGAGAAAAACCACCTGCCTACTTCATGCCATTCTCATGCAAGCAACTTTAAAGCTACATTTTTCACTGTGGTTCTTTTATAAGTAAGGTGAACAGAAGAAAGAGATTGCTGATAGTAGGAAACCAAATCATGATGCCCAGAAAGCTAAAGCATTTTCCTTAGAAAATCTTCACTTTTACCTCACCAGGAGATTTTCCTCAGTAAGGACTTTGAAATGATTATTAGGAACTAGAGGGCTTGGAGCACAGAAAATGGAAAGCTAAACTACCTTTACCACACAGCTTTCTTCCTCCAGTCAAACTAAAGAGGTTTGGGAAACTTTACAACACACTCATGGGCTAGGTTGGTGCTAGAAAATTAAATGGAGAACTTTTTTTGGACAATTTTTTCCTTTCTGTTCTGTGAAGTGTATTAGGAAGCTGTAAGTTCTATAAAATCTTCAGAGACAAAAAGGGGCAGATTTCAAGAATTAGAAAGTGTGTGAGTCAGAGTTTTGACACAACTTTCAGTTCTTTCTAAAAGACTGAAAAGAAGCTAGTTTTTCACAATTCAACTTTTTTATTTTTTATTTCTAGATTAGGGTCTCAAGTTCATACTGAGCATACCTTTGGGCTCCTAACCTACATGTAAGTCAATCAGCTATGAGCAGTGAAACCATCCTTAGCAGAATGTTCCAGAAATTACTACAGAGGCTAAATAAATTTAGCACCCACACTGCTAAATAACACAGGTCAAGAAATGTTCCCTCTCTCTGAGGAGAAGTGGCACAGGAACACTTGCATCTAACTTAAATTTCTCTCCAGCAAAACAGTGAGGCCATCTTCAAACATCCTTCTGGGAAGAATCTGTAGTGCTTTCTGTCTCTTGACCAGTACCTACATATTATTTGTCGCAGTGTTAATCAGCATAGGGCAAAACTATTCTAGGATCAGTCCTAACAATTAAACAGCCAGTCTATAGACATCATGAACCTGCTCCCTGGGCCTCTTGTATTTTCCAGCATAGGCACAGCAACATCTGTGCTGTGGTGGAAGATATACTGGAAGAAGCATCTAAGAAAATCTGTAATGAGAACTGAGCATTTGTTACATATAATTGCTCACATAATTTTCAGAAATGAGCTTCCCGAGCAAAACATATTGTCCTTCATTATTATTTACTATGTTTATTCTAGCTATGTCAAGAACCCCATTGTGAAACTCCCACTGATTTAAATAATGCCAGGATTTCAGATGTATGGGATGAGACGGTTTTGAATAATCCAGCTGGGAACCCTTGTGCCATCCAACTGCATGTCTACCAGGACCCCAAATACATTCCCTATAGATGGCTATCTGACCTGAGGAGTTAATCAATGCTTCTCAGGGACCAGCCTGAAAAACTACCCCAAAATGCAACCTTTAGGAAAGGACCTTTAGGAAAACACTGATGACTTCTGCATGACCTAAAATCAAACCAAAGTGACTTTTTCTTACATATTACTGACACAAGTATTTGGTATTGGCTCGTGAAATGTCTTGTAAAATTTGGAAATAACCCCACAAGTATTTCTGATTAACCTGGCTTGTCAAACTCATAAATTTGCCTTCATTTAAATTACTGGGCAAGAGACACATCTATGTTCCATCTATGTTCCCAATATCTATGTCCATCTATGTTCCCAATACAGTATCACACAAATCTCTTTAAGACACTCTTCCAAAATCACTGTTAGTGGTGACAATAGCCTGAGACTTCAGTGCCCCAAGAGCAACCTTGATGTATGTCTTAATTGGAACAAATGCCTTTGAATGGAAAATTGGTTGGGATGTTACTGTAGTTCTTTCTAGTCTGTGTCTTAAGTCCTAAGGTACTTAGGAAACATGGGACACTCAATCAATATATAATTCAAATAGAGGTGAATTCCTTGAAAGTGTCTGTCATTTATTCTGCCTTCTCTTTTAGCAATAAGGAGCATAATACATTTGGAATATGAAAGCCAGAGGCCTTGGAAACAAAAAGTTACACTTGAGATGTTATTTTTCTGAGCCTTGGAATTTTTTGATCTCCACGAGTTTTAACTGAATCTTTCAACATTTCATAAAGGAATGTTTTACTATTTAAATTTTCAATTATTTAATAATTTTATTTATTATTTTGATTGGTTTATAGGCTTGATGTTCACACCAAATATTTTTTATTACTGGCTTGATTTAAATGTGTTAACTATGGTTTACTTCTTGTAGGAAAAAAGGAAATAGCCAAAGTGACCAAATATTTTACTTACATTGACTGCTTTACCGGTTATTGTTGGCTTCAGAAAGGGTCACTGCCAGCTTTGTTTTTCCCAAAGGCAGGATAGTAGTTCTTTCATTGAGCAGGGCCAGAGGTTTTTTCTCTCTCTCTCTTTTTCACTGCCAATTTCACTACTGATCTTGTGCAATAAAATGTGCTTCCCAACAAAAATGTCAACCAAGTCTAAAAAGAATAGTCTGAGTAAAACTAAAAAGTAAATTATTTAAGTAGAGTTGTAGTTGAAACTTGAAAGAATTCTGTTTGGTGGTTTTCTTTACATCATTCTGCCAATGGAGGAGGAACTCTGAATTTCTAACTAGTGAAGCCCTGTCATAACTAGGGCTGACAGTTCACATTGAAAATTCTGTTTTCTTCTTTCCTGGGAAAGCAAGTCAAAGTTAAACCAACAAACTATTGTTGGCAAGTGCTTTACCTTTGTTCTTTGCTGCCTTTTAAATTAGCCCCTTCTGTTTTCTATGTTGCTTGTAAATGGAATTCCTAGAATTTAGGGTCTCACATTAATTATATTATTTTTAAATGCTAATGAATTCTTTTAGACAGTGAGTGTATTTAGAGCATATAAGAGTTTGAATCAGAGAATGATCACAAATAGTAATGAAGAGGGGGGAACTGTACTGTAAATTTTAGTCAGTACATGATGAATTCAGCTAGAAAGCTGGGCCAGTGGGTTCCAAACTTAGTTAAAGTTAAATATCAGTGAAATTAAGACATTTATATCAGCACGTCAATTCTGTACCTGATCTACCAGTGTGATGACATGATGCATTTTAGCATATACTTAAATGTAAAAAAGAGATGGTTTTGCTGTATATAGCAAAATAGCTGCTATAGCATTGTGTGCATGGAATTATCTATAGCCATATTTTTATATATATACATATACACATAACCTCTATTCTCTACTAATTGACTTATCAGTATATACTACAGTATATACGTGGCCAGTTCATTAAGGTTAATTTGTTCAAAAATATTAGAAGCATTAATTTCTGGCTTATAGCTAATGGCTGCTCCCAGCCAGTGTCTTGTTTCATCATTAGTGTCAGCTAGATTATAACTCACACCCAACTGTTTTTACACTATCTAATAGAATCAATTGATGCAATGGTTGACAAGATGCTGTTTTGCATTTTGTCATCTCACTAATGCACATGGCTTAAAGGCATTGGCATCCATAATGTGGGGCAGTTTTGTAGGAAGCACAGAATAGGCTGAAGCTGCAAGGGCCATTTTCATAAAATATTAATGAAATTGAAAAATACACTGGGGTTGAAGGCTTGTCTGCTAAATGTAAGGTAAAATCTATTCTGTTCTGCTTTCTGATGACTGTAATTAGCAGCCCTAATTAAAAATTCAAACCTTGTGTATATTTGAAAGCATGAATCTTAGCTCTCATAGTGTTTATTTCCTTTACAAAGTATTTTATTTTACAACACTAATTGAACAGGATCCTTCCTAGCCTGACAGCCACAGCTGGCTGGAGCCAGTTTATGTATCCAGTCTCTCTAGACTACTTCCTTTTGTAAGCAATAAAACATCTTTAAAAAACATGTATATGCTCTCTATGAGCCATTAACTCTGTGTCACCCAGTGTGGAACTGGCCATCCGCACACATGCATTGTTGTTTCCTTCACTTAAAAGTGACCTCTTTGAAAAGGCAGCTTTTTTCTGATCTTCAATATTTAATGTGGATTTACTTACATTAAATGACCACCTTTCTTAAGGAGACCTGGCCCATTTCTGACATTATTTATGAACAGCATATGCTGTGCAAAGTAACGGAAGGAATCACCATTAGTTCCAGTAGAAAAATCTACTTTTTATCATCACTTTGTATAGTTATTTTGAAATTCATGGTCAAGATACTAGGGCCCCACTAGGGAATATATGACTGCAACCCAAGTACAAATTGATTATAACCGCATTACACTCTGGAATCCAATGTACAGCAAAGCAGACCATGTGAATGTGTTAAGTTTTCACTCTTGTATTTCCTATTTTCACTGCTTGTCACAGGAATGGCTCTGAACTAGACCATTTCCTATTTTTTTTCCATACTCTGGCAAGAGGACAACACTGGAATTTTAATATCCAACATAATGCCTGTAATCATAAGCAACATTTTTCCTCAGAACTTGCATTCTTGAGTAGGTGGCTTTTTTAGCTCCTCAATAAAAGGAGCCATAAGACAAGGGGACAAGGTTGACAGAGGGAAAAATGTATTTGAAGACATTCCAGTGTGGCTTTGATAACCAAGTTCTCCACTGATTTATGTAAGAAAATGAAATTTGATCAAGCACCCTCTCTGTGACAAAGGATCTGATCTTGTAATCCTTGTTCAGGCAAAATTAACTTCAATGAGACTTTAGCCTAAATAAGGAATGCTGGGTCAGGTTCATATATTAGCAGAAAAATAATAATCAAAAAAAGGAAAACAAGAGAAACCTAAATTACTCACTTCCCAAGACCCACGTGCCAATAATTTGGGCTGTAAAATTCCAAATGTCATTGGATGATATTTAGCACTAATTTGTAGTGAAGAAATTAGTTTACCCTGAAGTATACATCTGTTTCTAGTGTTAAAAAAGAATCTAAACACTGCTAGTGTTCAAACTTCTGAAGGCTGTTTCCATTCTGTGTTGTAATACAACTGGAACCTTACCAACAGTTTTCACAAAATGCTTTGAATTTTTTGATTTTTAAATTCTGTTTCAAAAAGTTAGATTTGAATACTTTCTTTTTCTCTTTCATGACCACCCTCTCACCATGGGTAGCCAAGAATTATGCAGTCAAGAAGTCTTCCATAAAACTTTACTTCCACAGATCTAACTTCATAAATGTTTCAGAGCTCAGACAAAACAATGCATGTCAGTGAAATTTCATTTTCTGAGAAATATTCAATCAAGTTCTCTTAAATTATTCTAAAAATCACTATGGGACACACCAAGGGATCAGGAGGTTGACACAACCTATGTTTATTACTATCTGGTTCCTCCCTAGGGAGAGACGTCTTCCCCTCACACTGCTTTCAAGAATTCATAGTTTTGGGACGTGTTACTTGTCCTGGGAAGTCATCCAGGGGTTTGAATATGTGGTTCAGGCATCTCAGCTCTTTGTTAACATGAGTTCTTTTCACTTACCTCTCTGTATTTGAAAAACATCTGCAGGTACTAACAAAATAAACCACATCAGGAGTTTTCACTGTTATTTTGCAGGGGGGTTCCCTCCATCCTTTCTGAGATTCTTAGGGAAAAAAAGCGTATTTCAGAGTTTGGGTAAAAATTACCTTGCCTCCTAAAAGCCAAACTGTTTCTAGGTCACTTTTAGCAATCTAATCATGGGTGTTTAGTTTAAAGTAGTCAGCAAGTTTCCCTTGGTAGTCACAGGAGAGTGTCCTAGAGGGTAGTTCAGCCCACCTTTACTAGGCACTTAGCATTGCTGAGCTGAACAGTTCTCCCAAGGGAGCTTTCTCTCTCCACCAGTTAAGAGGAACTAAAAATAAACCACAGGCTTCTAGATGACCATAGGAAGGTGTGATGTATCCAATTCTAATGTAATTTATTTGGATCATAGTCATGGTTTTCTCCATTCATGACAGCTGATACTTTAAATGTCCCTCCACTTATGGAGGGCCTATAACTATAAATATCCCTATGCCTTTATATCATGTACAATCTGCAAAACACAAAAAATGAAGTGTTCAAAACCAAGAACAGATAAACCGGGTAAGCTGTGAGGTTTTCACTAGTTTCTTTAAATCTGAAAATTATTGTTAACAGGAGTTGAGCACAGAACTGTCCTGAGCTTTTTGAAACCATTCCCAACAGGAGAATATCTACAAACTGTCCAGAGACCATGTGGCTGAAACTCAGACTGCAGGTTGTCCCAATAGAGGGAAAAAAGGTGCATATAATATAAGCACATAAGAAACATGAATTCAGTAGTTTAAAAGAAATGGAGAGCTACAGCAGCTAAAGGACATACAAATATTATGAATTGGGTGATGTGTTTAATATTTGCTTAATAAGTTGTATTCAAGACCCATTGGCTGGGCCTGGCACACCACTGTTACAGGCAGTTTATAGCCTAGAGAAAAAGATGATATTACACGTCCTATAAAGCTTGTTGTGCATCATATTTATGTGATTGTTTACTACTTTTTAGAAACGGTGGCTGTTCCTAAAGAATTCTACTCCACTATATTTATATAAATTTTTCTTGCAAATATTTTCTAGCAACTGTGCTCCGGTGGGTCAAGGGTTGGACTTGATGATCTCTGAGGTCCCTTCCAACCCGGCTAATTCTATGATTCTATGATTCTATGATTCTATTTATTATGCATTTTAATGCTAACATTTAGTTTAAGATGTACCAGATTTCTATATTATAGTGATTTCGGAGGAACAATTCATGGAGGCAAAAAACTACATAGTCTCTTTCCCATGGAGACTCCTTTTGAAACTCATTAACATCACAGGAGTTAATGTTAAATAATAAAATAAATAAAAGTATATATATATATATATAAAATAAATAGAGAACAACATGTTTCTCAGTTAACTTCAAAATAAGGACTGTAATGAAAACCATCAGTGCAGGACACTCTAGATGAAGTGGTTTAATCCTGTGGGTTAAAGTGGTGAAGCTTAAAATTTTTTTAACATAAATACTATTTGCTCTCATGACTCAGTATGGCTCATCTGTGCTACTGGCAAGTGACCTAATACTTGCTTTGGTGGATTTCACATAAGTTTAATGTTAAAACAGTGACATCTTTTTGCCATGGGGGAAAAATTGAGCTGAAGAGTAGCAAAAATTAGTAGGTTTAAAATTATAGTTCAGAGTAATTACTTTTAAAGAGTCATAAACTGATATGTTTCTGGATTTGTCTCTATCCTCCCTCTAGCTGCCATACCCCTGGCTATTGCTGTCACATCAGTTATATCATTATTTTTCTTCTCTCCAATCAATGAGGGTATCTTCCAAGCAGGAACACTCTCAAAAAGGAGGAGAGATGTTCAGGAACATCTCTGGTCCATCCTCCTTTTGAAGTTCTTTATCCTAACAGGACTGTGTCTAATCATGCCTGTTTCACAGCCAGCAGATACATATCACACTTTTTAAACATGCTTAACACTCACTCATGTGGATGAATATGTCTCAGAATGAGCAAAGGGAGAAGGTCTTGTCCTGTTGACCTAAGCAGTTCAGCAAGGTCATCAATTTGGTGCTGATATCTACCTCCAGTCCAGAGCTGAAGGTGTCGCTCTTAGGATTTTGGGGATCCTATTAATGTATGGGGAGTAAGGAAGTGAGATCTCACTACCCATTGGTGGGAAGGGAAATAGTCATATCTACCCTTGTTATGATTCATACTTATATGTCAGAGAGGGATATGGAATGTTTTCTCCTATTCAGACCACAGAGTGAGGATGGGTAGGACAGGCAGAGTCCCTATCCTTCCATCCTGAATCACACAAACAGCCTTTTCTTATTTAGTGGTTTATTTTCTATACAGAGGGAGGTCTTACAGAAACTGTAAGTTCTGTAATACAACAAAAACCTCTGGGAATCATTTTTGTTTAGTCCTGTAAAGTGGTCATTCAAAGAATACCTACCATAGCATTATTTTACAGATCTGTGCAATACGTGAGGAGAGGGAAAGAAGCTGTGGAAAAGGTTTTTGTATATTTGAGGTGGAGAGGGAGCATATGCCAGGTGTATTTTTTTTAAGATAATAGTGCCTGCTTCAGACTTGGTTATATAGGCTGAAGAGGCTGCTCAAAAATGGGTTTGGTTCTCCTGGTCTGATGAGAACACACTTCAGGTACACAAATGCAGTGCTTGTATTAGAAGAAACAGGCAACTGAAAATATACCACACAGGTGAGGAAAGTAGCTACACATAATCTGTACCTCTAATGCTTTGCAGTAAGACATTCTTGCCATGTCTTTTCAATTTCTTATGTGTTTTCTTTTGGTAAATTATGTTTTTGAGCTCTAAAATTTAGAGTTTCAAGACATGTTCCATCATCTTCTTAAAAATGTTGAAAATATGCTTAAAATATATGCTATTTACAAAATCTTTTTCCTCTCCTCTCCTCTCCTCTCCTCTCCTCTCCTCTCCTCTCCTCTCCTCTCCTCTCCTCTCCCGCCTCTCCTCTCCTCTCCTCTCCTCTCCCTTTTAGCCTTGCATTGCCTGGCAAAGAATTGTAAAGACCCCTATTTTTTCAAAATTACAATTTCCCACAGAAATATCTGTATCCATAGCTATGGGAAGTAATGATCCTTAAAGATCTGATTGCAAGTGTGACGTTCACATGAAAGACAATTTTTATGATCACTTTTAAAGCAACATCAGAATTGTCTCCGTTACATTTGCTCAGCTCATGAACCAAAAATGAGGCAAACTAAAAGCAGCAGCAGCAAAAATGACCAGCAAACACTGCTTTGGAGATCATGTAGTGTAATAATTTTAAACAAAGCCTAACCCAAGGCTAGCTGTACTGGGAGGGGCTCTGGGTACTGTATTAGCCTTTACACATTCACTCTGTGCATCATATATTCATACATATCTTTCCTTCCCTCCCTCCAGGGTTTACTCTTTCTCCCACTTCCCCTTTCTTCCTCTTCCCCACCTCCATATACCACTTATGGATTTTGATTGACAAGAGTAAAATGGCACACAGCCAGCCTCTAAAGCAGCAGCTGGAGCTGGCATTCCTTCTATGTAGGCATATAGGGATATCACCAAAAAAACCTCCACTACACTGTGATAAATCAGCTTCCCAGATGCCTGCTATATGATCATAGAATCATAGAATCATAGAATCAGCTGGGATGGAAGGGACCTCAGAGATCATCAAGTCCAACCCTTGACCCATCACTGTGGTGCTAGACTATGGCACTGAGTGCCACATCCAGTCTCTTTTTAAATATCTCCAGGGACAGAGAATCCACCACCTCACCGGGCAGCCCATTCCAGTGCCTGATCACTCTGTCTGTAAAGAAATTCTTTCTAATATCCAACCTAAACTTCCCCTGGCACAACTTAAGACCGTGTCCTCTTGTCTTGTTGAAAGTTGCCTGGGAAAAGAGCCCAACCCCCCCTGGCTCCAGCCTCCTTTCAGGGAGTTGTAGAGAGCGATGAGGTCTCCCCTGAGCCTCCTCTTCTCCAGGATGAACGCCCCCAGCTCCCTCAGCCTATCTTTGTAGGGTCTGTGCTTGAGTCCCTTCACCAGCCTCGTTGCCCTCTTTATGATGTGACTGGATAAAGCAATGTGCCTGTTTTAACCCAAAACCTGCTTTTGCTAAGACTGTATCTTCCTCGTCCACTGACTCCAGCTCCCTCCTGCTTTTTGAGATGTCTGTCTGTCACTTACATAGGTGGATGTCAGCCAGAGTGGCCTTTTGTCCTCCTGTTCTGCTGGCATTTCCAGTGGGCAGAGGGTGGCACAGAGCTATTGGCCACATGTGGGACTGCACCTTCTGAGCAGCCAGCTCAGCCCTACCCTACGCTCCTGCTGCAGGTTATGAATGAACAACCCTGAGTGAAGTCCATGGGAGTTGCTCACACCCTTTGAGGATGGAAGAGGGCCAAACATGTCTAAAAAAAACCAGAGAAGGACCTGTACATTTTCTAACACTGTAGGCAGATAGGCACAGTGGAGAGAAACAGCATTGTGGGCCCAGGCTTGAACAAATGGAGTACTGCTCCTTTGTTTCATGGTCATAACAACCAAAAAAAAAAAAAAGAAGAAGGTCCCCTTTTATTTTTTTAAAGGCCAAGTTACTCTTACAACATCTTTGGACCTCATCAGTAGGCTTTCTCAGCTTTATGTCTGGGCTTTTAGAGCAGTGCAAACAATGCTACTGAAGCTTAGAATGAGCAAGAATAATTGTGCTAATCATTTTTTTACTGATGAAACAAGTGGATTTCATATAATTTTAAACTGCTTTCACCATATCTCATACAATAAGTGTACCTCTATAAATGAATAAGATGTACATCTTATGCTATGGAGTGCTGTCTAGTGCTTTCAAATCCAATCTTATCTGAGTGAGAATTTGGGGGATGGAAGCAGTGTCCAGACTGTTTCCTCCTTGGTGTTTAAAAGGTTTCTTTGATTTTCCAGCAAAAAACATACAAACCACTCTGGACACATAAGCCTTTTGGGAAGTTGTCAACAAAGTCCTGTAGGTTAAAGTTTTACTTGCAGGTATTTTAATTATGACATATTTTTTTTAAAAAAAAACTTTACTTTTTTGGTGTAAAGTTACTTACACCAAACTTAGTAAGATAAGTTTGGTGGTAGCTAGGGCAAGAATTCTTTGAAAAAACTCACCTGGAAAATATTTTGGGTCAAACCTTTCAATTATTCTGCTGCAGGTTTTTATAAACTACTGTATTCGCTGACTTGTGCAGCCAGAAAGCCCACTTCACCTTCAGGTAAGAAACCTCTGGTGAATGGGATTTCACTAACAGGAAAGTCCTACACCAGTCCAAAGGAAAATCTTCTCCACATTTTAGGATGGTTGCGATTGTATTTTTGACACTTTTGCAGAAGAATTCACTTTGTAGATGTAGCTGGCCCAACTCAAAGTGTCTAGGAGTGCAGTAAGAAAATCCCAGCCCACTGGAAGCCAGGGGAACCCAGACAGGTTTAGCTATTGCCTTTAAATTGATGGTGATGCTATCCTACATGTCCTAACTGCACTCAGGGGCACTCTTTAAATTATTGTTGAACTTTTTCAAAAGAAAACGAGTAGGTGTATTTTTGTCTCATTTTTTTTAAAGTGCAGAGAGATGTGTGTGACTCTTGACTCCACCATACAAGTCATATCCATCAAAGGCAGCATCTAGGTTTAAATGATCAGGAAGAAAATGAAATCTGCTGTTAGAGCCTGGAGGTCCTTGCGAGACGTTATGGAAATCGAATGAGTTTTATTGAATACCCATTCCAAATAATCTATTTATTTTGCAACTTTCAGTTTCAAAATCAACACACAGCTGGAGGGCCAGTGTCACTGGTATGCTTTGGCTGCGCTGCACTGCTTTGGTGATGTAAAGCATCTGTAAACTTGAATTAACTGGGCTCGTCAGGGTTGGCTCCCTGTTGGGTTTACAGCTGCTTTGCATTGCCAGAGCAGTGCAGAAAGTAAAAGTAGACGTGTGCATCCGTTCTCACAGATGGGAGGCACACAAGAGGACACAGAGCAGCAGAGAATGAGGGCCACTGACAGTAAACAAATGTTATTTCTAGTGGGAAAAAATAATTATAAAAGGGATGCTTTTCTTCATTGTGTGAAATTTTAGGGAAGGAGAATCAAGCAAGTAAAACTTCTCTGGAGTATTTTTCTTCCAGTTTTAGATACATAGGCACCGTTTCCTGTGTACTGGCATGCTCTCTGCTGCTACGTAGATAGTTTAAAGCAAAAATGATGGATTATGGTGGGAATTAGAATCAGAGTATGTTAATGGCATTATGTTTTAACTCTTGGCTGCATCTAAGAGCAGTTCCCAGGGAATTTTAATATCTCCATTGTTCCCAGGAATGTCTTGTTAATAGGTATGTATGTTTTATGAATGGCGACACGTAGAACAAATGTCTGCTGACAGACAAAGACAGAAGGTGAATGGATGGAAAAATCATGTGCCATTCTGTGGCAGAGGACAAGCATGATGGTACACACATTAAAAATGAAGGAGAAGTGCACTGTTTGGGTATGCATATATTCTAGATTAAGTGTGAGTATATGTTTCAAAGTGCAGCATACACTGCTAGGCTTTCTTTTTATGCCCAGTGGCTGCTGCTTCATAAATAACTCCTGACCTTACTAAAATTTAGTAGCAGTCTTCTGCAGGCCTTAGGTCACTCATTGTTAATGATCATATTAGATAATAGATGTAAACTCCAGCACATTTAAGGGTTTCAGCAGAGTGCATTCCCTATCAGTGAACACAAAGTGTCACTGTGACCACACACTAATAATTCCAAGAAATAAATAAACTTTTGCCTATTTTTGAATACATTTACTTGTCCTGTGTGTGCTCATTTGGAACTTGTAGCATTAATTATCTTTGCTCCAAGTTGGGCCAGTCTGGAATTCTAATTATCTTCATTTTTACAATTCATAACTCTGAGGTCTTAGTGTATGTTGGAGCTGATCTCTGGGCTTTGCATAATCAAGGCAGAAAAGAGATAGGTGGCATTATTGTACATTTCAATTGCCTTGTCTGATGTGCCCCTTTAGTAGAATAATGAACATTGGAGAAACAAATTGGTCTGTCAGAGTCAATAACAACCCAGTGCCCTGAGCTGCTGGTCACTAATGCTTCCTGTACTTAATCAATGTGCTACTGGAGATCTTCTGTTCAAAACAGTTAAAGATGAGCAGCGGCAGATTTGGCAGCAGGACTGGGAGAGCAAGTGAGAGCATCCACAGGGTTGGAGTTTTCTTGTTCTAGCAAAAAAACAAGAAAAAGGAAAAAAACTGCTTGGAGGAAAACCCTGCAAAGAAACAAAGAGTCTCACTGCATCCTGTTGGTAGAGAAGGAAGAGGTTCCTTCTTTCCTCCATAATGTTTGGTTAAACATTTTGTTGTTTGTACAAGAAGGCATAGGAGGAAAAAGGACATTCTCCAACAATGAAGCAAAAACTATTAAGATAACCACCATGAGAGGTAACTAGTTGGTAAAACTCAAATTTTCAAGTCGTCATCAGAAAGCCTGAATTACTAGAAGGAATTGGTGCTGGCAACAATGTTCAAAGTAGCAAATAATCTTTTTATTTGTGCAAGTAAAGCAAAGCATACAGGGAAAGTTTAGAAATAATGTATCTTTTGAATCATGTCCATCGGTTAAATAGGCAAAAAACCCCAATGGATAAAAGATGTTTTATGCCTAACACACTGGATGAGCAATTTGTTCAGTGAGTCTTACTGGCATAAATCTGTACTGGTGAAGGGTACCCAGGAGTGCGCACTCAGGAAAACCAGAAGATACAAGAATAGACAAATGAAATACTATAGCTCTTCTTACTGAAAATTAGAGCTCAAAGAAGTCACTTGCACCTGTGTGTTACTGCCCAGAAATGCAGTTTTAATGGTCAAAGCAGACTATTAAAAAGTTGTTTCCCACAATGCACCTTGCATAGAGAGCACACTGGGGGCTTACAGATCTTTCAGCAAAATGACAATGGAAGTGTCAACTTTGACTTCTTCCTACGAGGCAAGAAGCATCTTCGGGCAAGTTATACTTTGACCTGCTTAATTGACAGTGGAAAAAATCAAGTTACCACAAAACTGTGATAAATAAGTCCTTTTCTTGAAACCTTAGCAATAATAGCAAAGAGAGAGAGTTGGAACACAGAAAGCTTGAACTAGAGGTAACATTCATATTATAACACTTCATAAAGATATTCAGGATGGAAATGTGCTAGCTTTAGCAGTCAAGGTCACTTGTTTCTTTTACTCTATGCACTCAAAAGCTTCTTGAAATAAACAGACATTTATAAAGGTTAGTTCAGCCCTGGTGGTTTGTATAGCTTTTTTAGGGTGGAAAGCATTATCTTTCTCCACCGAGAGACACATATGGGTCAACTAATCTAATATTTTCTGAATATTCAGGCAGTTTCTCTCAGACTTTTTCTAGTTTCTTTGATGCCATATTTTTGTTCTCTTTCATATCTGATAGATTGTATTGATAAGGATGACAGCTGATGCTAATTTTCAGAGGAAAGTCTAGTTCTTCCTAAAACAATATTTTTTTTTTTTTAAATGATCATTTTTTAAACTGGGAAATAATTTTTATAAGTAGTTTGTTTTATTGGGGCAGCACTGGGAGAGTGCATGAGATGGTTGTAATCATGGGGTCACAAAGTTTGACAGATATTTTGTTTTCAGAATAAAATGTTTATCCTATTAAAAAATGTCTTGACAAGAACAGATTCTAAAACTATTTAAGGCAGTTGCCCTTACAAAATATTTAAAGCATAGGAGTATAGAAGTTATTGTGAAAGATTTGCAAATTTAGCTCTAAATGTATCTCTTTATAAAAAGGTAAGAAAGGAATGCCTATTTTAAAAATAATTTCTTAAGCATGCTCATTTCTACTTGGTTTGATTAAAAAAAAAAAAAAAAAAATTATCAAACTAATTCAGTAAACTGGAAAATGCTAAGGCCAAACTCCTCTTCACCCTGGAGAATCAGTTATTCACAATTATTATGTCAACTTACGTGCCTCTGAACAAGCATTAAAAACCAACTCTTTCTTTCATCAGCTGTGGAACAGCAGCAGCTACAACTGACACAAGAGCAGAAAGAACTGTTGCAGATTCCCAGGATAGAGAATAAAATTAAGGAAACAGTATTTGTGTTGGAAAGTGGGAAAGCCTTTGCCCCCAGTGGATTTGGTGTAGAATTTTTAAATACATTTGAAAGTGAAATCATATCAGGCTTACAGGACTGTGTCACCAAGCTTTTGAGAGAGGATCGCTCCCAGACTCCCATAGGGAAGCAACCATCTTTCTGCTTCTCAGACCAGATTATTATCCTCTGGAGGGGATATCCTTCCGATAATTAAGTTTACAATCAGAATCCCATTTTACAGCTGATTTTGATCTTCCATACAAAACTCCATATGACTGCTCAGTAAAGTCACTCAAAGTAGCCAGAGAATCTGCTCCAATTTTATATAAATATATAATAATAACAACTCATATTTCTAGCAACAGTTACAAAACTGTACATATGCACAATTTTTAAACGACATAAATAAACAATGCAAATTTCTCTTAAACCATTTAAAAGCTCTGTTCTCAAGAATCACCTAACTTATATTACAGACACCATCTCATAAGGAGTAAAGACATATTTGGATGAATTATAATGTGTTAAACTTTAAAAAAATATCCTCTCCGATGAAACAAACAGACAAACAAACAAACAGACAAACAAAAGCAAAATGTAACACTCCCCCCAAAACAAAACAAAACAAACAAAAACCCCAAAACAGCAACAAGAAGAAAAAATATATTTAGCTGGACTAAATAGTTTCCCATTAGCTTGAGCAATGATTATGGAAAGATAGAATTTACACTCTGTAACTTGGGTAAAAAGAACAGTGAGCAGAACTGCTACAATAGCCAGTAATTTTTCTTAACCAATTAAAAAATGAAGAAGAGCAATATGGTGCTTTTCTCTGCTTCTAAACTATTACCTCTTGATGAAAAAGATTCAGCTGTGTTTTTCTAATAATTATGGACTTCACCTCAGGCTGACAAACCTCTTGTACAGACCCATGTCCACATAAGTCAATGGATCTGCCTCCTATTTTTGGTGGCTATAAGAAAAGATCAGAGGTCCTCACATCTTCCTCTTATATATACTGATATACTTCCTCTTATATATACTGATATATAATATACTGATTCCATAGAAACATCTGTGAACAGAAAGGATTTTTGAGAATTTAGCAAAGACTGTCCTGCTGACACATGGCATAATGTCCTCAAGCATTTTAAAGCAGGCCAGAGAGTATCTCCTATTTGTCCACTTATTAACAGCCCTCTTCTCCCTAAGGCCCTGGGAGGCAACCTCTATTAATTGTGGAATGATTTTGACATGACGACTCTCAAGGATATTTGTAATGAAAGAATGTTTAGGCCCTTTGAGAGGTTAGTGCAATATAAACTATACACCAAAACAACACGTTTATAGATATTTACAAATAAGACATTATCTGTGGGAGATAAACAGAGGAATTTTTGTACCCCTGAGTTCATTCCCTTCAAATACTAGCTTTTAATTATGGATAAAGACCGTGAAAAGAATCTGCACTTGGTATCGTTTTAGGCTGAATAAATTTAGGGGAGATAAAAGCTAAGATCAAGTACAAAAGTGATCTGGATCAAGAATTCTCTGATGAAGAATGGATTGAAATATGTAATCAAACAAAACCAATCTCCATTAGTGTAAGACACCAAATGTTTATATTTAATGTTACTCATAGAATATGTATGACTACGGAAAGTACGTGCAAAGTAAATAGTGACAGTGATGATGTATGTATAAATTGTAATTTTGAAAAGCAGTCACAGATGTATGATAGGACTTAAAGCATTCAGCAACTGTGGCACAAGGTTGCAGAATTTGTCAGGGCTATTCTACAAATTGGTAAGTCCTTTACATCGGCTTGCCTCATCACCTATCTGATCTCTAAATCAAGTTTGTGAACAATGTGTTGTCTGCTGCTAAAGCATTTATTACCAAGTCTATACCAAACAACATTCTCTCAGTTTGGGGTGTGTAGGGGGTGGGGGATTGTCAAAGCTGGCAGAGAAATTTTGTCTGGGAAAAAAGATATGAAGAAACAAGGATGTTCCCTAAGATATATTGATAAAATGTGGAACGGTACAACAATTAGCCTGGAACAAAAATAGAGAAGATGATATATGAAGGACGACATTACTTCCCATGTCTACAATGAGAAAAGAAAAATGCCTATCAAATAAAATAGATACATATGTATTTGAAGTTAGTTTTGTTGTGAAAATATTTTTTAGATCCAGCTGTACGGCTTTACTACATAAAAAACTCCAGTTGCTGTATTTGCACCTGAAAAAAAGTCTTGATCTTCATTCTTCCAGACATGCAGAAATAATGACAAGATATGAGGGATGTGGTTTAATTTGTCTTTGACTTTATTAACTAGACTCACCTGGGAATCATTCAGCAATAACATACGGAGTGCAGGTCATCACTTCTTCTTCACTTGCTTCCACATATTTGGGGAGAGCTGTCACTCATAACCGGAACCCCACTGCCCTCCCCTGCAAGGAGGGTTAAGGGGCTGCAAAGAGGGTGCTGCCTATTTGCTGTAAGAGCTTCTTTCCTTTTGCCTCTTTAGCCAGTGGCTGCTCTTTGATTTGCTTCTAACTCTGGTTTACCAAGGAAGCAGAGGCCCTGGGGAACAAACACAGGCACTGGTCACTTGCCACCAGGAAGCACCAGAAATTAGTGGGGCTGCCCTCTCCAGGTTGCCATTATGGCTCATATGAACCAGAAATATATGCAAGCAGGTGGAGTCCTGTCACATGGACAGCTTAAATATCCCAAACATTAATGTTGTGGTTTTTTCAGGGTAAGATCTTTTCCCATCCCTGAACACATCTGGCCTCTTCACAGTTCATGGGTGTTTAGGTCTTGGTCACCAGTGAAGACCTCTTGGTCAGGTAACACAGCTCCCCTCTCATACAGGCATCCTCACTCAGAGCACTACCTTTCAACTTCTTTCTCCTTTTTCCCACCCCTTCTTACACAGAGTGAACAGGAAACACCTCCTGGCATACAAACCTCCTTTCAGGGGAATCCTATTGAACTGGTTAATGGATTAGCCAACATTCAAGACCCACCTCCCCTGACTTAATTTGTCTTTAATAATAAATAAGTTCTAGCCAGGAATGAGGAGTTTGCTGTATCCCCAGCTATCTTAGTCAATGCCTGAAACCTTGCCAGTTTATTAAGAATAAGCAGAGATACCTGCTCTGTCTCAAAACTTCATGAGATAGTTGAAGGCTGGGAATGAAGGAAGAGCAAGGGCTCCCTACTTCTTCCACTGGCAGCTCTCCTAACCAGCAATTGAATCGCATGTCTTGAGTTGTATGTGTTCTAAAATCTACCTTTCCTGGAAATAAAAATAAGCTAAAGTGTGTACTAGAAAGACTGACATTAATGAAAGAGTAACTCCCAGGTCCTCTTTACCCAGTATCTCATAGGGAAAACATTAACAGTGCTAGATTGTGGGTCTATCTTGATGGAAATTTTTGACCACTGCTACATGCGCACAAGATGCCTTTGCTTGCCAATTGCCAGCTGAGCCCTTATCCACAGCTGCACTGATATCCCACTCCTTTCAGTTTTAGTGCTCAACTATGACAGAGCTTAGCTGGATCATTGTCTTCTCCCAGGGATCAGGTTCATATGTCTAACCATAGATGTCTCTTACCACTTGAGATGTTCTGTGGCGTTGCCTCTGCTACTCCAGAAAGGCAAAGAACTTCTTGTGCCATATTTATGAACTCTAAGAAGACTTACCCAATACCCTGGGTGTCTCAAGTATACTAGATAATTCTATAGGCAACTGGATCAAGTCTCTGCTGTCAGAAAGCCCCTAAACTTTAACAAGAGTTGCATTGTAGAATCACAGGTTAGGGCTTGGAAGGGATCTCTGGAGATCATCTAGTTCTACCCTTACTCTTGTGTCTGGATCCTCCTCATTGCTTTGTATAACTGTGACTTGGTTGCTCCAAGAGTGGATTTCTCTTTATTGAGATTTGGGATTACTTTATCAGTAATATTCTTGCACAAACCTTTTGCTCGCTCCCCAGCTCACACAAGAACAGGCTATCACCTGTGGGCACGCGTATCTTGCTATACGACCATTCTACATAAGAGAAGGTTTCTTGGTGGTTTCTATCCTCAGTTTTGGTGTTTTTTGAGGGGGTTGGGTCCTAAGTACTGAAGCTGTGACATTTTACTATCCAAGCTGAGTTTTGCTATTTTCACCCGAGTTTCTTGTGTCATTGCATTATCAACTACTGTGAGGTTACTCCCCAGAAGCTTGTCAGTCCCAGTGTGGACACTACAAGGTGTGTTTCTGCCTTTCCCAGCCCACAAAGAGAAAGGGCCCAAAGAGCCTTGTTAACATCTGCTCTTAAGCTTTTTTCTTTTTGTGTGTGAAGAATTCTCTTAATCTGCTCCAGACCTGCTATTATTCTTGCACCTGTTTTCCTGCACACACACACTTTCTGGTTCTCAGCACAGTGAACAAAGAAAAATGCTCAGCTCATAGAACAGCATCTGTTCTTACTTGCCCACTTCCAAGGAAATCTCCACTTAATTTCCTCTTTGAATCCTACTGCTACAGGGCCACAGCCACCATTTCCCTCACTGCAAACCCACAGGGGGTTTCAGCCAGCTTCCCAGCTTATCTCACAGGGGACCCTGAAGCTTGATGCAAGAAGCATTTGTATCCATATGCAGTTAGAAGGTTCCTCTGCTGCCTCTTTGCAGGTAGCTATATTTACTTTCTCCCAGATGTACCGAGCACACAGCTTGTTTTCCCTCATCTCCTCCTCCCTTCACTATTCCCCCAGCCATACCTCAGTTCAGGCAATATATCCCTTTCTTTCCAGTTTCTCAGGCAAACCCTCTCACTCCACATCACTTTTGCTCCCATTGAAGCTGACTGGAGACTGGCCATTTACCCAAGCCAACAGGGAATGTGAAAACCAAGAGCAAAGCCTAATGAAGCTTAGAGAGAACAACCTTGTCGTGCCTAATTGCATTCAGGACTTTTCAAGCATCTTCACTTCGTAATTCACATTGCAACAGCAAATTCATTGGAGGTCTGCTCTGCTGAGTGATGTACCAGTAACAGCTTACACGTAGGTTTCTATCTAGTGCTGCCCTCTGACCTGGACGTTTGTGATAGAGAGAGCAGAGACACACATTGGTTTAACAACAGCCAGTTTCAAAGCTCATTGAAATGGGAAACTTTCTCCTGATGTCTGTGGAGTTTGGATGAAGTCCCAGAGCAGATATTTACAATTGACATAGTTTTGCTCACAGTTTACTCCTCTCTTTAGTAGGGATTTGAGATCTTTCTTTCCTTGAAAGATTGTGGGGGGGGGGAGGTGGTTTTACTCCCTCCTCTGAGATCTTTAGGTCTGTTTAACTTAGAGATTGGCTAGAAGTCGGCCAGCACAAAAATATGACTAAAATGCTACACTTGTCCATCAAAAATACCAGAGAGCTCTGAAGAAATGCTTGGAGGCTTCCAGTATCTATTTATGTTGGAGATGCCTATGGCATTCATAATGTACAATAAATAAGAGCAGTCATTCCAAAACACTACAATAAAATGTTCACAACCTAAAAGTGAATAGTGTACAAAATTATCTGTTGAATTACTACTACCACACAAAAATATTCATAATTGGTACCACAATAATAAAAAAATTATTAAATATATAATGTCTTTTAATAAACTGACCTGACAAATGCAAGATATTTTTGTTCATCTACTTGAATTATTTTGTTGGGAAGTAAGTGTTGAGAAAGAATAATAAATAGGAGGCACTACCCATTTTGGGTTTTTTTTGCTTATTAAATAGTGCTTAATTCCTGGTACATGAGTTAAACAGATAAGGCTGCCAGCAGCTGCTCCCCACCAAAACACTCACAGTTACATGATAAAATGTTGGTGATAACATTGCTGTGCTGTAAAAGAAGGTTGTAGAAATGTGGACATGTACTGATGACAAATTTGCCTTTAAATCTTCTTCACTAATATTTATAGGCATGGATTCTTAAAGCACCTTTAATGTGCCTATAATCCTGCCCGTTTGACAGCTTTTACATAATTTTCTAGGGAAAGGTGACCTGATCATCCCAGGCTGTTGACAGTGCAGCTGAAATGGCCCTCCAATAAATGAAGCAGGATTATCCAGACACTATGGCAAACAACAGCTCATAATATGCATCAAGAAATTTCCATAGCACGTCGGATCTTTGTCTTCAATGACACATGGATCACAACGAGATTTCCAGAACACATTTCCCTAGACACTTGATAAGTTTTAATGTAAAAGTATAGCATAAAAGGCTCCCTTTAGATAGGTTCTGTTCTCCATGTTATAAAGAAATTGCTTTCAAGCAGGAAAGCTAGGGGCATAGTTTTCAGCAATATTATGTTGTTAACTTACACTGCTTAGTACATCTGTGTTCCGTGGCACTTTGAATGCATTTATGTGTTTATTCAGTTAAAATTATAAGATATTATTATTTTATATTATATTATGAGAAAAAAAAATTTGCTGTGGTAAAAGTTACCATTGACAATAAAAAATCTTGATGAAGGCTATGATAAAACTATGCACAAGCTTTGCTGAATCTCTTATGCTTCACTTTAAAAGAACTTTACACGAAATGCTAGCTATATGTCTTTTAGGTTTACATGACAATGTCAAGAAAAGATTTGGTGCCTGCTGTGAATTTATAACAAAGGTATCATATGCTGTAAATTTCGTTTATATTGGGGTAATTATCAGTGACACAGACAGACTGTATAAATACTTCTGCTGCTGCTCCTCAGCCTAGGTACTTAACAATTCGAATGCCACAAAATATCAATACAGATGCTTTATGCCAGAACTGCCTGGGGAGAAGCAAGGTAGAGTTGGTCGACAGTTTTTGTTGAACTTTGGAGTTTGTTTGGTCTCATAAGATATTTATGAGGCCAATTGGATGTCATTTAAAATATCAGGAGAGAAACATATTTAAAGTACACACCTTGTCCCACTAGGAACACTGAACTCCGTGAACAAACATTAAAAAGGCATTCAGAGTACTGCACAGACAAGAAAGAAAGAAAGGCTGGGCTGAGAGTGACAAGAAAGGGATCTTCCCCAGAGTAGGGGATCTTCCCTTTACTACACTCTCAAAAAAAAATTAGGCAAAAAGAAATATGAACCCACAGACACACACACAAAGCTTGGAAACCAGAAAACATTAATTTCCACTTCATGTAAGTTTTGAACTGGTAATGGAGATCTTTACTCATTACCATACCCATCCTTACCCTTACACCTATATAACAGGAGACTAAAACAACAAACCACCTAGGAAAAAGTCTCAGCATCTGTTTTCCAGCCTGTTCCTTAGTATGAGAATAGAAATGTTCAGTGATTAAATTGAAAAAATAAAGCAACAGAATATTCCTGTAGTGAGCAATGTCATTAGGTGTCATTAGGCCACCAGTCAGTATGTAAGAATGTTCTGTAATTAACTTGATGTTTGTCCTCACAGAAAAGTTTTCTTCTATGCCTCAGTTTCTTTGTCTGTTACAAGTTATGGTGAGTGACATTTAAGTGAGCACTTTAACAATTTAGGGCTCATAAGAGATTAAATGAACCAAATAGTATTATAACATACATAAATAATTAGCATTCATTATGATATGTGACAGTGGTGAGACACTGGCACAGGTTGTCCAGAGAAGCTGTGGATGTCCCCTCCCTGAAGGTGTTCAAGGCCAGGCTGGATGGGGCTTGGAGTGATGTGGTCTAGTGGGAGGTGTCCCTGTCTATGCATGGGGGCTTGGAACTAGATGATCTTTAAGGTCCTTTCCAACTCAAACCATTCCATGATCCTGTGATTGTAAGATGGCAGTCAAATCCTATTGCTAATTTTTAAAAGATCATAAAATTATAAAATAGTTCAGGTTGAAAGGGACCTTTAAGGATCATCTTGTTCATCCCCTCTGCCATGGGCAAGGTCTTTTTTCAAGATGCCTCGTAGCTCCAAGTCCTGTCCAACCTGGCTTTAAACATTTCCAGTGATGGAGCATCCACAGCTTCTTTGGGCAACTTGTTATGGTGTATTACAGCCCTCATAAAAGATATTCGAAGTCTGGGTGTTTTTTGGGTTGTTGGGTTTTTGTGTTTGTTTTTTTTTTGTTTGGTTGGTTTGGGCTGGGGTTTTGTGGTTTGTTGGGAGTTTTTTTGTTTTTTTTTTTTTAGTTAACCATGCTTAAGATCTGACTATCTCACTTGTATTGGAGTGTTAAAATCAGCACCACATGGATCAGCAGAAAACAAAATTACCACATATAAGTTGCACATTTTCACAAATGATTTGTATGAGATTTTCAGATTTCCTCCTGACATAATAGGCAATGCATTATGGCCAATGAATAAATGGTCACCTTACATGGCTACTTGCTTTACTGCCATGCCTACTGGTGAATCTCAACCAATATTTGTTTTATAATTCTCCAAACATGAATACTGTGTTTTTCTGCAGTATTTTGTACAGTACATATAATGCACTCATCAGATTTTGTCAGGTAGCTTGCAAGTTTACTATTTGTGAGTGAAATTTGTCCCACACAGATTTTGTCAGCTGAATTTAGGAGCTTGATCTCAGTCAATTTCCTTCTATAAGCAGTGATTTTGAGACGATACACCATCAGCAAACTCTAGCATTCCTTGATGTGGCATTTATCTTGGATGTAGAAATAGTAAGACAATTGAAGTCAAGTGTTTAACATTAGTGTCCTAAGATGTTGTATACTTAGCCTCTTTCTCTTTTCCAGTGACTAGTTACTCACTTAATGATCTCCACCAGGAGATAAAATATTTCTATGGGATATGTCTCTGCCCTTCCTTTTTTGACTAACAGGCTTGAATTCAGGTCTTCTGCTTCTCAGATGTCTGCAAAAAGAAGCAGGTTATAGATTCTCTAACACCGTTAAAAGAAATAAAAATATATACCTTCAGAAGATCAGAATTGAACTGGTAATGAAAAGGGAAAAATTCTAACATTTTAAAAAAATTATGTGACAAAAACTAATTTCTCTTACAGCTCTGTTTAGCACTTCTACAACAATCTATAATGTTTTCCAGTGCTCAGATGCCAGGACAATATATCTCCTTAGCTGTGGTTATTTCTGGTGGATTTGGTACTAATTAAATGGGGTACAGTGAGTTAGCAATGTAATGGTGATTTTCTAAAATGTGGCAAATATTGATACTAAAGACTTTGCTGATGATACATCTTCTCAAAATCACTATTTAAACAGAGTTTTCATGATAAACAACAATTTAATAACTTTTCCTCTTGTCCTCTAGTACACTAGTCAAATTTACAAAAATTAGGGATGATTTAATACATTCAGAAGCTCTAAGAGATTTTCATAGGTTACTAATCTGATCTTTATTTCTCTGTGAGAGTGGATAGTGTTAAACAAGCACAGAGAAGTCCCAAAATCTACTTGTAGTGGTCTTCAGATGTTGAGTTACTAACTGGGTTGGTAACAGAGTTACTACATTTGTTCACAGTTTGGAGAAATAGTATGCATGATCATTTCCACAAAGTCCTCTGGAATATAAAGGCTTCTCAGATTGAATTCTTCCTCATATTCATATGTCTTTGAGCTCCTTATATATTGCCTTCAGTGTCTCTCACAACTTAAAGTAGCGATAATATCATTTTAATTCTCAACAAAGATGCATTGCAGGGTGTTTGCAAGCACTCCCAAAATTTCTATATTGTTCTCTTACATATTTGTTAGTATTAGACAAATAATCTGTTTTGCAAAAAGCAGTGGAGAAAAGAGGAACATCAGCTCCTACTGTTGGATAAGGAAATAGACAGTGGATTTTTGTTTATTTTTATTGTAACAATTAGTCAAAAGCATTCAAAAAAGTGGATGGATGAGCAGTCTCACCTTTTGCGCTGATGTCAAGGAGTGTAGCTATTTAGGGAAATAATTTTCTTAAATTTTTGATACTTTATTCCTATCGTAGGCAAAGTAGCTTGGACACTACTTGAGGTAATATGTAACTCAGATGAAACAAATCCAGAATTTAGCGGCTGTTGAGGTGTCTAGGTCTGTTGTTTAGCCTGGATTTGTTTTTTAAACTAGGCATTTTTGCAAGTTAGACCACTTGCATAAACTCAGCACTCCAGGCTCCTTCTACAGTACAAAAAAGGAAATAGGCATCTCTCTTTGGAGAACACTTCAAGAAATCCATTTTTGATGCTTATGCTATGGCAACGTGAATTTGACGTTGGACATCAAGCGTGGGCTGTAACCATACAAAAATACAGGCTGGTTCTATTGAAAATGTGCACAGTACTTAGCACAAGAGAAGTCTGTTCCCTGACCATCCTTATAATCTAGAGATGCTGCTGCAGTGGAAATACTGCAGTCCTGAAAACACTGAGATCAAACTTCAGTGTGCTAGTAGATTTTGTAGCATCAAGTCCCCTGAGCAAGTGGGAGATGATAATTTTTGATTGCATTAACAAAGGCACTTTATTCTTTGAAGCTGCCTAAGAAATGTTGGTAGGGCAGAATGGAATTTATCAAGACTCCAAGGCTAACAACCCTAATCTTGAAAAAAGATACGATATCACATATTTCTTTAATAGCCCTTTCATCGCTTTAGTGATGTTACTGGGAAACACAAAAGCTGGAAAAACACGTCAGAGTGCAAAAATAATTAAAATAAGGAAATGGGGGGTAGTAAATAAATCATCTTCTGTATTGCTTTCTTCTTCTCTTTCATTTTGGGTATATTTTCACACTCTGGTTTCAGGACTCATTTGCATTACAAGTGTTCTTATTAAAGCAGCACCATTTATTCTACAATATATACAAGAGTTTCTATTTTTAAAATTCTATTTCAAGGCGTGAGCTTGGCATACAAAGTCAAATCCCAGGAGTGAGTCTTTTCTTTTTCCTCTAAAAAATAATAGGAAAAAAATCCATGTGAATAGTTTTAGGTTACATGAGGAGAAAAACAGAAGATGGTACTTTCATCCACTTCATTCCATTTGCTTCTCCATTCTTTAACATAGCATCTGAAAAAATGAAATGAAAAAGAAATAAGAAAGAAGAAAGCGTCCTCTTTTTCTTACAATTTCAGACATTTTAAGTATATAAATATATGTGTATCATATGAGCATAAGAAAATTTTATTATAGCCAACATTTTCACTGTGTAAACATCACACACACATGCAACACAGCACTGACCTGATATACCATAACAGTGCTAGTTAAACCATGATAGTCTATTTGACGGAAGTTCTACATGCTAGAAAGAAATTTTATCCATTAATGTCCAGAGGAGTTGCTCTTTATATATAGATACACATAAAGTAGCAGTCAGGTATATAACAACTTAAGTCCACTTCTATCAAATAGAGATTGCATTAAAAAAAATGCAGTCAGATATATTTGTTGGAACAAGACTCCATTGCAAGTGCAGTTCCACCTGGAGTTAAAAGCATTCTATTTTCAATATTTAAGTGATTTTTAACCTTTTTTACAGCCTAGTGTAATTGTACTACAAATATATTAAACTACTTTCCTTGGAATACAGGAATTTAATCAGTCATATAATTTCCCACACAATCAGCAAAGGAGGAACAGGTAAGCAGATGTCACTATTTGTGCTATGAAAGGTAAGAGAGAAACCCAGAGTGCCCATATAGATTCAGATGTCCCTGTTATCTGGAACTACTGTTCCACCTTTATAGACACATAAATCCCATGCACAAGAGCTACCTTCATTAGCAGCTGCAGAAAAAGAAAATATTTAGGTGTTCTTTTGGTTCACATGACCTTATTATCCAAATAGTTTATAAACAGAGAAGAACCACATTTTCCAGAAAACTGTAATACTGGGAAGCTGGGTTTCTTTAGTTGGATAACTGGAGTTCAAAGAGATTAAATATCTGCATTTCTGATGTACTATCATCCATTTACATAAGATTCATCACAAAGTTTTGCTCCTCATCATCTCTTTAGGTTAAATCCTATTAAATTAGTTGTCCCAGATTGTTCTTAAGGTCTGTGGCAAAGTTTAAGTAACAAGCCAGATTTACACATTTATGTCTGAATTTTTTAATAGAAGAGTATTTATCTGTGTTCAGAGGACAAAAAAATGACTCTGGAGTTATTTGCAGGAAGAACCTCACTTGTTACCATGAAGCATCACATATAATGACATGTGTGAGAGTGAAAAAATTATTTCAGTATGGATAATTGTTCCTCAAATGTTTGTCCTAAACAAGAAGCTTTTTTTTTTTAACTTTACTTACTTACAGTAAAAAAAAAAAAAAAAGATGAAGCTGAACTCAGCATTCAGGCAAGTACCTAAATGTGTATTAAATCACAGAAACCATGTGCCTGGGACGGAGTTTAAATGTATGAAAAATTTTCACTGTCAATCCAAACATAACTACATTTATGAGATATTGTTTTCATATTTTAAATATTTTCTTAAGGAAAAAGTGAAACCTCCTGTTTTATTTGATATTCAGGTGATAATCTTCATGTAATTTTATTACACTTAAAATAAACTAGAGAAATTGCCCTTGAAAGCATAATCTCAGACGAAAATTAAATGCAAATAACAGTCTGTATTGATTTATGGTCTGCACAATTTTCCTGGGGTTTTAGTAATGTTTTTATTCATTCATAATTAAGCATAAATTATTTTATTTTAAAAGGTAGTGTAGTCCAAACCAGTTTATCACAGACAGAAGATTATTTTGATTTTTTATTTATTTAGTCTTGTAGTTGTCATTACATTATTTTGCCATTATACTTTTCTTGTAATTCTATTTCTTTTGCACAAGAACCATGTAACCATTGAAAAAGCCTTTCTAACAATTAGTAATCACATTTATATTCATTTTGAGTACAGTATAGGTCACCTATCTGATATGTTTAATGCAGGTGTCATAATTACTGTGACTTTTAAAATTGAGAGAGAGGTATCTGATTTAGATTGCAGATAGTCCAGGGTGATCAAGGTTTGTCTGTAAAACGAAAATACAGAAGTGATATATAACACATCTGTTTTCAGCAGAATACAGCCTGAGGTTTGGTTTGACCTGCCTACAGAGTTGGCATCTTCCACTGTGCCCATAGCCACAGGTGCCCTTCAGGCACTGTGAGAGAAATAGGCATTCCAGGGCAGTAATTTATTTGACCAGATATAGGCACCTACCTCAGGATGGGTCATACCATGAACTTCATTGTGTTGAGTAGAACCTGATTGTGTTGAGCCGAGGTCCTTTGACTGCTTCCAGTCAGAAAAATGCTTCTTTCTAGTGCATAGGTTAGATCTTGTGGTTAGTTCTCTCACAAGGAGAAGACCCAGTAATCCTGGAGAGCAGTCAGAAAAGATCACTCAAGATTGGCATGAACACAGATGAAAAAAAATCATGGCATTCCTACCAACCTTTTTTACCAGGCAGTGGCTGTGCCAGTGCCTAAATGCCAGATACACCCCTTAAGATGTCCTGTGCTCCTGCTGCCTGCACCAGGGACTGCTGGAATACACATGCTCCTGCCTCACAATGAAGGTAACTGCAAATGTGTCCCCTGATGGTTTTTGACTGTACAAGTGAGTGTTCCAAGTTGTAGAGGAGTCCACAGCTCAGTCTCATAAAGAATGAATAGACAGGAATTCTACCAGTAGTTCTTTGAGCTGTAAATTTATGAATAATCAGATTTTACTGTTTTGTACTTGATTTAATCCCGAGTACAAAAAAGACTGAACACTTGTCTTTTCTCCTTAATTTTTCCTTGATTTCCAATTAACAAAGGTAAGAAATGTGTCCTAAATCCTGACCTGTGTGTTTGCAAGATTGTTTCTTCCAGGAGTTTGTTCTGAAAAATTAGTGGTGTGTCCAACATCAACGTGCTGCTGAACAGTCAGGGAGTCTGTTAAATCAGATTAAAGGCTATTGCTTACTTTATCTAGCTGTCATAGCCTTGATGTAAGTTAGTCACTACAGCAGCCACTTCAGTTATCAGAAATGTAGGAAACTTTTTGAACAAATCCCTTTGGAAGTGTGGTACCAGGTTGAATGGCAGCAGAAACAGCAGTGAGAAACTTCTTGTGCCCAGTATTGTGTTCAAACCTCTAGATACTGATTCCCTTTTCTTACATCCCTTTTCACACACTGGGAAGTTATGTTCCCAGGGGCTATAGTAACCTGCTCTTTCAGGAGCTACTTGAAATGAATTGTGTAATTTAAAGTTACCACTGAGCCTTTTTTTTACAGTCAGCAGAGATGGAAAACACCAACCTCTCTACCTGTCTTCAGTATCCATCCTGGGATGGGATGAATCACACTCTGGTTATTCCTCCCTCTGTTGATTAGAGGTTGCACCTCTCACTTGAAGTGAGAGTCCTGATTTTACTTAGCTAATTTTCAGTGAATTTAATCCCACTCTTGCTTTAATTATACTCCTAGCTACAGGGAAAAATGGGAAGAAAAGTGAAAAGGTAGTTCTAATGTAAACACGATCCAGTCTACATCCTACAAAATTAACACCCAGATGCAGCAAGGGCAGAAAATTTTTTGAGCACTGCAGGTGAATTCCCTAACTTTGTATTTAGTACTAGAAATTTTATTCTTACATTCTTAAAAAAAGTCCAAAGCCATAGCAATGAAGCTGAGAGGCACAGAACCATTTTCTTTTCAAGGAATCTATCAAATCCATTCACTTCAATAACATCAGAGCACATGAGGATATCTGTTTATCATCATCTTCAAAATAAAGGTGAAAAGTTAGTGGGGACATCACTCTCCAGAAAATATCCATAAATTGTCGAGTTTAAGAATCATTACTGCCAACTTTAGGGAGACACCTTTGTTTCTTTCTTTTGCCATCTAATGTATATGTTTTGCTACAGTACTATTTTTTTCCCCTACATACCAAATTATATCCACCAGCTCCTTTAGATCCTCTCATAAAGCCCACAAGTAAGCTGTACAGATGAGCATGAGTTTGCTCTCTGGTGTTTTCCTCTCCTTTGCTCAAACCTAATCTTTTCTTCCTATTGTATTTGCCTGACTTAAACTGTAACCTTTCGGGAGCAGTGAGTGTCTTGTAATGTCTTTGCAAAGCATGTGTGGATTATACCAACAGCACAGTTCTGCATTCTGAGTTCAAGAATATGTTGTTGAGAACATGTTTTTTTAATGAGGCATAAAACATTAGTTTTAAGCATTGTCATTCAGGAAACGAAGACAAAATGGCCATTGAATTTATTTGGTACAAGGACTGAGGACTCAAAAAAACCAAAACCAAACCAACCAACCAAAAAAACCCAAAAAACCAAAACAAACAAACAAACAAAAACAAAAACCCCAAAACAAAACAAACAAAAAACCCCCAAAAAAGAAAAACAAAAACCAAAAAAACCCCACCAACCTGTGATTGCCTATAAGAAGTGGAAATGATTGGGAATGCAGAAGCAAAGAACAGGAATAAATACTCTCTTGGCCCTTCCCCAGCCTCCTGGGACTATACCACTATGAGACTTCAAAGGGGGATAAGTGGCTTATCTAATCAAAGATACATGTGCAAAGGAAGGACCCTGTAGTGTCCAATCCTCTCCTTAAGAATGCATTATGATAAAGAGAAATTGGAGAGCAAAATTAAAAGGAATAAATACAGTCAGCAAGAAGCTTTAGATAAATAATAATAATGCAGTTAGGAGAGAAGAATTAGACATAATTGCTGTATTAGTGCATTGCTAATGAAGCTGGAATGAGATCAGGTGGAAGAGATCTATTTGTTGCCCATTGGCTCCTGCAGGCTGGAGATAGTATATGGAAAAACACTGAAAACAGAGGAAAATTTAATGAAAGTATACTGACCTGCCAAATCAGCAGTATTATAATATTTTAAATATAAAGAAGTATAGGGAATGTGACATTACCCTAACATGCATGAGTATTAGACTGGTTACCATATACGAGCAGACTTTTGTATATATAAATGCTGGTGTTCTCTTTTTAAAAATTTTCTTCTTCTGGATTGCTTTTTTTGTTTGTTAGCTTGCTTTGTTTAAGAAAATTTTCCTGAATAAGACACGAGTGAAAATAATGGCAACCAATAATCTGGTAACATCAGAATTATTATTTTGCTTCGGCAACATACAAAAAAAGATTAAAATCAGTTTCTCCATAGATTCATCTGTAAACCTTCATTAATAGCTAAGAAATGGATTAAGGAATTTCACTAAAAATACTGTCATGTTTTTTATTTTTAATTGTAATTCAAAGTAGCTTTTTTCCCTCTCTCCCTCTTTCTTACCTTACCCCCTTCTTTAAAAAAAAAAAAAAATTCCCATGGCTGCTAAGCATGTGGTTAAAGGGGAGAAAAATAATATTCACTAACTGATTTTCATTTAGTGCACCAGGAGCCTTAAGCCACTTTGTGTGCAGATTTCCAGTTTCAATTAGAATGGATTTGCAGACATCAGATGATGTGAAAAATTATCTCATTTGAATCACATGAAACCAAACCACTAAGACATTGCTGATGAGGGAAACAGTGGTCTCATCTTTCCTGTGGTGTGCCATCTCTATTAGACTTTGTAAACTGCGGCAGTTTGAAATCTTTAACCAGCCATTACTAATAAGCATATGTTAATTGTAGCAGAGATCATAAGCAGGTCAATTAGGCAGCAAAGACTGGAACAGAATGAAACATTCAGCTGGAGGGAGAATTCAGGGCAGGTGTCGGCCAGCATGCGCTGCCCTGGCAGGAGCTCTAAGCATCTTGGGTAGAGCTCATTTAACATTTTGATTTGCTGAATTTGCATTTCAGATTTCCATTTCTAATAGACAATATAGTCAGTCTTTGTTAATGAGGACTCTGATTACATGTGCCATTATAATTGGGAACTAGCAGGCCAGCCTTGTTTTGAAGATTAAATCCAAAATAAATTGGATTAAAGACAATGCTGCTGAAATCCCTTTCTTTTTGTTTTCTTAAGTCAAAAGTGAGGAAGACTCCATTTGTTTTGTACATACAGTTCTTACCTTGATTAGCATGTCCTGTCATTTGTTTATATGTTTGGAATATAGCATTTATTAGCAGTTCCAATATTAAAAGTAAGGAAGAAATTTAAATGTTTACTTGAATGATCCTGATAAGGTGCCTAGCTTTATTATTGTGCACTGACAAAAAAAGGGCCAGTAGAGAATTAAGAGCATTCTGCAACACTATTTCTTACTGTAAAGTAAGTGTCTCTAAAAGCTCATTTACCCAGGGTATACCCTTGTACTAAGCACCGACTATAACTCTTGATACATGAGTTTATCCTACCTTTGTTTACACCGGTTTGACTCTGCTGATCTCAGAGGAGTCACCCAAGCCTTAAAAAGGCTTGATTAATTTGTTATGTTCTTCTATAGGTAGATATTTAGATATGTTTTGAGTTAATTCAGAAACAGGAAAGCGGGGAGTTTTATTTATTGCTGTTTGATCTCAGGTATGAGCAGAGAGCAAGACAAGTTCTGTCATTGTCTAGGCTTTCTGTATGATAGCTGTTTAGTAGCTGCAGTCATATCCAGTTGTAGCTCATCTTTCATGCATCTTATTACATGTCTCATTCATATAAGAATAATATAAATCAGATTCCTTCAAAATTCCAATAATGGAGTTTTATATGATAAACTCCAACATTTTACATTAATAAGTTTTCAGAGCAAAGCATTGTTCCTCCAATTGAAAACTGACAGGAATTTTGCTCTTTGGTTGTGAGAAAAACAGGCCAGCAAATAAAGGACAACATATTCCATGTTCTTATTTCTGCATCTGACAAGAAGGTACATGTCATCAAGAGCAGAAAGCAGAAAAGCAAAACAAGAACCACTAAACTGAATCAAGTAAATCAGCAATGTTCCTACTTTTTCAAGAAACTGAAGAATTTCAACTGAATGGTTTGGAGTTTTCATAGTAGAAAACAGTATTTATTTGCTAGTTTCACAAATCTCTTCAGATAGTTCTCTTTCTGACTATTACCTTCTTTGGAGAGGCTGTTAATTGTAGTAAGTCAGGTGTGCTTCTTGCTCCGGTAACTCAACTATTTGGGCATTCTTGCATTGGATATTAAAGTTTTGTCAGCTCATGAGACATCTTTGGGCATTCTCATCCTTTCTATTGTTTCTCAGTAGTCAGAATGAAAAATAAACTTGTTAAAACAAAATATGAAGAACTTGAGTTTGGGGGTTTTTTGAGTTTACTTGCAGTTTTACAGAAGCATGGAGCACGTTAGTTATGCAAGAAAAGCAGATTTGCTGGACTGTGAGTACAGAAGCTATTTCCAGGCTGTTTCACGTGGACTCTTCAGCATAAGAAGCTGTTGGCAGAACAAAAAAAATGAAGTTTGAACATCTTCTGCCTTTGCTATGTATGAGCTCTTTAGATCAGAAAATGTTATTTATTGCAGGAAAAGATGTGGTGAAATATAGTGATGTGCAAGTAATCAGCTTCTATACATGTCAGACACTTTGAACATACTCCTTTACCGCTTACTGCATCTTATATGTCAAATAAGTAGTTTACTTACAGTCTTGCCTGATTTTTGAGTATTATGGGTTCTATGGCAACACATTTCTCCATCGCTTTTTTTATTTGAATGACAGAAAGGGAAGGTGAAACTGCACGAAAAAATTTGTCCAAGAAAATGACAATGAGCACAGCTACCAGGTGATGGTTATGTTCAGCACTGGCATCACAGTGTTCCTACCCCTGCATTGTCAGTGTCAGTCTCCTGCAGTATGTTTTGAGTTCTAAGTTCTCTTGGTGATACCATGAAAATTGTTTTAGCCATTAAACTTATGACAGGTAAAAGAGTGGAAAAATTAATTACCTATCTTATGAGCAAATTAATGTTTTTATATGACTGTATGCACAAGTTCTCATATTTAGAGACAAAATATGCAACAGAGTGGGGATTTTTAAAGAAAGTTTTTAAATATGAGTCATAGAGATGTCTAATACTTATTATAACATTCTTGGCATATGTAAGACACCACTTTTTAGAATTAAAAATGTTGTCATTGTGGTAAAAAGAACCTAACAAATAGCCCTGCTTGAAAAGGAGTCGATATGTAGGACAACTTTCTGGAAAACAAAGGAATTGTGACAAGACAAAAAAAGTCTCACATATGGTAGAAAGCCAGGAATGCAGCAAAACCTACTGTCAGAGCTAAGTATTTATTAATTATTATTGCACAGCAACTTTTAAAAAGCTTGTGTAATTAACCTCAAAGTCTCCCTCAGATGATTTTTTCCTCTAGGCAGGAGCTTTGTCAGGAACTTCAGCAAATGGTAGGTGATTCAACATCATTTTCACAGTGGAAGAGCCTTTGAACTTTAACTGTTAGAGACCTACTGTCACAAGACTGTGATTATTTATGATCCCTATTATCTGTCTTTTGTTTGCAAGGGCTTTTTTCACTAAAGAGACCCGACAACATAGGAATACACAGGTTCTACCCCAAATAATTTGCAAGTTAAGATAGCAGTGTTGCTCAAAGCATGACTGTAATTATTCTGCTGAGAAAAACAGTGTCTTTACTACCCTTATAGATCCTAATCACTGTGTGTATTTAGGTACTTTCTAGCATTTATAAAAGATACAACTTTCAACAGAGAACTCTACATTTAATCAGAAACAAAGCTTAAAACAGATGGATACTTGGAGAACAAGACAATATAACAATAACCTTCCATTGTGTGCTATTCCAGGTACTGAGACACACACTGTTGTTGCACAGGCCATTTCTGCTCGAGAGCTTCTCCTTTCTGTTGATTGGTTTTTTATTATTTGGGGTAGATATGCATGGACACAATAACAACATGAGTGTGATATGACCTGATGGTGAGCTTTAAGGTCTAGAAGTAAAGAGAGAAGAGAAGTAAGGAAAGGTGAGCTAAGGGAGACAGGTCAAATGAACAAGGGGGGCTAGGAAAAAGTTGCAAGAAGTTTTAGATGAAGCATATCACAGAATTACAGATGATCTCTGAATGATTGATATTGATGTGTGCAAGGGGCATTTTTCCTTTGTAGTGTTACTACCTGTATTAGTTTTTGTTGTGATAGAGTTAATCCTGCTAAAAGATGTGAAGGCAGGGGAGCAGAGAAAGAAATTGGGAGAGACTGTTAGACCTCACAGCCCCCCTGGGTTCAGTGTTGACACTAGAGACTTCCAGAGGTGAATGTGAGCCAGTTCCTTTTAAAAAGTCTGAAATGTCAATACCGTTAAGACAATGGCCCACAGTGATTTGGTTCCTGCTTGAAGAGTGAGAGAGCTGCACTTAGATTTTTCTCCTCTCAGGGCGCTGCATTGACCCATAAAATCTGATTAGTAGGACTTACCTCCAGGTGGCCTTGATGGGATGTCTGGTAGAAAATTAATATCTGGTAGTACTTAGGATGTTTGGAAGTCAAAAAAGTGGGAACACCTGCCTATCTGCCTATCTTATAGTACCAAGACTAATAAGAGAGACTTTGGAATTTATAATTAAAAGAATAAATTTTTTTCCTTTCTGAGGAGTCTATAATGCACTGTATATTATCATATAATTTAAAGAAGACACATATTTTTAATGTGTTTAATATCTACAGTTTATTTCACCAAGACCAAGTTTGGTCATATCTACCAAGATCTTCCTGAGCAAAATCTCAGAAGGTACTTGATACTCTGTGAGAGGTTCAGTCCTGATGTGGGCAGAAAGTATACCACTGGTGCTCATGATGCTGCTCAGAGATGAAGTCAGGCCAATTAAAGCATTGATATTACTAGGGAAGATCTCATTTTTTTCAGACTACCTGAGGGTGTAGATAATTTGGAGAGAAGAGGAACAAAAGAATTAAAAAGGAGGTTATCAGTACAGAAAATTGAACCACAGTCAAATTCAATCAACCAAGCAATAAATTTCCTCACCTCTTTTGATGCAGATTGACTTCTCCAACACAGGAGTCTCTTGAGGCCTCATAATTTAAATTAGTAGCTTAGTTTAGCAGGTAGTGCACATGCAATGAGCAAGGTTTTCTGAAGAGAATTTGGATTTGCAGTCCCATCACTCCGGACAAGCTCTGTTTGATTTCCAGATTGTCCCTCAATGCTGTTAGTTCCACTAAGCTGACACTTCACTGAAAGTTGGCTCAACAGGTTTGAGAGCTTTTTCCTTTCTGTGGCAGTAGGTTGGCATAACTCTATAAGGTGCTGGGAGAGATGAGTGGTAGGAGATGTCTGTTGATAAGTGGGTAATTGTTTGTATATTGTTTCACACAGGGAAAACATATGCTTCTACTCTCAGAGGACTGTCTTTCCTTTGTACAATATCCCAACTTCTATGTTTTCCCCAGACCAATCCATCTAAATATAAGTATTGATGTTAGGACAGTTAACTTGGTATCTGTACAGGATATGTGCATTCTGGTTTTTATAAGCTAAGTCAGGTTTCCCAAAACTGCAATACTAAACCAACATGCTTGTTGTCATGCCATATACATATTTATGTACTTAGAGTTTTTTGACCTGAATCTTTCTTTAGCAAATCCCATCATAATTTATCATTTTATGCTTGTGGTCAACTGTTACTCTTTGCCATAATATTGGATTTACTTCCTTTCACCACCTTAAGTTATAGGGATCTCAGAACATGGTGGGTAGTCATAGAGAACAAATGATGTATCCAAATATATAGCACATAGATAAGACAATTTTTTTGGTGTGTTGAAATTCATATAGATCTCAAAGAAAGATCTTGGTATTTATGTTTACACTCAGAATATTGAAATATACATTTTAATGTTTCACTATTCCCTTTTATCCCAGTGTCATTCTCCTCAATAATAAAAGATTCCATAGCAAACACCTGCAGGCAGGGAATGACAAGCTGCAGCACCAAAGGGCTTTCCAGAGCCACCTCCTGTTCCTGTAACCCATTCACATGGTCAGAGGCTGAGTGCTGGGAACACTTACTTCAGGGCTCTGCTGTTACTATTCCCCACTCCACTTGGTGTAGAAGAGTCCAGAAATTCCAGTTTGAAGCTCTGGGGACAGGTAACAACTGAAGTTTCTGGGTCAGAACACAAATCTTTCCAAAGCCAGCAGATGTGGTATGTTATTCATCCTGATGACTCAACTTGCCAGTTCCTTTGCAAAGGCAATTTAAGCATGACACTGATTTTTCCTTGAGTTTGAGACCTGCTGGACAAAGCAGTAAGATAGGGAAAAGCTTGAAGAAGAGCAGCATCATGAAATCCGTGCCTATCTCACCTCACTTTCTGTTAGGTTTCCCATGGAAAGTGCATACACATTTCTGTGCTGGGCACAAAATACACTGTACTGTATTCAGAGCTCTTGCCAGGTTTCTTATTGGAGTGTTTTAATCAAAGAACATTGAGCTGGCACCATCATTAAGGGGATGAATGCATATTTTTTTCACATGAAAATAAAAGGCTATCTTCAACTGAGGGAAAAAATTGCAGATTAGGTATGTATGTGCATGTTTGCATATGTGTATGTGTGTGTAGGGGGTAGCAGAGGCTATGACATAGCATATGAAGTCAATAGTGTAGTTGTTATTATTTATACATGAGTAAAGATTACAAATGCAGGCAATAGCTCAGATCTCTCACCCCCTGGATCTGTGAAACCTGTCACTCAGTCTCCTGCGGTGTGTCTTCCTGTCTCCGAGCCATTGGACCACCTGCTGCCGTGACTCTCATCTATTGCATCGCCCGAAGGCCTCGATGATAACAGCATTGATTCCAATGTACATCTAATTACTTCTCATAATCTATTCATTTCACAATAGTGTAGTGAAACATCTGTCACATCATAAACTCTTTAGTATCCTTATCAAACCACCAAAACATACTCTGCTGCCAATTGGCAGCTACCTTGCTTTCTCTTCTTATTAATATGATGCAAACGTATCTATGGTTTTTTGGTTGCTTTAGATGAATTTCCCTGATGACCAGTGAAAAAGAATTGGGCAAACTGCAATTGTAATGTCTGCTCACTACTTAGTGAGGTACCATTATTGATGCCTTACAAATATCAGTGAAAATTGCTTTGTTTCTTCTAGAGATAAAGGCTCTAAATAGGGTCTTTAACATTTATAGCATGATAATAGATTGCTCCCTTCCTTGGCTCAGTGTGACTGATTCATTTACTAAAATAAGCATCTCAGGGATTATTACATTTGAGCCGCGTGTTCTGTGGAAAAGCCTTTTACCTTTATAGTTTTTACTTTACCTGTGGGTACATCATGCCCACTCTTTCTCTTTCTCCATGTAAGAAATCAAGAGCAAGGAGACCCATTAGCACATATTTTTATTATCAAACTATAGAGAATCTATCTATCCCAATAGGATCATGAATATATAGTCACATCTAATAAAGAGGGCTGATTAGTCCACTGAAAGAAACCTCGGATATCCAGGCAACATCCCAGAAAATAAACTCTGAATAGTGAGGTGTTGGTTTACTATTACATACTGAATTATGATGAACAACAAATCCCGAGTGAAACGAGTGATATATTACCTGCGTGTTCCCTTTCATGGTCGATGTTAGCACAAACAAGGTCTTGTTCTCATCGTTTTAAATCTGCAATGGAAATGAATTTAGTGTTGATTTGATAGCTGTAGAAACGGGAGCTGTTTTTGCATCCACAAAATAGATAAGACATCAGCAGCCATGCTGGGAGGTTCCTCAAATCATGCTTCAGCCAAGCTTTCAGAGGACTTGCTTTTCCATGGCCTCTCAGTAGCAAATGAGGAAGCTAATTTGGATTCTCTGATGAGGCTGCACAGCCTCACAACTCTGGTGTGTTGCCAGTCACTGTAATAACTTTTATTATCTGAACATCTGGCAGTAAGGAATTGGACTGCCATCACCAATTTCAGGCAACATTTTGTTAGTTCCTGACCTTGCTGGGAATCACAAGGGTGACCTAAAGGTGAAGGACTCCATATCTCATTACCAGCCCCCAGGACAGCCAGTCTTCTTTTATCCATATGTCAATATACAATTCAATCCAATATATAATGCAACCTGAATATTTATCTAGCTTTGATTTCATCACTTGTACATTTTCTGCTTCAGAATGGGTATGATTTATATCTCTTCTATCTTCCTAAAGTGCATATTTTTACACCCAAAATATACTCACTACTTTGGCACTGCGGGAAACATGCAAAGATTTTAGTGGTAGTGACATATCTTACAATATTAATATATCCAATGAATGTCATCTAAAAGTGAATACTTGACCTATTCAGTCTTAGTTGATGCTTTGTAAAAGGGATGGCATTTTTGCACTTGCCAGTATGGCTCTTCATTAGAGAGAAAAGAAAGAAGAAGCAGTTTAAATCTTAAAAAAAAACCCAAAACTTTCAGAACACCTCAGAGCTTACAGAACAGGTCAGTGCTCTGTCCAGAATGATCCCCTGATGCTCTGTTCCAAGTATCAAAACTTGTACCAAATACCAAAGTTATGAGAGTATGGCAAGGATCTACAACCTCTGCATGAGAACCAAACCAAAGATAAGTAGACAAAAGATACTTTGGTTTCGTATTTGTATTGAAAGGTTTTCTTGGAGAGGGGGAAAAAACATCAAAACACATGGGATAGAAGCAATATAAAAATTCCTAGTTTTAGTTAGGAAAAAATATGTAAGTTATCTTGGAATAAGCTGAAAAATTTTGTTCAGTGTAAACAAACAGGGATTTTTTTAGGATATGCACCAGTATTGAGAGAATATACATATATATTTGTTCTTTTTAAATTCAAGGTCAGCTTTTAAATAAAATGAAAAATTTCAAAACAAGAAGATAAAATATTTGTTTTCAAAGTATCAAAATAACATTTTTAAATATTATCAAAATGTGATTCTCATTTCTCTTCTAATACCATATACTTGACCCAGATTTTTGAATACTTCAAATTCTTCCCAAAGGGAATTTTCCATCAAATTTGTTGTCCACTGAAAGTAAGTAGATAAATAAATGAATAGAACTGTTTCACTTTTATTTCAGTGTAAATCTTTGGGTTAGGGATATATAAAGACCATATATTAGAAAAGCAAGTTGGCAAATAGGAAAAACCTTGGATAAGGGACAAATTCTCACCCAGGTACCCACTTCCCTTCTTTAGCATGGCGTGAGATAAAAAAGAGGGTGAAAAACCTCATGACTTCAGATAAAGGCAGGGACATTATTTATCTATTACCATCATGGACATAACAGACTTGACTTAGGGAAAATTAATTTATTGCAATTTGAAATAGTTCTGGGCAGTGAGAAACAAACAAACAAACAAAAAATTAAAACAAGATCTCTCTCCCACCCTAATTTTTTCTCAACCTCAATTTCACTCCTTCATTCTCATCTCCTCTACCTCTCCCCAAGTGGAGAAGTGGGGTGGGAATGGGGGCTTGCAGTCAGTCCACAACAGCTCCTCCTTGCTGCTCCTTCATCCTCTCATTTTTCCCCTGCTGCAGCATGAGTTCTGTCTGTCGGCCACAGTCCTTCGGGATAAAATAGCTTCAACATGGGCTCTTCCACAATTCACTAATGTTTCAAGAAATAGCCACCTGTTCCATCTTGGGGTCCTGCATGGGTTTGCAGGGAATTATCTACTCTGGTGTTGCCTCTACCTTGTGCTGAAGGAAATATTTGCTCTAGTACCTGGAGCACCTCTTCCCCCTCCTTCATCTCCATCTTTGGTGTTTGTGCTGTTTTTTCTTTTTCTTTTCTTTTTTTTTTTCTGTCTCTTCCTCTGCCTAAATGACTCTTTTTTTTTTTTTTTCCCTACTTTCTTTTTTTTTTCCCCCTTCTTATACACACTTTTTTTCTGAGGCACCAGTATCTTGACTGAGAACTTTGCATTGGGTCCTTTGGAGCAACCCATAATCATCTGTGTTGACTTGACTCTCCTCACAGAGGCCATGCAGCCTCCCACTGCCAACATCTTGCCATGGACACTCAGTAAAGAAAGGATGTGGCTTCTGAGTGCTGAATATTTTGGGTGTGACAGTATGCTATCACTTTATCATCTGTATTCTAATAAGAAAACATAAAACAAATTTAAAAATTTAGATTCCCCACAAATCGAGTATTTTCTAAATCAGTGAGGATGAACAGAAAAAGGAATCAATTTTACAGGTTGTTTCAACTATTTCCAATATAGAGCAGGTGAATACAAACTGATTTTATATGGAGATATTATATATATTTAAAGCAACAGAGCTATACTGAAACCATCTCAACCGTGCCGATCTACCAGAGCTAATGAGCTCAGTCACTCAGTGAGAAAAATACCCAAAATTCCTTGAGCAACCTTATTGATATGACACCATGACATCACTGTCAATTAAGTTTGTCCACTTAAACTTTGGAAATTACAAGGAAGGATGAAGGGGAGGAAAGGAGGCAAGAAGGTAAAACAAGCATTTAATGACCTTCAGCTGTTTAATACGTAACCACTCAGAACTAGGTCTTTAATACCAACAGTCATAGTTGTCCTCATGTGAATAAGTAGCTTGTATCTGCTTATGCTCTCAGTAATTAGCTTCAAGACCTGTTTTCCTGGTCATGCACTGGTGCAGCTGTCCTTCCAAATGAACTGCAGAAATTCTCTCATTGAGGGAACCACAGAGATCATGGAAAGAAGTGCCTGCCTGCAGCAGAATGCCATAATCTCTGCCGCAGGGTGAGGGTTTTTTTGTGTTGTTTTTTTGTTTGGGGACTTGGGTTTTTTAGGTTTTTTGTGGGGGGTTTTTTGTGGAAATTTTGTTCTGATTCCTACTGGTCACCTCCATTTGTTGTTCCATGAAGAGGGATCGAACAGTTCAACAAACCAAGACATAGATCTCTGTTTAATTCTTCTCCTGCCTCCCATTATCTGCTCCTGTGGTTTATTATTTTTCCTAACAAGGGCCTGCATAACTGGCTAACTCTTTACTGGTTATTCTCTTAATACCTATGATCTTTCTTCCTTTAGAACTAAATAGGAGAGGAACTCCTTATGCAGAAAAAAAGTCAGTCTTACTTGTGCAAATTAACCTTCTCCTCCAATCAAAACTAGAGTGAAAAAACTTAATTCATATTTTCCTCAGAGTTATTCTGACTTTTTTTTAATAATATGTATTTTGGAAAAATGTGGTATAAGATATTTTTATAAGCTTGGAGCTGTATTTTAGGGGGCAAAAAGGAAGATTTGTGCACTCACATGTCCTAAAGTCTAGAGGAATTTGCTCTTGTTCTTTTGTTTCATTCTTCGGTGACTGGAACTTATAGCTCCCTATCTACATAATGAGCACAATTTGCATGTCTCAGATGTAGAATTAATTTCCAAACCATTTCAATACTGGGACAGGCACTTACAGTACAAAGCATTTTTTAATTACTGCCATGATTAAAGTGACTGTGGCTTTCACCCACTGGTTCAAGTAGCACTTCAAGCATCTGCAAGGAAGAGACAGTTGAATAATAGTGACAACTAAACCTCACTGGGCCCCTGGACACAAAGCTGAGTGGGGATACTGAAGTTCTTCACAGTATGGAGAAACACATCTGGAAAAAGACCAAAGTGTGAAGGTCAGGTTTTGGGCTGAGTATGTTCATTTTCTTCTGATTGTCCATTAGAAAACTAATAAAAAAGCTGCCTTTCTACAAGATTTATTTTCAAAGACAGATTTTAAACAAATAAACAAGCAGCCAAAAAAAAAAAAAAAAGGCAACCAAAAACCAAAATGAAAGCAAATACATTAGAACTACATGGTAACGTTTTGTCCCTGTGCCTCAGAAAACCTGCGGAAGATTTGTCTTGAGAGAATAATGCATCACCTGAAGGAGCTTAGGTGCATCTAATGTTTAAAAATGGTAACTAAGAATGTCAATGGTCATGATAATTAACTCCTATTACATAACTCTGGTGTGCTAAAACCACAATCAACTTATACAGTTTATAACAATTTAACTTGTACAATTTATACAACTACAAATATCTTAAGTACTTTGTTGAGTTGACCGAGGTAGAGACAGAATCAGTAAACAGAGATAAGCAATTCCAGAGATCAGTTCAACTTGTTGTATCAAACCACCCTCTGAACTCAGATGTGAATTTTTGGCCTTTACCTCTATTCTAACACTACATTGAGTGCCTAAGGCAACTTAAAATTATGTGAACTATTACAGGCGCTTGACCCCTATGAATCAATGGACTTTCATGTTATGCACCCTAGAGTGTTGAGATCTAATTGACATTGTTGTGAGGCCACTCTCCACAATCTTTGAGAAGTCATCGAGATAGAGGGATGTCCCAGAAGACTGGAGGAAGTCTAATGTCACCCCCTCATTCACAAGAAGGGCTTAAAGCAGAATTCAGGAAATTAAAGGCCCATCTGTCCCTGGGAAAGTCATGGGACAAATCTTCCTGGGGGCTATCAGAAGTCAAATGAAGCACATGACTGGAAAAAGCAAGGGTAAATGCTCCTTGACAATGCTGATCGTCTTCTACAGCCAAGCAACCTTCTTGGTTGAGATGGGGCAAATGGTGGACATCTACCTGGATTTCTCCAAGGCTTTTTGCATGGTTCCCCACAGCCTCCTTTTAGAGAAATTGCTGTGTTATGGTCTAGACAAGTGGTCTGTGCTGTGAGTAGTGAGCTGGCTGGCAGGTCACACTTGGAGGGTGGTGGTAAATAGCTCCTTTTCAAACCATTGGCTAATCACAAGCAGGGTTCCCCATGGATTGATACAGGGCCCAACAATATTTAATATCTTTATAAGTGATCTGGATGATGGGATCAAGTGTACCCTGATGAAGTTTGCTTATAATAACAAACTGAATGCGGAACTTAGGCACTTAGGAAGGGAGAGCCAACCCACAGGAAGACCTGAAGAGAGTGGAAAAATGGGCTAAGAAGAACCATTTGAAGTTCAATTAGAATGACTGAAAAGTCTTGCACCTGAGAAAACATAATCCAGGACTATAGGGCCGTCTGGGATACACCAGCATTGTGGAAAAGAACCGAGTAGTCCTGGTTGACAATAAACTCAATATGAGTGAGCAGTGTGCAGCAGTGGCAGAGAAAAGTCAACATGATGCTGGATTGCATCAACATGGGCATCACAAGCAGCGATAAAGAAGTCATTATCCCACTCTACTAAGCACTTGTCAGACCACACCTGGAACAGCATATTCAGTTTTGGTCCCCACTATGTGAAAATGTGGACAGGTTGAAGACTGTTAAGAGGAGGCCCACAAAAATGATAAAAGGACTAAGAAATCTGCAGTGCAAGGAAAGGCTGAGGGAACTAGGTCTGTTCAGCCTTCAGGAAAGAGGGCTTAAGGGAGACCTTATAATGTTTCAGCATTTTAAAGGGTGGCTACAAAGAAGATGGAGAGTCCCAGTTTACAAGAACTAAAATGGAAAAATGGAAAATTCACAGTGGGTACATATTACTTCTGGGGAGATACTGACTGGATAAAAGAGGAAAAATTTTCACAGTAAGGACAACCAGCCATGAAAACAATTTCCCTAGGGAAGTGATGGATTCCCCAACTTTGGAAACTTTTAAGATTCAGCTGGGAAGCATGTTGGGCCACTTTGTGTAGTCTGTTTTTACCAAGAAATGTTGGACCAGATGATCCTTGAAATCCCTGTAAACTTGGCGTTCTATGATTCTACGATAAATCAAATTTATCATCAAGGCACAGAAATTTACATGGGAAGAATATGTTCCCACATGAATTTAATTCAAATAGCCTGCTCTGATTACTTACATTCTTTTCTGTTTGGTTTTTTTTTTTTTTAGTTGTTTGTTTGTTGTGGGGTTTTTTGTCTTTTTCGATTTATTTGGCACGTTTTGGAGCCAGTTCTCATTTTAGTTGAAGTGGTCATAATCATGAATTACGTGAACTAAAATGCTGTGCCTCCAGACTAGACTGCAGACTTGGTAGGGCTTTTCTCTGGTGTACATTTCTCTGGTGTCTAGGGCAGTGCAATAGAGGTATGTAGAATGCCCCCATGCAATCACAGAAGCATTTGCATTACTCACGTTTTTTCATGCACTGGAATGCAAGAAGGGAAGAGTCTGTCTTCTGTTGGTATGACACCAAAATTATTATCCATTCAGCTTATTAAAACGTTGAAAAATAGACTTTGTCAACACTTGTGGTTGCCTTGCCTTCGGACACAGTACAAATAAAGGATGATGGATAAAATATTCTAATATCACTGACTATAGGTATAGTTTTATGTTGATCCTTAGATAAGTTCTTACAGTCCTTCTTAAAAAAGCAGATGGCATGTTAAAGTTGCCTTTAGGTTTTTAGTTGAGGCGTGTTTGACCTATATAATCATAATGAGGTGCTCTGAAGCATAGCCTGGAAGGACCTAGCTCTTGCCATTACACAAGCAGGAAGCCTAGACTGCTAACTTATCACCTTAAACAAGATGTGATGTGTCGTGAATAACCCTCAAGTCCTTCTTTTCTTAATACTGCCTAGATTCAATTTCAATTTGTCTGGCAAAAGAAGCATACCTTGTTTTTTTGTTTTTTTTTTCCCAAAACCTTTTTCAGCCTTTATAAAACCCTGCAGAAGTAACTGTCCTTCATAATCCTATTGTATTCCAGATGAGCTTCATCCTTATTGGGTATTACAAGAAAACTTTATATACTGCACAGTATAAAACAGCCTTAACATGACCAGGGTTTCATTCAACTGAGTGCAGCTGGAGATTACAGTCAGAATGCCTGAACATTTTTACCCATTGTGTAAGAGGAAAATAACCTCCAAGCTTCCCTCTTTCCCCCAGTCCTCCAGTAGTCCTTCTAAATACTCACAAGGACTCAGTCACCTCCTTTGTACTGTATATCTGAATAGCTTTTGCAAGCAGGTTTCAACTCACTTTCATGATATTCCATGCTTATACACTAGGTCCAAGCCAGCTAGGAACTAGAAATCATATATTCATTTTAGCATACTTCTGGGAGCAAGGTAATAGCTCCAGTCCTTCAGAAAGTGGTAGAAGCAATGCTTTTCTGAGAACTAAGCTTTGACAAAAATCTATTCCAAAATATTTTTCATTCGTCTCTTTTATACTTTAGTTCCAGTGGTAGCTGGTAGATTGAAACTAAGTAACTTGATTAATATAAAGATTTTTAAGGCAATATATTCATCATTTTAGTTTGTTCCAAAGCTTCGTTTCCCCAGATGTTTTGACAAACACCTACTCCAACCAGATTTTCCCTGGGGATGTCTTATATCATTTCCAGCAATGACAGTGAAAGGATAGGAAACAATAAAAAGCAGATGTTAACAAAGCTTTTGGACCTTTCACAGGACAAATCACATAACCAGACTCTCTTACATTTCCCTATTAGATTTTCCAACTTACCCTCTTTGATGCCTTTCTTTTTTTGATGATAACCAAATCAATGCTTGCTCTTCATTATTTGCTCTATGAGAATACAAGGGGTGCAATGCTGTGGAGCAATTGTGGGTTCAGATACAGATTCTGGTGATCATCTAGTCCATCACCACAGCTCAAGTAAGGACTCTGAGAGAAGGTTGTCCATAAACATATTTTGATTTTGAGTATCTTGAGGAATGGAAACTCCACAACCTGCCTGAATAACCTCATGCAGTTTTACCTCCTCTGCAGCATAGAAAGCCTTCTTTTAAGTTTAAATAGAAATCCCCATGTTTCACTTTGAGCCTACTGACTCTTCTTCAGCCACTGGTGATAACTGGGAATAGTCTGGCTCCATCTTCTTTACTTCCCCTCAATGGGTCCCCCTGAAGCCTTCTTTTCTCCTGACTCACCAAGCATAGCTCTCTCAACCTTTCCTGGTGTTGCTCCAGTTCCTTAATCAACACCCAGGGCTGCAGATGCTCTTTGCCAGTGCTGGGTAGAGAGCAGTGAGCACCTCCCTTGACCTACTGGCAACACTTTTCCCAGTGCAGCCACATTTATGGACAACTTGGTGTCCACCAGGACAACTTTTCACATCCTTTTTCTGCAAAAGTGCTGCTCATGCTGGTTGTTGTCTTGATGGTATTGATCTATACTCATGCTTCTCATACTGCTCTGAAAAGCAGGCAGTGTTCACTACCTGCTCACTCCCTGCACACTGAGATGCACTTTCTCACCTGCTCACTGAACCTGCAGCAGTCACGGTCAACAAACTATGGATCTGATGACTGATAGGGTGTCCCTGAGGAGATACTTGTTCTGTACATCAATTTAGGTAGAAAAAAGGTTTCGGTGTTCTACATACGCCTAAAACACCAATTGTCATTTTATCCAAATAAAGTTTTATTAGCACACTCTTTTGAAACTACCAAGCTTTCATGCAGATTTTTAAAGTGAACTGGTGTGATCTGCTGTTTTGAGAGGTGGTTGACAGCTCTGAGTTAAACAGGAAAGTATCCCTTGTTGTTTAAAAGGATTTCCCACTCCAGCTCTTCTTTCTTCTGCAGTAGATTGATTTCACTATGCAATACAAATTAGAATTGCAAAGGGCTAAGCATAAGCAACTACACAGCCTAACAAACCTAGATTTGATTTGATCAAGTCAAGATTAGATTTGACCTAGAGATTTTTGTTTCACAAAGGGTAAAAAAGAAGTAGGTTCAACATACTTACATGCATGTGTGGTTCTGACCCAGAATTCATATTTTGATAAGCATATTTGAATTAATTCAGGGTCATACATAGCACTTCACAGGTTACTCCCCCCTCTCTCTTCCTCCCTTTGTAATATGCACACTTTGTAATACCACAGAGGGGAATTACTGGCCTGGTGCTAACAATTTCTTTCAGAGAATTGTACTGTCTTGTGTGCCACAGAGGAAAATACATCAAGATAATTCCCTCGTCACTACCTACCCACCCACCCGCACCCTGCAGTCTGAGATGAACTGTTTAGTCACATATTCTAATGTTGCTTCTGGTAAAATGTTTGATTTTTCTTTTTTTTTTTTTTTTCTTTTTTTTTTTTTCCTATATTTTTTCTGACATCTCTTTTTTTGTTGCATGCACATCACCTGTGAGTGGTTCTTTGTATGTTGCCATTACTGATATCATAAGAAATTCCACAAGTGAAGAGTATTTAAAGCAGTTTCTTGTGTGAGAGATTTTGTAATTTTTTTGTTGTTTTAGAAGTTCCTTGCTACTTTCTGCCTATCTCAGCGTCATAATGATTTAAGAGAAATGTACTCACATGTAGGTTGTGTGCTGTGGGATAGGAACCAAGAAAAAAAATATCCAACAAAAGAAAATCTTTTGTTGTTAATGACAAAATATAATGGAAACCTAATCTCCTACCTCATATTATCATCAGGCAAATTAGTTACACATATAATAAGGTTTTGCTGTATAAATTATAAATGAAATAAACAATTCTGTCACCATGGAGTACAATGAATGCACCACATGGTATATGTAAATATATTAGTCATTTGCCTTTTGTTTATGTGTCACAGGAATCATTTCCTTCATGGTGTAGTTCCTATTCCCCATGGGTTCTTACTAAAGTCATCTCAGCCCTTTATGCACAAGCTTTTTAAAGCAGAATTACTTTCCTTTTTTTTTCCTTTTTGTTTCTCAGCACAGTTTTAATAATGGTTGCTTTCATGCCAGTTTCATTTAGTGCTTCAAACTGTAATTTTATCTGAAGAGAGGAAGAAATAATGAGAAAAGCAGAAAGGGTCTACATGATATATCAGTACAATAGAAAAAACATATTGAAACCATTTTTTTTATTCTAGTGTTTTTTTCTTCAAAAATTCAAATATGTCCCATAAAGAAACTATGCATATTTTTTCTCTTACTAAAGCTTTCCTTCTTTAATGAGATAATCAGTTTTTTAAAAATGTATTGTTCAGTCTTTCTTTTCAAAGGGTGACATTTTTATTTTCCATGCATCACAGTATCTGCAAGAATGATGTAAATTTGGGCTTTTTCACTGGGCACTGCACAACAGCCTGAAAGCCTTTTGAAACCAACACAAGATGCAGCTTCTCTCAGTGAACTATGGCTTTAACATACAGATTCCAATCAATAATCCAGAATTTTATATTCAATCACGCTCAGTTCACACTCATCAAGGATTATCTTCTGTGCCCCCATAGGCTTTTCCTTCCCTCCACAGGGAGACTGGGTTGAATTCAATATACCTCATTATATTTGGGATGGTTGTAGACTCCAATGGAAGAGGCAACACGTAGCACATAAGCAGACTAAACTTTCATGATCAAGAAAAGCTAAAAAGGGTATTTGTCACTGCTATCTTCATTTCTCTATCAGTGTCAGCCAACACTTTCTGCGAGCTGAATGATTGTTCCTTGACACTGTTTACAAGGCCAATTATATCTTTATTTTGAGAGATATTGCAAAGGGTATTATTTTTTCTGACATATTTTTATAGGGAGAAAAGGCAAGCAAGGATTCTTTTTTTACAGTTTACTTGCAGCTGTATGTCTGTGGAAGCCTTTTTTTCTTTTCATTTTTTTTCTTTGTTTCTTTTTTTTCTTTCTTTTTAACTGGAGCAGACAGTGGTTAGCAATGGAATACAAAAGAGCAATTCTACTGCCTCATAAGCCACAAAGTGGACTATGGAATTAACGTATGAGATGTTATTTCTAATTTATTTATCAGCTCTCTCACTGTAGTACAAGTACTCTGGAAAGCACTTACGTATTTGAAGCCTCATAGAGAGATACCAGATAATGGGAAATGGTTTGCTGTGAGAAGTGATCTACTTGAGTGCATAGAAGAGGCCTCTTTCTATCAAATATTTCACGGGTAATGTTTTACTGTTTCTCCTAGATGGCATGCCATAGAGTGTAATAAATTTCAGTTTGTTTATATTCTGTGTCTGTATTTGTACTTTGGTGATTATATTTGAATTCATGCAAGATCCTTGTTTTTAAAAAAAGAACTTTAGCATAATCTTCTCATTAATCCTGTCCTGTTTGGCTGTTATTAATAGGCCACTGTACAATGTATTCTGCAGCAAAACTCCACCAGGCATGACTAATTCAGATAATTAATTTGCTAGAACATTAACACCATCAAATGAGTCTGCTAAACCGGTAAATTTAAAGTAAATTAAACTTAATTTGCAGGTTATTGCAATTAAGTCTGCCTTGTCTTTCTGAGGGATTTCAACATCCTCAGTATTTAAGAGGCAATCATAATGCATGCAAGTGGGCGGGCTTTTTGGCTAATTAACACGAGTCTAATCTGCTTTTCAATTAGGGTGGATGTTTATAATGTGCTGGTGACAGTGTTGCAATTCAGTACAGCATAACAGGAGTGCATGGCATAATTATAGCTGAAAAGAAAAGCTCATGCAGGGCCTGTTTAGGGGTTAATGAGACATTGGCAGCTTCCAGCTGAGGAGATTGAGCCAGTTTAGTGCAGCTTCAAGAGGAAACCACCCATAGGGGTTTCCTTTGAAGTGTCAAAAGGTCCCCTTGTTCTGGGTGGCTTATGTTTCATTTGTCTGAGTGGCATATCAAAAATTGATGAGCTGCCAGCAGCAGTCCTTATGACATTAATTCACCAATTGTGTTTCTAATAGTTTCATCCTTAAATACATTTGGATGATGATAATGCTAAGAAAAATCAAGGTCCTGAAAACAATGAGAAGGTCTGTGCAGTTCCGAGAGGTGTATACAGACTACACAAATGCATCCACTGCAAATGTTAATGGTGCTGATGACCTACACTGCTCGTTATGATCAGGAAGAAGACAAAGATGCATTGTACATCCCTTCTCTGAACAGCATTTGAGCTGTGGAAGAGATCTGCCATTTATTCTCACTTAGGCTCTTGAAAAGCAAAAAATGGGTCCAACTCATCCCTGAAGTAACTTCATTGGTTTCAGAACAGCTATACCAGAGATGGATTTGGTCAGTTTTACTAACAGTATACAAATGAAAGTAAAAAAGCCAGCCTATAAAGAGCAGTAGGCATCTCTAATGCAGATAAAGGGTTTCTTCAGCACACTTAAGCTATGTAAGTCCCAATATGTGCATTGTGGTCCCACACTGAGGTAGCTGGGGTTCTCAGACCTCACATGTAAGTGAATATTCAGTGCTAATGCTGATTTCAGGGAAAGCTAATTCCTTGGACAAGCAAAAGTTATTAGTGTACTTAAACACTTTTCAAATTCTGAAACAAAGAGAAGGGGCCATCAGTGTAAGACTGGCTAGCTAGATCAGTCAGAGAATTCCTGATTTACAGGTTTTCCAGTGGCATAAGCAACCACAGGATGCAAGCATTTCATACTAGAGCATGCTTTACTTTCTGTATGAAGTGCATTTTTCAATATATGGTGTGAGCCAAGTACCCTTTTTAAGCCTGGGGGTTGTACGGTATAGTCCTTTTCTTTTTCATGTATAGAACAGCAAAATAACCACCCTAGTCTTACCACCTGCAAAAAGTATTACTTGAACCATTTGCAATTTTTAAAAAATTTTCCATGGAGACCAGTACTTACAAGGATGATACAGCTCAATTTACCGGAGGTTATGCATCCACCTTGTTTCATTTTAGACAGTAGGAGACAGCCAAGACTGAGCACACTTTGCCCCATATTCCCACAGGACTATTTTAGAGGCCATTCAACTAAAAAAAAAAAAACACCAAAATTATGTCATGATATAGAAATTCCCCCTTTCTTCTTTGTATATATATATAAAAATTAGGCTGATTGGGAATCTAACTGAAGTGCTTGCATTTAGGCTGGCAGAGTGAAGGTCTTTATCTGCATGAGGGAAGGCACACATACACCATTCTTTGTATGAGCTGAATGATCTCTTTCTGGGCTGTCTTCTACTTGTGGATGATCAGGATTTGCTAGCATATCTTCACACTAAATGGATGGATGAAGTTAGAATGTATGGATGATTTTTTGATAGTGCAGGGAGGAAGGGGTCTTCCTTTTTTTTGAATTGAAGATAGTTCAGATGACTGAACAAGCTGAGGAATGCATGAATAGTGCCTTCAGTGACTGATGATTGTATGTTAATTTGGTACCATATCAAGGTGCAGTACATATGGATTATGTGTAGGTCAGTAAGACTGAATCCTTGTTGAGATTTTTTGTTCTGCTTCTCTGCCTGGACTTCTGACTGACCTGTGGTGTCATCAGTTTTACTAAGATAAAAATACAGCTACTGATGCAGAAGAGGCTTCTAAATGACTAAATCATTCTTATCAGAGAAGCACTTTACCAACTCAGCACTTGAACAAATAGTTCAAGGGTACCTGACAAATTTTTGTGTTTCAGCTCTGAGACTGATGGATCAAATGAGAAAGCAGGAAGGTAAACTGCCTTATTTCAGAGACTTTCTATCAGTCTTTTCTGATTCCCAAATGCAAGATGACACAGGTACAGTTGAACGTGCTGTTAGTCACTAGCCGAGAAAGGAGTGCAAGCCCATCAGGGAGCACCGAAGGAATGCTGGACAAAGAATACTAAAAATATATATTTAAATTGCTTACAGTGCAATTTTTTCATCTCATGCTGAAGGAAAATAGCTGAATATGTGGATTAAATTATACAGAAAGTATTGGCAACAGAAGCATGGTATGGTATTTACTTTAAAGTGTCACTTACTAACTTTTCTCAAACTGATTTCACCTTACCAGCTGTAACAATAGAAAGAAATTTTATTTGCCAAATAGCTAGGGTACATGAAGAAGTTTATTTTGCTACACCTACATTCACAAAATCACAGAATTACCTAGTTTGGAAAAGGCCTTCAAGATCATTGAGTCCAACCTTTAACCTTAGACTGACAACTCCTTAACTAAGCCATAACCAAAGTACTATGTCTACACAACCCTTAAATACCTCCAGGGAAGGTGCCTTCACCAACCACTGCCCTGCGCAGCCTATTCCAATGTCTGATAACCCTTTCAGTGAAGAAATTCTTCCTAATATCCAATCTAAACCTCCCCGGTACAACTTGAGGCCACTATCTCTTCTTCCGTCACTTGTATCTTCGTTGAGCAGACCAATCCCCACCTCTTTACAACCTCCTTTAAAGTAGTTGTAGAGAGCAACAGGTGTAAGGTTGCTCTATGTTCATTGGTCCAGACATCAAGAGATTTTCAACCATTTGGAAACCAAAATAATGAGAAGTATGACTGTGAAGACAAACAGAAGATGCACAAGATGCAGAGATAGAGGGACAGTCCTGCTGAGATCAGTTAATAAAGACCATATAAAAAGTAGATGATCTCCTGTTATTCCCTTGTCAGATACCAAGAACAGGAATACCCCAGTTCTGTAGAATATTAGCTCTGTAATGTCTGTGGTCTACAGACCACAGGTCTGAAAAAGAAGAACAACACACTACGTGCCACTTACACAAAGATCAGCACACATCTAAACACAAAATCCCTCCAGAATTTTTAAAGGCTAAGTCAGTGTCTTCACTGGGTGCAGTTTTCATTCAGTGGGGATTAATTAGTTGCAAGTTCATTAGCTGACACTGGTGAAATTTTCATCCTCCTTTTAGCAGCATAGCAATAGCATACAGGAGGATATTAGATAACCCAGGTTTTAAATAGTTTATGGGGTATAACATAGCATGTTCACAGAAGAAAAGATGCATTAGAAAGATTAAAGTACACATTCCTCTCACAGCTCTCTACCTGTCTCTCCTTTGGGATCACAAAAAACACAGTGGTGCTGGGTCTTGTGTTGATTTTCAGTCTGTTCTCTGTGGGAGCCTTCCAGAACTCTTGTTTTATAATCCAGGCAAAGAAGCAGAAACTCTGAGAAGCTTCTTTTATGCAAATCCCTAATATCAATCGAAGACATGTTGGGGTATTTTTTTTAGCCACCAGAGTTTTTCAAAGACTTTGGTTCTTGAAAGAGACCAGATGTACCAGAATTAACACTTTAAGATAATGTCTTTCAAGAGAAGATAACTAGTCTGACAAGACTTGATGTGACTATTGGTGGGTATATTATGCAATACACTTCACTACAGCTAGTTTCTGAAGTTTTTTAGCTCTTTCACTTCCCTTTGCGGTATAGAGACATTTGGTCAAATCTTTAATATGAAAATGCAGTTTCTAAGATGCAATATGTTAACGATGAACATTATTATTTGTAAAGTGCAGTATGTACTTTAAAGAAGCAGCATACACAAAACTTTAGTGTTGACACTGTCAATAGGGCAATATCTTAGGCTTTTAGAGACAGTACTCTTGAACATAAGTGCCTGCTGCTTTGTGGTAACATATAACTGAAGTAGGATGTATTGAAATTATAGGTAATAGAAGACTAAAGGATAGGTGGCAGGTAAAAATGCCCCTCTCTGACTGCCATGTGGCTGAGCTGATATAGTCTGGTGGATAAGAAAAGAAGTGGCCATGGTAAACCTAAACAGAAAGACAAATAAGGTTGATACACTGATGGGCAGTCAGAAGTCAGGGACAATTACCCTATCTAGTTACTCACAGTTTTTTGTGGGGGTTGGGTCCCAAGGCTCAGTGGACACCTTTGTAGCACAGGATTTATAAATATTTGAGTAAATTCTCTAAAAGGGAAAATTAATTTGTTAGAAGAGCTCTTCCTGCATGGTACCATGGTGTTCACAAAGCATAAGAAAAATCTGATTAAATGCTGGAGTACATTGTTATGATACCAGGGAGTACCCTAGGAAAGTAACAGCCATATCAGATTATCGACTGTAGATGTGCAGGAAAACAAATTATTATGCCTTTGAAAATTCCAGGTGGACCCTCACGGAGCTTTGTGGTTATGTGCTGATTAGAGAAAACAGTTCTATAAAGCAGATCTATGGCCACTACTCTCTTTTTTCCTATAATTTTGTTTTTATGTAATATAGGAAGTATAATATTACATTATTTAATGGGTGGATATCTTCACAAATGTGATAAAAGAAGCCCCACCAAAACATTTCTGATGCCCTCCTTATATATAACTGATTTAAAAAACAAAAAACTAAAAATCACTGCTTTTGCAGAGGGAAGTTATATTTATACAAAACTTGAGGACTAAATATATATATAAACACGGATGACGGTGTTTTCTTAACACAGTGAAATACCATTTGAAGTGAAGAAGTGAATTATAACTATAAATATCCTGGAATCTTACATGTCAAGTGGGGAAAGCATTAGTAAGAAGAGAAGAAACACATTTCACTCTAGTAAAATCCAGTAGCTGGTCCAGAGTGCTCTGAAAATGCATTTACTGGAAACATCGTCAAGAGTTTGGTATGTGCGGTGGTGTTTATTACATTCTTAAAAATATACAGTTCCACGACTGCTGAGAAGCAAACTGCTGAGGCTAACAAACAGCTACAATTGCAATTTATGAAACACATAGCATTGTAAATTGACCAAGAGAATCCAGAATCAAAATTTGAGATCACTGTTACCGTAAAAATTAAAGAACAACCTGATACACCAAGTAGAGATGTATCTACCCCATAAGTAAAAGAACTGTGGGGAAACCAAAATGCCTCATTGGTTTCTTTCTCAGAGGGAATCATTAAAGAGCATTTTGCTTTGTTAAGGGAGAAATGCGTTGCTTTTCCTGGCAAGACCTATTATTGTTTCTCACTCTGAAAATAGTTGTAGATTATTCATGCTTGTGTTTTCCTACAGTCTACAGCCAGTGGATCATATTCTCTCTGCCCAAGGAAGTGGTGTTTTTTTAATCTTGCATCTGAAGTGAAAAAACAAACAAACAAACAAAAATCCCTAGTATAATTCTAATTTTAAAGGATTTTAACCATTAATGAACATATATTAATTCAAGGTTCTTTAGTCTTAAATTTGTATATGTTGTGATTATTTGGTTTATTATAGAGATCTGTGGATGTGGGTGAATTTGTTGGATGCTTGTGACACAGAAATTAATATCATATAATATATGTGAAGCATATATCATTACTAGTTCATGGTATTATGCATTATCTGAATGAAACATGCATAGCCTAAAATTTCAGACATCTTTTTTATTCTTTATTTTTTCATAACTTATACTTTCACAGATTGACCTAAATTTAATGTTTTTCTCAGAAGCAGAAGTAAAGAATTAACAGCATAGTAAGTACCCAAGCCATTGGTACTGACAATTGTCTAGTAGGCACAGAAGAGGAAGCATAAAAACTCAAGATCAGAGATCATCTAGATCTTCATCCATTAAATATATCCAAAGAAAGAACACAAATATGAAAATAATCAAAAGCAGTTGACTAGGCTAAAAACCACGGCTGAGGATTCTGTGTTAGTTTCTTTATGTAATCTGGCATTCTAAAGACTAGCACAGCATCCTGAGCCTGCTGTTTATGCTAATGAACACTAAAATAAATAAATACTAAATATGTGAAGGAGGGGTAAATAACAACAATAGAAGCTAGACAGGTAAGAGAGTTCCTGGTTTCCTCAGCTGCTATCAAAGAATTGAGTAGGAAAAAATCAGGAAGACATCTACCCTGCAGATTCATGATCTGCTCAGTGCATATTTAAGAACAGGCATATTTGAGAAGGGCATTTCTCAAGTAGTCTATGTAATTTGAGGTAGATTAACTATGTCTTTTCTGTAACTGAAGAAGTCTGAGTTGATAACACTGGCAATACTATCAATGAAACCTTTTCCTGAGGTTATACAGCACTTCTCTAGCACCATAGTGTTTGAAATATTCCTTTATTCTTACAGTAAGACCAAGTGGTATGTATCAGATTGATTTATCTACCCTCATCTTACAGATAAAATGCAAAATATTATGAATGTAAGTGCTTGATGCGATTGTTAAATTGTTTGGTGGTTCTCACCTAACTTCTCTGTTATTGTCATGGGTATTCCAGTCCTGCTTAGAGTTCACAATCAGAATAAAAAACAGTTGTGCCAATTAGTGTACAGGACTGTATTATACAAAGTCTCTTTGGTCTTCCAGTCCACTGCTTTTGAAAGGTGCTGTTCTAGACCAGTTTATGTCAATTAAAGAATTTCCAGTGATTTCAAAAGGTGCCAAATTTATTTTCAATGCCAAAAGTTTATAAAGCACACAGACCTAAACATAGATATAGTCAGGTCTAAGGTATGGAAGTGAAAACATGTGCATCCCATACCCACATTTGTGGCTGCTACTTAGACTGGAAGTATTCTATGTCCAGTGTGCTGGGTATGTGCTTAGTTTGTTATGTTAAAACCTACCTTTCAACTATAGAAGTCTAGGACAGGGAGATTACTCCTAGGAAAGACATGTCAAATCTAGGAGGACTGCTTCTTTCAAATGAAGAGTGGTACCATGCTTTTGAAGAAATGCTCAAAATATCTCCTTATTGTTGCTATTTATTATTCTGTCAGGAAGACAGATATGGAGATGGTCAGAGTGAAGGGTGGAAAGAGCTGTAATCACCACAACAGGACATCTTCACCTGGTACAAGTCCACTTCTGACTTCCATATGTCTGTGGGAGCTTCACAGCTTCCAAAAACTGTAAGGTACAAATTAAAAGGAGACTGTCAGTTCATTCCCCTTTATTCCAACGAGTATCTGTGTTGGTTTTGATACCTCTTAAGATGCATCTAAGGCATCTTACTATGGTGCAATTACTTTTACTCAAATTATGTAAAACAGGAAAAAAACCCCAACATTATTTCAGAACATATGTTAGTAATAAAAGCACCACCATCATTTTTCAAATAACATAAACTATCAATGAATTGTAACTTTATTATACAGTTATCAATATATCAGGGGAATTTCCCCATAATTTGACTTTTGTTATTCAATTTCATAAGAATCTTTCATTAAAAAAAACACTTTAAAGCATCTTTTTAGTTTTTTAAATATTTATTAAAAGATAATTATTTTTTTTAAGAAATGGAAACAAAATTTCACTCTTCAGGAAAGAGAAAGCTGGTACGTAAGGAGTAACTACAGGATAGGTAGTTGTCTGCAAATTGCTCTCATGGAGTTTTTTCTTGCAGTAAATTGGTGGGGACTGATATTCTTGTTGAATAAGATTGTGCACAGATTCAAGCCCTCAGTTACATGATTAATCTAATTGTAGGCTGAAGAAGAGCATTTTGTAATGCTCCCATCGGAGTTCTGTACAAAATAATTTGCTTAAAAAGCAATTGATGTATTCTGGAAAACTTTGAAAAATGTTCTAGTTAAAAAGACTTTGTCTGTGTGTCATGTAGCTTCTGTTTTTTTCTTCTATCATTTTTATCATTAGAGATGTGACTAATATGTGAAGGAAGGATTGCAGTATTACGGTTGCATGAAAATATACTTGCTTCTTAAGAATTTATCTGTCTCTCACCCTAAATTATTTCATGGCATCAATAGTAATTCCCAAAGCAACCAGCTATGTTGTGAAAAGTAGAAGATTTGACTTTTAGAGGAAAATAAGACTGACAGTATATATTAATGCATCAAATTTAAAAAAAATAAATTCTATTAACATACACAGCAGGTGGTGCAGAGAGTCACTGGGGTGACAGACATAAGTTCATTTCCCTGTGTTATTTCTTCTAAGTCAAGAAGGGATGCATTTCTTATTTGTACATTGGTTATAATAAAAAAGTTTCTATTACAAAAATTGTTGAGGGAATGAGTAATGTTAACTACCAAGGAAATTTTGATTATTACATTTGGTAATGCTATGTATGTAATGTATAAGCTGACTTTTCCTTGAAAATCAAAAACAGCGTTGTGCAAGTAATCAACTGGTCTCTCAATATAGTTTATTTAGAAGCATATGAAAACATGTCACACGAGTATTCTGCAGCCAGATTAAGCTCAAATTCTGTATTTTAAGTAGAAAATACCTGCACCGTTTGTGTAGATTTATGAAACTGTAAAAGGGCCATTTATTGAAACCCAAAGTGAAGTGTTAAAATTAAAAACATGATCGTCCTTTACTCCCTGTAGTTGACAGCTTCCTCCAGCAATGATGAGGCAACCATTCTTTCCTCATAGACAACAAATGAACTTTAGGGTGACCTCATGCTTGTGACACCTCAGATACCTACATTGCAATATGTTGAATTTATGTCTGAATATCTTTGCATAAGGATGCTCGTGTGCTGCAAGGGCAGAGTAAAATTCAACAAAAATTGTAGGGTTTAAGTTCACTCCTACAGTTTGTGATTTTGTTCTTTATTTCAGTTGATATCCTGATCTTTTATAAAGGATGTTCTTATCCAGATGCAGTTAGAGTCAGGAACCCTTGGGGTGAATTGCAAGGTCTTCTTTAGTTGCAGTGAGAACTGGAATACACATATATGAATATAGATAATACACATATGCACAGAAAGGTATATGAGTAAAGGAAAGATACAGGGATGTTTGTATCCTCCTGTGTGCTAACATAACATGAAGTGAGTGTGCAGGTTATAGTATCTAAAAATATCACTTGGAATTTTTAATGGTTATTGGCTTAGGATCTAATTAATTCTTTAAGTTTAACAAAAGCATCTGCCAAATGCTGCACCTGGGATGGGGCAACCCTGGTGGCAAGTACAGACTGGGAAATGAGTGGCTGGAGAACAGCATGATGGAGAGAGACCTGGGGGTCCTGGTTGATGGCAAACTGAACATGAGCTCTCAGTGTGCCAGGAGGCCCAACCATGTCCTGGGGTGCATCAAGCACAGCATTGTCAGTCTGCATGGGTACGACCTCACCTTGACTACTGAGTGCATTTTTGAATACCACATTATAGAAAAGACATCAAGATACTGGGGTGTCCAAAGGAGAGCAACAAGGATGGTGAAGGGTCTGGAAGGAATGAGGAGCAGCTGAGGTCACTTGGATTGTTCAGTTTGGAAAAAAGGAGGCTGAGGGGTGACCTCATTGCAGTATACAGCTTCCTCACAAGGGGAAGAGATGGGACTAGGACTGGTTTCTTCACTCCTGTGACCAAAGGCAGGACTCAGGGAAATGGCAGGAAGATGAATCAGTGGAGGTTTAGGTTAGATATTAGGAAAAGGTTTTTCACCCAGAGGGCAGCTGAGCAGTGGAACAGGCTCCCCAGGGAAGTGGTCACATCACCAAGCCTGCCTGAGTTCAAGAAGCATTTGGATGATGCTCTCTGGCACAGAGTGTGATTCTGGGGGTGCCCAACACAGGAACAGGAGTTGGACGTGGTGATCCTGATGGGTGCCTTCCAACTCGGCATATTCTATGATTCTATGACTCTGTTGACATTAACTGCCTCTTTGTAATTACATATGAATATGTCTCTGACCATGCTTTTAAACAAGAAACCCATCCTGAAAAATGTAGTCTAAATATGCATTCATCTTAAATAAAAGCACATAATAGATTTTAATTTTGAACACATTTTCTCCATATAAGGACTTCTTAATGATATATAGGAGTCTGTTATCCTTCCCCACCCCCAAAAGAAAGGAGACAGATAGACAAAAAATAATAAATCAGTTTTGAATGGCCAGCTGCCATTTTTCTTTCCCATTTTTCACATTTGTTACCACCAATTTACTTGCTTAGTATTTTACATTTAAAGGAGTAGATTGAAACATGTAGATAAAACCATAGACTCAAAAAAACATTTAAGTTGTAAGGGGAAGGAAGAGGCATCTAATCCATTATCTTGCTCAAAGCAGAACTATTGATCAGATACTTAGGGCTGAAGTGAAATATGTCTTTGTCCTAGAAGTTTCATGTTATTTTAAATACCAAATTTAAACATTTGCCAACTAAAATCTTCCAAGATGGCTGAGATCAATGGGCTGTGATTCCATTTAAACCCTTTTGGTTTTAAATTGTTCAAATTGTTCATATAAAACCTTTCTCTAAATATATTTTTTAAATCACTTTCTTACGTAAGATTTTTTTATTATGAGGTCATCTGCCAAACAAAAATTTTTTTTGTAAATTTAGGAATTAGAAACAGTGAAAATTCCTTTTTCAAGTGCAGAAATACCAACCAGTTCAGCCATATTGCAACCAAACCAGAAAATTAATGCTGACATTGGAAAGTTATTGATTACAACATGAGAGAATAAAAGAATAAAATAGTCAAAAAAATAATTTCAGGAAGAGTGGAATCAGAACAATTATTTTTTTAAATCAAAGTCCCTTTTCAAAAAGAAGATATTCATAGAAGTCTCTAATTTTTTTGTGTGAAGTTATTACATGAGTATCAGTATTCATGAAGATCTGTTCTCCTATTCACTTTTGAGTTGCCAGTTAAGAGTAATTTTTTTTACTTCTGACAACAAGGATATATAAAGGAAGAAAATAATCAGATGCATTGAATCACAAAGCAGGACTTTCAGTTTATATTTTAAGGCTGCAAGGCAGCTGTTTAATAACAGATATGGGAGGCTGGTGCCTAGCCATAGGAGCTCTTATTCTGAACTCTGGCTCTTCCCTTGGCTGGCATACTGACTGAACTTCTTTCATCATGCTGTCCACTTTTCCAACTTGATATCTGACACACTATACTTATCCCAGCTCTGTTATTAGGAACAATTTTTGGTTGCATCAGCAGATTTTTTCATATGTGTTAACCCTTTTAAAAATTCTTTTTTCTAACAAATATTCATTGCTATTGACAGAAAGGAGCCAAACTAGATCCTCAAAGTTTCAAATTCCTTTAACTTCAAATGTTCCATCCATCAAGGTTCTCTCTCACATTTCTCTCTTCCCCTTCCCTTTCCTACTCTCCTCAAACCATGATCCCAGTTGCATATTCTTGACCTCCACTTCTACTTCCTTAACGCTATGGTCCCCCCTTCATGAATTTATGCCTTTCCTAGATCCCTCAAAAGCTAGTTGCGCTGACTTCCAAGATCATCCCACCTGTGGCTCACAGACCTGTGATCACCATAACTTCTAGTCCTCTGAGCTCCTGTCCTGCTGCCTGCTTGCCAACCTGTGGGGTCTCCCCTACACATCTGCACTGCTGAATAAGACAATAAGATCTTTTGATTTGGGGCCACATGACTTCAGATTGTCTTATGGACTCTATCCCTGGGATTAAAGAGAGAAAGGGCATAAACTAAAACTAAGCAGTGAGATAAGTTCTGTCCTGGAGCTTGTTCTTTGGCCCTTTCCTGTTTAACAGCACATACACCACCCCTGTCTCCTAGAGTTTATGTCTGACATCCAGCTCCTGCATCATGCAGTGCTTTGAGAACCCCTCTTTCAGATGGAAGGTGTGTTGGAGACCACAATGGTCCCCTTCTGCTGAAACCAAGGCATGGAGAGGCAGGAGCAGGGAAAAAAACTGTTCATGCCCCAATGTTCCCCTGACATATGGTCAGGGCTCAGCAGGAGTGAACACCAGCTGCGAGCTGGAGAGCACTCACAGCACGGTGGTGCTGGGTCTGCACGCCACTCTGAATCAGTGATGTAGCTCAGTCTACGTACCCATGAACAGGTATGTCCAGAAACATATATATACACATAACAGCTTATTTTGGTTGGCAATTAGAGACATAAAGAACAAAATGTCAACAGAATACACTCAAGTTCCTTCCATCTGCAAGCGATTATGTTTGCACAAATTGTGATTTTGCAGGAGAGCTTTGTGAAGTGCATATTCACAAAAATGACCTGGATGTATTCAGGCCTCACAGAAAGATTACTCTTTGTGCACAGTAACTGTTTCAGGTCCTTCAAGAAAATATATTATTCTAAACTTGTATGAATTTTTTGTCAAATTTTAAGCTAATTGCAACACCCTACTAAATTACTGAGGCAGAAAAAGTTTCTAGAAAACAAGTTTTCAGGATGGTCTTTACATTTTACATTTGTAGCTTTTTTATTGTTTTATTCTTTCCTTGTTTTTGTTTTTGTGTTTTTTTCCTGGGGATGGATAAATAACATTAATAGAAATGCATAAAGTTTGCCTTTGGAAACTCAGAACAAACTGAGGGAAACCAGGACAAAAAAGAAGCTGGGTAGAAATCAGCATCCCGCTATAGATAAAACTCACAGGATAAGAAAACCTTATATCTGATTAAGAAAGAGAAAGGTGTTTTATCACTGAAACTTTACAACAAAAATATATTTCAACTGGGATGAGTAAATTGTTACATCTGTACATAGAAGAGCAGCACAATTTAAACCTGAAACTCAGTAAACTACATATGTCTCGCATAACTCTGTTATGAAGGCTCCATTTGTGCTAAAAAGAGTAATAATATCATAGCACTTCTCACTGTTAGCAGAGTCTCTTTTAATTATTTAAAGAAAGATTACATAAATTACAGAGACATTCTTCTGCTTTTGATAATCCAAATTTGAAATTAGCACAGGCTGTAAAAAGTGGTCTTATACATGAACATTTGCAAGGAAAAATATGTGGATTCAGAAAGCTGTAGAATTTGCAACGCTCATCTGGCAGCTATGGGCTTAATTCCACAATGAATTAAAACTTGTGCCCAGCTTAATGTCCACGGTTAGTCCCACTGTTCCCAGCTGGTACTGCCACATGTTTAAACTCATCAATTTATGGGTAAACCAGAGCCGAGAAGGTGTGCCAAATATGACCCTCGTTCTCTGATGGGATAAACCAGGGAGCAAAAGTCTTCCAAGTGTCTTTATGAACCTCTACAGCAAGCATCATATTTCTGAACACTTATATTTCGAGTAATAAACATCAAAATTCAAGCTAGAGGAAAGACTGTGGAAGCTCTATATTAGCCAGAACTCATTTACTGCAACACAATGCACAGATTTTTTTTCTAGGCCAAATAAATGTGTCCTCAGGCAAATAATCTGCCCACTTAATAATTCAGTTACTGTACATATGGAGTTCCATTTTCTATGACCAAATGGAACAGGTTTCTGTTAAAATTAATACTCTTTTCCATCTCTTCAAATTAGCAGACTGACTTTTCGGTCTCTCTTCTGGCAACATTTCCACTGGGCAAAACTAGGAATTGGGCCTAACAAATATCCAGCCACCTATTATCTAAGACGTTTTAACTGGGCTGTTAGGGGGGCTGGTATATCTGGATAAACATGTGTCTCAGATTGGCAGGACTTCGTTTAAGCAAAGACTTCACATCAAATTTGCAGTCTGAAAATCTCAGCTGCCACCTGACTTGAATTTTACTGATCATTTTCGCTGGCTTACCAGAGTCTTTTTCTTCTGCTACCATATTATTAAGAATATTATTCTTATTAGTTAAGAATGTTATTAATTATTATTAAGAAAAATTCCAGTTTCTACCAGTTATGACCTAAATCAGGAACCAGATAAGGAAATCTAGTGGACTTCCTCAGAGTATGCAAGTATAAATCTGTCACAGTTTAACACTGGCCCAGAAATTAAACCAAATAACAGATGCTCTCCATTAATCCCCCTCCCCTACCTGGTAAAGAAAGAACAGAGGATAAGGGAGAGAGACTTATGGGTTGGAAACTAAACTACAGAGCTGTAATGAAACAGTAATGATAAAAAGGAAAAAATTACTAAATATATACAAATATATAGGAAAATTGATACTGCATTCCTTTCCCCTCTCCCCCCAACAATGCTCATGTCACCACCGAGACTGGAGGTGAAACACAGCAAGGCCCTAGGAAAGTCCAGGCTGGAATCCTGGAGTCAGCAGCAGTTGGGAGCTGGAGGCAGGAACACACAGATTCAGGCTGGCATGGAACGAACAGAATCCTCCCTGGATGCTGAAGCAAACAGGGATAGGTGAAGAAGGAAGCAATCACAGAATCACAGAACAGCCCAGGTTGGAAGGGATGGCAAAAGATCACCTGGTCCCAAACTGTGCACAGAAAGGGAGCCTAAGTGAAATTATGTAGCATCCTGTCCCATTGCATCCTGAAACCTCTAGTGATGGGGATTCTACCACAGCCCAGGGAGGCTTTTCCAGTGACTGATTGTTCTCACTGAAAAACTTCTCTTTCTTATGTTGAGATGAAACATTTGCCAGTGCAATTTGTACCCATTGCTCCTTTCCTTGTTTGGCTCACTGTAAAGACAAAGAGCTTCCATCCAATTTGTGACCACCCTGTTGGTGCTAGAAAAGTGTGATTAAGTTCCTACAGAGCCTTCTATTTTCCAAGGAGGCCAGACCAATCCTTCTGTCTCTCTCTTTTAATTTTCTTAATAACTTATCACACTTGTGCAGGAAACTAATTCAGAGATTGGCTGTTCCCAGAGCTGCCACAAAGGATTTGAACTCATAGCTTTCCTTTCTCTGATATGTCCTGTATTCCCCCAGTCAATTATTCTGGGAATCCATTTCTGTCTTGGAATTTACGATCTGACTCATGGCTGTAGTCAATAATTTCTTTGACATTTCCAGCTCTCAAAGATATTTGGAAAAGGAGGAAAAGATGGTCTGAGTAATTAAAGACCCTGGAGACCTGAGCAGTACTGATGCTGCTGTTCAGAGGAGGGGGAGGTGGTTTTGGCTATCTCCTGTCTGTACTGCTAGCCTGACAGGAGTGGGGTTTGGGGCATTTGGAGCTATGAATGGAAACCCCTCCAAAGTGAGTGGTACCTGGAGGTCATTACTTCACGTTCTGAGTAACAGCCATAGTAATGGAGTTGTCACAAGGAGGGCATGGCTGCTACCTTTCACTCAGCTTTCAATTAAAGTGCTCTTAAAGTATCCTTGGAGCTGAATTAAATGTGATCAGTACACGTTCTGAGACCTCAGAGACCACCTGAAGTGTTCACTTCCCGAGGAAATGCTGAGGCAAAACATGGAAAAGGATAAGGACATGCACTTCAACCAGTGTGATGGTATCTCTGGATCAGATTAAACTCCTACAAAAGCTGAGTTCCCATGATGTATCAGTTTATCAGTGTAGAAAAGTTAGGCACTGCCTTTCGAGTACTTTTTGCACTGAGGTACTTAAAATCCACTTACAGAACATAGGAAGTATTTTTGATCCAGTTTCAAATTCTGGCAATCCCTGGGTAGTTTTGGCTGAGCTCTGAACAGCCAGCACATGGAGGAATGCCCAGGAGATGGGTTAAAACAGCAGGAATCAAAGCTCTGCAGCAGCACCAGCACCAGCAGTCTCAAACAAAAGGAAGCAGCTGTAGAAACCTTGCCAGCATTTGAATCCATCATTATTTGCTCATATTTAGTTTTCATGCAATTATACGACTATCAAGACTGCACCTTGGCATAAGAGAAATTAATACAGGTGCTATTAAGCATTTCACATTTTTCTATGTGATCAGAAAAAAAAGAAAAAAAAAAAAAAAAAAAAAAAAAGATAAAAAAAATCCCACAAAGCCTAAGGGTCAAACCTTTGATCTTATTCCTACAGATATGTTAGAGACTATTAGAAGTGTACCCCCCTCACAACATATTGTGGATCTGCTGCAGATCTGTAAAAGGCATCACTGTGTGGGAAAATTTATTGTTTTGATGTCTCAGATATGTGGGACTGGTCACAGCATGAGTTCAGATTATCTCAAATCTCCTGATACAGCCTGGCTCAATGAGTCTTTCAGACTTCCTCTTTTCTTCTTCCTTGTATGATCCTTTCTTGGCCCCACTGCAATCTCATGTGGGCAAGGACTTCTACTAAAAGACTGCTCCTTCATTCAAGATTGGGACAATACTGTATTTCCTGTCCCTTTATACAGGTAGATTTTATGAAAATTCACAAAATATTCAATAGGTCTTCATTGTCTCTGCTGGGCTGAGAAAGTAATTGAACATTGGGGTACATTATAAACATGCAGGGAAAAGGGTTTGAGACCCTTTTGGAGGGAACTTTGCTTGTTAGTCTGCCTTCAAGCTACACCTATGCATCTCTGGTTAGCTGTGTTAAGAAGAAAAAGCAGATGAAAGCAACAGACTTTTTTGTCAAGCTGTGACAGAAATCAAATGCAAATAGAGCTCAGTTCAAGACTGTTTGTTAAGTGTCACGTCGGTGAGTATTAAATGCAGCACATGTCGTTTTACAATGAGCATCCTGTATATGAATTTTATTGATTTTTTTTTCAAAGAGGATACATCGAATAATGTACTCTTCCTTACCAGTGCCAGCTTACAAGTGTGTCTTCATACTTGCACATGCACATTCATTAGGCTCCTAAATACTGCTGCCTTACTTAGCACATCTTGTTTTGTGGAAGCTGGGATTCAAGCTGTAGAAAGACCTACACAAATTAAATTACTCCCTCCCTCTGAGGAAAGTGGGACAGAGTCATTTTGACTTCCCAGCATGAAGCTGTCAATGAGCAGCTTCTCAAAATGATTCACAATTAGTGCACTCAGCCTATGCTAGGAACAGGTTCTCAACCAATTTTCTTTCCACAAAGGAGTGAGTTTAGGGCTTCATTTTGCTATTAAGAATGTTACAGATGAATAAAAAAATCATCAGCATTCTTTAACTCTGCTGAACATACATATGAAGTTTTTGTTCCATACTATGAGAAAAACAGATGTGATTTCTCCATATTTGTTCAAACTACATTTTTCCAATTAATAGTTAGAAAAACTGGCCCTGGCATAAAAATACAAATTAAACCCAGCAATAATAGCAATTCCATGCACTTCTTCATGTACTAGGGCAGAGCCATTAATGATTCAGTAATAGGGTCACTGCTTCTTGGGAGATGATATGTGTATCCGTGGCACCCATCTATGAGCAGTTGTGTCAGGTTTTGAGCTGTTTGGTTCTATGTGTGCATCATCTTTCCATTGCCTGGTTTGGGATCTCTGGTTCTGCAGTCATCCCTTTACAGTACTCAGATCATCAGAGCACTTAGAAAAAACATTTTAAAATCTGTGGCAGCTAGACAGCTTGATAGTGTAATGGTCAGTCTTAGGTGTTTAAAAAATGTTAAATTTGTCATATACAGCAATAGTACACATGAGCCAAAACAGAGCCCATAATTTGGATAATGCCCTGAAGTGCTGGCTATCAAAAGGCTCATGCTGAGACAACTCTTCCTCATGTATCGAGTACTCTGAGGGCCTAGACTTCTGCTGGAAATTTGCCATTTGTCCCTCAAAAGATATTATGGCTTCTTCTTAATTTACTTAATCACTCTTTTTGATTTTAAGGAAAGGAGGAGGAAATAGGGTTTGATACATATTTTTCCTTTACAGCCCATTTTAAGGCCACTGTTTCTGTGGGTTAGGGAGTAGTAGGCTGCATAACCCTTACCTTTTAGAAGGCAAAGATTTAAAAAAAAAAAAAAAATAAATCCTAAAGTCTTCAAGCTTTATATAACATAAGGAAAAGTCATACCTAAAAGAACAAGTTCCTGTGGTATCCTCTTAATAAAAGAAAAATTAATGTTAGGTTAACTGAGCTGTGATCTCAAAAAGGTGCAGAAGGATTAATCTCCTGGAGTCATGTTACTGTACCAAGTCTGTCTATAGACAGACTATCCACTCACTATCCCTCTATTCTATTTACATTTTAGAGAGAACTGATAGTTCATTAGACAGCAGTCTTCCCCCCTGGTAGATATTTTCTCCCTACCAAGAAAGACGGTGAACAGCAGTTTCTTCTGTAATGTATTAGAAAATATATGGGATGGTAGATATTTTATGGCCACTGTTTCTGTGGGCTAGGGAGTAGCAGGCTGAATGGCCCATACCTTTTGGAAGGTAAAGATTAAAAAAAAAAACAAAAACAACAAAACATTAACCCTGTGAAAGCTGTTTCCTTTTAACTGGGTTTCCAGTAAACCTATGTCAACTAAAATTACTGTGCTGCTTCTTACTGCCACTTCTATTGAGGTTTTAACTGAAATTTTCAGATAGTTATTTGGTTTTATTGAAAAGTTAAATTATAGTTGTTTTGGAAACTGTGTTTTAAGACAGACACATTTATAATGCCAGACAATATTATATGATAGAAATGTCTATGCCATTTACATAGGTCTTTCATTCAAATCTCATGGTTTTAGGAGAAAAATAAAAAAAAAATAATGCCCAGAATGCTGATAAAAAAGTTTTTGTGCATAAAAAGCAGTAACCAGCTCTATTTACTCGACTAGGAGCTGTGTTTCATATAAACACATTTTTTTCTTCTTCCTTCTCTCTACTGACACTCCTCTCAGAGGAATTTTTTGATCCCTTCTGCATCTTCTCTGTCCTTTGCAGTTGTGAATCTTCACTGTTTCTCTTTACATTTCCTCTAAACATTTTTTTTCCAATTTGCCTCCTTTAGGGAGTGTTGTTACATTTTTATTCTTTTGCTTCCTTTTCACCTCTTTTGTGATTTTCTTCTAGAGCCTGCCTTACACATCCCATAGCTTAATTCTTGCAGTGCAACACATTTCTTAAATTTATTTTTTTTTTTTTTTTTTTGCATCATTTGCCTCACCTCTCTTTGTAGTTCTTCCCTAAAGACCAAACTCATTCTTATGTGTTCTCTGTAATGTGGCCTGACTGCAAAGGAAAGTAGTGCTTTGGAGGCTATGTTAAGAAAATGTATGTACTGTATCATAACTAGATGGGGGAGGGGAGGTTAAGAAATTGCTTAAGAAGGTCAAAAGCAGCATTTAGGACAATAGTAGAGTTTAGAATGCCCATGTTCAGCAGAACCTTTACCATGTTTAAGAAGTCTGAACTGAAGCACTGAGGAGGGCTAGTTCACATGTTTGTGAGTAAGGGCAAAGGGAATGCGTGTGAGTTGTCTTTGTATCCAGATATTTTAATGACTTCACACGGATATTTGCTCAAAAATACCCTTAGGACACAAGACTAAAATTAGCATATTATTTTATCCACAACAAACTTGGTGTCTTGTACTGAATTTCTGAATTAGTGTAATTCAGGAAATAATCTTTTAATCTGTAAGGAAAATACATCTGTCCATGGTTTTGTCTTCAGTTGTTGATAAGAACTATGTTAAACCAGCGAATCATTAAACTTGCCTTTTACTAGTACGTGTCCTAAAGACATCTGACTCCGCAGATAATTTACAGGAAAGAATGTGGTTACTCTAAAAGTCCCACTTAAAAGGAGAAAATTACTCTAATAGGAGAGCAACAAGGCTTGTGAAGGGACTAAGGGAAAAGGCATACAAAGAGGGGCTGAGGGACCTGGGGTTGTTCAGCGTGGAGAAGACTCAGGGGGACCTCATCACTCTTTACAGCTACCTGAAGGGAGGTTGTAGTCAGGTGGGGGTTGGGCTCTTCCCCCAGGCAATGAGTGACAGGAAGAGAAGTCATGGCCTGAAGCTGCACCAGAGAAGGTTTAGTTTGGATATCAGGAAGCACTTCCTCATGGAGAGGGTGATCAGACATTCAAATGGACTGCCCAGGGAAATGGTGGAGCCACGGTCCCTGGTGGTGTTTATGGAGAGGTTGAATGTGACACTTAGTGCCATGGTATAGACAAAGTGGTGATGTTAGGTCAAAGGATGAACTTGATCTCCGAGGTCTTTTCTAGCCTTAGTAATTCTGTGTGATTCTGTGTAATTTTACGTAGACGGTGATTTCCATTGTGCGTATAGGACAGTCTAAATGTACATTAAAAAAATTTGACAATGAATCTTGGCTAATAAGTCTTCTAGCACTTGAAGGAATGGACTTCCCAGCATGCCATGGCTGATGTTTCAAGTCACAAAAAATGTATGTTCCATTTCCCAGACGTAATAATCACAGGACTTTTGAGATTGTCCAGTGATGTCCAAGATTCCTGCATGAACCTAGTAGCTTCATGCTTTCATCTTCCACAATTCCACATCAACCCCAGGCTGTTGAAGATAGATCAGCAGTGAGATATGGGTCAAGGTTCAGGCATTCAAATTCATGCCTGTGTGTAGCTCTCAGCAAATAAACCACATTTCACTCCACTGTAGTCAATAATGATCTGAAATGAGATGCAGTTGTCCCCATACAGGTAACATTTTAAAGACCATAGAGCATCTCACTTGATCTCCATCTGGTACTTAAGAAGGGTAAGCATCTCTTGTGGGCCCTAACAGCTGCCAGACCAACAGGGTATCTAGAACTCCTTTTAGTATCTTCAGTGACACTAGATGGAGTCAGGGTAATCTGGAGACTTGTTCAGTTTGGACATCTACCTTCAAGCTCTCTGATACTGCTGATAATGATCTGAGCACATGAACACAAAGCAAAAGCAGCTTGTGCTCTCAAGAAAAGATATCTAAGGAATTGTAGCGAGAAAAAGTGGAAGACAAAAATAGCTCCTCTGTCCTCAGCAGAGGAGTAGTAGAGGGGAACTAGCAGACTTGTCAAGTTTCACAGAATTTACTGCAGAGACTTTTCTGCCAGACCTCATCTAGCCCTCCTGCTGTGGCGGAAGACATTAGATAAAATTGTCAGGAATCTAACGTGAAGCAGCCAGAAGGGCTGCACCCTCTTTTTTCTTTACAAAGACTACTTCTGTTGAACACTACAGAATTTTTGCCATAAGGCTCCATGGCGTTGAGCAGGTTCTGGGATGTTGCCCAATAACTTTCACATGTATAGAGAGAGATTTCTTTGTTTGGATAAAGCAAATAATGGACTGATCTCCTTCCTGCAGTCAGAAACCTCTGAATAGGGGCAGAGTAACATCTGTCGAAGTCCACAACCTGTGCAAATCCCTGGATATCTTCCTCAACTTGTGGCCTTCATGCAGCTGAAGCCTTTACACATAATCTTATATACAACATGCTGCTCAGTCCAAGTTTCCTTTCTAATTACTCCATCTTAGATATAATCTTGCTCAGATATGGAGAAGATTGTCCTTTCTTGCCTGAATATTGCAAACTGGTGGTTGCTCACTGTGGAAGGACAAAAAGATAATGTTGGTAGACCTGGAAGAAGCCTCTTGAGTGTGCTCCTAGGAATGCCAGAGGACCACAGATATGTGAATGGATCTTTACCATTTTCTGGCTGCATGCTATCAGAGATCTTTCTGTTTCTGCCTATAGAGACTTCTCGTTATAGATTCCTCTCAAAAGGACTTTGTTGAACTGTACAGTGCAGCTTCTCACTCAGAGCTTGACTAAAAATTTACAACTATTTTTAGAGAAATCAAGGAGTGTTCAGACTAAAGGAATGGGTGGGGCTTCTAGGGATTAGGGGAACAAGTCAAGCATCATGACCTTTTGGGACTCTTTCTGTTGCTAAAATTAAAATCAATCCCATATCAGTGCACAAAAACGGAGTGATAATCATTGAATTCTCATTTGTCATCTGAATGGGCACAAAGTTGTTTCAAATGACCTCTGAGACAAGGTAAAGTGATACCTTAGAGCTCATTGGTGTCACCACATCTCTGATCCATCCTATTCTGGATAATGCAGCATGTTGGGTGAGTGCCCTTTCATGATTAAAACATCTAAATTTTATAAACTTAGCAATGCAGATCATGAGCAACAGTAATCACCCTAGGTCCTAAGGTATTCTGACCTTTCTAAAAATGTGGTCATGGGACACCATAACTCTTCAAAGGTGAGAGAGCAGTGGACCTGCTACTGTTCAATACAGCCTTCATGCAAGTGAAACTTGACATAATTTGGGCTATTTGTAACAAAACCATAGCTCATATGACCATATGGTCATGTGGTCATACATATACTACTTATGTAGGATTGTAGTCATGTAACACTCCTTGCTTAAAAAAAAAAATTAAAAAATTAAAAATACAAAAGTATTGTAACAATTAAGGGAAAAAAGAACTTCAGTGGAAACACAGCATTTTAAAAAGATCATAGAATCATTTAGGTTGGAAAAGACCTTTAAAGTCATTGAGTCCAACCTTCCACCTAGGACTGACAAGTGCACCACTAAACAATGTCTCCCACCACCAAAGATGGTGACACAACCACTTCCCTGGGCAGCCTGTGTCAGTTCCTGGCAGCCCTTGTAGTGAAGAAATTTTTCTTAATATCCAAGCCAAAACTCCCCTAGCACAACTTGAGTCTGTTTCCTTTAGTTACTTGGGAGAAAAGACCAACACCCACCTCAATACAACCTCTTTTCAGGGAGTTGCAGAGAGTAATAAGGTCTCCCCCCAGGCTCCTTTTTTCCAGGCTAAACAACCCCAGTTCCTTCAGCCACTCCTGACTTGTTCACTAGACCCTTCACCAGCTTCCTTGCCCTGCTGTGGACATGCTCCAGGACCTCAATGTCCTTCTTGAAGTAAAGGGGCCAAAAGTAAACATGGGATTCAAGGTGCAGCCTCACGAGTGTCAAGTACAGGAGGACAATCACTTGCCTGGTCCTGCTCGACAGGATATTTCTGATACGAGCCAAGCTGTTAAGCTCTTTACCCAATAAATCAGAATCTGAAAGGCCACTTTTCTAAGCATTCCTGTCACCCAGTTATTATGCAGTAATCTATGAAGAAAAATCAAATAACATTAAGACTAAAACAAAAAAAGCCATTAAAATTAGGGCCAATTAAGATTTATACAAGCGGCATAGGGATTCTAGACTGGCACTAAGAAGCAAAATGGCCTATTAGGATGTTTTTTTTTTTCCAATATAGTGAGTTTGATACTCTGTATTATAAAAAAAAAAAAACAACAGAGTAATGAAAGTATGATGTACCATGCCATTTTGGCTCTTGCCTGAAAACAATGACCAGACAAATAAAGTCCCAGGAACAGACCAGGGGACAACAATTTATATTTGGTCAGCTTTGCATATATGTAAAATTATTTTAAAAATCTACATTTTCTAAATTATCCTCAAGTACTCTAGTCAATAAAAAAATGTCAAAAATAGATTACTGAGACTGAAAGGACCGTTTTGGTTTTAAAAAATATTTTACAATTTTATTTTGATATAAAAATATCATTTAAAAAAAAATTACAAACATTGACTTAACAGGTCTGTTAGTCTCTTCAGGCTCATAAATCTTTCTTTTTTAACTGAAATAGTGTTACATTCTGTCTTTTGTTTCTAAGATATCTCTGTCCCAGGTATTAAATTATCCATGCATGAAAAAGTCAATTTGTTAATACGTTTTCTTATAAATAACCAGCAAAACAAAAATTGTTATGATTGATGTGAAATAACTGATTACAATATGGCAGCTTTCTTTTTCTTAATTATAAAATACAATTAAATATTTGTCCTTTCATACCCAAACATTAAAAAAACTGAGAGAACTATTTCTGTTCTACTTCTGATTAGATCAGCAGTGCCACTTCTTCAGGTCTTATCAGATTGGTTTTGATAGTAATTACTTGGGAAGTGTTTGATCTCAATGATGAATACTTGATTAGTTTTTCATGAAATCAGTCAACCACACCACTCAACACTACTCATGTGAGACCTTGTTGATTTAGCTGTTTGAAAGAATGCATTCTTTTTCACTGCAGTTATGGGATGTCAGTCTTTGGGGAAAAGAGGGTGGAAAAAGGGCAACTTTATGGATAATGATATTGCAGCAGCAGATATTTAAGATTTGCTAATTCTCTTCTCAATTATGTTCATTCCTTGCCTCGTCACACTGCCTGCTACATGGCGACAGAACCAATCTTAGCAGTGGAATACATTTTTCCTTTTTCAAAAAAAGGTTTCATGACACTATTGTCATCTCTGAAACCCTTGGAGGGTTTTGCCCTGATGAATAATATTTCATATGTGGAATGTTTATGTGATTTTCACGGAGTGGTAACCCCGCTACCACCTAACTTTGATGCATTGAGATTGCTGCTTTTCCCTACTAAAGTGCTTTTACACACCACCTCCTACAAATTGACTTGAGTTAGAAATAGAAGATTCAACAAAACTTCACCTGTCTGTGGAAAAAAGGGTCTTACAGAGAAATTTATACACTGAGCACAATCTGCTTTAATTATTTAAACAGGAGCTTTTGCTGAATAAGAGTTCTATGCATTTTATCTTCATTTTTTCTTTTGTTTTATGCAGTTAAAATCAGTTGACCATATATCCATATTTTATAATTACTGTTTCTTAATCCAAGATTTGTTTTAAGGATTGATCTGCATCTATATTCACTGAAGTCAATAGTATTTTCTGCACAAGTAAAAATTGCTCACATGATGAGACACTCAATGGATTAGTCTCCAAATTATAAGGATAAAATCCTATAGCTCAGGTACTTAGGGTTAAGTAACTGCACAATAAGAGAGTTTAAGGACAGTGTCCTTGCTTGTCAGTCACAAACTAGAAAGTCAGAGCCTTTTGTCAGAAGATTAGTTAATGCCACACTAATAGAGACAAGGGAAGAAAAATTCCAAGAAGCCAATATTTCTCTGATGTTTTTCTTTTAAAAGTTGCTAATAGAATTATGACAGTTTTAACAATAAAAAAATGCAATGGATTCCAAATGTTTCCTTTGTTAATTATAAAATCTCTGGAAATTGCCTAGGTCTTTAAAACTCAATGTTTCACTAACCATCTCAGATCCCTTTACGCTGTTGTTTTGTGGTTTTATTTTGTTTTGGTTTTAATATCAACTGTTATTTTGGTGGCAATACATTTCTCTTTGAAGATCCAATTTAAGCAGGCTCCTCTCTCAGAGATTCAGACTGCTTAAAAAGAAATAATGTTCAAGGACTGTAATTATTTTTGTTAGTGTCATAATGTTAATATTGTACTGGAAGAAATGTTCATCTGAACATTTCATTGTTTTGATGTAAGTCTAAAAAGAAAGGAAGAGCAGTCAGGCAGCTGAGTTGAAAACTGGAACATCTCCCTTTAAATGGTGAAAAGCAGTTTGAATGTAGTTACCTCCACATATAACATGAATTTAGCAATTTTTATCTAACTATTGTGCACTGTCAAAGTACCTGTCATCCTCAGATATCATCTTTATGTAATAGTTGTTGTCCGGGATTTCCAAAGAACTTGTCTCCTAGTTAGAAGCCAAAAATGAGCAGAAAGATTTTCATAGAGGCTTATTACTCTGCAGCTCCCATCAAAAACAAAAGAAGCTATGAGGTTCCAGTTCCTTTGGTCTGTCTTCTTTGAGATGCTTCTTAGGAGGAACTGCAGCTGAGGTTTTCAAAGACACCTAAAGGATTTAGGTGCCCAGTTCCCATTCAGGGGCTACAAAAGGGGAAGAGCTAACCAAACAACTCTGAGAAATCTGGTGCAGGACTTATAAAATTCATAACACAAAAAAACCCAGAACAAATATCCACAGTTGGGAAAGGGGCCAAGCCTTCAAAACTATGAAGTAGCTCACAGATCTTGGACCCCAAATACAACAGACCATCCAAAAGCAAAAAAAAGAAAACAAAGTAATCCTCACATTTTCATCGAAGTCAATTCATTTCATACAGTGCGCAGGGTACTATTAAAGGAATATGCACCAGTTACCCTCAGACACTACTAATACTAATACTCCTGTTGTTTTCAAATCCTTTGCATATCAGAAAATGAAGACACAAAAAACTCTGCAATAGCATAAAGATTTCTACTACAGTGCTCCACATATTGGTAAAATTCTTACTGATCTCACATTTAATTCTTCTCTCATTATTCCCTTCAAAAGGAAGCCTGCATTCTGGACAACAATAAAAAAAAATCTATAGAGTAGTACCATTTCTGTCATTTGCAGCTAATGAATGCTTTTTAGTATTGACTAGCAACTGGTCTAATAATGACAATGACTCCACTGATTTAGAGTAATAAATCCAGAAGCTTGGCAGGCCTCTATTAGTATAATAAGCTCAAACTTTCATTCAGTAACATTAAGAAAATGGACAGCAGACTTCTGAATATGAGAGATTCTCACATTTCTTTCCTTTCCCTAACACCATCTAGCTGGAAAAAAAAAGATGATTTTGCAGTGTTTAATCTGTAAATTTAACTGACAGCTAAGGTAACTGAGGATTGAGGTGAGGATTTTTTCCTTTCACTGTTGCTAAGAGAATGGGTAAATTATGATGAATATTATTACTTTATGACGACTATGTGGGCCCACACTAACAGCATCTATTAGGAAAGGTTTAGGGGGTTAAAAGCCTGTGTTCAATATCTACTGTGGACAATGGCTATTACCAGTGGTTCCAGATATTATCAGGATTGGATGCTTGATACTCCTCATAACAAGAAAACCTCTCAGTGTTTTGGGACTGGATGTAAGGTTTAAAAGACTTCGGATAAACAACAGTGATATGCTTCTCTTTATCAGTGATATGGGAATAAGATATTTTGCCTGTCATTCCTTGTCTGTTTTATGTACATTTTTTTATTCACTCAAGGAGGATATAGTTATTATTATTAATTTTCATTATTACATGCAGAAGAAATAAAGAAAGCAGATTAACTACATTGGTTCCACCAGATCACTATGCAAATACTGTTCTGAAAAAAAAAAAATCATCTAAATAAAGAAGAAATATTGCCAGATAAAGCCAAACAAACAATCTAGTCAAAAAATTATGCAGAGAAATACGTCCAGTTGGTACTTTAGTCCAGATGACTAAATGGATGAATCCCCTTTGGAAGCAATGCTACAAACTAACCTTTGGTGGAATCCGCCTTGGACATCTGTAAGAATTTTTTTATTATTATTATTTTTTATTTTATTTTTATTTTTCCATCTGAGAGCTTCTGTTAAGACACACAAAAGCCTTTCCCTCCCAAGGCAAGGTAAAAGAACTTTTAGGCTGTGGGGACAGTGAGACAGAAGATGGTCCCTGCAGACAAGTTCCACCACACAGGGCAAAGGGTTGATGAAAGTTTTCCCTAAACTTTCATGATCCAAGAAGCCCCCAGTACTGACTGCAACCAGCTGTGTGGGTGAAATAGCCTCCTGATTAAGTGAATTGGCCAAGTTGCCTGTATTCATTGGTTTGGGGTTTTTTTACACCTTGCATTTACAACTAAATTTTGGCAAACAGAGGAACAGAAGCTTATTTAGAACTGCCTGGATGGGACAGAATCTTGCAACTCAAGCACTGGAGCATCTGGGTGGCAGATCTTTTTACAAAACAGTATTTCCTACAAGCATTGTAGATAGCAGCTGTAGACCATAACTGTATGAAAAGCAGGAAAATATGGCTAATGCCATATTTCCCATGGCAGTTTCCATACAAATTTTTGGATGGAGAGTTAATGGCAGCTCCACCAAGGCAGATACCCATAGGAAAATCTGTCTAGCTTAGTACTTAACCTGATGTAATTAATTTGCTGGTTTATTTACTAATAACGCTTGAATTTATTGTCTTTGAAAGTGAAAAGTGCTCTTCAGTGTGAAGAGCTGCTAAAAGAGATCTGGAAGCATATTACAAAGATGATGGCAAGGACAGGGAAGCAGATGAAAGTTCATAGGTCACTATATGGAAGCAATAAAAATAAAGAGCTCTTATCCTCACTTATTAGTTTATTGTTATTTCTGTTACCTTGATGGCACGCTTGGTCCTGGTGAGGTGCTTACTACAGTCAGCATAGCAAATTTCCATCATATTGTCTCCTGAATCTGGTCAGCTGCTCAGTGATGAGGCAGAGCAGAGTTGGGAATATGGGTTTAATAATTTCCTATCCCCACATCCTCATCATACTAAAAAAATTCCCTCATTGGGGCTTTATTTCAGCATAATATGAAGAATTATTTGTCGAGATAAGTGGATATTTGCGGTCTGGGGTAACAATAAAGAGAGAAATATAAACAGACAACATTTAAATTCCTCTAAAACAATTGTAAATAGCAAAATGGTGTAAGAAAAGTCAACTAAATGTTCAACCCACCTAAAGCCAGTACAGAAAAAATTGGGAGTTTGAGGTGTGGATGTCCTCAGGATCCATTAAGCAGTATGCATCCCATGCCAAGTTTCCATTAGACATGGATGGCATAAAACAGGAATGCCCCTGCCCATCTCATGTGAGACAACTGACAAAATAGCACAAGAACTTCAGCTTTTTCTAGATTTTGGCTATAGTCTTTTAATACTGCAGATTGGGAAGCAGCTAAGTGGGACTTTTATTTCCATGACAAATTTGGTGTGAAGCTGGAAATTATTGCAGCCAGAAGCCTTGTTGGAATGCAGCCAAAAGATTGCAGATGGCACAACGTTGCTCTGTCTTGACCAGGGAAATCAAGAAAGCTTGAAATGATAAGCCTTCAAACAGAAGAAGCTGTTTCTGTGCCACTTGCAATTGCAAATACAGATGATTCAAGTGTAAGAGACATCAGGATCCACACATCTGGTCTTCACAAGAGGACAATAACTTCAGAATGAGACAAGCATGCTGCAGCTAAAAAATGAACCAGAAACAGAAGCTTTATGATTCACAGCAACATTTCCAGATCCAATGCTGGTTTTAGCATTTTGATCAAAGTCTGCACCCACAAAAAAACCCCAGTCTAGTCATCTGTTATTTATTTAAATGAAAAAAATTTCACTGACAAAAAGAAAACAAAAATTGAGACAATGAAGTCAAAATGACAAAGAGTTATCTGGAAAGGCACACCAGACTGAAGGCTAAAGAGGAACTCAGTTTGGATTTAAGGAAAATTCTTGCCCTTGCAAATGTTGTGTTTAGCAGGCTGTGTTGATTCACATGGTACAAACAAGAACAGCTCTGAATTCATTCTAGCACATGCATGCTGAATTTCTGGGAGGAAAAGGTGACATCTATTCTGCCTGTGACAAGGGAAGTCATCCTAGTTCTGCTGATCAAAGCTCTCCTTAGAAGTAGGGCTGCAAAAGTTTCAACCACAGAAAAGCAGATGTTAAAATGAAGAATGATGTAAAGAAGGAACAGATTTCTGAACTATATGAGGTAATTACCACCTGGCCATAGTATTTCACACTTTATAAGTAAGTGAGTGGAGACACAGTAAGCAGATTTCATGAGTAGATGCTATCACAAATGTGCACACTGGCTGCAGAAGCAGTTGTACCAAAGACAACCAAAGGACCATGGAATTGCTATTATAACAAGCACTCAGACAAACAAGGCATAAATATTCCTAATACAGCAGCAAACAGTGTATTTGAAAAAATAAACTGTAGGTCATATGGTAAGAGGAAAATCCTTTGAAGCAGTAACTCTGGAAAAAGGTTTAGATATCAAAGTAAGGGAATCAGTTTCCAATGCCACTCTTTGCCATAAGGGCAAGAGTTGCTGTTTGTGTAAAGACAGTAGTTGGAGAATTGTATAAAGCAGTAGTTGGAGAATTTAAATGACTTCTACTTGCATTTACTTTGAAGTATTTCTATTGATATTGAAATTCTGGATATATCTCAAAGGGGATTTTAATGAAATTAAGAAGGTCTAAAAAAGAGCAACAAGAATACTATAAAGCACCTACTATAATGAAAGAGTTACAGAGCTAAAGTTATTTTCTAAAATGGCCAATTTACTGTGACCTCAGCCAATAAGAACCTATATGAAAAACAGAATTCTGATAATGAAGGTTTTTCTGCTCTTAACCAAGATATAATAAAATCATAGAGGGGAAAAAAGTCAGATCAGGAATACAAAGATTTTTAAAACTGAGCAAACGAACCACTGGAACTATTTCTGAAGGCTATTTTTTTTTCCTTGGTAGCAATTTTTAACTCATATTGGGTTTTTTCACCTGAGATTTTTGTCTAATTCAAACTGGAATACTTTAATGGAAACCTACAGTGCGCATTAAGAGTGAGATCAAATAAGATAATCACATCTATCATTTCTAGCATATGAATGCAAACATTTATGAAATGAATGAAGGTCAGCACAAACAATGAGCTTTACCAGTTCCACAAATAGCAGTTTTGGAGCAATACAATTCTTCAGAGGATGGGAGTGCAGCTTGGAGCTTTGTGAATATGGGCCTTCCACACCCCTTCTGGTTTCAACTGAGGATGCACAACAAAGTCAAAGAATAGCCAATCAGACATATGGGTGAAAAGCTGCCAATACCAATATATTCAACAATAATAGATAAAATGTTGTCTTTATCTACAACATTAGGAGAAATCTCAGCTTTTTATGGTTTTAAGTCTTGCACCAAAAATTATATGCAAAAGAAGACAGAATTTGTCAATATAGAAAGCAGTGGTGTTGAAGAGAGTAAATGATTCTAGAAACCACTTTATCAAACACTAATTGAAGGGTTTTTTGGTTAAAGGTACTGTCTGCATCCATGAATATCATCCCTGTAATATCTAAAAGTTAGTTCCTTCTCAAGAAGAACCTCTGATAGTATGCTACCAAAGAAACTTATGAAGTTTTGTTATTTGTCATACTCAGAAGGTCACCAATTTTTTGCATCCCTTTATTGTAAGACTGAAGTTCCCATGCATCATCAGAAAATCGATCAACATTTTTGACTCTGGTGGAATAAGACACATTTGTCTCTGTTGATAGGACACTCATTACATCCTGAAACTGGAGATGCTAACTGGGAGCAGCAGAGCCAGTCTGCTCTGTACACCCACAGCTGTAGGTGTGTGAGGGTGTTTGCATAGTTTCCAGGTTTGATTTATTTTGGTGATGCCAAATCCATTGTCCATTTCACAGGCTATGAGTACATGGATCCTAAAAAAAGTGGAACTGGAAGACAAGGAATGCATAAAGCCATTTCAGGGATAGGACAAAGTATAAAGATAACATGATCTAACTCATGGGCTGGGATGAGCTATATAGAATCTTCTGGAAGGCCTGTGGGGCTCTATATTCTGACTCCTACATCCAGGAGGTGAAAATACTGCCGAGATGCCCAAGACACACATGTGCCTTCCAGTTAGGTGGTGGGGCAGGTAAGTATGCCCTGTCCCAACATCCAGCAGGCATTATTATCATGTGATGGACATTTTGGATATACGATGGTGCAGCAAGGGGAATTTGGGGGTCCTTGTTAAGATGGAAGCAAGGATCAGGATATGGCCATCTGAATTTTGGAGACAGGCCAGTCCAGGTGACTTGCAGGCTGGGCTTCCTTACCCATTAGTTAGAGACAAGAAATTGACATCCCATATTATCTCCATCACATGCCTGGACTGTGAAGTTAGGTATGTCACTTTACCACTTTCTGCTTACGTACCCCCTCTCTTATTTTTATAAACTGTAAATTCTTTAAGATGGTCTCTTGCTCCAGTTTTTCAGAGTGCTTTTTTAGAGCAGGAGCCTCTGGGATTACTGCAATACAAATAAATAACTCTAAACCTGTAACAGCAGTATTATGTGAAATGAGCTGAGATTTTGTATATGAGCCATTAGACATGCGAGATGAGATTAATTCATTAAATCTGAAAACATAAAGTGTGCATAGCCTTTTATTCTGTTATATATACCAAGCACATATATGGACTTATATTATATATGCTTAGACTGTTATATAAAGTGGATCTAAAATGCATTACTTTAAATAAAGTGTGTCCTCCAGTACCACCAGCATTATAGGCACTCAACAAGTAATAAATACAATTGAAATGACATAGAAATTAAAATGGACTACATTCATCACTTCCTAACCATGATCTCTAGTAACGATGGCAAAAAAAAGGTCAAAGGAATGTGAGCCTGCCATTCCAAAGGTACACATGACTGGAGTTCCCTGAGACACACCTGAAAAACTTTGAAGCACCTAGCACAGCAGTTACACCCACATAAACTTGAGTTCCAGCTGCAAAAGCTTTCCTCTGATCCCCCACAAATGCCCCCCAACTGCGTCATATATTGGCTCCACCATAATATTACTGGCATAAAAAAGCCTTAATCAAGTTGACTAGCATATAAATCTTTTTGCAGTGCATTTGGGCCTCCGGATTACTGTGTAAATAAGGTCCAAACAGCATTCTCCATGGTTTTATCACAAATAGAAAATTCATTCTTTGGACTACTGCAGTACCGTATCTATGACTGGGTTTACTGCCTCAGCTGTTTCTACTTCATGGGCAAAGTGAACTAGACAAGATTTTGGTTAAGTGAGCTACACAGAACTATTTGTTTGGTCTTGCATCTTCTGCTTTGGTACCTCTCTTGCCCCTGCCCTGCAGTATTTGTCCCCTTTTGCCTCCCTACCAACCTTGACAACAGGATGCACAATGAAAACCTGTGTTTACAAATCTTGCATGCAAATGGTTATGGAACAGCCACAATATGCAGCAATTTAAATTTGTTGACAGAGTTGCTAAGAAACAAATCTTTTGATTCTGTGAAACCCTTTTTTGATACAGCTCCATGCTCTGACAGTTGAAGTTATTGAACAAGAGTGAGGACTCTTTAAAAGAGGAATTTCTGACATTTGCTATGTTTTCAGAGGCTGTAACATAACATTGAATATTCCTTCAGTGTCAGTTCTATTCAGCAGCAGAGTGTCTGATTCCATATATATTTAAACTATCCTATATTTCAAAAAAATTGCTTCAGCACTTCAGTACTACCTTCTCCCACTCACATGCACAACTGTTTTGCAAAGAATTGTGATCTCTACATGCTCCCCTGCCAAATACCTTGTAATACCTTTCTATATTTTTTCCAATCTATTCTTTAAACATCCTATCTCCAGGGCATTTTCACAAAGGACCTCATAGCATGCTACTCAGATATCAACAGTAAAATACACCATTATTTTGACATTCCAGTATTATGGAGACAGCTGATGTTTTAAGAACATGCGTTTAAACTGCAGATACCTAACCATTAAATAGTGAAGAAGAGCTGGGAAAAAACAAGGCCCAGATTCATCCCAAGTCAGATTACCGGTACCATTTAGCTGATAAAATTAGAAGCACTGTAAAGTGGTGTCAGTAAAAGAGAGGATGATTTAGCCCTTAGGTTGGATGAAACATTTTGGTGTCATCTAGCCTTCACTTCATTACAAAGGCAGCCTACAGCAATTACAGTCCTAATTTAAACACCTCAGATAGGTGTTTAAAGTTAGGCAGAATTAATCTTAGCCTAACTGTTCATAACCTTATTTTTCTTAACAGGCGTAGCAGTTGTAATCACACCGACTCTACCTTTTGTGCACATCTGTCACCATTGCATTCAATGTGCAACAGGGAAAAGGCAACATGTGCAGAAATTTCAACATTTGGGGGGGTATGGGAGATAAATAAAGACATTTATGGGACAGAGGCAGAAATGAGAGGCTCAAGGAAAGAACATGTGACAGTCTAAAGGCATACATGGCTTCCAGAATAAGCTTATGACTTTTACGGACCTTCTGCATGTTTCTGGTGTGAAACACAGAAACCTAATACCATGAATCTGTCAAAGCACTACTTTTAATCAAATAAATGGCTTCATAGTCATAAACTGAAACTTCAAAAGCAAAGGATGCCTCCTGGAATGAGATAGCTCATCCTGTACTTCTTAAAAATCTACAGGAAAAGAGTGATACAAGAAAGAATCAGTCACTTTTGCACTTACTTAGAAGTACTGAAGCATCTCTGCTTACCAGTTTCTCTTCACATTTTATTAGTAAGGAGCATTTTTTTTCCTTGTGAAACAACATCTCTCTTGAAATTGTGCAAAAGTGTTTTGAAAAAGATTTTTCTAAATGTGAAATAAATGTAAAAATAATGAGTCATCCTCTGTAATGGCCATTGCAGAGTGTGCATTAGAAGGCAACCAGAGCACTCTCAGCATGCACTAATAGCTCGCTAATGCACCGCCTCCAGTGCCTTATTGCTATAGTCGACATTTACCACAACGAATACTTTGCAGTAAGAAGTATTTTGGGCTCCATTATGCTTTCACAACCTGGAGCTCTGCTGGGAAGAGCTGGAAGTAGAGTGCTGTGTGCAATGGCTGCTGAAGGCCTGGAGAAATAACTCACGGCTTGGCCATTTGTTGGTATAAGGATGGAAAAGCCCCACCCCAGGCTCAGCCTTCAGGTGAAGTCCAGGGGTAGGGGAGATGTTGCATCCAGCCTGGCTCTACTGGAAGGCAGTAGTGCAAACTGGCTTGTAACAGGGCCTTGGCTTAAATGCCTCACAGGGCTTTCACCCCAGGACCACTGCAAGATGCTTGTGCTCCTGACTCTGCCCATCTAGACACCACAAACTGTATTTTAGTTAAGTGTGTTTTAACACTCTTTCTCAATCCCAAGCTTTATAAACCAGTGATCTGTTTCCTCTCTCCCTCACTTCTTTGTCCTGTGTGTATATTTTTCTGTGAACATATCTGCCAGGGATTACACAGATGTGACTGTAGCTACCAAAATAATATTGCTTTTGCATCTCAGTGCCTGAGCCAGGAAAAACCTCATAGCCAGAATGGTATGGACTCATAAATTTTGCTTCTTTTTCTTTCTTTTTTTTTTTTTTTTTTTTTTTCCTGTTGTTTGGTTTATTTTCTTTCTCACCAGCTAAACAATTTTGCCCACCCTTATCAGGGACTGCCCCTGTACAGTGCCCATACACCTAGGCAGGTAAAAGCTCCAAGGGGGCAGGACAGGAAGGTTATAGACTCAGAGAATGGCTTGGGTTTGCCCAACCCCCCTGCATGGGCAGGGACACCTCCCACTAGACCAGGTTTCTCAGAACCCTATCCAACCTGGCCTTGAGCACTTCCAGGGATGGGGCATCCACAACATCCCTGGACAACCTGAAGGAGAATTACTTTTCTGTAGCGGGTTGGCTGATATATAGGATGAATAATTCCTTAAAAGCAAGGAATGTTGCAAATATAAGAGAAAGAAGTTGAAGAATAAGGTATTGCTTATAAGATCTCAGTGCAAACACCCATTTCACCAACTGTCTCAAAAATATTTAAGAATGGGTAATGCAACATTTTATTCAGTTAAAAATTTGGGGGGGTTTGTTCCATTTCCAATTCTGTTACATAGGAGAATGAATAGGAACTCTTGTTACCTCCATAGTCCATCATCACCACACAGCTACTGCTCTGCCCTGGGATTTAGATTATGAACAACAGAAGAGGAAACAAAGTGTGGAATTTATTATAATAATGTCCAGAGGTATTATTACCAAACTACATCATTTTTGTTGCCCTGAACTCATGGCTTGCAAATTTTTCACAGTAGCCCATAAAATTAAGCCTCCATCCTCCCTCGAGTATTTGAGAGAAAACAACTGCAGCTCACAGGGGAGCTACAATGGAGCAGAAATCCAGGTTCATGTGCCATCCTAGTGGGCTGGCACTGTTTGAAAGGATGTTGCTCATGCATGAAAAGGTGAGAAGGATCATTTGCTCACTTAGAAACATTTTCAGTGAGAAGAAAGCAAAATTCTAGAAAAAGAAAAAAATCATTTAAATGGATCTCTACATTTTTCTCTGCTGCAAGCTTTTTTGTTGTCATTTTTAATAGATCAGTGGTTTATTTTGTCTTATGTGTGATCTGGATAAACTGTTCTTATCAAACAAAGCAATGCCATGAATTGTATTGAACTGCGAAAGTCCTAACAGTCAGAAAACATGTTTTGTGGCTGGCTATACTTTGTTGTCCTTTAATGCAGACAATTTAATGTTACTGATTGAATCAGTGAATTTTCCAGCAAAAATGACAAGGCAGTCAACTTGAAACGTAGCATTATTAGCTATCGTCTCTTCTAGTTCTGTGTGCATGTTGAGTGATCTGGGATGAAAAACTAACAAGCACCTGTCAAATCTGAGACATCAGGTTTTTTGACAGAGGGCCCACTGGACTTTCCTATCAAGAGAACCCTTATGAGTAAACCCTGGAAATCTCTCTCAGACAAAAAGGAAACCGAGCTCATCAGATTCTGCAGACCCTTGACTTGGAGGGCATGCTGTCTCCAATGAAAGGCTTTTGATCACAATGCTTTTTTATTCAGATTTGACTTCACATTATGGCTAATCAATACCTTGCAACAGTCTTAGTCCCCAGCTAGATGTACATCTCACAGTCGGGCAGGGAGACCTACTAATTGAGAAAAAGTCAGAGACCCAGGTATCATCGCCCTCGGGCCATAGTCTTGCCTCAGCTCAATCCTTTTTCCTATCCCTGCCTCTCTTATCACGGTAGCCTAGAAATGGTGGAAATAAAATTTAGAGACATGACAGGCATGGAAAAGCAGGATCAATTCCTGTCACTTGCTACCAGTGTTTACTGCCTTCCCAGGTCTTCAGAGGGTGTTTTTCTTTCATAGCTTAGGGGAACTTAACCTTTTATAAATAGGAAGATGGTGCCTTCATGAATCTTAAATTGTCTGATTTTACTAGGCCTGAGATTATCTTGACTTCCCCGAAATTACTCTCTCTTTAAAATCTTATTTATATAGGGTAAAAAATAGAAACCAGAAGGTATTTGTCATGTTTTCAATTTTTTGCCAAGTGCCCACTACTCTCTTCCACATCATTTTTTACCAGCCGGACTGTAGAGGTGAACAATATGAACTCTTTCAGAAGATTTGGCTCTTTACAGAAAAATACAAGGTAGCTGCTAAACTAGGGCATGGGACATGTCCTCATGCAGTGCAACAGCAAGAGATTTTGGCAGCAGCAGAAAGATGTCAGGCTGGGCAGTCTCCCACAGTACTTGACTGAGGGGTTATGTTCACTGGAGCATCATGAAGGACGTTCCAGTTCTGGTCCTCTGTGACAACAGATATTAAATATGAAAGTTTGGGGGCTTATTTACCTCCTTCCTTCTCTTGGCTGTTTTCTAGCTGTGTTGTTTGCCTAAACCCAGACATAACCAGCTTCATGAAAAAACCCTATGTGTTTGTTAAACCTGTTTCTGTAAACTATGGTAAACCAACCGCTGGAGGGAGTCACGGATCAGGGAGCTGCTGAAGCTGCCAGCTGCGGCTGGATAGGCACATTTTACTTTCTTTGGAAACAACATTGTATGTCTGTCCTCTGTGAAGTGAGTTTTCCAAGGCATCTCTCTGTACAGATTAATATGTGGGCATTCTTGTGGGCTGAACTGACTTTCCACATATGCAAACAGTCCCCTTCACCAAGGAGAGAAATACTTCCCATGTTTTCCTCTCTTCCATCACCTCTAGCGAGGTTGTGACTCTGGACAGACATTTCAGTGGCAATATACCAAGTGGTGTAGAGAGAAAGAAAGGTTAGGTGTAGGTTACAAATAGGTAGCAGAGCTGGGAGATGGGTGAGAAAGGAAAACATTAAGGAGAAAAGAAAAAATAAAAGCAGAAAACATGGTGAAGAGGAAAAAGACCAAAACACAGGACCTACCTGAAGGAGAAATTCTTGATTTTCACTCTGTTCATGATTTTTCCCTAGAACACAAATCACAAGCTCCTGTTCACTGCTTCCTTTTCTTTGGCTTGTTCTCCATTTATATCCGTAAGATCTTCACCAAACAAACATTTTTAGAAGGTCAGCTTGGACAACCACTTGCCTCAGAAATAAACAGTTTAAAAGAGCTTACACTTCCACTAGTTAACAAGCTACCTGACATACATATGCATTTACTTGGAAGTTCAGTAAGGTGTAGTATTTATTAAAAAATGACTTAGTTAAATGGAAATATCTTAGCAAAAATTCATACATACCAATAAATCCCCGAAATGACCTTTTTTTCATAAAATCTTTATTGTCTCAAGTTCACATTCTTAAATTTTTTAGATATTAATTTTTTTTTTTTTACTTTTAATTATTTTGGAAGGATATAAAAAATTAAGTTGCTTTATTCTATGAGAATAAGCAAATATTTTAAATAATTTTTTAAAACACAGGGGGCATTTAAAAATAAGGGAAAGCAGCAAAGGTTTTAAGCTGAAAAAAAAAGGCTTATTACTTAATTATTTTTTTTTTTACACACACTAAAGACTCACACATGAAATGAAGACTTTCATGAACATTTGTCTTTTGACATGACTCAGACTGTGAACACTAGTAACACAGCTTGAAGATGTTCAGAGTTTCCAATAGAGCAGTCAGTGTTTTGGGCCACGGATTCAACAGCAAAGGTCGTCCTTAGGGCTCCATGTCCTACTGACAGCACAAATCCAGAGACTGGAATCACTTCAGGCTTAAAGTAAGGTTTTCATAAATCTGTCTTCCAAACAACTGTATTCCTAAAAAGGCCCTCCTAGAAAAAGGCAAAGTGCATAGGAAAATATAGAATAGAGTTTTTGATGATAGAAGGTAGGGGAAGTATTTTCCAGCATGGGTGTCTGCTTCCTTTTAAAGATTCAAGTACGTAACTATTTATCCACATCTGAAAATGTTGGTCAAAGCAACAAAGGCCAAAGCAGGATGGGTTTGTGAGGCAGGGTTAGTCTTTAACTTTTTTACCTAGACAGCTTTACCTACCAGCACTTACATCTACTCCTGTGCAGAAAGCCTTGCACTGGTCCAGAACAGACCATCAAGCCACTTGGCTGTGCTGGGGGCACCAATTTGCACTTGATTTGCAGTTCTATCCCTTCCTAGAGGAAAAAAAAAAAAAAAAAATAAAATAAAAAAAAAATTTTAAAAAGTGGTACTGCATATATAGAGGCAAGGCTTTATATAAAAGTGTCAGTGTGTCAGGAGGAAGGGAACTAATACAAGCTGGGGACCAGTTAGTTAGGGAAAGCAGCCTCTAAGGATCTCTTCTTACTGAGGGATTCATTATGTCTGGACCCTCTCAGGCACACAAACAAAGCAAAATCTCTAGAAAAGTACTTAAAAATATGTTCCTTTACATATCTTGAATTTTAAGTTTAGTCCAGGCTTGTCAGAGACTCCAATAGTGGGAGGGATCAAAATCATAAAATATGAAATGCTCACAAGGAACATGTTACTATAGGACTAGCACACTTTTATCCCATTTTCCCCTGCAGAAGGAAAACTCAGGCAGCCTATATTCAAAGAGAAATGGTGGAATGCATTTTCTCTAATTCCCTCCATTATTTTGCAGTTAGCTGGGGAAAACTGTTTGGCAAGATTTTAAGTGTCTGAAAGTACAGTGGAAAAGATTGTTGTTGCATAGGTTGAAATCTGGCCAAATAGTCCTTCTCTTTTCTTCACTGCTCCCACTTTTTGTTGACTGCTTCATGCATGCTATTTTATACCTGTATCTTCTCTGTATGATCACATTAATTACATTCCATTCTTTCCACTTTGATATCTCATTAAAATCTTATAAATGATCATGCAGTGACCTTGAAGGACATGCATAATACATGAAAGTAAACCTGCAGTAAAATGTATTCTTTCACTCCTGACTGGCTACATCCCACATTTCTTTTTTCCTATCCCCAATGACCCCAATATGGGGAGTTATGCTAGCTGAGCCAAGGTATGCAGTAGTGTGCAAATCCACTAACTCCATTAGCTTTCCCTACTGATGACAGCTGCAATATGTTAATGGCTTGTGTTTGAATGTGATGGCCCTGCTACTACTTAGGGCACTATGCTAATTACCACAAGATGGTGACAACAGGTGCAAGTGTCACTTCATATCAGCATCATGTGTATGAGAAAAATAGCTAGCAGCACCAAAAGCAACTCAAGAAAATGTAAACTTTAGTCAGCAGCCTGTGATTCTCTGAAGAATTATTCTTTAATGCTTATGATTAAAGGATTTACAGACCGGTATTGTTGCTTTTTCTGCAAGTACAGTAATTCTGAATTCATAAGGATGTCTTCATAAGCTATTTAAAGTTACATTTCAACAACACGCACTTATGTGGCAGTTCAAGTAAAATGCAGAAGGTCTGTATTTATGAAGGATTCCTTACTGAATAAGAGTTTTACTTAGCCACATTTGCTGCAGTGATTACATATTGGAACAGACATGATTTCCAGCTGAATGAAATCACTGTGTTTTGCTGGCCTTGTGCTCTTAACATAGCTCTGCTCTATTGTCAGGTTTGCTTATGTGAATGTATACTTGTCTTCCTCCCTCTTTGTCAGGGTTTAGTACATCCCTTTTCTTGATAGCAAGCATTTTACTCAAGCTCAGTAGTGGCCTTCCAGCAGGCTGAGCCAGCAAGATGGTTTCCATTTTGCCTTCAACATGGTCTTACTATCAGAAAAGAAATTTAATGGGAAGCACATGTACACACCTTAATCTTTTGTTAGGAACAAAAATACCTCAGAAGACAGCTTTACATTAAGCCATGAATAGCGATTCTATTCTGCTGACTATTTGTGAAGTAAAAAATGCTTTCCACAATACTTTTTTTTTTGCTCTTGCTAGAAAGATTTGTCACTACACTAACCCACTAAAGGCTGAGATAAAACCTAGGAACAGAACTACTCATGGGTTTCTAAATAAAATGAGTTGGTAAGCAAGATTGTAATGGCCACTCTCATAGCACTCAAGCATACCATTATAGGCACATTGAACAAACCAGAGGCTGGTTTTCAAAGGCTAAAGTGTACAAATGTAAAGCTAAACTGGGTATTTGCAGAAAAATTCAATTTTACAGGGAAAGAAAATAATCACAGAATCACAGAATTGTCAGAGTTGGAAGGGACCTCTAGAGACCATCTCATCCAGCTCTCTTGATGAAGTAGGATTGCCTAGAGTGTTCAGAGTAAGTCTTCTGAGTCCCATGGAGGACCTGAGCTAGAACACCAGGCTTTTTCCAGGAACCATTAAGATACAAGTGTCCTCTTTGCTTTCTAGTGGTAGGTGATGGCTTGCCAGTCTCCAGGCAAAGCTGCAACTGAACACAGCCAACATTATGAACCTCGTCCATCTCCAAGATGAAGACCAGAGCATTTTTTACCAACTTTGAGATTTTCTGTTTGTGTGTGTTATTTCATGGAACAAGTGTTAAGTTTCTTCATGGTCCCCATTCTTTCACATAGCTGGACCTAGCCTTGAGATGGACTCATCTAATCACACCCTATACCTCTGCTTTACCCCTTCTACAACAAAGTTGAGTACTTGAGGGGAACAGATGTTTGCCCAGGGATCCCAGTGGATCAAAATTTAAAAGTCTTAAATATGACCTTTTGGCGCCATATTTTCAGTAAAATTAGCAAATTTGTCAGACTAAATAAATGTTATTTCTTTTATCAACAGATTAGTATTCTCCATTTTGTCTAGCCTTCCTAGAAGGTGTTTTTGTTGGTTTTAGATCATTTTTTTTTAAGTACCTGGGAAAGTTTCTGGACATGGTCATCTGCAGTGTTACGCCTTATCTAGGAGTATTCCCTCATGCCCAGAATATAGTAACATCATGTTGTAATCACATTTCTTCTGATGGATAAAAATACTGATGGGTAAAACAGACAAAGGATAAGGTCAATGGTGGACTTTAGTTCTGAAATTAAAATACTTGTGTGATTTCTTGAAAACTTGCCCCTTGATACTACCACATGCTTAGTGATTTTAAGGCTGTGGCAGGAATAGATGTGATGACTGACTTTGATCTCTTGCATAACCACAAACACAGAATATTCAGCTAATTTTAATTAATCCAGGTGATCACTTTGCTGTGTTTCAGTTGAAATGCTTTTGTGTCTTTGTTTTCTTTTTGTAATTTAGCATTCCTGATAGATTAGTAAAGTGCAATTAATTACTTATGCATTTGCAAAGATAGTCATTAAAATGGAGAAGTAAATGAAAAAGCAAGAGTTTTATCATCTGCCTTTACAGACTGCAGCATGCCACTGATATTACATTTTTTTTTGTTGAGCGTGAAGAAGTTCTAATAAATACAAGAGCATCGTGACCCATATTATAAATTCTCAGAGCTCTGTAAGCAGGGAGGATCACAATTCAGTTAATTTGTCTTCACAAAGCCTAGCCTGTGTAATACAGACCTTTAAGTGCTGCTTTATTTCACCTGCTTTTATGTGCTCTTTCCCAGACCTCACCACCATCTTCTACTTGGTGGCTTTACACCAACTTCACATCAGGGTGCTTTGGGTTGCATTATTCCTGCTTGTTGTCTCAGTCTTTCATTTGGGAATGCAGATATAAGCTTCTCATCTTATATTAGAAAATCCTATCTTTAGCATGTACACACATGGTGTAAGAGGTACATGTATTAAGATGTAATGTTCTTATACAGAATAAAGACCAATGCTTCAGGCAAAGCCCAAAACATATCTTATAAGAAAGAGTTGTCACATCCTATAAGAAATTATAAGGAATTTTCAGTGAAAAACTAAGGAACTTGTATTTGCAACATAGTCTTTACCTACACCTGAATTGCCAGACTATCAAGGGCTTCATACCTCTAATATACATATCTGCAGTTAAAATCAAACATATCAGAGAATGAAAAACGTCAGAGCTGGAAAGTGACTATATAAAGGGAGGACTGACTCCCCAAAGCAGCTTGCCAGACTCTCATGTCGTGTTGTGTGTGACCCATAGGTCTGATTGCTACACAGAGGTCTATGCATTTTCTAGCAATAATTACTGCATTCATTTTTGCACTTTCTGGTTTGTTCCCTTTGCAGCCAGGCAGATGTGATATCACACTGTTCATTATGACATTGTACACCATTAGGGGAAGTTCCTTCACACAGTTGCCATTATTCAGTAGTACTGCTGCAAGCAATACAAGTTTTTGGGCAAGAAAGATTTTACAACACTGCATCCAAAGCACTTTTCTTAATATCCGTTTTTTCATGCAGGTATCATCAGGAAAGTGGTTTGAAAATATAAGATAAATAATGCAAAGCCTTAATTCTCACATGACAGTGGTTGTGCATGGACAAAACCTGTGCTCTCAGAAGTAGACTGTAAAAGCATGAACTTCTACCCCAAAACTCAAGATGCAGAACCTCACTAGAAGCAGGATTTTCTCCCTTCTCCTGTACAGCTGCAGTGGCTGTGCTGCTATGAAGCTCCTGCCCATACTCCTCCATTCAGCCAATTAAGGGCACTATGGCCCTTAAATCCTGAAGTCCAACCTTCATTTGGCTTAATTACACAAGCAACAATCCTGAAATCTATGAGAGTTTTATCTAATGCAAGCAAGACCAAGAACCTCTCTTAGGACAAGTCTTCCCTGTATTCCTTCTGCGAAGGAGTGTAATAGTAGAAGGACTGTACTAGTTCCTGATAAATCACATTAATTCTTTTATACCTGACAGCCTCAACTACCACTTTTTAGAGACTGTTTCCATTTCTTTTTCTGTCTGCTGCAAATACACCATCTGTGAGGAAGCCTTTCATTCGTATTTGATATACTTTTTGTTACCTGCTAGTCAATATCTCTCCTTGCTCTTCTAATTATCTTCCAGCTTCTGCAATTTTTTAAAATTATAAATAACCCCCTCCCAAAGCAGACATCTAAAAATGTTGTTATTGTCACTCTGTTTAAGCACATTGTCTCAGTTACATTGCCCCCGTTGAGATTTAGCCAGGATGAATTGTAACTGCAGCATGTCCAACTGTTTCTTAAATAATTCCCATTTTTTTCTACACAAGGTTTCCCACACAACCATGAGATCTTGTATAATTTCTGTCATTCAGTTGCTTATGTTACCAAAAGCTATTCCTTCAATTTGAAGTGAAGGTGCAAGTAATTCATATTGTGGAATATAATGAGAGGATGTTTATCTTCCAGGAAAAAAAAACAAAAACGAAAACAAACCTAATTTATGTAGTTATCCCCATCGAAATGCCTTGCAGTATTTTTATTTTTACAAAACTTCCACATTAATTGTGTTTCTTCATCTTCTTTTCTTTTCTGTATTGGGAATTTGTGAAAATTTACTTTATTTATCAAGATGGGCTAATTTCCTAGCTCTGGATGCCAAGAGCCTCTGATCATGAAGTTCAGTCAATAAACTGACTTCAGTAAGTAAGCAATTATGCATTGCCACTGGAAACATGCTTCCCACCTTACAGGTTTTGCATACTTGTTATCCTAGTAAGTATCTGTGAAATTAAAATCCCCCATGATCAAAGTTTCATGTTTTTTTATAAGTATCTCTTAGCTGTAAACATGTTGTTTGTTGCAGTTATTCTAAAACACAATTTACAAGGTAAAGTGTCTCCAGTCACCACTGTAACTTGTTTCTTTTAATCAAGCAGCTATGTACCAGAAAAGTGAAACACTATTTTGCATATACACAGTTAAAATATACAAGCCATAAACAATAACACTTCCTCTGAGTTCACTCTTTATTAAATGGAACAAGATTAAAACACCACAAATTGTGCTCTAAGCTATGAACAGCCAAGAAAGTCCAAGCACATCTCTCTCATGTCATTTCCTTAAATGCCAACAAAATTACCATCTCAAAAGCCTTTTTTTAGGGATAGGATAGGTACTGCCTAAGAGTTTGAGTACAAAACTAATTTGGGGTAAAGTAGTTGAATATGCAGTTTTAATACTAAAAACGAGCAGTAACTTAACTAAATATATATTTATTTGAAGTTGATGTTTGAAAAAAGCCATTGCAACTTCTGCATCTCTGCCTCTGTTTCAACAGGATACTATGATCCATCAAATAACTACACATTGAACCAAAAACTATAACTTTTTGTTGAAGCATTTCTTCTTTTTCTTTTTTTAATTTTATTTTTACCTTGAACACAAAATTAGGGCATCAAAATTGCAGAGAGCTATTTATAGTGGAGAAATACATACCAGAATATTTGAAATTTCTACCTCAGTAAGTGTTGGCGGGTCCCTCATTTTCAATGTCATCTACTGAATGCTACACTGAGGCTTTGGGAAGCTATAAAGTAGGCCTAGATGTTAATTGAATAGACAGGTAAAATGATTATTTGCATTTTCCTCTAATCTTTCTTCTCCCACACCTTCTCTGCTACTTTCTTACTTGATTGCTGTGGAAAACATCATTATCCTACTTACCGTTCAAGTCCATAAACAAGTCTTCAGCTTGGATCTCTGCCTAGATACTGTCATCTGAGCTAATATAATCAAGATTTTATTTTTAAACAGCAGAAGAGAATGTTTTTCCTGCCCACTTACCCCATGAAATCTTTTATAACTTAATTTCTAAATTATTATTTTTTTAAATCTCTGTCCTTGAGAAACACAACATTCTTCCACTCACATACTTGATGCAGACAGCATACCTACCTGGCATCTGGCCATTTTTGGCTTCTTTCATAGGATCATTTTGCCAGTCACATCAGTTTTATAGTTTCTCCTTTTCACCAAGAAGGTTGCTCATATGGAGTACCAAATGCTGAATCAAATTCTCAGATTTATAGCTTCACAGGTTTTCCATGTTGCTGCTTACATCTCCCACTACAATCTCCTTTAAATCTCTCCCTAAAGTTCTCTCTGGCTAAAATGGGAAAGATGAAGCTAATAGATCACTAGGCTTTATTTGCTTTCTCTTTTTTCTCCACGTATCCACCATATATACAACATCTCTACCACTGTGCCTTGTCTTCTGCTCTGACTGACCACTTTGTTCATATTAACCTAGCCACAAAGTTTGGGGCACTTGGTTCCACTAATAAGCAACAGTCTAGCCAGAGAGCACCAGGGGAAGAATTCAGGTCAAGAAAACTTACATGTCAGTGTCTAAATGTGAGTTTCCTCTACAAAACCATTCTGGTTAATAAATTCTGATCCACACCATCAAGGCCATTTCAGTTGCCTAAGCACAGGTTTCTGTCTTCCCAGAAGTGCATGTCAGATTGCTGCAGTAGGCTGGCAGATATGGCACAGGACTTATGGAAAACCTGTGACACTTGGACATGGCAGCTAAAGGGCAGGATACTCCAGAAAGTCTCATGTAGAAGTATTCACTCATTTTTAGGCAACTCTATTGCCTAAATCTGCACCTGAATCTCATCCTTGCTGTTTAAAAATCTCACTTTTGCTGTTTAAGCATATGTTGGTCTATCACCTTCACATACAGTTTTATCAAAAAAAAAAAAAAAGGAGATGGAGATGGAGATCCTTTCTGCTAGTCAAATCCCAGAAGCCCTTCCTCAGGTTCAGTTTTGCTGTGAATTTATACATCTATTATACTTTATGTCCCTCTACTGTATATGCCAAACTCATTTTTTTCATAGTTGAACTCCTAGGACATAACAATTCAGCAACTCTCCAGTCACCAGCTGGAGGAGGATCTGTGAATGATGATTGATGTGGGGCAAAGGCTGCCAGTCACTCTGCCCCGTTTCCTCCACTGCTTCTGGTAGAAGATAGCTTTTTCAGACAAGATGCTTTGCAGTGCACAAAGCTGCATAGTCACTACCACTGAAATGATCAAAAAGACTTGGCACTTCTGTCACTGCAGTTATTTTCAGGAAAATTGGAAACAAAGCCAAAAGGAGATGAAAGATTCTGTGAACATACCTTTGAAAAGTATTTAACTTAAATAAACCTGTCCGTTTTTCTTGCCAAAGGAAAAACAGTACAATCCCTTTAAAGCCAGAACCTTTGAACCATAGTCTCTGAAGAGCATCCAGGTAAAGTTGTTGAAGTCTTCATGCTAAAAGAGAAGGAACTCAAAAAAGGGTTGCTTTTTCCATCCTAGAAATCTCCCTTTGTGTCTGTGGCTAAGAAGTCTTCCTTGTATCAGTTTCTTTCTTTGATATCTTACACATGGCTTAGTTTGTTAAGATTTCTTATTTGGACTTTTCCTCATTGTAAACTGAGCAACTAGAGATTGCTCAAAAGAGATGCCAAAACAGGTAGATTTGCAAATGAAGGAGATAAAGAGAGAGAGGAAAATAGACCAGAGAGTCTAGACCAATAAGGACTGAAAGGAACTAGGCACATAGGCACATTGTGGTGTTTGTGAGTAGAACTATTAAGGAATGGAATTACTGCATCCAAGTTCCTAATACGAAACAGTAGTTAACTGCATCAAAATAAACGTCGATTCTGCTCTCAAGGAAATCAAATGCTACAAATGCCAAAAAGACTGAGATCAAGATGAGCAGTCAAAAACCCTAACGAGGTTTCAGCATAGGAGATAGCTGCAGCCGATCAAAAATATTTGAGACCTAGTTCTGGAAGGAGCCTCATAGCTAACAGGATTTGTAGGAGGCAGGTCTTTTACCTCCTCCATAAACAAAAAAGCAGGGAGAAGGGACAAAAGAGACAATTCCATCTTCCTCCAGAATCTCTGGCCTCTGGAGAGTCAAGCAATGTCCTTCCAGCAGCTGCTGGTCAGTTGTGCACCATGGTAAATTTGAAATCCCTTTGGCACATTCACAGTACTCTAGGTGCCATACTAAAAGAAGAATGAATCTGCTGCATTATGTAGCTAGCTGCTATCCTGGAGCAACCAGCAGAGATACTATTAAGCAGCCATGATTAATCTTTTCACAGCAAGATTCCCCACAGTGAGAGCTAAGCTAGAGGCTCAAGAAATATGGAGATGATTTTTTTTTTCCACATGACTTTGCTGTACACCACAATAAGGTTTCTTTTTTTGGTCTTTCAGCTCCCACTGAACATGTTTCTTGGGACTTCAAAAAGGTTGAGTAAATCAAGAGTGTTTGTGATTATTTTAAACTTCTATCAACATCCCAGTTCTTATTTCTCCCTTTTTCTTAATCTCAGATCATTTTTGAGGGAGAAAATGTTAGAAATATACCATTTCCATTTTTTTTTAAAATCCCTCCTCTTCTCTGATTGAACACAAAAGGATCTTAGTACAAGTAGTTTAGTGTCTTGCCCTTTCCTCGTATGCAATGCTTACCTCACACAGACTATCTTTTATGGAAACAGCAATGCAATAACAGCCTTCACACACTGTATAATACTTATTCTTTCAAGAAGATGACCTCATTCAAGGAGCTGTGCGTTTCCTTTCTGTATTAGTTTCAACGAAGACACCTACTGTATATTCTTAGTGATTCAATATTTTTGTCTCTGATACTGACAATACCAATTTTTCTTCACATATCAAGGGAGTTTACTGGCTGTTTTCAAAACACGCTTAAAGACTGTACTCCATATTCTGTTCTCATTGAGTTGTTGAAAATATGAATTAACGCCACTGAAATCAAAGGATGTTTACGAGTATAAAACTGACATGAATCAACTGAGGAACAAACTCCTGCCTGTAAGCTCAAATCATGTGTTTGGTTCAGATGTAATACTTAGCCAGAAGTAATATTTAAACTGCATCAAGACTAAGGAGCTGCTTCTGACATCTTTATAGTCGTGCTGAGAATTTCTCTGTTGTTCATTGATTCCAGGGTGAATATGTAACTGAAGAGAAACAGTTCACTGAACACTATTTTTAAAATTCTATTTTCTTGTAACTTGCTTTGCCCCAGTGTCAAAGCCCAAAGACATTACTGTAGGGCCCAAGCCAGCATTTGATTCACTGCTTCCAATAGAGAAATGGAACAGAACCAAAACAGCCCCCAGAAAATTGAATAGCTGAAGGCTACATCCTTGACTGTGTGCACACACTGTAGTCAGCTAGAGCTGCTTTGGAGTATCTGAGGTAAAAAAACAGTCTGCAAGTTAGTGCTATCAGTGGCATAACACAAAAGTGAAATTATTTCATCTTTGAGCTTTTCATCACATAAATGTGTCAGTTACAAACTTCATAATGACAATCACTTCCCCTTTTATAAAACATCTTCTGAAATCCTATTGCTTAGGGGTCTTTGAAATGTAGTATCAATATTTGCAATCATGTTGTAAATACATGACACATACCTTGAATTTGTGTGCCCTGGTTACCCTCCTGGTAGAACCATGGATGAAGCAGCATCCTAGGGGAGCATACACACCCTCTTTGTGCCATAGGTGTAAGGTTCTACAGCAGTTAGCTCTTCATGTCTGCATGATGCATGCCTAACACTTCATCACCATGAAAGAGAGAGCATAACTCTCTGATCCAAGAACCATGGCACACCTACAGCAAATTGAGCCCCAGTCCTTCTGTACGTGCATCGAGCCCATCAGTAGGGTACACACAGGCTTTCTGTCCTCTTTCATATGGTGATGAGGGGCAGTCGAGCAGCTCCTCTGTGCTGCTGCTGAATCTGGAAATGACAAAAAAGAAAGGCTGAACAACATCTTTGGGAAGAATGAGACAAGTTTGAAGTAAAAGTGTTGATCTGACAAGTACAAATCTGGTGGCTGAAACTATCACAGAGCTTTGGGATTAAAAAAGCAGGGGAGAAAGACAAGGAAAAAGATCAACTTCTGCATCTCAGCAGTTACCTGAGGCTGAGGAGATCTCCCTTCTACTTTGACTTATTTTACTCAATCTTACTCAACCAGCAGGACAACAACAGCTTTCAAAATACACATCATTTACAGGTATTTTTAAAGTATTTAATGAATAGAACACCTCTCAACATTAGCCTGACACAGAACAATTTCTGTTCCTTATCTCAGCAGCTGTTTTCTTCCACTAGTCTTCTGAACTGTCTGCAGATATCTTCAGCTCTGTGGCCCTCTGCCACAGGATCAAATCATCACTTTCTTCTTCTCAGGTTTCACTTAGGATATTCTACCAGGTCTAGAATGAATCTTCAAAAACTACTTCATTGCAACATAAAACAACCCCCAAAACCCTGCATTCTAGTGCTCAGCACATTACTGTAAGCATTTAGGACCCAGAGACGGTTCCCAATATGAAGCCAGTTTTAAAGATATATAAATGCTGTACTATAAAATGCAGTCAGCATTTAAGCTTTCTATCAAATTACATTACAGACTTGATAAATGCTAAGAGGTGCTACTGTTTGTCTGAGGGAGATATATACACCTTGAAAAATATTGGACTATCATAATTTCTTCCAGAGAAAGTTGGAAATACTGAATCTCTGATTTAGCTGAAAGATGTATTAAGAAACCTCATGTAGCCAGACAGTTCCCTATTAACTACACATCTAAGGAGGCTCAGGAGCACAAGTTATTCCAGTAAGAATATGGCATAAATTACACTCAGTAATTTGCCTCTAGATCAGCCTTTCTCTACACAGTGGTATAATGTATTCACTGGACAAGCAGGTCCCATTTCAGAGAGAGTTTTATTCATAGTATATATCTTGCAAGAGAGCAGAGCAGATCAAATATTTGGTATAGAGCCCTCCTCCACAATTCCTCAGGAAAACAGTACCTATTTCAGTTTGCAGAGGCTTGCACTGATGACTGGAATCTTCATCTCTGATGTATCTGTGTGACATTCATACTTGGATTAACCATTACTTTGAATAAACTTTTCAAAGTGCTTTGAATTTAAGGATAAGCCCCATGCTATCCCAGATGGTAATGGTATTCAGGCTAATGGATTTAATCTGTGATGAGTAAACCACACAGACTGTGACAGTTTGGTTTAGGTAGACATGAACTGACAGCTATGGGTAAATGTCTGAATTCTAAAATATATTCTTCACTTATCACTTATGCTCCTTCTTCACAGCAAGATTTCATTCATTTTATCTCAGTGGTTTGCTGCCTGAATGACAGGTCTGGGTTTCCCCAGTTCAATGGACCCAGAGTAAGGACAGCAAGTGCACCAGCTACCCCTTGCTGGCTATTCAAAATGTTCTTGAAATCTTCTAAATTAATTAAAAAACTTTGGCTCTACAGAACACAAACTGGATCCCAAAAATTTAAAAATCCCAGAGAACTTTCAGTTAGACAGAGAAAACAGAAACTTGATGGCCCAACAGAGAGGTTGCAGAGTTATAACACATATCTTCTGGTTTGAGATTGTTTTGGCTACTTATCTTCCCTAAAAAGAACTCACAGAATCACAGGGGAAAAAAAATAGATAGGAGTGAAATAAAGAGGCATCCAGGAATTTTCACAAACCACAGCATTCATTCTGGAGATTCACAGTTCTTCCTCTGCCAAAAGTCACTCATCCCTTGCTGGTATAAACAGACCTGAACAGAAAGAAATGTTCTGATTTCTATGGACAAATGAAGCAACCATGTACCCATGTACTATCAGGTGATGAGACAGCTATTTCAGTTAAAGTTAATCCTTATGCTGAAAACTTGCTCAGCCTCCAAAGTTTCACCCTTCAGCATTGCTGAATTGCTTGCCTGCATTTCCAGGTTGTCTCCATGCAATGTCAAAATACTGCAAACAGTGCTGTTCATCCAGCACCCAATTCACAAAACACTTGAAATGTGATGCAAAATCTTGTTCTCTTGGCATGAGAACAGCTGCCCTCTCTCAGGCCTTCTCTAACCAGATGTTCACATCACTCCTGCTGACATGGGTGGGAATTGCAATTAACCCAGAGGAAAAGCCTATTAAAAACAAGCGTGGTTGTACAGGTTATAATATATGTTTCAGTCAGAAAAAGAGGAACTTAGTTTTTTACTCCATGTAAGTCATAGGCAATTGGAGAGGAGTAAGAGAAATCTCTTACCTGGCTGAAATCTGCTTCTTGGGAATGAATAAACTTTTGCCATAGGTGATACAAAAATATTTCTGCAAAGTGTTGAATTTATCAAGCTTGAGAAAACCCCTAAAAAACCAAAGTAAACTGTATCTTCTGGTCCCTTTGTAGTACCTGGGGAGAGAGAGAGCACTCCAGAAAGGGAATTCAGACTATTTAGAGTCTAAAAAAAATACTGAAACCTTCCCTATTGCAGTATTTTGAAAAAGGATGTTCACAACATTCAGAGCATTGCTTTATACTGTCCAGAGATGATATTTCATGCCTACATTCTTTGTGTACTGGGATCATTGATTTAACAAGCAGCAGATCTAGATTTCTTTGTAAGATAAAAACCTGGATTTTACCTTACAAACAGAAATATTTAAATAAGATAATCAATGTATTTAAATGGTCATTATTTATGAATACTTTGTTAACAAAATAGTTGTTACAAGATATATTCAGTTTTCTTAGGCACTTTTAGAATAATCTATGAATTAAATTTAGGTCTATAGAATGTCTTCAATTTCTCTCAATCTTCATGTGTTACTCTTACCTGCTTAGATATACTGAGCATACTTTAACCATTACACTTAATATCTTATACTTTATCCATATATCAGCTGGCCTCTATAAAATATTTTCCCTCTAGTATTTAGAGATGAAAATAATAGGTGAAATATATTTTCCTTTTTGGTTCTGTCACGGAAAACAACTTGTTGAGTTATTCTACTATTTAATTTTTCCATCTGCTAAAAATCACAAAGTAAAACATAAAGACAATTTGACATTGTTTTTTATTGAAAATAAAGCAATATGAAATATGGGAAAATTGCAGAGTTTTCTTATCACAACAATTCATTTCTACTTAGTCTGAGCAATGTCTTTCCCCATATTTGTGGAACATTAACATATGTATCTATATTTCTTAACAAAAAAAACCCCAAAACAAATGACTTTGAAGGTGAGGAAATTTTATTAGGCAGTTAGTGAAATGAGTTTGCAACTAATGCCTGAGAAGTAATATTTTGTCACCCTGTTTAGATGCGATTTCATTAAATTGCTGTGCACTTTTTCCTGAAAATTCTTTCTTATAACAGCTAGACCCAGCATCAATCGGGATCAGCTGAAACCTTTAGATAACCAATTAACAATGGTGGAAAGTTCTTATTTTCTATATGGACTAAAATGGGGATCTGGACAGGGCTTTTGCAGATGAAAAGAGAAGGGAACATTAACCATTGGATAATATTGGGCATAGGAAGTCCTGTTAACATTTATTTTTGAAATGTGGAAAATACTGATATTTCTCTTTGCAAGTTTTTCCCCAAAAGGAAAATTTGCCATATCTCTTTAAAAATTATAATGGCTATTAACTTTCAGTATTAAAAATGTACATGGTATTTTGGATTTGAATTTTATTGGCTTCAGGTTCATTTAACCTTGTCTTTGATTAGATGGAAAGGCATATCTCCCTGAGTTGTCCACCACTTATCTAGTCTGGCAGCGTACACAGAGCTTTTTCTGTTGTTGTTCTGTTTTGCAGATGGTTTCTGCGACAGAAAAAGAGAATTCAGCTCCCAGTTTTGGAAATGTATATTCTTTATAGGTTGTCCTTTCCCCTTTTCTATCTCCATTCAGCTGCCATAAGGCTTGCTTCTGACTTCTCAACCCTCATCTTGTTGCTCAGTGAGCCATAGTCATATCATCTGGCTGTCACAGTTGTAACCCAACACTCTTTTTCAGTTCCATTTTCTTTCCTCATTAATTCTAGCTCTCCATTGTTAATCATTCAGATAGTCTTAAATTGCAGTCTAATATGTTTTTATCCAACATACTTTGGACCACATCTTCTCTCCTGAGCTTCTTGCTCCAGTCCCATTGTCTGGACAATTGTCTATTTTAAGTCCAACTCTTTGTCTATGCAGGCCTATGCAATCTCTTCTCAGTCTTAACATGTTTTCACAATTTTCTGATTATGGTTTCTTACCTTGCTAGAACCAGAATCTGTCACTTCACCCTACAGTTAGGGTTTCTTGATTACTCATTTAGAATACTTCATATTCTAAAGCCATTGCAATGTTGGAGCTTCTAAAAGAATGGGCCACCAATTTTTATCTTCCAGCAGATGTGTGTGTTACCAATTGTTTGCGTACCTCAACCAATTCTATTTTCACAAAGAACTGAATGGTTTCATCTGAGGAATACCCAACAATTTTAGCCTGAAGATGACTTCCAGAATATAAAATCTCAAGCCACTGTTAGAATTTGATGATTTTGTAAGGAACTGAAAATAATTTACCGTAACAGACAGAAATCATTACTTTTACTGTAGTTATACTTATTCTGCCCATAACATATAAACACTGAAGTAGGTAAAATATCCTCTGAATCAGAAACACTTGAGCAAAATTCTTTAAAGAGCCATATGATTCAAGACTGGCTTGCTGAAACTGTTAGCAAAGTTTATTTTCATCATCAAGCATATGCATCTTGTTGCAGGATCCAAGAAGGGAGTGTGACTACTTTTGAAAGTTTAAAGCTTGACTTCCATGAAGCTTCATGGGTAAAATCATTTAAATGTCTGAGATTCATAATATGCATAAGGTGAGATTCTTTCTCTCTGATTTAAGGAACTAAAGTAAATGCCAAGTGTAAGCTAGTATTACAGTATCCCTCAGTGATCAGCAGAGAGAGACAGCATCTAGTAGTTCATCCTGCTTACCCCAGATACTACCTGAGGAAGGATCAGGTCACCCTCTAGCAAACTCTATATTCAATTCACTGCATGTATGAGCAGCCCACATAAGACTGAGTGTCTACATTATGAAAGCTAATAGATTGAGATTAATCGTGCTCCTAGAATATGATAGATTTATGTATATTCTTTATTGAAAGAGATTTTTTTATAACACTGAGCTATCTCTCTGAGTTGTGACAATTACTAATAGTTTTAAATCATATATTCCTAGACAATTTCTGTATTCAAAGATAAGTTATTCTGATGCTATAATTTAACAGAGGTATTTCATTTGCAAATGTTCTTTATCTAGGTATACAGTTTCTCCCACTAAGGGATTTGTGTCTGCTAGATATTCAACAGCAAAACTGCTGGGACTGCAGAAGTGGCATTTAGCTGGAAGAAATGAAATGTTGAGTATGCAAATGCATTGTGGATGCTCATATATTCTGAGCCTTGCAGGAAGCGTGTCTATATTCCATACTGCACATACCTGGGGATGACCCAGAATGTGACATCTGTGCATTTGCCCACCTATGCAAGTTAAGATGTCACCAAAGCACCAGAGAAGTTAAGTAGACAGAAGGGCAGTAGCAGATCATGAGACTCACAAAACCAATGGAAAATGCCCTGTCTTCCCAATTAGACAGGTGTGTGTGTGTGTGTGTGTGCTATGGTAATAACATGTAGCAATGAAAATTCATATATTTGTTTGCAGTGGCTAGACATATAAGATTAATCTTGCAAAGCTGTCAGGAAGACATGGAAGGGAGTAGTAGAAGTGTTGCCCCCTCTCTCTCTTTAAAAGTTTGCAGATTTGCAGTCCGACTCCTTGAAAGCGAGTATCAAGGGAAGAAAAAGCACTGTTATGTACTACACCAGTACTAATTTTAAAATATCTGTACAAAATTTCATGTTAAGTATTCATTTAACTCTCCTTTAGTTTTAGGTGTTGCTTATTGGTACCAATGAAACTGATAAAAGCACAATCACAAACCACAGTGAATGTTTTGAAATATGTAGCATCAAAAGTTTCTCTTTGCAGGTAGACACAGTTCAAACAAAAAGAATGATTTATTTCCTTTTGAAAAGGCTTACAAAGTGCTGTGTACAGATCTCTTCTATAATCACAACACAGACTGCTGTATTTTTACATTACAGAACAGATCTGCAAGCATAGTCAAGAATAGGATCTTGTGAGACCAGAAAATTGAATTTATTCCAATACTTTTGAGGTTACTGATACTTTTCTGAGCACTGTTCCTCTTTCTTATCTCACTTGCGTTTTGATTGTTTTGATGGGCACAGATCAGACCTAAAATAAAGACAACTCTTCAGTTGACATTAGCCATTTTAAGGAAGGAATCTGAGTATCATCAGGAAAATGAAATGGGCAGTTGATGTGAGATCATTATGGCTGCTGAAAGGTCTTTGGTCAGAAGTAACCCTTGAAAATCTTAGAAATACACAACAGCTGGTGTCATTCAGCTGGCTGAAATGATTAAAACCATTTGTGCCCCAACTTGTCTCAATAGCTGTATCTAATTCACTATGGAATAAAGTTCCTAATTTGTTTTATGCAAAGAAAAATGTTAAATTTCAAAGAGATAAGAACTTTCGACTTCAGAAAAAATATGTAAACTAGCTGTTTATTCCTCTAAAAACCTAGATTTTCTGAACAAGGGATTCTGTATCAACGTGAAATAATTTCTCTCTTTTATTCACCTAAGTGCCAAAGTATAACGCAATACTCAGCAAATATCAAAATTCTCAAAATGCAGACTTCAAAGCTACTGAAAACGTGTAATTGAAGATTGAGAGTAATCCTACTCTGCTTGAGATGTTTCTCCACACAATGATTGAGTAGAGACCACTGGCATCACTGTGTAGCCTAAGAACCAGCATGCCACAAAGACAGATCCAATTGCTCATCCTCAGAGACAGGGTATTTTTCTCAGGCTCATTTCATTCTCTGTTATCTATGGATATATCTCATTTTTCCCAATTCCAAAAAGTGACAAACCCCTTCACATCTTTTAGTCTCTAAATCAGCAGAGCATATATGCATTGGTTTAATCTTAAACATACCTTGAAAACCATTTAGATCCTCCGATTGATTAAGAATTGCACACAAATCGTTCGTTAAGTAAAGCATGTGCTGAAGTGCTTTGGCAAACTGGGGTATAAGTAACTTGGGTTAAGACAGCTGTATTCAAAAATCTCTTCAAGGCAACAGCAGACAAGTAACATGACAAATTGTTTCACATGCAATGCAACTGCTACACCTGGCTTGCTGAAGATTTTACTGAACCTCTCCCCCACCCCTAAAAATTTGCCTTATTTCCTTCCCACTTCCTCTCTGAACCACTTCACCTTTTCAGACTTCCCAGTTCTGCAGCCTGTGCCCTCATCACACCACCTCACACACATGCCACCTACAGCCCTTCCCTGCATTCTTATACCAGAGGAAGTCCCCACAGTGCTGTCCCTTGTTGGGATGGTGACTCTGCAGCCTGGCCAAGCTGCAGCCTGGCTGAGCAGATCACCCCTGAGTTCAGACAGATGCTGTTCCTTCAGAGGGCTTTGATTTGGTTCTCTTTTCTGCACGGATCCGGCTCCTTCTTGTAGTTACCTCTGAACATGTCACTACTGCTTCTTAACTGTCACTAAATCAATAAACAGCAAGGCAGCTGTGGAGAGAAGATAAAAAACTTACCAGGACTAGAAGACTACTAGGATGTAAGACTGTTAGGATGCCATATTTACACACTGGATTAAAAGATTACTTGTAGAAACTGTTTATTTCTTACTTACTTCAGTGAAAATTAAATTTTTGTTGGTCATTTGGACATGACAATAGTGAGCTTGAATAAAACATGACAGTGATACAGTGGATAAAGACAAATACTGTCCCCCTGAAAACCGTTTAGAAAAGTTGCCTAGGAGACTTAGTGAGATGAACTCACCCTGATTCTCTATAGGACTCCTGACACCACTCAGTTTTAGTGCACTGAAATTAATCACTGAAATTAACCACTGACACCTGCCTACTGCATCCATAGGTGCATCAATCTTGATTGTTTCCTCCTCACTTGGTAGTATGCAAAGACTGACTCATTGTAGCACCATTTGCATTGACTGTGAGTTAGTTCACAATACAAAAAACAAGTGCAAAGCATACCCCAGATGTTCTGAAATGTACTTTTAAGTACAGATAAATAAATGTATAAGGGTATAACGTACCTTCAGAATTAACCTGGAAGATAAATTAACACTATGATGGATGTAAGAGAAAAGGATTAATATGAAAAAAATTATGTATTCAGATGCTAAGGTTGAATCTATTATGCATGTCCAGAAAGCAATGAACAAGTCCAAAACTGCTGTCTTGATGGATTGTATATGTTACGTTTTATAGCCACCTCTAAAAGAGATTTTAATAATTCCAAAGAAAGGAAATAAAAAATCTTACATTTACTGTGAAGGTTTCGATACAGACAAACTGAAGTAATAAAGCAGTGTAGTTTATGTTGCACTCTGGGGCTGATACTATCTGTACAGCAACCACATCAACAAGGGATTTGTTTGTGCTGTTCTAAGGTAGCATGTGTCCTTTTCTAGGTTCTTTTGTATCATCTGAAAAGGGAGAGGGCAGGTGAGCTTTCTTCACCCTTCTTTTCCCCAAAACAATGAATGAATTTTGACCCTTAGGGCACCAAAACCCACCTCTCAGTATCATCAGTCAACACCAAACAGCACAGCAGGCCTTCTGTACATGTTTTGTGTTAATTTTCTCCAGCTCAGTTCTGTGACTTCTCTTTTCCAAGTTAAACTCCATTAAGCCATCCTGCCTGTTCTCCTGGTGCACCACCAACACATGTATTATCAATTCTTTTTCATGAACCATATACAATCTCTACTGTCAAGCTCCACTGCAAACTCAACCTTTCCTCTCAGATGCCTTCCACCCCCTCTGGTTTCCCAGTTCTCACTTAACTGAATCCCAGGGCATAGTCCAAATTGACTTTTTACACTTTTAATTCATTTCTCAAATCTTTCCCTTTCCCTTTTGTTTCCACCAGAATTTTGCTCTTCTTCCAAGAAAGCACAGGCAACACAAGTCATGACCTTCCTTCCTCACTTTGACATGCATCTCCATTTTCCTTCTCCTTTTACAGCTCGTGCACCATTTTCTGTCATAGACATTTGAGTTTTCTCCTTTGGTCTCTCTTCCAAAACCCATCCACATGCCCCAGTGACCCTGTTCTATTCCAGCCCCTCATGTCCTTTGTTCCCACACACAGGCTCTCTCTTACTCTTCTCCTTAACCTCATGCTCTACTTTGACTTTCCCCTCACAGCACAAGATGCTTCAGTTTAAAAAAACATCACCTTTGACCTTCTTTTCCTCTCCCAGTACACCCTTAACTCCTTTCTCCATTTCATTTAAAATTCATCAAGTAGCTTGTTTACAATAATAAGAATCAGTAATTTTCCTCCTTCCTTTCAATCCCACACCCTCTCCAACATTGCTTTTTTGGACCTATTATGGAACCTGTTCTTGCCAGACACTCTAAAAACCATTTCCTAGCCATTCTTGTTCTCATTCCCTTTGACATGTCTGCCATCTTTAACACTGCTACCTGGCCATTTCTTTACATAAATTGTTTTGCTCTCTTTTCATGACATTGCCTTCTATTAGTTTTCCTTTCTGTTCATGCTTTTCTTATATGCCCTATGAATCCATAATTCTATAATTCCATGCAGGAAGTTACAAAGTGGCTTATATTATTCATATAAGAAAATGAACTGCAGATGTTCAAAGACATATTTTATCTAACCTAGACCATCTTTTTCACCCCACAAGAACATCTGCTTTGTGGATTTCTCCAACAGACACACATCCTTCATCCTCCTCTCTCTAGCTTATTGCAGCACTCTTTTCTCCACCCTGACTGAACATTGCTGCATCACGCTCAGATTGCTGTGGTGAAGACCATCTTCTAGTTCAGTGCCTTTGTAATTTTCCTTTTCCTCTTGCCATTTTCCTTGCTTGCAGTGGTGGATATTAAAGAAAACTGCGAACATTCTCCATTTTTTCCATATTTCACTATTTAAAATCTTTACTCCTTAATGGACTCTGATGCACAGCCAGTGTCAGGACTGTTTTTCCTCTTGTTATATTTCTAAATAAACTTTTTCATCCAAGCTGCCCTTCCTGATTACCTTACCATCAGCAAATAAAACTTCTCCTCTACTAATTGTCCATTCCAGAATTTCTCTCTTTTCTGTGATGCCCACAAAAAAAACCAAATAATATCAAAAAAGGTTGACAACATATTTTATCACTTTATTGCTAGAAATATGATGCTCTTTTTTTAAATAACCACTAAGCTGGTAAGCATAGCAGAATCTTCTCTCAGTACCCCTCCATCTATGTCCATCTACCTGTAAGTATAGACTGTTTCTTGTTTTAAGGCTCAATTGTATGCTCTTTAGGGCCAGTGACTAGCTCTCTCTTCTATGTTTGCACATTGCTTAATACAATGATGTCCTGGTTCGTGACTCCTGGGTGGACAAGTAAATAATAATGATAATATCTCCACTCTTCCTTCTACAGAGCTCACCTACTGAGCTGACGGCCTAAATGAAACCCAGGGTGATTAATAATGCATCCTTTTACTGACTCTTACACGTTATTATTCTTGTCACCTGTCAGGATCCACTTTGAGGGAAATCTGTTGTTTTCTGATGAAAAAGGGAGTGAAAAAGAGGCAATTTCTTTTGCCCATTTCTTCAGAAAAAAAATTAAAAATGGATGAATCATAGGGATAATAATGAAAGAATGAACCCCATCTTCCTGGAAGGTAGTCCTGAAAGGTTCCACAGTTTTGAGGAGTTGACACAGCAATCTCCAGACATTATGTTTGGAATACAACTTTCAGGCCTATTCCAGTGCTAATTAGTATTTATTATTGTGTGGACATTTGCCCACTGAAAACTAGACCAAAAGATCATCAACCCATTACACATAGGCCGCTGAACCATAAGTAGATGATAATGATTTTTGGTTCCTACCAGCCTGGGTCAGATTTGAAGCAATGACCTAGAGGTGAGAAATTCTACATCTCATTACCATTCCCCCGAGCAAACCAGTTCTCAAATCATGGGATGAAAAGAAGGAGGGAAAAACCAAACCTTCCTGGTGTGAGTTAAAGGTCTGGGTGAACTTTGAATTTCAAAGCTTTTTCTCAGTCACTAATATAATGCAACTTAAGTAGACTTTAAAGTTGTTAATTTATACAACTAAGAATCTCAATAGTCAAAATAAAGAGGTGTGAAAACAATTTCAAAAAGAACAGGGTGGTAGTTACTTCCTCTTGCTCCCTTCACCCATCCCCCTTCCATTTTCTTTTGTGACAACAAGCCCAAGGAGGGAGATCAGATTAAATATGACTCTCCACTATTCTGCCTAGCTGACAGCTCACCTACAGAGCTTTAAAAAATAAATGTTATGGCTGTTTTTGTACAAGCTTCAAACATGTATTTGACCTTTTAATATTTTATTTGTTTTATTGATTTTTGCTTTAATACTTTAAAGTTTTTGTAGCTGAGGAAAATTGCCAACACAGTGAACTACACAAATGGATGGTTTTGCATGTGGACGCTTGTAAGATCCGAAGACTCTTCTTTAGCAGTGGGCTGATGGAAAAGTTATGGGTAGATTGTAATGAACACATGTAAATTTCAGCTTTTATTAAATGGATCCTAGGAAAATAATCTGTGAAAAGATTGCAAACTGGCACCATAGAAATGACGGCTAAAGAATAAACATAATGAAATCAAATTGATTCTCGCTAAACTTTAGACCTTTTGCTGTAATTCCTTATATAAAAATCTCACTTTTTTTTTGACTGTTACTATTGATAATTATATCTGTATTTCTTAAGAATATTATGAGTTGCCATTTCTGCATAGTAGCAGATTGAATTTATTCACCTTATGGATATATTATTATCACAGATAATAACTGCAGCATGATAATTATCATTAATTATTCATTTGGATTAAGAGGCAAATAGGCTTGCATTCAAGGGTCTTCCAGAGCAGTGTTCATTGTTCCTAGGCCCTGTGTGCCAGTGTGACTAATTCATACTCCTTTCAGTGCCACTGTTGACATCTGACCGGTCCCATATGTATTTATTTCAAAATATTATAAAAGTGCATCATTTCAGGATATACCCACTAAAATAGACTTATGGTTCTTTTCTGCCCTCTGAGTGAAAATATGTAATTTTCTATTAGAGGATACGCTCGCAGAGTATAATTTCAATAGATCTGTATGTATGTCTTATCTTTACACTCCTGTGCCATCCTATTTAAGCTTATATAAGCCAATATATTTACATAATAGCTTTTAACACAAGTAATAACGTGTGAAGCTGTACAATTTGTCGCTCACTGCACATAGTATTTAGTCAAACTGATTTTAATCCATTCTGAAGCTGAACTAGGTTTAATGTACCTAGGATGTTCTCAGTGCAAGGTTAGAAAAATCCAAAGGGAGGGAAAAAATTAGAAAGAAGGAGGGTATGGCTGATGAAAAAGGGACAATAAATAATATAAATGCTAATTCCTTTCTATGGCTTTTCCCCAGTACTTATTATCAAGCTTCTCCCTCTCTTTCTCTCTCATTTCTTTTCTAATCTTTGCTTCATATCTAAAAAAATGTCTTGAAGGTAGTAACATGATCATCTGAGGACCAACATGACAGCTTCGATATGCACCGAATGATAAATGTCAGTCTGGCTTTTATAGCTCTAAGGCTGCACTTATATGTGCCCTCTGTGACTTACCATCCTTGCTTCCACAGATGATTCCTTTTTATTGTTAATATGTCAGCACAGGTCCAGTGCTATTTGATATGAATTGCTCTGCAATAGTCTGGAACCCTCCTTCTCTGTCTTCAGTTTTAGCTTGTCCCACTGTTTCTATGCTTAATTTTAATGTCACGTCCCCAGCATTATGGAACCAAAGCAGCAGATTCCAGTATGCACTTTTATTGGTTATAAACACAGGACAAGGAAAGAAGAAAAGATGCAGAGACAGCAAAAGAAAATAACGGTATCAAAGCTGCTAAAATAAACTATGGAAATGTCAATTAAAGACTACAAATTTCAACAAGATAAAACCAATCAAAAAGGTTGCTATTCTATTAATAACTGTAATCCCTTTTTGAACATATATGCAGAAGAAAATTATTGTTGGCAGGGATATGTATGTGGGGTGGAGAAATACAAAGGTACTTGGGTCAAAATTGATGACAGGGCATGACAGAAACCATATATTTACATTTGTACCCTTCAAAATAGACACCAGAAAATCAGCATCTAGAAACAGAGAGAGAAAGCAGATGAACTTAACAACCTGCTTCTGTTAGGTCACCTGGATGGTGGTGCATTCGCTGCAAAACTGAACACAAGGGAAGGAAACAACAAAAAGAGGTCCAGTGTGCAGGATTAAAAAATAGAAGCAGATTTAGAGCAGGATTAAGTTAGGGCTGAGATGGGTTGCAGTGAAGGACTCTTAACAAGGAAGAGGAAAAGAGGTGTTGGTTCAAGCAGAAGGGAGCAGAGTAAGTTTGGGGTCACAGTGTGAATAATCTGCAGAAATACAGCTTTTACTGTTTATCTTGTGGAAGCATCTAGAGACCAGAAACCACATTGGAAACATTGCCCCAACGTTTCATGAGTATTTGCACTGCACATTAATTCTTCTTCTGATTAACAGATGAAAGAGGTCAAATCACATTAGTACATCACTGCATAACTGGTATGTGGCACTGGAGGAAAAAAATGCCTTCATTAAAACCAAGAGGACTGAAGCTCAAGGCTTCCCTTTATCATGACTTTAACAAAACCATGATGTTTGTGATTTGTTTCCAAACACTTGTTTATTCAGAGGATAGAGAATAAAGGAGAAGTCTTTATTAGTTGTTTATAAGTTTCTGGGGAGCCAGGGGTAAATCTAGACAACAAAAAGAGTACAAAAATATTTAAAATTAATTCTACAATGCAATACTGCAATATCCAGCAATACACAGCAACACCGCATTGGTAAAAATTGTGATGATTATGCCTGCAGGAATCTTTCAGAAGGTATCGATAGCATCAGACCCAATTAGTGCTTTTTCAGTACAAATTGCAATGCTTGGTGTTGAATCCTGGAAAGTGCTAACAGCAAAGGAATGTTTTCCTTGAAGCCTCCTCTTCTCTACAGAATTTTCAAACCACAATACTATGAACTCGGAAGAGGAATGATTTTACATCATTAAGTAACTTCTTATAAATAGAGCAACAGCAGTTTTTAGTGTCCAAGTTGGTCAGGATGGTTGGGAAACCTTAGTCTCATCCTCTCACGTTACAATTTTTGTTACAGTTCATTATTTGTTACCTGTTACCATTATTTGTTCCTTGTTGTTCTTCACTTTTCTATTATCACTCAAATTATACATGCTTCCTTTAGCCAGGTTGGCTGAGTCAGAATGATGGCACTGTTTTGTTTTGTGTTAATATTTTTAGCTATCCAAAATGAAGGCAATGAAGCAGCCTGAACTGATTGCAATACAATCTCAGCCGAATCTCCCTTCGACTTCATGTTAAAGATAGATATAGGAGCAGAAGCTTTTATGTTTCTAAAATATTTAATATATATTAAAAACAATATGAAACATCTTCTAAATATGCCACTAAAAGTTTTTAAATGCCCATCACCTAGTCCTCATCGAAGGCTGTCCCCACTGTGAAGTCTTTTTAATTTTTATTATTTACTCGCTTTTGAACACTTTTGAAAAGTGAGAGAAGATAATTGTCTTTTTTACACTAACTTTCTCAGCAGCAGCTTCCAGAAAACTTTTTGCAAATTAAGGAGGAAAGAATTTTCATTTCAATGATTAAAAAATAGATCATTTCATTCCTTAAATGGAATGCATTCTTAATGGAAGCAGTTCATAATTTTAATTAGCAAGTGCTAAAATAAGTTCCATATAATCAATTAGTTTTTCAACTGTTAGACTGTCATTTTACTCTGGGTTTATGAGAAGTCTGGTAGTAGTACTGTGTAACCCTCCTCAAAACAAAAGTGATTTTATTTTAAAGGTTGGCATAAGTGTCATAATTACATACAGTATTTGTATGAGAAAACAAAGTAGATCAAAGAGGGTGACAGAGAAGAGACAAACAGCCACAGCAACAGAGATTTCATGCTCAGAAAAGAAGCCAAAATAAATTACATTTGATCTCTGTTAACACTGTTATAATTTCACCAGGAATAATCTCTGTATCTTGTGTATTACTTCTAATCATCCTCAGGTACTGGGCTGTCTTTAAAAGTCACTTCTGTCTGATGCTGTCATACTTCTGCTCTGCTGTTGCAGTGCTAATATGTTGCAGGCAAATGCACTCTTGATCTCTCTGTGGATAATTTTAGTCATATCTAAGTTGGCAGGACATGAGTGAACTAGAACAGATGAATAACAAACTGGGCGTGACTGGACATAATTGAATGTGGAATTTTCCACATCACCAAGCCGAGAACAAAGAAAAGTAGCAGAAAGCTGACTGTATCCCAAAGTTACAAATACTGACATTCTGAGTAGCAATCTGCACTGGACTGCATTAGTGTTATTATATTTCCCCCTCACATTTTTCTAATCAAGCTCACGGGAAGAAGCTGTTTGACTGTTGGGATTTTTTTTCCCAATTTATTTATGGAAAGATATTTTTACAGGGTAACCCAGTTAAGCTTGACAGCTTGTTTACAATAGGACCCAGAAGACACATTACTCTATGCACAACAATATAAATATACATTTGAGATGCACACTTATGCTCATAACATTTGTTAAACATCTGAAGTGTGCAGTCATCAGGTATCCAAAATTATCTAATTCTCTATTTAAATATTATGAAAGTAGAGGGATTGTTTAGCTTGCTTAGAAAAGAACAACACATTATCATAATTAGCATGTGTTTTAGGAAAATTGTGTAACATAGATACTTTCTTAAAAGGTAAGAACAATCTGATATAAGAGGTTCAGGCTTTATCAGAGAGTTGGAACACTGTTTGTTTTATCTGTATTTGCAAAATATATTCTCAATTTGGATCCAGAATGCCTCAGACTGAAATTAAGTTAGGTTATTGGCCTTTTCCTTAACTGAACTTGTATCTACCTTATCGATTTGTCTAGACAAATAGAAATGGATTTATAGAACAAGAGAGTTCTTGCTGAGGACCTGAAATACACTTCATACTCATCCTGGGGGAAGGGGTTGTATTGGACCTACTCCAGCTTGGTACTGGAATGTGGAAATCCAGAAGCAATCTAAGAGCTCCTCTGGTTTCCTGCCATCCAAAAGAAATCTGGTATGTGCACCCCATGAGTGCTCCCAAATATAGACCTAACTGCTGAGAGTTCAAAACCAGCCCCCTTGAGCCTGCCAAAAGGGCTGACCGAAACCACGTATCAGAGCAATTAACAGCACCTTTCAGTAAATTTACACTCCTGAACAAAAAAACCCTAAATACTTAATAAAGAAAAATAAAAAATCGGACAGTGTGCTCTCCATCTGAAAGATCTGTAGAGATCTGAAAGGAAGATTTTGTGTTTCTTTCTACTAAATTAAGTTCTCCTGCAACTAAAAAAATAATCTATAGATATTGTTAATATCTTCCTTTAAATTATTCCAGTTAAAGACTGCACTGCATTCTTACAGGTGAGTTATTAACATGCTGCCAAGCTCAAGGTGTTAACACTGGGAAGCCCTAACAAACACACTCAGTAGCAGCTGCACAATGCATTAGTCCTCAGCCTTGTTTGCCACTGCGTTAGAATACAGTGGCAGTGGAAATATTTCTGTAATTAAAAAGGGGCAGTCCATGGGCAGAACACAGAGCTATGCTTGTTAATTTTTCTTCATCTGTGCAGCATGAACCTTTACTTGTGGAACAGTTTTTAAAAGTCCTGTGACACAGCCTGAAAGGAAATGAGCTTATGTGTAGGGTGGTGAGCATTTCCATATAACTTTAGAACCTACCCCTAGCCTCCAGAAATTATGATTGCACTTCAGAAAATAGGCTAACATGAGCTGCTCCACAGCCCTTGTTCTTCCTAATTAAACCTCAGTTTCCAGTCCTTTTCAAAAGGAGTTCCTCTCAAACTATTGGATAATGCTTCCTCTATTTGTATTACTGCTTAATTCCTTTTTTTGTCAGGCATGACTGAAGTTTAATATCAATGGAGCAGTATGACTCCAAGGGATAGTTGGTTTGTGGGTCAAGTTCATAGCACAAAACTCCTCCAGCTATTTTGTCACAGTTTGAAGTTTTTCTTTCTTCTGAGTTGACTTTCTGCCAACACGTATGGAATTAAGCTATCCTGGCAAAAATGTGTCAAAGAGCACTTGCGAGGAACTTACCTGAATATTCATGGAAGAGGAATTTTAGAGTAGTGCAGCTTTGAAATTCAGAGCATTACACACTCATCCTGTCAGGGGAAAAAAATTGCCCTGTGCCTTGTGCTGAATCACAATGATTTCAGGCTTTGATTTAAAAAAGAAAAAAAAGCACTCAGGTGCATAACCAGCTGGCTTGATGTGTATAGGGAATATATCTAGGTACTCCTGAGCTGCACAGTAACACAGAGGGGCTCCCCAGTCTCCACAAGATCCTGAAAATCACTGCAATCACACTTGTCATCATCTCCAAGTAGTAGCACTACTTAAATCTTGTGCTAGGTGGCAGAATCACAGAATTGTCACAGTTGGAAAAGACCTCTAAGATGACCTCTTCCTACTGTCAACATCCCCCCCTCCACCTTGAATAAAATATGTATCAGTATCTGTATCACCCACTAGAGCATGTCCTGAAGTACTTCATGCATACAGTTTTTAAATATTTCCAGGGATGGTGATTCCACCACTTCCCTGGGCAGCCCATTCCAACACCCACCTACTCTCTGTAAATAAATTCTTCCTCAGATCTAGTCTAAACCTCCCCTAGTCCTATCATTTTAAAACTCGAGAGAAGAGGCCAGCACCCATTTCCCTACTATTTCAGCCTTGTTGACGTTTGTTTCTGCTCTGGCATGGATAGAAGGATTAGAGCATGGCATTACGATATCTCTCAGGTTTTCTGTCTTAAAATGGTGCCTATTCAGAGACAGCTCAGTGATCTCTGCAAAGCACTGTGCTGTGTAGTAGACATGTTCCACAAGCCACCAGATTGCATGGATTAGTGAATGTGTTCTTGTAAGCCACAAGTCTGGATGACTCTAAACAATCAGCACCTAGAGAACTCTTCGTTATCTTGTATTATCAGAATGTTCTTGACGATCTGTTCATAGTGCTTTAAATGTTCATTAAAAAATTCATTGAATAATTAAGGAAATAGTGATCTCTTTGTGGCTATTTCATGAGCAGAAAGAAAGGTTAAATTCATGCGATAAATTATTCATTGTGAGTTATTCACTCAGCTTTAATAGTTTGTAATTCTATAAAGAGCTTTGCTTAAGAAATGCACTATATAAATCAATCAATAGCACTAATAATATGCAGGAAGGATTTTCTCCTTTGTGATCTGCTTTTCAATAAATTTTACCCCCTTGACACTTCAGCTACCATCATATGACCATTCTTCTCGCCTCCACTGCCCCAGCCTGTCCATCACAGGGCCACAGCTGTGACGTTCAGACACCTGGCCTCCTTCCCCCTCACACCAGTTTAACCCATTGCATTTAAGGGACCATCAGTGTATGTACTTTTAGCTTCTTCTTTATCTATCTATTTTGTTAAGAATTCAAGCAAGCAAAGTTACCCACACAGTCACACATGTTTTGTTACAACTGTGTTACTGTGTCCAGTTCTGGGCCTACTGAGTCCAGTTCTGGGCCCCTCAGTTCAGGAAGGAGATTGAGGTCCTGGAGCAGGTCCAAAGGAGGGCAGCCAGGCTGGTGAAGGGACTCCAGCACAAGTCCTGTGAGGAGAGGCTGAGGGAGCTGGGGGTGTTCAGCCTGGAGAAGAGGAGGCTCAGGGGAGACCTCATCGCTCTCTACAACTCCCTGAAAGGAGGCTGGAGCCAGGGGGGGGGTTGGGCTCTTTTCCCAGGCAACTTTCAACAAGACAAGAGGGCATGGACTTAAGTTGTGCCAGGGGAAGTTTAGGTTGGATATTAGAATTTCTTTATGGAGAGGGTGATCAGACATTGGAATGGGCTGCCCAGGGAAGTAGTGGATTCTCTGTCCCTGGAGATATTTAAAAAGAGACTGGATGTGGCACTCAGTGCCATGGTCTGGTAACCACAGGGGTAGTGGTCAAGGGTTGGACTTGATGATCTCTGAGGTCCCTTCCAACCCAGCCAATTCTATGATTCTATGATTCTATGAACACAGTTCAGTTGCATCATTGGTGTCTTGGAAACTGAGCATTGTAGGAAAGACTTCATGCTGTAAATTGTGAACATCAGCTACCTTCTCTACAGCCATACAGTAGAGATGCTGGAACAGCCTTCATCTAAATCCCAGAGCCTCCAAATGCTTACATCGTGTCTGTAGTGGATGATGCTTGGTGTAGATACAGCTACGTCTGAATAAAGCTGAAGCAATACACCCTTCAGGGCATAGCAAATGCTTGGGGAAAGCTAGGGTGTTTTGCAGGTTTGTGCAGCCCATGGTGAAATATACGTTGTCACAGCCTTAGACACCCTCAGTAGTATCCATTCAATCTAGAGTAAGGCTAGTGAGAATATATATAAGTGCATGAAATCACAGGGCAGTCATACCCTTAGGCACCAGCAGCTTTACTCCTGTGGGCAGCCTATCTACTTCATCTCTCCTCATCAGGGGCCTGACACTATAGCTCCTGAAATTAATGTCAAAACTCCCATTAACTTGTGTAGGCAGAAGTCCAGCCCTTTTTACTTTCTATTAGAGCTCAATCTCCTTCAGATACAGAGCCTTGATATTTTTCCCCTCCTCTTTCCTCCCAATGAAACACTCCCAGTATCTTCCAGATACCTCCTTCTTGACTGCAGGTCCCTTCTTTCCATCCAAAGGTCATCCAAAGGCAGCAGGACAAAACCTCAGTCTGCAGTGTTTGACTGTGTCTGCAAGAGTCTTGTATTAGAGTCATGTGAGTTGCTGTATAGGATTAGAACTCATATGGTCCTACCTAGATGGTGGTGTTCAAGGGGGTCAACTCCTTGCCCAAGCTGGGAAGCAATTTAATAATATTTTTGTGTCCTGTTGCCAACCCCTTTCATATCTTATTTTGTCTAGTCCATGAAACCCAACACTCAATACCACCCTAAATTTGACTACATGGGAATGATTTTTCCATGGCTTCATATACCTATTGCTACTGAGATATGTGGATATATTTATATTTTTCCAGCTAAATATTTTCCTCTTTTTCTGGCTAATTTAACACCTACTTTTTCCTTAGTGGGATCAAACTGCTAATGCCTACATAAAATCCCTCAGAAATTATGAATACTGACATAATTTAGATTTTTTTTCAAGTATAATTATAGATTGGATTAAGTGAACCAGGAATTTCACAAGTTGAAATTCTCTTGAAATATTTATTTCATTGGTGACCCAAAAAAATTTCTTTTTTGGGGCACATTTCAACCCTTGTATTTCTGATTCTAAACGTACTCCGGAAGTAAAAAATGTGTAACTAGTTCCTTCTCTCTGTGTCACTATTTCAGTTTGAATTTATTTTTCTTAACTTTTCTTTGACCTGTATCAAATAATTCATGTAAGAACCCTTAAACATTATCTATGGTGCCTCTACAAAATCTCCTGTGCACCTAGATATATCTTGCTTTTTCAAGCCTATTGACTAATAATCTTTCTTTTAATTGTACTGTTTTCAGTGGATTGTCCTCTCCTTTCTGAGCAACCAGTTTGAAGCTTCTCAGTTTGGACTGAGTAGTATCCCTGCGTAGTTCTTCAAGCTCTGAATAACATATAGATGTTTGGACACCTAAACTGCTGGATGAGTGACTAAAATAATACACAATAAATAAGGGTTTAGATTCACTTGTTGGACTTATGAAGAAGCAAAAAAACCTAAAGGATATGGTCAAATTATGAGTTCTGTTTATCCTCTACAATAAAGGAGGAAGGTGTCCTGTGGAAAAAGATAGTTCCAGATCATATTAGTAAAGACTGTACCATAATGTGTCTCCACCAGAGGGACAGATTTAGATTTTATATGCATATGTAATCTTAACTGTGTTTCTCTTTGGAATTTTTCAGTCTCAGTCTTAATACTGTTATTTGCCTGTAAAATTTGAATGCAAATACTTAAACCAATCTTATCGTTTTTTTTTTTTTTTTAAATTTTAATTTTAAGACATGCTCACTCTGTTCAGGCCTCTAATAAAGAAATAAATATAATGAGCCATTTTCATTCTATCTCAGCAGCCTATCAAACAGACAGGTAGAACATACACCGTATTTTTTTTCTAAAAGTACATACAGAGAGATTAGTCAGGGAGATGTATTGCTGGTGAGGGAACAAATCTGACCCCAGAGAGTCTGAGTTTAACCTTTTAAGCATTCCTTCTACTGAAATCTGTGAATACTGCCGTGGAGAGCATTTCACAATATATTTGTACTTTTCCTGCATTATATATAGTTTTAATACCCCACAAAATAAAACTGCTGAACCATGTTTGGTATTTTACTGTGCTCCTAAACTATTATGAGTTAAGTATGACAAATGCCCTCCTCTTATAACTACACTTTTTTTTTTTTACCCCAGCTCAATCACAGTACATTTCCATTAAAAGCTGAAGACCTCATCTCTAACCCTGGCAACACCTTCTCCACATGATTAATTATTTTACACATTCTGTAGTCCATTAGGAAAGTGTCTGATGGCCTGAGGACACAGATATCTGGCCTTTATATGCCTTATTTTGCCGACCTCTTTTTCTTCTCTATTTCTCTTTTGCAGTGAAATAGAAAAAAGCATATTGCATTGGTTTTTCATTGCAATATTTGTTTTATCTATTTCTAATAAAATTTTTCATAAAAATCATTACCTTGCACTTTCAGTAACTTATTTTTGTAAAAATCAATATCTTATCTGAAGATAAATATTTTGCCAAATGCCAGGTAGTTACAGAAAAAAAAAAACCATGTTAAATCAGTGAAGTCCATTGAAATATGTGTGTTTCTTGTTAGAAGACAGGATCAAATATTAGTGTCAGCAATGATAGTGTAAACTAGAAAAAAAAACTGTAGATATGGAGATCAAAAGCAGCATAATGGAGAACAGCACCCTGCTTCCAGTCTGTGCTGCTGCTGTTCAGTTGTCCATTGCCTTCTACTTGGGTGATTCCAGTGGGAAAAAAGGAGATATCTGATTGGTATCTCGTATGGTAATAGTTTACTCTGGCCTGAAAAATACTTTCTTCCCTTTTTGCATTCCAAATACAAAATAATAAGCTTTTACTTAAGGGAAGTACAAGGAGAATTCTAAGATATGTCCTATAGTGTTCAGTGTGCTGTCACCTACCAGAACTGAAGAAAACAAATATAACCTTACATGCAGTGAAAAACCCTGCCAAAGCTCCATATACCTTCGAAATAAACCAGATTACACCCAGCACCCTAGCTCAAGGACTAAAATGTCACAAAATCTTTCTTACCTGGTTTTCTTGCATCACAAGAGTACATACCTTTCTTTCTTCCAACTTTCTGAAAATTAGACTACTCTTTAAATTAGTTGGTTTTGTTTATTATACCAGAGATATGTATCTCATATGCTGGTTTATTGGGTTTTTGATTTTAGAATTTTGATGTTGGTTTTTCCAGCTGCTGTAAAGCACCTCATCCATCAAGAGTGAGTATAAAAAATAAAAAATAAGCAATTTTTTTCTGTTATAGTGGCTTAACCATACTCAAAAAAATCTTTTAAATTTAAATCCAGAAGTTTAAAAAAAATGTAAGATTATTTTCTGAACTTATTAGCTAAATTAAACTTTTCAGAAGTCATGGTTATCCAGCTCCAGAGCTCAGGATATTTTCCTTCCCAGATGTAGGTATCAAGAGCTGAGGAAAATGCACATCATAAGAGGACTGGGTATGAAGATCTGGTCTTTTCCCTGATGAAGCTATAATGACTATAAACCTCATTTTTGATCCCCATCTAGGTGCCTAAATTGAGGTGGAATGAACACAGCTTTCAGTCACTTAACTTAATTGTCTTAGCATTGTTTTCCACAAGTTAATTTGATTAAATCCCTTTTAGGAGAGATGAAGAAACTGCTCACTGGAAAAAAACTTTGTAGGCAAGAGTTAATATTCCCTATATAAGTTCTTTTCAGACTTGCCCCTACTGAACATTTTCAATGACATTCTTGAACTGGAGTAAGTTAAGATCATGTCTGACCTACACAATCATAAAAAATATCATCTTCAGTTTCACAACTTCATCTTGTGATATTCTTAGTTATTCTCTGCAGTCAGATTACTAATGTTTTGAACAGTTTTTATTCAAAGTGAGACTCACCTAGGTTAAGTTTAAGCAGCTATGAAATAGACTTCAATATCTTAGTGAGGCATCTTTGATTCTCTTTAAAGTTAGTGAGAAGGTGATGGGAAATACGTGATTTTAGACTGAAATTCACCTGACGTATTCCAAATGTCTACACTAGGATGTGATAAATCACAATATATATGTCCCAGTACCTCTTTGATGATCCCTCTGAGTTAAACAGCAATGTATGTAAGCATAATAGACTTGTATACATGTTCACTTAAATGTTTCTGAATTCTGGATGAATTTACAAGATTATTCTGTTTTGGGATTTACTTGTATCAAAACTTCAGTTTTCTGGGTTTATATCTACCACAGCAAACTGGAAAAAAAAATAAAAAATAAACAGTCCAGCGACAATTTAGACATTTGTTTCATCAAACTGGAATGAAAAGCTAAAGCAGTAACTTTCCTTATTTGATAATTATATGTTGCCCATCACATTTTTTTCTCTAGACAATGTAAGTTTTTAACATAATCTTAAAATTTCTCAATTGAGCATAAAATTCAAACTTTCTCCTTCATAATCAAACAAAAAAAATGAAATAATTCAGTGCAGCTTGAATCAGAAACCTTAAGGTGGACATCTAGAGTAGGACAGATGCATCACACCCTAAAGTGCTGGGTCTTTTCCTTGAGATCTGGTTGTCAAGTTTGCATTCAGATATGTGAAACAGAGCCAGCTCCTCATGGCTACATCTACAGCTCCTGTCCCAGATCATGCTCAGGGATTTGACTGCCAAATGTCTCTGGACCACTCATCTAGGGCAGGCTGCTTGGGAGCCTTTCCCAAACCATGCTTGTGGATGGCCAGTAGGTCAGGTAAGGACTTGGGCATCAGAGCTGCCCACTGACAGCACTGGTGGCTGATGCTGGTGGTTCAGAGCAGGGAGTATTTAAAGTTTCAGAAAGCTTCTGAAGTGCATGCAAATCAGAACACAGTATTTGCACTTAACTGAGTAAAAGCAGTAGATGTAATTCAAGTGTCTTTCTTGCTTAAGTTGTTCATCCCAGTCATTGATACAGAATGTTCTGGGGAGGCAAACATCATGGCAGCTAAAAAATAAACAAACAAAACCCAAAATCCCTAAAGGGGAAAATGCATTCTTCTTTCTAAAGTCTGTGTTTTTCAAGTCTATAGCCATCACTGACTGCTGAGTCAGTTTTAGTTTGAGTACAGTTTTAGTTTCCATTCTGGAATGAGGCAAGAAGCTAAATATGTTTCTGACTAACTCAGTGACAGTCCTGGATCTTTATCCTACTATGTCAATCCTATATATGGAGCTGTTCATTAATACATTTTAAAGAAATATTTAGTCTTAGTTGCAGCAGATGCAGCATTGCAAATGATCTGCTCGACCCCAGCTTCCCTTCACTCTCACACTCCCTACGTTACATTTTCATTTTATTAAGATTTTAATTTTAATTTGATTTTTCAGATATCTGCTAGGTGCTGGTTTGGTTTTGGTTTTGTTTGTTTTTTCTTTTCTTTTTATTTCTTTTTCCACTACAGTCAGGTGTATAAGTGATTAGTGATTCAAATTTCAGAGGGAATTTTTCTTTTTTTTTTTTTTTAAGATCATAGACCTATCGGGAATATGTATCTAATTTAAAATGCTTCACAGATTTACACTAAAAGGTGCTCCATAAAAGAATGACACTACAAGTTACATCAAACAAGCAAACATTTGTTATGGGGACAGTAAAATTTACTTTTCACAAAAGGAGCCTACAGTAATAATGCATTCAATTCTATTTCCCAGAATGCTTCTTAAGTATGTTAATAAAGTCTTTATTGTGTCTGCTTATAAAAGTCGCCACCATTTCCCATTAGAAAGTCTCTGTTTATTCATCAAACATTTACTGACAGTGACTGCTGGGAGCAGGCTCAGATTTCCACTCCATTACACGTTTGTGGCATAAAACACATTAATTATAGATATATTACAATATTCAACTCATTGAGGAAAAATTAGATGATCAAGGCTCATTTTCCTTGACAATAAGCAAGTTAATGAAAATACTAATTACCTGATGATGAAGTGGAGCCTTCAGGATTGAACGCTTAGCATCTGTAGAAGAGCTCTGTGAATCTAACACAGAATATTAAAGCCAGAAGCACTGGAAGTCTAAAGCATGGTTCATGAGGTCATCATGTGCCCTTTAGCCACAGGACAGAAAGCAGTTAGCTCATAACATAAACTTTTATATGCAGCTTTGATGGATGTCATGAAATACTACATAAGCATAGCATTCATTTAGAACAATTATTTTCATAAATTGATGATTTTTGCATTAGTAGATAGAGTGCCAAGCTCAACTTTTTAAAAGAACCCATGGAGCCTAGCAATGATGAATTTTGGTATACAGAGGCCTGAAAAAATTGGAACGAAGAAGAATAATGCACATCCACCAGACTTCCTTAATTTTCTCTGATTTCAGAAAGAGTCATAATCAAAACTAATGGCATATGAATTTAAACCATTCCAAGTTCAGATAATGTCTCCTTATTTACTTATTTTTATTACAACCAATTTTGCTTTTGTGTTTGTATGATTCCGTTCGTTGTTTCCAAATTAGACTGTAAATTGGAACCACTAAACCAATGATGCCATCCTTTGCTTTCTTTCTCAGATCAATTTTACTTCTCATCTGATGTTGACATTTTACCAATATATCTATGTAACAGGAGAGGGTAGGAGGGTCCTTTCACTCTGGACTGTTCACACTGTGTTAAAGGCAGAAATACCTTTTGTTTAGTTTCATTCTTTTTTTCCTCATTGACTGTGCTTAATAACAAATTTTTAGCAATTACATAGTTAAGTGGAATTTTCCTGAACTGCTAAATAGCAAATAATAATAGGATATTCCCAAAGTACTGTTTCTTTTCTGAAGATAGTAATAATCATAGAATCATAGAATTTCTCAAGCTGGAAAAGTCCTTCAAGATCATGGAGTTCAACCTCGTCCTAACCCTATTACCCTATTCCTGATGACCTACCACTAAACCATGTCCTCAAGCACCACATTCAGGTGATTTTAAAACACATTCAGGGATGGAGACTCAACAACCCCCCTGGGGAGTCTGTTTCAATGCTTACCTCACTGTAAAAAAATGTTTACCTTCATGCTAAACCTCTCTGTAAAGAAGTTTCTCCTGATATCCAACCTAAATCTCCCCTGATGCAACTTGAAGTCATTTCCCTAGCCTGTCATCTGTCACCAGTGAGAAGAGACCAACCCCACTCTCACTACAACCTCCTTTCAGGTATCTGTAAAGAGGGATAAGGTCTCCCCTCATCCCCTGTTTTCCCAAATTATACAGCCCCATCACTCTCAGTCATTCCTCATAAGGGATGATTTCCAAACCCTTCGCTAGCTTTGTTGCCTTTCTTTGGACTTGTTCCATCACCTCAATGTCCTAAATGATTGACAAATTTCCTTAAATTTTCTGTTGGTATTAGCACTGTATAACCTGATAAAATAATATGAACACTTTCTAACTGCCACAGACCCCTGCTGTAAGTCATGGATTAAAAATATGTTCAATGTGCTTTATTCCATTGGAACACTTTTTTTTTTTTTAATATATTATTCTTCTTGTAAAAATGTAAAATGATGTCCAGCTGAGAAACTACTTCTTAGGAGCAGTCTAGTAGTGAATTTACAGAGTACAAATAACCGTACTGGTGAAGACCATGCAGGTCTTGAGTTCACTTTTCATCTTCAAGCATCTTACATTTAGGCTTACAACAGGCAGTTTATGTCCTTGATGCAGACCATTGCTACTGTTGTGCAGGTAGATGTTGTCTGTAGTACTGCACTAAAGTAGTCACATAATGCAACTTTCCTCTCAGAGAGCAAATCTCTCTGTAACAATAAACCATCTTCATTCCAAAGCATTCCATACAGTCAGTTCTGAAATAATTTTGAGTAAATTTCTTTTAAATGTGCCATCCCTCCTATTCATTGTAATATATTTTTATATCACTTCCTCAGAAATTACTGGTAATTGATTTCTACTGAAGTATACGTAATTAGTTTTTAACTTTGTAAAATTTAGTAAGACATGGAACTCAGACTTCTCCTGTTATTGATGTTCAGCATATCTCTAGAAATGGGTTTGTATTGAATCTTATATTTTAAATCCCTGAGATTTTTGTGAAATGAGACTCAAACAGCACAAGTACCATGATCACTTTGAAAACATCTGGGAAAAAAGCATCCACAAATGTTTGTACTGTCTAGGTGGCAGATAAGATTTAGCAGACACTTTCCTCAGAATTATCTAGCATTGGTTATATTTCTTGATTTTGCTGATAACTAAACCTACTTTAAAACACTAAAGAGGGCCAAGAAGTATATTTAGACTGAACAGATGAAAACCAAGCTTCGTACATTAGCACTCTCCACCATCTTCTCTTCCACAGACACCAACTATATTCTATAGATATTTTATCCCAATTACTGGGGGCAGTTCAGGGCCTTACAATTTCAGAAGTCTATTGGCAGCATTTGAATTCAGATATAATTCCCATCAGCTCCCATCTGACAGCTGCCAATAGTAACTGCTTAGGATAACAGAAGCAAAGATGCACTCCCATGAGTTTCTGCAGGGTTACTACAGATCATCATCTGGCACATCTCTGCACAGTTTATTTTTTGTGTACTATATCTTAGACGTACAACAAAAATGGAAATTAAATACATCACCTAACATGTCTTTGCAGTCTAAAAATTATGAGCCTCACATTATTCAAAATAGTTTCATAGCAAGCTTACAGACTAAAATCAAAAAGTATAAGATCAGCACTGCAGTTATAACTTGTAGAAATCTAGCTTAGCTGGTGTACAAGAAGAAAATTATACTGAAAAACATGTGCACATGAACAAAAGGCAACCAAAGTCATTGAGTGAGAAATGCCATGGAGAAATTTGTAAGTTTAAGCTTCTATATTAAGTGCATATGTTCAGATTAGAAGTGAAACACACATCCATGTGGTATTTATGATCCTGAAGTGAGCTCTGAGTACTATTTTCTAGTAAAGAGTTAGGTTTTTATTCTGAAAGGAACAGAAAAAGAAGAGGTGTTGACTCTTTTTGTAGTGTATAAGGGAATTCCTGGCAAAGAAGATATGAGGATTCCAGGACTTTTCCATGGGTTTTAAACCCCATAAGCCTAAGGGAAGATATATTGGCTATTATATTGGCAAGAATGTAGAAAACATATTCTATGTATACATTGCTCAGTATAGCTTTTCCTGGGAATCACCCTGTTCCTCAGGCTATGTGGTACAGAATGGTTTGCATCATTCTGTTAAAGAATAACCTTCCCCAAGGCCAACTGGCCACCTTCACAGGGTGTGACATTTGGTCCTGCAGCTGCCTGGTCTCCATGCACTGCCCTTATAACCCTTATTGTATATAACCCTAACATAATAATTATGATTTTGCTTTTTTTTCAGTTCAGACTGTCCAAAACAGGATGACTCATCCCAGCAAGGTGGTGTTTTCATAAGCTGTGGAGGTATCTGTTGCATACTTCAGACAGGACATGAGTTGCCTAAGGATGCAAAGTCAGTTGCACTATAGTGTTGGTGGACTGTGTAGGGCAGGGGGAACCAAATCTGCATAGAGTCTTATCTAGTGCTATCTAGAGCATTAGCCAGACTGAATTATCTCCAGAATCACTTTAGGATTTGTTTTAACAAGGCCTAATTGGTCACAATGAAAGAGTTGTCAGGAGCAAGCTGAGATGTCACTCAGTAATTTGACAGCAGGTAAAATATTTTTAATTCACTGGAATCACTCCTGCTGTATTGCTTTTCTGCTTTGACTTGTTCTCACTGTGTTCTCACATCCTTCTGCCACCAACAAAAGAGCACTTCTTCAGCACCTTTGTGTTCTGACAACAGAGCAAACTGTAATCATGGGTAGCCAAGCACCTAGTCCCTTAGGTCTTTTACTCAGAGGCATGCTTACATGTGCTGTTGCTTTTTCACATGCTTTCTCATTTCACTCATTTTTCCAGTACTTGAAATTCTTTGTAAGTATTGCTATCACTTTACTGTTGTCTTACTGTTTCAGAGAGGAACATGTCCTGAGAAGAATCAAATACTGAGAAAAAAAACTCTTTGGCTGTGTAAAGAAGAAATATCAAATTGCATTAAATGTCATAGCAAATTTTGATATAGAGAATGCAGACACATTTAACATAAATGCATACACTGGGCTTGTGATATAAAAAGCCTTCATACCATTCTCATAATCTAAATTTTGGAACTGGTGTTTCAAGAGATGGTAGTGTGGCAGTAATCAGGGGAAAATATCCAAGTGAGTTTCATCTCTGTAAAATATCTATTCTTGGTGTGCTACTGTGGATCTCTACCTGAGCAACAGAAAAGCTTCAGGAGAATTTAACAGAAAAATATAGATTTCTATTGTGCAAGATCACACTAAACATTTTCAAAAGAAATTTTGCAAAGCAGTTCCTACTAGTTCCATAGACTCCATAAAACTGGTAATATTTTATTTGGTTCAATTCTCGTCAGAATTCTCGTTTACAGAAAAAAGGAATTTAAACAATTCCCTTTCACTGGGACATGTCAGTATGATTTGATACTTCTGTCTCCCTTTTAGGAGCAGAAAGTTTAATCACCACTGAAAAACAGCATTTAAAATTATGGGTAGGGTAGAGTAGAAAAGAGAGGAGACACCTATTTTTTTGTGTGCACATTAAACACAGTAGCATAGATTCTAGAATCAGTTTGTTACAAGGACACCATAGGCTATCATGACACATGATTACATTTATGACAAAGAAATAAGCAAAACAGGCATCCCTGAGAACTGTGAAGAGGCAGCTGGAAACCACACACTGTCGATATGGAATTCCAGTTTCTGCTCAAGCAGAACAATCTATGTTTTAGGTACGGTTCAACATCAGTCACTGATGCAATTTGTGGTTTCACACGCACCAAATTAGTGAAAAATTCAATATTTGCAATTTAAGTGTGAGGCCCAGTCCACCTTTCCAAGACATATTTATTTCTCATGCTTCTTATGTTTTACCAGTCTCAGCTGACTGTCCCAGTGAAGAGACACAGGTGAGTGCCCCAGCCCATTCCCAGGACTTACAGTGGAAGTCCTTCACAGTTCCCTTTCAATTTGTAGTCACATATTTCCTTGTCAAACCTTGACAATAAGAAGTCACCACATCACGGGCACTCTGCCAGATTGGGGGCCTCAGAAACACTCTCTGATCTGGGAATGTGAACAGAGACACAGAATTTAAGTTACATTATACACCTCTTGCCAGAACACATAAATCTGGTCCCACTTGAAATAACCCAGATTCTCCCTTCTACTCTCAACCTGCAGTTCCAGAATGGTATAAGTTTTCTTCAGGTCCTATATTGTATCTGGCAATCCTGTAGAGTTGTTCTACATATTCTATAGCACCTCTGACGGCACTAAACACTTCTGTTTTAGAAACTCTCCTAAATTTCTGACTAGTGTGTAAAATTAGACAGGAAGAGTCCCAGCTATGCTGTACAGTCCCTCCACAGATCACTGTGCATTTTTAGCCATACTTTCAGGCGTATTCAGTTGTTTACATGGAAGAATGGGATACCAGAATGATTTTTCTAAACAGCTAAGCAGCTCAGGTACCTATTTTCCATTGAGATCAAGAGAACTTGGGCACCTAACACATTAAGTAGTTTTAAATATTTATCTACATCTCTCAATAATTTATATTTTTAGAAATAGTGCCTCTTGCAGTAAAAATGTACTGGTATTAACAGCTTAAGCTTCTTCCCATTTTCCAGTAGAAGACAAACTAATAGCAGCAATCATGCATGTTTCTCCTTTTACACACCAGCTTCACTCCTTTTATTTTTTACTCCATCCCCTAAAAGCCTAAAAAAACCTCAAAGTTTTACAGGGCTCAACAGCCTGTATGAATGTCAGCAAAGAATGGAAATAAATCACAGTTATGTGAGGTCTTTGAACAACCTCTTAGCCATTGATGCTCTCATTTCTGGGCATTGTTTTGTAACAGAATCATAGGATGGTTTGTGTTGGAAGGGACCTTTAAATGTCATTTACCACAAACCCCTTGCAGGGAGCAGTCACATCTTCAACTAGATCAGGTTGCCCATGCAACCTGACCTTGAATGCTTCCAGGGATGTGATTTCTACCACCTCTCTGGGAAACCTGTTCCAGTGCTTCACCACCCTCATTGTAAATTTTTCCTAAATCTACCCTCTTTCAATTTAAAACCATTACTGCTTGTCCTGCTGCTACAGGCTCTATTAAAAAACTGTCCCCATCTTACTTAGAAGCCCCTTTTAATTACTATAAGGCTGCAATAAGGTCTCCATGGATCCTTCTCTTCTCCAGGCTGAACAACCCCACTGTCTCAGCCTTTCTTCATAGGAAAGTTCTTTCATCCCTCTGAATATTTTTGTGGCCCTCTTCTGTACTCACTCCAACAGATCCATGACTCTTTTTCCCATTAGCACTAATAACCTCAGCAGTGATTAATTCTCTCTAAAACTTTTAAGAATGAGGTCTGATTCTTTAGGAGAGATTTTATATTACTTACATTACCTTTATATATTTTTTTTTATTTAGTTTGCACCTTTCAACCCTATATTAATGAAAATGTGCTATAAAGAAGACAGTGAAATAGTACTGGGGAAAAAAATACTATTATTCCATGAAGAGAGGGAGTAAGGAAACAGGTTTCCAAGTGAGTTCTGGAAATGTTCATCTTGGGATTTAATGCTGCCCTTTGTCATATGCGTGTTGTGTTGTATTCTCATGATGGCTTCAAATTATAGTCACAACTCATCTTTCTACAGCTCTTGCTGTGAAATTTACCACATTCGAAGCTGATTTGCAGTCAGAGAGAATTCTAATGATATCAAATTAAGGGCTGGACTTGATGATCTCAGAGGTCCCTTCCAGCCCAGCCAATTCTATGATTCTATGAAATTCTGAATGTTACCAATGGAAAAGGATGGATGCTACATGACACCCACTACACCACCATTCTCTGTGTACTTTGTCTTATAGAAGAAACTCAAAGTAAAAACTTCCATGGCTCCTCAGTAACACTGACCCAAAAAATAAGCCATCCTTCCTTTGCAAATTTTTAAAAATCATATCTGTGACTCAGATAGGAGATATTTTCCCACTGCTAACATATTAGAGATTTCTAAGAGAGTCACATTTTTATGCATTAGTTTAATCTCTAATACTTTCAAAGTCTTCAGAGGCTTAGTGCCTAGGTCTAGATATTTGTTAATGTGATTTTTCTGACCTGAACATTTTTCTATAATTTTATCCCTCCAGCATAGCATGCTACATTTAAGTTAAAAAGACTGTGGGGATACAAAGAAGGAATTATTGTGCTAGAATCTGAAGCTAAATTCTAACGTTTACAAAGAACAAGTTGAAAAGAAACCTTTAATGTCCTAATTCATAAAGATGTTAATTTTGACAGCTAAAATATAATATCACAAAAAAATGAGAGGAAAAAAGGAAAATAGTCTTCTTTACTTCCACATATCTTCTTCTTTGTACGTAGCATGTGCCCCAAGACACGTTATACTGCCTGCTTTAATTTGTCTTTAATATCAGATGTGCCTTATTGATTTCTTCTGTGTATGTTTTCATTCTGAATAATTCAGAGGCACAATTTTTTTCCATTATGGTCAATAGCCAGAGAAAATTCTGAAGATAATCAATTGAGCTCTGCCTGACAATTACTAGTGTTGATATCCCCTGAAGTGAGGGAGTCGGAAAGGCCAGGGATAATATGACACAACAGTCAATCAGTGCAATCAGTAGAAATATCAACACTGGGTTCATGATGAGAGCCAGATCCATGCCAAAGATCCATAATGGCTCCTAAAAAGTTCAGATGCTTGACTTCTTGTCATATGCTACAACAGATGGACTATGTAAGATTAGATTCAAAAAGCACTCCTGTCTTCTCTCTCTCCTTTTCTCAAAACTGATAGGATCATAAAACATTTGTGTGGTATGATTTACATAGCAATCAGTTTCTTCGTTTTACCTTTTTCTTCATTTTACCTTTCTTCTATTAAGAAGGTTTAAAGCCTTCTTAATAAAAATTAACTTCAAAGAAATTATTAGGATAAGCACTTGAGCACTAAACACTCACAGAAAACAACAGAAAGATTATTTTGATGTAGACCTGATGCTGATGGATAATGTCTTTAGCTGGTGACCACATATGACCACTCTAGTAATTCCCATCAAATCCTTCCATATAATCAGGGCATTTCACATTCAATTTATAGTGAAAAATGATTTTTTCTTCCAGTGGAGAAATTTAATAAAATTTTCCAATAGTGGTTGACAAACAGTAGTCCTAAGCAGCATGTAGCTACTGACTTGAGATTTGATGTAACTTCATCTGAAATCAAGGCAATAATCTGATTGACAGCAAGCAGAGATATACGCAGACACATAGATAAGTATGTATCTACTCAGGTGAGTAGCTCCAGTGAGTATCCTAAGCAAAGATATTGCTGTGCAGGCCAGTGAGCAGTAGCTATCAAACTCACCACATCTATTACCTAATTTAATAAATTGCCAATACATAGAATTAAACACTAAATACCTTATAACTAAATAGTTTAATGGCAAAGCAATGCGTACAAAGTAAAGGAGTAAATTGGCAGCGCTAGCTCAGTTTCCCATGGATAACTTATTTATAAATCTCTCTGTGATTTATTATTAATCTCCTTATGCAATAATCACTCATGCATATAAACACGGCTAAACTTAAAAATTATATTCTGATTTATGTTTCTATACAGAAGGAATGTTCTGATTATGGAACTCAAATCATCACTATTTTAAAGGTTTTGAAGACACTAAAGTGCAAAATTAAGGAAAATATAATTTTTTTATTGTTTCAGGTATCTTTGATATTTCCCTTTTCATCAAGATATTAGGGAAGAAATTAGATGAAGCTTAATCTCAGTTAACCGTATTACAGTTAATCTGAAGCAATTTATTTTTAAAACTAGAATTATTTTAATTGGAATTGGCATGGTTTGTTTTTAAATCAGAGACCTAGCCCATGTAAAAAAAAACAAATTTTTTTTTTTAATTTCTCTCAAAAGTAAAAGTACTTCCTCATAAATATTAATATGCTTTCTATGTTACAAACATATGTGATATGCTCCAATTATTTTTATAAAAGTAGGTCACTATGCATTTTACTCCTGTTTTCTGTATTCCCATGATCACAAAACACGTTATGATTCTTGTTCCACAGTCCTGGAAAAACACAACCATAAAAGAAGTTGATGTCTAGAACCAAGATGTCAGACACAGTTGGCCTGAAGTTTTTATGTGGTAAATGATCCACTCCACAGGAGCAGTGTATGAAGCAATAACCATATGCTGCAATTGATTAACACAGGAGTGAAGCTGAGGTACTTAATCAATTGCAAAAACCCCTTATTATAGCCTATTATAAAGCAATAGGGATTTTTACTATTATTCAATGCACTAAAATATGAAACAGAAGGAAATAAAAAAAGATAATGTTATTCTTTTCTGTAGGAAAAGGCTAAGTGCCTTTTAGCATCCTTTCCAGTGAGGGGGAAAAAAATGTAGTTCAAAACCTGTATGTGTAAAGCTAACCAAAGCCAGGGCAGAACCATTCTCTGGCTTAGAAATGGCACAGGTTGCATCCAGACATCCAGCTGGGGACCATGCTGATTTCTGGGGAGAGGATCCTACCCATGGCTACAGACCGTGCCGAGGCGTTATCAAAGAAGACCAGGTCAGCACAGGCCAAGTCCACACCAAGTCAACAACAGTGACTGACAGGGACTGAGCAGTACCCCTCCTCTAGTATGAGCTTTGGCTCTGTTGGGTGGACAAAGATGAGCAAAGCTAATGAGAATTAAAATGTACCTCTGGCAGAGCCAGGAACTGGAAAGCAAAGCAAAGAAATTCAAAGAGGATGAATGATAAATGCTTGTAAGATGTGTTTCATCACAGGACAAAACATATTTTGAGACTCCAAGGCAGGATTTCTTGATTCGTATTGAAAGTGGGGCATTTTGTTTAAGCTATCTCCACAGAAAGTGAATGACAATGGTTACTTGCAGAGAGCAATTAATCTCATCTATCTAGACATCTGAAATTGGGGTGGGTTGTGTTCTGATGGAAAAAATGCCTGTTTGTCTCTTGTTATATTAAAGTCTCTGTATGGTTTTGTATTGATATTCCTAAAAGTAGGCAGATGCCCATAAAGGGTATAGTTCTCACTTCTTTTCTAGTGAAATCCTTTGCTTTCAGCAGTGTATATGTTCCTACCAGAAATAATGTGACTAGACAAGAGTATATATACCTCAAGCCTTTCTGGAAGACAAGCAAGTCTACACTTTCCAAACCACTCCTCACTTTTCTCTCCATGGTATTCCCATCCAGATGCCCATCTGCAGCAGGCAGAGAGACAAATTTCCCCCGCTGCATCCCACAGAATACTAGAAATGTGGAAAAAAAGTTGTGTTATAGTAACAGGTATTACCTCTGTTATTTGCAGCCCTTGTGAAGGGCAAAGCAAGCTAATTTAAGACCTTCAGAACCACAAGGAGTGGAAACCACTGAAACATTGGTGGGCAGCTGTCAAGCCCTTCATGTGCACAAGTGATATACCAAGAGACATGTGACTTGTTTGACTTAAAACCTTTCCTAGCAGCATCCTTTCAGATGCTTAATTCTTCTTCTGACCCCAATCACTCCTAGATCTTTTATGAGTCATTTGGCAGACATATGAACAGCTTTTGTAGTCTGTTTTCTTACCCTAAAACAGATTTTTGTCAATACAAAGAAGAACCATGTTTGTTTCAGGGATTAGTTTAATTTTGTCTGTTCTCATTTGTTCAGAACCCAGATTTTACAAAAGAGAACACAACACTTGATTTTTTTATATTTTTTTTTTCTTAGCACTACTTCTTTTCAGAAGGAAGTGAAAAAATACAAGTTTTTGGCTTTGAGCCTTTGTCAGAAAAGGCAACCCGAGGGAACCATTAAATGTGGGGTAATCTTTTTCTCATGGATGTAATATTAATGTAGTTTCTATAGTCTACCTATTAAATGAATTGGAATGAAGGATTTTATCAGACCATGCTACTGTGAATAAAATAAATCTTATATAAAATTCACTAATTAAGTATATTACCAACAGTAATGTTGCACTGAGCACATTAGTGGAAGCTGACTTTCAGGGCTGATATATTTCATTGAGGAAATGATATTAGTAAGTTTGAATCAGAGAGCTGGATTTTTTTTTTTCTCTTTCATGGGAATCTGGTATCTTGATAAAACGTTACATAAAATTCATAGAAGTATATTAAGGTAAGCAACACTAGACTCTTAATTATCTATATGATAATTATCTATTTAATTATCTATGAAAAGTTGCTGCATTACCAAACTTCTGTTACTACTCTGACAGCTTTCCATTTTTCTTATGTTAATATTATCTTTTATTAATATGAAGGAGACTAAGTGAAAACAGTAATTTCACAGACATTTATACTCATTTGAAATAATTTTAAAATTACATTTATGAATAAGCTCTTAAAACCATTTTAGTAATATGCTTGATAATCAGATCCAATATGTCTTATTACTTCCTCCTACATACTGGTTTTTAAAAATAATAGTTCACTTTCACAGAATGTTTGTTTCTTTTTGCACAGTTATTTGAAACAGACTATAAAGCTGTCTATAAAATAAAAACGTGTGTGCTCCATGCTCAAATACTTGTTTTTCTTAGATCAAGAGATTATAGAAGACGTGGGTTCAAGCTTCATGAGAGGGCACCTTTACCAATATTACATGTAAAGTTCATTGTCCTTAGGCACACACAGGATATGTAATTTTTGCATATATTGCCTGTGTCCCTACTTTTCTTCAGTATGTTAAAATGCTGGTGCATATTTTTTTCCCACCAATTTAGTTATGAAGTTCCCTTTTTGAATACTTCTTCTGGCTTGTCCATTTATTAATGTATCGCGTATGAGGATATGTACCATATTTATACTCAGCAAACTTCATGCTGCCTGCTGCATCAACTTTTATTTCACCCATTGTCACATAAAAACTCACCTGTTTGCAGTGATCTGGGCCAAATACCTCACGCCTATACAAACCTGCCCACAGTGAGCCAGGTGGATTGTACCATAAGATTTCATCAATGTTACCTTTTGTTTGTTTGTCTGTTTGTTTTCCCTCTCCTCATATTACAATTGTGCTTAAATTGGTTAGAACATAGGGGTCACAAATGGAAAAGATCTCAAATAAGAGTGATGAACCATATTTAGGGTGATTATCTGTGTGTACCTGTAGGCACAATATCTCTTGGGATGTGGAAAAGGTCTGGGGAAGGAGTCGGAACTAAATCCTGGGAAGGATCTCTCAGCTGCTTCAGATTTATCTCTTAATGGGACAAGACTGAAATCAGAAATATTCAAAGAAATTTGCTCATTTCAATGTGGTCTTCAGAGTGAGAGCAATGAAGATGTTGTCTCTTGGTGTCTGGCCACCACTGTCTGCCTCCTTACATCTCCTGGCTCTGTGAGCTGATGGGGGCCCTGGCTGGAAGACAGATGTAGCTGGTAGGGCTCAGTAACAGGTATGAGATTTTTGCAGTGGGGGGGAGTTCACTGCTGCCAGCAACAACAGTAAGCTCCAGAGAAATAAACCATACAGCAAAGTGCAGCCCAGGCAGGCAAAGCAGTTGACACACAAGAGCCAAGCAAAGACAGCAGGGAGAGGGAAACTCAAAGTCAGCACAAGCATCAGGGTAAGGGCCCTGTTCAAAAGGCCTTACAAAATAAAAGCATAGAGTAAATTTGAAATTTATTAAAACCATGGTTTTGCTCTCTGGAGGTTAGACTGGATGATTACAACTTAAAAATTGATGACATTAAAAACTATAAAACACTAGCTATACTCTCCAAATATATGTAGTAACAGACATAAACACTGTGTGCCCTCAATATTCAAAGCATATCTAAAATGTTATTAAGCAATAAAATTTAGCACAGAGGACATTGGTAGTGCATTGCACTGATTCTTTGGGAGAATTAATCTTAAGTAGACACATCCCAAATTCAAAGTGAATTAGGTAGTTTGTGCACACAACTGTGTCAATTTTTGCGTTTCTTCTTTACATTGATTTGAACAGTAAATGTTTGGGAGCGGGGATTTTCCTTTTCAAACATTTGAAGAGGATATTGTACAGCACTGGGAACAAAACAAGTAAAATCCTACACACTGATTTGCCATATTTAGATTGTCTGTGTGGCTGTTTGAGATGTATTTCATTCTGTGAAATGCAAAATCACTGCACTTACTCAGATGCAATAATATTTTTCTCTAATCTGTTTGCCATAACACTTAAAATGAGAATAAATCCATAGGCTCAGGGGTCTCTGTTCAGATTCCCAACCATAGATGCTAGCTAGTGTTAACTGAGATTCCCAAGACTATCGAAGACATCCATGTAAGGATGGCAGACAAATTTAAGGTTGTATTCTTGTAACCTATTTTATTGTTAGAATAAACCCTGTTTCCCCATTTAGTTTACTTAACAAAAAACTTTATCTTGATTCAAGCTGCAACTATTGGTCAGACAATATTTAGTGGGAGGGTGGTGAGATGCTGGAACAGGTTTTCCAGGGAAGCTGTGGCTGCCCCCTCCCTGAAAGTGTTCAAGGCCAGGTTAGGTGGAGCCTTGAGCAACCTCATCTAGTGGGACGTGTCCCTGCCCATGTAGTAGTGGGGTTGGAACTAAATGATCTTTAAGGTCCCTTCCAACCCAAATCATTCTAGGATTCTATGAAGTATGTAACAAAGAAGAGACATTCCCATTTACTTCTCCTGTACTGTGGTTCTTTTTTTTTCTGGTTAGACCACAGTAAAGGGTCAACTCAGACTTGGAAAATATCCACATTTTTGCACACTTCTATCTTCCCTTCCTTTTCCACCTAAACATGACTGATTTATTTAGCCTTTCTTTAGATCTTAATTTTCCTACATGTCGTATAATTCTTGGCTGGACTCTTGAATTTTGTCCACAACTTTGTTTAAGTGTTAAGACCAAAACCAAGTGCAGACCTCCCTTGAAGCCTCAGCTGCAGTGCAAAATAGTTATCTTCCCACTCTATATATAATGTTCCTGTTAATGAATCTGAGAGGGACAATTGCCTCTTTCTCACCAGACTTGACTACCATCCTGGTTCTATTTCTGCAGTGCTGCTGCCTGAATAAATATTCCCCGTGCTCTCTGTATGATCTTGAGCTCGTTTTTGTTGGATAATCTTATTCAGCTCTATCATGTTGATTTGGAGACAAATGTATTTTTAAGATAGCAAGAACATTTTGAATTCTGATCTAATACAATTAGATCCTGTCTCCCTCCTTGCTAACAAAAGCCCTAAGTTTAGTGTCATGAACAAAATGTACAAATGCTGTTTCACTTCCATCATGCAAGCTATTAATCCAAATTCTACTCAGTACAGACTTCTGCAGAATCCCTTTTGAAATGTTCCCCTCAAAATGCAGCTCATCATTATTTTCCACAAAGTTTTTCACCTCTCACACAGAACTGTAACATTAGTTACAATTTTAACAAATGCACAATTGTACAAATGTAACAATTCAACTGTTTCTTCAATTTGCTCATGAAAGTCCTATGTGAGAGTGTGCAGGATGATCCAAAGTTAGATCATGTCACATATTTCTAATCTATCATTACTTGATACACTGCTGTGAGATTTGTTTCTCTTTTTCAATGAAAGAATGAAGTTAAAATGGCCTGCTATTTAAGACAGGCAGACTTGTTTGTATTTTCCTAATCTTTACCCTCAGTTTAGTTCTAGATGAGTGTACCCACATTACCATTTCAGTTCAAGTCTAAGGTATGCCTGTGAGATTACTCTCCTGATAGTCCTCACATTTTCATTCACACTGGGTTCCCCAAGTCCCTTCTGGATTAAACTAAACTGGAAAACATTAATCAAAAGAGTCCACTGTATATATTGTGTGGGACCAAATTAAAGTTTGAAGAGAGGTGTTGGTGGACTTAGATCTCCCACAGCAAGATCTCTCTCTTTGCATCTACAGAGGGACTCCTGCTGTGTTGCTCTACCTGCTGATTTAGATGCAGCCCATGTGCCCTCCTTCCAGTCTCACTTAGTTCCATTGGCCACAGTGATAGCTCAGCAGCTGCTGCAGTTGGCATCCTATGAAACTGAGGATGTTTCATCAAGCTCAGCTGACGTGTTATGCTAACTCGTTTTAATTTAGTTTTGTTAATTTGGAAGAGAGAAAAAAAAGTACTTTCTCTGTGCCTTCTGTTATTTGCTTTCCTTCCCTTTTTAGTACAGAACTGATTCTTTTTCTTGCTTTCCCTCTATTTCCTCCCTTATGTATTTCTAGAACCTTGTCTGGCTGCCTTTCATGTATCTTGTTAGTTGTAAGTAATTTTGCATTTTAGCCTTCTTGAGTTCATTCTATATGCTTCTACTATTATCCTCCATGCACATCCTTATTCATCTGTCCTTGTTTCCACTTTTAAAATATATCTTTTTTTTTCCTTTGGTCCTTAAAGAGTTCCTGATTCAGCCACATTGTCTCTTGCTATGCTTCCAAGCTCTCCTTCACATCAGAATACTTTGCTTTATGCATTTAATACAGTCTCTTTCAATAACTGCCAGGTCTCCTGAATTCCTTTATTCTTTGTATTATCTTCCCAAGGCACCCTAGTTACCAGTTCCCTCAGCTGCTGAAGAGTGCTTTTTTGAAGTCCATTATGCCTACTCTGCTGGTCTCACTTCTCCCTCTTCTTAGGATGATGAGCTGGTGATCCCTTTCACCCAAAGTTATATTCCACCACCAGATTTTCAATGAGCTTTTCCCTCTTAATTGGACTTCCACTTAAAAGAGCTATTTTTTTCTACAGCCTTATCTACAACACCAAGTCCTAGACAAGGTGTTGTCATGAATAAAAAAATGGAAAGGAGTGTGACAGAGTATGTACAGTCCAAATCAATCCATTTTATTCAACACTGGGAGCTCCTGAGCCGTGTTATGGTGGTCAGTGTGCTTCAGTGAAAGCACACACTATCTGGAAGGAGTTCAAAGGAAAAAGATCAGAGTATGAAAAAACAGGGGCTACAAGAAATGGTTAACATAACAAAGTCCTGTCTAGAGAAGTCCTGAGAGGTGGTGGGATGATATATTTTGTATTAAAAAAAAAAAAAAAAAAAAAGAGAGAGAGAGAGAAAAACAAAACAAACCATGATCTGAAAGACAACAAATAACTTATCTCCACATCTGTAGTGTTTAGTGGGAAAAGGAATGAGTTTGAGTTGTTACCGTAAGGTTCAGGTTAGTCATTAGTCACTTTCTAACACTGAGAATAATAAACAGTAGAATAGACAGCTCAGAGGAATATAGATTCAAGAACGAGCTATGAAAATCTCTGGTGGGATACTACAACCACAGAAATCCACCAAAGTATCCCACTGAGAACCAAATCACCCTTGCAGCCACACGAAATAACAGCAACATCAGACATCCACTGAATGAAGAACTTGCAGAACAAGGACTAAAAGGAAGCACACTGTGAACAGAGAAAAAATAGAAGGTCTGACATCCTCAGAACATTTTAAGCAGGCAGCAAGCAAATTATGAGTTCCAATTTTATTCATCAAGCATATTCATTTGCCAGTGTCCTACCACATTCAAAAAAAAAAAAAAAAAAAGTTAAAGTCACCTCTGCATAACATTGAGTAATTAAGTATATAAACACTGCAAGCTAATTTGAGGGACTTAGGGTGAAACTGTGTTCAGACCTCCAGAAGAGAAAAGCATGAACTTCTCTGCAAGGAGCAGACTTCATCACAGTCCTTGGTGGGGGATTATCTCCATCAGCCTCTATACTGCACCTGAGGTGAGGTTCTGGGATACCATGAAGACCAGAGCAATCGTAAGACACATCATCAAAATTTCCTCTCTCAGGCTGCCTGCAAAGAAACACCTGTCCTTCTGCTAGGCAAGATAGCTGTTGCATGAGGCACAGAGTTGGGAACCTATCCCAGTAGAGTACAAATGTGTTCTTGAGGCACACTGGAGCACTGGATAATCTGAAAGTTCCCCGCTACGGTCTGCCAGCTGGATTGCTGAACAGTTGCCACAAATGGCACTGAAATGGCACACTGAAACCCAAGCACAGAGGTGGAGGAACTACTTGTCTTCATGGTGCCTCCTCCAAAAACGCTGCTAGGGCCTTTGCTGGTGCAGCTGTTTTACAGAAAGCAAGGCAGGCTCGGAAGACTGAAGGGTCCCTGGCTCCTGGTAGGTCTTCTGAGGCCAGGAGAGCTGCCTGCATTTGGAGTGGAGTACATGCTGCACCCCATGTAAGTGGAGTCCATTATCTGCATTCCCCAGGAGCTGCAGGAGGCAGAGTGGATGCCTGAGGCACAACCCCTCCTTGGAGCTCCTGCAGAGGTGAATGTGCCTCTGCATTACCCCAAACGTGGCTCCATGCCTTCAAGGCACAATTGAGTCCTCGGTGTTTTGTCCAAGCTATTGCTTCAGAGCTTGAAATTATGATATGAACAGAGATAGCATAGCTCTTAACCAAAGTTAATCATCAAATATTCATGTACATTAAATACTACAGTTATTCATAGTCAGAGATAAAAATACTGCTTTTGAGACAAGGCCACCATTTACTGTATGGGTCTCAGTCTTCAATAAATTCCCCAAGTCTTCTGCTCTTATCACAAAAATTCCCTCTTATCATTCTTATGTTAGAAAAATTACCCATGGTTGCATCTCCAGACTTTCTGCTCAGTCCATCTCATCACTTTCTTTTTCTTTCCATGGGGGAGAGCATATCATGGTGGAGAGCATTTCCTTCCCTGTTACTACTTTTCAGTTGCTCTTATAGTGTGGAAAATTTTGGCCATTTATTTTAAAATACTAGGGGAGAGAAGGTGACTTTTCGACACAATTTCTTTTATATGGATCATCCAAAGATCTGATTTAATGCACTCACAACTCAGGAGCTATTACTTCCGGGAGGTATGGTTGAACCTTGCTGAAATTAATTTGCCTCTGCCCGACACAAGGGTCAGAGAACAGTTGCATGGAACCATGGCTTTTACACTTGTAGGCTTTGCAAAACTATGGAGGTTTTAGCCAGGAATTCACTTATTTCACTTACTTAGGTCATGAATCCTCAAGCAGTTGTTCTCACCTAACAGGTCCTCCCCCACAAAAAGAAGGAGCTGCTCCCAGTCATCACTCCCTGTTCCTACCTTTCTTCTTCTCTGGTAACAAATACATTCTTCTCTCTCATTTTTGCTATGGATTCCATTTGCTAACCTACCAGAATCTAACTAATTGTTGATGTCATTCTTGTCTTATGATGGGACAGTTTTCAGAGGACTGATAAGATTAGCCAGTTCACTGAAGACCCAGTGAGAATCTTCAGTGGAGTAAGGAGAGCAAAAGATCTGCACAGGTAGGAGCAGAAAGAAGGACAAGGCTTAGCAGTAGCAAGGAGCTTAGCCCCCAACACACTGCAGCATCCCACTGAAACACAGTCTTATCAGTAAAAACTCAAATGAAAGGTGCTTCCAACAACAGATATCCCCCCCGAAAAGAAGATCTGAACCTGATGGGAAATCTCCTTGAATTTATTAATGTGTACCTTGTTAATAAGCAATAGCCTATTTATTAACTGCTCATGTTTATAGTATAGAGGCCCATATATAAGAAAAGATTTGATAGCCCTGTGGCATGAAACAATATGATCATAGAAGCACAATGCTGAACAAAATTAATCAGTCCTGCAAAGAAGGAATAAGAAACTTCTTGTTTAAAGTGCTATAATGCTCTAATATGAGTATACTGTTTCCAGGACCAAAGCCTGTGTTTGTTCTTCGTGGTAGTCCATCACTCTGCAGTAACAACTGTGATTAGTGGCAGTCAGATAAATTTGATTGCCTAATGCAGGTATGCCTTAAGAAACGTCAAGATTTGTTTGGTGCTTGCTGATATTAGACAATATCTAGGCCTATGTGTAAACCTTGTTTCAAGAAAAATATCAGTAAGTATTCTAAGAAATTATAATTCTTTACAATGTGCCTGACATTCAAATTGAGTATGGTTTTTATATATAAATATTATTATAAATTTTTATATAGCTTTTAGCATACCAGTGGGGTAGAATAAAGCCAAAGAATAAGTGGCAGTACATCACATCAAGAGCAATAATTAGAAAGCTGAAAGAACAGCGTAATATATAATTTTTAAAGAGTATGGGAAGGGAGGGGTGAAACTGGGTTTCGGTGAGCACAGGTGAAGCATCTGGAACTGAGAACCAACATCACAGTGGAAGTATTATATCACTTTAACAGCATCAGCCATCCTGAGAGACCTGGTCAATGCCCCTACTCTTTTTCTGGGAGCATCATTTCTGTTTGCCAAAATCCCCTGAAATGAGAAGGTTTGTGATAGTGGATGTTTAACATTTTTATCTGCAGGCACTCTTTTCAAATGCCTATTTTGAGGATTCTATCTACATCTGAATTATTGCATAGCTCAGTTCAGAGACTTCTAAATGTCACTGACATTAACAAGTTGTACAAAGATGATAATCTCAGCTGGGTGCCACAGATTGAGAATGTGCTGGTTTGCATGAGTTGCACTGACTGTCAGGGCTAAGAAATGGAAAGTGCATAGAGCCAAGTGTCATTTCCATTAGAATTCTCAAGTTTGAGGAAAAATCTATCAGAAAGGGGTGTCAAGACAGATCCAACAAAATGCAAATCATTCTACAAATGACTGGTTTGAAAACAAAAGTGAAGTCAAATAGAACTGGATAGCTTTGGGGGGACAATATATTTTATGACAAAGCATCATTAACAAAATTCATACTGAAAAAATGTAGAGTTGACAGGAGAGCTAAATTGGGCAGGGCATCTGACATAAAAAAGGTTATTTATTTTGAATCATCCTAAGAGACCATATGTTTCCAGGCACTGGAAAAATTTCCTATAGCTACTAGAAAAGGAAACTGGAAGTGGTATTCTTACAAAGGACAACTCTGAGCAGTGACCTGAAGCATATTCAGATTAAATGCACAAATCTGATTGTACCCGTTGAGGATTGGCTTTACTCAAATCTGCCTATGAAGATTTTCTGTTATTTTTATTATATACTCCTGTGATTGCAGCTGGTCACAAATACTTGCTAAGCATTCTAAGCAGGGTCTGCAGCAGGAATAACCCTATATTCCAGTCCTGCCTCTCACAAAGAGGATGATCACACTGGTGAATTCCAGCAAGTATGTTTCTTTTTCCTATTTTTTTCCAGTGGTCAATTTATTCAGACAATACTCTGTGACTGCCTGACTTGGCAGAGTGACACAGGTACAGAATCAGATCATGCAATCTGTGGCCCGTACTACAGTTTCACAACTGAAAAAAATTAAACTGTGAGCAAGCAGAACATACATTATGGAAGAAAGGCAGGTGAGTCTCCACAAAAGTAGGCAAGCTGTCATCTCATTTATAAAGAGAACAATGATACTTAAATCTGGTCACAAAGGGCACATGGAAACATAAAAGAATGGTAAAGGAAGCAAGGGAGAGATTGACAAAGTGATTTAAATGACAACGAAGTCTGTAATTACTATTTTATGCATTTAAATGCAAAAAATATTTCTTTAGGATCTCAATTTAAAGCTTGTTTCATTCTGAAAACCCTTCCCACCCATCATGCACCCACTTGCTGGCATTCAAGATTGTTTAAGAATGCTGAACACTAAATTCCTTCCCCATTCCATAATTGTCCCATTGCTGCTTCAGTATCTATTTCACACCTAAAATATATTTTAAATGTTAGGGCCTCTACAGAACAGAGGCAGAAGAATGAGTAATAGTGACTCAGTAAATGTTCCCTCATGATGTGCAAGTCTGAGGTTCCTCTTCTCCTTGAAGGAATTTGAATCCACAGTTTCAGGGAGGGTACCCTAACTACTGGGTAGCATGACCTCTCTTTACTGAACCATGTCATCTTGTATGCAAAGGTTTCAGCTAGAAACTCATGATCATCTGCTATTTCAGCCTGGAAGGAGAAGTCTGGAGGCCCTTGGACAGGAGTTTCAGTTAAAGTGCCATTTCAGTTTTCCTTATTGACTGCCAGCAGAGGATACCACACTGAGAACAACAGAGTCAGCCTCAGCATTCCCTAAAGCTTCATCGCAGTGGCTGTATGGGGATGAGTTCCTTTGCTGTTTTTCATTAAACAGCCTGTCCCCTTATCTATGATTGTGGTGTATTTCCTGAGTGCCTGGCAAGTTCAGCGTTTAACCTAAGACGAGTATTTGAGAAAAACTTCAGAAGGAAAAGAGAAATTAGATTGTGTGAGAGTTGATGAGGTTTTTTGTCAAACAGATATGACTTTGGATATAATGGTCTTTGGGAGAATCCTCCTGTGCCCTCCTTTAGGGACCATCCAAGGACATTCACTATTTAGCATTCAAATCTAAGAAGCATTTATTAGCCGAATGATCAGCTGTCCAAATCTATACCACTGCATCATATGAGAGCTAAGTCTGGCTATCACTTGTTGCCAAAGTTCTTTGAAATAGCAGTTGTGGATGTGGGGAAACATCATGTCAAACTCAATAGGTTTCTGCAGCTTGTGTGGAAGCTAATCAGCATTTCCTGAACGCCCCCCATGTCGTAAACCAAAGCTGTTCCCATGCTGTTTGCTAAAATTGCAGGATGTTTTTCTATCAACTTGCCTTTCTGCTATGTTATGCCCTGTGATTTATATTGCTAGCTCTGCTGGGCTGTGAGTATTGCCATGGAGAGATATCTGAAACATGTAATTCATAATTGAAGTTGTGAATGCATTCTATTGCATCTAGGAAGCACTCTTTCCTCCTTCGATTGCTGCATATGCAGTGCCAGTTAAGAGATGATTTAAATATATTTGAGGGAACTGTTCTGAGTTACTTCATTAGAAAATATCTCTGGTGACATACAAGAAGATTCTGAATAGATTAAAACCAAAATGGAGTTTTGAATACTGTTATGTCTACTTCAGAAAATAATATTATTCTTTGTTATAAAGAAAACATGCTGACTTTATCAAAGTATTTAATTGTAATGGGGCTATGTGAAGTTACTAAATAAAAAGGCTCCAGGATTTCTATGACAGGAAATACTTTGAGATTTCAGCATTTCACTCATTTTAAGAGAAGCACATTCAAAAATGCAAAAATTCCTGAGAAATGGAAACTAGTAACTGTAGTCCTCCTAACAGATTTTTTTTTTTACTACTAAAGAATGCAGCTTTGTTTTCCCAGTGAACTATTGATGTCTGGTCCCAAGCACTCATTAAGCATGATTTTTCTCATAAACATTTTTTCCTATTTTCATATCCTCTTCTTTCCATACATTTTCTCCACTTCTGTAGGTATTGATTAAATATAAGTTAAAACATACATTTTATCTCAAGAAAAAGAGATCTTGGCAAGTCAAGTCAGCACCACCAAATGCTTCTTGATGTTTAACAGCATAGTGAAGGTAACAGTAACCGTCAGCATTACTCAGAGTTGCAGCTATTGATAGTTATTTTAGAATTACAGAATCATAGAATGATTTGGGTTGGAAGGCACCTTAAAGACCATCTAGTTCCACCCCTCCTGCAATAGGCAGGGATGCCTTCCACTGGACCAGGTTGCTCAAAGCCCCATCCAACTGGGCCTTGAACAATTTCAGGAGTAAACCGAGGACAGCTGCTGGCAGGTTCCAGCACAAAAATCTCTGTATAGTCACATATTGGTCTGAATTGTCAATAACAATGTAAATACCTACAAAGGAAACGTGTCCTCATGCAGGGGTCTGCAAAGATAGCTCCTTATCAGCCAGCTGAGAAGTCTCTTTGGTTTTATGATCTAATGTGCAGTCTTCCAGAAAATTATTCTGGGTGAGGCAGTAGCGTGTGCAGTGTCCTCAGGAGATAAGTCATCACAGAGATAAAGATGCATACTTCTACCTCTCCTATAGCTGTCTCTGCAGTGTGGCCATTCTCACAGCGTTTGACAGCATCTTGAAAACTTGCCTGGCAAAGGAATTCAATAATAACTTTTCATCAGCTCTTTTTTTATCACTTCTCCCAGTCCTACATCAGATGAAGTGATGCACTTTGGTATAATGAAAGTAATAATAGGAGCATGTGATTAGGTAAACGAGATTTTTCACTTCAGTTTATGAGATATCATGTCTTGATGCTCTTTATTGTATAGATCTATTTTATACTCAGAGTTATAAAACAAAGTTCCTCCCAAATGAAATGAAAAAGTATTTTCTCAGATTCCCCTCTAAATAATGGTTTTAAACACCATGTGACAAAGCCAGTTACCTTATGACATTCATGATACAGAATATACATGCTGTTCATATTGAAAGAAAAATTAATTTTCCCTTCCAAATGTTAAAAAATAAAATGTTTATCACCTATAGGAAGTAATTAGAATTCCCATTAATTGTAATTGCTCTGCATTGCAAAAGAACAAAATCAATTTTGTGATGTAACTGCATTTAGAAGGAGAAAGAGCAAAAGAGTCATATTACTAATATACAGGAAATATATATAAGTGTATTCTTTCTTACCATAAATACTGACAATTTTATTTATTTGAATTAATCAATGCATAGGAAGCCTACCAAGAATCATTAAAGCACTACACACTAAAGACAAAGCAACAACAAAGGAAAAAAAAAATTAAATCAAGTATCAAATTAAATACTTAGCTAAACGGCACAGAAATAACCATCCTACTCAGAAAGAAATCAATTTCCAGTTAGTCAGAGGAGAATGATAAAAAAATAAAAGAGGATGACAAAAAAAATCAAGAGGACAATGTACTGAGCAAGCAAAGATGTCCCTTCAAATAAATGGTACTGATAGATGCAATCAGAGGTACACTTCAGGTACACACTTCAATACTTTTGAAGGTAGCACCTGTGTGAAATTAGTGGAAATAAACTGAATTTGTTACATTCATTTTCCTTCTAATTTGAATGTTTTCTTGAGAGCTTTATTTTCTATTGCTCTGTATAAGCAAAGTCTGTACTAAATTAAAAGTGAGCTTAACAAATTAATGTACTAAAATCCAAAAGACCATAAAACAATAAGTTTATCCTAAAACTGTTCTTTCCAAAACTATTTATTTACTGTTCAAATACAATTGTGTTAATTTTTAAGATTTCATATAGTTCTCTCCCTTGGTCAGCCACACAAAACAAAGAAATGTATGTGTCACGTAGTGCTGTATAAATAATATCCCATTTATCACACATCATCAGAACAGATGAAACAGAGTACCCCTGACCACCCATGCTACTTAATGACTAACTCAGTCCCCTGCTTCATTTTGGACCATCTCCTTAAAAATGTGATTTATTCTAGAAGGTCTCAGCAGTAGATGTGTCAGATTAACAAAGCTGGGTGTGTGAGCTTTGTACAAGAACGTTCAGGTGATGAGAGTGCTGAAGTACCTCCATACACTTCAGATATGTATTTAAGTGATTCACTGGGATGGATGCTTTCCTGAATCTGTACCTGGAGGAATTCAACATGGGTGAGGTTCCTCTCAGCCAGCCTCGGATGTTTTATGTGTCAACATTTACATATAAATCAATTGCCTAAATATTTAGGCAATGTAGAACACTAGACATTTGTATAGCTTGATTCATCTGACACATTTAGATACCTTCTTTCAGAAGAAGAGATCACTCCCCAGAAGGATATACTTGTTGTTTGTTGCCTGTATAAGAACTCTAGGCAATTAGCTCTGATGGAAGCATGCCATGCTAATCTCACCCTAACTAAATATAAATATTTCCCTTTATCTTCATCATCAGCATTCCCCAAATATTTTTAACAGGAATGAACTGCTCTAGACTCAACAGAAATAAGAAAAATGTATTTTGTCCACTGATTGTCTAAAATTTTGTCACAAACTGGTGAATTTTTTGGGGGGGTGGAGGGTTGGGGTCATATAAACCTATTACAGGAAATGAAACCAAGGCAGTATCTTCTACCCAAAACTTAAAATTAAAATGGGTGTTTACACTCTGGTTTGTTAAAACATGTCACTTGTTAGGTGCCAGGATGAAAATCTCTCTGACATTTAATCCAATGGATGTAAACTTAATCCCAGCTGTGGCAGAAGGATTGTGGCAATGAGATGACTTGCAACAGAGCTAAACTTGCACATGGCTTCTGGTGGGGCTGATAACAAAGGGGAAGCAAAGAAAGTGCTCTCTGATCTTCTAGTGGGGAAAAAAAATGGGGGAAGAAAAATGGGAAAAAAAAAATAACAAATGTGTGTTTAATCCTGAAATCCAATGCAATCACGTTTCAGTCAGGAAAAGCTTAAAGTGAAAGAAAAAAAGAAAACACACCCCCACCACCATCACCAAAAACAAACAAACAAAACACCAAACACAACAGAAAGAAAAGACCTGAAGATATGGGTCAGCAGGTTAATATTTTCTTGAAACTGTGGAAAACAACATTAGTCCCTAATTCATCCCCAGTCTCCATTTATCCTTGGGGTATTTGAATGGTCAATGAATGGTACATGGTTATTATGTAACTGTGCACACAAATAAAAGTGTATTTTGAAACCATATACCTTTTTATTATACCCTGAATTTGCTTTTCTTCTTTTCATTTCCTAATAGCATACAGACAGGATATGATGGCAGAATGGACAGTAATGTGATAGTACAAAACCTAATACTTCCACAATTCTACTGTATGACTGCTTTTATACCATTTATAGTTATTTTTTCACTGTGATGATGAACTACAGGACTTAGTTTTGACTCACAAAACTAAGAGCTTTATTAATATAGGCTGTGATTCTTCTCACATCTTATAAATTAAGTAATTCGCTGTTAATTTCACTGCTTTTTTTCATTAATTTTGAATAATATTTGACAGGGTGAATTCTGAAAAGAGTCAGTTGATGTAGGGGGTGGTAATGGCTTTTCAGCAAATGTTCCTCTTTTCTCCAAATCGGTGACTTTAAACACATCTAGAAGCAGGAACTTGCTGGCAGAAGCATGTCAAAACCTCTGTGCCTGGAACGTAGAATCAGAGAATCATAGAATTGGCTGGGTTGGAAGGGACCTCAGAGATCATCAAGTCCAACCCTTGTGTCAAACTAGAGGTTTTCATACCATTTCCCTTATATAAACCAGGTTTTTGACGTCAGAAAAAAGCATAAAACTTGCCCAGATTTTTTCAGTCTTTCAGAATTATCTCCAGAGTATCAGGACACTGTGCTATAGCAACTTATATATATACTTATATATATACCTTATATACTTATACCTTATAATTGCTTATAGGGCGATTAAGCAAATTACCAGAAGAAAAATAAATTCCATGCAGTTGCCTAGATGGACTGTTCCTAGACCTCACTTTTGTTTTGATTTAATAGCAAATGGTAAATAATGTATTATTTTAAGGTTGCTTAGTATAACCAGCAACTTGTCTATATATAATATGAATGTATAAAAGTAACAAACATTCCAGCATGATCCTAACTGAATTTTGAGTACTTATATTCCACCTATCAAAAGCTCTTTTGCAATCTGAGCTCCATGTTCTGATTGACCTATTAACATTTTACCCCCATGTTTCAAAATTGATACCTACTGGTTTCTGCTGCCTTCTCTTAGAGAGTTGAGGACCATGGAGGTTGTTAGTGAAACTTCATCTCTTCTGTAATTTAGCAAACATTTCTCCTTTTTATTTAACTCTAATATTGTGATGTCCCAGTGTCCTTTATGACTAAGGGTAGTCACCTTCTCCCTTGACTACATCAGCTTTGAACTGTTTTCAGGCAAAGTCAGTCACCGTAAGTCACTGTCTTTTTTTTTTATTATTTTTTGGTTTGTTTGTTTTTTTTTTTTTTTTTTGGTTGGTTTGGTTTTGGTGGGTTTTTGTTGTTTTTTTCTTTGTTGTTTGGTTTTTTTCTGTTGTTTTTGTTGTTAAGTATTTTGAAGGGGTTTGTTTTGTGGGTTTTTTTTTCCTTTTTTCACTAGGAAGACTTTTTAGCATTTCAGAACACTAATAAGAGAGAAAAGTTCCCTGGAGACCCTGATTTGCAAGACCTGTTCAGACTGTCCTTTATTCATTAGGACTCTGCTGAATATGATGCCAGTGTGACCTCCAATTATTATACAGCAGTCTAGTGCTTAAAGCACTTAACCAGGTTATACAGTAATTCTGATCTAAATGTACCCACCCAGGAGTGGTAGCACCCAGGTGTACCCTAGGTGCATCTCAGCCTGTGGTATCATCCTGAGCAGATCCTCCACTCCATAGGTGTGTATTCCTTCCCTGTGCACATTCACACCTTTCCTTCTGAAGTTGGTCTGAGGGGCAGGACTAGGACATGCCAAAATTCATACCCACAAATTCATACCCTCAGACTGAGGGGGCTGTGGAATACCTGTTTTTCTCCTTCATTAAGAGCCCTAAACACTCTGTTTTTTCTCTAATTGAAGTTCTGTTACATAAGTACTCAAGATATAGCAGTTCAGAAAAATATTTTCCCCTTGTTGCGCCTTTCCTACAGGTTGTCATTAATGTCACAGAAATAAGCATGCAGTCTCCCATGAATCCCTAAATAAGAGTCTAGTTATCTGTCTTTAAACATTGTCCATGCCACAGTGACTCAGAATGGGTCACCTCTACTTATCCTGACACTTGGACATCATTCTTGACTGTCTGGCCTGGTGACACTGCAGAGGATCAGTAGCTCTTCTTTTGGTACTTCTATCTCGTATGGTATCACACCCTTCAAACCTGGAAAGAATATGTCAGATATGCTGACTGACAGAAACTGAAAGAGAAATGTAGGAAAAGAAGTGATACCGATGGTGTTTTAAAGCTCTTGGTGCCACTTTTGTAATTCTATACAGTGGCTTCGGCCCCACACATACAGGAACAGTCTGGCATTCATAAATTACCTCAGAGTTACTCCTTTAAAATGAACAGCAGCATTCCATGTGGTGGGGACCAGGTGGGAGGTCTGTCTTTGGTTGCTTGATTAGAGGAGGAATGATTATGGAGGAGAGGAATGAGGACAATAGTAAAATAGTTACAAGCAAACTTCTTTGATGAGCTTCCCCATGTGTTCCAAGAATCTTCTGAATTTTAATTAAAATGTGACCTAGCAACAACCCTGAGTACTTCCCAGTTTAGGGGTTAATTGGAACATGAATCTTAGATGCCGGGGCAGGAGTGAAACACCAACCAAAAAAAGTGTCAGCTGCCCCCTCAAAAGTGAGATCTCTGCTTCAGTGCTTCTGACCCACACCGAGGAACCAGCTTGCTTGCTGCTTTCTCATTTCTTTACTTCTCTCTTTTCTTAACATGACTAAATTAGGAACTATTTAAAATGTCTTCTATACTTTTATTTTTCAGAAAGGCAGGTAGTGCAGAAAGCTGCTGGCATGTTAAAGTTAAAAAGGTCATTAGCAGCAGAAAAGTACAGAGGCTTTAGGGAGAATTTTTGTATCTCTTGCCACATCCTATCTACATCTCATCCTTGTTCTTTTTCAGCCTGGAAGAGCACAAACTAGCTTACCATAGCCTAATAGTTTTCCTTTTTAGTCTCCTCTCTTTCCTCTTTGTGCTTTCAGTGGATTCAAGGATCAAGGCCTAGATACTTCTTTTAGGTTGTTGAACTTGACTGAATAAGAACAAAAATGAACAAAGCCAACATGTTTTTCATAAGTGATAGCCAATAGAAAACTTCCTCTGGCTGAAAAGTTCAAAGACTGTGTTTTCAGAGACAGAGAATCACAGCTTTGCTATCGTGGCTTTCTGGATAAATTTTTTGTACGGTTGGGACAGAAAAAGTTCCTGTGAGTGTGTTTGCAGACAAATATCTTGTTCAAGGGTGATTCTGATGACTGTTTTGTGCAAGTGGTTCTGGAATGATTCTGGTTGGATGCAGGTAATAGAGTAAAGGAGGGAAGAGAGAAGAGGGAAAGAGAAGGAGTCAACAAGAAAAGGAAACAGTAGTGAGAAAGGAGAAAATACAAAACATGAAGGGGGTATTTCATGTCTACTTTGATTTATTTTCGATCCTCTCTATTCTGCCTTGGTGAGGTCACATCTGGAATATTGTGCCCAGTTCTGAGCCCCTTAGTCCAAGAAGGACAAGGAACTGCTTGAAAGAGTCCAGCACAAAGCATCCAAGATGATGGAGTGGAACATCTCCCTTACGAGGAAAGGCTGAGGGAGCTGGGTTTCTTCAGCCTGGAGAAGAGGAAAATGAGGGGTGACCTCATTAATGTTTATAAATAGATAAAGGGAGAGAGCCAGGAGGATGGTGCCAGGATCTTCTCAATTATGCCCAATGATAGGAGAAGAAGCAATGAATATGAACTTGAGCATAGGAGGTTCCACATAAACACAAGGAAAAATTATTTCACTGTGAGGGTGGCAGAGCACTGGCACAGGCTGCCCAGGGAGGTTGTGGAGTCTCCTTCCCTGGAGACATTCAAAGCCCACCTGGACACGTTCCTGTGTGACCTCCCTGTAGGTGACCCTGCTCTGGCAGGCGGAGTTGGACTCGATGATCTTTTGAGGTCCCTTGCAAACCCTGACTTTCTGTGATTCTCTGATTCATGCAAAAATTAATCTAGTCCTTTCTTTTTCATGAACTACCTCTTATATGTTCTTTCTGAGGCAATAAAAAAGATTTATTCATATTTCCAGATAAAAATTTACCTCTCGTTCATATTGCAATATTGAGAAGACTTGCGTGGTTTGTCCTTTTAAATTTTTTCAATGTGTTCTAGAAGCAAGTCAATGTTTATTATGCTTTTCTTTCTCTCACTGCTTACTGCCAGAGTGTTTCAATATCCAACAGGTCTTGTCTTGAGCAGATATGGGTAGTACAGATCCTGAGTCAGCAAGTTTGCAGACTTAACAATGCATATGCTCAGATTCACCCCATGCAGCAAAAGCTTGAAACTCCCTAGGCCATCCGCTGCTGAATCAGAGCCACACATCTCCACAAGGCATACCAGAAGTTCAAATTATTCGCATCAGTGTACATAATTTTGTATTTGTCAGCATAGAAGCATATGTGTTAAAAAAAAATTAAAAATCCAAAGCTTTCGCCAGCTTTGTATCAAGAATGGAAACAATCCCGAAGAGATTTATTTAATAGAATATATACTCTCATACTTCTTTTGAAGCTGCAAGGGAAAATGAGCTATAAAGACACGTCTGCTAGTATAGTTCTGCCTCTTAAATCCATGGCTTCTGAATCCATAGCATACTCTGGCTTCAAGAGGACTTCTGAAAGCAACACAAATGTCTCTGAGAATTTTACCTGCAAGGGCAGATCTGCAAGGGATTTTAATTAAATGTCAGCACCTATCCAAAAGGTGCACTTTTTTAGAAGAATCTACTGAGTTAGAAGTCTGTTTCCTTATAAATCATACAGGAAAGATGGCATCCACAAAGACATGCTGAGCAAGGAAACATTTCAGGAAATGCTGAGATTAAGCATATGCCTTAAACCCCTCCTTACTCTGCAATTTATTTTTGGATTAGAGGAGAAGCTTCCTCCGTTAGGGATTCATGATTCTAAACCCCAGAGTTACAATGTTTTTCTCCCTAATGAAAGGGGTTTCCTTTTCTAGCTTTTGGATAATAAAGGACCTGAGAAATGCATATCTAGTTTTCTTTGACACATGGGACTGCAATCTCCCACCTCCCAGAGGAGTGCTCCTTCTCCCCACCCAGAGCTTTCCTGGATAATTAAGTAATCACTGCAACAGACAGAAAGTGAGAAGTACTTGATAGTCACCTCCCCTCCCCCAGAGAAAGAAGAAGCTGGGTTCCAGTTCGTGAACCAGTGTATGTATTTAATACTAAGTAATCATTACAGCAGTGACTGGAATCCAGATCTCCCTTTTTCCCAGGTGACTGCCTTAAGTACCAGACTCTTTCTGTCTTCTGAGAAGCTTGTTCTTTCACCAGCTTAATGAATATTTAATCACTCTCTCTGAAGTGGAACATCACATCTCACAAGGAGAGGCTGTGAGCAGCCAACCCCAGAAAATCTACTAGCCTCATCTTAGAACATTTTGGTGAGAGATGCAGTTTCAAATCGCTAACAAAACAATTAATTGAATCAGAATTTTCTACTTTAGATGAGAACAAGTTCATATTTGACTGAAAGCATATGCTCATTTCTACTTTAATACAACAAATCCTGAAGGACTTGGCAACCACCATTCACCTACAGGGACATAGAACTCTGCAAAGTACATCAGGAGTTAAGCCTATTCACATCATATCACATGTACAATAGCTGTGTTGAATAAAATAACTCAAAATCCAAAGATTGCATAGGCATGTGTTACACATCTAGCAGATCAGGATTTAGGCAATTACCAGACTGTCCAGAAGCAGATTTTAGACTCTTGGATGATTTTAATAATGAAGCACTAGCTGCTTGGGCACAGACTCAAGAAAGTATATCATCTCCTAATTTCTTCTCAGGAGTTAGGGAAATTAAGAACATTAATTGGGCAGTCACCGACTGCCTAAATTGGATACTCAGGCTTCTTAATTGATTAGTGCAGAGAGCTAGGCAGCAAAGAGCAATCCAGAGAGTTTACCTGCTGGGAGCAGACTCACTTAAAGATAGCTGTTATGAAACATTAGCCACAGAATATAGCTATATCACTGCCTCCCTCTGAAGTTTAGACATTGGCATTAGGAGCTTAATTCAGTTGCCTATATATAGACATCGAAAGCTGTATGTAGCCCTCTGGCTGTCCCATAGCTGAAACTGCAGAGGAACAAAAGTCTCACTTAGAACCTGTACCATGTCCACCAGCTCCACAGACAGATAAACCTAAGGTATTTGAAATGATGTTGGGGACTTATGAACAACAGAAACAGATTTTGAGTAAAAGATTCAATACCATACTGTAGCAATGTAAATTTTAGAGTCTGTATGTACGTGTAAGCCAATAATGTAGTTGTCTAAGTGAATGGGGATTGTGGGTATGGTTCCTAAATGAGTCGTGGAAGCCCCTTTGGATCCATGTCATATTCAAGAGCCCTCAGTTTGAAGAGTATCTGAGATAGCACTTGGAGCCAACAAGTGGAGAACCAAATCTGGCCTTCAACAAATATAGACAACAGAGTTCAGAGGACTATTCAAGTGACCAAATACAGCAAGAATCCAGTGTACTTAGCTGAGGATAACCTCTTAAAAGAACAGGTTTCATGTGACAGTGATGGCTGCAGTCAGTTACAATGGAATAACATCTTACAACAAAGATTTGTTGGACTGGAGGGAAAGCAGACCTAAGCAACTATGAATGACTCAAGAAGAATTTGCGAAAAGCAACACTACCTATTCTGCCATTTCTTTGCATTGTCAGTGACCAGTGATTAATGAGTGTTACACAGGAGTCCATCTCTAACAAGACAAAATATAAGTCCTTTAAAAACCTGCTGACATGAGTGTAATAAACAGGATATTTCTTGGAATGTAGATTATGAGGTTCAAGTCATTGCAGGCTACAGAAAGTCCTGAACCCAAATCTTGAAACACTGCCTTAATTTTAAGGCTTTCTTAGAGAAAACATCAGGATCAACTCCAATTTTACTTTAGTAGGCACACAAGACCCCTGTAAGCCAGTAAGACCCCTTGTTTAGATACTAGGACATCAATACACTGTTGGCTTTGGAACTGAAGATCTATCAGTTTATGATCCTAAATCCTAATATATCTACCCATCTTCCCAATGGAATTCAGAGGATAAGTAAGACTGAGACACTTAAAAATTTTCTGGGCCTCCCAGGGTGAACTGGAAGCTGAACAGAAGGTTAGAACATCAGGGTTTGGCCTTGGGTCTCAAAGGTAAAATTAATCTCATCTCACCTAACATTAGTTCTACAGCTTAAATACCCATGACCAGGCCAGTCACTCTAGATTTCCTTTATCATTGTCAAAGGCAACTTCAAGGGTATAAGTCAACTCTCCATAAAATCAATGTCTGAAGTAGGTCAGAGAGGGACTCATTTTCCTAAATATAGTATCTAGTGCCATTCCAAATATCACAGGATATCAGCCTGGCCTCAACTGTAATTTGGTAAGTCAAGTATATAGGTTCTGGTTTGTACCTGCCAGTCCAACATACAATATATTTATGGTGGGTATGCTGCCACCTCACCAATGGCTCTTGGCACCTCTGTAAGAAAAGTAACCAAGTGCCTTTAGTCCCCTGATCCAATGAACTGAATCACCTGTCACTATTCTGTCTGAGATTTCCATATCACCATTTGTGAAAGGCATATGAAGAACTGGAATCGTGACATTTCTAGCAGTTCTTCTTAGTGTAACAGGAAGGAGCATTCTTGTAAAAAACAAAACCAGCGTTACATCACAAGCCATTTTACAGTTTTACACCTAAAATCTAGTTTTTTAGTTATTTTGAAATACAACTATCCTAGAAAATTCTTTTGAAAGGGAAACAAAATAACATGTACACTCATTAAGTATTAATACCAAAATGTAAACTATGAAAACACACAGTTTTATCTTAATCCAACAGTGTTGTACTTTTTTTCATTTTTGTCTTAAATATACAACGTTATTATGGGTAAACAACTGTTATAAATATTTTAGCACAAACTGGTTCAAAAATAATATTTTTCAGGTATATTATTTCCTCATACCTTCAGAAATAGGTAGAAGTAGAAATGTATATTTTACATAATAGTGATACATAAAGGAATATATGGCTTAGAGTTAAGGTTCATATGTCATATCTTTCTTCTTTAACATGAGTATTCATTCTATGGGCAAAATAAGATAAAAGATATCTCTTATTATGCCCTTCCTTGGTTTTAAGTGTTTATAAATACCATGATAAGTAGGAACATCTTCTTCCCAAACATCACCTCCTTTTTAAAATACTTGTTTCTGAAGATATTTTAATTGGTTTTGCTGTTAAAACTCTTGATGTCCTTTTTATCCATACATATTAAATACTTTTTCCAAGCAGTATGATTTAACCAATGGCAACCAATTAGAGGTTAACAAATGCTCATGTATTTTCACCCTCTCCAATCTGTCTGGTTAAGAGTTAATAAGTAAGCTTCCTAGTTTTTAATGAGTCTAGTGAACCAGAAATCTTCTACAGCAGAGGAAGGAAATTTTGCCTTTAGATTTTCCCCACTGAAGCTCTTTTTTTCCAAAGGAATCTGTCCAAAACCATCTACAGCTTCTGACTCCTGCAGCCGTATGAATGCACATGTACATATATTGATGTATGCAAAAAGTATGATATGTGTTCTGCTTTATACTTCTGCCTGCATTTTTTTAATGGTCAAATGACTACTGAAATCACCTTAATATTCTACAGGAATCTGCTGCAACCCTCTAAAAATGAAGAGAAACACGTACCTCCAAGGAGTGATTCATCCATCCTACATGAGATAGTTGTTTAGAGGTGGACTGAATTCCTATGAGATTTTGGGTTTTTTTTACACCGACTTCAAAGAGATCAGAACCAGTTCAGATTCAATGTCTACTTCTTGAATGTCTAAAGCCAGCTGAAGGAATCCAACTTAATTAATTAATTGTTCATCCCAAAGGAAGAGATCAGTATCACTGTATCTACACAAAAGGAACTGATGGTATACATGTAGACAGTGTAGTACAGCTTTGGAGAGTATTAACTACTGCCCTCACACCCACTGTCATTACCTCCTCACTACCTCTCTGGGAGAGCTACCAAACACAGTTGATTGTCTCAGCTACTTTTACTTTCCTGAATGTATCAATGACATGAAGTCACCCCTAACTCTCAGGCCCAAATGATACAAAATTGTCCTGACCAAGACTAATGTCCTCATGTTGGCATTTTTGGTACCTCATAGAACTAGGCCTTTATAGCCCACAGACCTTTTGCTGGGGTCATGTGGCCTTTAAGTCAAGTTATGGGGTGAGAAAGGGGAGAGGAAGAGAAGGCAGGCAGTGTTTAAAATATCTGAAACAAGGTGCATGATACCCATTGAAGTAATTCTGAAGAGCAGATCACAGAATAAGAGAATGCTAGGGGTTGGAAAGGACCTCTGGAGATCATCTCGTCCAGCTCCCTGACTAAAGTAGATTCACCTAGAGCAGCTTTCACATGATCATGTCCAGATGTAAGTAACAAAAATTTAAAAATAGCCGATGATATAGTCTTTCAAAACACATTTTGCAATTGACTGCAGGGGGAAACAGGATGCTTTTTACCCGCTTTTTTCCTGCTCTCCTCTTTGCCCCCTTAAAAAGGCAAAGAAACCAAGCTGAATTTGTGATACAGCAGAAAATTTCTGAAAAAAATGAGTTTCTGAAAACTTGCAGAACATGAAGCCCAACCCAACAATCTGCTGTTGTTCCATTCACAACTGTAAAGTCATTCTCATCTTCCCACACCTGCAGCCAAAATGAAGTCCTGAATGAACAGATTCCCTCTGTTCACAAGTTCTTTTAAAACGTACCTGAAAGCCCTGTAGACCTGTTCCACAAAGGATGAGGTAAGGATGTATAGCTGTATAGCCTCTCCAAGGCTGGGTAACTAGTTGAGGCTTTCTGTCTGTGCTAAAGCCAGTGGGAAGGATAAGCATCTCCAGAGAGATCTGCTGCCAGTCAGTTCTCTTCAGATGAAACCAATCTCCATTCATAAATGCTCTACCTCTGTATTCATGCACAACAGCCAAATCTAACTCTCAGCTTAGACTAAGCAACTTGCCTTTTTTATCCTTCAAGGTAGATGAGATGAACACACGGCTCGTTGACCACTCTCTGTGGTCACAAGGTTCACCCTGTGCTGACTGATACATAGAGAGCTGCCACCCAGCATGACTGATGTGCCTTATTAAGTCAGTCAACACATGAATTCCATCAAATTCACATCTGGGACATCAATTATAGCATCTATCTTAGGATCTCCCACCTGCAGTTGCCTTAGTAGTGGTGGTAATCACATTTACTCTGATAGTAAGAAACCCTGAGTCATGTACAAAGCAGCATGCAGAATAGTGTCCAGCCTAAGGGTTGCAACACGGGACAAAGAACAGTAAAAGATATAGACAAAATATATATGGGATGACAGCAAATACCATGTTTCCTCTATAAAGAAGTGAGAGGTGGGATAGGAAGAATAAGCTGAAGTAAATGGAATAAGCTACACAGAAATGGTGTGGTTAGGTAGAGGCACCGAGTTCAGTCAGGGTGAGGGGGAAGTTTTCTTTATATCATGTCTAGACGGTATCATAGAAACCTTCTCCTTGGGATCAGTGGGCATTCCAAATCCATGTGCTGCTTTTAAAATGAATGTGGAGGAAAACTTCAGCTTGATTATTGCCCACATTGCCCATTATTAGAGATTGTATGGAGACCACCAAGCTCATTTCACTTTAGATTATGGAATGAACTAAAATTTAGGTCCTCGAGGTGAAAAGCTAGTATTTTATCCACTACACTGAAGAAGTTATTTATTTTTTTCTATTAAGCAACTGTGAAAGGAAAGATTGTGTAATGACTAGAAGTACGCTGTAAATATCAGGGTTACCAAAAGTCACAGAGGAACCTTTCAAATAATCTGAAGAGGTGATAGAATAATAAGGCACATTTGTAGTGATGCAACAATGATTAACCCTACACATTCACTTTCATTTGCATTAAAGAAGAAGGCTATTATATTTCCATGTTTTTACCCTACCTAAGATGTTTGGCAGGTTGGCAGGTTTACTGTCAGTGAATACACATGTGCATACGTGTGTCCATCTATGTGCTTAAGTATTTATGTTGAGAAACATATCTAATACTTCCAAGTTCTTCATGTTATGAAATAGTGCACATATATTATCCAATATTTTGCAGATGCACTATTGTAGACCACTTAGGTTGCCCAATTATGAGAATCCAGATTATGACACTTTAGCAGCTGCTAAGGACTGCTATTTTGGGAAGTCCTACCAAAAACTGTAAGACTCTTAGGACATGAATTAAACATGCACAATTTGACCCAAACTGTTCTTTTCACAGAGCACCACGAGCTGTTTGTGTTCTCCATCTTATGCAGAGACTGTTGTCCCTCCTGCCTCTCAGACATTCTGTGGCTTGCCTTATCCTTTACAGATCAGCTCTTGCAAAGCTAAGAAGAGATCACTGGAATGCCTGATTCAATTATCTATATAAACCAGCATATATTCACATCATTGTTCAGTAACAATGTTTTGAAATCCTACATTGAGCAGGCAATTTTAACTGGAAAGTTTGACTGGCAAATTTAACTGGAAAAGGCTATTTAATATTGAAATAAATAACCAGGAAGGAAGAAACCATGAATCATTGGGATGGTTAAGAAAAAATAAACAGGAAGCAAGTCACTGAAAAAAGCAAGGATAAAATTAAACAGTAATGATGATTTATAGCAAGATACTCTGAGACATGACAGAAGTCTCAGTACACCAAAAGGAAAATCTTGTTTGCTCAAATTATTTGTTTCTTCTGTCTAATGAATGTAATTCTAATATACAAGTGATAACACTGGCATTTCTTTGAAATGTTGATTCAGTTTAATTATGAAAATCACCAAGGTATTTTCTGGCTGCTGCATCACTCCCTGTACTAAGATTAATCACATCAACATCATTCATTTAATCTTCAAAGAGGAAGCAGTTGTCCACAAAAGCCTTCAAATAGCTTCATTAGTGCAATTTTTCAGACTCAAACACTTAGCTGGCAGTATATGATTGAGAGTAAGGAAGGTCATTATATTCCTCTGTTTCCTAATCAAATTTACTTTTTAATATTTCTACTTCTTTTTTTTTTTTTTTTTTTTTACACAAGAGTAAACTCACCGGTCTTGTCCTTTGTTTTGGGCAACCAAGCCATATGCAATTTAAATACAGACAGAATATTTGGTGGATATCAAGTTTTACTCAGAATGCAATGAGATGAATTTGAACCCGAATGTGGTCCTCTGCTGAGCTCAGCATACAGATTGTTTAACATACAGATTGTTTTTGTCACCAATCATGAGCACAAAAGACCTTAAGTGTGTTTACTTAAACATGCAAACAGGGTTAAAAAGGTGAAACACAGAGCAATGTGCCTAATGTTTTCAGTGCCAGACTGAGACTTATTAATAATGTTTTATAGAATAAAAATAAGTCCAGCCTCTCCCCATTATTAATATTTAATTACATGCTAAGAGCTTCATCCTCTTCAGTCTCCCATGGCTGCTGAAAAGACTTTCCCCTGCTTCATAACACTTACAAACTTCTCTAGCACAACCCTGTGCATTTTCAGAAAATTGTGATACCCAGTGTCCAATTATCTGATATTCTGGCACAGTCTTTGAGCAGTTTAGTTTTTTAAACAATATATCCTTGCAGCCCAACATATTCACACCGAGCATGGCAGCTCACTACCGGTGGCAACCTTGTCAGGCACAATGATGCTGCCTGCATAGCACTAACATGGGCACTGATCAAACTGTGCTTAGTTCTATTACTGAAAACCAAAGCTGCCAGGTTTAGTTTTGAAGCTTTAGAAAGCAAAGACTTTATTATGAAGTTTCTGCTAACATTTTTGCCTTCATCTGTCAGTGTCTTGTGCAAAAATCAGTCAATCAGAAAAGGAGAAGCCTTGAGATGTCAGGCAGCAAATTTTGATTAAAAAAAATTTTGATCAAAATTTCAAAAATAGAAAGTTTCTGTTGAATTGCCATGATTGCAAACTCATTCAGAGGCTGCCCATAAGTACAGAAGGATGCATTTGAACCACGAAGGTGTTTGTTTTATTAAATACTGGATTTCATTTAGAGAGAGGAGCACAGCATAGTTCCATAACTACAAAAGCTTCAGCTGTCACTTTTTCTCAGGTAACTGTTTTAATTCCTTTCCCTGGCATACAAACAGTTCTCATGCTCCATCCTTGGTTCAACTAAAATCAACTGTTGTATGAAAGAACAGTATAAAACATAGACTTCATGTGGTTCTCAAGCTGACCACTCAAAAAGTGTAGAGGTGAGGCTTTTATAACCAAGGGTCTCCTTCACAAGCTAGGATTTTCTTTGAGCTTGTTAAAAAAATAAAATTTTTTTTAAAAAAATCAATATTCTCAAAAGCTCTCACCTGCACCATTTATAGTTGAGACTTCTCCATTTCTAGTCTGGAGCAGTATTTAGTCATAGCAGAAAAAAATTAAGGTATATTACAAAATCAGTTTACATACTAGTTTCAGCCCCTATGTCAGTCTATTAAATCCAGTGGACTATTTTTTTTCCCTTGTAATCTCTTTGGCTATGGAAAAGATTCCTGCTGGAGGACTCCTGACAAGAGATTGAACAATATTCGTGGAAATAATTTCATTTGGGGCAGGGGTCAGGATGCAAAACAAACCAACATAGTGGGAAAGTCACAGCAGCTGAAATAGTTACCACAGATGAAGTGCTACAGGAGCCATCAGAGTTTGTCTCCACTGGTATTTATAAGTCTTTTACCACTGCAATATTTTAAGCTATGCTGTTATCCCATCCTTATCTCAAAGTGTTAGATTCCATATAGACCTACTGCAATTCCAATATATCAGAACTTTACTTGCAGGAGCCAAGGGCTTTTGTGGAGTATTTTACTGAAGAAAAACATCAAGTTTGAGGTTGGAGTACCTGCACTTTTAAAAACCTTTCCATTAATTGCTTTCAGATCTTGTCAGTAGAACTTGGCAGTATGAGGCCACATGTTTCAAGCTGTGAACAACAGAGGGAATGACCAGGCTTATCCTACAATTTGTCCCACTTCACTGGAATACTTAGAAATTGTTATGCAAAGTAAGCTTATTTCTGCTTCTACCTTCTCCCTGCAGGGCATAGCAGGGGGAAAAATAACTATTTGACTGTGCACTTTTAAGCAGGAGTCTTTTTAAAAAGAAATCCCTGGAACTGTTCCATCCACAGTCAGCTACCCTCATAGTTCAGTACTAGGATCAGTGTGTTTTTAATAACTTAGACATAAAGGGCTACACTCTTTGAGTAACATTTAGGCTCTAGCATTCTGTCCTTTTTATTCAGATACTGTTACCCTTGGGAGCCCCAAAGCTTCTTGGTCTCAGTCAGGCTTTAATAGAAGGAAACTTCTTCAAACAGGTCTTTCTGTGACAAATGTGGGTATACTACTGCTCTTTACTGTTCTCAAATCTGTTTCCCTAATTACACAATACTTCTTTGATTACAATGAATTGTATAATGAGTCCAACCAAGATGTATGCTGCAAGTACTGATTCAGTTATTACACTAAGATGTAAAATAAAGATAATCACAAGGAAATAATTTTCATTAATTTTGCCTCACACCGTCCATTTATGAGACATTCATTTAGGCTGGTTGGTTTAATTTTAGCTATAAATGCCCTTTTGTTATTAAAGTAAAAACAGATTCCTTTGTAAGCGATAATGTGCACAACAAGCATAGATTCAAGTATGAATATATTTATATCTTAAAAGTAAGAGACAAATAATCTGTAGCCCATAAGGGTGACAACAAATACAAATATATTTAGATCACAGCTAAAAAAAAATTAAATTCACCCCTCTGAGGGTCATGCTCTGCCTTTTTTTTTTTTGTAATAACAATACACAAGTTTTCAATCAACATTGGTACTGAGGGAAAAACCTTCTTCACAGAGCATGCACAGAGCATGAAGAAGTAGAGATTCACCTTTCTGGCCACCTTCTTTCCTGTCTTCTATATATCCTCATAAAATATTTACTCTGCTTCTGAATGACCACTCTGATTATCCTTAGACTCCTTTTCAGATTCCCTGATGATGTCATGGAAATGTTAAACCCATTATGCTAAGCTAGGACCTCCATCTACTGTGACCTCTTGGCTCTAGCTTCTAAGGACAGCATGATACTTTTACATAAAAGTTAGTCTTCCTTCAGGTCATCAATAGATGGACTTATAATACATCAGGACTTCTATCAGTATCAGTAAAATTTCATCAAGGCCACGTAAAAAGTCCAAATCCATCCAGTATTTACAATAAAGTGATTAAAATGTATATTAAAAGGTAAAATTGTTTTCTACTGGAAAATAAGCATTTATATTATTTCATGGGTCCACCCCATAGGTAACACATGACATTTCTTTTCATTAAGCTATCAGGGAAGTGATTAGTGACTAGCACCTTGCTCTAATTATCTTTAATGTAGTGTTTCAAATTGATCATGCATAATGCAATTAGAAATCATAATTAAATTAATTTATATTGATTTAAGCCTTTATAAGTTGATAATAACTCTAGCCCATTAGATTAATTCCTATAAGCCAACATTAATATTTTCAATATGCTGAAATATTTCCCACCCACCCCCCCTAGCTCCCCCTCCTCATCCTTTGCATAGGGCACTGCATTCAGGAGCTCACAGAAAGTGGCTGCCAGGGGATGCTGCCTGGCAAAGACCCCCGGAACCAGCGGGTTCCAGCTCGCCAGACATGGTCCTTCGTGGTCCCGGCACCAGTGGGTGGTGAGGAAACGACTGGCTAGTTGGCTTTCATGAGAGAATAGGGCCCGGAATAATGCCCGGGATGGCAGAGGCCCTTTCCATTTCCATGGAGACCAAAAGACCCCGGCAGCCGCCCAGGAAGAAAACACAGGGGACGGGAGTCAAAAAGCGAGGGGAAGGGTGGGGGGAGGAGGAAAGGGGGATATTTAATGAAGGAAACAAGCTCCCAAAATCAAAGCAGCTCACGGCTGTGATATCCCCGCTGGCCGGGGAAGGGTGGGGGCCAAGGGGCATCCCCAGGCAGGGAGCGGTGGGACCCGAATTGAGCGGGGGACCCGGCCGGGCACAGGACGTGGGGAGCCCCGATGGGTGGGCGATAGTCTCGGCTCCCTGGGGTTTGTGTTGGCGGCTGGAGCCGGCCCCTCCAGACTACAAGCTCCCAAATCTCTCCTCTCCTGAGAGTCCCCACCCCCCAGCTCCCTTCCTCCCAACCAAGAAGCTCCTGATAGTTATTCCCCCCCTCCCCCCAAATAAACTTGTTCCACGTCGCCCCTTTTTTTCGAAAGGATTCTACGTAAAAATAGAGGCAATAAATCCCCCGGCGTGGGGTTTCGCGGACTAGACAGCACTCTCAAACGGGTGTGCTTCCATCCCACCCTTTCCTGACACCTTTCAATCAGAAACAGATGGTCCAAGGTCAAAATAAGTTTTCCTGCCCGGCTATAACAACAATCGTACAGTGGAGGGTTAACAAGACGTTTAATAAAACAATTTATGCTTAAATAATATTTCTTTTAAACTAAAATCGGGGTTTGCAAATTAGGATTTGGTTTGAGAGGCGTGAATTCTATTATATGTACAATTTAATCACAGGATATTTAAAATAGACATTTCCATCTAAAATCCAATCAGAAATCAACACAGTACCTCGAGGCATTAAAATGATCATCTCCATTTTGCATTTGTAAACTGGTAGAAATAAATGTGGCTTGTGGATACCAAGAGGTCAAGTGCGGCTGCTCAAATATTTTTCTTACAAAATGACGGATTTATTAGACAAATAAGTAGCCCGGCTGATGCAAAACCCCCAGTGATTGAATTTTGACGTTGAGTCAACAACAACTCGAACTACATCAGTGCTCCAAGATTTAGTTATGATGGTAGAGATTACTGAACAAATAGGAGGCAGAAATGAATACAGATTTCCTAGGATCTGCCCCTGGCACCCTCTTCTTGACATTCCCCTCCATATGCTATCCCTATTCACAGTGTATTCCAATTAAAGGACCGAGCTATGTCTTCTAATTTTACAAGAACTTTTAAATAATTAGTCTGGTGTGTGTTAAAAGGGAAAGCTTCAGACATAAGGGGATTTCAGTCCCTTTAGGATCTCTCCCTGGCTTTGCAGTTATCTCAGTCTCTTCCGTGAGGGAAGGGTGGAAAACGCCTCTGATTTGATTGCAGAAAGCTATGAACCCTGAACAAACTGCCGTATGCAAACACAGGCATCCTCCCTTCATTTCCAGCCCATTGAAAGAAGATGGTTTGGGGGTTTTCGGTCTGGATTTGGGGGCGAATTTTCCCTTCCCCTCCCCCCTCCCTAGTGGAAGGGATGTTGAGGCTCCTTCATTCCTGGGCAAATCTGCCCACGGGTCTATAAAACAAGGTTGGTCTGCAAGCTGCAGAGCCTCGGCAGACGAATTTTTTCCCTCTGCACCTTCCTCCTTCTCCCCTCCCTCTTTCCTTGCCCCCCATCCTCCCCACCCCGAGGTGGATGTGTACCTAAGAGAGGGAGCCGGCCGGGAGGTAGGGATGTGCTGGGAAGCCTACGTGAGCTCTGGGAAAGCGCTGTTATTCCTGCTTCATTTCTTCAGCGCTTTGGAGCGTTACTTTTACTTGCTAATCACGAAGGGGAGCTTAAATAATTGAGAGTACGTTTAAGCATAAAGCAGTCAGTTTCTAATCTTTTCAGGGGAAAAGGGACTAATCTGCACCTGCTGTGAGAGCCCTTTTTTTATTTATTCTGTATATTACTTCCACTCCAAGCTGGACCTGATGGCTCCAATTACAGTTGAGCCTTGCGGAATCCCTACCCTCTCTCTCATAGCCCCTTTCTGTAATCCCCTCTTCTCCACAGGTATAAACTTTTCCTTGACAGAGAAGAGGGAGTGGGCAGATCTTACTAGACACCATTTGCCTGAGATTTTTTTTTTTTTTTTTTTTAAGTGAAGCTCTTCAGAATTCCCAGGCTCTCCAAAATTTGCCTTCTTTTTATTGCCTTTACTCTGCCACATGCATATTTGCAAAGAAGAGAAACAAACACTGTCTGCCTGGGATATCTGAATTATTTTTAATAAGGAGTGGTTCGACATCGGATTTTAGGCTAGATTTTATCCTATTTAGCATTTAGGGAAAAAATTGTTTTAATCAAAAAAATTTTTCTCCCACTAAATATTTTTCAATGCCGAGCTTCTCAGTGTATTGCCAAAGTTAATTCGAGATTTATATTTCTGTAATCTACTTAGGATGCAAAAAGAAAAAAAAAAAATCCTGTCAAATTAAAGTGAGTCCTCCTGTCTTGCCTGCTCCCAGCAAAGAACTTGCAGCAGCTAATAAATCCAGATGGAGTTCCTCATATAGCCCGGTGCAGAAATAATTATTGTCCTGGCTTGTTTCATGTCAGAGGCCTCTTCGGCTCATCTGTCATGAAACCAATTTCACTTTATTTACATCCATTTGCTAGTTTAATTACTGTGCTGATGAATAGCCTGAAGGAATTAAGTTACGAGTCTTTGGAAACCTAAAACGACAGATATATGGGTTACCTTTTAAATAGAGGAAGAAAATGATGGGTGGCGTGTGCACCAAAATTTAAAAGTAATAAGAACCTTTCCTTAGGGAGCTGGAAATGCAGAATCAACTGACACTCAGCCCCTGTATTTACCTCGGTCTCGATCTAAAGTATTGCTTATACAGGCTTTCATATTTTTGCAGGTTAAATGCTATCTGTATTAAAGCAAAGCTTCCAGAAGATGGGTTATCAGCTTTAGATCTAAACACAGATGCAATCATTATTTTTCCAGCCATCAGAAGGGGAATAAAGGTCAGCAAATAAGTCTGTCTTAAAGGCTGACTTCAACCTAACCTATGCATTGTACCATACAACAAAATCAAGAAGTTTACTACACAGTGGATGCAATTGCAGAAGTTGTCTCAAGCATTTCTTCCCCTTAACTGGCCTCTCTGTGATGCACTGTACCAAGAGGGAATTTCAACCAGCTGGAGAACCTTGATTTTTTAATGTAAACCTAAGAAAAACAGTTTATCCTTGTGTCCCATGTCCCTGGTCTAACCCACATCCTGTCCCTTTCTGTGGGTATTTTCCAGACATTTCCAGTACTTACACTCTTGCCGCTTGGCCTGGATATTAGAGGTAGGGAATATGCCTGAATCACTTACACTTGCAGGAAACCCTGCTGTAGGATCCTGGCACACAGAAATGATCCTTTCCTCCCCATCCTCCACCACTCAATAACTTTGGTGCATCTGAGTAAAAGGTGTCCTTTTTGTTTTCCCTCATTCATAATAAAATATTAAAAAAAAAAAAAAAAAAAAGAAAAAGTAAAAATAATTCAACAGTCTTGGAGCTAGGCTGGGACTCATGATTGCCCGGGCTGTGCCCCTATGGACTGCCAGGATCGAGGAGGAGCCCGTGTGAGCCTGCTCATAGTAACCTTGAAGAGAAACTCCCCCAAACCACCCCATGTTACAAGTTAGGAGCAGGATTCAGAGCCGAGAGCTCTTGCTTCTCCTCGGGTGCTAACCTTGGCATTCGATACATCAGGACATCTTTATTTGACTGCACCACAGAAGTTTGGAAGGGCCCGCCTCTTGGTTTTTGAGGGCTGCATGAAAAATTAATGTACAGAGGAGCTTTTACACTGCTCTCCTACACAGACTACTTCTCCCTCTGCTCCCGGAAATTCTGTGGATCCGGTGCTTTTCTGGATCTCCCGGGTTTAGTCACCGTGTGACAAACCTCCCGTGAAGAGGTGACGTGCTGCAATAAGTAATGCAGCACATGTCAAAGTGATAAGGGGCGGTCAGAGGTCTGGTTGCGTGTAGGGGAGGTGATCCTAGAAAAAAAACTTCCTCGGGGGCAGCCTCCGCAAGGAGAAGGCTGAGGGAGAGGACAGAGATCCCCTTTGTCACTGAAGTTGAGTAGTCTTTTAAAACCAAATCCTTTGCCGGGGGAAACGTGACACGTTCCCCCCCCCCTCCCCCTCTTTTCCCCTCCCCCAGCCCCGTCCTCCCTAAAATCTCTCTATCGGGTGACCTGAGCGGCTTGCAGGAGTATATAAGAAAGAGAGCAAACTAAAAGACAGTCACAGCTGCGTGGTAGAGCTACTCCGGCTCTTTACATGCGAGACAAATTAAAAGAGAAAGTATACAGCAAAATAGGGTAGGGTATTAAAAGCTCCCTTCCCCCGGCGTACTCCACACCCCCCCACCCCCCCCTCCGCCTCTCTCCTCGTTCCCTCTCTCCCCCCTTTGATTAATAGATCCATGTGGCTAACGGCCTGACATATGGTGTGCGAAGCAGCTTGAGATGGTACCTCAGGCATACCCCACGGCCATTAACATATTACAGGCTGATGTGCAGGCAGAGAGACACACAGACAGAGACAGACAGGCAGACAGAGACAGGCAGACAGACAGACAGACAGACGCAGCCTCTCCCCCCCCCTCCTCAGCTCTCTCCCCATGGCGTTCCGCCGGAGCTCTCCGTGGTGCTGAAACGGCCGCCGCTGCACCCCCCCCCCCCCCCCTCCCGCCTCCGCCCCTCTCCGCCCCCCTCCGCCTGCGCGCAGCCTGAGGCGGCCTCGCCGCGGTAGGGTTCAAAAAAAAAAAAAAAAGCCGGCGCGCAAACAACACACTCCCACACCCCCCGACTTGATAGTGCCGCTTGCAAGCGAAGAGGCGGCAAGTGACAGCAACATCACTCCTAGTCCCTAAAATAGGAATTTATCTCGCTCCGGTTTTTTTTATTTTTTTTTTTTTTTCCCTTTCTTCCCCCAGCATCTAAGGAAAGAAGGCGTTGCTATATATAAAAACTTCGCAGCAGAGAACACAAATATTTCCTTGCGTGGAAACCGATGGCATTTAAAACGCAGTTCTAACTTGCAGAGCAGAAAAGACATCTTTCTGCAAAATAACCCAAAAGTCAGGAAACTCGAACACCTGGCAGCGGGGAGGAGAGGCTGCTCCCAGCCGAGTTGTTTGGGAGAGGGAATTACAGTGCACGACACAGCGGCTGAGAAAGCAGCAAAACCCTAAGATTTATTTAATCCATTTCAAGGGTTCTGACAGAAACATAAATCACTCCCTGCACTTTGCCTTTTAGCCTCCTGTAGATAACTGCCCTAGCTCTTTTGAACTTTGTTCTGGCTGTTTTGTTGGGAATAAATGCTAAAGCTAGATTAAACGTTTCAGGTGGCTTCATCTTCTGATTTCAGGAAAATAGTGTTAATAAGGAGCTTTGATGTTGTTTTACTTTCAGACTGTATGCCTTAAGGCAGAAAAACGCATAAAGGTAGCTGGGAAAGTAAATTGCCAGAAGCGAAGAGCACCCTCCCTTTCAAAATCCTGTAAGTACTCCTCTCTCCTACATCAAACCCACCCGAGGCAGAGCAGTCCTAGTTGTTTGGAGATTTCCAGGCTTTTGCAGACATCTCCCATTTCAATGCACACATGACGATCTGTGTGCCTGTATTTACGTAAGGGCACTCTAGTATTATCAGTTGTTCATGAAAATTAAGATTACAGAGGAAAATACCAAAGGCTCATCGCGATAGGTGTGGGGTTTGCTTTGGGGTTTGTTTTGTTTTGTTTTGTTTGGGTTTTTTTTTTTTGTTTTGGTTTGTTTGTTTGTTGTTTTTTAATTTTTTCTTTTCCCTAATAAACATAAAAAAATCTCTTAGGGAAAATAATTCTAGTGATCTGTGGAGAGGAGTAAAGCCGATGCAACATGATCAGAGAACTGTAGACCTCCACCACACTGAAACAACCCATGATAAAAGTTCCACATGCTGTGCTTTTGGGGTCTTTCTAGCTATTCTGTCAGCAGCTTTCTTCTCTTCTTTCGGGAGCCCAGCACATCAGCATCGCGTATTCCTCTCACACAATCAATACATTTTGCATATCACGAATCTCTCACGCTCGCTCTCTCTTTCCCTCTTTTTGTTTGCCTCTCGGAAGTGGACGGGTTTCTCCACTCAGCTTTTCTTTTAAGAAATTAGTGCTGACGATACAGAGTCTGCAAAGCAAGCTGTGCACGGTAGCTGCTGCTACTCACTGCTTCCTCAGGTCAGAAATTTCGCTGGAACCCACCACAGCAACCTCTGGAGCAAGAGGTTTGGTTTCAGACAGACACAGCTCGCCTCTCTCCAGTCTCTCCTCTTTCACCCCCCACCCCCCCTTCTATTCCTCTTACAGCAGAGCTTTAATAAAGTCACATAAGTGATTGAAATTAACATAAATCATTATTAGTTATTAGGATTTGCTCTAAATTACTCTGTGAATATAACACCAAACCCCATCTGCCACTCCTGCTCTAGCAGCAATAGATTGCAGATAAAATAAATGTCCTTACCCCATTAGAATGTTCCTGTCTCTGTAGCCAAAAGCCAAACAAAAGCAATAAATACAGAGCTTTTTTCTCTCCACTATTCAGCTGTGACTGTTTTCATCAGCTCTTCCTCTAGAAAAGCTCGATAGCTGCCTGAAAATATTGCATTTTATATCACCAAAGGGCGATTAATATTGCATTAACTGTATTTAACATTTTTTAAGCGCGAGTAATCTGAAATGAGTAAGTTTCTGTTACTAAATACAGGGGATGTCAGAGCTGGGGAAAACAGCTTAAAGTATCTGTATAAACAGATTATTTGTTTCATACTTTGTATTTTTATAATGTTATGGTATAGTGTGCTCTGTTTGAAGTAGAAGAAGCCATGCTAATGGTCTGTTTAAAGTATTCTGACACTGTCTGGAGACATCCAAGTCTCTGCCTTCATTAAATGTTTATTGTCGACACTTCAGTGAAAAAAAAGTCTTGTGTAAGTGAATTTCCACTGCTGGATGCTGTCAACACTTTGTTTTATTCTGATTCGCGTGTACAAAAGTTTGTATATATTATTCTGAGGTGAAGAGAGGCAGAGATTTAGTGAGCTATGATTAGTTACCAAACCAACTTTTGTTAGTAATTCGGTTTACATAATGACCACCATCAAGGACTGTTATGTATGGCGGCGCCTTGACTTCTTTCCGCGCAGCCTGTAAAAAAAGGAAAAAAAAAAAAAAAAAGTATTCTCGACGTGCTCGCCTCTTGTCAAGGAACATTTTTTTCTTTTTCAGATAAATAAATAGCTTTAAAATGCCCCCCTCCAAACTCACAGCTTTTACATATTTTAGCTTCGGCTTCTACTTGCAACTTGCTTTCTTTTATCCTGGTGAGGGATGTGCTTACTCCTCTGTCCCTCTCCTCACCTCGGTGCCTGCAGCAGGAGCTGTGTCTGCCTTTGCCAGGACTCCTCTGCTGAACCCCAGCTCCCGGTCTGTCACCTCCCCGGGAACCCTTCTGCCCCACACCCCGGCCAAGCAGGAGGGTGACCCGGTGTAACCACGGAAAGAGGCTGTTTTGAGACTTTTACGACTGTCTTGCGAAAATCAACGCGAAGCTGCAATTTATTTGCAAGGCATCAGTGCAGTGTGGGTTGTTTTGGGTTTATTATTATTTATTTACTTATTTATTTTTCGCATCAAACCTTTTAAATGCTTCCGCAGAGTGATTAACGTCTTATGTAATCAGATTTTTATATTATTATTATTATTAATAGCTATTCTTCCACCACCAACCCTCGCTTTCCGATCTGTATTTTTTTTTTTTTTTAAGATTAGGTCCTTAGCAACCTTTCCCCGGAGTTAGAGATGCTCTGGCATACTTAGGTGAAGGAGGCTGAAGGAACTGAAAATGCAGTTCAAAGGAGGACTCCTGTTTTCCCAGGGGGGCTGTGACTCCGCACAAGTTCAGAGATCAATTTGGGAAGTGGATTTGGCGTGCACAGCTGCCCCTTGACGGTGAAGCCACTGCAAGCCCTTTGGCTGCTGACACCGACAGAAATCCGCGGGGCTACCGAGGACCCTGAGCCCCGGGCCCTTCTGTCCGCGGAAACACAGCTCTGAGCCTGACTTAAAGTTGTATTTCCACTCAGGAGGTGAAACAACATACGGACGGGGAGTGGGGTGCGCACCCCGCGGCCCCTCCGCCCCCCGCGCTCTCAGCCCCCGCACCTCCTGACGCTGCTGCCGGTGGAGATAAAAGGAAAGGCGGAAAGTGGGCGCTTCCATCCGCGGGGTCCTGCCCCTGCCTCTCCCCTGTCCCTGCCTGTCCCCCGTCCCTCTGCCTTCCCAGCCCCTGCCTGTCCCCTGCCCCTGCCTGTCCCCCGTCCCTCTGCCTTCCCAGCCCCTGCCTCTCCCCTGTCCCTGCCTGTTCCCTGTCCCTCTGCCTCCCCAGCCCCTGCCTGTCCCCTGTCCCTGCCTGTCCCCCGTCCCTCTGCCTTCCCAGCCCCTGCCTGTCCCCTGTCCCTGCCTGTCCCCCGTCCCTCTGCCTTCCCAGCCCCTGCCTGTCCCCTGTCCCTGCCTGTCCCCCGTCCCTCCGCCTTCCCAGCCCCTGCCTGTCCCCTGTCCCTGCCTGTCCCCTGTCCCTCCGCCTTCCCAGCCCCTGCCCGCCCGCCGGTGCAGCAGCCACTTTCTGCTACGGCTCTTTCTTCGCAGCTTTCTATGTGACATCCTATTTTAAATTAACTTTTGGTCCCTGGATTTCATTCACCCGCCCGCCTATCTGTCTCTCAGTCTTCCCAGGATGCAAAGAGACTTCTTTGCCGTTTTACCACCTCGGTCCCATCTCTGAGACCTGTACATTCAGATAACCTATATATTCATGCACTTTTCTCCCAAACTGAGCCTTGTTTAGGTGCGAAGAGGTTGCAGAAGAGGAGATGGGGGGGAAAAATTGCTTTCCAAAAGCGGAAGGAGAAGGGGAAAGAGGAAAGGAGGGGAAGCGGTGCGGGGTGAGGGGGGGGGGGGGGTGGTGGTGTCGTGAAGCACGCCTCCCATCAAGCTGTCTTGACAACAATTACTAAAGTTTTTAATTAGCCTCTTGTTATAATTCATTTTATTAATTTTCTAAATCTCAGCCCATGAATTATTAACGGCGGCTCCGTAATTGTGTTTGCGGCGGTGCAAGTGCTGCCGGCGGTCCCGTCGAGACTGTCCCCTCCTGTGTCCCCTCCGCATCCGGGCCGGGAAAGGGGACCCGGGTACCAGCAGCAGGCTCCCGTCTTTTATCAACTCTTAAATAACATAATTACCGATAATCAGACTCTAGTCTGGCAGGTGGAAACAGGTCCCCAAGAGGATTGGAATTCTGCTGGTGATCTTTTAAAACTCAATTAATGTTTTCCTCCGCTTTGGAGTCAGCAGGTAAATATAATAAAGCTTAAAAAAAATAATAATAATAACAAAAAAAAGATTAGCGCAGACTGAAAAGCGAGACATAAATAACTGGAGGGATTTAAAATCGTTTGGGACATGCCAGAATAACACAGGTCAGCAGCAGCGGCATCAAAATAATTCTCTTTCGACAAATCTATTTCTCTTAGGAGGAAAGGCGGGAAGGGGGGGGCACATAAAGCATAAAATCTGTGTTGTAGGACACTTCATTCTCCTTCTGGGGAGCCTTTTTACTTGTTGAATCAGGACCGAATTAGTCTTAATATCACAGGAGAGTAAAAATCAATAAGATGGTGGCAGTGGGTGTCTCTTACTCCCTTCTGATGACCTAATCTCATCTGAAAACAATCAGAGAACAAGCGTTCAGCAGAAACTCCGGGAGCTGGCCCCGATCTTGGGGATTTAGGACTGGAAAAGCACATCAGAAAAGCGGCGAGATACCTGCGGGGTGGGGAAAAACAACATCCCAGGGACCGCACTTCCCAAGTGTCCCCGGCAAGGGTCGGAGCTGCCGAACCGGCTGAAGGTTCGGAGCCATCCCAGGCGGCAGCCGCCCTCGGACCCTATGGGAGGGTGGGGCAGGAGGGAATATATATTTATTTTTGGTTAAAAGTTGCGCTTCTGTATGCAAGAGGCTACATACCGTTAGGGAATAAATGAGAATGTAAATTCTGCCTGCTCGTCCTTTCTCTTTTATTTATTTATTTTTTTTCCCCCTCGATGCAAAAGTTTTAACAATATTTAGGTTAGACCTTATAGACACGAAGAGAAACGCTTTCTTTATTCTAGTTTGCTTCCTCTCTCTCTTTCGACATTTTAGGGAGGCGTTTATCAAAAAGGCCTCGGAGTACTACGTGGTTTTATGAGCTGCTCAGATTCATCCAAGGGAAAGCAGGGCATTCCGGTTTTGCACAGTTTCCTACCATGAAAAATAGGAAACTCTGCAAAGCTTTTATTTTCACGATCTGTTTTATTAATTTTTTTTTTTTTTTTTTTTTTTTTTTTTTTTTTTTTTACTCGATAAGGATTGTACTTATTACAAAACAAACTCCTTAACTTTTCAATACATACATCGGTCATTCCTGTATAATACAAATGTGATATCGCTTGGAATATTTCAATCGTCTGGGGCAGGTGAAAAAAAAAAAAAACAACATTTGTAATTATTTTTATTTGTTCCTGACTCTCCAAAACTTTTCTATAAAATAATATCTTTACAAATGCATTTATTAAAAATTCTGATGACATTTCAAGTTAATAACAACAGAAACAAGTCGATTTCCGGTGGACGAGAGCTATGGTTTTTTAAAAATACCTCTAGTGCTTATTTTTTAACATCAACAGTTGTTTAAAATCACAGCTTTTTGAACGTATTATTCTTTTCTGAACATCACGTGTCTTGATTCACAGATTTACCGGCGAAATTAAAAAGATTTGGTTAAAATATGTCTACAGAAGAAATAATCCCAGCTACTAAGTAACTTTTTACATTTGGCATCTGATCTAGTCACAGGTCATCAGAAAATAGAAAGAGGTTCTTCGATCACTTGAAGCAGTAGGTGGCATCCTATACGTTCCTAATGAACAATTGCATTTACAACATAAGGAGAGATAAGTTTAGGATTTTCATATTTATTAACCCAAAATAAAAATAAAGTATCTGGTTACATACTCAAGTGCAATAGGCCAGTCAGAACAACATATAAACCTGAAACCACCCAAGATTTTCTTCTTTATACATATTTTATAGGTGCATAATCCTTTCCAGCAAACTGAAAAGAAATACTTCAGAAGTCCCTCTTAAATTTTTTACTTTGATTTATATTTTGCAGTCATAAACTTCAAGAAACACACGCAGCTAATATATAGTTAATTTTATTCAGAGCACCGATTTTCACATAAGAGCTATCTCAAAGTAATGATTTCTGGATTTAGCAGAAAAATACATCTCTCACTATTTTCTTTCTTTTTTTATTTTTATTTTTTGGTAGAATTAGTCCTATCGTCTAACGGTCATACTTTGAATTTATCAGCTGTGTCTCAGAATTTTATTTTTTTTTAATGCACCCAATAATAATAACTATACTGTGTTCACGTTTGTTTTATTTGTAAGTATGCTGGGACGCATCTCCCTGTTGTATTTTGGCGTACAGAAATATTTCTGATAGAAATAAAAGAGATAAAGACACAACCAAGGAGAAAGCTCAGCAAACATACATGGACAGGTAGATTATTCAGTGAGACATTTCAGGATCCACACGTGGTTGCAGTTTGTAACCTTTTCTTCTTTTTTTTTTTTTTTTTTTTTTTTTTTTGTGCATTAAAGAAAATATTTACAATCGTCTTCCCTATCTTTATTTTTTCCTTTTTTTTTTTTTTTTTTTTTTTTTTGTTCTTTTAAGTCTAAATACAAGAACGTGACAAGAATGTTTGTGTTTTCGGTGAAAACAGGCAGTTAAACTGTGAAATTACACCATCCACAAAAGATTCTACCAGAAGCTAGTCTATTTAGTGCTCAGTTTCAAAATGCATAGAATGTTTGCGCTGCAAACAATGATACACAAAATAATAATAATAATAAAATAAATAGTAAATAAATAAATAATATCGAGACTTTATCACGGATCTTTCTATGCCTTTTTTTTTCTTTTTTTTTTTCCCCTTTTTTTTCTTTTTTTTTTTTTTTTTTTTTTTTTTTTTTTTTTGTCATGCATAATTTCAGTCTATTGTTTGTTTTGGTTTAAACGGGAGGGCATTTTCTTTTCCGAAATTCCTTGTTACTTGAAAGTCTTCACAGTCGTTCGGTAACAGCCAGGGCTAGCAATAGCTTCTGAACGTAGCTGGCGGTTTTACCTAACGAGCTCTGATAATTTTAATTTTTTTTTTTTTTTTTTTTTTTTTTTAAATCAGCGAGACATACAATGCACCGTGATTATTAGTAGTAGTATCAGCATCATTACTACGGAATAACATCATCTCTTCCAATCCAGGAGCCTGTGATAGTGCAAACTGAACCCCCTCCACATCACCCACTCCCCCCCCCTCCTCCCCCTCCCAAAGCCATCCTCTACCTAACGTTTATTATTTACAATAAACGACTTCTAAGCCCAAATGTTTGCGGGTTTGTTTTTTTTTTTGCCTGTTTGTTCCCAACATGCAGACCTCTCAGAAATAAATGGCATTTCAACCTCTGCACTGGTGGTTTCCTTAGGTGCAAACATCCACACCTCTTCAGCCCTCGCAGGAAAACAAGTCTGGACCTTTTCCCCACCGCAGCCCCCCAGCAAATTTGGTAGGGATGCCGGGGGGCATGGAGTGGGGAGCGAGGCGGGGAAGGGTGAGAGGGATGGGGAAGGACCCAGTTAACCACGAGCCTAAATGAATCTGAAAATATTTCTGAGAGCATCCCTGCTCAGGCAGGTTTGGCATCTGTCTCTGCAGAGACAGGGACCTGCCTTTAGACACAGATGGAAAAGCAAATCACGCCGGAGAGGGAACACAAACCAAAACGGCCGTGGAGTTAACTTTGTTTGTTTGTTTGTTTTCCTGGAGCTAGCTAAGGATTATTGAAGCGACAGCGGAGAAGCCAAGGGGCCGCTGCCCAGCCTTGGGAGCTTGGGGTGCAGAGCCGGGTTTGCAGCCGCTGCCCCGGCACAGACAAGACCCATGGCCAAAGCCTCGTGAAAAACAGTGTTGGAGGAAAAAACAAAACAAACAAACAAACAAAAAATAGGTGAAAAAAACCACACACACACACACGAAAAAAAAAAAACAAAAAAAAAAAACCCAAAACAAAATTAAAAACAACAACAAAAACAAATCCCCAAAACCAAGCCAACCAAAGAAAGAGACCTCCCCCCAACTCCAAACCGCAGCCATCCTCATTCATTAGCAAGCCAGGGGAAAAGAAGGAAGAAAAGCAGAAAGTAATGTAACGAGACCCAAACCAAACGTAGCATTGTCACCGACAGTTTCGCTTTCCGGGTGTGTTGGTTGGGTTTGTTTTCCTTCGTAAAGTTGTGAGTTAGGTTTCTCGGTTTGTGGTTGTTGCTGTCACGGTATTTATTGGTGTGTGTCTGTGTGTATTTACGCTTTAAGTTGCTCTTTCTCTTGCTTTCTGTCTGGGGGTGGGGGGAGCTTAAAAAGGGGGGGAGGAAAGGGGGGGATGGGGCCGCAGAAGTGACCCCCCCACGGGGTTCTAGAGCGTTTTTACCTCCTCTCTCTTCCTTCTTCTCGTTGGCGTCCCGATGTCTTTTTGTTTTAATAATTAATACCACAACCCCCCCCCTCCTCCCTTCCCCCAACTCACATCCCCCCTCCCCGCTCACCGAGTAGTTCGAGTTTAATTTCTACATCGTCCCTTGGTTCCGCGGAGGTTCCCACGGCGTTTCGGGCGACGGTGGCGGTGGGTGGGCAACACCCGTGGCCCCGGCCCGGCCCCCCCCGGTGCCCCCAGTGTTAGGGCCGCCCCTCCCTCCCGCCCCTAATAGGTGGCGGAAAATTTCATCCGTTTCTGCTTCTGTCTCTGGTTGCAAAACCAAACCCGCACCACGTTCTTTTTGAGGTCCAATTTCTCGGCGATGGCGGCGATCTTCTCGGAGGAGGGCCGGGGCTGGACGGCGAAGTAAGCCTCCAGGGAGCGCTTCTCCGGGGCGGCGATGGAAGTCCGCTTGCGCTTCTTCTCGCCCCCGTTGAAGAGCTCGGGCTTGTTCATTTTTTCCCGCTGGGCTCCCTCGGCCTCCTCCAGCCAGGCCTGCAGGATGGGCTTGAGGGCGATCATATTGTTGTGGGAGAGGGTGAGGGACTCGAAGCGGCAGATCGTGCTCTGGCTGAGGGACCCCACCCCCGGGATCTTCAGGTTGGCCAAGGCCGAGCCCACGTCGGCCTGGGTCACCCCCAGCTTGATGCGGCGCTGCTTGAAGCGCTCGGCGAAGGCCTCCAGCTCCCGCGGGTCCGTGTCCGAGTCGCAGATGGAGGCCAAGCCGGCCGCCCCCACCACCGCCGCTGCCGAGGCCACCTGCCCCGCGGCCCCGTGGTGCGCGGCCACCAGCCCCGGGTGCGGCAGCCCCGACGGCATGTTCATGGCAGCCGGGTGCGAGAGGTGGCCCAGGCCGTGCATGTGCGAGTGAGGGTGGGCCGAGGTGGAGATGAGGCCGCCGCCTCCCCCGCCGCCGCCGCCGCCGCCCCCGCCGCCTCCGGCCCCGCCGCCTCCGCCGCCCGCCCCGTCGTGGCCGCCGCCGCCGCCTCCTCCTCCGCCGCCTCCGCCGGGCATGAGCGCCAGAGAAGGAGAAGTGATGTGGTCGAGGAGGTCGCCGGGCTCCAGCGCTTGGTGGTGGTGGTGGTGGTGATGGTGGTGGTGAGCCAGGGGCACGGTGGAGGTGGAGGTGCAGGGCACGCTGTTCATGGTGTGGTAAGTGGCGTCCGGCTTGAAGGGGTGGCTCTTGCCCTGCGAGACGGCGATGTCGACGGCGGCCAGAGCCTCGGCCCGGGCCAGTAGGGTCTCATCGAGGCTGGCGAAGATATTGCTCTGCAGCTGCAAGGAACACAAAACAGAGCGGGGTTCCGGGAAGAGGAGGGTAGGGGAACGCCGGGGAGGGGGGGGAGGCAGAAAGGGGGTAAAGCGAAGAGAGAGGAAGAGTGGAGTTGCGAGAGGATGGAGTGTGAGGTGGGAAAGGAGAAGGAAAAGTGGAGGGAGGGGAGCCCGGGAGTGGAGAGAGAAATCAGCAAAGTTGGGGTGACCGTGTGGGGGTAGCCGGCAGCAGCATGGGCGTGTAAAGGGGTACAGGGGGGACGGAGAGCCAAGTTAATGGAAGAAAAGAGTTGTAGCAGGCGATAGCACAGGGAAGTGAGGGAAAATAGAGAATGGGGTAGAATAGCAGTAGGGAAAGCGAGGAATGGGAGCAAAAGGGGAAAAGAAGAAGCGAAGAGTAGAGAGGGCAGGCAGCCGGGGGGAATCGGGAAAAGATAGGACGAGAGAATGTAGGGAACAAATAAATTAAATTAAATTAAATTTAAAAAATTAAAGAGAGAGAGAGGGGAGGGAAAGGAGGAGAAGAAATGGATCTGTAACTCACAGCTGGGGAATTGTGTCAAACACGAGAGCACATAAAGCGCATTTCTTTTCAGAGGCCGAGTCATAAAAATTAATACAGAAAGTGGATGAAGTCGGAGAGTCGTGTGAACACCGCTTTCAAAAAAGATCACAGGCGCTCAGATGATTGCAGAAGAAGACATGAAAAAAACATTAAGCGCCGCTTGTCAAAATGTGCCTCGCAGCGGTTTTTTTATTAATGCACATACACATACATGCAGTATACAGAAAAGAGAGAGAGAGAAAGAAAGAGTGTGTGCCTGTGTGTGAGAGAGAGAAAGAATGAAAGAAAGAAAGGAAGGAAGGAAGGAAAGAAGGACGGAAGGAAGGAAGAAGAGAGCTGCAGTCGCATGTCCCTTACCGGTGGAGTTGGTAGACATGCTCTTCTTATTGCTTCCGAGCTGGAGTGTAGAGAAGGGTATTTGTGCTCAGGTAGGGTGGGATGCATGGCAAAATGCGGCTGTTTGCTGTTCATGGACATCATCTTGAAGGCTTGGCATGTAAATCCACAAACACTCCTAAAGTCGGGGGAAAAGTGCTCTCCGGGCTCTCTCCTCCCGACGGGGGAAACCGGGGACGGCGGCGGGTGGCAGTGGCGGAGCCGGTGGCGACGTTGTCGCAGCGGACCCTGCCCCCGCCGCCGCCGCTGCCGCCGCGGTCTCCGGGGCTGGGGCTGATGGCTGAGCGGGCGGCGAGGCTCCCTCCGGCCCCCGCCGTCTCACTCCGCTGCCTGCCGCTGCCCGGCGCCGGGCGCGCTGCGCTGCGCTCTGCCCGCACCTGAGCCCCGCATCCCGTGGCTACCGCCGGGCGGGCTCTCGCGAGAGCCAAGAGGCTCCGGCTTTGACAGGCATCAGCTGTCTCCCCCCCTTCCTCCTCCTCCTTTTCCTCCTCCTCCTCTTTTTCCTCCTCCTCCTCTTCCTCCTCCTCTTCCTCCCGCCGCCCCCGGTCCCTGCCTCCCCGCTCCTTGTTGCATCTCCCGCAACCCTCGCCCGTCTCGACGGGGGGGGAGGGGGGGGCGGCGGCGGGGCCGCTCTTATAGAGAGAGGCGCCGATCACCGGGGGCTGCGGCACCTGTGGCTGCCACACGTGCGCGCTGCTCGGCTGCCGGCGCCGTCCGGGGCACCCCGACGGGGCGGGGATGGTCGGCGGGGTTCGGAGAGGTGTTGGCAGGAGGGGCCGGCCCCTATCAGGCCCTCGGAACCAGCCCAGCTCTCGGGACCGAAGTACAAAGGTGCGTTGCTCTCGCCGCAGCCGAGGGAAGGCGCGGGTCCGCTCTGGGGCCGCCCCTCACCGCAGAACAGGGCGTCCTCCCGCCGCACTCCGCTACTTTCCAGAATTACACGTCGGCTGCTCCGGAAGAACCGCTGTGGCAGGCATCTGTTTGAAGCCCTGAGAGGCTATTTGTTTCCATATAATCTCATACCCCCCCACCACCCCGTGTACTTCGGTTGCAAACACGACAGTGTCAGGCACCGCCAGGGACATCCGCCTCGCACACCAGGAGCGCGGCTCTGCGCGGGAAGCGCTCTGAGGTGAAACCCCGCGTTTCCTTTGGGCTTCCCACACACCCCGAGCTCCGTGTCCGCGGGAAAACCCAAGTTTTACTGGCGTGGTCTGAAGCAGAGAATAATCACATACAGAACACTTTATTTTCTCTTTTCTTTTCCTTCTCTTCTCTTTTCTTTTCCTTCTCTTCTCTTCTCTTCTCTTCTCTTCTCTTCTCTTCTCTTCTCTTCTCTTCTCTTCTCTTCTCTTCTCTTCTCTTCTCTTCTCTTCTCTTCTCTTCTCTTCTCTTCTCTTCTCTTCTCTTCTCTTCTCTTCTCTCCTCTCCTCTCCTCTCCTCTCCTCTCCTCTCCTCTCCTCTCCTCTCCTCTCCTCTCCTCTCCTCTCCTCTCCTCTCCTCTCCTCTCCTCTCCTCTCCTCTCCTCTCCTCTCCTCTCCTCTCCTCTCCTCTCCTCTCCTCTCCTCTCCTCTCCTCTCCTCTCCTCTCCTCTCCTCTCCTCTCCTCTCCTCTCCTCTCCTCTCCTCTCCTCTCCTCTCCTCTCCTCTCCTCTCCTCTCCTCTCCCCTACTTTTTTCTCTCCTTCCTTCCTTCCTTCCTTCCTTCCTTCCTTCCTTCCTTCCTTCCTTCCTTCCTTCCTTCCTTCCTTCCTTCCTTCCTTCCTTCCTTCCTTCCTTCCTTCCTTCCTTCCTTCCTTCCTTCCTTCCTTCCTTCCTTCCTTCCTTCCTTCCTTCCTTCCTTCCTTCCTTCCTTCCTTCCTCCCTTCCTTCCTCCCTCCCTCCCTCCCTCCCTCCCTCCCTCCCTCCCTCCCTCCCTCCCTCCCTCCCTCCTTCCCCTCCTTCCCCCCTTTCTCCCTTCCTTCCTGTTTCTATCTTTGATCCTTCCTTCTGTCTTTCTGTCTTCCTGCCTGTCTTACTCTTCTGTGGTTTATTCCTTGAATACTCTCGCATTTGAATAAAACGGGTAGGGAGAGACATTAGGGTGAATAACACACTGTTGGTTTTATGAGTGGTTCGGGGTTACAGCACCGTTTTAGAGCAGGTTTGGGTTGTTTGTTTCCTTTTAGCTGCTTATGAAGTTGGAGGTAAAACTAGGAGTTTTTTAAGGTATCTGTGGGATTAGTGTGAGTCCCTGGGGATCAGCTCCCGGTGAATCCTGTCCCCTAAGGCACGCTGGAGCAGTCCCTCGGTCACCGACCAGATGCTACCAGGTTTATTTCAGCAGAGCTGCAGGCAGGCAGGCAGCAGGGAGAGTCAGCGGGGTGTTTGGATCAGGGATGTGGCAGCCTCAGAGTGCATCGGAATTGCTCCCTATCCCCTGAACGCCTCTTATTTATGTGCATAAACAACAGCCGAAAGGGCACGCAGGCACACACACACAAACAGAGCACACCACAACCCCAGGTAAAGTCCACATTTGTCTTCAAAAGCTCTTCCCCAGCTCCCCATCCAGTCCGGGAGGAAGGGCTACCAATTACTGGTGAGAAAGGGAGCCAGGTCTCTATCCATTACCGCGTCCCCTGGGGTGATGGAATGCAACTTCATCTCTAAGGGGGGTGAGCTTGAAAAACACTGGTCTGAAATGGCGTTGGGCTCTCCTTATTTATCGAAATCATTGCAGCAAAATAGCCAAATCATACTTTGAGAGGGTTTCTTTCTTTTTTTTTTTTTTTTTTTTTTTTTTTTTTTTTTTTTTTTTTTTTTTTTTATGCCTATGACTTACTCTAGCTTTTTCTAGTACCATGCCTTGTCAACCGAAGACCTCGTGGGGAAGGAATGGCGTGGAAGAGGAAAGTGGGAGATACCATCGCTTTTCACCAAGTTGCTTGAGAAGCAACCAGCTGCAGGAGAAAGGCCCTGGCACTCTGCCTTTCCCAACCTTTTCCGTCATCCCAGGCTAAACCACAGCCATCTGCAAGCACGGAGGGGCTCCTTGGCTGATCCCGGCGGGGAAGGGAGGTGGAAAGCCGGGCTCACCTCCTCGCCCAGCGGAGGGAGGTGTGGGATGGCAGCTCTGGCTGCTCCCCCTGGGATGCATGGGTGTCTGTCCGTCATGTCTGTCTGTCAGGCCCTGGCTGGCCAGGACTCTTTCAGGCCAAGTTCATCAAGTTTCCGCTCAGTGAATTCTTTGCTCTCAGCAAGGGAAAATTGTGCAAGCGGCGACAAAGGCCACCGGGGGAGGGCTCACTACTTACTTACTACTTACTACTTATTACTTACGTGCTACCGGGCTTACTTTGCCCCCCTGGGCTGGCTGGGGCACATCTGCAGGAGTGCGGGCAGCGACTCAGCCCTGGTCCCGCCACACCAGTGGGAGAGGCGGCTCGGGGAGGCACTGGTTGGGGAGACCTTCTCCTTGTAAAATCAAACCCTTCCAGTACTTCTAGAACGTTCCCTGTTGTTCACTTGCTTATTTTTGTCGGCCAGAAAGCCAGAAAATTCAGCCACCTTCACACCTCCGCTGACAGAGGCGAGACGTAGGCTGAGAAGGTGAAGTCCTCCGGCTGTCCTAAGAGTCTCCAGTCCCACCTCCCCAGTGGCTTCTAGAGGCAGACAGGAGGATGGACGCGTTGTCTTCAGATGTGCATCCTGCTGCACTGTCCTCCTTTCGGCAAAAGGCGAGTGAAGTAGTCTGGGCCGGCTGAAGAGACAACCCCTGATGTGTGCTCCTTGTTGCTTCCTGACAACCCAGCCCGTCAGGGGAGGCTGCTCATGGCGGGGTGGGGGACAACAGCCACCGAACACCGGGCAGGGGTCAGGCTGCTCCCGGAGGAGGAGGCTGCCGGCTCCTCTCTGCTCCATCCTGCTGCCCCCGGAGGCAGAAGCTGCGACCGGGAGTCGCAGAAAACTTTTCCCTCCGATCTTGCAGAAGATGGGAGGGCGAGAGGGTAGGAGGAGAATTTTAATTTTTTTAAAATTATTTTTAATTTTTTATTATTTTTAAAATATTATTTTATTTTAATTTTTTTTTTTTAAGGCACCGTTTGATCTGTAGTTGTCAAGCCCGAGAGGAAACATTTCCTTCGCAACCCTTGACACACTTTTCTTTTTTGGAAGAGGGGACCTGCTAACCCTTAATGCAACGCTTAAAATCTCAAGTTCCCCCCCCCCCCGACACTGTAGTGCCGGGCTCCTCGCCGCAACCCCCCCTACTCCCCCTGCCCCACCGAGCTGCTGTCCGGGGAGGTCCCCAAAGGCTCCTTGGGGACAAGCCCCCCTTGTCACCAGCCCCAGGCAGCCCCCCCTCTCCCCGCCACACACAGCGAGCTCCTCGGGAAGGCGGCTTGAGCCCGGCTCAGCATCACAGGGGCCTGGTAATAGATTTTATCTTAATGTTCTCTGCTATTTCTATTCCTCGTGGGTACGTCCAGCCTCATGAATACTGATGGCAGTAAACTCGCAGGCTTTGAGGGGTGAATTCATTGGAGATACGACCATGCTGTAGCCCGACTTTTATGGCCCAAGATGCTCAATAAAAGGAGGGAGACATAGATGTCTACATAACACATTTACTCGTCTCCCGTAGTTTTCTCCAGCTTTAAATGCAAGAAATGGGCAGATTTCCTTAATTGACTGAACAGCCTATCTCGAGAAAGTAATAAAGTAACCCCTTATTCCCACAGTGAAACCGTTTATAAATTAATTACTGTAACCCATTGTGTTTGATTTCTCTTTTTAGGATTCCCCAAAGATGAATATAGGAAAACTTGGGATATTAAGCAGTAACGTCTGATCGTAGTTTGATATGTATCCCGACTTAAAAAAAAAAAAAAAAAAATGGTTACTGTGGAGTTTCTCACTCTAAATCTTTTGGGTATTTTTATTTCACCAAACGTTAGTTTTACATTTTTCAGTCATGGTATTTGCTTTACCCTGAGCGTCAGTGAGAGCACTGAGAGAAAACCTACAGCACAAGTGTTATTTGGTGAAGTTCCCGGGAAGCCAATATCCCATTTAGTGTAATAGCTGTTTTTCCTTTAACAGGAACAGGTTGATAAAAATCAACCTTTAGAAGAAAACAAGACCAAACCAAAACAAAAAAACCACCAAACCCAACCAACCCTTTGGGTGAATGCACAAAAAGTATTTCCATGTCCTAATGAGGACTTTCTTTACATCAGCAAAGCCCGGCTAATTACTGATGTACAAGCCGCAATAATTGCTTTTGCAGTCAAAGTGTAGAATGTTGTCATATTAAAAATTGAAGCGCTTGATGGTGATTTAAGTCCCGAGGTGGTTCACAACATCCCCGTTCGGGAAAGTGCGGAGACCGGGGGAGCCAAGCAGAGTTCCGCTGGAAAACATTGCAGGTCCTGTGACCAGGAAAGTTTCTCGCTCTTTCTTTTCAGTGCTGTGGAGGCATGAAAAAGCACACTGAGAAGCCCCTCCAGCCAAACACCTCTTGCGTGGGCAAGCCGGGTCCCTGGGCAAAGCTGTGACCGCCTTCCACCCCCTCCCACCATCGCTCCGGCTCCCGGGGCGCCACATTACGCTGGGATGGCTGGAAAAAAAGCTGCTTCCACACCCCTCCCAGAGACTTGGAGAGGTGTTAGGAGGGGGGAACACGGGGCGGCTGTCAGCCGAGTCTCAGAGAGCACCGGGATGCTCTCTCTCAGATGCCAGCACCGGGAGCGGAGAGCTGGGCTGCGCACCGCCCCGTCCCCCCACCCCCCCGCTGGAATCAAACCACCTTCCGAGGGGCTGGGAAGTAGTTGCCTTGTCATGTAACACATTGCCCTGATTTATTATAAAATTTTAACGAAATCATGCATATTTTAACAGCCTTTAATCACTGCATGAAAATTTAATTCATGAACTGTAGCGCGTTTAAATAAATGAAGTGTTAATTCATTAGGATTAATTAATTTGTTAAAGGATTGTGTGCACGGTTAAGGTGGAAGAAAAACTCTTTTTTAGGTTCGCGTCTTAATCGCCAGGTTTGAGAATAGTGACGGGGAAAAAAAAAAAAATCCAAACCCAAAACCCGAAGTAAAACCAAAACCAAACCCCAAACCCGCGATATAGGTTTTCCTGGGGTGTCCGGGTCGGCTAATTAATTTAATCCCGGCCATGGAGGTAGAAGCAGGTGCCCACGATCCCCAGGCAGGAGGCGATGCTGCCCGGCGCATCCCTCCGCGGGGGATCAGGACTCCGCGCCCCCTTCCTGCCAGCAACTCTTCTCTCTCCGAAATGTGGAGACAGCTATAAGCCGCCCGGCGAGAAAAACCAAACAAAAAAACCCACCACAAACCAAGACATCGCTGACGAGGTTTTCCGTGAGGTCTGGACAGTCGCGGAGCCACCGCGAAACTTCCGCAGCCCCGCGCTCGGGCCCCGCTGCTCCGCCCGCGCCCCCAGCCCGCACTTGTGCTCCAAGGGGAGAGAAACTCGGGAAGGGGATCGGGATGTCCCTCATCCCTGTCGGCTCCCGGAGTTTTCCTCAGCCCATTCCGGGGGCTCTAAAGCAGGACCCAGCGAGCGAGGTGGCTGAGGAGCACCGGGTGGGGGTTGTGGGTTTTGGTGCTGTTCCTCCTGGCTTCTCTTGGCCAGCAGACAGCACCCACACAGCTTGTGAGAACACCAGGGAGGAGGCTACATTTTTTTTACCGAGAAAAGATGAAAACAATTATGACTACTAAACTTCACTTATTTTTCAGCCCTCCACTGGTCTCCCACTCCCTTCAGGACTGCCAAAGTACACGCAGGCTTTTTTCCCCTGCTCCAGCTGTGCTTTTCCCTTCCTCCTTCAGCTAATGCAGATGGCTTTCCCAGTTAGATAGAGCCAAGGGACACTGAGGACAAATCTCAATGGTTGGCCACCAAGAGAGGATGGACAGGCCACCCCTTTAGGCCAGGCTACTGTCAGGGACCGAAGTGCAGGAAGGGAAGAAACCTGGATTACTATGACCATGGAAAATCCTTCTAAGAACCAACCCAAATCCCTGCAGCAAGTTACCTCAGAGCTTATTTTCTTCTCATCCAAAGGTGGAAGGAGAGCAGGGAGAAGCCTAAATCTATTCATGTGGGGTGGTCCTTTGACAAGAGCAGCAAGGAAGAAGTGCCATCTTCACAGTCGGGGGCACATTTACCATTACCACAGTACAGAATAGGTGAGCAAAGTCTATGAAAATAGGTTTTTCAAGCCTATGTCCAAAGGGAGTCAGAGTCAGGACTTTGACACCATGCAAGAATTAGGATCTGACTTAAGTTGGCTTAAACTGCCTTTAAATTACATGTTTTGCTGAGGGAAAGGGTTCAGAAATGAAGCAGGGAGGAGGAAGGCAGGCACATGTTAGCACACCTACACCCCCCCTTTTTTAAAGACAGTCTAAAAAATGAGGAAAGAATAAACAGCAACTAGAACCAGGCTCTCACGAGGCCTTCAGGGAATCGTGGAGAAGCAGGTCCCTTGCCAGACTGCACGTGTGTGTAACTGTCTACAATAAAGTCAACACCTGACCTTGGCATTCTGGCTTTTAGGTGTAACCCAATAGATTTCATTGGCAATGAACTGAGGCTGGTAGCAACCTCACTCTCCTGTGTTACCAATGCTCCTGGAGAAAGTTCTCCTGTGTTACAGCCTGCAAACTGCCTGGTATTTAGAACAGTATTATCAGATGAAGTAAAAAATTTATGAGCTATTAAATATCACTAGACATCACAGTTCTCACCGCTACATCACTTGGAAACATCTATTGTCTTAATCAAAATTGTGACAGTAAAATTTTAGATTCCGTGCATTCCAATTCTACTTTACCACATAACCAGGTAAGCATCATAAAAAATTAAGATCTTGTTTGGGCCCTTTTATTCAGAGAGCAGGGTAAGTGCAGCAGATTAAACTAGCAGAGAACTGATAGAATGCAGCCTGAAAAACTGAAACCTCATGTCTGGTCAATAAATTTATAGCTGAAGAAACCCCATTCATTACCTATAGCTTTAATTTTTAAGTTGATATTGCAGGGACTACGCTGTCAAACTTTAAGATGAAAGAAATACAATCTACATTAAACAAATCAAATGCAGTGTCTGGAGAGTGGTAGCTGTTTTACAGGCACTTCATTAAAAGGAAAACAAATCTCCTAAACAACAAATGGAAACAAAGCCCAGCCAAACAAAACAAGACTAAGATAAAAGAATTCAGATCTCTTCCAGTTCTACAGCTTGTGAAACATAAAATGCTCCAACTTAAAGCACTGGATTCAATCGCAATCTGCTCGCTGTATCTGCAGCTGAGATCTGAGAGAACTTGGAAATAAGTAATTATTGATAACTAAGAGAACTGTCTTGCCACAATATAAGAAGTGACCAGTCTGGAGCTGGGAGGATCCAGGTGATGATGCATGTACTCCCATGATAAGATATGAAGTTTCTTAGTTTCATGTTGACCTATTTTTTTTAACCCTAGGCTTGGCTCTTCCATTCATTCAGGTTGCACTACATGTAAAACCAAAATATTCATATTAAAGAGTGAGCCCCTAAGCAGTGTTCCTGTCCAGAGGTCTGGAAAGCAGCATGAAACTATCCCCAACGTTTTCCTTTATTCTAGTTCAATTTCAAATATGATACCTGTTGTATTCATGTTTCCATCACTGAAAATTACTTGTGTATATCACAAGCATACCAGAGTATGAAACAAACCCCATAAAAGCCCCTCCCACCAAACCCAGAGAGAAACAAAACAATGACCTTAACACACACTTACTGTGTAAGTCAGATTGATTTGCAACACAATGGAGTTTTAAGTTAAGTATTCGAGATATATTTGAGAAGCCCTTGCCTTTTCTCCCAATGGGTTAAATCAAGGAAGCATTTTTTGACATTAGTAAAACTAGTCAAACCAAACAGCAGCTCATGTTCAGGGGGTTTTGCCAGCTCTCTAATTTCTGAAAAATAATGTTAAAATTGAACAATGAATTTTTTTCTGTGAAGATTAAAATTCAGGTAATATACTAAAAGCAGTATACAAAAGCGTAATGGCATCCTGCCTTGTCACGAGGAAAGGATCTTTGCATATGTAGCTTGAATGATTAGTTTTTTGTAAAGCTGTTTCTCAAAAAAGGAAAAGAATGAACATACCAAGTGTAACAGTGCGTGCACACGTTACAATGTGGAAATGTAGTTCTTGTTCAAATTGCTTCCATGACTTAACTTTACAAAGGATGAGACAGGCTATTGAATTTTTCCAAGTTGTTATCCCTCTTTTCAAAGGGATGAAAGGCAGCGCATGGATTTTTCATATCACAGGTATTGATGAAGCAAGGTTGTCTGTCACAAATTCCAACAGAGGACTATATAGAAAGAAAAACCTCCATCTTACAATTAAATATGCCCTTAAAAAAAACTTAAAACACAATAATGCAAAGAAACCAATTTTGCTCTGGAGCTTAATTAGGTCTCCTGCCTGTAGTAGGCCATCACTTTATGTTGACCTGTGCAATACTTCATGGAAAAGTCACCTCCAGAGAGGCCAAAAGACATTTCCATCAACTGTATCGATGCTGACACTCCAATGGTAATACATCTAACTGGGAGGAGGAGGGGAGATTTGATTTTTTTTGTGTGAATAAGCTCACATTAATGTTTTACAAAATTCATATATTTCCCAAGTTATGACAAAAAAATAAATTCCCTGCTCTCTTTTTGCTAATTCAATATTTGAGGCAACATCAAGGATTACAGTGCTTATAACATGTTTTATTCAATTCACATAGAAAAGCATGCAGTATTAATGTAAAATGGTACAGTATTAATGTAAAATGGTCAGTGCACATTAGGTAAACAAGTCACTAGCATACAAACCCATTTTTATGGTCTATACCAGCATAGTGAACACATGTAGAATAACAATGATTTTGGGGAACTAATTAAAAATTGTGCTTAACTTAAAAAAATACAAGCCATGTCTAAAGTGTTAAAGAAGAGATGTTTTCTATCTGAAGTGCTGTAACCCTGAAAAGAAAGAGGCCATTACTTTACATCCACTTAAAACAAGGATTTCAGTACAGTACAGTGCTATGAAACAGTCCAAGCAGCAACATTTCCCCTGGGAGGATAGTTTTATGGCAAAAGTGACATTGTTTTATAGCAATTCCATGAAATCACAGGATATATAGCTAGTAGCTGCCTTACATGCACAAAATGTAATCTTTAGGAATGGGAAATGTAACCTTTAAAACAATTTCTTACATAAATGACTGATCTGACAAGAACACTTAAAACTGTCCTCTTCAAGGGAGCCATTACTTGTGCTCACCACTGCAAGATCATGTAACCTGAAAAAAAAAAAAACCATCACCAAAGCCCCCAGGTAAACAAAATGTCCAGGCAAAGAACGAATCTGGAATGGTTCTTCCCTAGGAAAGAACTTGGAATGGGTGAGGGGATGTTCAGTTTTCACATAGACGAAAAAGACAGGATCAGATTGCATGGAAGTCATTAAAAATTAAGTTCACCTGTGGATATTAAACATTTGCAGGTTGATGCCTTTGAGTCACACTTGATTTCCAAGCAGAGTCAGTTTTTTGTGGTTTTTGATGGACTAGCACTAGAAAGGCTGCTTTGAATTTTCCTCTTGGTTGACTGACTGACATTTTTGGTTTTCCTTTCAGTGATAAAGGAAGACACCCAAGGAGGATTAAGCTGATTGTGCAGGTCAGATGACATTTTTAAAAAGCAGGAACTGAACTTTTGATCTTCAGCCAACCTTTGTGAGTTACTGAATAGTGAACTCTGGGAAAAGTCTCTTTGAAATAAACAGTTTGGAGGTTTGATATCACCAGCCACTATGTTTTGGCCTATGAATGATGAGAAGTGGTCATTCATATCTACCTCAGATGGGGAGAGGATGGAAAACATAGCAGGTTTCCAGCTAGTTCTGTCAACTGCTAATTCGCTTGTCTCTGGACACTTCAGACTCTGTTCCTCATTCATCTCTTCCAGTTTCTTCTCTGTTTCATTTAGAATCTTAGAGCACTCTGCTGACTTCGAAGAACTATCAAGATCAGAGGACTTGGAATTATAGCACGGACTCTTGCTATTGTCTGATTCAGACATCATTGAATCCAATTCGGAAATTTTGTCGAGGTAGGCAGCATCCATGGATGCCTCACTGGAGGTTCTTGTGCGATTCATTTCAGAAAAACAGAGAGCATGCAACCTTCTAGGCAAGCAAGAACTTGTTTTATCACTGGACTTTGCTGATGGCTCATCTGATTGACCAGCTACTGAATTTTGCCCTGATTCATCAAAATCTAAGTTCTCAGCAAAATTTGTTGGGCAGGTGCCCCAAAAACCTGATTTCCCTGTAGTAAAACAGTTTAGCTTCTTTTCACTATTACAGCTGCTTGTGCTGTGCTCTGCAGAATCTTTGCTGCAATCATCTGAAGCGTCACAAAACTCTTCATACTTCAGTTTTCTCAGGAATGTTGGTGGTTTCCTTGCATTTTCTTTTCCATCAGGAGTGTTCAAGTGAAGGCGACTGAGAGACAGAAAAGGAGTGCACGGTGGTGGAAGATCATAAAGTTCTTCAGTCTTATATGGGGTACATTCCTCAATTTTATTCCACTGCTCTTCTAAGCAGGCATCCATGTTTGTGGTATTTTCATCCAGCAGAACCCCCTGACATCCTGGAAATAGTTCTTTCTTTGGGGCACACTGGGTATTTGAGCCAATTGAACCATCTTGACTAGAAGAGCTTAAAGAGGTTCCACCACTTGTTAGCTGTTCAAGACTGTCAGTACTTTGACTGGTAGTCAAAGCTTTTTTCTCCTCAACTTGGGTTTTCAAACATGTATCTTCACTGCTCTCAGCTCCTTTAGCATCTGTGGAAAGCACTCTCTCACTAACAGCACTCACTGTCTGTGTTCCTTCCCCTGCATTTTTCAGCTGTAAAAGCTGACACTCCATTTCTTCTATGTATTTATCACTTCTTTCCAGTGCCTTTTTTAGTCGGTTCATTTCACGTTCACTTTGTTCTACTTTGGACTGAAGTGCAGCTATGGCAAACCTACCAAACCTGAAGAAGTAAAAAAAGAAAGTATTAAGATGGATAAAGACAGCCTGGTGGTGCTTTTAGATCTCATATCAAGAAAGAACAAAGCTACTAAACGTTGTATTAATTTGAAAACAAAAGTCAGAGCTCTTCACTGCTAGTTACAAAAAAGAATAAATCATCATATTTAATGCAGAGGTGGAGGTGAATACCTGAAAAGCCAAAATTAAACTATTAGTGGTAGTGAGGCAATAACAAGAAGATTACCCTTTCGGGGATGGTTCTATCCATTCATCTCAAATATGCATGAAGAATTATCCCCTAAAACAATGGCAAAGATTTATGATAACATTTGAACAGTGGTCCACATCTTGAAATATTTACATTCAATCATTTGCCTAGAGTACAGCAGTGTTTTACAATACATTTTTTACACAATGTCACCTTGTCAAATATAAAACACCAGTATGAAATTCAAAAATTGCAATTGTCCTTTGAAGAGGTTTAAATACTTATATAGACCATTTCCATTATGTTCCCATTAGAAATACAGCTTTTCCTAAGCCATTGAATGGATGGTACTTCCACTTACTTCAGAACCACTTTGGTTTTTTTGAGTTTTACAACTGTAACAATCAAATTTCTTCCTTGACTCCAGCACAAAAAACTTGCCACTTGTGGTTTGTGGAAGTTGAGTATTCATGGGGCTTCCTGCTTGTGCACAATTTCCCCCCATCCTTCACCAGCTTTCAAGACTGACCTTCCCTAGAGGGCGGGTGAAGGTTTCAGCTATATGCTCTGACAAATTCTAACCTGTCACTGACAGGTAGGCACCAGGGAATTCCCTGCTCCATCCAAGGCTTTCAATTTACAGAAAGAAAAAAACAATTAAAGTTCTGGTATTATTAGGAGGACCTGCAGCCACTCCACAACTCTGACACATAAGGCTTTATATCACAAAGACATGAGAATTCTGTAGTGGGCTTACACTAACCTCAGTTTTCCATCTTGCAGTTTCATGTTAAAGCACAAGTTTATATTCACTCTTCCTGCAAAAACTGCCTAGAATTTCCATCCCGTATCCTTCTTTGTCTGTTGCTCCTTTAGCATCTTACAGAGCCACAGGGAATTCCCATTCCATTTTTTCCATTCCATCCCCTCAACCCTTCACAAAATACTTCCACTGCAACCCTTAGACCAGTGTGGCCTGATGGTGGTACATCTGTGACTCGTGACCAAGCTGGCAAAGCATCCACAAGTCTATAAAGGTATTTCCAGCAAAGAACTGAACTATATTTTGTTTCTTCAGTCTTGAGCCCAAAACAACAGGAAACTGCTTCATGCTGAGAACTGCAATCCAGTTAAGTGGGCAGCCAGGGAAAGGAATGAGGGGTAGAATCACAAGCCCCAGAGAAATTTGGCATAAGTGGCCAGATCTACTGCCATGTATCACACTGTTCATCTGTGTCTGTGAACAGACAGGACTTTGAGTGGTGGGAAAGACTCAACAGCCTAAGTCAGTTCTTTTCCAGAACCCCTACCAAACCACTTTTGAACTCAGATCAACCTAAACTCTACTGTTTTGGGATGTGCCACCCACTGCTTTGTAGACACTAAATGGCAAGGTAGCAGTTTAATATTTAGGATGGTAGTGTCCATTTAGTATGATTTTTTTTTTCCCTAAAGGAAGCTGTCTGGATTAGAACTCATGGAAGCAAGGCCCCTCCACCTCTGCATTACCTCTACCCAATTACCTTTGTATTCATAAAAATGAAGAGAGCATTTTCATTTGCTTACTCTATGAGTAGCAAGTTTTCTCAATTGATTATAACAGTTTCTCCATTTCTGATTACAATGCAAGAACAAAATGAGGGAAAAGGTGTACAAGATTTCATTCTTCCCTCTCCCCTGTGAAGTTAGAAAAAGCATAATAACAGACAGCTGAGGAATGTTTCATTAGTATTTTCAGGTGGAGTGGGTTACAATGAAATAAGCATTCTCACATACAACACATTTTGGCTCATTCTCTTCTTTAGCAAAAAGGAACATACATTTCAGTTTAAAATACTGAAGGAGCCACTATAGCACAGCAGGGCCCAAGCAAGACTCTTCCTGCTTCCAAGGACAATTCAAAATTATTGATTTTGCTTTCCTCTAACAGACCTGTTCACAAAGCCTTACAGAAGCAAACCTTACACTGTTTAATAAAGGATATAAAAATGATGCAAAAGTACAATTTAACTTAATAGCCATGCAAGGGATGGAGAAAAATGCTTATGTAAAACAAGCAAGATATTCTGGGGTCTGCTGTAACAGACACTTTGACATAAAAATTAAACATGTTTACATTTATATGCATACCTGGCAATTCCTTTTTAATGGAAGAATGGTGTAATATGTTTATTTAATGCAAATAGCATTAGTGACAGCCTGAAATTTGCTTATGAGGAAGAAGCACTGTATTCTCAAGTGCAATTTTTATAACAAGTGTCCTCAGGTTAAAAAAAACCAAAAACCAGTATGTTGTTCAAAGCCAAGCAGCATCACTAATATGTTAATTGTTGTAGAGGGATGTGGTTGGGAATTTTGGTTTTCAGAAACGGAGCATCTGATATGTGGCCTACAAACAGTTACCCCTGCAGTGAAGTACCAGAACAGCAGTTGCTTTCTCTTCCTAGTTTGAGACTTGCATGCATTAATTTCCCAAATTTTCAAGATCATGGATTTTTAAGACCTACATACTACAACCCCCACATTTAATATGGAATGGTTTGAGTTGGAAGGCACCTTAAAGATCATCTAGTTCCCACCCCCCTGCATGGGCAGAGACACCTTCCACTACATCAGGCTGCTCGAAGCCCCATCCAACCTGGACTTGAACACTTCCAGGGCTGATGCATCCACAGCATCTCTGGGCAACGTGTTCCAGTGTCTCACAGTGAAGAATTTCTTCCTTTTATCTATTTAAACCAAGACCAGACCACAGCATGACATAGGTGCTTTAGTGACTGATCTGGCAGGTCAGCAGGCTGCTTGGGAGACACACATATTTAGGTTCAAGAAGACAGAGCCAATCTCCTAAGAGATCTCTTCTTTTCCCTTCAGATGTGCATTGAGCTGTGTCATAGCCAAAGATTTATGTTATGAGGATAATAACAGAATGCAATACAGTTACACAAAAATTTAAGTGTGGCCTGACACTCTAGATACATTATTTTTCCTGTAATATTTGAACCATTTCACACTTGGTAACAATTAGAAGTTAAAGTATACATGTGGTAAAGAGAACTTTTCATATCCTCATGCAGATTATCCCACAGATGTTAAGTTATATTCAAGTACTCCTGACATTGTCCCTTTAGAAACTGTTTGGGATGTGCAATAGTCTCTCACCTACAAGACAACAAATTTCTCCAGCTGTTCCTTCTTCTCATCTATTAGTTTTACAAATTCAGCTTTAGGCTTTTATTTTCACACATCAGTGACTGCTGACTGTAGCAGGTCTGACTGGTTGAGCCCTTAACTCATATCAACTCAATTTAAAACTACATGACCTTATACAAACATTTTTCTTTGTGGATAGCAAGGAGCTGCAACAGTTTTCCTGTATAACCATCTATGGAAGAGTGGGGCTCCAAGGATGCTTTGGAAGGTGACTCTCCACCCCTCATCACCTCATGGCCCAGACTGGGGACTGCCTTGTGGTTCAGATCCTTGTGGAGCACGATCCACTCTCCAAAGGAAACAAAGAGAACTGGGAAATGACAACATACAGTCAGAAATTGTCACAGTTCAAGATCAGGGAAATGCCAGAGTGCACAACCAAACCCAGTCCCATACTTCAGATACACATTTCCACTTAGGTTCTCCAGCTAGATAAGAAGAAAGGGGTAGGAAATCCAAGAACAAAACATCAGAAAGCCCTGTGAGTTTCTACATCCTTTCTATGATATTATGTACCAGATGCAGCTGAAAGAGAACAAGTTCTGTAATCACCCTCTACATCAAGTATGAAAGGTGATATACAGCAACATCTTGACAATATCCCAGGTTATATACAATTGCCTTAAAAATGTGTCACATTTGCCTAAGCATATTTAAGAAGAATAAACAGTCAGTTACTGTCAGATGGGGGCCTTTTCCCAGCAAGCAAGAAAAAACAAAAAGTCAAGGGATACCTCAAGCATGTTGCTCTGTTTAAGATCTAAAGCCAGAATGGTTTCAAATGCAATTTAGTTTCACTGAAGAAAAAGTCCTGGATATAGTCTGCTACTGCTTGCCATTCTCTAGACCATCTGCCTGACAGAAGAAAGGGTACAACAGCTCCTTGAAGGAAGCAGTAGAACACCTTGCTAGACCTCATTTTCTAAGCTTGTAAAAGAACAAATTATTTTCATAATATGCAAAAATCCTGGACAGTAAATCCCTTTCATCACACAGCTGACAATACAAATCAAGCTGGCAGTACAAAATCCCATGGCCTTCCTCATGAAATCTCTCTCTCTTAAGCATCAGGGAAGGCCACTTCTGCCACACCACATGAGCCAAGCTAAGCTTTACTGTATGCTGGATGACTGTAGAGCAACACCATGTGAACAGAAGAACAGCCAAGGGATATTCTTTGATCAGAGCTTCTCCTTTCACTTTGGGAATCGGGTGAATTCAGACAAATGTGCAAAACCTCACCAAGAATGTTAACATTTTGCAGTGAAACAATACTAGTGGTCTTCCATACAGGAAAAACAGATTATACCCAAGGCTGGTGAACAGCATAAACCAGACAGGATTACTTCAGAATGATTTAAAAAAAAAAAAAAAAAAAAAAAAAAAAAAGTGAAATGCAGACTGAATTAAATACTCTGTCATGGGAAGAAATAGCTGAGTTAGAAAAAATATTAATGTTCTATACACTGACCTAAAAAGTCAACAGCCTTAGTTGCAGGTACCTGCAGTCACAAATCCAGCCAGGATGAACAGTAAAACTGAAGTAAAGGGAGAAAGAAACTCCAAAACAACAATAAAACAACTTACAAAACCAGAGAAAAGAGATAACACAACAATTTTCTGCATGTTACAGATAGTTTTTCAGACTGGGATTTTAACTGGCAGAAGAAATTAAATATTTAGGGAAAAGACTCCTAGGAAGCCTAGAAGTCTGGTTGAAGCTAATTTGAATCTAACCATTCATAAAATACACTATACCCTGGAGTAGATGGACTTGCTAGTTATTTTCCTTCAGGTAAAAAGCAAATGTCCCTTTGCCAAAAATGCTTTTAGATCCATTGTGCCTTGCCAACAGACCCAATAGTTTTCTATTTTAAATAGTGCTGGAAGTAATAAGGCTTTATCATCCCACAGAACTTAGGCTTTAGAAGTTTTCCTGTTCTGCACCATAAAAATGTGAGTCACTGAAAATTCCTCAGAAGAAAGAGCAAACAAAGAGCAAGCAACAACCATCAAACACTCAGTTTGATTTGCCTGAGAAATGGGATACCAACAAAGGTCAGATATATGTCCCAACTATATGATGGTATCCCAACTATATCCTGAGAAAGGTCTACTCTCAAAAATGTTTCAGCAAAAACAAGACCAAACCAAACCCAACATCTAATCAATCAGCATCATCAATTAAAAAACTGTGTAAAAATCCCTGACATGGCTGCAATGTCAATTTTATTGACATTCATGACATTTTCCAGCAGTTTTTAATGGATATGAGCAAAGCAAAACCAATTCAAGACTATGGTAAGTTTTTTATTGACCACTGAAGGAGGCTGTTTATATTTTTTTCCTGTGACATCAGAGGTAGTCTGTGTTACAAAAGGAACATTCACCTGGTATCAGACTTTCTTTTGTTATGCAGCAAAAAGTTGTGATGTTTAGCTCTAATGTCATTATGCACAAAGTGAACTATCCTTGGGATAAGGCAACTGAATACTGATGAATTCTTTCAAAAATAATTTGCTACAAGTTTCAGTTACATACCCAGCAAGTTGTTTAAGCATGAATCCATACATGACAATCTGAAGCTAAGAAATACATGACTAAACACTGGTGATGACACTAAATTACAAAGAGTCAATCTGGCAGACACTTTAAATTGCACTAGAGAGCCTTTCAGAAACTTATTCCAAAAATTGCCTTCTGAACAATTCTGAACAACGTTCACTGAATCACTGTACTGGCAAATCAGTGTATCTGCACAGGAAAGTTTCATTATTGTGCCAGTGTTGGTCTATGATGCTTATGCCTTCACTTCTGATTTCACAAAATTACAGAATTACCCTTGCTGGAAAAGACCTTCAAGAACATTGAGTCCAACCATAACCTAACACTGAAAAGACCTTAACTAAGCCATATCCCTAAACATTATGTCTATGTGACTCTTAAATAACTTCAGGGATGGTGAATCCATGACTGCCCTGGGAAGCCTGTTCTAATGTCTGATAACCCCTTCAGTGAAGAAATTCTTCCTAACACCCAATCTAAACCTCCCTTGGTGCAACTCAGGCCATTACCTATTGTCCTGTCACTTGTAACTTCATGGCACAGACCAATCCCTAGTTTTTCACAGCCCCTTTAAGGCAGCTGTAGAGAGCAGTAAGGTTTCCCCTCAGCCTCCTTTCCTCTAGGATAAATAATCCCAGCTCCTTCAGATGCTCCTCATAGGATTTGTGCTCCAAACCCTTCATCAGCTTTGTTGCCCTCCTTTGGACACACTCTAGTAGCCCAATATCCTTTCTGTAGTCAGGGGCCCAAAACTGAACACAGTCGTAGAGGTGTGGCCTCACCAGTACAGAGTATAGGGGCAAGATCACCTCCCTCTCCTGCTGGCCACTTATACAGGCCAGGATGCCATTAGCTGTCTTGGCCACCTGGGCACACTGCTGGCTCATGTTCAGTCAGCTGTCAATCAACACCCCCAGGTCCCTCTCTGCTGGGCAGTTCTCTGTAGCACTGGTGGGGGTTGTTGTGGCCAAAGTGCAGTTTGGCCTTATTGAAATTCACACAATTGGCCTTGAGCCATCAGAGCCTTGGCTGTCACCACCCCTCTGTAGAGACTCCCCACTGTTAATCAAGCAGATTAACACTTCCATCCATCTTAGTGACATCTGCAGATTTACTAAGGGTGCAGAAAACTTCTCTTGCAACCCTTGAAGCCAAGCTGAAACACCAGTTAGATACTATCAGTGTTTGCCATCAGAACTGGAAGAACATAAAAAAAAGTCCTCATGTTAGCTCCAATCTAGGTATCAACCTGACTAATGACTACACAAGTGAAAGTTAGTTTGTAAAATTTGCTATCAACAGTAAGATGACAGATACTTCCTACCCCCCCTTGAAAGACAACTAGAGTCCAAAATAACTGTTTAAAGTTTGACATGTGCATCAAAACATGAAGATAGCCAATAAATGGGCCAAGTCTCACACTTTAGAAGGGGATATTAGCAGCACAAATGCAAAACAAGATAGGAATGTAAATTTCTAATAATTATTTAGTAGAATTTGTATTGGCTCTTCATGGTAGAAGTGCCAGGTAAAAGGAGGCAACAAAAAGGGTATTGCAAGTTATCAACACAAGATGTTGTAGTAAGACATAAGACAGGTGTTCTGCTCTACTTAGTGCTACTGAGGCTTCATTTGGAATCCAGGACCCAGTTCTAAGCATTATTGCTTTAGAAAACCACAGACACTGGCAAGCCCTGAGTACAGCAAAATCAAGCAAAGCAGAAATTTACTTTTTCTCTTAAGTTACACTTATCTAGAACAAACTAAATTTAGAAGACATGACTAGGAATGAATGGGTATAGGTAGGGTGAATTGAAATTGCTATATTTAAGGTGTGGAAGGATTTTTTCCAGGACAAATTTTTCTTTGCATGTACTTAAACTCTTGTGGTACACCACTGGGTTCAAAGTAAAACCAACGATGAAGATATGAAAAAGCAGGGTACAGACATGCAACTCTCTACACTTCTTAAGTGTTTGATGGACAGGGCAATCTGCCTAGCATCTGGGCTGCAAAGCAGACCTTGAGATTGCCTCATTTCTAATAACATTTGGCTATTTTCTAAAGAAGAATTTGACTGGCTATTGGTTTAGGCCACACTGGCAAAAAGATGGGAATATAATCAGCTTGCAACAAAGACTAATTCTTCACACACTGTTGCCCCTTCCCCACCCCCACTATATAATTCTTCTGACCAACAGAATGGTAAAACATGCACAAGCTAGAAGAAACAGAAATTTTCTCCACTGAGAATTTTACCTGATACTAGTAAAGTAAAATCAAGTTGGATGATGTGGCCTCTTCTAGGTTTTTTCTAGGATTTATTTAGTTATTCAAGTTTCCCATCCTTAACAACTCGTCTTGAATCTTATGGGAAAAGATATTCCACACCATTAAAGCCCCCTCCATTGCCAAGACCTTAAACAGGGATCTATCTTCCTCATCAGGGGACTTCAGGGCAGAATGTACTTTTATGCATTTAACAGCACAGCACAAGGATCATGCATCTTCTTTCCTGTGGTTTTGAACGATGAGCAATCTGGCAAGCTAACTCTCTAAAAGGACTAATTTCAACTTCCAGCAAGTGAGTTGTAAAACAGAACAAAGTTCAGAAAGCCCTCTTCACACATTACACTGGTAGCCCTTAACTCCTTCCTCAAAAACATCACGTAAACCTCTGACCAAAATGTTGCTCTCAGCTTTCTAACTTTTAAACCAATTAGAGAAAAAAAGGTAGAAAACCAAAGGAACAGAACTTTAAAAATATGAACATGTTGCCTCACAAAGTACTTCCAAGGAGAGGTACCTTAGCATGAACCTGTAAACAGTGTGGCAAAATTTCTGCTTTCTAAGGTCATTGTCTTTGATGTTTTAACTGTTTAAGACAGAGTATTAAACACAGGTGTCAGTTCTGGGAATGATGTTCTCATGATGCAGAAGCTCAACTCTACACATCCTGTGCAGACCCAAAGCACTAGGGACTTTCCTTGAACAGGGAGCCTAATTCCACCAAACAAACTGAAGACAGCAAAAGGAAGAACAAAACAAAGCAACCAGAATCCCTCCTCTCAGTAACAGACCTACTTTGACCATATACCAGATTTCAAAACTTCTCAATTAGAAAGATAAGTCAACTGTAGTAGTCAACTAATAAATCCAGACCTTCAATACTGGCCAGATAGTGCAAGGAAAAGCATTTGTAGTCATGTCATATTCTTTCACTGTAGACTACTTGCTATTTTGTAAGTTGCATTTTTCACACAAGTCTATGAGGATAAAAATTCCAAAGTCTAACTAGAGATACATATGCAACACCATGTACGCCATCACAGTTTTAGGTTAAAGCCCTACAACAGTTAAACAGTCTATAAATAAAATATGGTAGCTTTTAAAATATTCACATACTTTTGGGGTGATCTACTATCAACTTCAGCTTTTAGTCGCAAATTCTCTCTTAAAAGGCTACTGTTTTCCATGCTCAGTTTCTTATTTGCCTAAGGAAAAGAAAAGGAAAAAAGTCAGTGCACAGTAAAACAGAAACTATTTCTAATAGTTACAGCTATTTCTCCTTTTTTAAAGAGACAGAACTAGAAATGTGAAAGCAGCCTTTAGACAGGGACACCACTTAAAAATCACTATGGGAAATGGCTTGCAAAACTGAATAGCGAACAGACATTTTTTATTTATATTCCCAAAATACATTGCAAGTGTCCTATCTAGGGAAATAAACACAGCTATGTTAGTTAGTACAGAAAGTCATTAAGGAGATGTACTAATGGCAATTCCATGTTTTTTTTTTTCCACATGACTAAATACGTTAAGTACATTAACATTACAATGTGCAGGTATCAGCAAAACGAATGTTGAACAGCTTCCTCTGTTCCAAATTGGAGTGAGATTACTTTGGGTTTTTTTGGTTGTTTCTCTTAAAGCACAGTTATCCTATGGATGTAAATCCATTACGACAAGCTATTTGCAGTCTTTCTTCACTTTCTTCCAAGACATTGTGATTAAGACTCCTGATTCACAATTCTTCTTACTCCTTGAATTGAGGTCAATTCCTTCTTCTCAATTCAGCAGACAACCTTGTTAACAAGATACTTCATTTAAAGAGAAGTTTTCCTGCTGCTGTGTTTCAGAACAATGAATTCCACCACCTTAACAAGCAGAAAACACTCTTTGCACTTTATTGACTGCTCAATCTCTGTATGCTGGAAACAGCACTGCCAGTCCAGGACTTGTAATTCATAGCCTCGGTTGGTTGCCACTTCCACTACATAGTAAAAGTATGATCTAGAGTCAGATCTGAAGAAGGACCTAGGCAACTGGGCTTGGGGGTGAAATGTACTTTTTCAGAAGCATCTAACAGTGCCAGAAGAAAAGCAGAAAACTCTAAATGCTTATACATTTTATACATGCCCCAGAAACCCCTACAAGTGAGGCAAAGACAGCAGGGGTGTAGGGGGAATGGAATAGAAAAAAAAAAAAAAAAGAAAAAAACCAACAACAACAAAACAAAACCAAAACCCCAACCAAATAAAATAAACCAAACCAACACCCCCACCCACCTTCCTTTTCCCCAAACACCACAATATTCATAGTGGCAGAGAGAGTAATTCATAGGGGCATAAAGAGTAATTAAGAGACTTTTAGTAAAGTAGGAATAGGAAGGGTGAGCCCAGGGCTTAGGTGCCAAAGCATCATCTATCTGGCATTTCAAAAATAAAAGCACAAAAAACTACCTGAAAGCAATGAGCAACAATCCAGGAAACCTAACCTCCAAAGGAGCATCAAACCATTTGACAACACAGCCAAGACCTTTGCTGCTTTTCAGGGACACAGCTCCCTCAGTCACATAATCATATAGGAAACTGCACGACTTGCATAGAACTGGTAGGTAGGGCATCCACAGGGCAAGGCAGGAGTGAACCTCTTCAGTCTCCTTCTTCCAGAGTGCTCTACCCTCCAAGATATTAATCTGTAAGGGATCCTCACTTGCAGCACAATGTCTAGATTAATGAGTTCATGTAACTGCACTATTCATGAGTATGCCTGGTCTAGTATTTCTGCTGCTGGGTTTGTATCACCACTTCCATACTCATTATAACTTCACTCAAAGTAACTGGCTACTTGGGACTCCCTGCTGCAGGACATTAAATGATAAAGATGCCTGCTCTTTCCTCATTTGGTCTGGTTTTAAAAATAAAGTGTTGGTAACCACATCTCTGGGATCCTGTCTCACTGTGAAGTGATGGGTAGTTGAAGCTCATGGGTCAGGTACTTGAGGTGGTAATATTGTTTAGGGGAAAACCTTGCTCCAGATTGAGTGTAGGTGGGAAAGAGGTCTTGCTGTTCAGACTGGGGTTGGTCAGTGCCTGCTCAGAAATGGAACAAGGTCTAAAAGAAGAGCCAACTGACTTTAGGTACTTCTGGAACTGGGCAGCTGTTGAACAGGGAAGAGCTAGGAATATACTGTTTGACTTGATAATCTTACAGGCCTTTTCCAACCTAGGTGATTTTATGATCACAGTTTAAAACTTGGTTCCTAAAATCCGTCTAAGTAGCATTCATTCTATTCATATCCAATCCTTAACCAAATTCAGAGACTCCATAAACTTAAAACCCTCTTCTTGCTAGGGCTGAAATTATACTGAAAGAACTCCAAACATATCCCTCTCTGCTACATTTTTTTTCAGTTACCTAGGGAGTGTTAGAAACTTCAGTCACCATAAAAAAAAAAATTCACTTTATGGGAAAAAAATGCAAGATTAGGCAGACAAACTTCTTGCTGCAAATTCTCTTCTGCCATGGACAAGTGGCTCTGAAGCTCCTGGGATCCACTTAAGAGGGCAGATGTGTCTCAGCCTGTAAAGCTGAAGTCTGAGACTAGCTAAGCTATTGAACAAGCTAATTTTGGAAACTCAATTTATTCCTTTTAGTGATTATCACACAGACCAGTCAGATTTGCTTTAGACTACAGAGAGGCAAATCTACAAGTGCCCCATTAACAACAAAATGGCAGAACAGTATAATGTAGGTCTCTTTCTCTGTACCACAGGAAAAGTGTAAACACATCACGGCTTACAAAGGAAAGAAATGTTCTAAACATGTTACACTTCAGTTTTGGAGAAGGCAACCCAGGGCTGTTAATAGACAAAATAAGGCAGCATTTTGAGAAAATGCAAATTCAGTTCTTTTCATCTTGCCTTTCAAATTAATCTTGAAATTTTACTCTTCTTCAATGTTTGAGGTGATCCTTCTTGTGCCCTCAGATAGATTTTGCAAGATATTTTTATTTAGATATATTTCCACAGGACCATCTCCTCCATCCCTCCCTTCTGTGGTATCAGATTTTCTTTTATATTATGTTCAAGATGTACAAAAAAGCCGCAGGTTTCCAGTAAAGGATCTTCTGGTCATAAAATGCTGAGGCTTGTCTATTTTCAGTCAAAGGGTCAAGTTACTTTGTCTCAGCAAATTGCACCAAAAATATTGGCCAGCATGGAGGGCAATAGTGCAAATTCTGCCTCAGCCAACTGAACTGTGTTTGGCCACTGAACATTGTAAAATAGATATATTATATAGATCACTGCAAGCCTGAAAAATCTGGTCATCAATACTGGTGACAAGTGCTACTATAATCCAATTACCCAGTCAAAGTGACAGAGGAGCTGCAGAAGAGTCACAAGTAAGACCTACTAGAACAAGCAATAACATCTGACACTTGCAAAGGCTATACGGAAATACTATGATACACCAACAGCCACTGGAATTCAATTTTTTTCCTCTTTCTTCTGGATCTATGAAGTACCCAGAGGTCATGCTAGCTCCTGCTGCCATTTAACTAACACAAAATAGTTACACTACAAGATAGCTGAAGAAATGTATTTATTACCTCCTTTAGCTTTTCCACATTATCCATCACTTTTTCATACATATCACTGGCAGCTTTCAGCTTTTTGCTCCATTCCTCCAGGGTTTCTGGGCCACTGATACTTGCTTCATTTGCTGATTGGTTACTACTCTCATTTTGAGAAGACAAAGATGATGTAGTAGGATCCAGAAGAGATTTCAATTGTGTCTGTAAACTGAGGTTTTTACCTCTCAGATCTTCCACTTCTTTTTGTAGGGATTCTATTTCATCCTAAAGGTGTCAGAAATTCACAGGAATTAAAATAATGCATGAGATTAATTAAACAATACTTGCAAGTTCCCACAGCACTTTAGAAGCACAGGTTCTGGCAAGCCCAGATTCATGTCTTCACTTACACATATATCTAAGTATGCTTATATATTGTGCTCTAGGCAGGTTTTTAATCAACCTGCATGCTCAAGCATAGTGAAGGTTTTAGTGAAGGGAATCCCTTGACTACATAAAGGACCCTGAACAAACTGGCAGGCAGACCAAAAGCTTCAAAGCCTTCAGTGTCATGAATCTATTATTAGGGCAGTCTATGGGAGGATTTCCTGTATCAAAAGTGTTCTTAAGGTTGTCCTCTGCTGACTCATTTGCTGTTATTTGAGAATGTTTCACTCATATTCTGAAACATCACATGTTCAGATACTGAAAGTCACTGAACACTTCCTGGAAGAGGCTGCTGCAGGTATGCCAAAGCAGTAAGCTCTTAGGAAAGACTCTCAAAATGCAAAGAACAAAGCTCTTAGCTTTATCGGTCTGAAGCCATGGAGAAGCAAAAAACTTCAAAAGCCTGTTGTTAAAAGGACAAGTGAAGTAATTTATCCTGAAAACATGTCTTCTACACTGTTCACCAAACTCAGATACTTGACTTGTCCAAGGTCAGATCACTAAAACAGGCCATATATGCTATTACCATAAATCAAAGGCATATTTGCACTAATAATCAAGCTTTTTTTTTTTTTCCCCTAGCATGAAAACAACATTTTTAAATTTAGGGTTTTTAGGAGATTTATGTTCTCCAATGCCTATCAGTATGGAGTTGATTCAATAAAAAGACAGGAAACCTCCTTTTCCTGACTCCTCCTTCCACAGAGGATGAAAGAAGTTGACCTACAGGCAAGCTTGTCATAAAAGACAGCCCTTACTTCCCCAGCGTTAAGGATATATACAGTGCTCATTTTCTGTCTCTCATTCTCCTACCTGAGACAGGTTTCCTTGCAAAGTATGTGATGTCTTCACATTGCTGCTACTAAGGAAACAACAGCTGAGACAACAAATTAAATGCATTCCTTATTAACACCTTTTCATCTTGCTCCTATGACAGTATTTTTCCAGCAGGAGAGTGGAGATAAGCTTCCAAGCATTCACTCACTTTCAGAAAATAAGAAAGTAACAATGATAAAAATTAACCTATGCCCACAGGCTACAGCGGACAATACTCTTTAAGAAGGAATTTAGTCTCACTGAGCAACAAGGAATTACTTCAGAAAATGTTTGTATTTGAACTGAAGAAAAAACCAAAAAGCCTCCCAAAACCCAATGCACATGAAGAAAACCCTCTCATATCACCTGGGGATGGAATTCCCACAAATTAGCTGTACTTGGCTACTTGTAGCATAGAAAGAATATCACCATGACTCCAGTGGTACCACTTCAAGCACCAGGTTCTCTCATAACCTTAGCCAGAAGGTGGCTTTTAATGCAGCTGAGTTTCACGTATAGCCAATATAAACTTTTAACTTAGTGTAAAAAGAACATACTTAAAGCAAAAGGACCAGCTGTATGCAGTAATATAACAGTTGCAGTTCATCTGGAAAGTCACAGCACTCTCCATGTCCTTACCTCATATTCTTTGTGGAGCAATTCAAGCCTTGTTTTACGTAGGTGTTTTCTGACTGTCGGACTAAATATAGGATCACTTTCACTCGTTCCTCCTAAAGCAGCACAGCATGAAAGAAACAATAATATTGTTCCTTTTTCATTCAATTCAATACTACTAAATTCACCTTATAGGACTTATTATCAGCTACAAATACAGTGAATATTGGACCAATCTACTACCATGGGAGATTTAAAGTCCTTTCATTTTCAGAACAAGTGAAATAGAAGTATCTGTTAGTGATGTTTAGCAGTAAAAAGCCTGCCTCGCAGCAGGAAGACAACTTTTAAATTTTTCAACTTTGTATTTTCTGTGACTGAATCCTGCCTTTTTAAGACTATGCTATTAAAAAAGCCCTAAGAGGGGCAGGGAATCAAGCATACATTTAATTAGTACAAGAAAGGTTAAGTTTCTAAAGTGAGATTGTTCAGATAGATTTTTCTCTTAGGTCAACAAGTTGCAATGCATAGGTAGATTACTTCAAGTGAGATGCTTTTTTTTCAGTTAAAGGCATTGTCTGACCAAGATTTAAAAAAACCCCAATCCTTAAAGCTATGGGGTACTTGCTGTCTTTGTAGACGCACCTAGCCATTAATATACACATAATCTGTGGAATTTTGACTATTTTTGTTTTTAGCTATTATGTGTCGTTCCAGAAAGACTTAAAAAGTCAGATCTTCCTTAGATGTTGGTAAAAAAAAAAAAAAAAATCACAGGGAAAAAAATTATCTGGGTATCTTTGGACTCAAAAGAGTCCCCTCCAGCAGTAAATACCAGAAAGATATTTCAAAGCCTGAAGTTGTCCTTACCTATAATTTCTTTGCATGGATTTTCAGGCGTAATGGGAATTCTGCAAGCTGGGCACTGATTATTGTTCTTCAGCCACACTTCAATACAAACAGAACAGAAGACATGGTTGTTGACACAGATGACTGGGTGACGGACCTTTTAGTATTAAGGGAGGAAAAAAAGAAAACAAACAGAGAGACACTATGAATACTTCAATGCTCTCTCAGATAACAGAATATGAAAATACACTACTCCAGCTCTCACTGCAACTCTGGTCTCGCAGGAAAGAGACACTGTTGTTTCAAGAGTGACATTCTGACTGATAACATCAAATTATTTTCCTAGTATTGAAGGCAACAAAGCTGTAAACTGTTTTGCACAATTATGGTGCTTGAATTTAAGAGGCCATTAATATACAGTATTGCAGGCAACTTTCCTTCACCCCACAACCTCCACGAACTACAGCCAACTACCCCAGTGAAACCCCTCGGTAAAAGCGATCAAAATACATGCATTAACTGATTTTTAAAAGTGAGGGAATGTAGGATTGCTCCTGGCAACAATCAACACTTTTGTCTTGGAATTGGTGTCACTGAAACAGATCGTGTTACAGATTAACTCTAGCCCGCACATAATCAGCTTCACGGAATTCAGCTTTAAAAAGAAGAAGGGCCAAAACCACACAGCAGAAACACGAACCAGCAATCACTAATTCAAGCCTCCTGCTAGATATGCATTGCTACTAAATAAGTCATTATCCAAGAGCAGGGCAGCTAACTGAAGGATTAAATATTCCAAACAGACACAGATCCTTCCAAGAAGCTGCCCCTCCCCTTCCAAAGCAGCAGGGTAAACAAACTTTTAGAATATATTAATGAAAATGCATTATTCTCTCTTGTTATTCCACTATAAACCCTGTTTGAAAGTAAGCATGCTTAGAGGGATGATACAAAAGAAAACAGCTTTTCCCTGTATCTATACCTTATTGCATATTCTGTTACAGCTTACTGTAATCCACATTTTCAAATCTCTTAAGACTTAACATTAATATCTGTGTTAGGGGTCTTAGAAATAACTATTTGCTTTTCCTCCACTCTGTCTTTGCTGAAGAAACATTTTTTCAGTCACAGAAGCATCAGTATCTATTACTTTAGATTCTACTGTGTTGCCATTAAACCCCAAGTTCTGGTTAATCCTTTCAACTTTAAAAGAGGTCCTCATTACTCCCAGGATACTCCCATTTCATTCTTTTAGTAAAGTAGTCAAACTAAAACTAAATAACACTGGCAGCAAGAAGCAAGCAACTGGAAAGGATAGCAAATAAACACTTGGGAAAACAGATTAGATGTGTGCTGCAGTAATCTTACTCATACAATCAGTGCTGCACAAGCTACAACTAAAGTATTTTACTACTGAACTACACATGCATCTGAACTAAGGCTTGTATCTGTCAGCTTCTTCTCCAATTCATTCATATATATATACACACACACAGACAACACACAAATCTCCAATATGACATTGCTAGGAGCTAAATGATTTATCTGTACAGAGACCGAAACTCAAGTTACTGAAGATGTGAACAGAGACAGACTAAGCAATTTCTCCAAGTGTCTGCACACTTTCACCTCTAGTTCAGGAGGCTTTTCTGTGATTAAGGCAAGTATTAGCATGCCAATGCTTTGGCAATATTAAAATACTACTATTTCAATTATATTTCTTTTTAGAAAAGGAGCTTTCTCCAGCATTCCTACCAGCAACTGGAAGAAAAAAAAAAGAAAAAACAAGCACAACTTTTGCTCTAGCTGTACTTCTTTCTTAATCAGAAGCAGAATGAGAATAGTTATATGAATGGTGATGACAGAATACAGAGCAGGATAATACAAATAGTCCAAACAGGGAAAGACATTTCAGGAGTGTGGGTCTCCTCCCCAGAGAGCAAGAGACCCTCAGTCACCCCAAACCTGACACAAGAGCATACTTCTTGCAAGTGAATGATTACTCCATATCTCTAGCAAAATAGTAAGTCACACTCATTACTCTCAGGGGCACAGTGCTTCTGATTTACATCCTTGTACAAGTTTCATTTCAGGGCTGAGGTTTGTACTTCTGTTGGCTCAGGATCCACACAAAGCAATCCATGCAACAGCAGCAGAAGCTGCTATTGAAATCTCACACAATGGCCGGGGATGCCACTGCCCTTCACTGAGCCCCTGAGCCACCGACTGGGATAAGCCCGGGAGGGGGTAGTGATAAACCTGGGTGGGGGATTGGGACACACTCATTAGTAAAAAACAATTTTACTTGAATTACAGCACAGTTTCAGTTCCTTAATCAACCATAATGTCTAGAAAGACTACATCTTATCTGAGAAAGCTTGATCAGCTCAGTGATTCTGAGCAATTTCCTAATTTTCCCATACACACATAATGTGATTCCGAAGCAGAACAAAATCAAACCCTGTACATATTTATGTCACTTTGAAGGCATTTTTGGACCTTCACGCAGCATTAGTAGAGGAGCAGGTGCATGTAAAAGCAGGCACACTGCTACCACTGAATGAATCCCCAGAAATCCTTGTGGGCTTCAAAACACATAGAACTGTGTGCTCGAGCCCAAGTAAACTGCCAACACCAAAACCAACAGGAGAGACCTGCAGTAAACCTAAAGGTCCAATAGAGATGGCTTCTTATCCACTTGCTAATTATGAAATACAGGTATGTCAGTAGATAGCCTGGACTGCATTAAAAGAATATTCACACAACAAACATTACATTTATCCAAGCAATTAACTCCTGTTATAAATGGTTATTTGCATAAATTGCCAGTGTGCTTTACGACTCTGTTCACACTAATAAAATTGCCTGATGTTCTCCCTCATCCCAAGATTTCTGCTTTATTAAAAACGATGAGTGGTCAACATTATTGAATGAGATTCTCTTCAGTATCTTTTTTTATCCCCTTACATTATGCACAGTGAATAGTTTCTATTTGGCAGTTAGTCCTTTGCACATTTTGCTAAGACATCAAGAGGTATATTCTGATTATATCATGGGGCTTTCCTCAATCTAAAACCTATCCTACAAACCACAGAAGTATCAGAGTATGTCAACCTCCCGTGACACTCTCTGCTACTAGCTATAAGATAGGACAATCTGCAAGATTTCCCCCTCAATTTAAACTAAATAACTTTTTCTTCCTCTAATCTTACTCTCACAAAATGCTTTTTCTGATTAAGTTTGTTAATTAACTTCCAAGCTAGAGACAAAGACATGTATTAAAAAAAAGCATAGCCAGAGCTGTCAACTTTGGCAAAATGTGAACAGCTTTGTGTATCTAAAAAGGAAAGCATTCAAATACCTCTATTACAGGTATCACCAGTAGATTCACTTATATAATGTTGACATATTACCTCTGTGCAAGGTATCAAGTAAGGAGAGTGCTGAAATCTCTTCCAGCACAAACTCAGGAACATAACTGACCAACTTCAGAAAAGCAGCAGAAGTGTGTGAAACCCAGTGGCTTTATAGCAAAATACGAATCAATAATAAATCTATCAAGTGCTTAAATTAGACAGTCACTATGATCAGTTTCAAATAGCAAATCTATTGTCACTGTCCTCTTTTTCAAGAATATTCACTCTGCATTAGCAGAGACACAGTACATCTGCGTTCTCCTCCATTTTCATCAATTAGATAAATAGAAAAGGAGAAGTAACAGGAGCACAGGCTGCAAGTCTTGCTCAGTTTCCACAGAAAAGCTACAAAATGACTAAACATGGTTGCTGAACCATAATCTGTCAAGAGTTGTGAGAGCTGAGAAAAGGTAGATGCCCGACTCCCTTCAGTACCAGCACTACACCTACTTTACACAACGAACACACCAATCTTATTGCTGTCACTCCAGCAAAAAAGGTTTTCGTATAGGCCAGGTGAGGTGGAAAGAAACCAAAGAGCACATGTCAGAGTGCAAACCTAACAGGCTATTTTTTCCCCTTGTATTTACTGTTGTGCTTAGAGAGGTTTGTTTCGTTTTGGATAGCAAGGAAACATGAAAAATAGTAGTGGGGAATGAGGAAATAATTTCAGGGAGCAATTACTGACAGCTATGAAATTAAACCTGGGGTTTTTGGAGAACAGACTATCAAGAGCCCTCCGCTTCCCGAGGGAGAAGACAAAGGGTCAGAGAGATGAATTGGAAACTTCTTCTCCAGACTCTTGCAGTTTTGCCCAATACTTTTTGAAACCCACTTGGTTGTACATCACCTCTTTGCTTTTGTTCGTCCTTTACGACGCAGCACCGCGCTCACAAACTCGCCTACTATTTTAGAACTCATTCTCCTACTGACACCGGAATAATAATAAAAAAAACCCAAACCAAACCTCAGGCACCTCCAAAAACCCGCGGTTCGGCTCGGGGGTGACCTGGGGGATTGGGGCCCTCAGCCCCTGCCAAAAGCCCCTCCCGCCGCGGTGGGGGAGGGATGTGGGGGGGTGAAGGGGACCCCCATCCCAACACTGTCAGCAAACCTCGCCCGCAGGCAGGAATGCCCTCCTGGGGCCATGACACCCTCCTCCTCCTCCTCTCGGAGAGACCCCTCATCCCCCTGGGGAGATACACACAGCCTTGGAGAAGGGCCGCCACACCCCGGCTTTCTTCCCAGCGCGGAGCCATAGCCTCTTAGAAGAGACAAACCCGATGGGATCACGACTGCGGGCCGTGGAAGGCCCCTTACCCCGCTCCCCGAGCAGCCACCAGCTGGAGCGGCCCGGCCTTCCCTTCCCTTCCCTTCCCTTCCCTTCCCTTCCCTTCCCTTCCCTTCCCTTCCCCCGCCCTGTACCCCCCACCAGGCCGCCCCCAGGCTGGGGATGAGAGGAGAGGTGAGCGGCGGCGCCGTTACCTTCCCCAGGCAGATGTGGCAGGTGATGGGCAGTGTGAGGGACAGGGTAACGCTGGGCCCATTCTGCGACATCGCGGAGACCCAACCCGACCTAGCCCGGTCCGGTCCGGCCCAGTCAGCACGGAAATCCCACAGGCGGGCTGTAACAGCGGCGGCAGCCCCCACCAGCCCCGCTACGGCAAGCCGGCGAGGCCAAGCCACCTCCCGGCAGGGGGTGGGCGGCACGCGTTTTTGCGGCGCTCCCCTGGAGGGCGGGCGGGAGTCGCAGCCCCCTCATGGCTGTGTCCGCCTGCCCGCCGGCAGCTGCCATCCCCCCCACACCGCAAAAAGGCCCGGTCTCGGGGCACGAAGGGCCTCGCTGGGGCTGCCGGGGCAAGGACAGGCCGGGGTTTACCGGCCGGCGGCCCCGGGGTCCCGCGGAGTTGTTGGCTGAGGGGAGGATTGGGCTGTGAGGGGAGTGCCCGGCAAAGGGCTCTTGCGGGGGGGATGCGGCTGCAAGGAGTCTCCTTTCCCCTTTTCAGGCTTGCCCCTCGCTGAGGTTACATTGCCCCCAGAGAAATAAACCGGCTGTTTTTATCCTTTTCGTTGCCCCGAGTTTTTCTTCTGCGCCTTTCCCCGTGTTGTCCCCTTGGCTCCCACACCACCTCCCACCACCACAGGTGGCTTGGCTGAAACCCTTCTCTTCTTGGCCCAAAGCGTTGCCTTGGGGGCATTTTCCGCTTTCCAAGAAGGAAATGAGAACTGCAATAACATCCCCGAGCCCTGCGAGGTTGGTGGCACTTGCCCAACCAAGTCCCCAAGTCTGGGGCTGGTGGCACTTCCCTATCCATGCCCTGATGGTAGATCCTGCCCCGATCCTTGGAAACCAAGGAGCCAAATCCACAGATGCAAATCATAGAATCAGAGAATTGGCTGGGTTGGAAGGGACCTCAGAGATCCTCAAATCTGCGTCTGCTGCTCGGCTCGCACCAATGACTGTCCCAGTTGTGGAGCTTTGGTTTTGAGCTTTCTGGGCTGATAGAGAGCAGCTGAGAAATGGTGCTGGTGGGATGGGAGCCTCCTCAGAAGTCTGTTCGCTTGACCTCAGTTGCAGGATTCCTGTAGCTTCTTGTAAACGTGCCACAGCATGCTGGAAATTATAGACCTGAGTGATTTAACATTGCACCACATGATAAATGCTTAGAATGCTGAGCAGCTAATTCAAACAAGCATAAAGATGTGGATGCAATGATTAACAAGGAAAGTATCTTAGTCCGACATAGCAGAGTTGCATGGGTGCATTTCAATTTGATACAGGTAAGTCGCTGCAAATAAAGCGAGCAAACTAATCCATGGTGACATTCCAGTGCAGACAAGACCTAGTGGCTTTGATGGTAAGGATTCCCACATATCTGTAGTTGGGAAAGGACAAGTTTGAATAAGGTGTATTTGATAAAGGTTGAGTATTCACACGTTTAATAACAACACTTTTATTGTATTTCAGGAAAAAAACCAAAACAAAGCATGATTTAATGTCAATGAAAAAAAGAGCTGATTAGCAACACGGTGGATATACTGTCCTAAGGACAGCTGTCAGAAGATGGAGTGAGTGGATATCTTGCTGTGAGTAGATGCTTTCAGTTCTGGCACAATTGACCTGCCGTTTAAGTAGAGGGATGCTCTGAGAATTTTTACAAGAGAAATGTGAAAGTATTGGTTTTTGAGCTTTAAAGAGAACCACTGGAGCCTGAAATTTGTTGAGTGTCTTTACTGTGCAGCCAGCAAACTTCACAGGAATACAGAGAATCCGTGTTATTTATCTTTGCTTTATTTTTATATTGATTTTTACTGAAAAAATGTGAATAGACAATACAAAGAGCAGAAAGGGTAAATGCATGAAAGAGAAATCAGAAGCAAGGAAATGCATCTTGCAGTTGACATGTGAAACTCTTTTAAATGAATCTGGGATAAAGCAGGAACCCTTTCAAAGGCATGACTTCTCCTGCTTCAAAAAAGTACGTGAAACTGGAAAGTGACCTGTTAGACAACAAGCTCAGTTGGGATGAATATATTTTCTCTCAACCAAAAATAGCTTTTAAAGTAGCTTATTTTTCTGACTAAGCTGCTAAAAGGAATGTATTTTCTGTGTAGGGAGGTTAAACTTATTTGTTTAGCAGATTTCTGCTGAAGTTGAATGCCTAGTCAGTGAATGAATACTTCAAAAATTATTTGTGGTATAATAGTGCCTGAGGTTTAGTTGAAATTTGTGGGATGATGTTACCAACTCTTCAGGGGCATGGAAATTATTTAATTCTGTAGAGCTGAGAGAGAGAGACCACAGAAAGCAAGGAGAAGGGAGCTTGAGGGAGAATAATTTGCTGCAGCTATGGGGAGCTGAGAAATAAGATCTGACTGCAGGTGGTAACAAACATTTAAAGAATCTGTCCTACCTAACACTGGAAGCTGTGTAGTGTGGAGGGTGCTTTTGCACGGGGGCTGGAACCAGAATGAAGCAGATTAAACACCTCCTGGGATGGCTGGCATGCCTCTGGTGGGGCAGGCACTGGGGTGTAAGGATCAAACAGGAAGGCAGGAGATGGGTGTTTGGACACTGCTGTTAGTAAACCTATAGAGAAAAGCTGGTTAAAATAATGGTTTAAAAGCTAAGAATGTAATCATGAACGATCTTCCAGTATTAGGGCTTTATTTTTTAAATGCTTCAGCCACTTCTCTATTTGCCCTTGAAATCTTAGAAGCCTTGAGGTGATTAATGGTGAAAATATAAAATATCTATCACAAAAATGAGAAGTTCTTTGATGAGAGCTTGAAAGGAACTGATTTAGAACAAGATAAACTGGTCAGAGTAGTGCACTGAGCCACTTAAGCCTTTTCAACTTCAGACTTAGATAGTGTGACTGATAAAGCCAAATAGATTTACTGAAAGTGCATAAATCATCTGTATTTTATATCTGTGCATATTTCCCAGCAGTTACGCAGAGAGAATGAAGAGCATGGGTAAGGGTATGAACAGTGAAATTTGTGTCATCTTGGCTAATAAGCCCAGCTGATAAGCAATAAGTAATTAGTGCAGTTATAATGGTTCTAATCGTTAGCAACCTGGTCTAGTGGGAGATGTCCCTGCCCCTGCAGGGGGGGTGGAGCTAAATGATCTTTAAGGTCCCTTCCAACCAAAATCATTTTGTGATTTGAGTTCCTTTAGATATGTGGCTTTTTACTATGAAAACTTAATTTGAAGGTGATTGTTTACACCTGCACAAATAGATATAAAACACTTTTAATTTTTTTTTTTTTTTAATTCTCATTCTACTTAGATAACAATGACTGGAAACTGCCAAGCACTCAGCACCCACTTCTGCAAAAGTGATCTGTTCAAGTTTGCCTTAACAAGGCAAACAAGGCTGGATCTTTAGCTTTTAAGAAGGGTTTCCCAGGTGGCTTGGTTTACGTGATTTAGGGGAAATTAGAGTGAAATTTAAATAAAACCAAGATTAAATAAGTGATTTAAACCTGGGATTCTGGGTGTGTAAATTCAGACCCCTGCTCCTTAAAAAGTTTGTCTTTCAGAAAGGGTGAAAAAGGGTCTCCCCTGCTCAGTATTTTGCTGTTGATGAGCCCTGTAAAGGAAGGACCTCACTAATGAGGCACTGTCTTGGGGATTCACTGACTGCCTAATCCTCTCTTCTTGATGCCATTCTGAGGCCATTCAGCAGAAACACGTAAGTCTCAAGTCCCCCCTCTCTATACTGCCTGAGCTCTGTAGGCTGCTCTTGCTACTTGCTTGTTGGGCATTCCTAAAGTGGCTTTCATTTAAAACAAAGGCAAAATTAATCTCTCTCCTTAAAACAACTTTTTTGTTTGAGCTGTGAAAAAAATGTTGCTTTTGGGTAAGTGAGATGGGGGCAGAGTAAGAGCATAGCTTTGGAAATTTAGTAATATTTGAGATTGAGTCTTGTGCAACTTGGTGCAGGTAGTTTTCTTCATACAAAATAGCAAAAGGATGACAAATTTCTTTTACAGATGCAGTGTTTGCTTTGAGTTTAACTGGTGTAACTTTATCTCCTCCTAAGTGGAATATACCTGCTCTCAGACTCAGTGATCCCACAAAGGAATCCAAAGTGAGCAGCCCAGACCTGGACATCTTGCTTTTAGGTGTCCAAAGTTCAATGAGAAAAACTCTATTCTATATGACATTTTTAAGATTATTTTGTTCTTGCCTTTCTTCCTCTATTTTACTTCCCGTGCACGAGCAAAGAACCAAGGAGATGAATAGAAATGCCAGGTTGTATCTGAAGTTGATGCTACTCATGTGCCTGGGATGTTAAGCTATCCCCCTTTTTCTTTCAGAGGTGAAGCAAGAGGTTGATTTCCTATCAGACTCTTTTTGAGATGAGTATTTTATCTAAACAAACTGAATTATAGAAGAAAGACATCCCAGGGCAGGAAGAAACTCCAAAAATAAGCTGTGGAAGCACTCTCTAACTCACCTGGAAGAATATGTCTCAGCCTAAGGATATATCCATGGGCTTTCCAGGAGATCATGTGGGGGAAGGCTGGTTGCAGTGAGCCACTGCTGTACCACACGGTGTCCTGACCATCAAGAAGTGTGGATGAAAAGGCCAGGCTTTGTGTCCTCCACCTATTTGCTGGTATACACAAAGCCTGTATGAAATAGGCAATATAACAGAGAAAAGGGGTGAATTTTAGTTACTTTTTATGCAGGGAAGAGCTCTCCAAGCCTTCCATCTGCAGAAATTTAATTGCCTTTGGGGGAGTGGTTCTTCTATTTGTCTGTGCAAGGACCATGTTGAAGTTTGGGTCATTATTCTGCATGTTTTGGCTGCTGCTGAACCTTTGATAGTCCTCCTTATGCCAGACTTTAAACCATGGAATATGACTGACAAAATACACGTGTGAGTGCAACAGGTCTTGATTTAAACTGTAATTATGGTGGCTTTTCAGTACACTTGATGGTGCTTGCTGCCAGATGAGGATCTGTCCTCCAGGATGTTGCAAGGAACAAGACAAAGCTCTGCAGCACACAAGAAAAGTTCAAAAAAGTTACAGGGATCACACACTTTCTTTTCCCTTATTTTATTTTTTCTTTCTTTGTGAAGCAAGGGGAGGTTGGATTTAACAGTGTAAAAACTTAATGAGTAGATTGTGCTGAGCACTGCATTTCACCTCCATTATTCTACCTGTCTCAAATGTTTACCAGCCAATCAGAGTATTTCTTAAAACCAGAGATTTATAATGAAAAGTCAGCCCTAATTGAATTTCTTCATTAAAACCACCATCAAACAGATACAGAACACCTTACACCACCTTGTTTAAATTAGATTCATTTTTCTGATTAATTATTAAAAGGAAAGTTTAAAAAATCATAAAATCTTAAGTGCTATTAAAAATTGATCAGGAATGCATTTTTTCATTGACCCAGTTTGTGTTTTGTTTTTTTTTTTTTTGTCAAAGCTAATACATTTGAGTAGCTGCCTCAGACAGAAGTTTGTAATCATTTGGTCATCAGTCAATTAATCACAGCTTCATAAATATTGATCTCAGATTACATTTATTCTTCATTCTTGAAAGATAGTTTTTTATTAATTTAGGCTCACTCACATACATTGTGGTTTACACTGAAATTATTTTTAAAAGTTCTATTAAAATTTAATTTGAGCACCCAGCCAACAGAGCAACCACTGCACGCTGTGCCACCTTTTGGCAGCCTTATTCCCTCTTTCTGAAAGGTCCTGAGTGCCTGCAGCTTGCACTGTAGGGCTTGCTGACTGGCATCTGTCACCTATAAAACCTTTTTAGCTGGAAGTTGCAGGCCATTGTCCATTCCAGGCAGAAGGATTAATTGGAGAGGAAGTGTAATTTTAATCTGGTGCTTCCCATCCCAAGTTCAGTGGCCTTGTAGTGATTCCTGGAAGTCCATAACAGTCCAGCACCTTCATGATGGCTGCACAGTGCCCTGGCTGCTCTTTGGCCTCTCACAAGCATCAGCTGGGCTGCTTGAGAGTGTGTGGTTGTGAGGACATGCACTGAATGTCCCCAGCCTTGTTTCAGTCCCTGTCATGGAGGTCATAGATGAGGTGATGGCCCATCCCAGGACAGCAAGGGTACCTGAATGAGCTCTTGCAGGGTCAACTACTGCATCTCCTGCACCTGGGAATAAACCCAATACTTGCTTTCATGGGGGTTGCACTTGTTAACAGAAAGCCTAAGGATTTCTAAAGAGAAACACCGTAAGAAAGAGGGTGGGCTCTTTTGTCCCAAGAAGCTAGCCAGTCCTTTGCAGTCCTTCTCAAGCCTGTCCAGGTCACTGTGGATGGCATGCCATCCCTCAGGCTTCTCAACCACACCACGGAGCTTGGTGTCAACTGCAAACCTGCTGAGAGTGCAATGGATCCCATTATGCCATTCACAAAAATGTTAGACACTACTGGTCCCAATATAGACCTCTGACAGACACCACTTGTCACCTATCTCCATCTGGGCATTGAGCCATTGACCTCTTATCCATAAGCTTTCAGCCTGCTCATGGTTGTTCTTCAGAGACAGCTCTTCACACTCAATCCATTTCTTGGCGTAGAGATCAACACCTCTGTCCCTCCTCTTGCCTGTCCCTTCTGAACAGCCTGTAGCCATTGACAGCTCCACTACAGTCATGGGATTCATCCCACCAAGTTTCAGGAATGGAAGCTTGTGCAGAGGGGGTCCCAATATCCCATTTTTTTTTTTTACACATAGCTGTAGCAGTTTAACATCTTACCACCTCTGAGCTGTTTGCTACCCCTGTTCTCTTATTCTGTTTGCTGTGAAATCCAACTTGTTTTTTGCTTTCATTGTGCATGGTCTCTCAAGGTGCTGGATATAATTTGTTTGCTTGGCATTGTGGTAAATCACAGGGTTTATTATGGAGACAGTAATTTCCATCAGAGAAGTTTTAGTACACATACATAACAGGAGTTGTGTTCAGTTACTCCAGTTATATCTTTAAAAAGATGCCTGTCTGTTCTGTGTTGAATAATCAGAAGTGGGTTCTGAGTCCAGTTGCAGCTGGCACCTTCAAACAGGAGGGATGCTAAGGAGGTCTAGTAAAATATCACACTCTGAGCACTTCTTTGCAGCCAGTGGGAACCAGCTGTCTGTTTATCCAGTGGTCTGATACACACTACTGTGAATGTGAGCACTGTGTTAAGATTTGTACCAGGCTCTGAAATCCTGGACAGTCTTTTCTGGCAGAAAAGAAGAAAAAGAAAAGCTGCAAAGCAATAGAGAGATATGACTGTAGCAATACCCCAACTATTCCTGGCTTTTTGTTGCAGACACCTGCAAAATGGGTCCAATTGGAGTTTTCCCACTGAAGAATTGTGCAACTAATTCAGTGCTCAACAACTTCTGCACTTCTGAGAATTAATTCAGAAGCTGAATACGAGCTACTAGTTTATGGAGATGCATTTTTTTTTTTTTAAATTTGATCTCTCCCTAAACACGAAGAGTTCTTTTAGTCTAGAATATGCAAAGCTGTGTATTTTAGTGAAATTTTTTTAACTGCATAATAAGGTTAAGGAAAAATAATGTCTTTCATGTAGGTATATGCAGTAGATACTTCTGTCTCCCTGAATTTTGCAATCATTGAAATAACTTGATTTAATAAGGTCAGCTGCTCTTTGAAAGTCTTTCTAAATTTATTTCTTGTTAAAAATAGAAAAAAAGGTGTTATTTTGCATTTTGTTAATATATATATGTTTACCCTTGGCTCAAAATCTGAGATCTCTGTAGTACAGTAGCCACAAGGGCCTTGTACATGGCTCATTGCAGGACCAGGAATTCATCACCAAGGGAGGTAAAATGTTACGGATCCAAATCAGTCCCAGCTCCTTCCTGCTTGTCTTACCTCCACAGTCCATGCTCCTGTTTTCTCTGTCTCTTCGTTACAGTAAAGTTCAGCAAAGATATTTAGTGTTAGTATTTCTTGTTGCCTGTTGCAGTAATGTTAACAAATTAACAGATTTTTAATAGTTGATGGTAGCTTGTCAGACATGACTTCTGAGACTTGCAAGTGCTTCAGGGACACTGCAGCTCAGGTAAAAGTAGACATAGCCTCTGAAGCTCTGGAGAAACACAGCTGAGAAGTAGACTGCCATAACTCTTTTAAATAGACAAGAGAAGAAGGGAAGGAAGGATACAACATATATCCAGGAACTTCTGGAGTTTTATAAGCTTTATGTTATTGTTTTTGAAATCTATCCAGTGGGGATACGTTAGGAGGTAAATGGAGAAACAGAAAAGCAAAGATAGAAGCAATTTGAACAAACAGATAGTAAGTGATGGGGAGGGAGGGTCCAATATGAAAACTCCTGAGATATTCTGATGATGTTATAAATATCCATCAATTCCTGCTTGCATGATGGCTGTTGTGCCAACTTCATGCCTTGGAGAACTCATCTCTGCAGCATCCCCCACCCTTCTGTGGCCATGTGGGTGAAGGAGGAGGAGGAGGAGGCCCTGTGCGAGTCCTGGCAGCCATGAAAGAGGGTTCTCCCAGTGTACATGTAGTGTCTGAGGAACCCATAAAAGGCCCACTGAATGGGGTGCAGGTTATGCAGCTTTCATCTTGGGTGTCTGAAAAACAAGTGTTGTTTTGTTGGTTTTTTTTAGATTTCTCTTCGCCCGACAAAATGATGCAGGTATCTACATGTGAGCAAAGCTCATCAAACATGTCTGGGTCTCACTGCAGAGAAACAGAGCTTTCTAGGGGATGATGCATCATTCCTTAAGATGAACACCCTAAATAGATTTGGTGAATTGTATTCTCCAAGTGCCTAGTTTTTCTCCAATCCACGTTGTGGATGTGTGTCAAGACTGATGAGGTGAATCCCATGCTTTGTATTGGGAAGCTGGGATCAGGAAACATCTGTGGTTCAATTCAATATGGATGGCAAAAAAAAAAAGATACTCTGAAAAATAACTAAAGGTCTTGATTTCAGTGACATTTCTTTAATAATGTCCTAGGTTTTAGATCCAGCTGTTTATCCTCTGGGAGAGACTAAGCCAGACTTGCTTACAACTCCACTTTTCCTGAAAGCAGCCGGTCTTTCTTGCCAATAAATCTATAAATGAACCATTCTGCCAGATATACCACACTGATAGCTTTCCTTGCAAGTCTTGCTACAAAACATCCTTTGAAAAAGGTTGTACTCTGGCAATAAAATTTGTCTTTTGGAACTTTTTGCTACATACTATTTATGTCTGGCCCAGGCTTTGATTTGCTTGTTAAAGCTCATTGTAGAAAGTCAAGTAAAGGCTTTGATCTTACAATGTTTTTCTGAAAAAAACCCAAATTTCCCTGGAATTGAAGACTTGAGGAGACAGCCTGCAGTGCCTGTGCCTGAAGGCTTCTGTGCTCTGAGCTACTTCAGACTTCTGTGGGAATTGTGCATGAGTACAAAGAGATGAACAGGAACCTAGAGTGGAAGCAGAGACCGTGTTGCAGCTTCACCTGAAAATGAAACTTATAAGGGCATAAAAATGTGGGGTTTGTGTTGCTTTTTTTTTTTTTTCTTTTCTTTTCCCTTTTTCTGTAATAGACTATGGGTATTTTAGATTCAAATTGTGCACCTTTAAGCTGGGAGAACTGTACTTACACTGATAACTTAATAGCACATTTAAATGTCTTTTAAAATACTTCAATTTACCTATTAAGACCAAATAGTCTGTCTGCTAATTTGACAGAATATCCATGTTCCCTGAACTTAGGGCTATAAAAATTGTTCATCTGCTCAGTCACAGGCCATTTAATTTTGGATGCATCATTGCCAGTTGGTTACAGTAATTAGCATTCTCTGTATTGTAGCAGCTTCCCTGAAGCTATGCTAAGTAGGGTTACACTTCTGTATGGAAAAATAAGCAGCCCTGTGCAAATGAGCCTGGCCACCCATCTTAGAAACAGAAGCTCCAGCTCCAGCTTCTTGGCTCAGGGTGCCCTATATGCCCACCTGCAGATCTTATTTACTGATTATTAATGACATGAAGTGTAGGCAGCTGTGAAAGGCACAGCATGGCACCTTAAAACCTTCACTCCAAACTATCCTCTCAGCTTTGTCATTTCTTTGAGTGACACCCATTTTCTCTCACTCTTTTTTTTTTTTTTTTTTTTTTAAATTTTTAAATTTCTTCCCCTTTCTCCTTTTTACTATCTTTTAATGAAGTTATCAGACAAAAAAATATATTTGGATGTAGAATGTCTGTGAGCATATATATTTATATATATCTGTTTATATATAAACAGCAACCCACAAACTGAGCCACATTTGCTAATGCAGTCACTTGCCACTTAAAACACAGGCGTTTTCAAATAAAAAAATACTTTGATAATTTTTCCCTGTTATGAGCATATGCTGCAAATATTTTGGTTGGGTATGTTTTTCTATATCTCCCAATGCCTAAAGTAGTATTTTAATTCTAGTTTCAATAGAAACACCAGCTGCCAACACAGGAATATGAGAAGTGCTGGAACTGTTCTTTTGTAAAGGCTAGAATAAACAGCACAACAGCTAAAACCATAAATAAATTAGAGAGAGGCCAAGATTTTTTGCCAGTTGTTCTGCAGACTACATACATTTTCTTGTTCTGTGTTGAACGTCTGCGCTTCCTTTTCGTTTCCTGGGAAACAAGTGAGGGGTTGTATGCACTGTAAGTCATACACTAAGAATAATTATTCCCATTTAATCCACTCTGATTTTTACTTCTTAATATACTGGAAGGTAACTAATATTTAATATCATGAAATGTATCTGTGCATGTTTAATGATTCCATTAATCAGAGAGAAACCTTCTTTATAATTAAATATGGATAGGCTATAGTCTTTTCTTCTCATTGACTGATGCTACTGAGAATAAGGGATAAGAATAATTTTGTACTATTATACTGTGTGCCTTTTATTAGAACTCTGAACTGTTTGGGTGAGTAAAATCAACCATAAAAGTACATTTTTTCTTAGAATTATGCACTCTGCTGTTTCTGTATTCCATAAAAATCTAACCATATGAATTTAGGTACCAATCTCATGAAGCCTTACACTGGTATTTAGGCACAAGAGAAGTTCAGATGCTCCCAATATGATTACTCACCCTAAGTTTAAAGCCTGTGCTTGAGCCTTTGTAGGATGGGCTTCTTCAATTTCTGTCTTTTTTTCAATCTGGTTGTGAATCTCTCTTGACTTGGTTACTTAAAGAAAGGTTACAGATGATCACTACAACCTATTTTTACATGGCCCCATATGAAATACTCTAAATATAGGTTACAAAACCCCCACCTGGCCTCAATACAGTATGCAGACAGGGTGCACACATTGGCAAGTTAATAAAGAAACAATGCACATGCAAGCAAATTTAAATATGTAAGTGGAAATTTCCTCCTTCTAGATTTAATAGAAATTGGTGCATATATTTGTTTAATGTTCCAGAGCTTCCAGCCATAGCAACTATGTGCTGCTTACAAAAGTTAAAACTTCAAACACATGCACAGCCTACAATGGGCTTCATTAAATGACCACTTCTGCTGCCAAGAATACCATATGTTAATAGTCATATTTTGGGACCATACTTATCTCTTGCAATGTCTTTCCATATCTGCTTACCTTTCAGCCAGCAGATAAGGGTGCCATGACTTGATGCTGTACACCACACAGTGTTGTTATGTTGTAAATGATGTGTTACTTCTATTTTGAATATTTTAATATGACTGTGCTTTTAACCTTGTGTGCAGGTAGCTGAATGAACCCAAGTACCATTCACCTGGAAATGAATGCTTGGGGTTTGCTGTGTTTCCACAAGAAAAAGGGGCCTTTTGTATACTAAATCTGTATAGGCTGGTGAGCTGAAATAGCAGTCCCAAGTTTGATTGACTGGCCTTTCCATTAAAGGCACAAAAACTTCTGTTTTCAAGTTTTTCTCTCTTCACATTTCATGTGGCCATATTTTTCAACATCTGTACCTTCCTTTTTAATGAGAGGATATTTTTCATTGTTTCATTTTTCAGTGGACAATATGGGGCAATGGATGTTGAGTCTGACGAATAAAGATGTGATTATATTTGTTTTGTATCACTTCAGTCAATAAAAGGCCATTAGTTTGTTTTTAGGCTAATCTCAAGCCAGAAAAATAAGTGTTTTGCCCTCATTTACGCCTACATGTCTGATTCAGAACTGAGACATATTGTTTGAAATGTTTATGTTAAGACCTTAGAAACTATTGACAAAAACTTCAAATCCATGGGGTATCACTGTGACTAGGTTTTCTTTCTTAGGGACGGTAGCATGCTCCATAGTGTTTGTTAAGAAGATGATTATCAGTAAAAAGAAAACCAATGACCTTCTCTGGATAAATGAGATAAATTCAGGTAAGGAAAATATAAATGTAAATATAAATGTATATATAAACATAAATGGTAAATTCAGGTAGGAACTGATGGCATTCATGTAGGCTGATTGTCATGCTTAGAACATTTTAGTCCTTCAGTATATCTATTTTAGAGATCAGTACTTAAGGTTGAAAGCATCCCTTCATTGCTGCTGTTCTGAATTTTCTCATGACTGGAGAGGACAACTGAGATGATGTTGTGTCATTAGAGAGTGAAAGTGAGTCAGTGTGCTACAGGTGAGAAAGCCAACAGCCACATCTGTCCTGAAGGAAGTTTTTCTGTGTGACCTTATCTATAGAAACTGCAGGGTGACATGGTGGGGAGTTTTATCAGCAGGTTTTTAGTGTAGGTGCAGAGTCAACAGGTAGCAAAACCTCAAATAAGCTATGCAGGTCACCTGCAGATGAATGGCAATGACAAGTTTGGACCATGCCAAGCCATCACACTTTGGGAAAGAGTTTACGTGAAGGTATTTTGAGGAAACTCGCTATTATAGAGCACTGTAAGCAACATTATTTGCAATATTTTTGATATTTCTCCCCTTGTGAACCTTGAGTAGCCCTCCTTACATTTATATATATATATAAAAAAATTTAAATATATATATAATATTTAAAAAATACATTAACTCATTAGACTGCAGGGTGAGAAATGTGTGAATGTTCCTTTGAAAAGCCAATACTCTCCTTTTCTTAAAGTGCCCATTTCTAGCATGAGCAGGTTGGGGAATGATGCCAAAAAATCTAAAATTTTTATGTACAAGAAAGTTGTCATTTGACTCATGAACATTTCAGTTGTCTGCAAAGCTCTGCTTTTTTGCAAACAAATATTTTTTAAAGGCAAATTCAGACATGGCAGACTATTGCCTATTTGGAATGTTCCACTTGGTCCTGTAGATATTGTTTTGCATATAGGAGACAAATATCCCTAAATAACATAGTTATCACATTGTTGTGCAACTTAATATTGCCATATATGTGCATTGGCTGTACAAACATCACTTATTCATGAGGCTGAACAGAAGTGTGAACAATAATCAACCTGACTTCTTGCTGGGTCACAACATCAAGACATCTCATGGCTGATATTTTCTGAAAAAAAAAATAAAGAGGGCAATTGTGTACAGTGTAGAGATGAAAAAAAGTAGAGATCTAATGTTATGGATTCATAGAATCATAGAATGATTTTGGTTGGAAAGGACCTTAAAGATCACCTAGTTTCCACCTGTTCCCTGCATAGGCAGGGACACCTGTTCCAGAGTCTCACCACACTCACACTGAAGAATTTCCTCCTAATATCTAACCTAGATCTACCTTCTTCCATCTTATAACCATGACCCATGCTCTTGTATAAAGTCCCTCCTCAGGCGCCCTTCATATATTGGAAGGCCACTATGAGGTCTCCTTGGAGACTTCTTCAGGCTGAACAACCCAAACTCTCTCAGCTCATCTTCACAAGAGAGGTGCTCCAGCTCTCAGATTATCCTCTGGATTTGCTCTAACAGCTCCATGTCCTTCCTGTGTTGGGGTCTCCAGAACTGGACACAGTATTCCACATAGGATCTCATGAGAACAGAGTAGAGAGGGAGAATCACCTCCTTTGACCTTCTGGCCACTCTTCTTTTGGTGCAGCCCAGGGTACAGGCTAATATCAGATAATACTGATGGTGAGATGTAGTGGGTTGTGGAAAAGTCCCTGAAAGAAGCCTAACTACTAAGTTCTGTTTTAATCTAGACTGGGCAAAGCACTTAAAATGCTCAGTAGGAAATCCTGCTGTGTTGGTAAAGGAGATGGGAAAGATGATCCAACACCCCTCACTACCTCTCCTTTCTATAACTCTATATGCTCAATATAAGGTGTTCTGTTTATGGAAATGCAGCATGTGGTATAGAGTATATTGAACAAAAAATGTAGTCCCATAGAGGGGCTTTTGTTGTTGCTAGTGTAGTATCTAGGATCTTAAAATGCTTTATGCTGAGCTAACAAATAATCACACTTGTATCACAGATGCTGGTATCACTCTCGCAGCATCACTTATAATTTTTATTAATGTATCTTTTTAGATTCATTGCATTTATTAATTATTCCGGTGCTGAAGAATAGATAAGCAAATGCACGGGACACAGATCCATTAGAAAAGTAGGTTGATTATTTTCTCTCTTTTTTTTTTTTACTCCCCAAAAAGTCTTTAAGGAAAGCATATACTCCATGATCCCTTCTCTTCAATAAAGAATATGAACATAAGGATACCATATAAAACTAACCACAGGAATTTTTACTGGCTAGTAGAGTGAATAGGTTCCTGCTCAGCAATGGCAGCAGCATTGCTACATACCTGCTTACAAACCAGGGAAAAACCTGAACAAGCTGATGGTTCTTCTCAGGCCAACAGGGAGGATGATGAACTGTTCAAGAAGTCTGAGAGAACGGATAAGGAGAGAAGGAAGAGTTGCAGTGGCAAGGTTCTCTCACTCACCATTTCTGGTCCAGAAACTTCCTTTTCAAACAAAGAGTGGAGAGGTGGGAAGGACTGACATGAGCCTTGGCCTCTTAGGTGACAGTAGCTGTGGCATGTAGGACTTGGTGGTCTCTCAGCAGCATCGTTTGTTCACCTCAGTGTGTACAGAATTGTTCATCCCCTGATCATGCAGACTAGGGAGTAGTTTGGATCCGATTGAATGCTGCCCAGGCAGCAGTCTGGGTTTCTCTATATTGAACTCAAAGTAATAATAGCAGCATAAAAATGTATGAGGCTGTTCCCAGTGTGTAGTTGAGATATGGCCAGAACATATCCCTGGACCTTAATAATGGGCAATGCTATTATTGATACTGATTTCTTGCTGTAAGTTCTGGCTTAAGCAGTGTAAGGCAAACAACCTGAGCATGCTTTTTTTCCTGTAACACCAACTCCCTTATGCCACTCTATGTGCATACTGCTTTGTAAGGAGTTCTAAAGCATGGAAATTGAAATTGAAAATCACACAGCGCTTACGCTTTTTCATGTAGTCCATGAATCCCAATGGCTTTCTTTCAGATCTAGTATTTTCCCAGTAGCAGAACTTCACACGTATTTTGAACTTCATGCTTCAGCCAGTAAGCCCAGGCTTTAAATGTTAGGCTTCTGGATTAACAAGCCTTGTATCACAGGTTTTAAATTCTGCTCAGGCTGTCCCATAGTCACTCAATATCTTTTTGCATGTTACTCTGTAGCCATGATTCCCTGACCTTTGGTCGACTGTTTAGTAGACCAGGATACCAGGCTTGCTTTGAATTCATGGCTCTGTAAACTCAGGTGTTTGGATCAGCCTTCTGTGCACCAGACAGTTTTTAATAAATGACTTGTCTAAGAGCAGCCACTGTTTTACCTGTGGTTCTCAATCAAGGAAGTAAGTTGCCCTCTTTCCAAAAACAAGACTTTTTCTTTTATTTTTAATTATGGTTATGTGAGTTTCATTCCTAGGTTTTCTGTTTGGCCAGACTTACCTTTTTATTTCTGTGCAGTGTTATTAGTTTTGGCTGTCTGATGAACGACATTTCTATCACTAGCTTCTCCCTTCCCTTCAACATTACAGAAGTAAATTAGACTTGCCCCCAAGAGCTTTCTGAGACAGGTGATTTTCTAGTTTGTTTCATAGAACAGAATCATAGCATGGCTTTGGTTAGGAAAGACCTTTAAGATCATCAAGCCCAACTGTTTCAAAGTAAGTTTCTTGTATGTGATGGAAAGCTTTAGTTATGACAGCAAAACAAATAGTGAATAAATATGATTTTAGACTTGTAAGTGGCTGTCAAGGAAAGCAACGAAGAAACAAAACGATGTGCCCTGGCACTAACCCTTTCACTTCCACTGGGAATTGAAGAAGAGAAGGGAGAGTCTGTGTAGCAGACTAGAGAGCTGAGCCTCTGTAAAGACTTACATCTGTGTTAACAGCTTGCCTAGCTTGCCTGATGCTGGTACATTAATCTGAGTTATCACAGTCAGTTTTCCTTTTGCAACCAGCTCAGTCACAGCATCATGATCTCTTTCTTGAAAAGGGTGTGAATTGAGCCCAGCATGGTGACAGCACTAGGAAACCTAGAGAAGGAGAGAATAAAGTTAACCGATACTATAAAATTCAGAAAAAGATTCAGTGACCTGACACAACATTTTTTTTCCCCACCTAGTTATTAACACTGTAATCTTACTTTCCTTCATTACTCAAATTCTCTTTTTTTTTTTTCCAAACAAAATTCTTTGCATCTTTTGAGCAGCTGGGTGTGGATGTTATGGCTGTGGCTTTTCTGGACCTTAATAAAGCCTTAGACAATGTTTCTTACAGCATTGTCCTGGAGAAACTGTCTGCACAGGGCCTAGACCAACATACTCTTTGCTGAGTGAAAACCTGCCTGGATGGTAGGGCCTAAAGAGTTGTGGTGAGTGGAGTGGGTGGTCACCAGGGGTGTTCCCCAGGGCTTGGTACTGGGGGCAGTTCTGTTTAATACCTTTATCAATGATCTGGATGAGGGGATAGAGTGCACTCTCAATAAGTTTGCAGATGACTGTAAACTTGGAGGGAGTGTTAATCTGTCTGAGGGTAGGAAGGCTCTACAAGGGGACCTGGAGAGTCTGGATAAATGGGAAGAGGCCAATTGCATGAGGCTCAACAAAGCCAAGTGTTGTGTCCTGCATTTCTGTCACAACAACCCCAGGCAACACTACAGACTTAAAGAGGAGTGGCGGAGAGCTGCCCAGAGGAAAAGGACCTGGGGCTGGGGTCTGGGGCTGATCAACAGCTGAACATGAGCCAGCAGCGTGCCCAGGTGCCAAGACAGCCAGTGGCATCCTGGCCTGTATCAGAAATAGTGTGTCCAGCAGGAGCAGGGGGTGATTGTGCCCCTGTACTTGGCACTTTTGGGGCCACAACTCAAATACTGTTCATTTCTTTGCCCCTGACAACAAGAAGGACATTGAGTTGCTGTAGTGAGTTCAGAGAAGGGCAGCCAAGCTGGTGAAGGGTTTGGAGAGCAACTCTTGTGAGGTGGATCTGAGGGACTGTTTAGTCTGGAGAAGAAGAGGCTGAGGGGAGACCTTATCACTCTGTACAGCTACCTGAAAAGAGGTTGGAGCAAGGTGGGGGTTGGTCTCTTTGTAGTGACAAGAAACAAGACAAGAAGATATGGCCTCAGGTTGCACAAAGGGAGGTTTAGATTTTATTATTTTGTTTTCTTTTTGCAGTCAGGGTTTCAGTGCTTCCTCTGTAGCAACTCGGAATCCTGTTTTCCTACTCATGTCTCTGAATGGTGTGTTGTGTTCAGCACGTATTCCTTTGATGGGTTAGCACTTCCCATGGTCTGGGATAAGCATCATAACAGATTTGGAGTGGTTTCAGAATAAATTGTGAGAGGAGAATATTTGATTGTGCAGAGACTGAAGACATTAATTATATTTTGTCTCTTTTTTTTTGTTTAATCTGCCAAATAGTCCCGATCTCTCTCCAAAATAACACAGGGAGCAAAGCTTCTACCTTCCCAGGATAAGTATGTAGTTGTATACTAATTCCTTTCCAAGGAAACATGGGAAGCTAGCTATCCCCAGAGTAGCAACTAGATTTCTTGGACAATTATGTCATGTGTCTCAGCTTAGGTGCTGAAGCCCCATTGCAGTAAGAAAAGTAACAAATCCCCAATTCTTTTTAACTCAGTGGAAGGTAGAACTACTTATTCCCACTTTCAGAAGTGCTTGTTTTAATTTTGTCTTTCTGTTTGGGGGAATGCTCTGATCTCCTATTCTTCCCTTAGGTGTCCACCCCCCATAAACTTCTTCAACATCAGATCCATGGTAGCTGCTGTAGCAATCACGTGTGCATGGGGTCTGGAGCAGTAGGTTTCCTTCATTGCAGGGCTTTTGGGTGACTCTTGGCTTCAGGCACATTTTGTTTTGCTTTTGGCTGTGTCCTGAGGTATTGTGCTGACAGCCAACCTCCTCCTGCAGGGATGAGCCAGCTTCTCAGCAGCATCTGCAGTTGGAACTGTTTGGGTTGGTTGCAAATATTTTCTGCTGACGTGAACCAAGGGAGTTTGGAAAGCACAGAAAAGTACTTGCAAACTGAGCACATAACACAGGTGGTTGGGATTTTGCAGAGATCTGGAGCTGGATTTTGAAAGGCACTTGGCACATCTCATGCCTAGAGGGATTTTCCAAACCAACTTGAAGCAAGAGAAACAGGCAATTCATTTTACCTAACTTTGGTTTGCTAATCATCTAGGTGACTAGGCTCTCTCTGCAGAGACACAAGAACCTCTAGATTTCATCCCATGCAAAACCAGGTGCCTAAGGTAAATGGGTCAGACCAATCTCTGTCATCCCACTGTGTAAAGAAAATAAGAGAAGATTGATTTCCAAAAAGCCCACTTCTATTCCTACCATCAGGACAAAACCATGGAATCATGTCATTGTGTAATTTGGAGATGATGGGGGAAAGTTAAAGTTGTTAAAATGTGTTTTCTGCTAGATAGGTTTTTTTTTTGTTGTTGTTTTTTTTTTTGTTTTTGTTTTTTTTTTTTTTTCCATTTCTTGGCTTCCTGTCCTCTTCATACTGCTTATTTACCAAAATATTTTCATGCCTAATATCTGTGAGCAGACCAAGCTGAAGGAAAATGCAAATCCAGAGAAGTCCAAATTACATGCTCTTTCTGGGTTATATCTATAAAATTATGTTAGACATAAAGCGACCACATTTTTTTAAGCTATCCTATACTCCTGTTAGATTTTGTGAAAAATAATTTTGTTTTTTAATGTCACATTGACATTTCATATCAAACATTATTTATTTTTAGATGGCTGAACTAGAAAATAAAGTATAAATGTTTCACAGGGATCTGTAAACCTGTTATAGACTACTTTTTTAAACTACTTAGAACAACACTGCAGGATGGTAAGTATTTTTATGTCTTTATGGTGGTCTCACTAACCTGAACATAAACTTATGTCAAATACAAGCAAAATGTGTCCATGCTAAATCTGTACTGGTAAAAAACACTGGAAAATTTTCAGCTCATGATTTTGGCCCATGCTGAGTAGTGCTTTCCCAAACTGCTTCTGGGGTTGATTTATGAAGGATACTGCTGATTCCCAATGGGCAGCTTGCATCAGGCCACCCTGTTGCAGAGAGTGGGAGGGCTTGAGTTTATTTTGCTGTCATCTGGGCTGTGTGGTGCAGGCTGAGCACAGTGCCAGGGAGTGCTCTTGGGAATGTTTGATTTACTGATGGAGCTTTGTTGACAAGCAGTAGGAGGTAACACAAGCAAAGAAAACAGAAAGCATATCACCCCAACCTTATATTCATTCTTGTAAGAACACAGGTGAAACTGGTAGGAAGGTTATATACCTAGCTCAGCCATGGTGATGGTAACCATGCTTCCTACTCGTTCCATGGCAAGAACTGGGATTTGCTTGTTCATTTTAACTGGTATGTCCTATTACACGATAGGAAATGTAGATATATAGTTTAGACACTGATATCCAAAGCTGTGCTATGTGAAAACATCTAATGGTTAGTGCCTTGGATTGCAAAAGCCCTTTCTTTCTTGAGAGTAATGTTCTTCAGTTCCAGTAGTTTTGTGAGGGGACATTGGTCAGGTCTGTCAAAAAAAAGCTTCAGCCATGATTCCCTCTTTCTCTTGCATCCACATGAAATATTCTCTACACTCTTTAATCTTGGCCCAGTAGTTTCTATATATATATATTTAATTTTGTTTTAATTTTATCCTAATTGTAAATTCTCCAGCATCTTCGATTAAACTCCACTTGGCTGGCAGACTTTAAGGATGATCTTGTTTTTGTGCCAGCCAGACAGGGCCTCTCCCAGGTCCACACACCATGAACAATGACTTCCAGACAACAAATCAACCTCTTTAACTTGCTACTGTACATATCCTTCAAGAGCAATTATTGAGCTAAACATGTTCTTATTCTAGGTGGCTTGAAGAAAGGAGGCAAAGGAGAGAACGCTAGCTCTGGAGATGGGAAAAATACACATTTATGTACGCACACATAGGTAGGTGAAAAATACTTCCAGATTACTGGATTTGTTTTTATTAACTGTGTAGAGTAAAACTCTGTGCTGGTTAGTGGGGAGTAGGCATGGAGGAGGAATATGGTGACTGCATTGAAACTACCTCTGGTCCCTTCTGTGCTTGTGTCCTATAAACCTGAAGCAGCTCTGTTCTGATCTGTTAGCTTTCCACAGACATTTTCACTCTGCTTGATTATTGTTGTACAAATCTGCTCTACCCAAAGGCATTAAATAGAAACGTGTGACTTGCTTTGATGAATGCTGTATTCTGAACTCATTCAAGCAACATGCTTAAGACTTTTGGTTTGCGTTATGATTTAGTACCAAAGATTTTTCACCTTGAGTACACCTCTAAATTCCAAGGGGTTATTTTGAGATGAAATACCATGCATTTGAGTGGGAATATGTCTTCTATCATCAAAGAAAAATAAAAAGAAATCTTGTTTTAATGTTAATTAGGGTTAAAATGGTAAATAAGCCTTCTTTGACAAAACTGTTTTGAAAAGACAGCCTCTGAACCATGACTGTTACACAGACGTTTTTTCTTCCTTTACAGTAGACCACTTGTATTTTTTTTAGAGCCCATAAAAACATGAGTCAAAACATGTTTCTGAGCTCTGTGGTGATGGTGTTCTTACTTACATCTATGTGAATGAAATCAGAAGAAAGACCTTGGGTCCTTGGATTGAAATTGAGTTTGAAACTGAGGTACAAAAGCATATATTTGGTCTTTGATCTTATGCATGTGTCTTCCAACCGCTTTTTCCATTTACTGCATTACTTGAGTTAAAGTAATGTTTTTTTGTTTGTGTATTTGTTTGTTTTATTTGTTGTTTTGGTTTGGTTTTTTTTTTTTACAAAGTTCACTGAGTCAATTGCATCGCTCTCATAGTGATGGGAGTTTACCTCCCAATTAATCCCACTGAGCCAGCAAGACTATTTGTCTGAGAGCCCTCATAGCTGTGAAAAAAGCTCAACCACCTGACACAAAACAATGAGGATCCCAATCTGGCCCTTTGCAATTAGCACAGCACTGTCAGGGTTTCACTTTCCAGCCTAAATCCTGTAATGAGCAGCGATCGGAAGAGGAGGTAAATAAAGCTGTCATGCATATTGTCACTAATACAACATCACTGCTCACTTTTTTTCCCCCAAAGTTAGAATTTCAGAATTAGTGTGGCACAGGATGTTCTCCCTTCTCCAGCAAAACACGTACCAGCTGCAGTCTTTTAAAGTCTCCTATCATTTTGTTAGCACAATGACTGCCTACGTGAGCAAAAAAACATGGAAACTGCATCCTACCACAGTTGACAAGATTTTTTATTTTCATGATTACTTCTCTGCCTTTTTTTATTTTGCCTGCAGGCAAAGGTTGGCATACATGTCAAGAGAACATTCTCCAGCTGGGGCCTGCAGTATAGAGAATTGTATACTCCAGAGGGCTCATGGGACCTTAGGCAGATTATTATGGTAATATTGGAGACTGCTGTCCTTTCCCTCCCACAGCTGGGCCGCCTCTCTCATTGTAAGTATTGAAGCAATATGTTTTGCAAATTATACACTGGGAACAACAGGGACCTGGGAAAGTGAGGGAGAAAGAGAAACATGGCAAAATGTTGCCTTTAATATGATATTTTTCTTGTTTGTCAAGCAAAAATAAATTAAAGCTTTAATTTTTTTTAATTAAATGAGGATCATATATTGGGAAAAAACAGCTATAATAGTAAAAAACTTCATATTGATTTTATTGAGTGAGAGTTTTAAGAAAATGTGGTTTATTATAGGGAAATTTCACACAGTAACCTGATGCAAGAGAACCAGAGTAAGATTACATAATAGCTTTTATTACAGATTTCAAAAATCCTTATGAGTCCAATGAAGCTGGATTAACGAAAACTGCACAAAAAAAATATCATTTTAATTAGTGCTAATGTGATCTCGTCATGGTCCAGCTGTTTCACACAGGATGAAAATCTGTGTTGCTTTATTAGCAATTCACCCTCCAAAATAATGTCACTTCTGATTTTAACATTTCTTATTGATGTATATTTTAATAAAATAGCCAAATGATTTGGTGAGCGCAGTTGTAAGGAAACTCAGGGTTTTTTTCTTGGTTGCTTTTAAATAAAGAGCAAGCAGATATGGCTTAAAAGAATTACTGGTAAAGAAAAATTTAGGGTCTTTTGTCTTTTTCAGAAACATTAGGAAAAAACCTCAGATTAAAATTTGCATGGTAGTGTTTTAGAGGTTATTTAAAATTTATAAAACTAAGAAGAAAAGTAAATATTTTTAACTTGGTACCAGGTTGAAATGATGGTTTACATGGGTCAGATACTTCTTAATTACTTGTTTTTATCTGCTTTTTAGTAAGCATGGACTTCAAATCACAGTCTTTAACCAATATTTCACTATTCTGTTAGCCAACAGTAATTTTAAATTTAGATCGCCATTAATTTTTGAGTATTTCACAACTCATTTCCATTTGGAGATAAACTTCAATTTTAATCTAAATTAATTTCAAGTTACTGAAACTTACCACTTCATTTATACATAAAACTGTAATATATTGCCTTAGATTCTTGCTGGAATTCTACATTAAAAATAAGTAACTGGAGAAAATCTCAGTACTCATGACTCAATTTTCTTCTCTGTTATTTTCATATGCTTTAATGCAGCGAAGACCCCTTGTATGTTACATTGTAGGAAAATATATTCATTTTTAATATCTTTATTCATTTTTCCTGTGTTATTTTTAAAAAAATTGTTATGCTCTATTGGTGGTGTGCTAATATATTTATCAGCTCTCTAATTTATCTCAGGCTCTGCTAATGTATTCTAGGATGATGATGAGTGCTTGTGTTTTTTCTTAAACATTGTTCCTTTTCCAATTCTTAGATAGTTTGATTTTATAATGAACACTTAATACAGGGAATCAGCAATCTGGTGGCAAATTTGGTTGTAAATTAAAGTGGGATTAGTCTATGCCGTATGGTGGATTTTTAACTATAATTTTCAATTGTAATAATAGAAGAGGTTACTAAAGCAAACACAAGAACTGCATTTATTACACTGCATAGGCTGGTTGCCTTGTAGAGTCTTAAAAAGCCTCTGATGAGACCAAGCTGGTGTTTGTCTCCATCTCTCCCCTGTGGTCAGCCACAGCCTTAGAGAAGTCACCCTTTGTAAAGGGGAAAGTGACACCAATGTGAATGAGTTGGTTCAGTGTATCTTTGTGAAGCCAGACATTTGCTGCTCCTGAGCTGAAGCCTTGTATTTCACAACTTTTGATGCAAGGTTGCACACAGCAGGATGAAGTGAACAGAAAATGATTAAGGTAAAGGGCATTGTTTTGTGAGATACAGAAGCCACTTGCAGTGATGCATTTTCTCTTTGGTTCTCCTGAAACTCAGAGGACCCCCAGGCCTGAGCTACCTTCCTCCTTTCCTTCCTCATCCTGCCCCCAGTCACCAGCTGTTCTTGTTTCAGCATTGCTTGTGACAGACAGTGTTTTGCAAGGCATCCTGCACAGTTTGCCTGATACTTACCTTTCTCACACAAAATTTTTCTGCATTTGTCACATGCGTGTGAAGTGTGACATCTAGAAAGACAGTCCCATCTCTCTGGCTTATTCCTATCTTGTCTACAATGAAAAATCCCATTGGAATGAAGAACAGTCAAAGGCATTCTGCATTTCTCCCTTGGGACTGGTGTCTGAAGCTAAATCTACACTGCCTGCTGAACCTGCCTTAGGGAATGATCTTTAGCCCATGGGAAAGGTGGTGCACACTTACTTATTCACACTTTTCAGTGTATCAGGACAGTGAAGGGTTGAAAGAGACAATTTTAGATCAGTCTATTCTGTACAGGCTTTTAAAAAAGTGGTCCCCACAGTGACCTAGCCCCCAAACTCCTCTCAGTTTCTGTTTTCAAGGGTGCTAGATGCCTTGTTCATAAAGAGGAGCCAGGAGCAAAGTAGTATTTTTGCAGTGTGAGTGCTTAGAAGACTCAGAATGGTGGGTTGAGTGAGGCAGGTGAGTTATCTGGCTGTGCTGCTGTACTGCAATACTCCAGCATTTTCACCTGTGAAATCATGACAGTGAAAGAGGCTGGTAGAAGGAATCTTCCAAGTAACTGTACTATTTCAGTCCCACATCAGCTTCACTGCCTTGATATGAAATGTGTCAGTGAGAGACACTGTTAGACATCATCTGTCAAGTTTCTTTTCTTAGCAGGTGAGAAGGACTTGGCTCCTGAGATGTGTTTGGTCTTGCTAGCTTGTGGCCTTAGAAACTTTCTGTTTACAAGCTGCCTTATCAAAGTAGAGTAAGGATGATAAGTAAGATAATTGCTAGCAGAATGTATTTATACAAATGAAATTCTTGACACACAGCTTCCCAAAACTGGACTCTGATATTGTTTTGATATTTTCAAGGAGGAACTTGCCTCCATCCTCCTGAAAAATGACATGTCACAGAGGGGGTCTGTGTTCACATTTGTAATACAGGGGTTAAAACAAGACTTGTTTCTATCTTTCCTCAGTGGGAAATTTGATTTGAAAGTCTGTGTAGATTTGGTGCCTATTGGCAGACAGTTACCACAAGAAGGGACTTTGAATATGCATGCGGGTCTGCTCTTGGAGATCTTAATGGGGGAGATAGAATGTGATTCAGGTTCAGGTGCTGAATAATAGACTTTTATTCCTTTTTTTTTCCTAAATGTAGTGTTTAGGGACAGCTGAAAAGCCCTGGGGAACTTAGCTGTTCTGCCAGGCCTCCCACCTCTGGTTCACCTCCCCACAGGAGGGTTCAGGTTTCCCACAGGTCTCAAGTCAGATCTGCCAATGACATCAAGGTATCTCAGATGTCTTTCACCATCTCAAATGGCACTAAGTGTCCATGTCAAGTCACTAATTGAGTCCCTGCCTTTGGGGATGAGATTCATCTTCAAAGTGGACAACTAAATGTGAGTGTTTAAACTGAGTTGTATGCCTAGGTGTGAGGTAGATGTTCAGCCAATTTTAGCCAACAGAGACGATTTAGTTAAAATAGTCAGTGAAGCCTGCAGAGCTACCTAGATTGCTCTAACCTACATGTAGTCAGCTATTAGCTCTCTAGGTTTCAATAAGATGGATTTGGGTGGGCAATGTAACATTTTGGGTACTTAGGGTGGGATATCCTAGAGATATATCAGATATCCTAGAGTATCCCACCCAGACTAAATAAAGCAACTGAAATCTCAAAAGTCTGGTGTCATATCTGGTCAGTCCTTGTCACAGTTTAATGCTGGCCTGCCAATTAAACTGAATAACAGATGCTCTCTATTAATCCTCCTCCCCTCCCTGATAAAGAAAGGGGAGAGAATAAGGGAGAGAGACTTGTGGGTTGGAAACAAACTACACAGCTTTAATGAAACAGTAATGATAAAAAGGAAAAAAAATACTAAATATATACAAATATACAGGAAAATTGATACCATGTTCCTCCCTCTTTCCCCCAGTAACTCTCATGTCACCACCGAGGCTGCAGGGCAGCCCTGGGAAAGTCCAGGCTGGAATCCTGGAGTCAGCAGCAGTCGGGAGCTGGAGGCAGGAACACACAGATTCAGGCTGGCACGGATCAGGACCACAGGCAGAGGAAGGGATGGAATCCTCCCAGGATGCCGAAGCAAACAGGGACAGGTGAAGAAGGGGAAGCAGGAAGGGGCTTGACCCTTGTGATCCCTCAAATTTATACTGAGTATGACGTGTATGGGATGGAATACTCTGTTTGGTCCATTTTGGCCATCTATCTTGTCCGGTCCTCCCCAAAGGAGGTGTTTCAGGTGGGACCTTTTAACTATTTTTCTGGAGGGCAAAATGTTCCTCAGAACCAAGCAGGCTCCTTGGTTCTGCACACCAGTCTCTGGCAGTAACTATAAACATTGAGCATTATCAGTCCTAGAAGCAGACACTGACTGAGAAACTTGCTGTTAATTTCAGCAAGTGCAGCTACTTACAAGAGACTTAGCTGAAAGCAAAACTACAAGACAGAAAATTACCTTTAGCCTGGCCCAAACCAGGACAGTCCTGCACTGGTGTCTCAAATGACCTTATATGCTTATACTGGAGCAATTAAACCCTGTCCCTTACAGATACTCTTACAGATATGTTTATTTAGTTTGCACCTGATACCTCTTGATGTTAACTCTGTTAATTTTTTTTTTTTTGTGTGCATTCTTCCTGGTATCTGGAGCTTTTATACTTGTGGCTTTGACATCATACTAGCTACAGTCTTTTGCCTAACTTTTACAGCTCCAGCAGATCTAGTGCAGGGTTTTTTTTCTTACTCTACTGAAAAATTTATGATCACAGACATTTATCTCTTATCTATTGAAAACAAGGAATCCTACATGTGACCAGCAGTAACCACTTGTGACTTGTAGTGTTTCCACTAATTTGGTGGAAAGTTTTGATACCTTCTCTTTCTCTTGAAGAGCAAATCTACCAGACCAGTAGAAAGGCATATGTAGGAAAATAAGACTTTGATCTTGGTTTTCTCCCTTTTGTGTCAATTTTTTTCCAGCTTTTGTAGTGAAAGAGTAAAAGCCAACGTTTTCTGAATCTGTCCTTTCAAAAATATACCCTTAAACACATTTAAAATGGACTTTTTCCCCTGCATGATATGGTTGATAGACAACAATTGTACATAAGCAATACATGGCCTGTAAGAAGCAAGCATTTTGGAGTAAATTACCATATGATTATGAGGCACACTTGTTGGATATAATAAAAAGGGTTTTGATATCATCAAGTGTTAAGCTAAAAAGGCAAAATGGAAATAATTACCTTAAGGATGATATTAAACTATATTGAGGGATGAAGGAAATTTCACAAATTTCAACAGGCCCCATGATTTAAATATACTGAGATATTAATTAGTATGTAACTCTTCCCTTTGTCAAATCATCAGGACTTTACCAATATGAAGTTAGAAATCCCTCTGCAAAATACCAAAGTCCTGATTTGTATTTCCATCCAAGATTTAAGTGGTGAAGCCCTGACTCTCTTCAGGTGAACAGCATCTTTCCTTCATGTATTTGGCTCAGAGACAAAGCTTACTGAATTCTCTGTGGAAGTTCAAGAGGTAATGAAGGATATGTACCCCTTTCTGGTAGCAGTGTCCAAGGCATGTTTAGTATTTGTTGCAACCACCTTCTCTCCTGAATCTCTTTGTCTTTAGAGGCAACCAGGCCCTGGCCAGCCTGATATTATAAGGAAGATTCACCACAATATATGGCAGCCTTCTATATAGTGAAAGGTGAGTGTTGGAACAGGTATGTGAGACATTGTCCTAAAAGTGAGTGACAAGAAATTTCATTATTACTGTCACATGTTTGAGCTCTGGCCTTCTTGCACACAGGAACACAGGAGGTAAGTCTTTCTGCCTCCTGCAATCTTCCTTTGCAAAGGAAGGATGGATGAGCCTCCATTTGTCTCTTTTAGTCTATGACTAAATAACATGCTGTTATTAGTTTTGTACTGTGCTATTTTCCTTACATTTTTTGGATTTTGATAGGGAATCTATTTTTTTTTTTTTTTTTTAACTGTGAAACTTTTGGTCTTCTACAGCTAAAGTACCATGGAACAATTCTTTTGCCTCTGTCCTTTTACTTTCTAATGAAATTAGAGATATCTAGCTTATTAGCATGTGACAAGCTGGAGGTACACAAAAGCTTTGGCAGCAGATGTCGAGATGTCATCATCATCAATATTGGAAGGGACACTGACTGCATCCAACTTCTGTGAGCTGTTACGTATTGCATTCATCAGTTCATTAAAAAGGCACAGGAGCCAACGTATGGCAGAACCATTTGTCCTGGAACTGGATTATCTTTCCAGCCCACATTAGCTTTGTGATTAATTTATTTTTATTTCCATTTCCAAATTCTCTTCCACTCAAACATAGGTAATGGAAAGGTTGAAAGCTGGTCTCTCATAGATAACTTGTTGGGAGCCTATGAAGCACTTCCAGTAAGAAAATTCTTCCACTGTCAGGTGGACTTTTCCTCTGAAGTCTGTTTCTTTAGTTCCCAAATTTTGTGAATGTCTCTCTATATAGATGTTTTTCACTTTCTTGTGATGTGATTCACAGCTTTATTAATTTAGAATAGCAACATTAAATTGGGGATGCTTTTTCTTGTATACGAAGGCAAGATATTTGTGTTATGCAGTCACATTTATTATCAGTTTTCTTAATGTATTTCTGGATATTGCTGTGAGATTTCCAGCAATTGTCCACAAATAGCTGTTCAGACAAAAAAGGAGGTCAGGATTAATCTCATCTGATTATAGAGAAAAAAAATCTTCAAAATCTTATTCTCAACTTTAAGAAATCTTAATTTAGAAAAAACCCTCAAGTAAACAGCAAATTGAACCTGTTTAAAAGGTGTCGCCTTCTGGTAGGATGTGGCTTCAGACTTCTTGCTTTACAGTTCCAAAAGAAGGTTGTTTTTTGCCCCCCTGTTGTATTATGCTGGTTTATTTGATTAATTATATTTAAAATGTAGATCTAGAAGCTGTTGTTACCTTTCTGCATTTTAAAAGTGGATATCTGTGACCCGTCATCATCATTCAGTAGTCTGTGCTAAGGATATCACCAACAAATATGGAGACATACTAAATAAAATAAAATAAAATAAAATAACCTGCTGTTGATACTTTGCTTACATTTGTTATAGATAGATTTGAGTCTCTGCTGAAATGATTTTAGTGATTTTCAGTATGGTAAAAAGGCTGAAAACTGCTTTAGGAAACCACATTCTACTTTAGAATTCCACATTTTACTTTAGAAAACCACATTCTCTAGAAATTAATCTTTAAATTAAAGACAGGCTTATATTGTGCATCACTAAATTGGAACTGAGAGATATAAATCAAGGGTAAGCCTCATGATATCTCTCCAAAGTGTGAATATCACTTGTTTCCTCATTGTGAAAACAACTGAAACGTTAAAGAAAAAATTGTTTTTTTTCCACTGAAAGTTGAAAACTTTACAAGTACTAAATAAAACGGAAGTCAAAATACTGTGTTTAGAGAATTTAGTAACTTTAACATTCCAGCTGTCTACTTTAAATAAGATTTATGCTAAAATACATTATAGTTTTTTATTTATTTTTTTCACCACTTAAATATATTTGGGCAATATATATTTATTATTTATTATATTTTATTATTTATAGTTTTATTACCATTTTTTATATCCATTGGAAAATACTTAAAATTGCATTAGTAGATAAATAAATGGTCACTTACTATAATTCTAGTATTCCTGGACAAAGTAAAAGTAAATTTCCAAGGACATTTAATTTTAGTCACCTTGGACGTCCATGTCAGTAGGGAATGAATATGCTTTGAACGTTCTTATATTTCTCTCCTGACAGCAGCTCAGATGGGAAAGAAATGTAGGCTACACATCTGTTCTAGGTGAGATTAATTCCAGTCTATTGCAAGGGTCCAAGTTGGTCATCCATAGATAGATGCCTAACACCATCTTAAATGCCTTCAAGTATCCCAAATGTGTACATGAGGCAGGCAGATATGACACAAGAGACATGAGGGACCAGTGACCTTTTGTAGTAGCAGAAGAAGTGCAGCTGAGTTTCCTTGGGGCATCTCAAATGGCTTCAGGTGTCTACAGAAAGTAACTGAATCAAAGCAAATGGATCATTTCCATTTTAATGATGTAAACTGATGACTGTCCATCCCCTGAAGTTGTGAAAACACAGAGGTACTTTTTTTTTTTGAAATTCCAAGAGTGCCATTTTTGTGGCTCACTGTTTTTTCAGGTTACTCCACTCTGGCATGCAATAAATGAGACAGTATTTTTGGGCTTCCCATAAGTGATTCTAAATCTAAACGATGGTTAAGTGCCATTCCCAAATTCTGTATCATCCCATGTTTGTGCCAGTATCAGTGACTCTAATGCCTGTGTTCATTCTTATGGACAATGCTCTAACTTGAAAATCTGCAACCTCACCAAATCAACAGTATGGTATAACAACACTGTAATTCCTCTGCAAGTCTGTGGAGCACATCCAACTTAGCACTTGTTCAGAAAGGAAATCCATCAGAGAACAGGTCTTGTTAAAGATTCTTACACGGTCTTTATCACTACTGATGCTGGATCTGAGCTACTGATACTTTTTATAAACAGTGCACATCATTAACTTTTTTCTTCTGGGAAAAAGTGGAAACTCCTTCACATCAGCCTACCTTGTAAATGCAGAAGAAAGTGAATTCTTGTGTTTCTTGCTTCTGAGCAAGACGTCTTGGATGTCTTGGAAGCAAGCTGGGAAGCAACTCTTACAGCACAGCTGCCAGTAATACTGCAGAAATCACACAGGCATAGGTTCTTCATCATGGATAATGAGGGAGTCTTCATACTGTATGGAGTCAAGTTTCTTCTCCTGCTAACTAGGCAATTTTTAAACAAAATCTTACCTTTGCTAAGTGTCAGACATAGTGGACATATTCAGCTTGGCTCACCTGGCATTGTTGTGAGAGTGTGTTTGAACATCTGTGTGTTTAAATTTGCAGCTCTAATGTTAAGTTCATGTTGCACTTCATTATGGATGCGGCAACGACTGAGGAAACAGAAAAGAAACTGCGAAGAGGCCACGCTTCTTGGTAGCAGCCTAGGAATTAAGAGAACAACATTAATTATTTATGTTGCAGAATGTCTTCGTTGGCAGGTGGTGGTGTGAGGAAAGGGGGGAGGTCAAAACACACATCTACTTATATTTTTATGGTGAAAGAGCTGAAATAAGAAGCAAGCAGTTAACAACTATTTGAAATCAAAGAATGGAGCTGCAAATTAGTTGCTGCAGAGTTTGCTCGTCCCATGTATCAGAAAGCACCATGATCCTAAACCGATCATGTTTGAGGACAATCTTTAAGATAGTAAAAAACCCACCTAATAAGGACCTCTAGGGAACAGATTAGTATGTAACAGAAAAGACAGGACATCACTGGAGATGGCTGGAGTTCCACAGATAATCCTGGCATTGCTTTTGTCCTTTGAATACAGACTGCCATAATCCTTCAAGCAGGAGAGAACAATGCCATGAAGATGGATGCTTCAAAATGTCCTTTGAAATAATGCTGAAAATACATATAGATAAGTCACTCCATCTGTTAATACAGCTTTTGTTTCTTTGTTTGGAGGGGAGCCTCTGCTTTGAAAAAAAAAGTTGGAAATGTAGCAATTACAGATGTGACTTAAAAATAAGAGAAAAGATATATGTAAGACATTAGGATACATGAGAGAGAGAGAGAGAGAGAGAAAGAGAGGAAGAGAAAGAAAGGAAGGGAGGGAGGAAAAGAAGGAAAGAAAATAGCATATTAGATACACAGAGACAATAAAATTGTAGACTCATGATTGGAACTGCGTTTTGGGAAAGAATGATAATATTACAATGGTATTATTTGGGAATAATATCTAGTTTAAGGAATAACCATGTAGAATTGAAATACTTTAGAATACTCTTATTTGCTCCTTGTGTCACAACAGCATCTACTGGTCCTAAGTGGGAGAGACTATAATGTACTAGATGTTGAGTAATACAGATGTAAGATAATCTCCTCTCAGAGTGGTTGTATTTCAAGCAGACAGGACAGAAATAAGTGGGAGGCAATGGAGCTTGTCTAGGCTCACACAGAAGCAATTTCTTAATGCTGTGGTCCTATTGCCCATTCATAAAATACCATTGCCAACAAGTTGTGCATATCTGAGCTGTTCCAGGCTCAGTGTTGTGTGCAGTGGTCTGTCAAGATTTTTCATGATGTAAAAGTGCTATTATTTTCCTTAGTGACAGAGGAGTTGACTCAATTTTCTTAGTAGTTATTTTCATAGAATCATAGAATAGTTTGAGTTGGAAGGCACCTTAAATATTCCAATTCCCCCGCCATGGAATGGGACACCTTCTACTAGACCAGGTTGCTCAAAGTCCCATCCAAACTGGCCTTGAACACTTCCAGGGACGGGGCAGCCACATCTTCTCTGGGCAACCTCTTCAAGTGTCTCACCACCCTCGTTGTAAACAGTATCTTCCCTATATACAATTTATCTTGCAAACTCTTTAGATTTAAAAGTGTTGCTCCTTATACTGTCACTACAATCTCTGGTAAGATGTCTTTCTCCACATTTTTTAATTAGCCCCCTTTAAGTATTGCAAGGCTGCAATATGGTCTCTTTGGAGCCTTCTCTTCTCTAAGCCAAGCAACCCCAACTCTCTCAGCCTTTCCTAATAGGAGAGGTGCCCCATCCCTCTGGTCATTTCTTGGCCCATCTCCAACAGGTCCATCTCTTGTGCTGGGGAGCTGAACACAGTACTCCAGATGGGGTCCCACTGGTGAGGCGAGGAGCGGCGAGGAGAGGAGAGGGAGAGAAGAGGGAGAGTGAGGGGGAGAGGGAGAGGAAAGGAGAGGAGAGGAGAGGAGAGGGATAGGAGAGGGAGAGGAGAAGAGAGGAGAAGAGAGGAGAGGGAGAGGAGAGGGAGAGGAAGGGGAGGAGAGAGAGAGGAAAGGAGAGGAGAGGATGAGGAGAGGGATAGGAGAGGGAGAGGAGAGAGAGGAGAGGGAGAGAAGACGAGAGGGAGAGGGAGAGGGAGAAGGAGAGGAGAGGAGAGAAGAAGGAGAGAGGAGAGGGAGAGGAGAGAAGAGAGGAGAGAGAGAGGGTAAGGAGAGGGTAAGGAGAGGGAGAGGAGAGGGAGAGGAGAGGAGAGGAGAGGAGAGGAGAGGAGAGGAGAGGAGAGGAGAGGAGAGGAGAGGAGAGGGAGAGGAGAGGGAGAGGAGAGAAGAGGGTGAGGAGAGGCGGGGAGGGGAGAGGCGGGGAGGGGAGAGGAGAGGAGAGGAGAGGAGAGGGAGGGGAGAGGGAGGGAAGAGGGAGGGAAGAGGGAGGGAAGAGGGAGGGGAGAGGGAGGGGAGAGGGAGGGGAGAGGGAGGGGAGAGGGAGGGGAGATCACCTCACACAACTTGCTGGTCATGCTGCTTTTTATGCAGCCCAGGGTATACAACTGGCTTCGTGGTCTATGAGCACACATTGCTGGCTCATGTCCAACTTTTCATCCACCAGTATTCCCAAGTCCTTCTGTACAGAGCTGCTCTCAATCAATTAAACCCACAGTCTGTATGGACCCAGGTGCAGGTCCTTGCACTTTGCCTTGTTGAACTTCATGAGGTTCACATGGGCCCCCTTGTCAAGCCTGTCAAAATCCCTCTAGATGGCATCCCCTCCCTCTAACAAATCAACCCCACTGCTCAGTTGGGTAAGATGGAAGGAAGATATTTTTGAACTTTGTTTGTAGGAAATAGTTGCTGTAGTCTTTTTCTGTCTGCTAAAATATTTGAGCCATGACCCTTTGCTAGGTGCTACAATTGAGGATATTTTTGAGCAAAAGACAAATTTCTGAACAAATGAAATTTCATTCCAGCACTTTCTCCATGTAGCAACAACTCCCATGGGAGAGTCCTGTGCCAGCTGCCTGCAGGGATTTCTCTTCTCAAGCCTCCAGGTACCTCACATGAACACTGATAGGCAATTCTCTCAGATTAGGATTTTACTAAGAATTTATATTTTTTAAATGAAGGCCTAAAGGTTGCCTTCTTAAGAAGCAGTTGTACCATATTTTAGATGATTTTTCATAATGGAGAGTAATAGTTCTTAATTAGGACGATGGAAGTATAATTACTTCTTTGAAATGTTACAGATACAATGTGTTTGTATGTCTGTGAAAACATTAACCTCAAGATTATAGACAAACTCTAATAAGCTCTAAGCTTGCATGGGGTAATTAAGAAATAAGTACCTACACACTATACCTAAGCAAAAGAATGAAAATCAAGAGGAATACGACCTATATCTCTGCCTGGTTAACAATGACCTGTTGAACACCAGACTGGGATGCTGTGAATTTCTTTCTGTTGGTTCTGTCAGGACCCATGTACCTTTGGATTTTGGTTTTCTTGATGTGCTTCTGTGGGTGTACTCTGTTGTTAGTGTGGCTGGCCACCTAGTCTGCCAAGAGACAGAAAAGAGCGTCTTCAGAGAGTGATCTGTAACACTCTAAGCCAGGTCCTTTCATGGGGTGTGCATGGCAAAAAGCTGTGGCTTCTGTGAGAAGAACACCAGGAGCTGCTCACATGTTAGGTCTAAGACTGACCAGCTGCTGGCCAAAGCTGAGCACCTCTGTGATAATGTATTTAAGAAGGGTAAAAAATGCTGCAGAACAGCAGCTGGGTGAGAGAGGAATGAGAAAATGGGAAATAACTATGCAGACACAAAGATCTGTGAAGAAGAAGGAGGAGGAGGAGCCATGCTTGTGCAGATATTCTCTGCAGCCTGTGGAGACTCTGCTGGAGCAATCTCCTTGCAGGAACTGTGGAGGGAAGAGCCCACACTGGAGGAGGTTTTCTGGCAGGACCTGTGCACCATGGAGGACTCACATTGAATCATCCTCTTCTTGAAGGAACCTACCCCATGGAAAGGATTCATTCTGGAGCAGTTCCTGATGGAAGGCAGCCTGAAGGAAGGGCCCATGCTGGAGCTGAGGAAAACTGTGAAGAAGGAGCATTGCAGAGGAGCTGTTGTGGACTGACCACAACCCCATATTCCCCATCCCCCTGCTCTGCTTGGGGGCAGGGGTCATGGAGGAGTTGGGCATGAAGGAATGAAGCTGAGTCTTAGAAGAAGGGAGAGGAGCAGGGGGAAGGTGTTCTCATTTTTGTCCTTGTTTCTCATCATCCAACTCTATTTTTATTTTATATTTCCCCTAGATGAGTTTGTTTTGCCCGTCGTAGCTGTTGGTAACAAGTCTCCCTGTCTTTATCTCGGCTAATGATGTCTCTCATTGTATTTTCTCCCCTGTTCAGTTGAGGAGATGGAGTGAGAGAGGAGCTGAGTGGATATTTGGTAGCTGACTAAGGTCAACCCACCACAATGTCGAAAATGAAGGTGGAGTTGGAATAGAAAACTGAATCCCCCTTTGAAGATGTTTGTCTCTCTATCCATTACTATCTATCTCTCTATTTATTACTATGGAGTTCTCAGGGAGTATGTAAAATTACATTTTCTAAGGTGATTCTAATCTACTAATGACCTGAAAAGTGGTTAAATAAATTTCTTTTTTAAAACACCTGAAACGCTTTGAAGACTCTTCTCCTTGGTGAACAAGTTGGAAATATATGTGTTCATGCAGGTGTATTTGTGAGCTTAATCTGTCCTTATCAATGTCTACTGTGTACATGCATACTTATCTGAATACACACCTACAAGTAGATCTTTCTAGTTCACACAGAAGCTAAAAGTTGTGCAAAGTTAAACAGAAGGAGTGATGTGTTTTCCTTGTATAAAGAAAAGCTAAGCCCATAATGATTCTGGACAACATTTGCTCAGGCTTGAGTTATTTTGGCCTCTTCTCCATTTGAATAGATTTCCATTCTGTAAAAACTACTGCTGTGTCAAACTGTACAGCTTACAGTAGCAACCTGTACAACACTTTTTTTCTAATAAATAGGCATCCTTAATTTCTGTTTTGTCCAGATGTACTACTTATGTACACTCGTCTATATAGAGAACATTTCAAAATCATTTGCTCATAACATAAGCTACTTTCTAGCTGGCAAAGTAATAATTAATGTTACCATTTTATCATTACTGTAAAAAATGGTATCATATTGTCTCATTTTGCAAATGAGAATTAATAGCCCATTACTCACAGTCATTCGAATACTCTCACACTGCCTATCTTTAGAGAGGAATGATCTCTAAGGATAAAGGTTTTAACTCTTATTCTCTCACCTGGGAGCTGGAAAGCCACTCTTTCCCTTCCTGGGGCAGAAGATCCTCCAGCAGTTCCAGGTGTGCCTCTCTTCTGTGCCAGCAAAGTTGTGCAGAGTAAGGTACTTGCCCTCTTAGTTTTAGTCAGCTCAGCTACAACTTCACCAGTAAACAGAACAGGGCCTGATCCCAGTCTGCTACACTGGCATACATTGAGCCCTGCAATTAATCATTAATTTAATACATGTGATTTGGAGCTATGTAAACTAGCCCTCTACAAACTACCTTACTGCCTGATGGTGGTTTTCAGTAGGTGTTTTGGAGGGGAAAGATGTGTTTTGGTCTACAGATACCTAGTGTGCTCTGTCATTTCAGTCAAAGCCAGGAAATAGTCACTGACCCACTTAATTTTCTAGTGTAGATATAACCTGAGCCAATCCGGCTGTCCAGCACCAGACTGGGATTAGCAGTGAATATCCCAACCCTCCTGATGCCATGCCTCAAAAAGAAGAGATAGACAACATAGAATTAGTCTTCCTCTTGGAAATAATGCAATCCAAGACATTTCCAATGCAATCCAAGACAGTCAAGACACTGACTGTCCATCCAAACTCTTTATGGAAGAATGATTTTATGAAGATTTTATGAAAGAGAGGGCTTATGGTATGAAAAAAAAAAGGAAAGAGGAAAGAATCATACCCTCCCGGGCGTCAGCAGGTTCAATTGCCTTGCAGTCCTGAGCTGCTCTACCATTCAAGTCTGGGTGCAAAGGAAATGCATCACTCATGAGACATTTGAGGTCCCTGCTACTTTGTATAAAGAGGATTTAACTACCTAGCCTATGGGGACCTGAGGAAGATGTTAGGTTTGCTTTACATGGCAGGATGAGACCTGCAAATGTAGGTACTCTTACACATTCAGTGGGCATTCTGAATGTTCTAGATTGGGTAAGTAAAAGAAAGAAACCAGGCAATAATTAGAAATCCAAATGAGTAAATAGTTATGATAATTGATTTGGGAGATGACTAATATGAACAGAATGGTTTTGGATTGGAAATCAGAAATAAAAATGATAGATATGACAGTGTGGAATTCAAGGTGACACAATTTAGAGGGACAAGGTTCAAGAAGAAGAGAGGTAAATTAAGGAGAGATGAATTATGTGACACTGACCTACTGAACCTCTGAAAGAGTCATGATAGTTAAGTCAGGAGTTATTCTAGAAAATGTAGTTCTCTATACACTGTAAGAGCAATCAGTGTATGCAGCATCAAGCTGGCTAGGAAATCTAAGCCAAGGATATTTTTTCAGTCATTATCAGTGATGGAGCTACTGTACCACTGGTACAGTACCAGTTTCTATTCTGCAGTGCACAGCTAATCACTTGATATTTGCTGGCAAACTGAAAGAACCGGCTGCCAGAGAGATACCTTTTCATCTCCCGTGCTTTCTGAGCAAAGGTATAAAGGAGAATTTCTCCAGTCCATGAGCTATTTAACCCAGGCACTCTCACTTCTGGTAAAACTTTGGATAAAAACAATTGAGAACCAGGAATTAGAAGCTGAGTTTGCTAAATATGCTGGCAGTTGTGTTAACAGCCATTTCCTCAGCTTCTTTACAAAACCTGTTTAAAGGAAGAAATAAAGAAATAAAAAGAACTTGTTTTACTGCCATCAGGTGTGCAAGAGTGCAAATAAAGAATGTCTTCACCTGCAGCATTGCAAAGTTGATATGGATTCCCTTTGTTCCAGGCCAACTTAGCCAAGGCCTGTTGCCTGTTACCTAGTGGGCCACGTCCTTGTATTATACAGTCAGCCTTCTCTAGAAATCCTACAGAAATAGGTGGACAAGGCAGAATAACTCATTAAATAGGTTTTGCATCCCATACGCTACCTATAAATAACATATATTTCAGTTTTCACACCTATGCTGTAGCAGCACATAGGTAACTTGATTTTTAGTGGCAAAAATTATAATGAGGAATGATGACCACACATTAGTGAAATTCGTGTATCCCAAGGGTGCTGAACCTTGCAAGTTGGCACTGACATAGTAATATCTTATACAGAATATGGTTGAGGTTTTGCTTCAGAAAGAAGTGTTGAAATGTCCTGCCAACCTCAGCACTGGTAACTGAGCTTCTTCCAGTGCAGGATGGCCAAGCCTGAAGAGTATCTTTTGTTCCTAAAACCTCTAACAGCCCTGGGCAGTTGTATCCCTTAAAAATATGATACTATTTGTGCAGGCATTTCACTGCATTGGATATGTGAGGAATACTAAGACTGTGAAATCTTCCATATGTAACATAAGAAGAGATCAGCAAACATAACAGAGGTGAGGCCTCTCTCTTGCATTTGCTTCCAGTGACACATCATAAAAAGGCCTGATAAATTAGAAGCTTTTGTGAACAAGCTCTAAACAATACTGAAGCCTGTATTATTACGTTTATTAAAAGATCTAAATATACTTGAACAGATTATTTTTTGTGAATAACATTTGACAAAGCACACCTTCTAAACAATTCCATTCTAGATGGCTGATGTAGAAAAAATAATTGTTTCTATAAACTAAATAAATCTGTTCTTGTGCCAAAGCTATAGAAGACAAATCTTTATTCAAATATGTAGTGAAGTAATAAACCTGTTTAAGAGACAAATTTAATGTTTTTTTGTGACCATATATTTGCAATAATTGTTTATATTTTTATTTTGCTAGCAGTTTTGCTAGAAAAAAATTTTGTTCCTTATAAAAAACTTGCTAATTTCAGCAATGGAGTAAAGAATTATGACAATATTCCCTGTGGAACTGTTCTTCACAGATTTCTTTTTGTTTCAGAATCAAGAACAAAACAGCATGAAATTATGCAGCAATTACTATAAGCAGCAAAAGAAAGTGAAGAAGTATGTAATTTGATACATAAATTTCTAGAAGTAACAATATTTGCTGGCTTTTGTAAGAAGAGAATGGGGGCTGTTATGGGATGTTACCTTTGTACTGCATTGAACACAGTAACAGCTGTGATTAATAGCTGGTTCTTGCAGGCACAGTCACAATGGCATTTAGCCTGTAACATCTTAACAGAAACTTTCAAAATTATTTAGCTACCTTAGTCCCAGTTTGAAAAAATGAGTTTGGTGGTTGGATTGTCAAACATTCCTTCTGTAGCCTGTGTTCTGTGAACAACCACACACTCTGTATCTGGAAAATTAATACAGGCTGTTAATTCTAGGTGTCCAGAATCTCATCTGGTTAGATACTTTATGGTGACAGTAGCAGATTTTTCTGGACTGACAACTACATCCTTCGGGAGCCTTACTGGGAAGATACGGTGGAACCATCACTGTTTCCTCCTGCTGCAGGCACTAGGAAAGGACAGGAACCAACAGCAGCAAGGCCTTTACCTAATGAAGGTTGTACATGGTCTTTTGAAATTAAATATGAACTTGATCTTCCTGTACTTTATACCACACTAAATCCTGCTAATCAAAAAGCATGTTAGCTCATGGCCTCCCACAGACCAAGCTCATTTCAAACCACCTTATAAATGACTGAGCTTACGTATTTTTATCTCATCACCCAATTTGTCTCTAAATTTCCTATCTATTGGTGTATTTGAACATGTTCTGTATTCAAGTTTTGTATCTTGAATTAAGTTGAGATAGTGAAACAATGGCAAACCCCTTCAACAGCTACAGCTATATATTAGCTTTTGTGGCAGTATGGCTTATGCTTATTCAGAAAAAACCCTCAAACCCATTGATATAAAAGGTCTCCCGACAGGTATAACTCAGGTACACTTCTGTTCCACTAATTTAATTAGAAGAAAGCAACTTTTAAATTTATTTAATTGATTTATTTTTTTATTTTAAAATGCTGTTTCACACCCAAAAAACAACTGATAAATATAGATTTACATTTTGCATCTATGTGTCTGAGGATTCACTATGAGAAAACAAGAAAAGTGCTTGAAGCATTTCAGTTAGCTGAATACATATGTCTTCTTCAGGTTAAAATTGAACTCAGAGTAACAATGCCTATTTTTTGTTGGCTATAGAAAAAACTTCAACAACTGCATCTGCTATAGGATGCCTGCTTTGTAAATATCTGAGATATGTCATGCTAGTTATGTGAAAATTGCATAAACCATCATCTGGGCTCTCTATAATCAATGAGAAGAGACAATCACCTCCAAATGTAGTGCTCAAGTTCCTCATCTCAAAGGAAATAAAGGAGATAAAAACGATAGGAAAAAGGGTAGGGAAAAGGGAAAGAGAAATGGAAGGTGAGGGGGAGGGAGAAGGGGAAGGGAACGGAAGGACGAAGGGAGGAAGAGTTACTCAAGGCCGCGTTTAATTGGGTTTTAGGTATCACATCTCCTTTCATCTTTTGTACCATCTTCAGATATGCTCAGGGGGCACTCTGTCCCATCATCCAGGTCATTAATGAGGATATTGAGCAGTATTGACTCCACAGTGTATCCTCATGGATGCCTGTGCATACCACTAGTGACTGACCTCCAGTTTTCTGTGTCGCTGATCACAACCCCCTGAAACCCAGTGATTCAGACACTTGTTGATCTATCTCATGGTCTACTTATCAAGCTTGTATGTCATCCATTTGAGAATGTTATGTGCCAAAAGACTTACTAAGGCCAAGGTAATGAACATCCATTGCTCTGCTGTTGTTCATTGAGATAGTAATTTAATTGTATAAAGCTATGAGTTTGGTCAAACAAGATTTTCCCTTCATAAACCCATGCTGACTACTCCCAAACACCTTCCTGTCCTTCATGTGTTTGCAAGTAGTTTCCAGGTACATCTGCTTTATCATCTTAATATGGAAGTAGTGGAGTCTCATCAGCCTTTTTTTCCCCAGATCATCCTTCCTGAGTTGAAGAGAAACATTTTTTCTTCTAGTTTTTGGGAATCTCCCTGGACTGCCATGATTCTTCAAAAATGTTGGTCAGCTTGCTCAGCTCTCATGGGTATATCCTGTCAGGTCTGATGGACTTGTTTTATGTCCAGTTTGTTTAACTATTCCTTAACCTGATCCTTTTCCAGGGAGAGTAAAAATTCCTTGCTCTGGAATTTCCCACAGGCCTCATGGACCTGGAATTGCTAGAGGCAAGAAAAGACTGAAGAAAAGAAAGTATGTAATACCTCAGCCTTTTCCACATCCTTTGCCATCAGGTTCCTTTCCCATCCAGCAATAGGCCCCCATTTTTCCTGGTCATTCTTTTGCAACTAATATACCTGAAGAATACCTTCCTGCTGCCTTTCATATCACGTCAGGTTCACTTCAAAGCGGGCTTTGGCTCTCCTAATTCCATTCCTATCTGGGCCTGTTCTTCCTAAATAACTTTTATTTATCCATTGTGGAGGTTTTTGTGATTTTGAGCTCTTTTCTGCCCACATCACACCTTTGCTTCCCAGCCCACCACTTCCTCACTTGACTGACAATCATCTTCTCCCATCTGCATTGATACTAATTTGAAGATCTCACCAGGCTGGACAGCATACTGACAAAAATGCTTTTATCCTGTTTCTTCCATACTAGAGATCCTCAGACTGGGTTCCTTGGTCATCAAAGAAGGTCTCATGAATATAAAAGCAGAATCCTCTGTTGTAAAAAACCTTTTGTGCAACAAGTTGCTGATCTGTAGAATCTAGTCAGTCCTTCACCAGCTCCTCATTGGCAGGAAGTCAGAAAAGCCACCTGAGTGGCTTTTTTGCAGTCTATTTTTGCAGTGTAATAGTCCAAGGGTCATATAAGTCTTAGATGTTTCTCCAAAATGTCTAGGATTTAGAGATTCCTGGAAGTCACAGACTCTTGTAGTTATCCTCAAAAGGAAGAACCATCACCCCAACACTCCTTGAAGGGTTCCTGGGGATCCCCCAGTGATCTCAGATAAGTTCACAGAAGATCTATAAGATCTCAAAACAGAGCCCAGAAGCTGCTGCCTCTCTTGGGGGTGTGCTAGGTCCCAGGTCCCAGGCCAGACAAACTTTTAAATCTATTTGCGTTTATTAAAGAATTTATTTACATGTCAGATTAATTTTATTTTATTTACCAAAAATTCAAAATAATTTCATTTTCCCCCCTTATTTGGCAATGTCTAAAATATTCTTTGCTCTAACAGCATCAGAAGGGATGGAGAAAATGCAAACCCTGCAGTTCTTTATATGTTATCACCTGGCAATAGTGGTTTGATGAGTCCCTTTTCCCTCTCTCCCCTTCCTCCCTGTTGTGCTGCTTTCCTCTCATTTCCTACCCTTCACTCCCTTCCTTGCTTTCTTTTTTTTGTCGTCCTTTATCACATCTGAACTTTGTCTGTATCAGCAAGAATTTGTAGGTAAGTAATATGTAGTCTGAATTCTTACCCGAGGATTCTTCTTTTTTTCTTTTTTTTTTTTTTTTTCTTGTGTTGGAGGGGAAATTATCAAAACAATAGTTCCCTGGCTAAGACACTTATCTCAAGAGACTTGAGACAATCATGTTAATATGCAAGGGGAGAAGAGCACTGCTGTCAATATTAGGAACTGGAATGCCTGAGGATTCAACAAACTGCCAGTTCTCCAAATACTTAGCTCAGGAAGCTCCCCCAAATTCAGCTGGTATTCCATAGGCAAGGAAGTGAATGGCTGCTCCTTGAAATTACAGATGCAGTGGATTATTGCCATCAATTTTTGATTTCAACTGATTTGGTAGCTTATGAGGAAAAGAGATTTCTTCTTAGGTGGTACTTTTGTGCTTAAAGCTGTAGACAGCACGGCATCTCAATAATAGGCATCAGGAACAGATATCATTGATGGTATAATTATGCATTTACTCTAGTTTTAGATTTATCAGCACATAAAGTACATGGATTACTGCATGTTCCACAGTGTTAACACAGTTAGGGCAATTGGGTTTCATCTAAACATATTAAAATCAATGCTCAGTGTTTGGTTTAATTTCAAGCATAAGTACTACCAAGGGTTTTCAAGATGTGGAAAGCAGTTTCTTAGTGAAATGCATATTTCATAGCATGTGTCACTTGTCCATTCTTTGGCTGCAGAGTGATCTATCAATTGAGAAAGCTGGTAATGAACCACAAGGCACTCAATGGCGCATCAAATAACAGTAAATTAGAATTTTTTTGCTGTCAATTCAAATTCAATCAAAACCAGTTCACTTTATTATTTTGTACAAAGTTATGAAGCTGTCTTTGGAGTTTGTTCTTTTCCCTATGACCTTCTGTGCTTTTTTTTTTTTTTTTTATGCAAATCACTATAAATGCAGCTTCCAGTTTCAGGAGTATTTAACTGAAAACTACTGTTCTAGTTACATAAGAAGATGTTTTGTTTTGTTTTTTTTCTTTTTTTAATGCAAATTATTAATATCTTCTGTGGTCATGGTGCTTAAATCAAGTTCTTTCTATTGCAGATCTTTTCCTTTCCAATTTCTGCAAGAATTGCATTTTTCTCTCTCTGGTACTTCTAATTACCCTTCTGGTAATCTGTATGCCTTTATTCTTTCTTTATCCTCTTCATCTCTTATGTGCTTTTTCTCATTGTTGACCACTCTCACCTTCTGTCTTCTATGTCACTACCAATACTCAAATGCATCCATCTGCTCCTTGAAACAGTTGCAATGGCATCCATTAGTCTCAAATTTGTATTGTGAACTCCAAGGCCTCAACTATCTTGCTGACTGACCACTGGATTTGTTCCAGTGTGTCAATATCTTTCTTTTACTAGGGAATCCAAAGCTGAACATACTCCAGATGCAGTCATAGAGATGTCTAATAGTAAGAAATAATCACGTCCTTTGACTTGCTGGCTGCAATTTTACCCATACAGATCAGTATGCAGTTGATCTTCACCTCTGCAAAATCATGATGCTGACATTCAACTTATTGTCTACCAGTCTCACTAGTTTATCTTTTCCAAATCTGGTTTCTTGCCTGTCAACCCTCTACAGATCCATGGAATCAATCTGTTACAGGTATGGGTCTTCAGTGTTCTTTACTGAATTTTGTGAAACATTTTTGGCCTTTTTCTTTACCCTCCTGAATGGTCGCATATTGACTGTGCCTCCTGTTTTGAGGTCATTCATGAACTTGCTGAGTATTGTTATTGTCTGGAATGCTAACCAAGATGTTATTTGGTTTAACATGAAGCCCTGAGGAATGCTACTTGTAACCAAGCTACTCTTGTTGTACTGCTTGTCATAGTACTGCTTGTCACTACTCTTTGATTCTGGTCACACTTTAATCTCCAAAGCTCTAATACAGTAACAAAAAAATATGCATATTTGAAGAGCAGCCCCAAATCATCATAAAGCTGATTCACTGTATGGTACTGGAGATGTGCTGTAATTGCAGTGAATGGCCATGCAGTGGGGGAATTAAAGAGGAAAATATATTTTGTTTGAATTTCTGCCATAATATGCCATACTTCACAACTGTCAGTTTCTTTGTGTTAGCAACGATATAGTTGTCTGCTTTTATTACACTGACAATGTGTCTGATTTTTATTTAATTGTGCAAAGATTTGCTGAAAATTGTGATAATGTTAAGAGAAACATTGCTATAGAGTATTCCAATGACACTCTATAATGTTAAACTGTTTTCTGCACAGCAACTGTTTGCAGCATTTGAGATTTAAGTTACAATATTGCTGGGGTTTGTGTCAGTGATGGATTTAATTTTTATTTTGCCTATGTATATCTAATATTTTGCAGACTTTCAGTCTAAATGGTTTTGAGTACAGTTTTGTCGCAATCTGAAAAAAATGAAGAATTGCCATCAGATAAAGAACTAAGGGACTTATAAATAGCCCTCTGAGCTCCACCTCAAACCAGGTTTTCAGTGGATTCAGGTAGTGAATCTGGGAGCACGGTGCTGAAGCCCAGGTGCTCTGAAGTCCCCAACTCAGGGATGAGGTTGTCACAGGGGGCTCCTTTCTCTGTCACTCTGCCTGCTGAGGGGGCCTTGGGGGGCATTGGGTCATCACTGTTCTTGGGAATCCATATGGATGGACCCATAGCAAAGGATGGTAGCAGAAGCTCAAAACTTCAATAGTCTCACAGTTGTCCCTTGCAGATGAAAGTTAATGTCTTCTACTTTAATATGCAATGTACAGAAAATAAAAGTGGTGTTATATCTTTTCAGTTACAGAGCTTCGTACTCTGTGGTTTTGGGATTTTTTCCCTTCATTAATTTTTTTCTTCGTTCTTCAACTGTTCACACCCTGCCAAAGATGTATTGGCTAAATACTTTATTTAAAACCAACCCCTTTTATGGAGAATTTTCCTTCCAAGGTAACTGAGGAAAACAACAGGAAGATCCAGAGTCTACTATTTTGAAGCGCTAGTACTTAGAAAAGGAAGTACATCTGCAGTGTACTATTTATTAAATTGCATTTTATGATTCTTTGGTGTGAACAAATCAAAATTGACTGTTTTGCCAATATTAATTCCCCACTGGTGCATCTCACAGTGCAGTCTTTTCCAGGGACAAGTCCAGTTCCTCAGGGAAGTAAATAACTCAATGATTTACTGATAAAGCCACCCAGTATATATATCACCCATGTCTCATACATCACTGTCACAGACAACAGCTTGCCTTGTTAAGTGATTCTATGTTGTTCTTTATGAACTTCTATCTTCTGTAACCAGTCCATCCTACAAAACCCACATATTTTTATCCAATATTCCTGAAGTGGATATAGTTTTAAAATATAATTCTATAAACTTGAGTATAATGGTTGCTATTGTGATTTTATAGATGAATGATCATTGAAAAGCATTGATACCTGTCAGGAACTGTGCTGTGGATTGTCCTCATGCATTTCAGCATGGTTTTGGGATCCCTTAGAAACTTGTAAGGTTTTTGTTCTGATAAGACATTTCCAAAGTCAGAGGGTACTAATATTATAAAGATTAGGATTAAAGCACAGATAATATAAGGCTATATCTAAAGTGCTAAATAAAAAAGAGCTGGGGATTTAAAGCATGAAGCTGCTCATTTTGAAACTGCTCTCTTCATAGAATCATAGAATGGTTTGAGTTGGAAAGTATGTTAAAGATCATCTAGTTTCAACCTCCCTGCTGTGGGCAGGGACACTTCCCACTAGACCAGGTTTCTCAAAGCCCCATCCTGGCCTTGAATACTTCCAGGGCATCCACAGCTTTCTCTGGGTAACTTGTCCCAGTGTCTCACTACACTCACACTAAAGACTTTCTTTATAATATTTAATCTAACTCTACCCTCTTTCAATGTGAAACTACATGCCCCTGCAAAAAAATCCCTCTCTAGCTTTCCTGTAGGTCCCCTTCACATATTGGTAAAATTCCATGTACTAGCTAGAGATGTGTGCCATCTTGTCAATAGCTCTGCAAGAGCTGCAAGCAAAAGTTATCATCAAGTTCAGAGAGATTTCCAGCTTATTTATAGTTCAGGCTTGCTTCAAAGAGATGTTGCCCTAAATTTGAGAGGGATTACAATTGCTGATCTAAGCAATAAGGCTCAGATTCGTAACACCTGAAGGCATTACACTGACCTACAGCAAGAACTATCTAATAAAAATCCAGGATCTGAGCCTACTTTTCTTGATTCTCTCCTCTGAAAACAACAACATTGAAGGGAGAATTTTTTCTACTTAACTGAATGCATTCAGTGTTCTCAATTCATTGCATCCAGCACTGGTAGTTTGGATGTATCCCACCTAACTTCAGGTATTTCCTTAAAAAAACGGATCCAAGAGTGTATTCTGACACTTTTTATACTGTCAGTGGGGAGATGAGCCCCTCTAGAAAGAAATTTGGTTCATCCAAGTATGGGGTCTATCCTGTTTATGGCTATGGCCTTTTGAGGCTGAAGGAGCATTGGGATAAGTGCCTCCTCAGGGCTTACACACCATCATCTTTACTGGGAATAGGAGTATCTGGGCTGCCTCAGTCAATTTGTTTTGTTTTTTGTGTTTTTTGTTTTTTTTTTTACAGCCCCAAGAAACAGTGTTGGTAACCTAGGAGGGATGGTACAAAAGGTGGTTCAGGCCTAGAGTCTTTTCAATTAAACACATCAAGCATACTAAATAATCCATGCTGTGTTTACCTCAGTTTGCCTCATTATCCTCATATAGCATTGCTTAAAACTGGAAGAGGGTAAGATGTGTTTTTATGTTTAACTTTCTTAATTTAATGGTTTTGGTTGGAAGAGACCTTAAAGATCATCCAGTTCCAACCCCCCTGCATGGGCAGAGACACCTTCCACAAGACCAGGTTGCTCAAAGTCCCATCCAACCTGGCCTTGAACACCTCCAGGGATGGTGCATCTACAGCCTCCCAGGGCAACCTGTTCCAGTGTTTCACCACACTCATTATGAAGAATTTCTTCCTAATGTCTAACCTAAATCTACCTTATTCCGTCTTAAAACCATTAATCTTCATCCTATCACTACATGCACTTGTAACAAATCCTTCCCCAGCTTTCCTGTTGCCCCCCTTCAGGTACTGGAAGGTTTCTATTAGGCCTCCTTGGAGTCTTCTCCAGGCTGAACAAACCCATCTTTCTTATCCTGTCCACATAGAAAATGTGCTCCATCCCTTGGATCACCTTTGTGGCCTGTCTCTGGACTCTAAGAGCTCCAAGCCCTTCCTGTGCTGGGGGCTCCAGAGCTGCACACAGCATCCCACAAGAGTGGAGTATATTGCAGTAGATCCTTTATACTGTCTCCTTCATCCCTTTAGCACCCTGGTAACAAAATCAAACCACCTGACAGTTCTCCTCAACTATTTAAATGGTGGGGTTACTCTGTTTCTTTGTCATCAGGGTTTTTGACACCTCTGGGTGTTTTGACCTTCAAAGGCATAAAAAATAAGTGAAGGCTTCATCAGCACGAGTGTGGCACCCAACTTGTCCACCCCACTGAATATTCCCTAAGATAGTGTGTTCTCTTAGATATATTATGGGCTCCCTGGGCAAGTTCTCCACAGGCACATCTGTTTGAAGACATCCACTATAGGCACTGTGGGCTGGAGTCAGTTGGTGCCATTTGAACTTGGATCAGGAATTGCTCCTTGGCATTTTTTTTTTCAGACATATAAGCAGTACATATTCCATTATTTATCACCTCAAAACATTATACATACATCAAATTCAGGCTTCCCTCCCCCCCCCCCCCAGCCCTGTTAAGTATGTTCAGAATGGAACAGCTTCATTGCATCAAGAAACTTTCTGTATTTTCTGATATTTAGTCTGTAACTGTCCTCTCATATGCTGTGCTGGCTAAAAGCCACCTCTGGGATTGGTTGGACCAGGTAGGCTTCCAGTAGAGTAACAAATTCACGAAGCTGGTGTCATTGGAACAGAAAAAGAGAACATTTTGTTGGGACCATATTTGTCCTTAAGTTGACATTTAACTTGGTTTTAAGAAGCAAATGTCTAGTTTTATTTCTTTTAAAATCACAGAATCACAGAATCATCTAGGTTGGAAGCGACCTCTGAGATCATCAAGTCCAACCCTTCATCCACTACTGCTGTGTTTACCAGACCATGGCACTGAGTGCCACATCCAGTCTCTTCTTTAAAATTTCCAAGGACAGAGAATCCACCACCTCCCTGGGCAGCCCCTTCCAATGCCTGATCACTCTCTCTGTAAAGAATTTTTTGTAATATCCAACCTAAATCTCCCCTGACAGAGCTTAAGTCCATGCTGAAAAGCATGGCAATATAGCCAGCTGAAAAGCAGTGATAACCACAGTGTGGTAGACTTTTTCTAATTTTAGCTTTTGTTCTTAAGGGTGTTACAGTTGTTCATTAAATAATTTTGGATCCATTTATGGGGATCCATTCTCTTCTCCACAGATCACTTTCTCACAAGCCACTTTCTCCACAGATGATTTCACTGGTATCAAAATGAAACAAGGTTCAACTGAAAGCAAATAAAGCAGCAGTATTTGGCTCTGATAGGAAACTTTTGCTATTACAGAGTCTGCTGTGTAAAACTGATGATAACTCTGAAACAACAACAAAAAGGGAGCAAAAAAGAGATTTGTTGCTTTGTTGAAGATTACATAGTGCAATTGGTAAAACCTGAAGGGGTGCTTCCCCTTTGACTGGTAGATAAAGAGAGAGCTTTCAGTCTTCAATTAAAAAATAAAAAAATAAAAAACATGTAAAAAGCCCCAGAAAGCTTCAGCTGAGAGAGTGAGTACAGCTTGGTGTTAAATGTAAACTGATACTGGAAATGTGTTTGGAAGGACAAACAGAAGGGAACATCTCTTCAAAGACAAAGAGGAGCTAAAGTTGCTGGATTAAAAAAAAAATGCTATTTTAAAAATAGGATCTAGAGACGATTAAAAAATACATTTGTAGTTTGAGTTCATGTAAACTCAATTTTTAAATATCTCTGAAAATATATTTTGTTCTAGGTCCTTATCTTTCAGACAGGAATTCTGTTTGCAGCATATTTTTCTTTAAAGGGTTTTGCATTTCTGCATAAAAAGCTTATTAATTATTTGTAACTTCTTGCCATCATATTCTGATAATAGAGGCCTGGTTAAAGATAATAACTACCACATCCCTATTTTGAGTCATATAGATAATATATATGTATATATACATATATACATACACTATTCCTGGTGCAATATTACCAAAGCATCTCCTTTCTCCCTGTACACAGGACCAAAAGTGCAGGCACATCATTTATTGATAAGACAAAAAGAATGTAATGAAATTATCAATGTTCTTGAATTAATTATGAACATGATTAAGAAAGCTAAAATCTCAGGAGCCAGGATCTCATTACCCATTCAGTCTTAGGGATTGCTTTCATTCAGCAAGGCAAAAAGGCTTTGAGCAGTCCCACAATTGCCTTAGTCTCATTTATTTGTGGTAGTATTAAGGTTTATTTGTTTTCTGGTTTGCACTTCTTCTGAAATTATTTCTCTTAGTTTATTCATTTAACAAAATGTTCCTTCCTGTGCCACAGAAGAAAGTGCCTACAAGGCCTACATAGGTTCTTCAGTCTGCAAACCTCCTTTGAGAACATTTCTTTCAACTCACATTGCTGGAGCTCCTAAATATCTTTCAAGGTAAGTCTGAGAATGTAGCCAAAAAAGTTCTTTCAGATTTATGTCTGCAGCTGTACTAGAGTACTGTCTGATTCCCATTCAGCTCGGAGCCTTAATGACATCATTATTACGCTGTCTGAACCAGATTTAACTTGGAGCCTGCACTGTATTGTTGCTTATCTGCCTTCCTATGTGGGAGATTCAGTATTGCTTTGGTTAAAAAATAATACTGAGCAGGCAATGGTGTTGCGGTGTTTCAGATTCTAAGCTTTCCAAAACTGAGGAGGCAGGGTGGGATACGAAGAAGCAGGTCTATTTTAAATTCATTTCTGAGCCTAGGAAATTACAGTCGGGCGATGCTTTTCTTGCATAATTGTCTGAATGAGGAGCGTGGCGTGCTGCTGCCTTCTATACAGGGTCATAATGCACTGTGTAACTTAACAATTTGGATTTTCCTCTTTAGAAGGCCCTTTTGAATTTCTTGTTATCGCAGGGTTTGCCCCCAAATGAATGTCTGGATGATGGGGCATATGGTTAATTCTGGCAGTAGCCCTGCAGAAATAATGCACTTAATGATTTTTAAAAATGGAAATAAAATCCTGCTAGATTAAGAAGCAGAGATCTAACAGACTTCGGGTTTGTTTTGGAGGGTTTTTTGGTTGCTCCTCTATAAATAGAAGTTTGAAATACCTATTTTTAAATTTATTTATTGTTTCTGGGTTTTATGCTGAAAAAGCATAAAGAGAGGAATTTGTAGCCCTATATTTGGTACAAGCTATTAGCTACTAGAACACACCAAGGACAGCAAAGAACATATTTTAGATTTAAATAAGTGCTGTCTGTGACAAACTAGGAAGATTGATTCCAGTTGTTTTCTCTATAATGCTTTGATATAGTATTTTACTGCCTTTCCTAATCTCAGTTAATAAATATAAAGAAAATGCAAAGCAATCAATTTGCTCAGAGTATGTACATCACCTAAATGGGACAATCAGACTGAAAAAACAATGATAATGCCTTCCTTCTGCTTTGTAACCTTGAAATGTAGGATTACATTTACAGCCTGAAACAAAAAAGTATGTGCAAATACTACTGTTCCCTGTACATCTGCAGATCTACCCACTGACAGTGTGTTTAAGAAATTTAGAGGAACTTTTGATTAAACTGACATGTGAGACTCATTCATACTACGGGCATATACATCCCATGGCAATTAGAAAACAATATTCGTGGGTTTCTTAAGATTCAGGGATGTGGGTTCTTTAAGTTTATGTCTAAATGAAAGATTTACCCTCAGTACAATTCTTTGCTGTCTGCTTCAGGATTTCATATTTTATTTAAAAAATGTCTATTGAAGATAATTTGACACACTCTTAAAAACTGTACTCCATTGCTCTGGGCCTGGTTTTAGCTTTCATTTTGATGGGAACTTTGCAAGTGTTAAAGCCCTATGTGATATAAAGTGCATAAATTCTACTCCTGTATCAGAAAAAAGAAAAAAAGAATTTTTCTCTTTTTAAGATTTTTTTTAAAAGGTACTGAAGGTAGAGCTTTTTAATTTCATCTTTTTCTGAACAATTGAAAAATTCTCTGCCTATTTGGATATTTCTCTTCCATATCAGCCAGAAAACAGATGCAAGAAATCTATCAAGTTACAGAGCAGCTTCCAGTTTCATAGAGAGAAGTTCAGCAGCATATTTTTAGGTGTCATCTCTCTCTTTAGCACTTGGGTATTTTCTGATGCTCAAGCAAAATAGTTTGGAGGATCAAATCTATTACCTAATAAGAAATATATAGCTACCAATAAAGGCAGGAGTAAATAAATAGATTGTCACCTGTGTGGTATGAACCTAGAAAAAGAAACATATTTCTTTAAACTATATTATCATAAGAAAGTACACTGTTTTGTTTTATTAATGCTGCAATATATTTCTAATACAAAATTCATGCTGATTTGGTTATTTCAAAGAGTTCACGTTTGCATAAAGTACTGTGAAAGAACTTACTGAACTAAAATTACAGAGTTTAATAGGAAATGTTTAAGTCAAAGAATCTCAGAAAGTAACCTTTTGCATTTGTGGAGAATACTAAATTACACTAATTAAAACAGTTCAAGTGGGAAAGAATTTTTATATGGTCTGTGAACCTTTGTGAAGAAGACAAAAACAAAAATGCTGACTCTTTGTGCATATTTACTGTATCCTAGATTTTTCTTGACTTCTGGTAGAGGAACGGGTTTAGGTGGATGGTGGGAAACCACATGCACAGTTTGGGTGACCGAGGAAGAGTTATGGAAGGATTACAAGGTCAGGCTCTAAATGAGCTCTGAGAAAATTGCTCTTTGAGACAAGAAATAAGCTGCTTGTTTACTAGAATCTGCATACCTTTTTTATTATTATTGAGATGAATAGCTCAGAAATGAAGGCAATGCCTTCAAAATAAGTCACAAGGGAATTCAAGAAGTTAGAGATCCTCAAATTACGCATGCTGATTATATGTCACTTTGATCCCATTAACTCCAAAGACACGAGGGACCGACTGTTGCAATCAATAATTTAACTCACACTGACTTTGGAAAGAGCAGGATCAGGCCCAAGATAATTATGAAGGTAACCATTTAGTACAAAAGCTTTAGCTGAAGTTAGCAGTGAGAGGGTATCATCAGTCCATATTATTTATGCACTCTTCTCTCAAAGTGCTGTGTTGTTCTGGGGAGTCTCTCCTGACCAGGAGCTGGTTGACATTTCAGAGCTGTGTTAAACTGAGTGCAGTAGATTTTTTTGTCTTTCTAAAAACTAATCAAAAAGTCATGCTCAGAGACCTCTGTTATCTAATTACTGGCAAAATTAGAAAATAATAATTTAAATAAATTGCATTTTCAATGTTTTAAAACTGTATTTAAACCCCTTGTTTCCTACTTCACATGAAAAACTATAAATTATCCTTTTAGTGACGTTTTTATTTAAGCTTGTGAAAGAATATCAATTGATACAAAATTAATGAAATCCTGAAGAATTTAAGCAGCTATGGCTTGCTATACTGCTGACTGATAACATAATATTTTCATTTTACTTTTGGAAGTTCAAAAGTTACAATTACATTTTCTATTGCAAAGAAGAAAAATATTTTCATAAACAAATAAGATGTGAGACTGTCTTCTAATAACTGTTTTGTCAGAAAACTTCTGTGAATAGTATTTAGATATTAACTTTTCTAAAAAAAATAGATTTTCAGACAAATTGGCAGCAAGCTGATTTTAGACAGGTTTAGTTAAATTCCTTCTGTGTATGATGTCTTAGTTCAGTTCAAATCAGTATTTTCAAGAATATTATATTTTACTGTTGCAAAGTATATAAACTTTGCAAGCATAACAAGCTTTTAGCATAAGGAACATTTTTTTTTTGTGGGGTGGGGGGAGGCGGCAGGGGGACTTACAGCATGGTGGTGTTTCCTGCTCACTTCTGCTGCTGCTGTTGCTCAGATTCAATGTGTATCAGATCTAATAGCACAGAAATAGTTTGCATTACTTTCGGGAGACACTGTTTTGTGAGGAGGTCATCTTTGCTCTGAATGGGTTAAAGAGAACTACCTGCTTTAGATTGATTTAAATCAGTAATGGATCTGCTCATAAAGCTGCTGCTACTAGATATTACACTGCTATCTTAGTCCTTTGATAGCCCCGATAAGAAGTGCTTACCACAGAGGATGTTCCTAAAGGACAGATATTGTTTCCTGTACCTCAGGGAGTAAAACGCCATACTGCTGGATCAGGAACTTTTACTAACAGCAAGTAAATTCAGGCCTTATCAAGTTACAGCACAAACTGCACTCATGTTTTATTATTCTCATTAGAGATTTAAGGACTAATTCCAGTCGTTAGCGCTTAGCAGTTTAATGTTTTGCATAGATAAGAATTAAGATTCTTCTGGGGTTTTTTTTATTTGCTAAAGCTTGCGAAATATAACGTGGTAATGCCCTTACTTTGATGTAATACAACTGGATTCTCTAAATGATTTTAAGGGATAGGGTTTAAAAAAATTAAATCTAATAACTGAATTTTTCAACTCCAAAATACTCTCCTTTTCAATCAAATAGGGGTTTTAGCACTAAAACCTACAGATTTTTCTTTGAAAAAATTATGCTACCAAAAATGTTAGGTCTCGAGCTTTTCTGTGCCTTACTAATGCTTTCAAATAGATACAGATCAGCAAAGGTAAGTTAAGGATTTCAGCATGCAGAAAAATATTAATTAAATCTACTTATTCCAAACACTTGTTTAGAAGTAATGATGTTAACACATTTTTGAGTCAGAAAAGGAGGAAATATGTTAGCTTATATGTTCCTACTGAAATGGCATATCCAACGGGACAATAAATCTTAAGTTTTCCATCCATTAATTTCTCAAGAGTTTCATGAAGATATGAAATTGAACTAAGTGAAATAAATAATGATATATTTGCACTAAGTCGATAAATGTGATGATAGTCAGCAGAATGAATCTGTGTTTTCAAAAGATAAGGTGACTTGAAACTGAAGCTGGGTCTTCATTACCTCAGCTTTCTAAGTCTGACTTCCTTGGAGAAACTAAGACTCAGGATCTTGCAGGCAGTTTTCAGAGCTATAGCAGTGTCACTAATCCCACCCATGGTTGTGGCAAACACTTTAGCTTTCAAAACTCTGATGCATCTTTGGAAGATGCATCAGAGCTTTTGGAAATTAAGCATTGGCTCCCGCATGAACTGTCAGTCTTCATTTCTCCAAATCATTCTTTCAGGTCACAGACTGATATGCTGAAGGCTTACTTAGAATTACCTTGTATCTTAGGAAATGCAGTTTGGTTAATCAAGTTTACTCAGTTAAATAATAACTGTCTTTTACTATAATCCACTTGGATGCAAAAATCACAATTTCCAGTCCTCGACATTTTTGATTTTTGGTACATGTTCTTCGAGTTGTTGCACTCTGTATGGGCATGATTCTGTTTTACTCCTCTTTACATATATTCTCTAACTCATTGGATGTATGCTATTTGAAAAGTTTTCCTTGGTGATATTACCTCATAGAGACAGGCCTTGTAAGAGCATCATAACTCATCAGTAATAATTGTTGTTAGTAACGATCATTGATGAGCTATGACACTGCATTTGGAAGACATTTTTCATGGGGTAGCAATACCAGGAATCATAGGATAAATCCCATTGACTCAGAGACATGTTTCCAGAAAAAGCTTTTAAATTAAAGTATTTAAGTATTGGTTTTAAGTTCAGGTATACAATAGCTAGTTTCCTGGGTAGTTTACTCTTTGTAAGAGGTGAGGTGGTGTTTCCTCACCTATTTCCTCACCTCCTTGCTATTGGTACACTTTACTTTCATGAAGGATTGTTTTCCTCTGGTATTTTTCTTTTGAAGTTTAAGGTTATTCTTCTTGCAGTCATGTTATTGGGTGTAATCCTCTCCCATACAAAAAATGAATTTATTATGAGGATCTCCCACTAGATGTCTTGGAAAACTTACATATAGCTGTTCTGTGTCCAAAATGCTGTTCAGTAGATTTTCCAAAGCACCCAGGTAACAGCTGGCGCAGGCCATGTGCCAGCCTTGACAGCCCATATGCTCTCTTTAGTGCTGTAATTATCTCAACACAAAACTCTGATAACCCAGTCTACAGGGTCCAGTTTCACTAGGTTAAATTGACTCAGTGGCTTTGTTAGTAAGTTCCTTTGGCAGAGTAAGAACTTCATCAAGACTTTAAGTATTGTGGCAGGTTTGGAAAACCAATATGACTGCTAGTTTCAGGACAGGTGTCTTATTAACCCTAGGAGATTTTAGGTTTCAGTTCATTATAGTGGCACCCAGCAGCACTACTACAGTTAAAGGTCTGTCATTCTTTCCATTATATGCCCTCTTTTCCAGAAGATTTTCTGGCCTGCTTTGGGCTATACTTTGGCATATGACTCTTCTGCCTGGAGGCACTTTTCTTATCTTTCAACAAAATTTGATCAAAATTGCTTCAGCTGTAGGGTTTTTTGTTTGCTTTCTTATTTTTTCCTCCCCTTTTCTTTTAATTAGGATTAAAGTAAAAAAATAACACTTTGCTTAGTTTTTATACTGCTTCCATCTTGAAAAAGTTCTAATTTTTTAATTTTTATTTTTCCTAAAAATAAACACTTGTGCAAGTTTCTTGGGTCAAAAAACCTCATAAGCAGCATAAATTGAGATCTTATGTATTCGACATTGTGAGCAGCAGGAAGAAAACTGAGTGAAGGCTAATGCCACAACATATTTTTTCAATGACTCTGCATGGGTCAGAGGAGCTTATGTTCAGTTGAATGAGTTTATCCAAAGTTTCTTCTGATACCTTTGTGAAACCTGAGCCAAAGTGCAGTAAAGAGAATGGGTGGGACTTTGAGCAACCCGTAGGAAGTGTCCCTGGCCATGCTGGGTGGTGGAACTAGACATCTATAAGGTGTCCTCCAAACCAAACCATTCTATGATTCCATGATTTATGTCTGACTTGTGTGCTACTGGTATTGGTTCACACGTGGGTCTCATCCAAAGGCAAAAGGAGTCAGTGGAATCTTTCCATTAGGCTTTTTGTCAGGCCTTTAGTGAAGGTGAATTAGCTAGGCGTGGTCTCTGTGATTCAAACAGCAGGGAGGTAAGGATGAAAAAACCTAAACTATTGCTTGCATAGGGCTTGACTAGGGAAAAAGCTGCTTACCTTGCATATTCAGAGCCTTTATTGATTCTCCCAGTGTGAATCTTCTTCTGTACCTGGGTGGGCTAAATGACAGCTCACTACTTGGTAGATAGCTGTCTGCAACCCTCTGTTTGGCAAGACAACATTTTCCGTTAGCACAAGAAGTACAGGGAAACTTTTAAAGCTCTGTAAATCATTTGCTACCAGTTGCTGAAACAAGGTGGTTGCATTTGGGAAGTGAAAGGAAATCCTGCTTCGTTCTGCTGGAAGAGGAACACAAGGATTCTTGTTATCTAGCTGTCTTCCACAGGTAGTCAGGCAACTAAAGTCATCATTTATATGTTGTCAGGAGTACTAACCAAATTTATTGACTTGCACATTATTCTCTGCAAATAAGTTCTAGCTGCTCTCTTCATTTTATAATTAAAACTGCAAGGACTTTAATCATTTATGAAATTTTAAACTACATACTGAATATAAATGTATCATTCAATGTGATAGAATGAACTAAATTTATCATTGTCAAATAAATGTATGAAAGATGAAATATCTCTCATTCTATATCATTATCCAATAAAAGTCTGTTTTCCAAGTACTCTAGTATAGCATGTGGTTTGTATCATCCTCGGGACATTTCCAGCAAATGAAAGCTTTCAAAATACTTTGGAAAGAACATTTTTTCAAAGATTTTTAACAACACCTAGTTTACACTTAAATTTTATATTGTGATGTAACCATAGGAAGAAGCACTTGACCTTCATTAGTGCTGGAAGGGTTGTCAGCTATCTTGTAGGTTGGGTAGACCCTTTCTTTCATTATCTGATGAAGGGGACTCTGATAGTCAGATGAATTTTAAGTACAAAAAGGCAGGCTGTTCTTTGCCTTTCTCTCTGCTCTCCCACTGAAACACTGAAGCTGTTGCAAATACCAGACCAGTCCAGCTTGATGGGGGTTCCAGAAGCAGTGATAGACAAGAGGTCCTGGCATGGCCATTCCCACTAAGTGACAGTGCTGTGACACTGGCAAGGTCTTTTTCCAAGTGAAGGCTCATTTGCTTTCTGTTGATTTTGCATGGCTGTGCCTTTTGGAGGTGAGTCTAGAGAACATTCCATGAGCTCATGCTTCCTTCAGGAAGAATCAGTCTGGGGAATAAAATATAGCAAAAATCTCAATAATTTCCTTAATTCTATCTTGTTTTATAAAGCTCTCCCTGTGGAAAACCTTGTCCAGTTTCTATTTTCCCTTAAATGTTCTCACAAAATACCAAACAACTGAAGCCCAAATACAGGAAAACTCTTGTTAAAGATACAACCGATATATATTCTATTTGAATATCTCTTCCTTTTCTGTGACATTTTATTTCTCAACATCTTTTACCATAATTTATCCTGGGATCAGTTTATTGTTCTGCATCTGACTCCCACAAACTCCTATGAGAGCTGACTGTCTTCCCCATTTTCCCAGTGACTCCTGAAAATTGTCTTGCCATTACTGATAAACAACTGGTGAATTTTAGTCTTACAAACAAAAGCAGCAGTTCTGTAGTCTTGTGCTCAGAAAGCCTTTAAAGTTCTTTTATCACAGAGTGCTTCCCCAGACCAGCATCCCTCAATGGCTGGGCAGTTCTCTCGGGTAGAGGGAGTGTGACGGAATCATTTTTTCACTCAATTATTTACAGATTAAAGCTTTTGCATTCAGGACACCTATCTTTATAGAGGAGCTCATGCCATATAGACCACTGAACAATCATCAGATGGTGTGCTTTCCACTCTTCCTTGAAACCCAGCAGATGCCAAAATGATTCTTCAGAGTGGGTTGGACCCAGCCTCAGATCATTGCTGATGTAGATTGCATTCAAATCACTGACCTACAATTTATTCTGGGTTGACAAATACTTTAATGAAGCAATCACTGTCTTGAGTAACAGTGACAATATATTCTGAATTCATAGTTAATATGGCAGTAGTAAGAAACTAAGAAAAAAGAATGCATTTAATGGTTCTCATTTGTGTTAAATACACCATCTTCCTTTTTCACATGTAGCATAAATTATATGCTTTTCACTGTATCTATTATTTGTATAGCATTTGGCCATATATCAGGATGAAATACAGTTCACTAATTAGCTCCTTCCAAGTACGTATACTTACCCCAGGCTGGTGATCACCCATATAAAAGCAAATGTGGCCCTGGCGATGGTTTGTACATGGAATTAGACAGCCATGGTAAAAATCATTCTAAAGCTTTCTTGTGGCTCACAACCACAGTATCAGCAGTAATTGTCTGAGACAGTTCACTGGGATCAGGCAGTTTGCCTGTTATGGTGAAGCATGTTATCATGAGAGAAGACATTTGAGGTTTAATGATATCTTTCTAACAGCTTTGTGATAGAGTTCCTGTATACTGAAAGATTTTATTTAGTTTGATATATAATTTTCATGAAGTCTCAAAATAAAAAAGAGTAGAAACAAAATACATTTGCTGAAGTCTTTCAGTTCTTTTTCTCTTCCTTCCCAGATTGTTTCAAAGACTGGAAGGTGATGTCTTATTCCTTGGTGTACTGTTTAAAGTCAGGAGCAGCAATATTTAGCACATGCTTGGGCAGCCGTGTTTGAAATCCATGCTTCCTCTCTCTGGTGTTTTGATGTGCCTTTAGGGGATGCTTGCCTGTTTGTAGTTTGTTTTCTTTTGTTTAAGGTTTCAGCTACTGCATTGACTAATGATTATATAGCAGTAAACTCTCGTCCCTGCTAAATTCAGAGGTAATGCCTCAAAAGCATTTTTCCCCTGTGTGACATAAAACAATAAAAGAACTAGACAATCCCCTTTTGAGGAAGAATAATCCTTTGTTTAAAGAAAAGAAAAGAAAAGGAAAAAAAACAACCAAAAATCCCCCCAAAATAAAGCAAGCATCTTCTTGATGCCAGAGGGTGTAAAATTCAAACCAAAGATTAAGTTAATTGATAAAAATAAAACAAATATCTCACAGTATAATCCTCCTTAGGCAGAGCTATAATTTTTTTTGTATTAACAATTTTGCCGTATTAATCACCTGTTTCAGGATTATATTGCACTTGGTTCTAAACTATGCAATATCTGTTTGATACAGAAATAACTGGATCTGAATTTCATCTTACTTGTAACTCTAAAGTAAATTTCTTTCCTTCAGTAATGTCACCTCAGTAAAGAACTGCTGGGACCTCAGAGATGAATTGTGAACTCATCGCTAATATTATTTACCTACAAGTATTTCCTATATTCTTTATCATATGTAAGAAATAATGTATTTATAATTTTAATGAGAGTTTGGAAAAATCCTTCTGTACTTTCACTGAGGCATTCATCTCTGCAATAAGCTGCCCTATTGAAGGCTTTACAAAAAAGTTCTAAATGTTTTGAAACACTTAAAGAAATAAATAAAGGAGGGAAGACAGGAAGACGGGAAGACGGGAAGACAGGAAGGAAGGAAGGAAGGAAGGAAGGAAGGAAGGAAGGAAGGAAGGCAGGCAACATGTTGTTTAATTATATACTGTCAGGCTGTTCTGAGCCTTTCTATAACACATGACAATTTAGAGCAGTTGTTTGCCTAAAATATTAACAGCTGTATATAAATTAGAAGTCAGTTCAACTTGAAAGAGAAACATATCTAAGAAGTGAAAGTGTGACATGGTTAAACTGCCATTAGAGCCACAGTCTGCAATTGTTGAAAATTTCTAGTAGACTTTTTTTTTTTCATTAGTAGGAGTTTCACAGCAATAATTATCCATAACTTCCCTTTCATCTGAGTAATACCAAAGCTATCAGAGACAAGTTTTGTATTTAATTTTCAGCTGTGGGGTTTTTTTGGGTTTTTTATTTGTTTGTTTGTTTGTTTTTGTCTTTTTGTTTCTATTTTATTTTCTCCTTTTTGCCTGCACTTCTGAGCTTGCAGTCAATTACTAGCATAAAACTGAGGGGACAATTAGCCCCTGATGCAAATGCTATTGTTGACATGTCTAAATAAATACAGAGTGGTTATAGACTAGATATCAAGGACCGCAGTTTGCCACACATTTCTCATTCAACTTTACTTCTAGAAGTGGCATTACTGCCATCATGGTAAGCATACACCTGAATAAAAAATAGACAATTGCTCTTTGCAGGCTGGAGCCTTAACACTACTCTGTTCTTTTGCAATCGATTGTGTCCTGAGTTGACAATGAACACAAAGATAATGACTGGGTTGAGTCACATGAAAATTCAAGTCATTTCATGAGCCTAATCCAACAGACAGACCAGAAACCAGTCAAAATTGGGTACCAAAAGCAGATGTTCCAAGTTTGGGCACCATGTTCAGCCTTCTTCACTGAGAAAAAAAATAAACTATTTCAGACACAGGTGAAAAATTATGACACTGCTACGGGCAGGAGCAGTGTGTGCAGCCTGAAACCATGGCTTCCTCTGATTGTTTGCAGCAGAAAAAAACCTACTTTCCACAGAAGTACATGTGTCAGGACCAATGAGGGAAACAGATGCTGGTTGTTGCTTACTAGAAGGGTCACCCAGCTTGACACAAACATGCAAGAATGTCTGAGCATAAGGTTATTAAGAAGAACTGCCTTTGTGGCCTTTGTGTCCATTAGTCTAATGTTTTGTGATGAGACTGAAGTCTATAAAAATACTCATATTTATAAAATTAAGCATCAAAGCTGCTACTACATTTTCCCTGCAATGAGTTTTTAACTTTTTGGAGGTGTATCCTTTTGCAAAACCACTTACTCCACAAAGGTATAAAATACAGCACATAATGGAGATAGTGCATTTACTCAAGTGCATTAGATGGTTCTTCCTTCACTTTCTCTAGCCACTTGATTGGCAGCCAGAGATCCTAGATGTAACACTACAGGAGATACTGTTTATAGCCAAAGCAGCAGGATCTGGCACCAGAGAGGACTCCACAGGCTTTTGTGTTGATGGTGGCTTTGCAGTTGCCTCTGGGTCTTTCATGTGGCTGGGCTGATGAAAGCTATCTGGGCAGTTATATGCTCTTGGAAACTCTTTTTCCATTGACATTTTAAATGGCTGTAGTGATTAACTGTTTGTACAGAGAGAATTTTAAATCCTGCACCACAGTAAGTCTCTGCAGAGGCTTGCTGGCACATGGCGTGTATCTGTATTTCTCTTTTTTTTGACTAAAATGCCTTCGCTATACTGCTGCAACTGTGTTTGTGCATGTTTGTAGTGCTCTGACTCAGAAGAAAAAAACTTGAGGTTCTAGATATAACATGATGCGAGGTTTTAGTTCTGGCTTCAGGTCTTCTCCTGTGAAGTAGCTTGAGGACTTCATTCTGCACAGCTCAAGATGAAAAAAGGAAAACCAAAAAACCCAAACAAACAAACAACCTCCCCCAAAATAAAATTAGTAGGAGTCCATTCAGGAAGCTGGTTGCACCTTTTGGAGCAGATAAGTTGTTGGTCTTCTTTATCTCTCTTGCTTATCTCTTACTACAAAAAAAAATCAGGGGGAGAAAAGGGTTGTTTGTTGGCCCATAATGCTTTTATATGGGGTAGACCATCAAAGCACCTGCTGCTTGGTGTTTTTGGAGATTGCCTGCAGATTCAGGCATATACATTTTCTTATGTAAAAAACACAAGGGACACACACATTTGAAAGGAAAAACCTGCATATCCAGAGCTTTTATTACTCTTCAGTGTAGCAGGAGTTCCAATCTATGTTGTAGATGTGAGCTTGATGAATGTATGGGTGGTTTTTTTTGTTGTTTAAGTGTTAACAGAGGCATAAGTATGTGCAGGACTGAAAAGTATACCTTTTAAATAAAATTTGTAAGCCCGTAGAGCAACATCATTTAAACCATATGCTCTTCATTAGATTTTACATTTATGTGAGCAGAACTTTTAGAGAAATATTTATCCATATTTTTTTTTGTCCAAGTAACATAAAAAGTGTATTTATGTATATATATATATATGCATAAAATACATAAAAAGTGTATTTAGTGTATAATTTTTTTGATGAAACTATGCCATTTAACATTTTATAATTAATTAATTTAACAGTAAAATTACATTTATTGTTAATATTTCTCATGAATTTTTTTTTTTTTTTTACAATTCAAAATTATTTTTTAACTAATACGTAAGGTGTATGAGTTCCCAAATCCACAAATCAAACCAGGGGAAAATATGAAGTTTACATTTCACAGAAATCTCTGGAACTTTTAACAGACTCTGAGTTTTGAGTTTGTGCTTTTGAAGCTGAAATAACACAAGATGTACTGAGTGTGGTTTCACTAGGAGCACATTGGCTTAAATCATGTCAAGAGAATCCATAAAACAGACTTTGTGCTTGTCAGTGATGGAGGTAGTACTTTCAAAGTGGCTAACCTGGATTTTTTTTGGTTTTTAATAAAGATTTTATAACAGGATTGAGAAAAAGATTTAAAAATAAAAAGATAGAGGAGTTCCTTGTACTTTTGACTGTTCTTCCATTAAAATCACTGTAGGGTGTTCAAGACTAATGTTTCACTGTGTGTTGCAGGCTTGCATTGGCTCTGAATAATCCTGGAAAAAATCCTGGTTTGCTGTATGTGGTAAATGGTTTATGGCAAGTATCCTGAATTCTTCCTGTGGACCTGCTGCTTTCCTTCCATTTCACTGGAAAACGGGGTTGCTTCATCTCCGTTACAATTGATATAATGGAAAGAAAGTGATGGCAAAACATTGGCAGACAAACACATTGAGAAGAAAATACAGGAAAAAACTATGAATAATTATTTCTCCCTACAGAATCACTTTTTGCCAGGGAAGTTCTCCTTGAGCTTCTGTGTGAGCAGCCTTAAATGCAGCTAAAGTGCATGCTATATACTGATTTACGAAGGGAAGATTGGGGATTTTCAGGGGACAGATTTATTTTACAAACATAGTAGTCATTTAGCTTGCTGGCATTTTGCTAAGTTTCCTTACCATTACTCTTTTTAAAAAATGCTTCCTTTCAAACTGTGCTGCTTCTCCATTCCACAATTCCATGGATGTAGCAAATGGATCCGTATAAAAGGACGGCACACAAAAAACATTAAAACTTCAATATGTTGGATCAGGCTTCCTGCCTCTATTCAAACAGATCTCCTGCTACCTTCAGTGGGAATTCTGCCTGAGAAAATTCTTGAACTTTGTCTTAATTACTTACTAAAACTAAGTCAATACCTTATAAATTATCCTGAAACATTAACAGTGTGACTCAAATGAAAGAAATACAGGAGACAATAATCTTCCTGAAAATATTCTGAATTCATCAAACTTTTCTATAGTAGTGCAGTGATGCCAGTGACACCTTGTTTAGAAAAACAGTAAGAATTATTTAATTTCATAAAATCAGCAAGGTCCAATAATATTTTATTTGAAATGTAATCTTTATTTTTTGTTTATACACAATATTTTTTCAAAAGATGTTGCATTTTATATTTCAAAAGATGTTGCATTTTATATTTCACCATTAATTTCTATTGCATTGTATTATCATCACATTTTTATATTTTTCTAATTATTCTTAAATATATAAACTATATAAAATTACACTTTTAAAACATAAGCTGCCAAAACTTGCACAATTTGTGACCTCTCAGTGGAAATTCCTGGGAATTAAAATGCTAATTTTAGGTTTGGCTTAGTTTAAGGTGAGTTAAAACTTTTGGAATTAAAGTTTCAAACAGGCATATTTTTATCTGAGATATGGTGTCAATCCACCTAGACACTGTAATCTATCATGGAAGAGGGCTGACACAAAAAAAAAGTAGGACTTTTCAGCATTTCTTCAGCTGTCTGAGACATTATAGATGGCTGATATTATTTATATACTCTTTTGACTTTGCCTTCACTTTTCCATTGGGGTTAACAGAGTCTAACTCAAAGAAAGCTTCCAGTGTCCATCCAAAATATGACTTGTTAATTTTAAGCAGAACCCTTCATACTGAGGAAATCAAAGTGAATTTTATTTTCTCTACTAATGAATATTTTGTTGCTTTAACTCCATTTAAAGTAACAGATATCTGAAAACTTTTGTATTTTTATCCCTAAGTTTCTACTATTGTGTTCAAGAATTTCTCCTTGTTTGTAAATATGTGCTGGAAGTGGCTTTTCATGCTTCATGCTTCATTGCATATGTTTTGAAGTTCTGTGCTCTATATAATACAGTGACATCGAAATTCCACGACATATCCATTTATTCTATCTCCAGGATGACAGCAACCTCTAAGAGGTTTGCATTCAGACAGTCTAGAGATTTAGGTAAGTGAGTGCTCCATGGAACTTGTGTGTTTCCTTAGATATTCGTATTTATCTGATTTCTTTGATACTTCACATTTTAGTGTCAGATATTCCAAACCTGCCTAGAATTTGTCTATCACAGTTTGGGCCCAGCCGGTACCAACCAGGCTTCTGCTCACTCATACCCCAACACCCATCATGGGACAGGGAGGAGAAAAATCCACCCAAAGGCTCAGTTATCAAGACAAGTTTAGGAAGGTATCTATATATGTTAATAAGATCCTCCCTGATTCTTCTCTCCTTTGGGATGAAGAGTCCCAACTGTTCTCCTCATAGGAGAGATGCTTCAGTGCCTTCATCATCCATGTGGCATCCCACTGAAACCTCTCTGGTATGTCCATGTCTCCTTTGTAATGAGGAGCCCCAAACTGGACACAGAACTCTAGGCATGGCCTCACCAGTGCCAAAAGGAAGAGTCACCTCCTGTGACCTGCTGGCAGTACTTTTCCTGATGCAGCCCAGGACACCATTTGCCAGTGTTGCTCCAAGGGCATATTGTTGGCTCATATTCAACTTGGTGACTGCCAGGACCCTCACGTTCTTTTCTGACAGATACTTTCAGCAGCTGTGTCTTGTTTAATATGGATAGGTAAGTAATAATTCTTTTTTTTGTGGAAATACGTTGCTTCCAAAGGCACACTGACATAAAATGTTAGGCTTGCAGTTATTTCTGAGTGAGTTCTTTATAAGATTAGATTTAAATATAAATATTTCTTCTTTCACTTGAGGTTTTGAAGATTTTAGTCAGCTGTGGTGCAGTTCAGTTCTGATCTTCCAAAAGAAGGGAATAATGTCAGGAAATCTGGGGGACTTCATAATGCTAAAAAGAAAAATGCTCAAATCCCTCAAATGCCAGAACATCATAGAAATGTCAGGTATCATTATAATTAATATAGTTAAACATGTTATCTTTAGTCTGTAGTTTAGGGTCCTGTTATAGACCTGTTATTTGAAAGTAGTCTACTTGTGATGTACATGCAATGCACTATCCAGATCTAATTTTGCTCATTCATCACTTGTTAGTCACAATTAGTGAGCCATTTTATTTCAGAGTTACAGAGAGCATTTATGATCATTATTTCATTTATCACTGGTGAAAAAAGATAATGACACGTTTTGAGAACGAACAATAAGCAGCCTCAGTGCAAGCTTTTTCCTTTTTGCTGGTGTGATATTGTTCATTAGAACTGGGCTGTTCTTTTTACAGATCTTTTTACATTCATGAATATTCTGGTCAAGGGTAGTGACTGATTGTAAACAGGTAATCATAAATAGGGTGAAAACCAAAGTAATGTGAAATCGCATACTGATTTAAAATGTTTACAATGCATTCAATTAAAAAAGAGGGTGAGCTATCTGGATCTCACCACAATGGTCCGAATTTTTTTGCCTCATCTCTAAACTGGGGTTCATATGCTTACCTAATGAAATCTACTGCTGATCTAAAAAGGACTTTAAAGACATTATTGCTTATTCACGCCTTGTTCAGAGGGTAAAAACTTACTTCAGAAAAGTGTGTTGTTATCCTAGTTGCAGTTAATTGAGCCATATCATATTTTGACCATTTGTACCTAATGTATGAACCCATTTCTTTAAAAGAAACTTCTAACTACATTGTGAAAATTGTTCTCAGGTGCCCCTGAGAACACCAGACAGTTCATGGTCCTGTGCCCCTGAGCTGTGGTTATTCCTCCACCCTACTATGTCTTCTTGAATCATAGAATCAGATGGGTTGGAAAGGATCTCTGAGATCATCAAGTCCAACCCTTGATCCCCTACCACTATGGTTACCAGACCATGGCACTGAGTGCCACATCCAGTCTTTTCTTAAAAACCTCCAGGGAGGGACGGAGAATCCACCACCACCCTGGGCTGCCCATTCCAATGTCTGATCACCCTCTCTGTAAAGAATTTCTTTCTAATATCCAACCTAAACCTCCCCTGGCACAACTTAAGTCCATGCCCTCTTGTCTTGTTGAAAGTTGCCTGGGAAAAGAGCCCAACCCCCCCCTGGCTCCAGCCTCCTTTCAGGGAGTTGTAGAGAGCGATGAGGTCTCCCCTGAGCCTCCTCTTCTCCAGGCTGAACACCCCCAGCTCCCTCAGCCTCTCCTCACAGGACTTGTGCTGGAGTCCCTTCACCAGCCTGGTTGCCCTCCTTTGGACCTGCTCCAGGACCTCAGTCACCTTCCTGTCTCCTCTCAGTGTTGTTTCTGACACCATCTCACAAGCATTTATTGGATTTGCTGTAGCCAAAGCAGAGTGAGCTGGGGAAAGAGAACTCAACTTGTGCCTGTCAAACCAGATCTCAATGTTAGGAAGAATGAAGTGGGATGTTAATGTACAAGACCAAGGCTCTCTTTAGGCTTTCCAGTACCCACACTTAGTCAATACACAACCAATTAGTCATAGATACAGAACTCCTTAAGCCTAGGTTTAACCATCTAAAATTGGTACATCTAAGGCTGATATAATTCTGGAATTTATTGCCAGTGAAGAGAACAGCACCTTCAAGGAACAATTAACCTCATCCTAAACTGCAAACCTGAGCTGTCTGGGCATGGCTTTGCAATTGTATTCATGTTTCTATGAGGACTCTATGAAGTATCACTCACCAACCATCACTGGCTCAGACTAAAATATTAATTTATAGACATCTAAGTTGAATCATTTCTAGGAAGTTTGTCAGAAGTAGTTTTACTGCACATTTACTGTTCATGAAGATGATCAGGGAGCTGGAAAAAGTCTCCTGTGAAGACAAGCTGATAGAGTTGGGTTTGTCCAGACTGGAGAAGAGAAGGCTCTGGGGAGAACATATAGCAGCCTTCCAGTACCTGAAGGGGGCCTGCAGGAAAGCTGGTGACAAAATTTTTATAAGGACATGTAGGAATATGACAAGGGCTAGACATTAGGATAGACATTAGGAGGAACTTCTTTAGTGTGATGGTGATGAGACATGGGCACAGGTCATCCAGGGAGGCTGTGGTTTCATGATCCCTGTCAATGTTCAAGGCCAGGTTGGATGGCACTTCGGTGAACCTGATCTAGTGGGAGGTGTTCCTGCCCATTTAGGAGAGCTGAAATTAGATGATCTTTAAGGTCCCTTCCTACACAAAGGATTCCATGTTTCTGTGATGCAATGTCATGCTCATAACTGTGTTTGTATATATTCAGAGTGGCATATCATTCAGTTTCGGGCCCCTCACTACAAGAAAGACATTGAGATTCTGCAGCATGTCCAAAGAAGAGTTAACGAAGCTGGTGAGGGAAGTCTTATGAGGAGCATCTGAGGGAAATGGAGTTGTTTAGTCTGGAGAAGAGGAGAGGAGAGGAGAGGAGAGGAGAGGAGAGGAGAGGAGAGGAGAGGAGAGGAGAGGAGAGGAGAGGAGAGGAGAGGAGAGGAGAGGAGAGGAGAGGAGAGGAGAGGAGAGGAGAGGAGAGGAGAGGAGAGGAGAGGAGAGGAGAGGAGAGGAGAGGAGAGGAGAGGAGAGGAGAGGAGAGGAGAGGAAAGGAGAAGAGAGGAGAGGAGAGGAGAGGAGAGGAGAGGAGAGGAGAGGAGAGGAGAGGAGAGGAGAGGAGAGGAGAGGAGAGGAGAGGAGAGGAGAGGAGAGGAGAGGAGAGGAGAGGAGAGGAGAGGAGAGGAGAGGAGAGGAGAGGAGAGGAGAGGAGAGGAGAGGAGAGGAGAGGAGAGGAGAGGAGAGGAGAGGAGAGAAGAACGCTGAGGGGGACAACTTATTGCTCTTTACAACTGCCTGACAGGAGGCTGGAGTGTGGAGGATGTTGGTCTCTTCTCCCTACTAGCAAGCAACAGGATGAGAGGAAATGGCATCAAGTTACGCCAGGGGAGGTTTAGATTAAATATTAGAAGATACTTCTTCACTGAATGGGTTCTTAAGCACTGAAATAGGCTGCCCAGGGAAGTGGTGGAGTCACCATCCATGAATGTATTTAAAAGACAGGTTGATGTGTTACTGAGGGACATGGATAAGTGGTAGACTCAGGTTTATGGTTGGATTTGATGATCTTCAATGTCATTTCCAACCACACTGATTCTATGATCTTTGCCCCTCTATTGTCTGTAAATGCTGTCTTTTAGACTACAGCAGCTTTAGGCCAAGGCATCCAAAGTTTACATCCATACTAGTAAGCTCAGTGGTCCAGGGACTATTCCCTGACCCTTTGAGCAAGTGGCATGGCACAGTTCATTCCTCTAAAACACAGTGGCCTGATCCATGGCAGGTAATTTGATGGATTCGATGGATTCGATGGATGGATCTGTCATTGGATAAGAAACTGGTTAGGTGGTTCCACACACAGAGCTGTGATCAGTGTCTGAATGTCCAAATGGAGATGTCTGATGAGTGGTGTTCCTCAAGGGTCAGCACTTTGACCAGTGCTGTTTAACATCTTTGGTGGTGACACGGACAGTGGAATCAAATGAACCCTCAGCAAGTTTGCAGAGGACACCAAGTGGTGTGGTGAAGTCAACATGATAAAGGCAAGGGATGCCACCCAGAGGGACCTTGAAGACTCAAGAAGGGGACTCATGCAAACTGTGTGAAGTCCAACAAGGTCAAATGCAAGGTAGCTCAACATAAGCTGTCAATGTGTGCTTGCAGCCCAGAAAGCCAACCATGTCATAGACTGCATCAAAAGAAGCACAGACAATCTGTTGAGGGAGGTGATTCTCCTCCTCTACTCTGCTCTTGGGAGATCCCACCTCAAGTAGTGTGTCCAGCTCTTGAGTCTCCAGCATAAGGATGACATAGATGTCCTGGAACTTGTCCAGAGGAGAGACACTAAAATGATTAGGGGGCTGTAGCACTTGAAGACAGGCTAAAGAAGTTGTAGTTGTTCAGCCTGGAGAAAGGGAGGCTCTGAGGTAACCTTATAGCAACTTTACAGTGTCTGAAGGGGGCCTACAAGAAAGCTGGGGTAGGGAATTTTTTTGCACAGATGTTTCAAATGGAAATTATTTCAAACTTCAAGAGGGAAGACTTAGGTTAGATGTTAGAAAGAAATTCTTTAGTTTGAGAGTGGTGAGACACTGGCACAGGTTGCCCAAGGAAGGTGTGGTTGCCCCCTCCCAGGAAGTGTTCAAGGCCAGGTTGGATGGGGCCTGGTCTGGTGGGAGGTGTTCCTGCCCATTCAGAGGGGTTGGAACTGGATGAACTGTCCCTTCCAACTCAAACCATTCTGTGATTCTATGATTAAGGAGAGCAGTTGCTGTTCAGTGCTGTTCCTTGAATTGTGTCCAGGCATTTCACTGGTGGGCACATAGAATGGCCATACTGTGAAGTGCAACATTTGTAGAATACCAATTCTTGAGCTGTGATCCAGACACCTACAGTTTTATGGTATATAGGCTCTGTTGTTTCCAATATAGGCCCTATCGTATATAGGCTCTGTTGTTTTTTTCAGTAAATCAGAATGTCCTGAAATTTGGAATGCCTAAACATTTCACAAACCAAGATTAAGAGAGAAAAGAGATTAAGGCAGAAGTGCCCCTCTTTCACAAGACTGAGGTTGGCGCCTTCTTTCATATTTTCCATTTGTAATTAGCAGACACTCATCCAAGCTGTAGCTGTTTTAGATATGCTCATTTCTGATGCTCTAATGGGTTTTGATTTCTCAGCTAGGAACAAGAATGTCTGATTGCCGCCTTCTGTGTTCCTTCTTTAAGTTAAGTACAACCTGCCAAAAATATGTCCTGGTTCTTCAGACCCTCAGTATTTTATTTTGGTCTGTTCAGAGAGGAAGGAAACACTCCAGTTGTCACCCCCATTACAGGTCTTGCCTCTCTTTCTTCTGTTTCATTATCATGGTGCCTTGGCTCAAGCTTTTGCAAAGCAGCCCAGCTGTAGCAGTGTTCACTTAATCACCATGTGATCACCCTCCTCTCTAATCTTTCCTTCTTTTGTAAGCTTCTCTTTGTTCTTGCAAATACTGGTTTTCAATACCTAGAACTCTTGTTTATCTCTGCTCATTTCCAGTTTCCAATTTATTTGTCTCCTTCTCTTTGCCTCTCAACACCTTAAGGATGATCTTATTCCACTTGGCTTGATTATTTCTGTAAGTCTTCTAATTTTATTCTTCTGATGCAGTATAATTTTGCTCTGGCTGATTTTATTCTAAGGTTGTAAAGTAGAAGGTTCTTTACCACTGTCTCTATTCTCATCCTACATTTGCAGGGCTTTTGTTGCTGTTGAATAATTAATATTTGCTAAAGTCCACATTGGAAATGCTGAAAAAGGGTTAAATATGTTAATAATACTGGAAAAAATATATAGGAAAGCATACTTAAATGGGCTATGCTAAAATCTTAATCATATATCATGAAGTACTCACTTGAAGAAAAGTAGATATAAATTGACATAGATGCATAAAATTGATTGTCAGTTTTATTTCTAAATATTCTGTGATTAAACCTCCTGGTTTATCCCAGTTTAAAATATGCTGTAAGTTTTCTAAGGTGTACAAACTATTACAAGTTAATTTTTAATTCTGTTTTTATTTAATTATTACCCCTATGTGAATAAATAGGTTTATATTCCTCTGTAGGAATAAAATGAAATTCTTATTCTGTGTTCTAGTGATGTAGATAGTGACTGTCTTTCAGTGTATTGGTAATTAATAGTTTAACACAGACAATCCAGTACTTTCTGTCTTCAATAAGACTATTTTAAAAATCTATTTCTTTCCATTTCTAGTTCAGGCCCAGTTTGCTAAAATACTGCCACAATCTGTGGTCTGTATGACTGATTGAATGAGCTTCCTGAATATAATTTAAGGTATTAATGATAAATGAGTACTATTTCTATCTGATCTTTCAAAAGTTTGAGTTGTTTTAAAGTTAGGTACCTAAAAAGTCTACCTGGATCTATGTAGGATCAAGATTGCGAGAGAAAAGGTTTGAAGTCATCAAGTTTTCCATTGCTTACATTGCTCATACCCTAATGATCTTTCCTGATGTTTTTATTATTTTATTTTATTATTATTATTATTTTATTATTTTAAGTGTTCTATAAAAGACAGAGTCTTACTCAGACCACAGAGATCCATCAAACAACATCTGCACTTTACCAAAAGCTACAGCCCCTGTCATTTTTCAAGTGCTACAGTCTTTATGAGTCCTTAATTACAGATTCTCACCTATATTAGCAGGCATCATGGACTGGATTTGGGATGTTGCCAGTCCCTCGTACAAAGTTTCACCATGAGAATAGGGAGAAACATGTAATTTTCTACAGCTCTTAGATTTAAAATGTTTGGCAAAACCCTTTAGCTTTTGCCTCCCGTTTACCAAAAGCACCTTCTCAGCCAGCAACAATTTGACTAACACCTACTTTTTAATTAAATGTTGTAGCATTTAGGAAGATGCATGCTAATCTGGGCCCCAGATCTGCAGCCCTCAGCTTTACAAGATGCTGCTCCAGCAGAGGCTGTAAAGCTCTCGATAAGAGGGGTAAGGAGCAAGGTGCAAGTCCCAGAGCGATAACCTCCTGACTCCAACATTATAGGGCTTTCTGCCGGAATTGAGTTCTACATCTTCCTCGATTGGTTATTGTCACAAATGAGTAATGGATGCACCCTGCCAGCGTCCCCAGGTACACCAGCCAGTCCATCAGGCCATCGGGAAGCACAGCTGCAGGCCACCGGGGCAGGCAGATAACAGGCAGAGCCCCCCAGTGCTGTTAAAGGCGCCACGAGCAGCGGAGCCCCCGCGGCTCTGCTGAGCAACGACCTGCCTGCCACTGCCCCTCGTGATGCTTGCATCAGGCATTAATCAAGCCTGATTAATCAAGCCCAGGGATCGTGTAGGAGACCAGATAAAGCTGTACCAACAAATCAAAAAATGAGGAGGCAGTTGGAAAATGCACGGCGCTCTGCTTATTTTATTTTGTTTTGGTTTGTTTTTCATGTTTTCTTATTTTATTATTTTTCAAGGGTTCAGAATGCCCTGTTCATATTGGAAGTTACTGTCACATATTTATATACCTACATGCATATATGTATACACGCATGGACATACTTGCACTCATATATGTACACACACACTACAGGTATATACATATTTACATATTATATACATATATATATATATATATGTATGTATAATTAGACCTTGCAAAAATATCTAGTTACCATCTGAACAACCAAATGCACTTGGCAGGTTTTTCTGCTGTCAGGGATGATAACAAAAAGTAAGTGGTATTTTAGTAAACCTGTCAGGGAATTAACAAGTGTTGACTGAGAAATGAGCAAGTGGGTAAATAAGACTGTGTTTTAATTTATTAAGCCTTTTGAAAGTGGTGTGATTTGCATTTTGATCACTAGTGTAAAGGCTTGACTGGAGGTTTTCTAAAGCATATGTGATAAAGTGAGTTTCTGTTTAACATCTAAAGTAAATCTGAAGGTCATTTTGGTTTCTAAATGTATCTAACTTAGATAAATGATCTTCATGTCTCTCCAGAGGAGGACATTTATAGTAGTGCGCTGCCTAACATAAGAGTATCATTAACTCTGTTTTAGGAAATTCTGTTTTGCTATAATGTTAATTCTTGGAATAATAATGATTTTTAATGCAAAGCTCAAGAATTATAATTTCATAAGTGTATAACAAGAATCCATGTTGAGGCCAGAATTTCCAAAGAACATAAATTCTGATTAATCAACTAAATCAATGTTGCTCAAGTTTCCAAAGTGAATCAGAAGCCAATGTCTCAGAGAAAAGCAATTGAAGCTCTGGTGTACCAAGATTCTTAATATCTGGTCATAACTATTACTGTGTCTATAAGTGTAAGTATATCTGCAATACTCTTATTTCTCTAGGATTTGGCAATGCCCAAACTTCATAGAAGGCACTGTACAATATTTTGTCAGATAGAAGAAGGCAGCTACACTATATAGCAGAAGGCACATCTGGTATTCCTCTGGATGAAAATTGCAAAGGGGTTTTTAAAATACGAAGAGGAAACTCCCAGACTGTCAGGGTTTGGTACACATCACCCATCTAGCAGTTATTTATTCTGTGGGAGAGGAAGAGGAATGAGAGAACAGACAGAAAAATAACCTGAAATAGTAAAAATTGCAAAGTACTTGGATGATACTTCTTAAAGCTTCAGGATTACAGCATAGTTTATTTATGTCCTTTTTTTTCTGTTGTGGCTTAGAGTTCTGCATTCAGCTTTGTTTCCTTTAATTATTATTTCAGAATAGCCAATAAAGAGAAAGAAATTTTAAAAGCTCCATAGTGTTTCAAAGCAAACTATTTACACCAGTTCAAGGTGCAGCTGTCATGAACTTCCAGGTTAATTTCTGTTCTATTTTCCCTTACAAGACTTCCCTTTCATCTGGTTTTAAGTCTGCTGCTCTTTCTTTGACTATTTGGACTATAATTTTATATGCTGTGTTTTTGCCTGAAACAAAATTGTTTTAAAAAAACCAAAACCCAGCCAAACAAAAACAAAGAGCAAAGATTGTTCAGCATTTCTGGGACTAAATTTGATAATAAAAAAAATCATTTCACTAGAAATTGCATTTGTACAACCTTTCATTATTAAGGTCTATCCTCTTAGAAAAGAGAGATGTTATTGAAACTATAGATAACACTTTTTCACCATTCGTAATCAAACTTCCCCAAACTCAGCCAAATTATAAATCCATGGGCTTCTTAGTTTTCACTTGCTTAGCAATAATTTTTTGGGCATGACAGCATTGCTGGGCAAGGGGACTGATGTTTCGGGTCAGTGCCGAGGTCCCTCTACAGGTCCTAGGGGGGTCCTATAGGGGCTCTAGGTCCTCATCCTCGACAATGACCTGCAGTCACCACCCACACAGAAGTGCTTTGCATCCACAGAGCTCCACAGAGCTCTCCTTACTAAAGCCTTTTCATTTTACCTGTGTGTCCATGCTGCCATCCAAACATTAGTAGCAAACACAAAGAAACTTGCTCAGATTTGTTCACATCTTTTTCCTTAGTGATGCCAAGATAATGTGAAAAGAGGAAGAAGAGCCTTATCTTGGATTATGAATGAGGAGGAGATAGTGGTCCATGGAACCAGGTGGGATTTTAGAAGTGGGACTGTAAAAGGCCAGAAACACAAAGGATGAATATTAGAGGGAAAATCTTGCAACATCTCAAAGAAAAAGTATGTAAGCTCTCATTAATTTGAGGATCCACCTAGGAATGCCAAATGCTAACTTGAATTCATACCCTTATATTGATAGTATATAGAGAGATTACAGGGATAATGGGACAGGAGCATCTTCTCACCTTTGAAATTTCCATTTGTTAAGCATCTCAGTGCATCAAGCCCCAGGTGTGTTGAGGTGAGCAACCTGAAACAAGAAACTGATAGTAACTGATAGTTACTCTCAGAGATCCCCAACACTCCACTAGTTCACCTACAGGGACTGTGCTTCTATTCAAGGTACCTACTGAAAAGATGAGAATTGGGAAAAAAAACACATGTTCTGAGATATGGTTGGCATCTCTGTGATGGAAGCAGAGAGAACCCAGCCCTCTGGGATGCTGCTCATCTGCATCAACTGCACCATGAAACCCTTCCTATCATCACTTGATCCCTTTCCTGTGTATATCCCCTAACACTTCTGAAGCAAGGGACATGGGAGCTCTGCAAACAACACCTTCCTGCATTGCACATTCATTTTTTGAGCACTGGCTGGTGTTGTGAGTTGAAAAGTTCAACTCATCAAACCAGGCTGCCTAAAATAGCCTCAGATTTTGTGTATCAGATTTAACTTAATTAAAATTTTAGGCTTTTACTGTTACCAGAATGCTTCTGGAAGTTTTTCATCCTATCCCTTGTCCCAAGTAAGTCACAACACTGGGGAAAATAAGATGAATTTTGTTCAGTATGTAGGCTTGGGGTTTGATGCTGCTACCATTGGAGTGCAAAGGGGTATTAATTTAAAACTAGTGGGCTGATATTACAAGCACAGAAACAAAAAATGCAATACTTTATAATAAAATGAAGTAATGATATCGAAAGGTACCTACTATTTTTGAAAAATAGTTCTGTATATTTAAGAGAACAAGTCCTATAAAAAAACCACAATCAACAAAAATAAATAAGGAGGAGAATGAATCATGTCAACTCCAGCTTTATTTTCCATGATCTTTATGATTATACTGAGATTCACACAAAATTTTATGCAGGTTTTTTCCTTAATTATTTTATATCTGTGCTTAAAAAAACCCAAGGAAACCAGAAAACAAAAAACCTTCAAAAAAATCAACACCCCTTTCCCCCTGCTTTCTAAAATCAATCTGGTCAGCCAACTCTTGTAAAAGAAAGCCCGGAAAACCAGCATCAGGTCTTACTGAACTTGGAGCACTTTTCATCATTTCTAACTAGTGGAAGTGGACCACTTACTGGACCCAAGAGATGATTTGTAGTTAAGGCTTACAAAATCACTCAGATACCCTGGAAAATCTTACTCTTGGAACTGAAGAGAAAACAAGACCAAGGGGAAATCACAGAATGTATCCTGTTTTGCAAGAATTTTTGTTGATCATGCTTCCTTCCTCAGTAGAAATATATTAGGAGCTGAAACATTGTTTTCTGCAGAAGGCTCTTTAGGGTTTTCTTAGTGCTGAATGCTTTTCTGAGCACATGAAATTGTTGTTCAGTGAATTGTCTCTGCAGAGTGTGTTTGCTTTAATATTTGACATGCATGAAATTCAGCTTTGGTGGTTATATTACAATCTTAAAATAATAATAATGTTTACCTCTATAATGAATTAATTTCTTTTTATAATTTGCTATTGCCTGGTTACTGACATCTCTACTGTGCTTGAAATGCAGCCACAAAGAAACAAAGTTCTTGTTAGAATTTAAGATGTGAGGATCCATTTCTGCCTAATAATCTCCTGTTCCTGCATTCCCTGAAGTGTATCCCATCTGCTTTTGGGAGCTCTCATTGCAATATGCAGTGATTGCAGGATAAGCACACCATTTTCCTGTCAATACTTTCCTATTAGCCTCCTGGATCCATACATCATCGTCTTGCTGGCCTGCAGTTTGCTTATCTTTGTCTCTGAGGCTGCCTTTGATTTATCTAACACCCAGGTTAATGAGGCATGGAGCCCAGGGTGGCTCCAAGGATAATGCACTCCTGTATAAAAATGCTTAAGGAAGGATCAAGTGATAATCCATTGTAGACTAAAAGGCCTAGCTCTTCAACAAATGTTGTATTTCTTAATCACTAAGCTAAGACTATAATAGCTCCCTGTTAAGCTACTGCCATCAGTAAAACTGTTCATGCTAACTATATGAAATTTACAAAAGAACTGAAAATTAGATTTTAATTTGTGTTCCAAAAAAGGCAAGAAAAAAGTTCATTTCTTAGGAACAATTATCACCATTGTTTGACAGTGTTCTTATGCAAAAATAAGTTAGCTTTAATATTTAATTTACAGTAATAGTTTTATATTCCCTCACTGGGACCTATGTTTTTCTAAAGACAAAAATAACAGAAGCTAGAATGTTACTGTGGCACGGATAAATCAAACTAGCTATTTCAATAATGGAGGTAATTACAAAGTGTATATATCTAAGATGTACTGAGTGGTTAGGGGTTGTTTAATTAACATAAAAATTTCAATATCATCAGCAAGTGTGTTGGTATCACAAAAGCATTGTTAAAAATGCATCTTAAAATAGTTATGCGTTTCTCTGTTCCTAGCTAGTACATAAGGCTAATATACTTTTACTTTCAATTTCTGCTAATTGCCATCTTATACAGTAGCATTTTAATGAAGGTGAAGTTCCAAATAAACTTTCAAAGCCATATTTATTTGTTTGTTTTTAAAGCTCTCTACTGCCTATTACTCTGATATCTGGGGTTTTGTTGTTGTTGTTTTGTTATGCTAGGTTCACCTTGATGTTACAAAGCTCTTACAGGATTTTGAAATAGGTGTAATGTATAATTTAGAAATTGTTATAACACCAAATAGTGGGATCATTCCTATGGGATACCATGCTCATATTTTGGAGTAAAAGCCACACACAAGCAAGGTTTTCACCACTTGTCCCATCATTGCCCAGGGTAGCTTTGACCACAGGCCCAGCCAAGGACCTGACCTAGCTAGTAAGTCCTTTACTGATCACTAAGCTACATTTTTGAGATTTAGTTTGGATTTTCATGATGTGACACTGTTAAGGGTTGTTATTGAGATGTAAATGATCTTCCATTGGGTTATTTAAGACTCATGAAGGACCTAGTTTAGAATGAAAATTAGTTATTGATTATTCTAGAAATTAACAAAATAAATTTTAGCACCTATATTAACACCTTCAGAACTCTTACATTTTTTTTTTTTTGCTCAAACTGACCCAAGCAGTGAAACGAGTTCCTTAGGAATCTTTAAGATGTTTTGAAAAAAAGAGAACAAAAGTAAACAAACTGCTGTTTTTTTTTGTAATCTCCTATTTTAAAAGTAGTTTCTCACCTTTTATCTAGTATGGATTACAGTAGCATACCATGTAGATATCTATGGAGCTGCACAGTGTCTTCATAGATCCTTTAGTATTAAAGGCAAGTTTGTAGCTCTTATAAAAGTAAAATCTTCATTATGTTTGTTCCATATTCTTTTTGTAATTTCTGTCATTAGATTAACATAATTTGTCAACTATGGAGTTCTTTTTCTTTACTGGCATTTTTTTCTTTAGTACTTTGCGCCTACTGATTTTAAAAGATCCTAGGACAGAGAGGCAGTCTTTTCTGATGCTTATTATTTATAGGCACCTCTTAATGGCATTGACAGCACAATTATTAAAAAAATACTTTTCCTACCTGAGTGTAAGTGAGTTATATGTTAATTTATCTCTACTTATTTTAACTAGAAAATGTGTTTCTTGTGTTTGTCACCCAGAATAGTGCTGAGAAATCCTTAGAGTCTGTTATGCACACCCAAAAGGTTTTATGGCTCTGCTACATAGTTGGTTTGGTAGCAAAAATCAGAGAATACATGGTAGGATTGTATTTTATAAATATTTCAGTTTAGTATTCTCTTTTCCTCTCTTCCTATACTCCAAACTCCAGCCAATGAAGTGTGCTAGGCACTAAGCAGAGACTCACACTTTCTAGTTGTAATGCTGCTATTTGGGTCCCAATGATACTTTAATATATAAAATATTTAGATAGGGAAATTGCACAAGCATCTTGACTGGACTTTTATGCTGGAACTCATTACTTAATTTGTTGTCTGTAGATGGTACTGGACCCACTGAAACTAATACTGTGATCATGTGCTGTCTTTTGTGCTTCTGTATCATGTCAGAATCCTCCACACCTCAGATAGTATTACATGGAAAATTAGCTGGCTACCCACTGCAGTCTGAACATGGCTTTCAGAAGACTTTCACATAGATATTTCAGTTTAAAAGTCCCTTTTAGAATTAGCAGCTAATAGCAGAGTGTTGGAATATTCTAACGCTGACTTTCCTTGAAAAATTCTCTCTGTATTACTACATACCTTTTTTCCCTGCTCTCTTGATCCTGCTGTTCAGATAGAGGTGAAGAACCCACTGATTTAAATGAGTTTTATATCTTCTTCTTATGAATCCCTGTCATCAGTTCAATGTCTGACCCATCAGGAGGGATACTTAACTTCTCTTTCAAAACATGACAGACTGTGTTGCCTCTGACCTTAGAGGAGAATTTCATGAATGGGTATTTATGGCAGCTTTCACATCAGTCTTTACATCTATTGAACATGTATAATGCCATCTCCGTTGTTTTTATTTTGCTTTAAATACCAGATCTTGTTAGATTTCCTGTTCAATCTAAGAAAAGATAAGCAGAAACTCCTGGTGTGTGATTTATTTTTTTAGCTTTTCTAACACAAGGATTAAATGCTAGCTCACATTGTTAGTGTTTTGAAACACAGAAACAATCTAATCATGTAAATATATGTTGAGATATAACAATAATCAGCATATAAACAGAAAAAGTTTGCCTTCATTAGACTTAACAAAATCTCTTTTAAGACGCAAGAGGCAGGACATATCTGCCAAAACACAATAACAGCTATTCACCCTTAAGAAAGAATTCTTTAAAGCTGTACATAATACACCTGTATCTCCTATGGACAAGCAGGCAACAAAACCAAGACAACCATCTTCTATTGTCTCTGTACATCACATAGTAACTATTGATTTCTTCAGATGTTCTCCCTCATACAGAGCTCTTCTAGTATATCTTTCAAACAGCATCAGAGCTTTTGTTTGATTCTGATTCAACTCAACTACCTGTGACCTTTCCAGTAGAACACCTGGGTTAGGAGTATGGTAAGTGAAGAGACATGGAGTTTAAGAGCTGAATGATCCCCTGGAAGTGCCAATTTTTGTCAATTTATGCACGTACTGGGTACTAATGTAAGGGTGAAGTTTCTGGACCTTTCTAATGAGATACTGAAGAAGCCCTCACGATCTTCCAAGGAGGACCATTACTACTTATTTAAAGTGGTTGAAGATCAAATTCCTGTGCCAACCTAACTACAACTAGGTTAATGTCATGTAGAAATTAAAACAACCCCCAAACCAAATGCAGATAACTAAAAGAAAAAAAGAATAATTATAAAGATGTCCAAACACATTTCCTAATGACTCAAGCAAGACACTGGCAATTAAAATTCACTGGCCTTGCTTCCCAAATGTTACCTTTACTGTGAGCCACTTTTCAGAAGTGCATATCCCTGTGAGGGTGTTTTGTTCAGTGGAAGTCTCCTGGTTTAGGACATACATTTCTTTAGACAATTTTTTCTGAAGACTCCAGCACTTCACCATTCCACAGGCATCCAAGCTCCACAAGGCTCCTTTTCTTTCCAGATATGCTATAGCAGCACCAGCAGGGCATATATCCAAGGTCTAAAAGCACACTCCAGTGCATTTTCTGACCTCTGATTTTAAGTATAGACTATTCCCCTCAGACATTCCCATAATGGGGATGTGGACAATGTGCTGTTTGCATATAGAAAAGCACAAAACCAGCAGTAAGAATATGTGGGTGAACGCAGTTTTGTGGCACTGCAGGCAAGGCACCAAGGAGAACAGAATCTATAGATGAGCAGTTATGATGAAATATAGGAGTTTGTCTAGCTCCTTGTTGAGATACCATCCCATGGACTGTGAGAGAAACATCTCTCTCCTCACTTTCTTGAAATAGCATCTGCTAAACAAAACAATTGCACCTGCAAATATCACCTGATACAACAATTTTAAGCGAGATTCGTGTATCTTGCATTAATAATAAATGTGAAGCAAATCCTGATATTTTGTTTTACAAAAATAAAACACAGCACTGTATACTCAAGAAATATTCATAATAAATGTCACTTTTATGAAAAAAAAATTCCTAATATTGTTTAAGGTATTAAAAGAGTTTTTTGCTTTAGTAAGTGCAAAAAATGTTTTGAACAACTTTCAATCCATGGTTCCTCTTTGAAGGCCTTCGTAAGTTAAACTCTAGGAATTCTGCTATGCTTTATTGTTAACTGAGATGAGATGTGGATAACTGGCCATCATGACTAAAGACATCCAGGGGACTGGCTAAGGAGAAAGGTGATAGGGCAGATCTGGGTGGCTCAGGGGCCTCAGAGTAGCCACTTGAGTGCCTTTTCCCTCTGATACCACTAGAAGAGAGTGGATGCAGAAACCATTGCTTTTCCTGGGTTGTCACCAGATGGCTACATAGGCAGGTAATTAATATACAGGTAACACTCATCTTTCCTATCTTACCAATCCTAAAACAGAGGGAAGAGCCATTGACTTGACTTCCATTGCTCTATTCTGTCGTGTTTTGTGTGCAACACAATCACAAAACCTCATTATTGTTTGTTTGTTTTTTTAATAACTACAGATTTCTATAAAATATTGACAGTGAGTAGTTTTACATTTGTATGTATTCCACAGAGTATGAGCAAACAAGATTCTTCATGCAAAAGCAGTGAAATGCAATGCCCGATCTAATGTTTTAATTAGAATTTGTCCTAAATTAAATACACCGAGAATAACAGCCTTAAATCCATATGAGAAGAGAGACTATCTAGTGGTAATCTAATATCACTTCTTGTTGCTCTTATTACTCCATCTATAAAGTAGTTTCAAAGCAAGAGCAGCACTTGGAAAAGGAGAAAGTAACTTAAGAAGTCCAGCTCTGTAGCAAACCACTTGGATGAGAAATTGTTTCTCTAGGCAGTCTGAGTCCTGCTTTTAGAGAAAAGTGATGAACTCCACTCTGCCAACTGTCAGACTCTGGAATTACCCTCTGATACTGTATTCCAGAAAACTTGTGTCTTAGTGAGCAGACACAGTTAAATGCAAAAGCTCAACCATACAGAAAAAAAGGATGAAGATCTTGCCTATCCATTGCTAGCAAGCAAGGCCCATGGGATCACGAAAGAGGAAGAGGGGAGAAGCTGTAAAACCAAGTTACATTTGTCTAGTCTGATAACACAGCATGCAGGACTATGGTGAGAGAAGAGCTAAGGAGATACTTTTGCTAGTGAGAATAAAGAAATTTGCCAGAGTGCTGACATCTTACAGCTCAGGTCTGAAAGGGAAATTTTAGTCTAGATGTTGAGATTTGGATGAGCTCGCAGGTTTTGTAGTGGAATGACAATTTCTAAAGTGCAAAGAGGGTTTTTTTGTGAATTTTTCTTCCTTAGGAAATGCTGTGATTTTCTGATAAGTGACTTTTTAAGTTTTTCTGGTTTCCACCTGTCTGATTTAGCCCTTCTTTTGCCACAGTTATTAGCACCTGAAGGACCGAAATGTGAGGCGGCACTCTGCTACAGAAGTCCTAAACCAACTCTGCACAGAAGGATACATATGTCTAAATTACTGAAAAATTATATTTTAGCCAATAAGATCATATAAGTGATGAAATCCTGGAGCTTTTACTCAGTCCTTTCTCAGAACCCACCAGCATGTAAGTCATTAAGAGATTTCACTGAGTTATGACTTACACATGAACATAAAGTTCACTTTGTTTGAGCAAGATGAGTGGGAAGGGGAAAAGCCAGGTCACTTTTCTCATTCCTCTATAATCAATTAAAACTGACATGTAGCAGAACAGCTGAACTGAAAGAGTTGCAAATCCTTCATGGTAATGCAAACAGCTGAGTTTCACAAAGGGTCAGCGTTTGAAATTATTTTTCCTTGTCTAGCTGAAACAAAAACAAACATAGGCATTCTTTCAAAGTGAAAGTGTTATACAAGAGCTTCAGCTGTTTCGTCACAAGTAAATTTTTTATTTTATTTTATTTCATTTTCTATTTCTCCCCCTTCTTCATTGGCAAAATCAAAAGCAAGAAAGAATTATGAGACTGTTGGGATGAGAAGAGAGTGGGAATGAATACAGTTGCTTTGTTAATCAAAAATATTCTCCACAAATTTTCATCTGAAAACAATTTGTCCGCATCTTTTATTTACTAGAAGAAATTTTTATGTGTACAAGATAGAGGTCTTAAAAACTGAAATAGAAAATGTGTAATCAAAGCCCTTTGTGATTTTTTTTCTCTGCTGAGTGCCCTGTGCTTCTGTGTGCTGATGATACATGCAATGTATATAAAAAAAAAGGGTTCCCTGAGCTGACAAAAGCATGCTGAGGTGACTTGCTGCTTCTCTGGATCTGTATTTCTCTCTTCAGTAACAGATTGCTCCTAGGTGTTTCTTGACTTCAGCTCTGTAATCATATGGATTTGTATTAATGCAATTTCTGTGAGCCAGGAGACAAGCCTCCAGCGTGTGATCAGTCTGTGGGTTAGAATCCTGACTGTGCCATGGAGAGATGTTGGGCAGCTGTGTTAGCCCTGCCGCTGGGGGCTTGGTCAGGTAAAAATACCATTGTAGAAAACTTTATGTTCAGCAGATACAAGAGAATTTTATGATGTGAAGGGTGAAGCATTTTTCTGCTTCTGATAAAGCTGATTTTTTTTTCACCTGCGTTAGAAGGAAAACTTAAAACTTTAGTTTTTCCCCAATTTGAGAGTGCCTGGCTTTCTTGAAATAACTTGCAGAGTTTAATCTGCAGGAAAACTTTTCTTTTATTTCCCTTGTCCCCTAATTGCATTTCATAGCATCTGTAAATGGTAAATGAGTGTGCTCTTCCTTTTTCCCTTCTGGTCCTTTTCTCTATTTCCTTTATAAAAATTTAGAACAAGTGTAATTTTAAAATTTGATACTATTCTGCTTTTAGTTATTAAAAACTAAAAAAAAAAAAAAAAAAAAAAAAAAAGGAAAATATCTACTTATCTTTTCTTTGATCCTTTATATATTGGTTCTTTTAGCTAGAAGAAGATTCATATAGCAAAATTTTAATTCTGGCAGAGATTTTTTTTTTCTTTTCCTAGGAGCTATTTGGACCCAAAATATTAAGATCCACAGCAGGCATAAGTTGAAATAACAAAATCACTGTCTGGATTACATGGGCTGCCTCCTGGCAAAGTTTATAGTCAGAGCAGTTTAGGAGCTAGAGCCATTATGCAGAAATACAAGTGCAAAGCTAACATAACACAATGGATGCTATCTGTACCACTGTATTTCCTTAATATTCCCAGCAGTTGAGATATCCATCTGATTAGTCTGAAGATGTCACATTATCTTGTAATGCCAAATATACATTAAAATGGGGAAAGCTGTGGGTGTGATTGAACTGTGATAACATATGGTTTGTACAGTCATTGGCCTCTTAAGAACTTAACTTCCAGCTGGGCTCTGTGTAACATAAGAAACAGGGATATCACATTTCCCCCATCTCTGCTTCTGGCAGGTGTGTGCTAGAGCCTGACTGCTAAATACTTTGTAATTAGTATGCCTTGGAGCAGTCACTGTCATCTTACATTTGTAACTGGAGTGAGGGCACTGTTAGCATGACTCTGTTCATTTCTTTAGTGTCCCAAGCCTATGGACCTATACAAGGCAGCCTGAAGGATCAGTGTTTGATGCATGAACCTTAGGCAGACATCAGAAATGTATCTAATTATACCAGTATCTGACTGCAGTATTGTACCAAGATGCTGTGTTATTCATAGACAAAAAATGAACTGCTATTCAGGGATAGAAAAAATCCTTATATATTCTGCCAGTTCTAAAGTCCCATATCTAATCGAAGATTAAATAGTTTGAGACAATCAATAGTTGTATTTATGATTTTCAAAACAGTTCCTGAATTATTGTAATATTTCCTGATGTACAATAGAACAATTATATATGGTATGAGAGAGAGACAGAGAGCAAAAGGTAAATTTACTGCTAAGATAGAAAGCTAAACAATTTTCCAGAAAAATGTAGCAGTACCTACAACCTTTGCATTCTTTTCTAGATCCCAGGATTTTTAAGATGCAGTATCTGAGTGCTGCTCATGATATTTTAATTTGTTTAAAAAACATAATTCTCCCTTTTCTTGGGGGGCAGGGACGTGTAGGGCAGGGTTTGAGTAAAACCGAAAGCCACAATAATTCCTTTGCTACAATCTGATAGGCTTTATTTTCTATTGGTTTAATCCTCACTACTTATTTTACAACATTTTGCACTGATAGCAGAAGCCATATGCCACAAATATGAAAGAGAATTTAGGCAGCAGGCATGCCTTATGCAAAACCCAGAGGAGGGCTCCCCACCCTCAGCTGCAGGACCTCTGACCATGAGGGGAAGAAGGTTCTATTTGAAGATCAGGGTGTTTAGAGCAGTTGTTTTTTAAACAGAGAAGATTTAATTTAAAATAATTTTAGAGTCAGTCATGTAGAAAGCAGATCTCAGGAGCAAATGGGTCCTATTGAGTGTTTCAAACACACCTTAAACTTTTCTCTGAAACTAGTTGGCAGCACCTAAGAGCTGATATTGTGGACTTGGCAAAATACACATCTTTGCAGGGAGATCACCACTTTCTTCACTTTTCTTCACAAATCTTTTATGTCCAGATGAAGATGCATCTTATATCATCTCCTAATCACCACTGGACATGGCATTTCACCTTGGGATCCTTCAAACATACCCTATATATCTGAGGTTATATCTAACTTGGAGTTCTAGCCAAAGAATGCAGCCCTCAGTTAATTTTTCCAAAGGCTAATGAAATTTTTATATGTAGACATTATCCAGGACTTATCAGTTACCCAACTGACAAAACTAAATGTTTTTGGGAGATCCTGTCTACCTAATTTTTCCTTAAATATTTTGGTTTTAATACAACAGCCTTCCTAAATTAAATTCTTACATATATACTAGGACAAAAAGGACTGATATTTCTCAGAAAATCTGAAGGACTTTCCAGATGATTGCTGAGAAGTAATCACTTTATTTAGACTCGAAAACACCTAAGTTTGGTACCAAACTCAGATGGATAGGATTCTTTTTTTGAAGCAGGATCCATCAGCTAGGATCAATTTCCTTTAGGAGGATCACTTTGCTAAGTATCTCAGATATGATCACTGGAACAGAATGAATGAAACTCCTGAACTTTTTTTATTTAAGCAGACCAGATCCTACTTTTATTACTAAAAATACCTACCTCTATCTAGCTCTGGGAAACTGGTACATTTTTGTTGACATATAAAGAACCTGCTATCAGAAGACTTTTCCCAATGCTTGCACTTCCTAACATGCCAATCAACTTCTTAAGCTCCAGCTTGATAAACTGAGTAGATGGAGTATATTTGTTCTGTGATGTCAGGTTTTCCATCCCCTGGATTCCTGCTTCAGAGATGAGATGAGATGAGTGCTTTAACACTGGGAGTAGGAAATTCTCACCATCTCTCAAGAATTAGCCTTGATCAAAAAGATATCTTTAATATTCCCTAAATGCTTCAGAACTCAGGCTTCTTCAACCTTCTTAAGAGGAGCTGGTGTATGTGCTTGTATATTTAAGGAATTCTTTGCATTAAATAGTCAATATTTATGTAAATGTCTGAGACAATGTCTGATAGCAGCCTGACTGTTATTGGGCAGATAAAATTGAGATGGATGTCAGACTTATTTTGAAGTTCTGAAAGAAACATCTAGTAAACACAATAAATGAGAAAATAGTTCAAAGGAATCTCTGAATACAAAGTGTAATAACATTCAAATGATTACTAATCTTGGCAAGTGGGATGAGGAGGGATAAAAGCAAACAAGGTTTTAGCCACCACAACTCTTACAGTACAGCTGCTTGAAGACATTTTCCAGAGAGGAAAGGCAATGTTTCTTCTCCAGTCTGGATGGAATTTTCTGTTCAAAGATCTGGCTTACAGAAGTGTTCACACACATGCATGGGAGAGGGAGGTGTGAGAGGCAGAGGAAGAACCTGACCCAAGATAAGCATTGCCCTCTCAGGAACCTTGCCTGTCTGCACCGGCTATAGAAATAAGCTATGGAGATGGGTCTGCTGTGAATAATCACCTAGAAGAATATTCCTTTTATTTATCATTGGACAGCCTGGTGATTTACCACCAGCCTATATAAAGGACATTGCAGATTTGTGCTGCCTGGGGCTACGTTGTAAAAAGGCAGTGCATCTGGTAGGCTGAATCATTCTCAGCTTTCCTAGCTGTGTGAGCGAGGTGCCATCCCAGCCTGGATTCATAGCAGCTAATCAAGGGCAGCAGCTATATTCACCTCTATAATCCCTCTGTGCTCTGTGGCAGGGTGCAGGCATGGCTGGAGCTGATGCAGAACTTCTCTGTCCCAAGAAAACAGGTTCACTTCCTCCTCCTCAACGAGTGTATGTTACTTGGTTAAGCTGGGGTCCTGCTCCGAACCACCTTCTCAAGGAGATCAGTTTGGCAAAATAGCATCAAAGCTGCTGACACAATGCAGAAAAGCAAACACTGAAGTACTGTGAGGGAATAATAACAAATTTGCAGAGCCGCATCTTCATTCAACTACTGACACTTTCACTGTTTGTGAACCAGCAGCACGTCTGGTCCCAGAATCAATTCTGTTATTTAGCTGGGAAAAAAAAATCTCCTCTGGCACATGAGATACACAAATCCTTGAAGAAAACTATCTTATGTAGTAACAAAAAGGCTTATTGATACTATCACAGTTCAGTTGTTGTTTTTCTGGTGATAAGATGTTATGCTCCCCAGGTGGCATTTTCGTCTGGGAGATAAATGGTAATATAATACTTGGATAAGTTCATATTAGTTATTCTTTCATTTCTTCTTTCTCTTGTTTCTTGCTATTACTTTTTTCTTACATTGCTTGTAGCTCCTGCTTTCAAACTGTCTTTAATTCCTGACACTCCAGGCTCATGGGAGTCCCTGAACTTTGAGAATACTTGACATTCAGGAAAATGCACTTCATATGTTAAAAATCAATGACGACACAATATTTACAGCCCAAAGGCCAAACATTTGTGTGTCTTTATAGAGAGCGAGTGCTTGGAGACCAGTTTTGTGCTGCTAAGCCATAGACATAAAAGAATAATAATACCCTGGTTTTAAACTCAATGGCTTGAGTGGGTTCCAGCATGGGTAAGTAAGGGACTACCTGATTTTATGGATACTGATTTTACAGACATTCTTCATCCAGAGATTGGCATTATTATTTTTCCACTAACTGTGAACCAACTCTCTTTGTCTAAGAAAAGGTCTTATCTTCTGTGCTAAAATATCCATATAAAATCTAAAATTATAGGGTAATACATTCTCCTCATGAAAAAAAGATGGATTCTTAAAAAAGATATTTTTGTTGGTCACAATTAATTCCTTGAAAGAAAGAGGCCTTAATGTGATATTCTTTTCACTTTTTCTCTCTATTTATATAATAAATACATACCATTTCTGAAGGCTTGATTTTTAAACTGGGAACAAAAAAAAAAAAAACTACTTTAGAGATTCAGTCTCTACCAAACTAAGTAGTTTGTCATTTTAGCCCATTTATAGAGGTTTTTTATATATTCCAGACATGATCTATAATGTTTTCAATCAGCATATTTTACTCTAATAGTCTTAATTTTGGCGGGTGAGACAAAAACACTGCAAGGCATTTATTACATCATTAGAAACTGCACTATGTATCTAGAGAATGCAGTGTCATTTGGTTTGTACGTTTGACCCCTGCTTGTTATTAGGTGCACTTTACTAAATCAGCAGAAGCAGATAGGTCACTAACGACTATTACCAAGCTAATAATAATTATAAGGGAAAAAAAACTGTTATTGATATTTCGGACATTATTTCATACATGCTGTTCCTGAGACACTGATTTGTGATTTGCATTATTAGGAATGAACTTTTTTTGACCTGCCATTTAACCTAAGTTGGACTATTTGGACTGGTAGTTACATACTGTCTATTCCAATGATGAAATTATTGTATTTAACTCTTTGAATGGATTTTTGAATTATTTTTGTATCACAGTATTTCTAGAGAAGATAACTTAGAAATAGTGCACATGAGAAAAAAAAAAAAAAGGAGGAAAACAGAATTAAGATTGTATTTAGAACCATTGAAAATCTGTGTTCCAAGCAATACACATCATGGGAGTTTTCTTATAATCTCACTGTCATTTTGAGCATAACACATGTACAAGTGTACAAGGAAATGTAATAGCTTCAGCAGGGTTTGTGCTTTAACTTAAGTTAAATTTGTGCATCTAGTGGCTGCTCTGATGATTGTGGTGGTCTCAATGAAGCTGAATAGGCAGAAGTGGGTGGAAAAAATAGATTGGGCAGGCTTGTAAATACCAAGTTATTTTCTTTTACCTTGTGGTACTAGTCAGTCAGTGAAAACACATCTTTTCTAAAAGGTCTTTGCATTACCTACTTTGTTGCCCCATCTGTAAAGACCTAAACTCTCAGTCAGAGGCTGGTCCATCAGGGTTGTGATGTGGGACATAAGTGAGGCAGAAGGTTTTTATTTGCCAGATCCAACAACGTACAACTGCAGACCAGGATACAGAATCCAACTGGGAAAAACATTGCCTCATTTATTTCCAGCATGCAGTAGAACCTCACTGGATCAAGACAACCTTGCCAAAGTGAACTTGGTAATCTTAATGGTCCATAAATGAGGAAGGAGATGGCTTCTGGGACCCATTGGCAAGGACCTATGGCCCGTGAGCCTGGGAGGGAGGTACAAACCAGTCTTCTGTCAGTTTTCTACCAAAAAACAACACAAATGCATGTTTGTCCCAGGAATGCTCTTCCAGACTCTCCAGTTTGGGGGACAGGAGCAAGAGTTAACATCACCGTGGGTGGTGACCAAGGCTCCACAGCCCTGGCTGTGTGTAGGTATGGGACTGGTGTACAAGTGAGGGACCCTGTGCTTGGCCCAAGCCCACCAAAGAAGGTGTTTGACTGACTAGGAGCCTTCAGAGTAAGATGCAGTGGGAGACAGTCAGTAAATTATCTTTCATTCCTCATTACCAGTTTTGTAAAACAAAATAAATAAGTTTTAAAAATCCTTTATTAATAATCCACATGAAGCATTAAAACAGATTTAAGTATAATTTAGTGAATTCAGGGGGAGGAAGGCAGCTAATGGGTACTTCTGGTACCAGCAGCAGATGTATTTACTTATATTGGAAATTCTTTGGCCTAGAAAATGGATCACCTAAAAGTTACAAAATCATAATGGTATGGAGAAGAAAAACATGTTTGTTATCTCTAAAAGAAGAATTAGGGACCATTAACACAACAGGCTCAAAACAGATTAAAGAGGGGCTTATGAGCTGTGAAACTTGTGAGAGATTGCTGTATATGGTGAAAATGTTCTCCTTTTTTTTTCTTTAAAAAAAAAAAAAAAAAAAAAAAAAAAAAAAGAGAGAGAGAGATGAAAGAGTGGAAAAGTCTATCCAGGACCACTAGAATGACTTTCATTTGGGAAATCAATGGTAACCCAGACACTGTTCTAGAGAAGTTATATTAGCTGTTGGTCTTCTTGTATCAGGGTTATTCTCTTCAGACAAACACTACTGGCAATTTTGGGAGGCAAGATACTGCACTAACTGGGACTTTGATACTTTGATACAGTTCTTGTATTGTTATGATGAACTGCATCATAAAATAAAACCTTACAAACCCATTTTTTTCACTGAAACTTTTCAAATTTACATTTCACTCATTTCTTCCTTCTCTCTGTCTTCCCCTTCCTCCTGTAGTTTCTTTAAAGGGTGTCTGTACCTTTCATTCTTGTGTGACACTACATGGCAGTATATATTTCTGCATATATCATGCTGGTTTCTCACGGTTTGTCTTCTCTAGGAAAAAAGCAGACAAGCAGGTTTTTTCCCCACATGTTTATAGCTGTGAGTCCAACTACAATGAATGAGTTTCAGAAAGCAGCAGTGTTTCTGTTGCCCTACCAGGAAAAAAAGATGTATTCTCAGCATGTCAGTGAATATGTGGTAAAATCCTAGGGAGATAGAGGCAAATCTCAGCAGAATTGAAGTAACAACTATATTCCTGTCTAATACTTTACATGTTAACACATTTCCAATCCAGAGATGACTGTGGATTTTAGAACATTTCAACAGATGTATGATGAGAAGACAGAGGAACACAGTCCCAGTCTAAAGATAAGGAACCTCCATAAAGCTGTGACTTGCCATGCTGGATATAAAACATAATGCAGATAAAAAACGTTAATGCATAACACTGGCTGATGGTAAATAAGGACTCAGGAAGAGAAATGCCAGCACTGACTGAAATTTTACTCAGTTTATACAGCAAAACTCTACAGATAGATATAATTTCTTGCTTTCTTTCTATCTATCATCATCCTAGATTTGATATTCACCATGACAAGTTATATCATTATCGTGTACTTTAAGGCTCATATCAGAGGGAACAAGTGAAAATGAAGATTTTCATCTCTGTTTTCCATGCAAAACAGCTTTTGTTTTTCATTCTTATGTGTAAAAAACACACCTCACTGGAGAGAATAAAGGGAAAAGGAAGCATGAATTTGTTTTCAGCAGAGTAAGTTTCCCCTGGAAAGAAGAGTTTGCAGAGCTTCAAAGGACATTGGATAAGTACCTAGAAAAAGACACAGAACCTCAGATGATTTCAGGAAGTCCCACAGCTGAAGGCAGATGGAGACCAGGAGAGGACTAGGGAAAGGACCTTGCATTTTTGTACAATTTTTTTCTCTTTCTTAGGCATGTATTTTTGAACACTACTAGAGTCCAAAATATAATGTTCACAAGCTGGATGTGGGCCTGGCTTGGCCCATTTTGGCCTTTCTTGTGAGGTCCTGTTTCAACCATGGGATACTTCAGGACCTAAGGAAGAATATAAGAAACATTTTAATTAGTTACATGAGGGGAAAATCAAAGTAGTTTTAAGAATGAGGTCACCTTCTGAAAGGTGTCCCAGGAGGCAAATTTGCAAAACTCACCTCAGTGCATAAGCTTGGCACCCAGTGTGTGGGGGAATTGTTCAGAAAGGTGCTGAGGTGGATCCACTAGATAAGAACCACAAGAGATGGAGCAGGTAATAGTGAGAGGCATGCAAGTCAAATCCCATCTGTCACCTGTGTGTAACTTACATAAAACTGGGATTTGGAACTTGAACTGAAATTAAGGGATAGGGAGTCCTCCAGGGTTAATTCCAAGGCATACTGTGAAATATATACCACACCTCAGGACACGGGCCAACATTTCAGATCTACTTGGTCTCAGGTGAGCCTGTTGCCACCAAGCCAGAATGCGACCTACTCATCCTCTCACTTTCCTTCTGACCTCATTCCATTCCCATGCAGTGACCTTCCTTCCCTCTTCCCACAGTTCACTAAGGAGCAGAAAATTCCCTAGAAATACACTAGCACTCTCTGCCAACAGGATTTCTATGCAGCAGGGAGGTGTGGGGTTGCAGCTTCCTCAAGCTACACCCCAGGTGTCCTCTTTTTGGCAGGAGACCTCTAACCATTAGGCTATTATGCAAAATAGGGACTATACCACAGCAATGATAACTTGTGAGTTAAAAATGTTTGATGCAAGCCCAGCAAGTGAAATTTCCCAGGAGGGACGAGTGTTGCAGTGTCTGCTTTCTGCTTCTGAAGGAGTCATGGGCAGGATGTAGATAGACACCTCCCTTGGTCATCCCTTTCCCATCCTAGAGGAAAGGACATCAGTCAGCATTGGAGGAAAATCAGGTGCCCAGGGTACCTCAGGTGAGGAAAAAATTACACAGATATCTCTCCTTTGTTCAAACATTGTTATTATCAAATGTTTAGTTGTTTGTCACCAGGCACAATTAAGTTTGATGTATAGGAGGTTTGCTCCTCTTGGCAAACTCCTTTCTTTTTTTTTTTTTTTTTTTTTTTGCTACCTGTCCTTTCCTTTCTGATGCATACTCATGTTATCCCTCTTCCTTCAGTTAATTTGGAGCCCAATTGCCTCATTTTCTGAACCTCAGCCTCTCATTACTCCCCACAGCAAATGCTCAGGAGCTGACTGGTACCTCGAGTGCACCAGAACTGGAACTGGGCTGATGTACAATTAACACCAAGAGCCTGATTAAAATTCACAAGAGCCAGAGGCACACAAGGCCAACTTTTCAACTGCCTCCAAGCCAGCTTCTAAATTCATTCATATGTTTGACTTCATGTTTACATGGTGAGAAAGAATTTTTCAGTCAGCCAGATGCAGAATTAAGAAAACTATCATTGAGTATGGAGTTAATCTATTCCTTTCCTGAAGTTGTTTTGCATATTGTTGATCACAGGCTCATTCTGCTGTAGGTTATGCATAAAATCCCCTTCCCAAGCACGCACACACTTACATACGAGTGTTTTCTGTAATAGAAAACTTAGCGCTCTGCTTCTTAATGAGTGGTGCTGATGGGAAATGACCCCTGCTTTCCTAAACACACAGCAATCTAATTTGAACCTGTGTGCCAATTACTGGCCTCTGTGGAGCACTTTGCTGTGAAACAATCAAGTCACAATAGGATTAGAAAACGTTGCAGGGAGACCACAAGGGAAAGCAAACACAGGCGTAACTGCAGGTTTATTCCTTTAAATTGTCTGTAAATAGCACTGATAGCCTCCTCAGTGCCACCTAGGTATTGTTTCTATAAATCCTCTGTAGGTACAATCTAAAATGAATATAGGCAATGAGTCTTTTATATCGTACCACCAACCTTACTCACTGAGCTGGTCTGTCCTTATGAAGACTGGGATTGTTTACATAAGCATCCTAAAAAGATAAAGGTAGACAAAGGAGGGCAGACATCTTGGCTGCCTTAAATAATTTTTTAATTTAATTTTTCTTTTTTCCTTAAATTAGTTTCAATATTTTTTGTTGCTAAATGATGATGACTGTCACTTCTATGAGAGCAGCCATAGTTATTTTGGGAGATGCATGGGTAGATCTGACAGGCAGACAAATCACTTTCACTTCCACTCAATGTATACTTTTGTTCCAATCCTCAATCAACAGAGTACCTTAAGATGTGGCAAATCCTGTGTACTTCAGCGGAGGAAATGCACTCCCCAATATTATGTATAGGCTGATTTATCTTACTAAAAGGTGTCCTTCATATATTGTTATGTCCTTCAATTTTTTATCACCTTCTTACTTCTGTCTGTCTTATTCTGCTATTCTGCCCATTCCAAAATATTTTACTGTTTCTTTTATATAAGGAGTTACTTAATCCAAACAGGACTAGAATCCACAATCATAATGACATTAACAACAAAGAGAAAACAATGGAACTACTGCATTCACTAGTTTGGAGACTGATAGCTTTCAAGGCAGAGCAGTGGATTGTTTTTGGTTTTTCTTCTTTTAATTTGAGGATAACTGTGTGTAATGGGATTTAGTGAGAACTCAGTAATGCTGCTGCTTAAATAGACAAGGGGCTGCAAAGCACCTAACCTCCTGGGTCCTGACTTCATGGGAGGAGGTTTCTCATGGCTGGAACATGCTGAATCCACATGTACCTGGCCAGATGTCCTGTTCCTCACCTCCATCCCTTCATCAGCTCTTCCATGTACCAGGCAATATTTACAGCTGCATATAGGTGTCTGGCTCCTGCACCAGTCAAAAAAAAAAATCAAGCATTTCTGTGAAGGGAATATTCTGATGGAGATTTTCAGGGGCCAAAGAAGGGTGGAAAGGAGATGGAATCTTTCCTTAAACCAAATCAAAGTTTACAAAGATGCCGCACACATATTACAGAGGCGTTAGTACAGCACCCATCTGGACTGCACTAGAGATGATAGCACATCATTTGTTAAGGCTTTTGCCATCAGATTTACACAAATCATTACATGCATCCATGCTCTGGGCTTTGGCCTTTTGACACTTAGCTTTGTGTTTGGCTTGGGACATAAGTGTACATCTGCCTCACCCTGGGACAGGAGACATTCAGTATTGAGTGTGGTGCAAACACTTTAGTCTGCTTCAGTATAAATAAGAATTGAAGACACCAAAGGTTCAGGCTATCTCACTGGTCTAAGCAGCAGGAGAGGAGACTCACTTTCAGGTGGGAAATGCTGAGTAGCAGAAACTTTCTGTGTAAGTTTGATCAAAGACATCAGGACTGGAATGCAAATCTGAAAACTAGAGGCTGAGTACAGGCACAGAAAGTTTAAGTTCTAGAGGTGAAAAGGATATGAGTCTGTGGGTTGAAATGTTTGCAAGAGGTGGAGCAGAGGGAAGAAGCTGCTTAGTATAAGGAAATATGTCAGTCTGAAATAATTTGTTTGTGTAAAAACAGTGCTATCACCATCCTATTCCTCTTTTATTGGAAAACATCTCTGAATTTCTAGCAATCCACACATGTACCATCAATGACTAGTTGAGCCTGTCAGTGGAACATTGCTCTGGACTAGTAATGGTTATTTTGTTGCCCATATCAAAGTCTGACGCTTTCTGGCGTTCGGAATGTTTGACTTTGCAACCCTTAGAGTAGCCATTTCCCAAATTCTTAGAACACAGTATCTGCAGAACTTCAGGTGGCTGCAATACAACTCCTATGTTATGAACTATCAGTGTACAGAATTGAAGGATCAAAATATGATGATGCACTGAAGCTACATCTCCCTCTTGGATGTGCATGTGCTCCTTGTTGCAACTTCTCTTGTACAGTTGCCTCAAACTTACTTTCTGTATAGACTTTTTAATCTGAGATATTTGTCCAAACTGTGCTTTGGTCCTTGGAGGTTTTCAAGACATGACTGGACAGCCCTGAACAACCTCGTCTGACCTCAGAAATCCTCCTTCTTTGAGCAGGAGATTGGAATAAAAGTCTTCTGAGGTTTCTTCTAAGCCCAGTGGGTCTGCGACTCTGTAACTGGTACTTGTTATTGAGACTGGATGAAAAGTCGCAATTCCAGATTGCTCTGTGATTCCATGTTTCTCTTTCTAGAACAAACTTACTCAGTGTTTCAGATGGAAGTATTGAATTCTTTGCAGCAGGAAGTATCTGGATGGTCTGGAGATAATGCAGATGCCTCAACACAGATGTCTGTTGCCATTTTAAATGCTTTTGGCTATCTGGCCTCATCTCCAGCTGCTGCCACCGAAGGGCATAGGTAGTGTCTATGGCATGTGTGCCACCAAATGTCTTGAATGTCATCGGGGTGTCTGAAAGACACTAGGTGTTTGTATTTAACCATCCAGATCACTCTGACAGTGTCTTCAGCCATCCCAGTGACACTGCAATGTTTAGAGGACAATAACAGCCTACAGCACCACTTTAGCTCCAAGGCCATTGTTAATCTATACTGTTTAAATGTTTATAATATGTACATATCAATACCAGACTGAACCTTAATTAACCTATCTGTTCAGAGTGCTATGTACTAATTTCCTGTCTGTCTTTTCAAATCATAACATTATTGAAATAAAGACAGTTCAGGTTGGAAAAAAAGCAGAAAATTGATCGTACACAAAAAGTGGTCTTGCTGGACTGAGTCTTTTAAAAGTATGAATATTTGATCTCTTAATTGTAGCTGTGCCTTGAATGACATTTAAAAACTTCTGATTTTATTAATTTTCATCTTAATAATTTAATTAGATAAAACCAAGATAAGAGGTTTAGTCACACACATTTTGAAATTAATGAGCTGAGTGCCAGAGGATGAACTATATTACCCACTTCAAGTGCACATACAACACTAATTAATGTAGTCTAGCTTTGTTTTAAGTGCATTTGATAATCTACTATGTGCAGTACTTACTTCCAGTTTAAAAAGAGGAGCCAGAAAAAGAAACGAAGTAGTCAAGTTCATGTAGTGACTGTAGGAAATTTTTCATAAGCATTTCAAGAACTAAAATAAGTAAGCTTCAGAAGTCCAGAAGTAATTGCATTGTTAACCAGAGAGGTAAGTTAAGGTTAATACTTTCCTTTGGAATATCACTCTTTATTGAAGGAAGAGGCAATGCTGGCATCTTCAAAGGAAAACTGGAGGAAGAGCATTTTCATTACAGGTAAGGAAAAAAAATCAAACTGTTTAACCATAAAATGTTAAGAAGTGAGAGTATAAAGGCAATTTAAATGAAAGAAATATAGTGAAATTGGGTAACCTTTTTAGAAAAGCTAATGGAGATGTCTTTATTTCATCAGCATTTTGTACTATGAACAATTAGTTCTGTCTTTAAGACAGAAAATTTTTACCTAAAAACCTATTTATAACTCTGTAATGCTCTGGGTTTTTTCCCCCAAATCTAAAAAATGCATTTTTTTTCTGTTCACTCCTGCTATCAGTAGTATGTGTTTCAGTAGAAATTATTACAGTTCTGTTTTAAAGTAAGTAACATAGGCAGGGAATGATGGAAAGTGTAAGGCCTATAATCTGGTCGTGTACTTCAGGAGATGTGAATATATGAGAAAGAAAGGGGGTTTGTGGGTTTATTGTAGAGATGAAGTGGACTGAGAGCCTCTATAGTGAACCTTATTTATCTCTCATATATGGATGTTTGTCTTTTTTTATAAATACATATATAAAGAAACCTATATACATATACACACCTGTCTACACTTGTACATATGCATATACACATATAAATACTTCCCTTAAGTTTTGCAGTGGTTTTCCAGATTGTGCTGGTGTCATTCATATATCATCATTCTTGACTCAGGTGAGAAACTTGGCTTGGAAGAGTATAGTTATGGTCTTTTTCTTAGAAATAATGGTAATGGGTAACAATAAGTCTCTGTTTGGTAGAAACTGAGCTAAGCTTTCCACCAGAGCAAACAAGGAGCCAGAAAGCCAGAGTGAGAATCCAGTTTTTGAAGAAATTGGTGAACACTCACCCAGAACCTCCTTGAACCCTCTGTTCCTTTTTTATCTTGTGTCAAGTGAATGCAGGTTTTACTGTTCATTTCATAATCTTTGCCCTGTAAAAAAGGAAAAAGAATGGGCTTTCATAAGAGGACAAAACCACTTGAATGCTCAAAATTACTGCCAGGATTATGTAAACCGTGGCCTTTGTTCCTCTCCCTTTTTGGTATTATTATAATCTGACTTGTCCATCAAAGCCATCTGTCAGCATGTCACTACCATTCAGTGAGTTGACCACAGAAGAGGAAACTGTAGATGTATCAATGCAGTGAAGAGTCCAAACACATTAAGAGAGTCACAGTTGCTTAGTCTAAGCCTCCAAATGTGTGGAGATGCAGCTACACAGCTTGTGGGACCTGGCATGTATCTGCACAAGTGCCCATTGTGTGCTTGGACATCTATTTGGGATCTCTAGACTGGCATCCCATTGTGCCATGTAGATACAGGCTTTGATTTTATGCTCCATGGAGTACAGATGTCTCTTTTTTTTGTGTTTTCAGTGAAGGACTGAAAATGCTTGTGGGTGCCTTGAAATCAATATTTATGATGGTAATATGGTATGAAGTCCACAAGTTTGAAAATTGAGCCCTGGATTCCATGAATAATACATCACTTTATAACAACAATACTGGAACTGGAGATGATCTAACAACCAAATGTTAAAAATCTTCAGATGAATAGCCAATATGATGCAGATGTTGGCAAACTGTGGGACAAAAATGAGCAAACCGGAGGGAAGACATGAGACCTTCTAAAGTGTTATCTCACCCAGATGCCACGAGTGTCCAGGCACAAGGGAAATGAAAATAAGCAACTGATCTGCCTGACATGAACATTCTGAGGCTATACAGAAACATCTCATCTTCTGATAAAAAGCATATTTGGAGAGCATAAAGTCCCATTTTAGCCTCTGCACTCCCTGCATTACGATAAAGAGCAAAAAAAAGTGACCTTAGTGTGCACCATTTCAAACAGAACATGCAAAATGTACCAGACCTCTGATTTTTCTGTGGACTTTTCCCCAGTAAAGCATTGTGCAATAGTTAAGAACAGCCTGTCATTTGCTTATAAGAAGCTCCCATGGTATGATATTCCAGCAGGCAATCTGTTTACTTTTTATTGCTTTGCATACTTATGAGAGAAGCATTTAATTGCACAATTTGGCACATGTTCTTCAAACCCTCCAGCATATGATACATGAGATCTTCTCTCTCATTTTCTACCACAGAAAAAAAGGAAAGCAAACTTATATTTTTCTCTCCAAATGGCTGAACAATAGGAATACTCCTGAGTCATGAACAATTCGGATGAGTGGAAAACTCCTAGTTAAGGTTTTAGCATAAAATTATTGTGCATTGGTCCAAATTAGCATCATGGTATCACTTTTAAAATTTAGGTTTAGAGCAATCAATGAACAAATTCCTGACCTAGTCTTAGTATAAGAAAAAGCAGTCTTCAGTTGGACTGCAAAGCACCATTGGCTTTCCTGCAAATAATGAGGTCTTCAGTATAATAAAATCAACTTCTCTAGAAAGTTGTAATGATGGTGATGATGATGATAATAATAATAACACAGAAACAACGATGCATTATAATAATAATGAAACAAATTAAACTGAAAGGATATATGTTCTATTTTCTGAATTTTTACAGCTGTTTGAAACCACAAAAAGCAGGGCTTATAATGGAAGTGCTGGCAGACCTGTAAGTGTACTGGTGTGAATGGGGCTGCTATAATGAGAGAAACTATTGCTTGGAACGAGGACAAGTATATTCTTCTCTGAGCTTCTACAGTCCCTACACCCCTGGAGTACCATTCGAGACAGTGATGAACTGTGGTCTCAATTCCCTTATTAGCTGTAAGACTTAAAAATTATATGTGCAATTAAAAGGCAAAATGCTGATATTACTCATAGGAAGCACTTTGTACATTAGCAAGGTACAAAAGTCTGCTGACACTTTGCAACAGAGAGAGTCAGCAGGGCAGAAGATTAATAGAGCCTCATAAATTTGCAGGGTGAAAACAGTAGATGGGGCAGAATAAGCATGTTGTGCTAGAGATAAATAAAGGGCATGGTCATCATGACAAAACATTTAACAAGGAATACGTTCCCCTCCTTTAGACAATTTGCTAGGCTAGCATTAGGCTGCTTCATGTAACTACATATAATTACCTCACAGCAGTTTCCAGCTAGTATCACACAGACCTTCTAGCATTTCAGGCAGAATAGTGTCAGAAAGAAGCCTTTTAAACTGAAATGGCTTGCCCTGTTTTTTTGTTATATTTTCTATTCCTGTCATCTCTTCCTGGTCACAGACTTGTCTAAGGAAACGCCACTCTTTCCGGATCTGTCTTGTTGTTTGGATTCAAGAGTTGTCTTAGTTTTGCAGGTATAGAATGCGAAAACAAGCAGCTTCTATTAATTAGTTAATTAATACTGTATCTCAAGTCTAGGAAGGGGGTCTTCATTTTCTTTTGAAAGAAATGCTGGACTGAGAAATCCATCACACCATTTTATCTCTGTTTTCATACCTAGAGACAGAAGATGGAAGAACAGTGTTCAACTCAGGAAGCTGTGAACTTTCAAAAATGTGCACTCTAGATATAAAAAAACCCCAAACTTTGAACTAAACATGACTCATCTGCAAAACTTTGTTTTGTCAAAAAATACCTTGCTATGGTGATGACTCAACCTGGAAATGTTCAAAATCACAGGAAATATGTGAAATATGATATTTCCAGTGTTTTTTGCTTTCAGACTCACTGAACTGCAGAACTGAATATATGCCTAAGAATGAGAAAACAAAAGGGGAGAAGTATTAAACAAACCAGATTAAATACAAAAAAGTAGGCAAATGCAATAATGACTAAAGACTGTGTTGCAGTGACAGATGCATCCCCAAAGTGATGGAGGGATGGTGCTTGGGAGAGGAAGGGATGTGCAGCTGGTGTGACTGTGAACATAGGGAAGGAGACCAAACACTCTTATTGCTGTCAGTGAGGGAAACCAGGGGGATTTTTTTTTTTTTTTTTTTTTTTATTGGCAATTTCTTATGTGTTGCTAGAAACCCGTTACCAAAATGAAAACTGCATTCAGAAAAATCTGAAATTTCTTGTGTTTTCAAAGGTATAATTTGTGATTTCTAACACACAATTTTATAATGACTGGATCATTCTGAACAACACTACTCCTTCTAGCAAAACATTTCACACCTGAACTTGCAAAGCATTGATGTATCAACTATGCCTTTGATGGTATCAAGTAATAGAAGACTCACATATCACAAAGGCTGGTATTTTTCTGCAATTTCAGTGTTAAAAGGGTACTTAGTGTAATTCTGGTAAAGAAAAAATAGAATCATTTCACCTGTCTACTTCTTTGTGAGGTACCAGTTTTGTTCCCGGCTTTCTGACAAAGAGATCAATCATGGAGGAGGAAGTCAGTGTCAGGATTGCATGGTCATGAGATGAACTGAGTAAATTGACCTTATTGCTCTCTACAACTCCCCAAAAGGAGATTTTAGGGAGGTGGGTGTTGACCTCTTCTCTCAAGTAAACTAGAGGACTGGCCTGAAATTGCACCAGAGGACATTTAGACTAGGTATTAGTAAGAATTTCTTTACTGAGACAGTAGGCAAGAACTGGGATGGATTGCCCAGCGGGGTGATGGAGTCATCATCCCTAGAGGTATTTAAAAGCCATGTAGATGGAGCACTTTAGAACAGGCTGTAGTCGCCAGGGTGATATAGATATTTTATTTTACTTTATTATTTTATATTTTAATTTGTTTTTTCTTCCATATTTTATTTTCTTATTTCTTTTATATTTTATTTTATTATTTACTTTAGGTTTTATTTTATTTTATCTGGGGGGGATGCTGATGGTTGGACATGGTGATCTTAGAGATCTTTTCTAACCATAACAGGTCTGTTATTCTATGAACTCACTTCCCCATACATTTATTCACATCCTCAGTAAAAAATCCAAATTGGTTATGTGGATTTATATTTTGGGTTTTCTTATATTACATATTTTATTATATGTAATATTGAATATATTTTTTACAGTTCTATGTTGCTAATGGGTGAAAAAAATGTAGGAAATTTTGATACTGCTTGGATTGAATTTGAAAGTTGAGGAGAGCTGTGATACTAAGTCCCATGGGTTCTGTAAAAGGAAGGGTGGTCAATTGTGGGCAATTTCATCCTTGCAGAGGGATTCTATTGGTAATCAGCAAGTTAAGTTTATTTAGATTTCATCAATGATGGGGTAGAATTTGACCTCCAAAAAGAGCATTGAGGCTCCTAAGGGAATCTTCAGTCTCACAGAGAATGGGCAATGCCCTCCCACACAAGGAATACAATAAACACAGTTCATTGTAGCAAAATGCCTATTCTGGAAAGCTTAAAGAAATGCTTTAAAAAACGCTCTCCTGAGACAACAGAATGCAGAATATTTTTATTGTTAGGTAAGGTTTTTTTTACCTCAGTAATGCTGTCTTTCTAAAAGTTTTGAAGAAGCACCCAAAATATTCTCACCCCCCTCTTTTAGGGAGGTTTGCCTTAAGAGATGTCCGATGTTATGCACCCCCTCTTCATGTACCCAGGGAACAGAGCACTGTGCTTTCTTTTGTAATCAAATTACACGTGTATTGAAATGACTGACATTGCCACCTGCTAAATGCTTAGAGTAAGGGAGTGGTTCTATGATGTAACATTGTCTGTCTTGTATTGGGTCTTTGATGTGATTTCTTTCAGAGAGGGAAAATAACAAGTAAAGCGTTTTCATTTACAAGCAAATTTCAAATCACAAAGAAATAATATCTTTACAACTAAGCGAAAAAAACCCTCCCTTTTTTCTAACTTTGCTCAGAACCTGTATTTATTGTAAGATTTTCTAAAAAATAAACTTTTTAAAAGGCTTGTTTTTTTCTAATTTATGAACTAAAGTATCCACCCTTACTTGGTAAATTAATGCAGTGTGGACTTATTGCAAGTGACATAAAAGAATAGCTATAACCATTTACATTTTAAATAAGGTTGTATACTAAATATAACTAGAGTATGTGTTGATCTACTTTTTCTAAATACTGCTGGCACAAAGCCTCCATGAAAAACAATATGATGTTCCATTTGTAGACAACTGAAAGCTTTCTTTTCAGAGGGTGCATGCTATTCAGGGAAAAAAAATCCTGCACTACGTCTCCTAGGACATTTAATTGTTGTGATAAAGCACTTCAAGAAGTAGGTGATATTTTCTAGAAGTTTACAACTTCAGATCAAAACTAAGTGCCAGCTTCACTACTGTGAACTGTTTTACAGCACTGTGAAATTAAAGAACAGGCCAATTCTGGCCTTACCTCAAATATCATAACAAAGATGAATTCTCAAGTTTTCAAGTGTTTGTGGAATGCTTTCAGAGATTAAAAATTGGTCCTGAATTTTAAAGAATAGGATAAGACCCAAATTTTATGAAGGATGTCATGTCTTGGGGGTTGTGTAGAATCAAATCTCTGAATTCAAAACCGGGCATGAGTTTTATTACAGATGGAAATATTTTTTTTTGTCTGATTCTCAACTGAAATACAATTGCCTTTGAGGGAAAAACATGTTGGTTAGGTATTTGTGCTGCTACTGTTACCAAGAAAATTTAGACTTACTTTGATGGGATTTTTTATTTAAAAGCCATACAGTCTGTTGAATATGTCACAGTACCAGAAAGACAAAGGAAAGGGTAGGCTCTGAAGTGCAGTTTCTGGGAGGGACTGCCTGAATATCTTGACGGTACTATCATTGTTGTATTTAAAATTATATAATTGTTTGATAAAAGATAGAAATCACAAAAGCAGGAGAGTACCCTCCACTCCATTGTTCTGCTTAGTCCTGTCCTAATAAATATAAAAACAGTAAGAGTGTTAAAGTCATAAAAATAAAATATTATGGCCCATCTTTGAAGCAATAGAAAAATTTTACTGAAGATCATATATTTGTTGTAAAAAGATATACTTGATAAACATTTTATCTTGAATAAATTCTTTGTGAATTTATTGTTTAACTCAACTAGTACATAATAACTAAGTTTTGTCGGTTTTTTGATTCTTAAAAAATATATTATTCAAATATATTTACTGTTATCAACTCTAACTGTGAGCACTTTGAGCAAGCTTCCACATAAAGAGATTTGGACTAATAATTTGAGTAAATAACTTTCACTGGTGAAAGAACTACAAAGAAATAAATAATTTTTAATCCTAGCAGAGAAAAAAACCCAACAAACCGCAACTATTTACATCACACATTCAGCTCTGAAATGTGTTTCCTTTCATGCTAGGGAAAGCTAACTGAGCAGCCCAGTTTCAGGTGTCTGAAGTGGCTGCAGACACCTCACTTCAAGACCATTTCTTTCTCAGGAAGCAGAGTTGGCCATAATCACAGAAGCAGAATCGAACTAGATGGCAAGATTTCAGAATAAACATCTGATTTTCTCCTATATTTGGAGGAAGACTCAAACTGTTTTATGGGCCAATGTAGAAGCTCTGTATACACTGATGGATAAAGGCAGAAAAGAGGATCTCAGGCACTGCTTGCCATGGTTTTCTGATCTTTCCTACAGACCTACTTTACATTTGAATCAAGCAGAAATAACTGTAATTAATTTCAGTGGAAGCTATTCCAAGGTATGCCAAAGTGTAACTTGATCTCCACCATAGGCTGAAGTAGTGGGACACAATCTACTTTTCCCTTACACTTATTGCCAAATCAACAGAAGTTATACTATTTAAATACCCTTTGGCCCAGCTAACGACACCGTTTATGTGACTGCTATATTTGGCATGATGACCTCTAAACCTTCCCTTCTGAGTCAGTTTTTGTTCATCTACATTTACTGAGTAAAGTAAAAATAGTAGATACTTTACTATTTATTTGCACATAGATTTATTTATTGATTTCCCAAAGGTAGCTGCCAGGAAGCTATCTCACTGACAGATAAATTGAATTAGTTCTCTGTATCTCAAGCATAAAGACTTTTTGTTTAGCAGGTGTTGCCACTTTTAGCAGTTAGGCTTTTTATTTTCTTTCCCCCTATTTGTCAGATTTCTTATATTCAAAGAGTTTATAATTTCTAATCAGTTTACCTATTGGCAGAGCCTTCATTGTATATCATCTAAATATATTAAGATAATATCAAAGCACAATAATTACAATAGAAAAATTAAATCTAACATTTACATTTACAGCTGGATTAGTATAACCTGAGTATTATCTGATCTCACTTCTTTCAGGATGTTTTTAAGTCTACAACTGTGGGGTGACCCAAATTTCAATAAAACTGATAAAATTAATCTATTCACTCAAAAAATGAACAGATATTATAGTTTCTAAAAAAGGTTTTAAAGCAATAGATATCTTTTTTGAAAAACCCAATGAATTTCTAAAAGGAAACAGTTATTCTTGCCAGCAGGAATAACTGCAAAGTGTGATTTAAAAATGCAGAAGTAGCCCAAGTGCCTCACAACTTTGGGAAGAAGATGGATCCCACATTTTAATGAATTGTCATTACCAGGATTTACTGATCTCCTTTGGTAAAGTTTTTCTGCTTTGTAAAACTAATGACTGTTTGTTAAAGCAGAGACTTCAACACTGTTCTCCCATATCCCAGATGAGTTCTGTAAATGCTGGGTTACAGAGTCAATTTCTCCCTCATGCTTAGGCCCAATAAATTTTTAATTATTTTTTAAACAAAACAGACCATTTTGCAACAAATTTTCAATCTGGCTATTTGCAACACTTTCATAAAAACTTTCCTATTCTTCTTACTGAGCCAAGGAATAAATGGGGAAACAAGCTGAATATTTTGGTTGTTTTGGGGAGGACCGTAAACAATGAAACTCAAGTTTTTAATAATACTTTTGCAACTGATTTTATACCTGGTGAAACACTGCTAAGAACATTTAGGCTTCAATCCTGTAAAGATCTGGCTCTCTGCCAAGACCTGAAGACATAAAACAGGGCTTGTATGCAAGAAAGTCTGTATTTTCCAATTATATCCACGGATCTAATGAAAGATATGACTTCTCATTACAAACTTTTCCTTGTTTAACTCTAGGCTTTGAAAGTAGTCTCCTTGGGTTTAATTATAGCATGTAAATTTGAGCACACACATCTCTCTCTGCAGGATCAGGGCCTCAGCAATTATAAGGGCAGGTCAGGTATTAAAAATTGTCGTAATTCTTTAGCACAGCTCTGAAAACGGGTTGATCTGCTCTGTCATATTGTCACATACAGGTATCCAACATCTCACATGAAAAGGAAGTATTCTTCTTAGAGGGTTTAATGGAGAGGCAGGAAAATTAGGCCTAGGCAGACACAGTAGGTGCTGGATTGTCAGTCCTGAGCCCCATCCACCTGGAGTGGACGCTGCTGTTTCAGACTCATTCTCTGCTCTTCTGATCTTCATTTGGAAACATTGGCAGATCTCAGACTCAGCCTTGAAATGTAGGCTTTCAACAGCTGGCACTTCTCCAGTTCAGCACTCCTTTTCACACAACAACGCTCATTTTAAAGTATTGACGTGCAGAGTGAGCCTCTCTGGTGCCAGCTCAATTCCTACTCAATTCCTGCTATTGTATTTAAAGCTTTGATTATTGTCAAGTGCTATTGAGGGTTTCCGGTGAACCTGTAAAAATCCTCTTAATCAATCTGCTCTGGTTGTACATTGTTCACAGCTCTGATTAAATGCATTGCATGCATACTGTATGAGTATGCAAGTACCAATCGATTTATCTATCTATAATGTATGTGTGTAAGTATATTTTTACCTCCATATGTGGACATATGCAGGGCAGAAAATATGAAGGCATGTTTATAGCCACAAAGAACATCACCATATTGCAGAAGAAGTAACAGCATGTAACTCATCATAACCACACTATTCAGCCATTGGAATTAGCATGATCGTTACATTCTATTTCTGTTGAATAATCATCTAATAATAGGATGCATCCAAACCATTCGTCAGACCACTGGCCCAACTCCAGCAGTGTTAGCAGCCATCGTTCTGTGTTAGGACACATTTGAATTAGTTTGCAGACAGTCAATACTTTCTTTATATGATTTTAAATTGTGATAATTTCATTTTGGACTCGCTTGCAGATCTTGCAGTGGGGATCAATATATTTGACCATTATTTCTCATCAAAGCACTCTAATTCCTTTCTACCTTGGAGACACTAGAATGAACAATTAGCAAAAGATAGTCCAGCTAATATTATATATACTATTTTGAGGTTAGTGTTGCTTAATATTGAAAAGTTCAGATGGTTTAGGCCAGGAAGATGGCAAAGAAATTGAAATTAGAGCTTCCAATTCCTCAGTTGTTTTATCTCAGGTAAATACATTTGTACAAGTCTTTCACTTATATCATGGACTTTTCTTTCACAGAAAGATGGGGAGGACATAATGTCTTTTATACTGGCACTTATTAGAATAATGGGACAGAATTTAAGTGCCTTGAAACCACAGAGGGATAATTTTGACTGGATTTCTTCTCTGTGGGTTTCTCTTTTTGCCTCCATGTCTGTTAGTCTCACTACTCTGGGTGGGTATGGGGCACAGACTACTAGACTGGGGACTAATGAAGGAGATCATCTGCAAAACTGCTATTGCTTTCAAACATGAGGTTGATTGTAACAGCAAGAGTAAGAGAAGTAAGAGTAAGAGAAAATCTACTAGAGAATACTTTTAAAATATTTTGCTTCTATGATTTTTTAATATTGGTATTAAATTTAAAGTTTATATTAAAATGTAAATATGTTCTAGATACTTCTGTATTTTTGTGGGGTTTTTTGTTTTATTTTGTTTCTTTTTGCTTTTTATTTTGTTTTGCTTTGTTTGCTTTGTTTTTGATTATATAAAATGTACAGCTTAAAGTATATTTTATTCATATTTCAGTGTGGTTTGGCCAATAAAGTATAATGAAGGATACTTTAAAAACATATTCTGAAATTTTTATTTGAGATTTCAAAGATTACACTTCACTTGCTAGTAAAAGAAAGTGAACTTTGTACTAGGCAGACTTTTCTTCGGAGTGGATGGGTTGAAGATTTTAATAATTTTCTAATTATTGATTATAACTCAGATCGATTGTTGACTCAGAAGGATTTTTCCCTTAATAAAGAGTATAAGAGAGAATCTCTATTCCTACAGTGTAGGTGCACGACTTACAGTTTTTGCATGTAAAAAATCTGCATGTAAAAAAACTTTGAGAACTGTTGTGTTTTGATGGCATAGTTGGGCACATGTGTGGGAGAACACCATCTTCAGCTGAAGAGTTTGCAGTTCATTATTTGGATGATCATTTTAGAGTAATGCAAAGTATCTCAATTTCACATTAGGCTGCTATTATTGAACCATTATTTGGCACGATGTTAATAGCTTCCATTTTCTTAATAGCTTTTAGCAAACCAGTAAGCTCTTAGTGGTGATGTTTTGTCCTTCAGTTTGCAGCCCTATGGTTTTTACTGTCATTGTGTAAAAACATGAAAAATTAAGTCTGAGAGGTATCATTCTTGCTCTTTTAAATGTCTGTTTCTTCCCAGCAGTTTTTTGACCACGTTTCCTTCGGTTTGGTGCATTCAGCACACCAGGGCACTGGTGCTTGCAGCTGTGGGGTGGGTTGCCAGGACCTCCATCCCCTTTCCATTTGAACTCAGAAGGGCTTCACCATCTCCATCCTTCAGGTTCTTCTGTGGCCAGTGGCACATATTTCAGCAGCTTTGCAGGTCTGCTTAATGATCAGATAAATTTTTTCTTGGAAGAACTTATATCGCTTTCCTGGCTAGGATGACAAGCATGACTTTGAAAATGACCTCTAAAATGCCCAGGTTATGTTAGACAAATCCAATTATTAGCACTTACAGCTTCACTGGAATCATCACTGGAATATGACCTAGTTCCTCTTCTTCAATGCTGCCTTTAAATCAAAGGTAGCAGGATTAAAATCTCACAGATGTTATTAAGCCAGGTTAATTAGGCCTGGTAAAATGAAGTAGCAATCATTTCTGTCCTAAACTTTAGTGTAAGGCTTATTATTAAGCTAGAAATTTCCTGTTGAATCATAGTTTTGTTTATGAATCTTCCTTTTCCTTGAAGCTTGGAGTATATCCCTCTGTAGATGTTAGTGGTGCACCAAGAGGCACCAGCAACAGTTCAGATGAAACATGGGCTTTAAACAAAGCTAAAGAGGAGCTAGTTATGTAGAAAAAAACCCAGCATCTTTGATTCTTTATCCAGTAACATCTGTGTATTTCCAGGTTCTTTAGTTGCTAACTGTACTTTCACCAAACACCTCTTATTCATGCATATGTGCATGAAATGACTTCCGTAACTTCATGAATTAAGATTCTTGATTATTTGTTGGTTAGTTGCTTTTTTTTTAGTGCTGTTTGAAATGTAGTTGCATGGTTTATTTTAAATCTATTTCCAAAATGCATGTTCTGGGTAAAACTTTTGGAGCTGACTTTAGTGGACTAGAAGTGAAGAACTGAGGAAAAATATGGTGGCTTTCATTTTGGTTAATTTTTTTTTCCAGTAAATTAGACAGGAGAATGCTAGTTACACAGGAATTAATATACTGGAAAATCTTAATTTGACAATATTTTATAAGGGAAGATCTTGTGTATGTTAATTTTTTTCATCCTTATATTTTAAAAAATCTTAAAGCAGAAACAGGTATTCAAGAACAGAACATCCTCAGGTGAATTTCAAAAGCATGAAGCATGGTGAAAATATTAAATTTTTTCAAGGTTTGTTGATGTTCTTGAAATTGCTTGGGTAGAGGGAGTATTTTCTCTGTAGAGTCTTGCAGCCTGTGTGGTCTCTGAGATGTATTTGTTTAATTCATTGAATAAAAATAGTTTAAACAGCTTTCTTTATTCCCTCCCTTTTAGCTATTCAAATTCAAAATCCCAAGGACCACAGTTAAACTTGCATATTCCAGATTAAATGTACACATTTGGCTTCTGCAAAACCTTCTCTTTATTTTCAGAAGGAACAAAATTTATTCAAGTTCTCAAAAAATTAATACTCATGATATCTTTTTAATTTATTTCACAAATTATCAGGGAGCTGATGCAGTTGTAGAATATTATTTTCAGCATAATTTTCTATTTTCTGTTATTTTAATTGTCTAGATTATCCATTATTAGTATCAGAAATTAAAACATGTTCTTTAATCTTTTGACTTTGCTTTCAATTTTAACACAACAGTGGAAGATACTGGAATTATTTGGACTTCCGCAACTGGAGAAGGATATCTAGCAGAACTAGAAATTCTTTTACAACTAAAGCCAAATATCCTCCACAGTTATAGGTGCTGGGTTTTTTTTTCAGAACGAGTGGACTGGAATTTCAGAAATGATGCAGTAGATCATGTTACACTCATCTGCCATTTTTACTTATGCTAAAAATAATTGTGAATTTTAGAAAGATCTGTTTCAGAAGACTGATCTCATTTATTTTGCAAGGGATAATTCCTGTACAATTCCTTTACCAGAGATTATACTCTTGAACTTCTGCAGAGCCTCAAGATCCAAGATGTGTACTTTAAGGACTGTTCTCATTATTTTCATTTGTGAAGAGAGCTGTACCCAGTGTCATGGTTTCACAGAATGTTTTTAAAAACTTCTTAATCATTTAAAATCCTAACAATTTGTACTGCTCTTTTGTTCCTGTTATCTTAGATTAGGAACCCAAATTCTGCCTCTCTGAAGACCCAAATTCCTTTGGGTCATCTATCCCAATTTGATTCCTAGCAGGTTCTTCTTACATGGGTCCCACATCCTTACAGCAACTTGCCAATGCTAGTTTTTTATTTCCTGACATCTAATGTGTAGAAGAAATATTAGTAATTGTCATGAGAACAATTCATATATCTGTGCCAATTAATTCAACAGTAAGGATTACGTTAATCTCTTTCACTTAATGAAAGAGTAAGTTTGGTCTGAAGTTCATCAGCATAATTGCCACATAGCTAGATCAAGAAAAATGGTCTAAACTGGCACATGAACAGAATAGACTATTTTCATACTTTGAAGTGTTACCCAACACATACTGTCCATTGCTGGAATATCTGTACCCACAAATGGGACAAGTCATGTGTCAGTGTTCACTGGGTCTTTGCATATTCTGAATCTTACTCTGGCCATGGTGCTGCATTCTGTCTTTGCAGAGGATGTGATTTTTACAACATGTTATGAAGTTTTTCTGGACTGAAATCTGTTTGCACTGCTTAAATAGAAAAATCTTGTCTTGAAGAAATCTCCACTGTGTTCGCCACAATAATGTGCATCTTCAGAGATAAAGAACCCTCACTAAAAATGTGAAGAGCAAGTTCTATCTGCTACATGCATGCTTGCCCTCCTGAAGAGTAATGTTTATATTCAAGCTTATGTTTCTCATTTTCAAAGTGTGTGTTAGTATAACTGCAAGTATTTCACACTTTGAACCATAGTAACACGCTTCTATTCCATGTCTTGGCACACTGGCATTGACTACAAACTTGTGTGTAAGAGTCTAAGATTTTTCAATCTATTGCTTTCAGTTCCAAACACAAAATATTTTTTAATTTTTCTATCATAAAAGCACACAATGCATAATAAATATATCAATGCATCATGTGATCTATCCTTGTATCCAATCTTTAAAGCAGGAGTTGGTATCTTGCTGAAAAATAAGCTATAGCTTAGCTTTCTGCGTTTACTGAAGAAATCACTGTGTTGTGCAGGAGGTGACATTAGATGACTATAATAGTCCCTTGTGTACTTAAAAATCTATGAATCTAAAAATATGCAGATATAAATACTACATACACATACGTATGTAAATAATTTGCAATATTTTTCCACCGAGGAAAGAAATGAAGAAACAATTACACATAAGAGATACTTGTGATGTTGTGTAACAGATCACCAAGATACCATGACATTCATAATGTTCCCAGTGTGACAGAGTAATAAATGACTGTTGTAATTATTAAACAGATAAAATGAACAGAACAAATAAAAAGATACTTAAAATAAGCAGTGCTTCTTGTTCATGTTAAAAGAAATTTTATCTGAGGAAATCACAAAGCTGTGGTTTTTATTTTTTTCAACTAACCAGTTTGATGCACATTATGGAAATCTTTGTTTCACAAAAACCTTCATTGTGAGCAGATCACATGATACGTTAGAACTGTGGACTAATTTAATATTGTAAACCCTGTGTTCCTTAAGGGGGAAAAATGCCTTTTATTTTAACAAGGGACAGAAAGCTAGTCAGAAATAGACTTTGAAATTTGGTTTCTCATGCAACTTTGCATGTACTTGAGAATTTGATTCTTCAGGATTTTCACAGGAGAGGTATTCTTCAGCATTCATTTTTGCCTCATGATTTTTATACATTAATAACTGTAGCTAACAAAAAGACCATTCTTGTAAATGCAATCCATTTAGGATCTTTACATTATCCATAGATACTGATGGAATATAAGCCAAGTATTTTAGAGTAAGATTTTTCCTTATAAATTTCTGCAGTTTGAGGATGCTGTTCTTTGCGTTTGGTGACCTAGTTCAGCAATGTCTCTGCCTTCTGGAGAGAGCAATAGATTTTCTTAATTGTGGCATATGGGGCTTCAGAGTGTGCCTTTTGACACATCATCTGGTAACTTGATACCCTGTCGAGGCTCTGGAGCATGCTGCAGCTGCAGCAGTATCAGGAGCACCTGAATAAGCAGGCTGCAGGATGTGGTGGTGAGCATTCATCCTATGAAATAAAAATGTTTCCTCTCTGCCACACTGAGGTGGATGGTTGGACTACAAGACTCAAACAAGAGGAAGAAACTGGGAGTAAAATCCTGCAATAATTTCTTAATGAGGTGTTTTTGGTTTTTTTTCCTGCAGTTGGAAGTTTGCCAATGTCTTTAGCCCTCTGTTACAGATGAAACCAGACATCAATATTACTATATCCATCTCCATCCTATTATTATTATTATTATTACTACTATTAATATTATTATTAGCACCAGAAAAGTTGTTCTGTTTCAAATAATTTTATCCTCTAATCAAACTTCTCAAAAAAAAAATATGCACAAATGAAACTAAACTCTGAAAATAATCCTTTAGAAGCAATTTATGATTGCTGCCCATAAGATTTCTAAATTTCAAGTCATAAACCTTTTCAGAAGTTTCATAAGTTGGTTGCTTATGATCTTGGATGCTCCCTAAAGCTGGGAGTTAGGAGCTGTGGTTCCCATTCTTGAAGGTGTTCAAGATCTTCTAACTAATGGGAGTCAGTCAGTTAATCAGTGGATTTGAGAGAAAATCAGTTGTGCTTGAATCTTTACATTTTAAATTGAAATTGATACAACTCCTCAGATCTTTAAATGATGTGTCTAGGACATGTTATGAAGTTTCTCAGTAAAAGATTGTCTTTTTCTTTTTCTTTTTATCTGCTGTAGACACAGTTTAGCCTGAAACTGATGATTTTGAAGGGATTAAATTTGAGTCATGTGAATACTACCCTGCCAGCATCTGTCCCTACATCTAAACCATCTAAACCAGCATGTGTAGCTCCCATGGACTCACCAGGATTTACTAATTCTTGCCCACAGACAAAATGTAGCCTTGATGATCAAATGCCTCTCATGCTTTGTCTTACATGTATGTTTTTTCATGTATATTCATGCTTATTAAATTTTCTGAGTGCCTAATTTATAGATTTGTCCTTGTTTAGGACATTCAAAGTGTCTGGTGTTTTAGTTCATTTTCCTTTGTTTCATGTCAAACAATTTCGGTTCATTAAAAGGAGAAGGTAAGATTTTTCAAAAGCACCTGCAAGGACCTTAATTATGATTCTTGTTTCAAATAATGTATTAGATCAAAGACTGAGGTTCATCTTGTCTATCTTTTCTGTCCCTAAGTTACTCAGGAAGGTCAGAACTAATTGGATACAATCCTTCTACAGTCAGTGAAGAAAGATATGAAGTTCTGGACAATCTAAAGATAGGCAGAATGAATCATAAAACATTAAATGCCATCTATCTTAAATACCTATTTTAGGCTGGAAAGAATAGAAATCTCTCTTCACTGGTTATGGAAGAAGCCTTACAACCCAGCTAGGACGACTAGTTTTTAAATGGCTGAAGTTAGAAAAGATGAATTACATAATATATCTGGGACCTGTTTGGAAACATATAAGGGAAAAAACAAACAAAAACCAATCGACATTTTTCCTAAATAATTTTGTTTTCATTCAGTCATATTTTTATATTCTACCTCTGCATATTGCAGGAGTCTTTGGACTTAATCAGTTACATTAAAGTGGCAGGCAGTCCAGCTTTTCTCAGACATATTTACTGAACAAAAGGGGGCCTCTGGAACTTTCTATAGGACAGTTAGTTGTTTTTTTAAAAAAATTCAGAACTAGATAACTGAAGAAATAAAGAAGGCAAGCAATGTTCCAAATGGTGCAAAAATGGCTGTATGAAACATTATGCTTCCATTTAGAGGATAAAATTCTAAGTTTTGTCTTGAACACCAAAGAGATTTAATTATTTTTTATTATGATACTCAGTATCTAAGCACCTGGGAAGTGTTAGGCTTTAGATCAGATGAGTGTATTTTTGTGCTTGGTCTGAAGCACACTGATTCAAAATGTTGCATTTAAGTTTCAGAGCTCTTCATTTCAATGGAGCAAAGCAGTTCTGGGGGAACAGCAAGAACTTCAGCTAAAAGCTGTGAGTTCCCCATGTGCAAGAGACTGAGAGTAAAGATGCATGTGTGCTGCTGGATGACCACTCAGGGTCTGTGGCCCCCAGATGGCCCCAGATGGGGCAAAGCCAAAGTGCAAAGAAGTGTTTGCTATAGAACATGTGCATCTAGATTTGCTGAGTCTGAACATAGATTGAAAATCAGAAGAAAGTTCACATGTTAAAACAGGACTTTGACAGCTTTTCAGCCCAAGTACTGATGGGAAAAGCCTCAGTAGTTTAAAAATAGTAATCTGATCCATTTAACAAAAGGCTTGTACCACATAAGTATCTGCTGACCCAGGAGGTATCTTCCTCTCTTATCTATTTCCTATACCTCTCTCAGCTGAACTTACATATGTGTCAGCTGTTTACCCTCCTAGCATTTTATTGTTTGTTTCCATAATTTTCTTCCTCGATATTTCTATTTTTAGTCTAACTTTATATTTTTAGAATATTGATCTTGTCCCATGAGGGAGATAGAGATGTGTTTGAATCATGGAAACACTTTTTTAGTGTTCTTAGTTTTATTAATTTTCCTGGTCATTGCCTTGTATTTGAATTAGAGAAATATTTTCATTAGAGAAAGATCCAGAACAGTTTTAAACACAAAACTGAAAAATGTCAAGAAACACTCTCCCATCCCTGAAAACAGGCTAAAGTACAGCTTATGAAAAAGTCTGAATAGTGGGGTGATGACAGAAATCTACAGAAACTGACTCGTCTAGGAGCTGTTTAAAAGATCTTTATCAGATATGTGCGTCCTTACAGCTGGAAATCACTAGGTCCCATCCTAACAGAGCAAACATTATTTTTCAAGAATTCACATGAGGTATCAAATGGCGTGTCTTATGTGGCTGCCATCTTTAATTTGAATTAGTATAATTTAATTGTAATTAAACTGTGATAAATTAATGCAACTTGAAGAACTGAATTAGCTCTCTAGAAAATAGCTAATTTGTCTGTATTGAAAGATTGTCATTGCATTTGCAATAATGGCTAACCCTTAAGGGGTGTCAGAGCTTTAGGGAAAAACATTACTTTTAGAACAGTGCATGTTTCTCAGCAAAACCTTTTCTCTCACCAAGACTAAAAGGCTACCTTTCTGCATGTCTCTCTCTCTCTCACATAATTTTTTTAAGAATGCGAATAATATCAAATGAACGTATTAAATACTTTTGGCAGACTAACAGCAGGCTGCTTGTTGACCTTTCACCTCATATTGATTTATCCTTCATTCATTTTTCTTGGTGATTTCTACTTTTCCTTCATGCCCTATAGTTAGTAATAGGGAAATTCATGTCATTCCTGCTGAAACACACACTGTTAGTACTCGACAGCAAAGAATACATTGCAAGAGATTTCATTTCATTTCAGGACTTCGTTGGTTCAGGATTCTCCCATGAAGCAGAAGCTCTTGCCAGTTCCCCACAGGAATATACACTCCTCAGTTCCTCCTTTTGACAGATAAGTTTCTTGGAGGATATCTTTGACCTAAAGAAACACAAAAATATGCTCCCAAGTTGCTAAACATTCCAGAAAGCTTCTTGACTAGATAGCAAGGATTTTCCTGTCTAATCAGCTGGAAGGGCTCAGCATAAAAAGAAGCATCACTTCATATTATCTAAATATCTTAATAGGATTTGTACTTAAATGGGTCTCTGGAGAGGGCACTTTCCTGATGTGTGAGAGCAGTGTATGTGAGAGTGCCCTGCCTCCAGTGCTCATGGGCATCCTCTGGAAATGGGATGTGCCCAGCGTGCCCCAGGGCAACCTCCTGCTTTCAGAGGGTGCTGCAGAGTACCCAGATGTCATGGGCTGCACCAAAGGGATGTGAACCTCTTCCTCCCCTGTTCACTGCCCCAGATTTTTTGCAGGGAAGAACACAAAGTCATGTCTTTACTGTTAAATAAGCAAAACCTCTCTGGTTTCCTCCTTGCCGTTGTAAGCTTTTTTAAAGAGGTATGAATAACAGTTACAACAAAAAAAGTCTCCCCACTGTCAGCCTACAAAAGTACTTTGAAAAAATACATTAATTTTCTGCCTTTCTAGTGTGATCCCAACTTTTAATTGTGGATACATGTAAAGTAGTTTCTTATCAAAAGGGGCTTGTCTTTTAATCCTCATTGCTAGCTCCAACTGGTTTGCTACTTACATTCTGAGTTTCCCAACTCCCTGGTTTAATAACAGAGGAAAATCTTCCCTCCATATTAAGTTCAATTGTGTTCCTAACTGCTATCTAGCCCTGGATGTATCTTGCAAAAGGAACTTCCTGTCTATATTGAGCAGCCTGTTTACCTGGTTAGTACAACTCAGGAAAGGTTTTGATGTACCTCAGAAGGAAGAAGCAGAGATGATGATGATGATGATAATAATAATAATAATAATAATAATAAAAAATTAGAAGAGAGCTGTTAAACTTTAAATATGATTTTACATGAATATGAAAAATCTGCGATGTATAGAGAAATTCAAATTGCCGTCCACTTTTATTTGAAGTGTAGATACTAAAACCTGAGGTGATTTAATTTTTTTAAGTGGTCATAGTTATGTTTTGTTTGACAGACCCAAGCTGATTAGGGTTTACAAAACTTGGAAAATTGGGGCAAATACATTTTTGAAGGCCCTTGTTTATTAGTAAGGAGAAAATTGGGGCAAATACATTTTTGAAGGCCCTTGTTTATTAGTAAGGAGAAACCCTGGAAACCCTGCAGAGCGAATTACTCCATCTTGCAGGCCATGCTTTCTTCTCACATTGCTAAAGGTCTGAAAGCCCTGATCATTTTACAAAATTGTGCCAAACAAACCGATTTAATAACAGTGTCCTAGCACTTAGCAAATGCCCATCTGAGAGAGTGATTCCAGGTGGCTATTTCTAGATTCATAGTAGTATAATCAGAGTGCAGCAGAATCTATGAACAAACCCTAGGGGGTTTGTTGAGCTGGTGCTACAGCTGATATCTTGGGCCATTTTTTAATTAAGCCAGCTAATTATGCAGAGTAATGATCTCTCCTTCCATGCTTTTTTTCATAATGCAAGCTACACGAGGCCAGTCTGAGACTGCTATCTCGTGATCTATCATAGATTGTGTCTCAGAGCCTGCTAATGTGTATAGAAATCATTAATTTCAAATTAGTGTTATAGTAATTTCATTGTTATTTTTTAATGACAAAACAAAAACAAGAGATAGACAAATTATAGAGCAAGCAAAGGATGGTTCATTGTGAAGATAATTAGTAAAGCCAGCTATGTCCAGTGGTGTGGGGCACAGTAGTTATTTTGCTTGCCAACTGATTTGCATCTAATTCATTGAAACATGAAAAATAATGTTTTTGTTTAAGTGTTCTGGACTGTGGTGCTGGACTGAGCCCTGTCCTACTGCCTTTCTCATCTGGAAGACAAAAACCTCTGATTAAGAGTGACAGACACTTTCAGTGAAGCAGTTTTTTAAATAGCTCTCTTCAGTCAGAGCTGGTATAATTTCAGGGTATTTTATTTCTCCATTCACGGAGTCAGTAAGAACAGGAAGAAATATCAAGTTACACAGCAGCCAAAGAGACAGATCTGTTTACTTGACAGAGTTAATTGATTATGCTGAGTTCACTCCAATGCAGGGTCACTGAATAGTTCTCTTATTGATGAAATGATACTGTCTACTGAGAATATTAACCTTTTTAGCTTTCCACATTAGTGTTTCTATAAGATCTTGCTTCATCATAACATAAATTCCTTGTTCTCAAGATGAATGCAACAAAAAAATTGATTATGTTATATATGTCTAGACCTTCACACATGAATATCGATGCACATGTACACATACCTACATAGCTAGATTCAGAAAACTCTATTGAACATTCTTCTACCTGGACCTGTACAAAGGATTTGATACTGTCCCACATGACATTCTGATCTCTAAACTGGAAAAATATGGATTTGATGGATGGACTACACATTGGATAAAGAACTGGATGGATGGTTGCACCCAAAGAGTTGTGATCAGTGGCTTAGTGTCCAAGTGGAAGTGTGTGATGAGTAGTAATCCTCAAGGGTCAATACTCAGACCACTGCTGTTCAACATCTTTGTCGGCAACAGTGGAATTGAATATACCCTCAGCAAGTTTGCTGATGACACCAAACTGTGTGGTGAAGTCAACACACTGAAGGGGAGGGATGCCATCCAGAGGGACCTTGAGAGGCTTGAGAAGTGGACTTGTGTAAACTGCATGAAATTCAACAAGGCCAAGTGCAAGGTTCTTCACCTCAGTTGAGGAAATCCCATCCACAAATACAGATTGGGAGGGGAAAGGATTGTGGACAGCCCTGAGGAGAAGGACCTGGGGGCTGTGGTGGACCAGAAGCTCAACATGAGCCATCAGTGTGTGCTGGCAGCTCACAGAGCCAACTGAGTCCTGGGCTGCATGAAAAGAAGAACAGACTGTCAGTCAAAGGAGGTGATTCTCCCCTTCTGATCGGCACTTGTGGGACCAGTTCTGGAACCCCCAGCATAAGAAGGACATAAAGCTACAGGAATGTGTCCAGAAGAGAGCCACTAAAATTATCAGAGGGCTGGAGCACCTCCCTATGAAGAGAGGCTGAGGGAGTTGGAGCTGTTCAGCCTGGATAAAAGGAGGCTCTGAGCTGACCTTATAGCAACCTTTCAGTATTTGAAGGGGGCCTACAAGAAAGCTGGGATAGGGCATTTTACATGGACATGGTCCACCTCTGTTAAAATTGCGTATATCCGTTCACACTTTGAATCATTAGGATGAGATCCTCTTGTCTAAGCTCAGCCTTTAACAATTCCAGTTTATACTGGAATTTGTTCTGTAGTGAACACAGAAACGTGGGCAGACCAAGAAGAAAGTCAAGATAATATGTGGGATGAATTGCCCTCTGACACATGCAGAAGGAAATTAATATCTGCTGCTATCTCAGGTGGGGTAAATCTCTCTCAGAAGATGCTGGTGTCTTTCCATTTCATAAGGAAAGTTTGCTGATAATTTAGCAATAAGGCCCATGAAGTGGTTATGTTCACAAAAAGGGGTTTGCGCAGTACAGTCTAAATTCACACACCCTTGTAATTGAGCTTTTTTCCTGTGCTGAGATGCTTTGGGCCTGACACAGAGCAATGAGCAGTTATTCCAGGCAGAGATAATTGTGTGGTTCATCAGAAATATGTATACAGACCTTTTACACAGAAATAAAAGTATGAGGAAAAAACACCTTGTATTTTCTTTCTGAAGCTTGTTTCTTGTTTCAGTTTTAAAATGTTGAACACTTCCAGTAATTATTCCTGAAAGCTGCCCCAGAAAATTTTTATGACTTGTGGACTCTCTCTCAGACTCCTGAAAAATGTCTCCAGGGTCCTGCTGTTCTCTTCTCTTTTCTGCTGTCTTTAACTGGAGAACATATAATTCTATGTTAAAATTATAAATTTAAATTATATAATTTTCTTTTTATTGATTACTTTTGTATGCATTTTTTCCTGATTTTACTTTTGAGTGTCCTTCTTTGTCCCATCTTTATTAAAGGTGTTATAGAGAGGAAAGTTAGAGAGGAATGTTTGTTTCTTAGCGTTACAATGTGGGTATTAGTCAGCTGTGTTCATTCCCAGCCAGACTTTCTGGCTGATGCTCTCAGCATTCTAATTTTACTGTCAGAAACAGGAAAAGAAGAGTTAAAAAAAGCGAAAAGGTGAATGTAATGGAGGTGGCTGGCATATCTGGGCTTTGACCTCTTGCAGTGGGGTCCTTTTGAAACTCACGACCATTATCATGCCACAGGAGTTAGAAACTCAATATCACATTTTTAGCAGCAGTGCTGCATGTCACACATGTACTGCACTGTGTTGTGATTATTCTCCTCTCCTTGCAAACAGATCTACTTGCTGCTGTGTGTTTACCCTTTGTCATTATGCTACACTGTGCATATTTAATTGGGTAGGCACACTTCCATCCTTCATGAGTGCAAGGCATGTCTTTGGCAAAGCACAGTTTTTGCTGCCTGCATTGGAAAGTGCATCAGATTTGAGGCCAAAATCCCTGGGGAGAATGAGCAGAAGCAGCCTCGTATTCTTTCCCGGAGATTCTAGCCATGTGACAAGAAGAGCTCTGAGATGACGAGTGAGTACCAAGAACTGATTTCAGTTGCTTAATCTCCTCAGCCCCAGGCAGATTTCTCATTGAGAGTATGCCTTGGAGTTACTTTTGGCTAGTCTGTAAGCAGCTGCTTATATATATGGATAGGGACTTTCTTCTTGGCCCAACAGGGGAGCATGCTAGAGCAATTGGTGGTGTAAGCTGTACAACAATCAGGAAAGGAGGCTGAAGGACTGTAGAGAAACTATACATCTGTACAGGTTTTCTGTACTCTTTTTCTTACCTCTCACCTTGACTGCAAGGATTTTCTCTCTGTCCAATGTCAAAGGTGGTAAATTCAGTGTCAAAACCCAAATTCCTGAGGCAGAAGGTGGTGGTTGCCAAAAATTATCCACCAGAAAACACACTCAGGATCAGTAGAGAACAGAACTATTAAGACTATTTTAAACTTTTATTCTATTTGCAAATTATTGACCAAGAAGAACTAGATTGAACCACTTTAGCAAGTCCAGAATTATCAGGAATATGTTGTGGCAAAAATAACCCTTACAAAGCTCTGTCTAGCTGAAATTGTCCTAGAGAGAAACTAATACACAGTAAATAGCTCAATATATTATATTTGACAGTATAATCAAGTCCTAATGTTTTTCTGTATATGATGGGTCAATTCTGTATGATGCTGCCTTGTTCACAAATATAGTTTGGTAACCCCCTGGTCTCCGATCGTGTAGGGTAGGTGCAGCTGCTTGAAATGGACAAAATGCTAATGACATTAGTTGTGTGCATAGGAAAATCGGTGTACTGCATTTCAATAGAGTGCTGTACGTATTTAAATCTACCAGAAGTACTCATTGGGTGGCTGTCGTTTTCCCATCTTGCAAAAAAAAGCATTAGTGAAATGTCACTTTGTGTTAAGATCATCGGTGGCCTTTGTTATGTACATTCTTCCATGTTTCTGCACAAAGATGGTGAAGCACACTGGAATCATAGCTTTAGAGATTGATCTCTCTTCATGTCTGATATTAACTTACATTGTCAGGGCCAGGGTGGCTGGGAAAGAGGTGGCCTGAAATGGTGTTTATTCACTGAACCTTGAGGTAGAACTTTAGCAAATGGCTGAGCTGCTTTGAGTTGCTGAAATGACTGCAGTTTTGGTGCCTTTTTAGGGTCTGCAATGATAAGAGCAGATCTCCAAGGAGTTGAATGTCTGAGTGATCTAAAACCAGGGCAGTCAAGCTGAAGAGGATGTGTGCACTAACCTGTTTGCACTGAATAGTCTCCATAAATAATTTACAACTATGACTGCTAGCTATTATTACAAAAATACCGGATTGCATTTTGACACATGCAGCCAGCTTGTAAGTCAATAGATACATTTCACCCAGTGTATATAGACCACGGTTTCAGACATCCATCCATGTGTGTTTTACAGCAATGCAATCTACCATTCCAAAACAAGGCTGAGAAGACCTTTCGAAATACATTTTAAAAACCAGAAGTGATCAGACTGCTGGATCTTTTTGTTCCATTGGCTCTTAATAGGGTTCTGTCCCCTCCCTGCACACAACTTTCAGTTTTAAACAGTTCTGATGTTTTATTTAAGGGTCCTACTCTGTAGCCAGTGTTGTGGAGTCACACAGGATCTACTGCAAGATTTCAGGAAAGAAAAAAATTAAAGGATGCATGCCTGGCATTTTCTTTACCCTGTTTTCCTTTGAGACTTGTTTGAGTCACCAATAAAGTATTTCATTATAGTTTGATTTAACCAAAAGGAGCATCAGTGAGGTTTGCCTCAGTCTTAGGGTTAGCAGGGCAGGGGAAATAACAGAAAAGTACAGTTTCCTGTAACAGTCACATGAAAAGATGCATAACAGGGTATTAATTAAGCTCAACAAAATAGGAACCAGGGAAGTATTTTTTTGTAACCTAATAAAAATCTCCAGTGCCTTAGGTATTAGTCTACTTAACATATACTTGGGTTTGTAAAGAAAATTATCTTCCTTAGACTGTATTCTGTAGGACAGGAAAAATGCAATTTATTATAATTTCTTTATAAGCATAAGAAAATAATTCATATGTTTTCAACATGTAATTTTATGTAAGTTAAAGGATCACATGTACATGGATTTGAAAAGTATTTTCATATTCATACATTTTCCATTAATGGGAGCATTTTTCTTTCTTCTTTCCTTATTACCTGTCTGCTCCTCTGTTGTGTCATGTTGTTGTACAGCAAAACATAGAAGTGGGAGCCTGGGCAGGTGGGATGGAAGAGAAGATAGTGTTGGGAAAAGTAAGCTAGAAAATTTCCCCATTTTATTGTGTTTCCATGAAGAACACATTCAATCTGGATACAGTGTGAAGCAGCAATTGTTCACAAAGGAAATGTCCACAACAAGCTAGATGGGCTGTTAACTGAGTATCAGTCACATGGGTAGATTTTAACAGCAGGTCACAATGCCATAGATTCAAAGTTCTTCATGCCCACTCCCTCTCTCATCTCAAGCATTTAATACATCCTGTGTGGGTTGACTCTGCCATGTGGGTAGACAGTCTTGGCTTCACTGCTGATCACCACCCTGGCTTCTGTTTCATAGAATCACAGATCTATGAAATTTTTAGGGTTGGAAAGGACCTTTAAGATCACCTATTTCCAACCCCCCTGCCATGGACAGGGACATCTCTCACCAGATCAGGTTGCTCAGAGCCCTGTCCAGCCTGGCCTTAAAAATTTCCAGAGATGGGGTTTCTACCACCTCTCTGGGCAACCTGTTCCAGTGTCTCACCACCCTTCTGGTGAAGAACTTCTTGCTGACTTCGAATCTAAATCTGCCCTCCTCTAGTTTGAATCCATTCCCCATGACCTATCACTACCTGACATGCTAAACAGTCCCTCACCAGCTTTCTTGTAGCCCCCTTCAGATACTGGAAGGCTGCAATAAGGTCTCCTTGGAGCCTTCTCTTCTCCAGACTGAATAACCCCAACTCTCTCAGTCTCTGACCATCTTCATGGTGCTTCAGCCCTCTGATCATCCTCGTGGCTCTTCCCTGGATATGCTCCAGTACGTCCATGTCCCTCCCATAAAAGTGGCTCCAGAACTGGACACAATACTCCAGGTGGGGTCTCATAAGAGCAGAGTAGAGGGGGAGAGAACAGAATAGAGTGGGAGGTTAATAGGTTATGAAAAGACACGTGTAGAATAATTGAACATACATGTTTTATAATTTACTTCTTGTATGTCAAATTATATAGACAATGTCTGATTGATTTGAAAGATTACTTGACTATTGAACCATATCCACAGTTTCATGAAGGCAGCTGTTCCCTGGAATAACAAGTTGGGGGCAGGAGATACCTGAAAACACTCTTCAGAACACCCCGATATTCACACTGGATGAAAATTAAGAAATTATTTCACTCTGCCATGTGTATTCCACTGCTTTCTCCAGACTTACCCTGATTATTTTATCTATCTTTTTTGCATAGGTATCTAGACCCCACTCCATTTGAAGTCCCAAACCCGGGATTTAGCAATCTGAGGCCTGGTTTTCACTTCTGCCCAGATCCCTTTGCATGGTCAAGGTAATATAAATGACAACCAGAGCTATAGTAAAGAGTACTGTTAACTTTTGGAAGTAAGGCAGCATTTCCAATCATGCTTTTATGTCTAAGTGACCATAGGACCAGTGTGAAAAAAATCCAAAGCCTTGCTCATGAATTCCTAGTCTGGTGCACTTCAGTAGCTACACTTAGATGAGATTAAGCTAGTATAATTCTCTGCAGCTGCTCAGAAGCGAGAACTATGACAAGAAAAGCACCTTCTATAGGAGATTAAAATGTAAAAGTAGAATTTGCTCTATCCCTTTTGTCAAAGTGAGACTTCATTCCTACATTGTGGCATGCAAATAAATTGCAGAAGTGTTTTCTTATTCTAACAATGAAATTAATCTGGTTTTTTGTGTTGGGGTTTTTTTTTGTTTTTTGCTTGTTTCTTTGTTTTTTTTCCTAAAGAGTGTATGGTGGTGTACAGAAGAGTAATTTAAACTAGTTAACGTACTCTACTAAGTTTGGGTAACACAAATTTCTTTTTTTTTCTTGGAATGAAAAACTGTACTAGATATATTGGATAAATGCTTGCAAATAACAATGTATAAGGAACACAACTGAGGAAAACAAAGGAAAACAAATCTTTCTGTGTATTAAAACTCTACTATTACCACTCCAACCTGGCCAGAGACTTATGAGTATTTGAAATTTGACCTGCATGCATCCTAAGTTTACTATTGCTCTTCAGGGCTGAGGAGAGGATTTTATAGAAGAAGAGATTCAGTACAAGACTCTTTTACAGTGTCATTATTTGCATATTTAAAACTGGTCTCCTGAATCAACTTTGCAGCCTCACAGTTCCAAATTGAAACAGCATTGCTTGGCTCTAAATAAAATTGCACAATGCTATAAAGACCAGAGTGTACAGTATCTCATTTGCTTTTGGCATTTGAATTGCCTTTTTCAAGTCTAGCCTTTGGCACAAGTAGGCTGGAAGGGGTTCAATAACCTATAATAATCAGGAAATCATTCAGGTTCCTTGATTCTCTCTGATTGGCATAACAAGGCTCTGTATCTGGCAGAGATCCAAACCTAATTGGTATAAGAATGGATCACAGACAAGACCGTGGTCCTCCATAGGCATGCGTGATGGATAACTACTGGTGCAACATTTTCAGTCATCAATCTTTAGAGGAAAAAGACTGTGATAGCTGGATAAAACCTGTCCTGCATCAGCAAAAATGACCACATGCTAAGGATGGGGAGAAGGATTTATTCCGTAATCTGAGAGCATTTTTCTGATTTCTGATTAACTGTAGCTTAGTTTGAAACTCAGTCCAGTACATGAACAATAAAATGAAGAAAACTTTGAAGTATGGTTTTTTTTTCATTTACTGTGTGAAGGAAAAAAAAACAGAGCTCACCCTACTTGTTATAACTGATGCACGATAGGGAGAACTTGATGATAAACTTTTACTATATTTCAGAGGCAATATCCCAAATATTATTAGTCTTCTGAATAAAATATGTTGTCTTCCCAAAGGTCTTTTATCTATATTTCTTATTATTTTACCTAGAGTGCTCATTTTTACTTCAGTGTGTGAACACAAAGAGATTTTTTTTTCTTTAAAGAGCATTTTTTAACTCCTTCTTATCCACCCATGAAGAAAAAAACCAAAACCCTTCATACCACATGGTGAACACATGTTGTGTGGTTGACTTTGGAGACACAAAGTAGGCACATCAAACTTCAGTGCTTTGTCAGTGAAGTGTGAGTGCAGAAATTTATAAGGAATAAGTTCATATTTAAAAATAGATGTAATCTAATACACTATTTTGAATGCTGTCACATAACCCAAAATTACGTTAATATGAGTTTTGCATACAGATGCAAGAATAGCTCCTTTACTGGTGCAGGGCAGTTTTCACTTCCAATACACAAGCATATACAGTAACTTTTGACCTAAATGTTTTTTCTTTATTATATCATCATTACTATTATTATTCTTCAGTGAACAGACAATGTCTCTTGGGAGATGTTCTAGTATACTTGTCAAGAAGTGGCTGGACATGAAGATAATTCTCAGCTTATTACTGTCATGAGATGCCAAAACTCAGAGACACAGATAATAGAAAAGGTCATCTAGAGAATTATTTTTCTCCAGATTAGGACTAGAGTCACTTTCACTCTGTCACTATAAAAGTTTTGGGGTATGGAACTGTAAAAACCATTATAATTGTATTTTTGACATTATAGAGCCTAGCCTTCCTATTATAGGTGTTTATAACTTCTGAAACATGTACTTATATAATACATACATAAATATATACATTATAAAATAATGTAGTTATTTTAAGTTATACATACAGGGATCTGATTGTGCACTACTTATAATAGCAGTCCTTCCATTCAAATAAACTGTGTCAACTCTAAAGTTAGCATGTGGAGCAGACACGATTTTATAGGGAAAAATTATTCCAGAGCCAAAAAATGCAACATGCAACAGTTGACCTGATCATTATTTGTGTAATGGCTTCCATTGAAAACTAAAATACATGACCACATTACATTATGACCACATGGCATTATGCTGTAAAATGAACACATTCATGATGTCACATGACTGTGAGTCTAGTCCCAAATCCCTGTCAGTCTGTGATTATATGCCCCATGGGAGAACTTTTGAGAACCTTCAGTCCATGCTTTTCAGTTCAGATCTGATATGCAGTTAGAGTAGGGTTTGGCCTGATAATCGAACTGATTAAATTATTTGCTGCTAAGAAAGGAAAGCCTGCTATGTCCCATACTCCACCATGAGCCATAGGTTCCTCTCCTCTCCTCTCCTCTCCTCTCCTCTCCTCTCCTCTCCTCTCCTCTCCTCTCCTCTCCTCTCCTCTCCTCTCCTCTCCTCTCCTCTCCTCTCCTCTCCTCTCCTCTCCTCTCCTCTCCTCTCCTCTCCTCTCCTCTCCTCTCCTCTCCTCTCCTCTCCTCTCCTCTCCTCTCCTCTCCTCTCCTCTCCTCTCCTCTCCTCTCCTCTCCTCTCCTCTCCTCTCCTCTCCTCTCCTCTCCTCTCCTCTCCTCTCCTCTCCTCTCCTCTCCTCTCCTCTCCTCTCCTCTCCTCTCCTCTCCTCTCCTCTCCTCTCCTCTCCTCTCCTCTCCTCTCCTCTCCTCTCCTCTCTTTTTAGGATTGGACTAGTTATCATGTGACTGCAGTGTGAGTCAATTTAGGAGTCTGACTCATGTGCTGGTCTTTACATGAGATTATTAAATGTCTTCAGCATAAACTGATTTCTCTAGAAATCCTTCCCTTCATTTTGACCATAAAAGGAATGTAGGGTAAGATGTAATGCAGATCGTTAATACAACATCTGCACTCTGTGTTCAAAGATGAATGATTTGGATTCTGCCCTATCATGACCAACTGGAGAATTATTGCAAATTATTTTTATTACATACCTATCTCAGCAAATTCCTCCTCTTTTTACTTTAGTATGTCTTTAAAAGTCAAAGAGAATACTGATGTTATGTCTCGTTGGACTGGTTAGGATTGTCAACAGTGATGGAGGAGGTTTTGCAAATAAGCAATACTTGCTTGCCAACCCTAAACTGAAGCTATGGTAAGACATTCAAAAGGAGAGGAAATGTCTCCTTTCAGATAGATGTTGTCTGTTAAGTGCAAAATCTAATAATAGAAAAGGGGTGGGGACTTCAGAATGCTATTGAGAACACAAGAAACAATAGTTACAAGAAATAGAAGTGAGGAATCTGATCAAGAGATAGAAAACTAAGGAGGATAAAATTCAAGGAAGAACAACATTTTTTAGTACCTGTAAATTTTTGATGCTTCTTCTCTTTAAGAGGAATCAGGCAGAGGAGAATGGAGGAAAAATTCAGGAACCTGCTATAGGAGACTGCACACTGGACATCCTGTGACTGTGTAGATAAACAAGAATTCAAAGACTGTGGTATCTGGAGTGAGATAAACAGAATACAGGATCCTGGATTCCCAAGAGCAGTGGAAAACCACACTATGTTTACCTGTCTTTTCCTTTCTGTGATGTCTAACAATTTTGATGAATTTTAATCAAAGTTTAATTTGAAGACTACTTTCTTGAATACCCAGTCAAGTTCAAGACTCAGATTCCTAGAAAATCTGTATTCTTTCACTGTGGTGCTTACACAGCTTCTACTTCTTAGATGTAAAGCTTAGGAGATATTATAGGACCAAATCTACTGAAAGCAATTAGTTAAAAAGAGCATGAAGTTAGAGAAGATGAAGGACTTTAAGGATTAGAGGTAAAAAGGAGAAAGCAAGAAAGAAAAATTTCACAGAATCACAGAATGTTTAGGTTGGAAGAGACCTCCAAGATCATCCAGTCCAACCTTTGGCTAATACCCTAAGCTAACTGCTAAACCATGTCCTTAAGGACCAGGTCCAAATGCCTTTTAAAAGCCTCCAGGGATGGTGACTCCACCACTGTCCTGGGTAGGCCATTCCAATGCCTGACAACCCTCAGTGAAAAAATGTTTCCTAACATCCTTCCCAAACCTCCCCTGGTGCAGCTTCCATCCATTCCCTCTGGTCCTATCACAGTTCACTAAGGAGAAGAGGCTTTTTCCCTCCTCGCTCCAACCTCCCTTGAGGTGCTTGAAGAGATCCATAAGGTCTCCTCTCAGCCTCCTCTTCCCCAGACTGAACACCCCCAGCTCCCTCAGCTGCTCCTCACAGGACTTGTGCTCCAGGCCCTTCATGAGCTTTGTTGCCCTTCTCTGGACATGCTCCAACACTTCTGTGTCCCTCTTATAGTGAGGTGCCCAGAACTGAACACAGCATTCAAGATGCAGCCTCACCAGAGCTGAGTACAGAGGGATGATCACCTCCCTATTCCTGCTGGACACTGAGTTCCTAATACAAGCCAGAATGCCATTGGCCTTCTTGGCCACCTGCGAATTTTCCCTACTTTTGAAGTGAGAGGAACAAGGAAAAACAGTAAAGTGGGAAGAGGTTAGGAAGAAAGAAAGTGTGACCTAACACTGATGTTCTCTAAAAGGATTAGTGTGACCCATGCAGAAGTGACAAACCGTTCTGTACCATAGAGGTGACTTCTGGCAAATGTACAGAGCAGTCCAAGGATCATGGAGAAATAATGGCCTGCTTGGAGATGGTGAATTAGAAGGAGAAAAAAACCCAAAGATGTAATGAGAAAAGACTTTACATGGTAATGTTTTTTATCCATAGGCATTCAGCAGTGTGGGGACAGGAGTACAGGAAGTGAATATTAGGCAAGATGTACATTATATGGAGTTTCCCTTATGAAGATGAAACCAGTTCTATTGGTCTCTTGAAACAGACTATAGAATTTAATAGAAAACAATATTCCTCCAACTGCATTTTGATGGATATTTCATATGAAATATATAAAGCTTATTATTTGCGATTAGCGTTCTTTTCCTATAAATTTCTCTATAATCCATTTAGTCTAATCCTAAATTCCACAACATTTTTCCTTGAAAGATCACTAAAGCAACTTCAGTAAAGAGACACATGCAAACATTGCATTTACTGCTCTCCTGTCCTCAGCTGGGCTAATCTCTTAGGTCTGTTACATGAATAATATTTTGCATGTTGCTTATTTATATGGTTTACTGCATGATCTGTTTCCTGCTTTCATGAAATGTAGCCTAGTTGCATGAATTTGCCAAATGCCATCTGAAAATGAAATATATAGCATTACTTACTCCATTCAGAAATGGATTTAAAATGGAGGAGTCAAGGGCATAATAAAATAAATGACAGAAATAAATGTATCCTATTTAATGTGATCAACAACACAGTGCTTCTTAGGTATTTTTGTCAGAATAACAATTCTTTTTTCTGCTCTTCTCTAAGTAGACCTATCTAAGACAGTGACTCTGATACATAATAATATTTAAGTGGGGTTTATTCTATTGACTTTTTAAAACAATTCTTAATATTGCTTATAAAATTCTGCCAGAAAGTACTCATTTTAATCATCAGTCAGCATTTTTATTATATTATAATCCTTAATTGATTGACGTTTAATCACAGTCTTTGCATTTTACTATCTCTTGTCTCATAAGAGGCAATTTTCTCTTTACTGTAGTTTAACAGCTGATGAAAAAGATTTAAGGAAATCTATAAACTTAAGATTGGTTAATGGTCCCTTATAAAAGAATATTACACTTCTAGGATCCATTGCACAGATGTGATACTCAATTGTAGAAATGTGCATGGGGTTTATTAAATTACAGCACAAATCTTCAGTCTCCTGAATTATTGTTCATGTTGGTATTGTTAGGCAAATGGGGAGACACATTATTGCTTCCAGTTGTTCGCATTACTGTGGTGTAGTACAGTCAGAGACAGCTGGCACATTGCTCTAGGCAAATGTAGAGCTAGAGCAGCTGCAGAGTTCTGGGCCCCAAGTGAAGGTCCAGCACCGCTGAGTCAGTACTGGGTGGCTCATCAAAAGATGTCCAGAAATTAAAAGAGAAAGTTGCTTGTTCCTCAGTTAGCTTGCTGCATTTTGTGCAACTGATTAACGTGGCCGTTTTGTGTTTTGTATGGAAACCAGTGAGCAAGCAAAAAACAATAGCAAACCCATTTGTCCTCGCTGAATTACAGGGGGTAAACTGCAAATATTATCAGCTTTACTGTTTAAAGCACAGAAGAAGATGATGAGTTCTCAGCTGTAGCATGAAGAGTTAATGTGTTCACAAACTTTGAGTTCTACTGAATGATGCTTAAAAGCTAACATGCAAGTATAGGTTGCCTCTGGCCACAAGACAAAGTTATGTTAAAACCAAAGATTCTAATATTTAGATTATATTAAATTAATATAATAATAATACAATAATAATTAATATAATATTAATTTAGATTTAGATTAATATTAGATTGTTCAATAATATTTACATTCTTCATGGGTTTAAAGATCCCAAGATATCAATAAAATGCCTAAAATCATCTACTTTGAATTATTTCATGGACCAGCCTGCCGCCTTTTGTGCAGCACATCCAAATTCCAGCCTAGGAACCTTGATCAAATATTTATTTAGGAAGTCAGTTAAGACTTCCATTGTTCCATATTACTGTAGCTGCATTAGTAATTTGTTAAAATAGTTACGGTTAAAAATATTGACCTTATTTCCTTTGGAGCTGCTGTCAACTCCTGCCTTTGTGTCTCATGGTGGAATGGCAGGAGGTATATGCAACTCTCAGAGTTTTGATCCTTTTCAGGCTATTATCAGGAATGCATTTGTCTTCTAAATCTTCAACTTTAACTTTAAAGGTTACATTCTGGCCGTGCTGCAGACAAGGAGAAAACTGCCATCAGGGCCATTCAGGGCGCTGGATCAGAGGTTTTGCACCTTAGACCCTTGCATTTTCAACCTGGAATTCCTTTTGCTGGGCCACAAAGTAGAGGTGGGAGAGGCCCATGCTCTTACCCCCACTTTCTAAAACAGTGCTTTAATCAATGAGGTGCATACTCTAAATTTAAGCCAGATCTGTTCTCATAAGATGATTACTGCTGAAAGGCAATGTAAACGTGCATGTTCTTAATTTTAAACTGGTTCACGTCTCAGAAGCCGTTTGGTTATTTTGCTACACTCTGTAATTCCATTTAGAAATACGATACCTGATTGCTTTTCTGACTTGGATTATGGCTGTTTGGAAAAAAAGAGGCTTCCCACAAAAACTTGCCAAATCAGATAAGATGCAGCTGACAATGGTGCACTCAAGTAGGGGCAAAGAACAATTAAAATCCTTATTAGAGCTTGGTGTGCCCTTACTTCTATTTAGGATGCAAATTGAAGTGAGTGGTTAGATTCTCTACCTTTTTTTGACAATCAGAACATATAGCAAACTTGCCAATCTTTTTTGTGACGTGCGTCTAGCTAAGTGATTGAAAATTGTTTATTTGACTGATGGCCTTGAAGTTATGTCTGTGCTCTGGATGCTCTGAGAACAGGCCTTTTGTTGCTATCTGTTTTACAGTGTGTTACACTTCAAAGCCACATGATGTCTAGTCAGGATAGCTTTAGGGACAAAATGTAGCAGATACTTTTCTGGCCATGGCTTCTCACTAAAAAATTATATTGGCACTCTGGAATTTCATGATCACCTAGTGACCTCTTAAGCTTAACATGTTTGTTAAGAACTGCCATTCCTCTAGAATCTGAAATTAGCTAGAATAAGATTTAAATATTGGCCTTTTTTTCCTGTGTGTACTAGGGTTATCTCTGGTCAGCAGTTGATGCCCAAGGAATTCTCTCCTGTTCCACAATGGAGGAGTAATTTGGTGCTTTCTGGGGGTCCCTGAGAGCCTAAAGTTCCAACAACCTTTTTGGCACAAAACAGTCTCCAAATGACACCTGTTTAGCAGCATTCTTTAACAGGGTTGTAGGTATGTTTCCCACAACAATAAAAGGTTGGAAAGGAGTCTCTGTGTGATGCTGCTTGGCTGAGTTCCTGTTGGTATGATTATTTTTATTCTTCTGGGATTTTATTGTATTATTAATGATATGTGAGAGAATCTGGAGCCTTAGACAGGCATCTTTTTAATTATTTTAATCTAAACGAATTAATTGTGGCTACCCTTAGAAAACCATGTCAGCTCGCTACAAACTTACATCTTGCAAAAGCCATTATCCAGATGTCATTCAAACCCAGTGAATCCAAATTTTACATTTTTCCATAATCATAGAATCATAGAATCGGCTAGGTTGGAAGGGACCTCAGAGATCATCAGGTCCAACCCTTGATCCACTACCGCTGCAGTTACCAGACCATGGCACTGAGTGCCACATCCAGTCTCTTTTTAAATATCTCCAGGGACAGAGAATCCACTACTTCCCTGGGCAGCCCATTCCAATGTCCGATCACCCTCTCCGTAAAGAAATTCTTTCTAATATCCAACCTAAACTTCCCCTGTAACAACTTAAGTCCATGCCCTCTTGTCTTGTTGAAAGTTGCCTGGGAAAAGAGCCCAACCCCCCCCTGGCTCCAGCCTCCTTTCAGGGAGTTGTAGAAAGCGATGAGGTCTCCCCTGAGCCTCCTCTTCTCCAGGCTGAACACCCCCAGCTCCCTCAGCCTCGCCTCACAGGACTTGTGCTGGAGTCCCTTCACCAGCCTGGTTGCCCTCCTTTGGACCTGCTCCGGGACCTCAGTATTCTTCCTGAACTGAGGGGCCCAGAACTGGACACAATAATGTCCACATGAAACCCGGGATCATAAGAATGGAATAAGATACTCTAGGGTATCTGCAGGGCCCCTCACTTCTCTATATTTCAAACTGTAAAGTCAAGGCAAAAATTGTCTCCTTGGTGTCTTTAGGCCAATAGGTCAGATTATCACCCCTTGGGATAGCAAGGTATTAATCCACTGTTAGTATGTTTTATACACGCAGGTCGTGCTCTCGGTGAACACCCATCTCCATTTGCAGCAGAGCAAATGTGAGCAGCTCCACAATGTTGCTGAAGCAAACCTGCAGATTTCATTTGTGCAACTTTCCCCAGACACCCCTCGCCCCTACGCGCGGCACCCTTCCCCGAGACAAAACGTTCAACTCTCTGTGAACAAAGACAAAGAGCCAGAACAGTTCAGTCGGGGTTTGGCACGCATGCCATTCAGCAGGTGCATGCTAAATTGCATCAGACTTAACACCAGGAGTCAGATCACTAATTGGGCACCAAAGTGAAGAGTTTTTCTCATTTGGGACCTGAACTGCAACACTTAGATCCCTTTAGGCAAGACATCACAACCTTCCTATCCCAAAGCAACAGCGCTACCACTTGAGCTAAAGGAGAATCTCCATTAGCTAACAGTAGTAGCACTTAAGTATATCCTGTTTCTAGGCTGCAAGCCACAATAGGGGAAAATCATTATAATCCCTTAGTGATTTACTATCATTGTGATTTTAGGGCTCTGTTTTCTTCTCACTTTTCATTTATTTTTAATTCTGTGTGGGACTGTTTGGATGCTAGAGCACACTGGTTCTCAAAATGCAGGCAAAAGGGATTTTTGCATTTTAGGGAGGTTGGAGAAATTAAGCACGTTCCACATTTTTGTCTCTCCTCATTTCTTAGCTCTCTCATTCCTACTGTTTCAAAACTGTGAAGTCTTTTCTCACTGTCTCTCTTTTAGAAGCAAAAAAATGTTACAAAAATAACCTAATGTTACACTTAGAAACCCTGAAAAATGTCAGGTTTTGCTGTAATGAATATCAGTGCCTGGAAGCACAGCTCTTTCTCAAGCTTGTCTGTGATGGGTCCTGGGCATAGTACCTAGGTCCAAGTATTTGGCTTCTTATGAAATCGAACCACCCAGCTGTCCACATCTGAGACTGCCTGACTTGAAGCACGTACAACTGAAGGTTTTCATCTGTTGCACCTTGGCTGTGAGAAACAGAGTTATGGACTCACCCTGTTTGCTGAGAGTTGATTGTTCTGAGCTTAAGGAACCAGATGTGTTCCTTAAGTACATCGTGATCTGAGCAAAACAGGAGTACATATATGCATTTTGTTAAAATCACCCATATTTCTGTTCAATCTCAATGACAGATACACAATTTCTCTTTTTGCATTAGTTATCAATTTTGTATTGATAGTCAACTAATATCAATAATAATTGATATTATTAGGGGTACTTCCATATGGTGCTTTAATTTCTAAAGGCAACTGGTCATGTGGGACTGTTTCCACACCCCAACACCTCTCTGAAATAGTTTAATTCCAATTACATAATATTTTCTTTGCCAAGTTAGTTTTCTTCCTTTAGGTACTTCTTCAGCAGGAACTGGATGATCCTGTGCTTACACCAGTCAGGACATATGACAATACTTCTGATAGAAGGGTCTTTAGTTAAGGAATTGTTTGTTTTCTTGATTTAAAATGCTTCAAGAAGATTCCAAGCATGAACCCAAGTCCTGTGTGTAAGCAAGCTCATGGAAAGCAGCAGGGATACATAATTTTATTATGACTTATTACTTCTTCATCAATTAAAATTTATATTCAAAATAAATTTTTTTGTTACGAGTTCTTTTCCTCAGTAGAAATTCTTTGTGTTTTTAAAACACCTTCTAGTCTAATTCCTAACAATAAGTCCTGCCAGTCAGTAATAGTAGCTGAAATAAAAGAATTATCCTGAAAGGAATTAACTTATTTCAGCTTCTTTCTCTTTCCAACACAAGTGAAAAGATAGAATTTAAATAATTTCAGAGGAAATAAGACACTCAGGAAAATGTAGTCTGAAATTCTATTGAAATATATCATTTCAAATCAAAATTATAGAGATTAAATTAAGTGATTTTGCTCTGTTGAAGCAAGTTCTTTAATTAGCCTTCTTTCAGGAAGGGTTTTGGGAACTGGGGGATAGTTGAAGGGTTTTTTTTTGTCTCAACCAACTAATTCTTTATGATAGAAAACTCTTCTAACAGTGATGATTTTTTTCATATTGGTAGTTTTAACTGTGTTGTGAGAGAAGAAATGAGTGCACAGAACCAAAACACAAGAGTCTTTCAAAGCTAAACACATTTTCACCTACCCCAGATACTACTGCCCTGATGGTCCTTTTCTACAGTTTCATGGAATTTCAGTGGTGTTTACTTGTCACACTCACTGGAAGCCAAAAACTGACACCTGTTCCAGAGAAGAAAATAAAAAGAAATTCAGTTAGAAAAATGTGTGGGGTGATATTATTCACTCTTGGTGACCTCAAAGTCCTTCATGGAAACCTCCTCTAAAATCCTTGCCATTCCTCCTTGCAACACATTCATCACCAAATGCGTAAACAGAACATAGAGTCATTATCTGCATACATCATTTGTTCCACTCATTATTGATGAGTCAAAGGTTATCAATAACTCAAATAAACACAGTAAATCATCTGTCTTTTGTCAGAATCTTCTATATTTTTGTATGTCTATATTTTTTGTATGTCTTCTATATTTTATGTATGTAATCCTATTTTCTGAGGGTTACTTGATGTGATTTTGACTTTTGTTCTAACATTGTTGCCTATAGTGAAACGCCACAAAAGACTACAAATAACCCAGCTTTGCTTTAGTCATGACACTCTTCAGAAAATATAGCTAACCCCAAAGTGTATTTTGATCTTAAAAAAATAAACTCAATTTTTTCCAGAATAATATACTGAGATTACTTGATTTAATTTATAGGTGTCTGTAGTGAGTACCTACATATGAGCATATCAATGGAAGAAAATACATATTACTAAACTGCAACTTGTCTTTGGCACTCTGCCTGTATTAAGAAAGAAAATCTTAATACAGGGTTAAAAGCAATCACCCTGGGGTCCTGGGAGGTTCAGCTTGCAGCAGTCCATATCTAGTGAGATGAATCCCAAACCTGCAGACAGTGCAGGGCATAGCTGGAAGGAAAGAGAATCATCCCCCACAGCAGACAAGTGTTTCAGTTAGCATAACTTTTGCTAAACCACTTAAGTTTAGTGAAATAAAACTTGACATATTTTTGAAGACGTACTCAGTATTTCTTCTCTGTTGCTTTTTTTCTGTGATAGTAGGTGAAATAAGTTCTTCCCAGAGACACTTCTCTCATTTCTTGTTAGCAGAATGATTTCTAGTTATCGTAAATGTCTTTTAAAATCTCTCCCTCTTCTTCTTCTTTAGGACTTTGATATCAGAAGAGGGATGGAAAACGAGGGCATGGGTTTTTAGCAGCTTGTGCTCATTACAACACAAAAACTTTGAGACATCTAACATATGAGTTGTCTGCTGCTGATAGTTACACTCAACTAAAAAGCCTCTGAGAGCCTGGTTAAGTTCAAACACGAAGGTAGTCTTATGTATGGTGAACGTGTGGGCTTTGCCCTGCACATATATCCTAGTGCTTCTCTGGATTGGAGCCACAGCTTCTACTTTGAGCTGCTGACATGTGGAGTTGAAAACACTAACCACCTTAGACTTTTTGTTCCTGTGCCACTTCAGAGAGAAAAGAAGTATTTAACTCAAGGAGTAGGCACATGCAGTAAGGAAACTCATGTATTACAGAGGTGGAACTGAGACAGAGTAAAATCCCGCTGTGCTTGTCCTTTTTGTGGTACACGTGGAGAGCAATGTTAAATCACTAGAGTGAGGAATAATTAATGCTAGTTTGTAGGGGATAACTAAAGCTATATCACTGCAATCTCAAATTGCACAGAAAACCAACTGTGTAGTTGGGAGATAAATTAATGTCTTGCCATGCTCTTTTCAAAGAATAGAGCGGTTTTGACAACTCATCTTCACTTTCAAATGTCACTAATTATTTAGGAGGAGGGAATGTTTGCTTTTTTCTTGCCCAAGAAGAGCTGTTTTGCAAGGCTGCTTGGATGCTGGAAGCATTGCAAAGATGTACATCCAACTTTTTAATATATCAAAACATCACTTTCAAAATATTACTTCTCATATTTGTGAGGGGATCTGCATAGCATACATAAGATGATGGTTTCAAAATTTCTCAAAAAAAATTGCACACTATAATTAGTGTTCCTGTAATTATTTTATATGCATGTTGTTTGTGCTTCAGTGCCTCCTTCACACTGCAAAGACAACTTTGTCTGATGAGTATGTTCTTGTGTTTTATCACAGTCAAAGCCTTTCCTCCTAAAACCAATTGTGAACAGTCAAAAATGTTAATGTGAAAGTCAGCAGCATTACACGAAAGTCATTCTTTCATAAGAGAAAGGAGAGATTAACTTTAATAATTTAAGAGTTTCTAAATTAGCAAAGGAAGTGGACACTGTAACCACCCTGTAACTAGATGGATGCCCTCCTTTATTTTTTTTCAGATTCACAGTGGTGTCACTCAGGTTTCAAAATTCAGCATTACCAGTTGCCACCATTACACACAGCCTCACGTGCTCAAGGGCAAGATATTAAGCTTAGCTTATAGCTACATACTTTGGGGATGAAGAGCATTTGTGTCAGGCTACACTAGGTAACTGGAGAAAACCCTGCCCAGTCAGTGCAGGGCAAAACCAACTATTCAGAAATTATTACTGTTTTAACCAGGAGTCTTGTGGAGGTGTAGAGATGATTACTGAATCAAAATAGAGATTTATTTTCCTAAAAATACAAAGGAATTTAAGAATCCCCAAACTTTGGCAGATGAGAATTTTCTGAGTATGAGTAAACCGGTCATTGACCCTCAACATTAATTAACTCTCATGGCTTTACCCATAACTCCCAACCTCTTCCAGTCTCCTCCAGTCTGTTCAGGGGGATGGGAAGGAAAAAAACATGACAGAGATTTCAGAATCATTCTGAGTTTTCTTTTTCATTGCTTAATCCATACAACTATAAAAGAGCAGCAATATGGGAAACTATAATCATACGGACAACGTGCGGCAGTAGTGCTAAAAGAGCAGCTTTTTATTTGGTGTGTCAAACACACATTATCATAACGGAAATTTTCATGTTAACTGTAACAGGCATGGATACCATTGAGTATAAGGCACACATACAAGTAAAAATTGTCTCCTTGACGAAAACATTGTTGTTTTGCTGGTGAAAATTTGGCATTCCTTATTGATTGATTGATTGATTGACAACACACCATCAAATTATAGATTCTTTGCCTAATCTGAGGACAGACTGCCTAGCCCCTGCTTGGAATATTTGGCCAGGAGATCATACCATAGAGATACAATAATAATGGCTTAAGAGAAAAGGATTTTTTTATGTCTTTTATTCAGAAAGATTATGGGTCAGTGATTTGTTGTTAGAGAAGAAAAAGAGAACAGCTCATTTTTTGGGGGAGCTAGCCACGTCCCCACTTTCTGAAATGGAGACTCAGTGGTGACTGGCTGTCTGCACCCAGCAGCCAAAGTTAGGAAAAAGAGGCAGGATGGCAGCCTCCCCTGCTAGTTTTCTGCTCTTCAAGGGCATGTACTTGGAAACTCTGAGGCAGGGAGCCAGTTTTCCACTTCAGCTTTATGTGCTGCTCACTCCGTGCACATAGGGTTTTTAAATTCAGGTCTCCACCTTGTCTGAAGGGCAGTAATTAAGTGGGGTTTTGGTTGCCCCAGGCAGCCAGATAATAGGAACTTTCCTATCTTGATGAGCAGTCCCAGAGGATCTGTGCTTTTGGTACCTCCTGATTTGATTGCTGCAATGCACTTGATACTGGGCAACCTTGAAAACCTCTCAGAAGCACTGGCTTCTGTGGCAGGTGATGATCTGCTTGCTAAGCCATGGACAACATGCAGGGGATTTGTAGCTGGTTTTGGTCTGAGTTATTCAAGTGACTATCAGCCTCCTTTGTTCCAACAGCAGCAACTGGTTAAAGGATGTTCTTAACAATCTTCAGATTTGGATTTAGAGGAGATGGTAAGAGGAAGAACACCTCTTTTGTAAGCTGGCTTTTGGCTGGTCCAGAGGTGTGAGACTTCATCTGTTGCTGTTCATATGAGGATCATTGCTTCATTGGCCCAGCATAGCTCAATAATTTCTTCCTTAGCATAATGTATTAACTCCAAATTTCTAGGAGTGAGGGTTTTTTTGGCAATTATATATTTGCAGGGAACAATTATTTACTGTATTATTCTTATTAGTTTAAGTTATGTTAAATTGTGTTAATTAACATGGAGATCATGAGATTATAGTAATTACATAGTGTATACATACATACAAAATATAATTTCTAGTGAGAAAACAAATGCACAGCACAACTTTAAAAACTCCTCAGAAAGAGGATCTGGTGACACTTGAGGCTTACTTTAGTTTAGCTTTGCAATGCACAGGGGTCTTGACTAAACCTCTGAAGGCAAAAAAGAAAAGGTAAAATAGTCCTTTTGATATTAAATCTTCCTTGGCATACTTAATTCTCTCACTGTGCAAGAGGTTGGACCTCATAAAGTCCCGAGGTCTAACTCTCATGGTTCAGAGAACTGTGGCCTGAGAACTCAGTCTGTATTTCTTTGGCCAACATCTGATGTTAAGCAAAACATCTGCTTTCAAGATCTTCATCCTCTCAGTCTCATGCTGCTGGTCTGACAGAAAGAGTAATGAGAGGACAGGGACCTGTCTATATTGGCACAATCTTACATTTTATCAGGCTAAGAATCTAGCTAATTTTTTGGCAACAAAGACAAAATAGCATCTACGTAGTCAGAAGTTTGCCAGTGGGCCCCAGAGTTACACATTTGAATAGTTAAATGCTATCAACAGAAATGGGAAAGAATCAGTTCAGTTCATTCCTCAAATTCATTTAGTTAATATGATTTCTTATCTGGTTCTGCCCCCCCCCCCCATCCTTTTTGTTTTGTTTTGTTTGTTGATGTTGGTTTTTCAATTAAAAAAGTTCAACTGCTCTCACTTTACAGTTTGAACACTCAAGATTTATTCACAAAGCACAAGAGATGTTTTCCAAATGGAGCTGCTTGAGTGACTACAGGAGAAAAAGATGATACTTTACTCCAATTAAGCCAAACAGAACTGAAAATAAAGGACTTGTGAATATCTGACATAGTGCCTCATACTCTTAAACAGTTCCTCTCAACAGATTGTAAAGAAGAAAATGCCCAAAAATATTACAGTCTATAAATGCAAGCTTTTGTCAAATTGGGTGATTGGGTGTGTGAGACAAAAGGCTGAAAGTGCATAACTCACTAGGGCTCTTATATTTTGTTTGGGAGCTTTTGTACTTTTTTTTTTTTTTTAAGGGCTTGTATGACAGACATTATGATTTCAAAACAAAAATTTCAGACCAATTTTTGCATATTTACAATCAGCTTATATTTTACTTATTTTACTTTTTTTTTTTTTTTAATCTTTAATAGATCCAGTAATTGTGAAAAGAAGTGTGTGAAAAAACTTTTAAGGAATTTTAAAATGCCTTAGGTCAATATCCAGACCTGGTTAGGATTAGGATTACTTCAGTATGATTTAAGATCTATAGTAAGTAATCTATGTTTTCATCTGTTTTTCTTTCCAAGGTCGAATTTTATTTATCTTGTTAGTTTTGTATTTGAGGTTATCTAGAGAATAGAAGTTTTTTTCCTGTATTTCAAAATACTGTTCCATTAACAGAATTGCTTAAAATACAACCTATATGCAATTGCCAGCTAGTTTGCTAAACTAAGTAAAATTTCAGCATTTAAATTTAAAATGAATCCATCTTTGTTTTAGTTCAGAAACATGAAAAAATGGTGACAAAACCTCTAATTTATTTGTTTCCCCCATACACACACTGTGTACATACAAATTTTGATAACTGCAAGAAAAAAAAAAACATACTAGAAATTCTCAGAAGCATCTAATAAGCAGTTTGTGTTTGTTCGGTTTGGGTTTTTTGTTTGTTTTCTTTTTAAGAGGAGAGTTTTGTTTCCCATTTTTCTAACCAAAGCTGGAAGATTCAGGGCAAATTTGCCAACAATGGTGGAATTTCCAGTATAAACCCTTCCAAGCACTTTCTGTTTAGTGTCTTTGATGGCAGTCCTGGTCTGTGTCTTCTCTGTGTGGATAACTAAAAACAAAAGTGTGCTGCCTGCCAGCTGAGTAGAGGACTAACAAAGCAGATAAATCTCTAAAGCCTCTTTGATAACTTTCTCCTGTTGCCATGAACAGCAGTAGTCAATCACAGTCTTTTTGCTATGTCTGAAGGAATTTCTCTGCAGCATTTGGCTCTGTGCTGAGCTTTGTGTAGGGATATCCTCCAGCAGGACCTACACAGGTCTTATTTTGAAGCCAGAGTGGCTACAGAGCATCACTTACCCCCAAAGTTTAACCTCTTGTGCTGTCTCTAATCTGTCCCCAAGTGCACGAGCTTCCCAGCCTGCTTTCAGGCAGAGATGGGCTATGCCAATGGCCTGGGCAGACAGCACAGAAAGAAAACCATAGACAAGAAAACCAATGAAAGGCTCAGAGGCTTCTCTTGTTGAGAAGAAGACATAATAAAATCTGAAACAAAAAATGATGAAACTCAGAGGCATTTCTCTAACTCTGTAACTGCATTATCGTGTTGCATTCCATTCCTTTTAAGGTGCTGTAAGTGAAACATTCACACTTACCAAACCACAGAGGTGGAATAATCAAAATCAAGTTCACAGCCAAAATAAAGCAGCTATTCCCTGTCCAAGGTTTCTCCTACATAGAAGTAATCCAATATTCCCCTGAAAGGCAATTTAATAGCAAATTAAAAGATCCCTGTTTCTAGAAGAGGACACAGACCGGGTCATTGAGCAGTCAACCCTATTTATTTGTAAATAGTATCCTTCCTGCAAAACTTCCAAAGATAAGTGAAGAGTGAGCTATGGATACATTCTTAGATCCCAGTGAGGGCAGGAAGAGACCAGAGAAAGGCAAAAGCTGCATTACCCTTAAGTGATATCTAAGTTTAACAGGGTAACCAAGTCAATGAACAACAGATTGTGTGGCAGCTCCCTCACAAACTATCCCCATATTTGAAGTATAAATTGATACCAAGTGTCTCTAAGGCTGCAATCTAACCACTTAGAGGATAGTTATGCAAAATCCCCAGAGTTCAAAGGTCCAGATCAGGTCCACAATGAGTGAGAGTTAGAATGACTCTTTTAGCAATGAGAAATAATATTATTTTCCGGAGGCAGGGAGGGGAAGAGGGGAAGGGGATAATAAAAATCACTAACCTAAGTACTAAAAACTGAGGAAAACATAACAGTACATTCAAGCATTAAAGCTGCAGTCCAAATGTATGGTACGGGTAAAGCTGCATAGAGCAACAAGTGATTTTCATGGCGATGTAACAAGGAACCACCAGAAAAAAAAAACCTAAAATCCAGAATCAGGAACGGCGGGTCTTACTGTCTGGAACCCGAGAACATCTTTTTGCAATAAAGCTGCTTTTCGTCCCTAGCAGTGAAGCTGACAGACCTCAATCAATGTAGAGATCATGCCACCTTCTGGTCGTCATACAGATGACAGCTCCTGGTATTTGTGGACCCATCGATTCATCAACACTTTACGCAAAACTTGCTTTGTGGGCATGAAATGGTTTGGCACAAGTGCTGGGCTCTTCCCCTTTTCCTTTTCACAAATTTCCTCTAGAGATCACTTCCAACCAAATGCCTTATATCACTGCAACCTAAAAGATAAAACAGAAGATACAACAGAAGACATTATGGGGGAACAAAGAAATGAGATTTTTAAAATATAATTTCACTGACACATTGCTAATTTCCATGAAATTCTTAAGTCTGAGGCTTCTTACTCTGATGAACGTTGGTGTATCATCTATTTCTTGTATTCAAGTCGACTAATTGGAAGAACTTGCTGTGACTGCAAACATGGCAATCCTGCTCTATTATTTCCCACAGAACTGTTAAATATAAAATTCTCCTTAGATTTATTAGCTAGGTAAATTTCATATTAGCTGCCTAATTTTCCATAACTATTCTCAAAGTCAAGTATGGTTTGGTAGAAAAAACTGTTTCTACCAAACCATATTTGGAGTATTGTTTGGTAGAAAAAACCAGATTCTATATGTATAATAAATATATATATTGTAATGTAGTTGGTTTGTAGTTTTGTTGTTGTTGTTTTTTTTTCCTAAGCAGTTACTTTTAAAAATCACAGCAGTTTGTACTGTATGTTCTGCTAAGTAACAGTAAGACACAGTAGGCAATGGTACAGATTTCCTTCCCAAAACAGAAATTCTAAGGCTGAATTATTTGGAAAACTTCATATGGATAAATACTCCTAATGTCAGTCTCGTGGGATCCACTGAATGATTCTTTTTGCATCCTTTCAAATTCAAGCCAGATTATGCCTACAATGGAAAGCCCTATGGATATTCCTTTCTCTTGATTTCCTTTTCACAGCTGCCAGGCTCCTCAAATTCTACCTATTCTTATGCTTATACCAACTATTCAACTTAAAGAAGTTCCTTTGTCAGTCTTGATCACCTTTTCTGCTCTCTGCTGCTTTTCGAGATCAGGTAGGACCCCCTAGAGAACCACTGTACCTATAAATGTTACCACTAATTGACTTCCACAGCACATTCTAGAACTGCTGCCTTCAACCCTCTACCCTTATGGGTAAGGACTGCATGAATGGATTGTTATTAACTCTCCTCCAAGCCAAGACAGGCAGGAGATCTAAATAAAACTCAAATATTTAAATCCACTTGGGTAATTTGGATTGCATACTCTCAGTCTAAGTTCCCAAAACACATCTTTACAGTACTTATTTCCCATTTATTTACCATCCTTCTTCTTTGGACCTTAATAATGTAAGACAAACCACTGGTCTGATTTGTACAGTTCTGAAACATAGCCATTGTTTTCAATTATTTTTCACGTTACAGTCTCTGATCATTTATTTTTTATGCTTACTTATGCTAATTAGGTTAAAAGCCTCTAGTTGTAAGCAGTAATTTTTTCTTTCACAGAGTTTGAAAGTTATTATATATAGGCTGTGACAATCCATGTGTTTATAAATTAACAGGATATAATATTCTAGCCAGTGGAGAATAAAACAATAATAGTAGGTATTTCTTCTTATTTCTTTTCCTGTAAGTACAGAATGGAATTTGCATAACTGGCATTTAATGAATTATTTGACTAGAGTAGCAAACTAAATACTGAAAAGATGTTTAAATAACACATTTATCACTACCATTAGACTTTTAAAATTGTTCTCACTGAATCACAGTCATGAATGATTTTTTCAGCCATTGTTTCAGAATACACATCAATGAAGAAACAGTTCTAGCATTTATAATTCAGTTCTGCACAGAAAAAAATATTTACTACTCAGGAAAAAATTGACTTTGGTAGAGAAGATATTAAATTGTAAATAGTTTCATAACAGAGACTCTTACATATGAATGATGGTAACTCAGGTGTCATGCATTTCTTGTGTGTCCTTAACCAAGGCAGAAAGGTTTGCTGAGGTAACTAGAGATCACTGCATAAGTGCATGCTATCTTAAATTTTATTCATTGCTCAGCCTCGTGTTAATGCAAAGCCATGTCACTTGAACATTTGCCTAGAATTTGCTTGAAACAAGAGACAGTCTTCATGTAACCACATCATAACACAAGTCAGAACTTCCCAGCAAATATACCTCTGCTAAGGTTTTGAAGACAGAATCAGGATTTATTTCCCGAGATCATACTGAGCTCATTTTTAAAATGCAAAGAATAAAAAGATAAACACAAAGATATGAAGTGTCATTTCTGCTGTCCCCAGACTGAACAATCTCAGATGTTGTGTGCCCCTTGGGCTGGTGCTGGTGGCTCCAGTTTTCACTTCCATTTGTAAATCTCTCCTTGTACATGGGATTGTGTTGTTTTTCTCCAAACATGCTTTGAAGCCCAAGTGTCCCTAAATGAAACTTCAAAGCCTGACTATGTCAAGTGAGTTCAGTGGTGGTGCTCTGTTACTGGAGCTTATGGAAGGCTACCCTGTGATGCTCATGATGCTGGGAGCAGCCTTTCATCCATCTGCCTAACTAAAAGCTGCAAGATGCATCTTCAAGCATTGTGCAAGGCTTATCTTAAGATAAATGATAAAATTCTTCAGAAGGAAAATTAATGAATCTTGGATCATTGGGGATGCCACTGGAGGTAGCAAAAGAACTTAGCACTGAGATTTAAAGGGTCTTGTATTTGTTACATTTAAAAGAATACACAGTGGAAAACAAATATAAAATCCCCATCGTGAAAAAATATTATCAGTTTTCTATCATAAATGAGCTAACATTGCACAATGCCATACAAAGTTAAAGAATGCCTACATGGATTACCTTATCTTTTTTCCTTATAATTGACATAGTTTTTTAAAAATTCACATTAAAGAAAAAAAGTATCCTGTCATGATTTTTAGATTTCCAGGTGATCCATGGCATTTGACAGAGCACCATAAGGGAAGGCCAGAAAGCATGCAAGGATTAATGACTCTTTTGCCAAGTGATGAATTCTTTGGGCCTGGAAACCTGGCATTTTGCATTCTGTCAAGATCAGAGCTGGGTTTAAGTTGTTTAAGTTGTGATTATTTTCTCACATCTGTTTCCTTGAAAACTAATTGTAGATCTGAAGTTGCTGATTTTAAATAATTCATAAAAACATAAATCCAGAGGATAGTGGCAAAGGTATAGAGGAATGCAGTGAAGTACAAAGAAAAGGGTCAAGTCAGCTGTAGTTATTTGAATGCTTTTCCTGCTGCTGAAGTACTTAATTAGGGCTGTCTGTGTGTTTGGCCCTGGGTTGATTTTTCCTTTCAAGAGAGCTGTTGACCTGATGGTATATTAAAACACACTCAGCTGTATCTTCAAAATGGTTATTGAAAACATTTGTAAATGCTCTTGTTTTGGCAATAGGGGAAAAAAAATGTAGACCAGCTAGTGAAACTCATACATTTATAATTTTTTTTTTTGTTACTGAATAGCCTTTTAGCTCTAACAATTACACAGATCAGCTAGACAACATCATTTAATGTAGGCAACGAAATGCCCAGAAGATCCTTATCTATGAAAGGAAGAGCTTCCACAAGTTTTGGATAGTCTCCCAGCCTGGCAATTAATTGAACTAATTCAAGTAAGCCTTTATGAAGTTTATAGCTTCTGGGATTATTGCTGAGCTTACAGAGGCGTTTTAAAGATTACATCCTCAAAACTTCTAGATCAATTATTTTACAGTAGGGGTAGATCTCTTGTTTTAAAATGCCTCTTTGTGCTGATCTATCATTTTTCCAAATACAGGCTATTTTTCTGCAGAACTAATTAGTAACTTATGCCCTGGAGAAATTTCTGTCTGTTGGTTTGTCCTCTTCTTAGAAAAAGAATTTTTACACTTTTATTCACAGAAAGAAACTCATCTTCTGTGAAGATAAGACATTGGCTGGGAGAAGTAAAGAGAGGAAAAAAACCCACAAAACAAAACAAAACAAAAAACCCAACCCAGACTCAAAAGAGCTGCAGTCACAGCTGTTTTGAGAGGGGAATGGGGTTTCTCTTTTGCTTGTTTGCTAGTCCGAGGTTTTCCCACCAAGAGCTGTTCAAACGAGCATTCCTAGGATTTTTAACGCTGCCCTCCTCTTCATAATTTGGATGTGGCTTCTTCCCCCTCAGCGTGGCACCGAGCAGGCTCCTGTTTTATATTTTGTTGTTGAAAGGGAGGCTGTCAGGGTTGACATTCTGAAATATCCATCTGGCTCCTTAAACGCTATCATGTCTCTTTTGTTTTCCCAAGTCTCCGATGAGAAGATGTTTGTCACTTAATTGCTGCTGAGGATCACAGATGATGGTTTATAGGTTTAGGCAAATTGCAGGCAGCACTTTGTTAACAAACGGTGGAGCACAATGGTACTTCATAATTATCCTATAGAGCTCAATTGGCCCTTAACGGCACCTGCATGTACAGCATCAGGGAGCCTTGTTTCAACACAAAAGCTCCTTCTTGTTAATTAACCTGTGTGCACTTGTAACAAATGAAACCTATTTGTTTCCACTTAATATATTTGCAGCTAGTTTAAATATTCATTTATTATTATGCTTGTTAAGTGAGGAGTGGAGAAGAATAGTTTGGATCACTTTCATTAGTATGCGCTGAGCTTAAAAGAGGTAGCAAATAAACCAATATGTCAAGTGTGTTCCTTTGTGCCTTCCTTCTTCCTGCTCTGTAGGCCCTCAAATTAGGCTAAGAAAGATGTATACCCATTGCTGATTGAAATAATGCAAAGGAGATGAGAAGTATAGGAGCCCCTGTGAAAAATCAACAATTTCTCTGAAAGGGGCTTTGTATCAAATGGCAAACGATTTATTCTAGGTGAAAAATACCTTTTATTACGTACTTAAAATGAGTATGTACGTACACACACAGATTTACTTGTATGTAAAATACTGCAAAATAAAATTTAATACAGTGTATTTAAATGTTGTGCCTTTATTAGTGCTGTTCTAGCACATATGCCTTTTAATCTTTAACAGAATAATTTACTTACATTTTACCCTTATGATCAAATCAACCTTGCTCCTTAACTGGTAGAAATTAGATAGAAATTGATAGAAATTATTGTGTGTTAATTAGAAACTATATATATATATGTATATAAAGGGCCATTAATTCAATTGCATGAAAAGATTAATGAACAGTGCTTGGTGGTGTTGCCCTGCATTTTACTGAGGAATATTCTGAATGCTTTTATTTCTCATACTGGGAAAACAACATCTCAAATATTGTTTTTGAATATTTGGTCTCTTTTAAGTAGCTTTGTGGCCTAAAGATTGTCAAGAAGTTTCTTCTTAATGTGAGGTGTCCCACACATATTATAGATTGCAGAGCACATGTAGCTGAGCAGCAAGAAAACAATCAGCTTTCATGCTGCTTTTTCCTTGACTTTTTGAAGTTATTTCTAAAGTATATGACTGCAAGGGAATTTTAATTCATACAGCAGAGTTCCTTCTGAAAGGAAGCACAAAGGATGATCGTTGTCACTTGATTAGCCAGTGTTAATCTATTTCTTTATAAGTGATTTGCACCAGCAGCACTAAGGGTAGGATGTAGTCCAGAGAATTTGCCTTTTTGCTCCTTGCTATTAGTAGGAAGACTAAAAGTAGGTGGAGAAGGAGAAAGAAAATGTAGGCTGCAGAGGAGTTCTTGTAACAGCACACTGAAAACTGTCGAAAATACACTTACGTATTGATGTAAGATGCATTCCAACAGCTGCTAATCAATGACTGTGATTCTTCTGCTTTAAAATTGGTCCAATAATGCATTTTAGAGTAGGTCAATACTGCCTTCTACATGGAGTAATACATCTAATTTGTTTCAATTAATCATGATCATATATTCTAGGCTTTTTATTTAAAATTTCAACGTGCCAGGGGGAATTTATAACACAGAGTAAACTGTAAGTTACTTGCATGATGCACGCTGGGAAGAGATACAAGTCTTTATGACTTGATAATGCAACAATTAAAACAGAATAGGAAAACTGTACAGTTCAGTTTGTGTGTGTGTAGTCATTTTAGATCTGTGTGTATATATATATAATATATATACGTAAACTTTCTAGAAGGTTATTCAGTGTTTATGTGACCTGTCAGGCTGGGACTCAAAGTGGCATAAATATTGTCTCCTGACAGAATAAGTGTAATGGATTTTGTAGCAGAGGAAGTTCCAGCATGTCATTCTTCTGAAACACCTTGCTTTTTCCCTAGTGAGAATATCTTTATGAACTATATGTTACTATTCTCTTTAATCATCTTTTTATTGCTGAGGCTTCCAATATATGTGTAGAAAAGGCTCCTATGATATATATGTATTTTCCAGGCAATAGATAGCGGTAAGTCAGCTCTCACGTTTTGTTGTTAGTGTTTCATGGTGGATACCAATAGCTATTTAGGAGTAAAAGTGTTTATCAGGTCAATGAACAGTCACAGCCCCAATGAACTCTCATTAAAATATCTTTCATCTTTCACGGCCCCAAAACTCTGCAAGTCTCCAGGATGAGTCTTCAGCTATTTCCAAAGTAGGTGGGATCATTTTTGGCAGGAGCTATCATTTTTGCTACTTCTTTTTTTTTCTGATATTCTCATACTTCCTAGAAATTTGCAGTTACAAAGGCCATGGAAGACCCCACTGTACCCAGCATAGATGGCACATGTTTTTCTTAAGTCCATGACAGAATCTGAGAGAAGCAAAAGTGTACAACTTCCAGCAATCCAAGCTCTGGTTATCACTATTATAGTGAGTTATATTTTTGGGTCTTTTTATCTTTCCCAAATATAACCTGCTAGTGAGAGGTTTCACAGCCCCTCTTTAAATTCACTTGCTCAGTCCCTAGACAAGATAACTGGGCTACAGCCCTCTGTCTTTCACCTGTGAAAAAGCAGCCAATCCAGCTGTATTTGGCACTTGCAAGGCCGCTTCTTCAAAACAGAGCATTATTTATTCATTGCAGAGTACACAGCATTCTGAGAAGAGAGAAAAAACAGCAGAAGACCTATTTCTGCATCTTGTTTATTACTGTGAGTTTTCTGAACTTTTTTTCAGAGTGGCCACCCCTTTTCTAACCTGGGAGATACAGGTAGTTGCTGCTGCTCCTAGTTTCACTACGTCCTTGCAACATTTTTTTTTTTTTTTTCAAACATATATTCCCCACAGCTCCCTTATTTAGCCAGGGATTTATTTCTTTTCTAAGCAATTTATTTTTTTCTCTCTAAGGCTTTGGTCAGGGAAGATACACCTCTTAGCCTGACTAGAGACAAGCCGGTGCCTATCTCACAGTGAATAACTCTATGCCTTCTTCCCTGTTGCTTGGCCTTTCTCTGGAGATAGCTCATCTCTGTCATTGTTTTGTTTCTAACCTTTTTTTTCCCTAGTAGCCTTTTTGATTTAAGTCACTGTACAGAGGTGGAATAACACCAAGCTAGAAAATGTAGGTACATGCTGCATTCAGAGAAAATAATACTGCTGTCTCTCTCATTAGCCTCAGAGGAGTTTATAACTCAAAAGAAAATGGAAGTGGGAAGCACTTAAAACAAAAATGGTGTTCCAGGAAGGGACTGTAAGGCAGGATTTTAAAGACAGGAACCTTCTGTCCCATAAATAGCTCAGTGGTGTGTGTGAGCCCACTGAAGGTACAAGGTGGATCTTATTTTTCATTTCCTTCTCGCTTCACGTTCTTCACTCTTTCAGACAATCTTAAATATCCATACCAAGCTGTTTTCTTCAACAATAAGTAGCCTTTTGCTCACCTTGGCTGTTTGGTTTCACACCTTCAACAAGTGAAACAATTTCCAGCATGTTCACTACTATAACAAGGGGCAAAACCCATCTAGATGACCATACTGCCATGGCCAACCCCACCCTGTCTATAGTTTATGTACATCTGTCCACCAACCATCCTTTCTTGGTGGAAAGGTATATATTGCACTGCTTAGTTTTTAAGCATTTTTCAGTTTCTTTTCTGTAAGGGCGTGCTCAGCTGATACTGACCAAGGAAGAATCTCATGATAGATGTTGATGCTACAACAGTGTGAGTCACTGAGAAGCTGGAAGAGTGCCGAAACGCTGCATGTCTTGTTATGTGCCAGCTTTTTTATGACATGCACAGTCCCTAGTCTCATTTACAGCTGCATGTATACAGAAATAATCTATTTTAGCAGCACACTGCAACCACTGAACTGTGCAGTCATAAAGGTTAGATTTTGCCTGGACAGTGCAATGCATTCTACATCTCTGTGCAGACCTACTTGGTATCACTCACCACTGGGTGGAAAACCACATTTTGTCTCTTTCTATGTACCCACTGAACACAACCTTAATATTAAGATTTACATCTCTGTCTGTTCTGGATGGACATCTGAAGAGTAATACTTTCTTTACCACCCCACTGAAATGTAAGTCTAAGATCTTAAAATCTGTTTATATTTTGTCAGTATGGGACTGCCCAAATCAATACAATACTTACAAAGAAAAAGTGAGAGCTTCCACAACTGAATTCACTTCTGCTGAGATTTCCCATAGTTTCAAAACCATTTTGTAAATGTATAGTTTAGAAATGTAAGAGTTTGAAGAGAAGCTCACAGAGCCTTGTTCTGAATTAAAATCACTCCCAGAGAACGTGAACCCTGTTAGATGCTTCACATTGACAGTGTGATCAGAACAGCATTCATTCACCAGTGCCAGTTTACTGGGAGTGACATTGTCCTGGCTGGCTAATCTGAAATGTATGGAAGACAAATGTGTTTTATATCCCAGCAGCTCAGGGATCCTGCTCAATGAAAGGGCCAGCATTAGCCTGAACTCAGACCCTACAATCATCTTTCCAGATTCAGATAGCTGCATTATAGCCTTTTCAAAAACAGTCTTGCTTGCAAAATGTCTTTACAGTGCAGCTTTCCTTTCCAGTGGATAGAAGACACTCTTTAAGGAAGATGTGGATTTAATTCCCCTTCTGTTGGCAGAGGTTCAAGCCTGCCATTCCCAGTTCTCAAGGGACAACCTAATCAATGAGCAACCATCTGTTCAGGGTGAGGAGGGAGGGCTCACTGCACTTCTCTTACTGGTGTCCTCCCACTACATCGGAAGAAGATGTCATGACTAATTGAGCTCAGTAGTTAAATCACTGGCCAGAGAATGGGAGAAATTCTAATTCCTACTCCTAGTTCAAAGGTTGTTTCTTCAGTAAGGAAAATGCACTCTATGTAGATATGTCTTCACACTTCTAGGTACATTAGTAGCTGAAAGCATGGTAAAGTCGGTGGACATCTATAGATACGTACTAACATATTTGTGTTGTGTATGTATATATATAGCATATGAAATTAACACACTGAAATCCTTCTATGTCCTATATTGACAATAGAACCAGCAGACAATAAGTCAGTTTAAAAAATTGCAGTAAAAAACATTTTTTGACAAAAAAAATATGCCTTTTTTTTTTTTTGAGAAATCACATTTGCTCAAACACAAAACATAACCTAACCAACAAACTAACACACACTCAGAAAAGTAAACCAAACCAAACAATAATCAAAGAGAAAATAATATGTCAGGTTTATTTACTAGAACTGAAATAAGATACTGCTTTTCAAATGGCAAGACAAAAAAGAACATAGTATTTTGCAAAAAATAAGATATTTTGTAGGGAAAACATGTATGACTTCAGGTTATATTTCTGTTAGAAATAACATTACTTATTCAAGCTAAGGTCAGAAAATTAACTGTGGTGTATCGTACAGAAACATGTGAAATGTGACATACTAAAAACTGGGACACATTTTTCTCTGTAAGAGACAACTGGTGACTTGTCATTCTGCCTATGAAGTCCCATAGATAAACACAGAGTGTTGTCCAGGACAGGTTTCAAACCATGAAATGTGACTCACTCTGCTGCATAATTTGGTAAATTCCTTCTGGAAAGACACTGGAGTTGAGTTGTTTGTTTTGACATAATTGTATGTATTTTAACCAAAAGAAATAATCCTAACTATTCTGGGTTCTCTTGGTGATCACTTACCTCATTTTTATGTATTAACCTAACATAATGAGGTTTTGTTAACCCTTTGGACAACTTAAGTGTCATGGCTTTTTAGGTATCAGCTTGGACTGTCACATGGTTGAGTTAGCACCAGTGAGCACTTCACAACCACAGATTCATTTTCCTCAATTTGTTAAGTGGCTAATTATAAAGGTTCACAAAAGAACTGACACAATGGAAGGAGAGAGCCACACTTCCATTAGCAGCCCCATGAGGCCTGTACAAGTGTCATTTGTAAAACAGAACAGAAATTAAACAATGGTTATAATGAGATCTAGGGGCTGGTGGATAATAAAAGAAAACTTCCTGTGTAGATGCAAAAGAGGCACTAAATGGGTTGGTTTTGTTTGACAATAGGGCCCTTATGTAACTCCTCATGAATTCAGAGTCTACTGTTAAGCTAATATTCTTGGACTAGACTAGGTAGTAACAAGCTAAATAAAATGACTACTGTTCATTTTGTGTCCATGATTTCCAATTTAATTTCCATATTGTTGGAAATTCTTTTAATCTATCTTAATCTATCAATAAGATTTTTTTAAAGCAGATTATGGTGCATGTACTGTTTCCTAAAGAAGGAGATATTTAGGAATTTGCTAGTAAATATAAATGCAAAATGAGCAGCATTTTATTTTAAGAACAAATGCAATTGACGTGTTAACAAATCATTTGTTCTATCTACAGTCATCAGCTCCTTATTATGAATAGTGGAATTTAAACCAAAGAATAAATTTAAGCAGCAGCCTTTCCTTGCCTGCAAGATTTATATACAGCAAATTGGACTTACTTTATTTTGTCGGTTTAAGTATTTAATGAAATTGAATGAAAGTCGTTTTTGTGCATGTTCTGTTTCTCCCTTTCACCATAATACAGCTACTCTCTATGCATAGTGTTTGCATCATTATGTAAGACATTTGCAAATATGTATGATGTGTTTGCCTTTGGGAAAACTCTTTCTTCTAATGTATTCATGAAAGATGAATTAACAGTGCTTTAGGTATGATAAAGAGATTCATGGTATAGTCTATTATAATGCTGATATTAAAACGCAAGCTCATCATTTAATAAGAAAAATGTTAATCTTTTACAATCATGGCAATATGTTTTATTTCTGAGAATGTCTTCCTTCTACCTTTGTCTTCTTATTAGCTGCGATTTTAGTTTAGCATTTGTATTAGTCTGATATCTAGATAACAGTCACAACACTGTTGTGCTGACATCGTACAAAGGCAGGATACCTACCAGAAAGATCTATCTGTCTATTTTCTTTCTTCTTAGTTTCTTTTGTCTCTTGATCATCCCCTTTCCTCCATAGTGTAGACCTCAAGCATATCTCCTCAGGGATGCTAATATGATACTTTTGCCACAATAGAAAAAAACAAAACAGTAGTATGAAGAAATTTCCTGCAGGATGATGCAGTCCCTGTTTTTCTCCAGATCCCTATATTTCAGATGACAACAACTGGGTGTTCTCTTTGCTGGGAGAGGTGTTGATTTCTTTGGCTCTGTCTGTGCTGTTCTATCAGCTGACATCTCAAAGTTGTGCTGTAACCCAAAATACCTGATCATCCCCACCATACTGATTCTTCTGCTCACCCTAACCCAGAGCAGTCCACCTGCCCTCTCTAGCAAGGCTGCTCAGGCAGCAGATGGCAAATGACTTTCCACCACAGTCACAGAAAGCAACACAGAAGCAGTTAACTTGTGTGATCCCACTCCAAATATCAAAAACTCTATTTAGTAGAGTTGCCAAGCTAGAATTGCTGTTGCATTTCATGGAACCATGTGACAGGGGAAAAGGACTATGAAGAAGCCCTCTATACAGGATGAGGATGAACAGAAATGCAAGAGACTGAATCCTTTGTCTGTTCTCAAACATGTAGGGTACTTGTCTATCCTTCCTTTTCTGTATCTCACTGTCATCTTCTGAAGGCTTGTTGCTGCCACATCCCTACATTTGTTCTTTCTCATGCTGGAACTCCAAATTTCTTATTCAATTCTTTATAATTTCTTGTCATCCGCAACAATTTCCTGAACAAATTTCCTCCAGGGAATGTACAACTGTCAGTGAGAGCATCCTCTGAAACTGCCCTACAGTTAAATAACATTTTCTTACTGAAACAGAAGAATTTTGCAGAAACTTGATGACATTTTTGTCATTAGTAGGTTTAGGTTCATAATCTGCAGTTTAGGAGATACCCAAATTCAGGACTGTGTACAACTGCAGTCAAAGCAAAATGTTTCATCCCACAGGCTTTTGAGACAGGCTGCAGAAGGAGCTATGGTTTCTTGTAGGGCACCAGGGCACTGGTCAGTGGATCATTGCACATCCTGACCTGGGAGCTGTACTTCAGAGCTTTCTTTGATAAAGTTCTGAAGCATGAAGAACTTTGCATGTGCATTTTCTTCCTGCATCAATTTCACTTATCACTGTTGTTTCAGAAAAGGGACTGCATCCTGCCTCACCATCACATTGGTCCCAAAAACACTTGTTAAAGAAAAGGTAAAAATTAAAAAAAAAAAAAAGAGGGTCATTCATTGAATTTCTTTTTACATCTCCATTTTTTTCTATTCAATATGTGTTCTTCCCTGTCTCCTACTGGTTCCTCTTGATCAGTTGTCTCAGATAGGTCATTATATTATCAATAACAGTAATAAGGAGAGAAAATCCTTACAGTTTAGTTTGCCTCCAGGTTCCTCATCCTTTCACCTATTCTGATGGCCATATGCATGTTTTTTTGAACTTGCTTGGCAGACCTTCATCACTTCTCAAGGAAGGATACAGTGATAAAAATCTAAGCAGCCTAGTTGGTGGGTCTGAGTTTTAAAAACCCAAGTCATCTTACCCACTAAAACATGTCTGTTTTAAGCAAAGGTCGTTTTTCCCTTAGGAGACAGGGTCAACATGGTATCCCAGTGTGGGTTTAGATATAGCTATCAAAGTTTTACATATTTTTCTTGGGTATACTGGAAAGTTTTTTCACCTCATCTTTTGTCAGATTTTGAAAGGAAGCTATAGAACTAATGGAATTATTGCCCTAATCTAGAGTGGAAAATCTTTCTTTTTGTGCTGGGGCAAGTAGGGTGTAAGAAGACCCTTAGGTCTTAATTAAAACCTTAATTAACAAGATTTACAGATTTATTCTAAAAAAAAAAAAAAACAAAAACAAAACAACAAACAAAAAACCTAAGGATCAGTATTTATTTTACAGAAGGGGGAAAAAAAACCAACACAACCCAGTAACTCCCAGCTCCCTAAATTTTTTGAGGTAGATGGGTAATAACTGAAATCATAAAAAAAAATTATAGACCGATAGATATATAGACTACACGTAAACAAATGAGCTATATATTATATGTGGCCTGTTGCATGTAATTAAAATACCACCAAAAAAAGGCAAAATTTTAATGTGTAGTGAAATTTCTATAATAAACCCCACATTCACTTTTGAAAACCCCTTTAAATATGATTTGGCATGTGGTGAGGCTGTGAATTCACAGTACAGAACTGCAAGAGGAAGTGCCTGGTACACTACAGCTATCAAAGAAAGTAATTCACAACTTCATTCTGAAAATTACTATCATGGTTTCATGAAAACATCTGACACGTGAAGGCAGTTTTATATCTGCCTAAAAGTTTATTAGTGCAGTTGTAACATCAACATTCATGATCACGCTAAATAAAGACATGAATTTAAAAAATAATTGCACTAAGACTTCTGTACATTGTCCTAAGCATCTGTAACACTAGAAGCTGGGACCAGGAGTTTTTTTCCTAATATGAATATTCACTGCCCTAAGTTACATGGATTCATTTCAGTTTTGCATATACACTCAAAATCAATGAATTTGCATTTTTAAAGGGTAAAATATTTATCATCCAAATTAATAAATCTTTCATAAAAATAAATTATGAATATTCTCTGGGTAGCATTTGAAACCATCATTTATGGATCCTGTTTCAGTTTGTTGTGGGTTTTTTTTATGATGTTTATCCTACCCATTTTAAATTTTAAGCTTAACAATATTTCCCCCACTATTTGAACCAAACTGTTATTAAAAGATTGAAGTTTTCTGGTGAATGAAGCAGCCTGACTGCTTTTCATGACAAAGTTGGTAATTAGAAGGCCAATTTAATGGTGAATCAGGCAGAAATATTCAAACCATGACAAATGACTTTAATAATACAGCCTGCAATGCTTGAACAGAAATAAATTTCACTTCTGAAACTCTCGCTTTTTTCTGCCTGCCTGGAAGATAAAACTGTCCAGGAGGTATTTGTACCCTTTATTCAGTAAAGCTTTTACTAGAACTTAAGCAGGCCAAATAGCTTGCAAATGCAGAAACATCATTCAAGTTCCTATGATTTTTTTTTTCCTGAAGGTAGGCTGTATTGAGAATTCTGTGTATGTCAAAGATTTATTTTTTTTACATCCTGCTTAACCACAGCAATAGTGTTTTATTGTTTTACCTCTGACTTGAAGCATTAGCAATAGTCTACATTGGCTTCAAAACTGAAAGCTAATTTCAGTGTTTGTCATAAGTTTGTTAAGACCACATGCATTCCACAGTTTGAAAAATTTCATTATTCTGTCCATGCTGGGGCTTCGTAATTGGATAGTAAGGATGTTCAAAGACTAATTTAGTGAATTGCACAATATTTTAAATGGAATTATGCAGGTTTATGGGGCCTCAGGGGATTGAGCTAGGAGCCTCTTGAGAAAATTTGTTTATCAGTAAATGATATTAGCAGCTTTCACCTAGCTTTTGTCTTCATTAAATTGCTGCTCTTCCAATTGAGGGTCACATCTGAGGACTGCTTTGATAATTTGTCATTATTGTCTTGTTTATTGGAGCATAAAGTTGATACAGCAAAGGTTGTGCAGTTTATATACAATGTGCAGAGAAGTTTTTCCTACCAACCCTTTATCATAACAAAACACATCAGGACACAACACATTGTAACTTGATCAGTATTCTAACATATACTAAATCAGAGCAACCTTGTATGTTAATTTCCTAATATTTTCTAATCGAGAGTCACATTTTATACTCCAGGTTGCATCAAATGACCAGAGTTTATCACAATAGATTGAAATAAATTTTCCATATAATCATAGAATGTTAGAGGTTAGAAGGGATCTCTAGAGATCGTGTAGTCCAACCCCCCTGCCAAAGCAGGGTCACTTAGGGCAGGCCATACGTGAACCCAGGTTGGTTTTGAATGTCTCCATAGAAGAGACTTTACAACCTCTCTGGGCAGCCTGTTTCAGTGCTCTGTCACCCACAAAGTGGAAAAATTTCTCCTCATGTTGAGGTGGAACTTCCTATGTTCTAACTTAAACTCATTATTCCTTGTCCTATTACTGGACACCACTGAAAAGAGACTGGCAAAATAATGCATATATCAATCTTTTTTTTAAAACACCAAGGCCACATTGACATTGCACTTTACAGTAATACATTAAAATGATATTTCAATGCTTGTATTTAGGGGAAGGTTATTTTTAAATATAGACAGGCTGTGTCATCAATTCATTTGTTTCTTTTCATGTGCTGAAGACAATTTTTTATTATTCTAACAGAAACTATAGTTGAGACACACCAATACTACAACACCTATATAGATTTAGACTGTTGACCAAGTTTAGACATGCCTTCTTCAGGCCTCCTCTCTGTGAATTATGTACCTTTACAAACTTTGTTTCTGTGTAGAGATCACATACTTTTTATAACACGTATGAATTATGTTTATTTAAACATAAAAGGCTTAGCAATATTGCTACATTTTAAATCTTCAATTATTCTACAGACTAACACAGGAGTATTGGAAGTATATGGAAAATTCTAAACAGAAAACAACGCAGATTGGAAAAAAAATGTTATATTTTCATTTTCATTTTTTAATAAAAAGGAAAGTACATTACAGACAACCGCTAGACAATCATGTTATCTGGACTCTTTCTCCCAGAAAATTTTTTCTTTGCAGGAAACTACATGGAGGGTGATTTCAATATCAAAGTAGATTTTCTTGTTTTATGCGATTCCAGTGTTTAAATCATGAGACTTCAGCCTCAGTTCTGCATTGTTGTGAAGAGAACTCAGGTGCCAAAGGAAACTCATGGCCAAATCCCAGTCCCTATTCATGATCAAAGTCATTCCTTCAGCCTGAAAGATTAAGCCAGAGCAGGCTGGAAACATATGATTAAAAAGTCCTGTGAAGCTGTGCACACATTCCTTGGCAAAATATACAAACTACCACTCCAGCCTGTAGGTCACACTTTGTTGTCATTTACCAAAGTGTTGTTCACCTTGGCCACAGGGCTTCTGATCTCAGCCTTCTTATTTCCCTCTCCTTTCTCCATGCACTATTCTGCTTCCCTGCAGTATAGGTGTTCTCTTCCTTGACATACCAGCATTTGAATATTCCATTTAGCATTTCAAATTGCCTCCCTGTCTTCCTCCAACTTAAATTATTTTACCTCTCAATAATATCTTAGCTTGGCTGTATCAGTTCCCTCTCTGAACATTGCCCCAAACCCCAACAACTTCAGTGGAATCAATGTGAAACTTTAAATAGAACCATAAAGGTTAAGATTTCTGCTAAAGGCCTTGTGCTTGGACTATGTCAGTAGTTCAAATGAGTAGTTCTACTGGTTCTACATGATCCTGGGAACAATTTTGTGGCTTAAACTTTTGCTGATCTTGGCTTCTTGGTTGATGTTTCCATGTCATGTTCTCATTCTCCTGCAGAACCAGTTCAAGCAACAGAGACAGCTATTTAAACTTCAATTCCATGTCTCAGGTAGAAGATGTATCTTACTTATTTTGAGTGGCAAACCTCTTGTTACTAAGAGGTCAGGATGTAAATGGGAGGACTATTGTAGACGTGGGATCCTACGGATATAATCTGAAACAGCTGCTGTAAAAAAACTGATGGAAAAATGTAATTGGTCTATGATTCTTTTGTTTAGAGCAGAATAAAACCAGTCCAGGTGGTTCACACCCTTGGGCATTTTCACAGAGAACTGTCTCTCTCCAGTGACTATATGAGGAATTGCAGCACATGAGCTTCACTAACTGGTAGTTACAAAACATTTAGAAAAGAGTTAGGTGTTCCAGATCTACTTCAGTGCAGCTTTTCATTTCCTTTGAGACCAGGAGATCTTCTTGTCTATTTTTCTCTCTTGGTGAGGTAACAACTTCAGACAGAAAGCAACCAAGATGGACTTCTGTATGCCAGTAACTGTCTGTGGTATGCATCAAGAGTAATTTTATAAACCACTGCAGGCATGGCAGCTTAGAGAAACCTAATCCTTTCTCCCATTTCACTTTCATGTTGTTACTGATAACACATTTATGATGCCTCACATCTGAACTCAAGATTGGCTTCAGTTTTAAATGTTTCTGAATCATACACAATTGGCCATATTAACAGCTTCTGTAGGAACTGAGAGATGCTCAGGAACTGAAGAGGCCACAGAACCTATCTGGGGTGGGTGCCCCAAGCAGCATAAGATGAAACTTCATCCACTTTCGTCTCAGGAGAAAAACTCCAGGCAGATACTGTTCCCCTCAGGGACTTATGCAATGCAGGGTATGGAGTGAGGCAGTGGTCCCTGGTGCCCTTCATCATTTCTTAGTATAGCTGCCTAACTCCATGAAAGAAGAGGATTTCAATTATTTCTTTCACTTTCATGCTTCCTCTTGAATATTTTAGGCATTGACCCTTTCCCCCTTTTTTCCCCTTAACTTACCAGTATGCTGCTGTTGTGAGTCCTAATGCTAGACACTGATAATTTCCCACCCTATTGTGCAAAAACTTCAGAGCCTAACTTGGTTTTGTGAATAGTATGCGGGGAGCTGACGTATGAAAAGTAAGCATGGCAGCGCTGAGTGACATTGCAATCCTCTTCCAAATCTGGTTATAGAATCCTTTGGGTTGGAAAGAACCTTAAAAGTCATACAGTTCTAACCCAATCTCCTACTAGAGCAGGTTGCTCAAAGCCCCATCCAACCTGTCCTTGAATATTTCAGGGAAAATTATGCCTAAATTATGTCTGTGTCACTACAAAAATTACAGCTGAAGCTACCAGTAGCTCCCTGAGCTGGCTTTGGAACAGCCACGCTGTGTGCCAGGAGTCACACAGTGATGGCAGAAAGGAGTATAAATCCACCTTGGGCATATTCCTAGCTTTTCGGCTGTCCTGAGCTCTGTGCTGTTGTAGTCAGAACTATAACCACACCAGCTCAGGTATTGATACAACTATAGGCACAAAGCTGGCATGTACATAACTGATTGCAGTGCCATGGCAATAAAGCCAGCTGCCAGCATCTGGCAACAGCATCAGCCACTAAGACAGACCAAAAAACTCTACTGCTGCTTCACATTTTTACATGTAGCTCAAATGGAACAAGTGTATGGCTAAGACTGTATCTTCATCACATTTTATTTCAATGAAAAAGAAGGGATTTTGTGATAACAAAGCATTCAGAAGATTGTATTAGCCTTGTACCATCTTCCTGATACCATCTTCTCTGGAAATTAATTCGTCTGATAGTAACTGGTAAGTGGGGAATGATGTAGAAATAGTCCTCAGTCCTCACTTTATCTGTGATTAACTTAAAAGCAGACAACATGCCTAGTATGATGATTTATTTAATTTTTACATGTCCAAAAATGAGCTAAAAAAATTTCACTCAATGTCAAGTACTGTTTTGAATAAAAAGTTAGATCTCAAACAAACCTGAAATGAAACCTGTCACCTTTGTCTTCAGCTTTTTTGAGAGGATGCTCAGTTAAGTTTGATACTACATGTGCCATCATGTCTTGTAATGCTCATTTGTATATATCTGGGCATTCAATGCAAATAACTTTGTTGTTTTATTACAACTAAGCTAAGCTATACATTATGTGTGTTTTGTTTGTGTGAAAAACATTTTGACCTGTGGAATAAATACATTTACAAAACCAGAAAAAAAATTTAGACAGATTGTCTGCAAATATTCTGAACCCCTGAATATGAGGAGACATAGTCATAGGTCAGAAAGGACTAACGTTAACATTGCTTTGAGAGAAGATTAAATAATTTAAATATGAAAGTGAGATTATCATGGGGGCCAATGCGAAAGTATAAACTTATGGCTCCCAGCTGCAATGGGGGCAGCTCAGGCATTGTGAATACAAGGACACACATTCGTTCTCTGTGTTAATCTGCTCTGTGTTTATATATGTATTTTTCAGTTCTCAGGGGACATCAAAATGGTAATGATTTCCTATTTTTGTAAACAAATGGAAATACAGCCTTTCATGACAGCTGTTACTTCAAAAATAATCTAAAATATTTATGCAAATTACAGCTTTTAAAATCTTTTCACTGAAGGTGTTTTCCTTTTTTGAGAAAGACTCTGACAATTAAAAATAAAAACTAAAAAGCATCAGCCCCACGCCTGTTATTGTTTAGTCCATAACAAAGACAGCTGTACATACCCTTATTGTGAGTCTCTTTTATCCGAGCAACCTTGCTTAGTAAAATTGGACAATTTATCACCCCGGTGCCTGCAGCACTATGCACTACATGCAAGTGATTAGTTTGCCACTTCAGCTACCAGCTTTGATACACCTCTGAGAAACTCGGAGTCTGAATGAAAAGGTCACTGTGGAGCTTAAACTAACTCTTGGGGACCAAGACGGCCCAGGGGACTAATAGTGGGCTATAGTGCCTTCTGCCCATCTCAGCAGCAGCTGAGACCTGGTTAACATCTGAAGGTTGTTCCTCACAACAGCCCGTAGGAGGATTCTGATGCTCTTTAACACAGAAGGTAGAAGATATGATAGTAGGTGTGTGAGTGAAGATGTCCAAGTGCCTCACTTGGGCAGCACAGACACAAGGGGTGATGCTGCCTATGACCTCCTGGGGTTGCCTCTTTTCCTCTCCTGCAACTGTAAGGACTAATGTGAGGAGCTATGGCTCTAAGCCAGACACTTAACCCTGGGAAGAATTAATATGAGGTTCTGGTTGTGATTTCTGCACTTTTTCTCAGAAAACCAGGGAATTTTCTGGATCTGAAGGCCACGGGCTCTTTTGAGTCTTCCATCGGGCCTCTCCCGAGGCCCACCCCTCACACTCGCTGGGCAAACTTGCACTTCCAACACTTGTTTTGTGAATACATAAGCAAAGCATTTCAATCTCCAAGGCTTTCACAACCACCAAATTCAATTACACAATGCAAAACAGTGCATAAATAACAACAGTAATTTTTAGGATGTGCTCTGCCTTATCCAAGCTGAATAAATTCTTCACAAGTCATATGTTTAGAAGCACAAGGAAAAGTTCTAAGAAGACTTCACTCTCTGAGAATATGAAAAAGATAACTGGAATAATAATTCTGGCTGCCTTTGAGAGGTAACAGTGGAAAGTCTCCTTGAATCTGATGGTTCCAGCATTTAGACTGTTCACAGATAGAAAGACAAAAAAGGGAAGGAAAAAAAAAAGGAATTTTGATCCCTCACTTCTAAATAACTGGAAATGAAAACTAGTGTTATTTGTCTAGTGTCAGTAGTGGAAAAAGGGGAATCTTCATCTGAAGCTGCACTAGGCTTAGTTACTAATAATAAAACTTCATTTTTGAAAAAAACAGTGAAATTTTTGTGACTGTAACTTGTCATAAATACTTCACTTTAAATCTGAGCAAAAGTAGTGATTTATGAAGAGCATTTATAAATACGGGAGCCAGTAGCAGAGTGTGTTGGCAGAAAATTATTTCAGGCTTGTGAATACACAGGGGATCCAGGCAGCCTGGGATCAAGATCTGATTTCCACACAAATTTTATGTTTCCCAAATCAAAGTCATTAGAATAATTGCTTAAGCCAAAGTATAATCAGTTGAGAAGACAAGGTACCTAATATTAGTAAATGAAGCAGATCTCTCTGAAACCTACTTGATTTTACAGAGGGACTCAACAATTTTTATACATTCTGCAGATAAAGGGACAAAGGCTGCTGACTCAGAAAACCTGTGATGAAAGGTCCTGAGTGCTTATCTGACTTTCTGTATCCAAGTTTCTGTTTCACTGGCAGCATATGGAATTTGGGCTGGAACCTTCAGATGGTTCTGCTGGGCTCCTAACCTCTAGGCATCCCTCAGGGGTGTCTGCACCCTGTACCAGCTTCCTGCCCACTCATCAGTGGGTGCTCTGAGTTGCACAGCACCTTTCCCACAAATGCACTTTCAATGAGAGGGTTTCTCAGTTGCTCATTGCAAGATGGTTTGCAGCTTAGACTTCTGTTTATAAGGGCACTCTTTTCTGTTTTGGTGTGTGTGCATACTGAACACATTCCTGAATTTATTTTTTTTTTTCCATAACCACTGTCTAAATAAGGTTTTGAATACTGCAGGGTTGAACTTAGCCAGAACATCACAATGCACTGAAAGCTGTATTTTCATTTATTTATTTTGCATCCTAAACAATAAATCTGAAAACCAATTTCCTTAGATTTAAAGTTTATTCAGGAGACATTCTATATAAAATACTTGATTCTGTTGCAGACCCATAGAAATGTTTCCATATTTAATTTCATTACAGCAGGAAATTTCTTTTGAATTCTGCTCTTTAGAAAAAGGAAGTTTTAGCCCCTTGAAAACCCAATAAATTACTAAAACAGGGCAATTTATGATCTTCCATGCATCTCTGCAAAGAAAATTCTCCCTCTAGGTAGACTCAGTCTGTCTAAGATTCAAAGATATTAGAGGCAATTTTATGAAAGGGATCATTAATTATAAGACATGAAATTTTAATAGGAGGCTTCTTTTTCCTGATATCTTGCATGAGCCAAGATCAAAGTAACTCCCATATGTTGACCTAGTAACTATGTTAACTGAGAAGATCAGCTTCACCAGATGCTTGCCCGTCCTTTTTAACCTCATATAAATCACACGTGATGTATTTTAGGAGAGTATTCATTTCAGTGTCACGTACATAACTGTATGAGATAGATAAAAGCTGTTTCTTGATCAGGAGAAGACAGTACTGGCTTCCACCAGTGATGGTTACATGTATTTGTCACTGTCAGAAAAAGGGTTCCCAATACCTTATCAAAGATACCCAAGACTGGCATGCTGCACATTCAGCTTACCTGCTGCTTGACAAGATGTTGAGTTGTACCTGGTCTTTTATAACAGGGTCATATGAATCATTTTCCTTATATATAACACAAGCCCCAAACAATGCCCTGGTAATTAATTAACCCTATTGTGGTAATCCAAACTTGGCAGCTTTTTCTACATGTTTGTACTCAAATGCACAGGATTTTCTTGCATTAAGGTTGACATATCACTCTGCCTCAATGATCTTTTCATTATTGACTTCCATCTTTATGTCATCTGAAAACTTTATTAGTGATGATTTTGTATTTCATTCCAGGTCATTGATAAAAATGTTAAAAAGAACTAAACCAACTGGAACTCAGCTAGAAATGATTAGTCATTCAGAATAACATCTGGAGAGCTACCAATTAGCCTGTTTTTAATCTATTTGATTGGTCCTATATAATGTATTGTTCTAACTTCATTATCAAAATGTCGTGAGTCACCAAGTCAAATGCATCAGAGGAGTCTCAGAGTATTATATTCACAAAATTACCTTTCATAACTAAACTTCTAATCACATTACAGTATCAAAACCAAATTTCCAAGAGCCCATATTGATTTGCATTAATTATATTATTGTGTTTTAATTCTTTGTTAATGAAGTTGTGTTATTTTGCACAGGACAATAAATCTGTTACTATCTCATCCATTTCCTTTAGGTTTTGCTCTACACATTCTGAGTTTCAAAGTAATTTAATAGCCATTGAAAAGACAGCACCTATGGCTCAGGGAGCTCCCCTTGTGGCATGTTACTAAATTTCTTGTATGCAAGTCACCTGTTGATTTAGTGTTGATTAATTCTGGAATCTGAGTTTTAACTGAATTGGTCTTGGACTGAAAAGTATTTCATATAATATCTATAAAGTTATTACATCATGTGGCTTTTTCTGACCTATAAAAAGACTGTCTTATTGAATGTTTCTGCCTCTTATAAGTTACTGCTCACATTGTATAGTACTATTCAACTACTTTTGTTAGTATTCCTTTGTTGATTCACTTCAAAAATTCCTTTCTCCTGTCTTTGCTCTATTGTGTCCTTTTGCTTCCCTTATCAATTTCCTTTGCTTCCTAGATCTTCATGTATATTCAGTTCATATCAATTTCTTTTTATTTGCATTGTATATTTATATATATAATCTGTACTATGGAACTCATATATCTCACAAGAACCTAATCCTTTGATATTAGTAAACAAACATAAGATTATGTAGAAACAGGAGCTTATCCATATTTAAAATTGCAATTCATTTCCTGTGTGCATGTCTGCTTTCGCTCCTCATCTTCAAATGTAAGATAAATATATAAATATATATATATTATATACATGTATCCGCTTCATAGTGTCATATGAGGTCTGCATTTGAGGTAGAATTTCCCACCAGATTTGAAGGAAATTAAACAAATGGTTAATAAATTATGAGATTTTAAATGTGCATCTCTTCATTTGAATAAAAATAAAACAGGCTAAGATTTGGGTTTGCTGAGGAGAAAAAAAAAGTGGAAAAGAGAGGGAGACAACATATTTGGTAGGAAAATATGTACAAGATTAATGCACAGCACTGATATCCCTATGAGGAAATGCTGACCTGCAACCCTTAATGTTGGAAGTTCACCAGGGAGGGGTTGATCACACTTGGATTAGGTCTGCAGGAAGGATCCAGGGTTCCAGTTATTTTTGAATGAACCATGGTATGAAGGTGGGACTGGGCAGGCAGGCTGAGGTGCAGCTGGAGGAAGGCTAGCAGGCACAAAAGAGCTCAGTCCTAGAGACTAAAGTATGTTTTTCTTCTGCATCACAGTCCAGCTGCTCCCCAGTACAGTTGAGGGAAGATGCTGTCATTCAGATGATGTGGAAGTGCATACCATATTCTAGATGGCAGTAAGGGGGCAGCCAAAAGGAAAGATCCTTAGATGCATTTTAGTTTTCTATCATGGAAAGTAATTTAATTCATCAACAATAGTGATCTTCCAAATAAAAAAAAAAAACTACTAATGATATCAAGTGAAATCTGAAATCAGCTCATAGATAAGAAGTTACTCATGTCAGGACTGCCCCAGTTTGTCCAACCTGATATGTACCTCTAGCTTAGTTTAATTGGGATAAAGGCAGTGAGTATTACTCAGTTTACACCTTCTGGAAAGCCCAGCTTTCTGGAGAGTGAAATAACCCACCATACTTCCAGGGGAGTTCTTAGTAAATGGCATCATGTTCTTTCTTCCTCCTTCCCCTTTATTCCTTTTCTGTCAAGCAGTGAAAACTTTCCTGGAGAGTGGGAAAGAAGGACTGTGCTCTCCCTTCCCTCTCTGTCCCACTCATAAAAATGATAAGGCTGTGCTCTGCAGAACCAAGACAAGCTTAAACCAAGATCCCCCCAGGATCACCCCCTTACCGGTATTGTAAGAATTATTTTATTATATGAAAGGGAGAAATGTAAATTTTTAAGAGTGGTTGTGACTGCAGATTTCAGGGTTGGTACTCTGTATCAGATGTGATCCAGCATCTAACATCTCAAGTCCAGCAAGGGACATATGCAGAGAAAACTCAGCTGGTGGAGTCTCAATGGCTGTATGATGCCTGGATTCTCAGCCATGCTCAGGCAATCACGCTTAGTGTCTAAGACACTTCTGTGGTTTCTATAGGCTTCTCTGCATCACCCTCCACTTCAAGGACCAGACACTCAAGTCTTTTCCTGAATTTGTACTGTATTCTCAGCAGTGCTCAGCACTGGATCTGAACTTCTCCTGAGTTTGCTGTAACTGTGTCCTCCAGAGTACTGTATAGCTCTTTCCAAATGAGGATTCTTTGGACCAATAGGACAAGCTGACTGCCATTAGTAGTGCCTTCTTCTCCCTGTTACCACATGTGGCCTAGTGTTTATTTTTGTTATTGTAAAAATAAATTATGACAGCATTTTTCTTCTCTATTTTTTTTCTAATGCTCAGTTTATCCCCAAACTTTTGATATTCCCCTCTGTTTCAGTGCTTAATTATCTAAAATCAGGGGACAGATAGGATCACAGCATCTAGAGCTCCATGTTAAGAAATGAATTTGGAGAGAAAAAAATTATTCTTTCCTTCAATTTTATGACTTTTGCAGAAAGACAAATGAGTTTACAGTGAAGGACGTGATTTGGGTTACAGCGCATCCACGTTTCCATGGCTCCCCATGGTCCCTTTCCATGAGCAGCACTCTGGTCCAGTCTTGTGTTGAATTTCCATCCCTGTGAATCTAAGGTGCAGGTGAGGCAAGCTGTAGATCCTTCACCTTTGTCTTGATATACAACAGATCTACACAGCTAGTTATACCACTAGGGATCCTTGGGAACTCAGTCTTACAGCAATTACTATACGTGTAACCTGACGGGAGCTTTAGAAACCCTATGGTCTCAGATCATCTTCATTTATACTCAAATCACATAGGAGCTAGAGTAAAGATTACTCTGTAATCTTCCCATCTAACAGACAGCATAGTGTACAATTCATCACCACAGAAGCATCCTCCTGTTGCCCCATTCTGTGTTTGGAAAGTGCTTAAAGGACTTTTGGTATTAGATGACTTAGTATAATATTGATCTCTGATTTTTCATACAGCTCACTAAACTGATGGTTGTTTTTCTTTGCCAATATTAGGAACAACAAGGGAATTTATTACCTGCTGGCTACCATCAGTCATCAGACACAGAAAATAAACTGTTCACATTTACTTCATGGTAAACATGACACATGTTAACAATATTTGGCAAAATCATTCTAATTTTTTTTCTGGTTTCATTTCTGCTCTATATTTAGCAGGAAACCCCACCATTTTTATTATTGCATCTTCCTTGTGACTCTTTTTTTACAGCAGTTCAGTTCTTTATAATCACGTTAATTTGTATCAAATTTAATCAGAGACTGTTATGAACTTTCTATTATAAAGAAACACTGAAATCAAAACTTTGTTAAGATGTCTCTGTGAGAGGCATAAGACTTTGAAGTGTACCTTCATGCTCCTCTATGAGAGGGCAATGATGATGGTTGAGGAAACTAAGTGTGTGGCCATCTGTATTCCTTTGACTATATATTTAACTTGCAGGTTATTTTTTAATCCATTGAGCACCTTTTATGATTCTGTGTTGATAGTTTCAAAATAATTTGGAAACAAAACTCTGGTCTGGAAGATGTCTGGATTCTCAAGCAATTGAAAATTGTTATTATTTATTTTGGGATTTCTGTCCTTGCCCCCAGAAGACTACTTCTACTAATGTAAAAATTTCCTAACTGAAACTCTTACAAATGATACTCAGAATTTGCCTACTTGGAAAACATGCTCATACACCATTCATCTAATTCTCATTTGAGATACTTCTCTGACCTTTTTGAAGATATCCACTCCTCTGCTTTACCTCCAGCTGGCACAGAAACCACCTTATGCTTCTGCAGTTCATAGGATAGAATTTATCCCCCCAAAAACTTCAGTGGTGTCTATTTTTCTCACTTAAAAAAAAAGTCCTGCCTGTTGTTCCCCTTGATATTCTAGGTAGACAAGTAGCAACACGGACAGAAGAAACTGAATTTTGAAGCAGATAGAAAAATGAGGAGACACAGTAATATTTTAAAACCATATAAAGGATCTTGAAGGAGGTCAAGATGAATGGGCTTAAATTAATGAGGTTCCAGTTAGACATCTGGGAAACATTTCTAACAGTAAAGTGGTAGATTAAGTTGCCTAAGGATCTGTGAGAGCTCCATCAATGGAAGTTTTCAAGAACAGATTGAGCAAACCTCTGCCAGGGTTGGTTCACTTATAACTGATCTTGCCCTGAGGAGTCTATTAAGTTTGCTTAAATTATGCTCCCCACTCACAGAAGTTATATTAATAGCACAAAATTGTTCATGATGCAAAAGACACATAGCAGAAGGCAATAGTGTCTTATCAGGAGGTGACACTACTGTACTGCTGGAGTTATACCTTGCTTTATCTTCCTTGTCTTCCATCTGACTCCTTGCTTTCCCCAGCAAATGTGGGAATGCAGAGCAGCCCTGAGAATGATGGACTGGAGAGGAGGGATGTGCCCTGCACAGGAAGGGAAAGGTATATGACTTTTTGGGGTGTTATAACTATATTTCCTTGGTGACGACTTCTTCACTCTTCACCCTAGCCATATCTGGATCATGAGGTTTGGGAAACTGCCTGTTCCCAAACCTGTCTGCAGATTATTATATCATTACAAATATTATTACATTATTATTATTACAAGTATACAAATATTAATGTAATTATATTTTAATTATAATAATTACAAATTGTAATAATGAAACATATTATTACATTAAATTATTACAAAATTATTATTACAATAATGTTTTTAAAACTTGTGCTTTTGATTGAATATGATAAGTTTCATTTTCTGAATCCTCTTCCCTCTGCAGTTCACCATGGTCCACCACACAACCCCAAGACAAAAATTATCATATTTAGTGCTCGTTTGTGTCATTTTGAAGTGTGTTATAACACTATTCTACCTTTTTCCTGAGAGAAGTTTTTCTCAAAGTAAGCCAGTATTTACTACCTCATAAGGAATAATTTTTTTGTATAATCAGAATGTAAATATCTTAGCTGAAATCTTAATTCTGTAAATATATTTTTGTTAGAAAATTCCCCAGTCCATTGTCCTGTAAATTATTTCTCAAAATGTGAAAGCAGTGCCACCCAGGTATGCACATACATACACACACATATATTAGTTTAATCTTTGCTTAATAAATATATCTGTATCTTGAGGACTAATTAGAAGAGACTGAAGAAAAAATTAAGATAAACTTATATTGAGAGAAAACACATCAAGGTGGTCATCTATCACTGGGTCTGCAAAATTTAGAGAAGATTAAATAGTGCAGAACCTGGGGATACTTATTAAGCCATCAGCAGGGAGCAAGATGATGATGTCACACCTAGCAGAGGGAGGAAGACTCATGTAAAGTTGGATGAGATCCAGTTTGTGCTGTAGATTTATGCAGTTAATTTTGTCCCTTGACTGCATTCAGATGAGCATTTCTCCTCGACATACACCAAGAAAATTGCTGCATTATAGCTGTGTTAATGGCAATCAGCATGCTAATGAGCACCAGAAGGTCGTTACAGAAAAGAGAGGTTCAAAGATGTATAACCTAGAGGAGAAGATGAAGTAAATCTTCAGGGAATGTGAGTGTCTTGTTTGTAGGTCATAGATTATTTGTTTTGGTCATTGCAGAGCACAGGGAGTTTAATTTAAGGACAGAAAAAGATTAAGCTTTTTTTGAAGCAGCATAACTTAATTAAATATATGCCTATGAAGTAGACAGCAAACAGCACTAGGTTGTTTTTATTCTATTCGAAATGTTTTCCTTGATAGATATTACACAAGAGTAGTTTATATCTTTCACAACATGAATCTAACATTTATTCATTCTTAATATAAAATCAGAGTAAAACTACCCTTACAGCATTTTGTATTTTGCTAATGACACAGAGTAAAAGAGGGTTTTGCAGGAAGAAAATCAGAGCAAGGACGTCAAAATATAAAGTGAACATTAAAGGGGAGTAAAATCAGAGGAAAACGAAAGTCTATCAATGTTTAAGAGGTGCCAGTGAGATAAAAGAAACCATGCAAAATAGCAGTTATAAAATTAGTAAAAAGTTGAATATCAGTTGCATAAATATTATAGAGAGCAAGCAAAATGCTAAATTGGTAAAAATGTCCCTATTTATTTCAAGTTTCTATTTCTGTTTCAAAAAATATGCTCCCTGTTACTCAGAAAAAAACATGTATACGCATTTGGAAGGTTTTCTCAGAGGCAAAATGAGGTTGAATACGTACTATATGTGTTTTGGGGGAAGTACTCAAAGACAGGGAGGCCTTACAGAATTAGTGAGAAAATAATCTTAGAGGAGTATAAGTCCTCCTATCACCTAGGCAGACCAAATTTGAATGTAGATTTTCCAGAAAACTCATTCCTCTGTATTAGCAAGTGGCTGAAGTAGTTGAAGTTCAAGGGAGAACCACACCTCCTAGCTCCAGCAGGAAAAATGAGAAGATGAGCTTTAACAGGACATTTGCATTTAGGTGTTTGAGCAGGGCACATCAAGCTTTTCTGGAACTTTAGAAGCTAGAACATTAGATAAGCAAGCACCATCCCAAACAAGTCCTCTCACCCCATTTTGTGGGGTGGCAACTCCTGCTCAGAGCCTGCACCTCTAACTGACAGTGCCTAAAACTCATCATAGATGTTACAACAAAAAAGATTTTAATCCCTTCCAAGAATCACATGGGCTTTTTTAAATGCTCTAAAAGAATTCAAATCCTTCTTCTAAAAATTAGGGCAGTCTTTAAGTCTGGTGCTTCCTGTGGGAATCAGTTCCATCAGCTACAAGAGCACATCATCCCGAATATTTTCTACCTTTTGAAAGATCTGATGGGATTATTTAGGCCTACTTATAACAAATTGAGGAGAATAGGTACTTCAATGGAATGGACTCAACCTAAAGTAGAAAACAGAAAAGTTGCAAAATTCAGAATAACTGATGGCAGTAATTGTTGAAGGGCAGTCAAATTACCTTGGGGAAAAATGTTGTAAATGGTTTACCACTTGTCAAAGAGCCTCCCAAGGACAGATATAGACTCAAAATGGAGGTAGATTCAGTTACATAAACTTGGTCTGCTGCTGCTATTTTAGCTCCTGTAAGGTATTAATGCCACTGCATCTTCACAGCTGACAGATATGGCATGATACCTGTGGGACAGCAAAGTCCACTGGAGGTGGTAATACAGGACTGTGTCTCAGCTATTGTACCTCATCCTACAGAATATGGCTGAGTCTGAGATGGTGGAAGTCTGTCACAGAGAACAGATAAAACCCAGGAGGAACTGAGACCAAACAGCATTTTAGGAAGCTGAACCACAAATACACAAATGTTGATTAGTTTAAGAGTTTTCACAGATTCTATACATACTATATGAAGCAACCTAAGCATTAGTAGTCCCAGAATAAATGGCTCGATGAAGTGTCTACATTTATGGGTTTTTTTGATCAGTTGGTATTTTGTTTGTTTTGGGTTTTTTTGTTTTTCAAATTATCTTACCATAGCCAAGCCTAAAAAAGGAAATCAGAAGTGAAGCATGGCAGCTTTCCAGTCACCTGAAAAACAAGGGATTATATTATTTCTTTAACAGTTTTCTTAGATAATTTTGCTTTTTTATCCATATCCTAGTCCTGAAAGAATGCACCAAAGGAGGAATGTTTCTGCTTATTTGCACAGAAGGAATATTGACTGAATTGTTTATGTTTTTTGGGAAATCAGACATGTTGGTATGACTTTGCAGCTTTCCATGGACATAGGAAAAACTTATGTTACCTTTTAACACCTGTGTCAGAGTTTGAGCCAATAACCAGGTGACAGATGCTCTCAGTTATTCCCCACTAGCCTCCCAGTGGCAGATAAAAAATAGAACAAGGGAGAGAGAATTTAAGGCTGGAAGAAAACCTAGAAAGGTTTTAATGAAACAATAAATAGTAATAATGACAATGGTGGACTGCACACAAATGTATACAAATAGGTAAATACTGACCCTGCTGTTGGTGATGACCAGAAAAGTCCCAAACTGGACTCAGAGGGAGTCCAGGGCCCTGGTGACAGTCCACAAATCCTTGAAGCATCTGAACTTGTCCTACCAGGGAAGGCAGAAAGCAACCTGTCTGTATGAACAATGGTCTTCTCCAGCAACAAAAAGTATTCAGAAACAACAGAGGGAGAGATGACAAATGTGCAAACCTTAACCCGGCCAGCACAGCAGCCAGAGAACTATTTTCTCTCTTAGGAACCATTTTATACTGAGCATCATAGGAAGGAATTCTGTGATTCATCCATTTGGGTCATCTGAACCCATCCTCTCCTCCCTGTAGGTACAGCTGCTTACCTCCCCTGTTCCAGCTGCCACATCCACAGCTTGCTGGTGGGGTCCCAGAAGATCCCAGGTAAGAACACCTATATAGGAACTTTTGAGCCTGGATCTCCCAAACCAAGTAAACATGCCTTTTGGAATACAAGCTAATACCATAAAGTATGTCATTGTAGGCTGAATGCCTTATTAAGATATCTTCCAGGAAGGAAATTATGAAAGGGCATAATATTTGTGGCAGGCAAAGTACTATTCCATGAGGGATCATGGTGAATACTGCACAGTTTAAATAGGAACCCTAAAGAAAATCAAAATGTGCTATTTCTTTTCCCAGAATTTTCTAATCCATTATGGATAAAACATTAAAACAGTAATACAAATTTCAAAGTTCAGATTCCCTAGAAAAGATAATAACTGAGCTAACAACCTAAGCGTTATTACTACAAAAAAGCCAAAACCTGCTAAATACAAAATTCAGGGACAGTCAAAAAAGCTGAAAGATGCAGAGTTTTAAAACAGACAAGACGACCAAATAATTGAAAAGCTATGAATCTTAATGGAGTGTTAAAATATTTCCTATAAGAGATATTTTCTTCCAGAATAGATCAAAGCTGTAATTGCTTCTCATGATATACAAGGACAAAAATGGAAACAAGAACCTTCAAGAACAGGTTGCTGTTGGACTCTGGCAAAACACTAATTTTAAGATGAAAGATACATACAATTTTTTCATCTAGACTGTACATACTGTGTATTTTGAAGCACAGTTTAAAGTAATTATTAAAGCATTTCATCCTTCCCATAAAGAACAGTGATACCTATTATGATCTTCACTATATTCTAATCAATTTCTCATAAAGAATGTATGGTCACAGTTTCCTGTCTTTATGGTCATAAAGGGAAGGAAGAAGAAGATTCACATTTTTAATGGAAAAAAATTATCAGGATGGAGTGCTGAGGATAAAAGACATTGGAAGGAAATTAAATTAAACCACTTAGAATTTACCTGATTTTAAATTAAGTGTGGGATTCTGGGCTCAATTTAGTTGTCAATACATTGACAAGTTTGAGAGACCTGGTGTTTTCCACCTTGCCTCAAGCCACTGCTCCAGAGCAGGAAATATCTACTGTGGATTTTATGTTGTATCTGGCAGCACTGGGTGGATGTGTGAGATATTTTGATGGCATCTAAAATAGAGATAGATTCCTAGGTGATAGCAAGTGATTTGAACCTCTACATTTTGGATTCAGTAGCTTAAATAGGGACATCTACTATAATTCAGAATCCTCCAATGTACACTATCCAATCTCAAAGTTCTTATATGGGCATCCCTTATGTTCTAACCAAACCTTCTAGCACCAGGTAGACATTTCTGGCAGCAGCAGGACCATAGAACATTAGCTAAGGTTCAGAAAACAACCTTTTGGCGATAAAAATTCAGTAAAAAAATGTCAATATATAAATTTTTCTTTAGAAAAGACTGTATCCTAAAAATCAATTAAAATAAAGAAATGTGGAGAGAAAGAATGTGGTCCATACCTATTTACTCTATATCATAACTGAAGAGCCAGAGGATGGTCCATTACAGTTAACAGAGACAGATCCTAATCTGACAGGAGGGGATGTTTTCCAGCACTATGAAACACCGAGGGGTTTTGGGTATCAAAAACCTTGAGGCTTTCTACCTCAATGATAATGATAGAAAAAATCTAACTTGACGTGACTTTCGTAGGCTTAGCTTTTCTCCTTTGCTTTCCAAATACAAATTTGTTGAATTATTTATTATTCTTCTCCTTTGGACATTCTGCCCATACCACTTTCTAAGGGGCTGTTTTACCATACTCCTTAGGAAGGGTCATCTGACGTGTTTTAAATGCTTGCTTTAGATTAATATTATCTGAAACACATTCTTTCCATTAATTGTAAAGCAACTAGCTCAAAGGTAGACCTTTCCTTAGCAGATTAGTCCTTGAGGACCCACCCATACTGTGCTGTGTTCTGTACCATGACCTACAAGCCAGCAAGCTGGGGGCAATTCTAAAACCAGCAAGAGATAGTGTGGGAACTTAAGCTGGAAGCATCTTAACCTAGCCTGGCAGCATCACATTTCTTCCTATATTGGCCATCATTACAGACAGTAAGTACGGGAATAAGTGAACATTTAGCTTCACAGAGGGAAGATGTTTTTGCATTAGGTATAAAGTCGAGAAGTAATATATGGATGCACGTCTGTATGTGTGACTATATGCCAATATATATTGCTGTGTGTTATTATTATATGTAGTAAATTAGATACAAATACAGTATATTATCTACTAATGACATTATTATTGACCAAATATCTAGCATCAGCAGAAGCAATATTGGTCTATATTGAATTGGTCTATACTGAAACATTTGCTTGCCCATTATGCATCAGTTTCCATGCAAGTTTAACAATTTTTGGTAGACACAAAGTATTGCTTTTACAGCATTACTATATTCCGTTTCCAAGTTTCCTAAATACTTTTCTACTTAATTTAGGAAGAAATATGTTCTTTAGTTGGATTTATGTATAACATGGAAGACACCTACTAATTCTTCCAATAAATACAACCTTACTGAGAAACATATACTATAAAACTTTTTTGCACTTCCTCGGTAGAATGTGTGAGTATGAACTTAAGAAAGAAAATTGTGAGCCCACATTTAGAATTTTAACCTTCATTTAGTTCGTGTTCTCTGTCTTTCAAAAACAATAACTTAGTTCGTCAGTGAATCTTATTTCAGAAAATCACTAAACAGCTGGGCAAATCCTCTCCTGCTTCAGGCTAATACTTAACCTAAGAGCTGAGGAAATACTACAAAAAATGGTCCAGAATTTTAAGATAAGCTCTCTCCATCTAGCAAATTGTGTCAGGTTTTCTCTTTTATTCTGTTTTCAGCCTTTTTCTTGAAAAATACAATTTACCTCTTCCCCAATAATTCCAGGGGCATCACAGATTTTATTTCTACATGACTACAAATAGCATAAAGTTCTAGTTTACTGCAAAATGAAGAAAATAAAATATAACCAGCAGCACTTTTCTCCTTTCTTATTCTTTCGTTGTGGTGAAGCTGAGTGCAGTGCCCTTAGGTTTTTTTCACTATATATGTAGATGTGGAGAGAAAAGCAGCTACTTTTGCACAGGTTCAGAGACAGGTTAAATTAAAATGGTTCAAGATAATGTGTTGATCTTTTTTTACATAGTATTTGTATACTGGAAGCATCACCTCGGATCATATATTTTAACATAATGTAATTCTACAAAATATTGTTTTACTCACAAAGAAATGCTATAGAAGGGAGCATATTGGATAAGTATTGCTCATGGTGTAATTTTAATTCTAACATATCTTGCTAAGAGGGCTTATTTAAATAGATTCTCTCTGAAATGAATATTTAGAAAAAATTCCTACAGGAGGATTTATAGAAAAATTATATGAACAGAATGAAGGACAGAAGAATTTTATTAGAAAAGAGACTCATTTCCACAAAATATAAATTATAACTTTTTAGAAAATATATTGAGTTTTATTAATATTCTGCAGACAGCCTGCAGTGTTAATCTCCACCCCTACCTATAGGATTTTCATTATGAGATACAAGGTGTATTTACCCTTTAACCAAATAAATTTTAGTAGTTCAATGCAGCCCTGACTGCAGTTTACACATCTTACAAAATATTTGCCTTTTGGAGGCCTAGCTTTTTTTATGTCAATACTCTATATAAAATGATGAAACACTTACATGTATATCCACATATATAAACAGTTGCACGTATGCATATTCATCTATGTAAATATACAGTATATACATATTTCTATCAAATTTATACATCTCATAGTCCCATTAGAATCATGAAGCTTATTGTTTGTCTATTGCACATATGTTATTTATCTTTACTACTTCTATATACATTTTCTGACCTCAGTTACTTAACCAGCCTGTGTGGCAATGAGTTTCTGCCCATTTGGGAGGCAATATGGAGAGAAACATACTAACAGTTAATTTAGCAGAGATATTTGGATAGTCAATAATTTCTTTACTATTGTTTTCCATAACTAGTTTTTCCAAATCCCTTCTCCCTCCTGTGAATCTCAAGAAATTAATAACAATTGCCTTTTTGAGTGAATGAGGCTGCTCTTTGTAGGAACTCTGCCCCAGTCATTCCAGAAACATGAGGATCAGTTGGTTGCAAGATGAAAAAGGGTTAGGGAGTATCTTATAATTAGTTCTTGTTGTAGTTTGTAGGTTTTTTTAGTTCCACGATCTATACCTATAGCAATGTGAATTATAGAAGGCAGTGCCAACTCCACAGAACTTAGAAACTTTAAAGTTTTGAACATGTAATATATCTTTCTTTTAAAAAGCTGAACAGTTAAAACCCATTTTAATCCCAAATCTCCTACTATGGAGTGTGTAATATAAAGACTAACTTTGCAAAACCCCAGAATTCCAAAAATAAAATTTCAAAAGTATAAAAAAATTGAAAAAAAGACAAATGTACCATAAATATTTTTATTTTGTCTAAATAATGCATTTGAGATTTCCTAATAAAATTTTTCTCTGAAAAAAAAGTAAAATATACCTAGAAAGTTACTAAATCTATTTCCTAATGACATAAATAAATTATTTTCCTTCCCTCTTCAAAATATGTATTTCACTACAATGCACATAATCAGCCCATTACATCAACACATTTACATTGATTTTCTGTGCTTTACAAGTGGCTTTTACTTCACCAATACTGCTTTGTGCTATTATGTGGAAGAAATTTATTCAGCTTTGTACTCTGTTGGTTATAAATGTAGGACCAACTTAGTATTACTCCTAGAAAGAGAATCCTTGAAATAAAGCATGAATCATTTAATAGCACTGTTTATTGTACAATGGGGATCTGATTCTGGCCTCGGTGCCAAGTTTGAGTAAATCAGATTTACACAGGGGAGTTCTGCAGAAAAAAGAGCACTATGGAGTTGTCCTTTCCTGGACCATGACCTGCTTGGAGGTCTCAATTAGTCTCAGGAGAGCAAGAGTTTATGTGGCTGTTGACCCACATGCTCTGTATGGTTTGCTTTGAAGATGTTCATCATCACAGATCAGCCAGTAATGTCAAACACAGCAGGAAGGATTTTATTCCAGTCACTCTGGAACATAGCTCTATACTACATAAAAGCTGTAATTTGCCTCATCATACTGTATTGTAGTCCCATGACCACTAAGACTTTTCACAGCTAGACAGCTGGGTACAGTGTTTTTCTGCAGTAAAAGTAACCAGTAAAAGTATTGTCCTATCTTCTTGTCATCCTTGGCATATCAGTCTACAGTTCCTCTAAAAAAAAATCCAATGGGTTCTCTTCCCTTTCCATAGTCATAGACCTAGTCTTCCTGGCTTTACAGACCTGAGCCATGATGTAACAGGGAATTTGTCAGTTTTTAACTGTTCAGTCTAAATGTATTTCTAAATAGTAAGCACATTTAAGCTGAGCCCATAGCTTTTTGCTTTTTTAAATTTTGTTTTTATCTGGTGAAGGTTTTAAGAGTTTCTAAGAGTAAAACTAGGAAAGATACTTTATTAGGCAGTATTAATGAGCCTGTGGTGATCTACATTAACATCTTATTCTCATCTGGACATTTCATAAACTTTTGGAAATCTGCAGTAGAAATTCCCAACTCAGACCTCTTCAGAGTTTGTTTGAGAAATTCCTACCAGTGCAGCAAGCTCTACCACTCTATACCAAAGAAAGGCTGCAAGAGTTATAAGTTGCTTTACAAATTGGCTTGTGAAAGAGCTGGACGGCTGAAGCTAAAATTGTTTAGGTAAGACATCTAGAACATGCAGAGGAAACTGGTGTTGAGGCAAAGGGAGGTAGGCAAATAGGTTGGCCAAGAGATGGAGGAAAAGGAAAAACTGGTAAATCAGGGAGAATGAGTTCAACTAATGAGGGATCAGAACATCTGAGAAGGAGCCAGCACTCAAATGAAGAACTAGAGCTGACTGGGGACAGTGACAAGTATAGGAAACCAAGAAAGGGACAAAAGAACCTGATGCAAATGCTTGGGTGAAAAAGTAGAAGTAGAAGGTGTTTGAATAAGAAAAGAAGGAAGGGATCCAGCTAGATCTGTATAATTGATGATTATTCACAGATACAATAAAATATCACATTTCTTAGAAAACACAACATGGTGAAATGCTGAATGTTTGAAAACAGCAGATCCTAACTATTTAAGCTTTCTGGACACTTTAGTCAAGTCTTCTTTGGTAAAACTTTCCTCCTTTAAGATAGCATATGAATTAACACATAGGAATTAATGCATCAAGAGATGTGAGTGAGTAATATAAGAAAGTCCAGAAGAAAATTTGGAATTTTATCTTCCGAGCTGTGAATGTGACATAAGGAGAAGAAAATACATCAAGCACCTCTTCATTAATGGAGCAATATTGGACTATGCACAGAATGAGGATAGGCTCCTTGGAAAAGATGGTAAGTGGTCACATCCTTCCTAAAAAGTAGTGAAGGCCAACAAGTCTCAGGTGTTTATTAAATCTATCAATTTTTATTTTATGATATTCATAATAAGCAAATTTTTTGCACATGAGCACAGTGTATTTTTACCTGTGGTAAACTGACAGAACCTTGCCCATGGGTCTTAATCTCAACATAACAGACAAGATGTAAGGAAAATAAAGAGATTTTGCCCATACATCCCCCACCTTCCCCTTTGAAGCATATGCAACACAGAAAAAAATATATCCATATACAAATCAAAATCACATAACTTACCTTTCATAAATGAGATGTTTGGATTTGGCACTGCATTGCATTTTAAGATTTGTTTGGAACAGTGTATACCAGCAAGATGTTACAAGCCAAACAGGAGATGAAGGATGAAGCAAAAGGTAAACCTGAAAAAACAAAGCACCAATACCAATTCATGAAAGAAAGTAATAGAATTGTTTTGGAAATTTGAATGCTCACGATAGACAAGCCCTCAGGCAGGGCTGACTTGCAGAATTAACCTTTCCTAGATTTGGCAGATACAAAAGCCAAATGTGACAGTGCCAGATGTAGGAGCGGTACCAGGCTGAATCATTCCTCAGCAGTCACTCTGTTATACTGAACTAGGCACAAACAAGTGTTCCTCCAGCCTCCAGTGAGCATGTTTCTGCTATTAGCCAGTGTTTCTGTCTCTCAGGCATGGAAACAGAGGTTATTGATTTTGGCAAGTGAGGATCCTCTGTGTGTTTCTTGCCAGACCCCTCAAAAGTATGTGTTGGCATTATCAGAAGATCAAAGGAAAACAAGATTTATCTTGTCAAAGAAAGTGATTTAGTGCAATATAATTTGAAGAATTTCTTTACTATACTGCAGAACTGACAGTTTTTCATCATGTTGTGCATATTTTTATTAGGCAGTTGAACACAGTTGAGTGGAGCTTCTTCATTAATTATGTCCATGTGGTCTAAATGACTTTTTTGCTCCTTCAATCTTTTATTATTGTATTTAGCTGCATTTCTTATTTAGCAACAATTTGTAAGGAAATTTAGGCCCGCAGTGATGATTTTATTCTATTCTCTTTTTTAAATAAAGTGAATTATTAGCTTCAAAGTGGATTGCAATTTTAAATTGTATGGCCTGTAGCTTGTTAGATAAAAACAGTAATAATAAAGAGGCCAATTAGATGCTTTTTCTTTAGTTAGCTGTTCTAAATAGTCTCATGATAATTTTTGAAGTTCTTGGAAATTTTGTGACACTACATCTAAGAAAGGAAAAGCAATACCATGCTTTAACCCTAGCAAGTAAAGTTTCTAAATGCTTGCTTGGTATATCCCATACGGGTAACAGATTCCTTATCTGGTGTGATGGAAACAAACCACAGAGCAGAGGTCAGGAAGCATTTATGAATAAATGGTCTGATCTTCTCACTAACTATGTTTTCTCCTTTGCTATGTATTTTTCACATGCATTTTTAAACTAAATCTATTGATTAAATGCATTGAATAATTTAGTATTCTGATACGCTGGTTATCATAACATCATGGGCATTATAGGACTATCAAGGAATACCCTGATAAATATATTGGAAAATTAAGTGTAACTTCACTAACATGAAGGCAGTTGTGAGCAGTCTTTTTGCTGTTTAAGTTATGAACATTTCAAGCCTAACTATACTACATCCTTTGTTTCTCTTAAGGCCCTATTAACAACAGTGTTGGGTTTTATTATTGTAATGAGTCTTAACATGATGCTTATTGCATTCTTACATCTATGTTCCAGATACTCTTATATCTACAGCAGATGCAACCAAAACTTTCAATAGGCCTCTACATCATTTCTGTCTGTATATGTCATTGCAAAATGCCACAGTATAAATAACAAATATCCCAATATAATCAACAAACCTATCTTTCCTACTTCTCCCAGTTTTTCCCCATGTTTAATAAATGCTAATCATGATATTTTACTTTTTTCTTTTGGCCCAGGTGGAGTTTAAAGCTCAGTAGTGATTCTCTGAACTCTGACCCCAAGGCACCAGCCAGTACTGCATGCAGAAAGTCCAAAGCATTAAGTTCTGACAGGAACTCCTTGTGCTAAGCCATTTGTAAGGTGAAATAAAAGCAGCTGGACTGGTTTTATCCCAACTAGGGAGATCTGACCCGTTGCTGTTCTTTTATACTACATATGTATATGAAGGGCTTAATGAAACAACCTTTTGAAAGCAGCAATTTAAAGCTGTTTAGAGAAAATGCTTTTTTACAGACAAAACACAAAGTCTGCATTGCTCTTTGATGCCATGTACCATTTAAACCACTGTCTACGAAAGAAAACATTCAGCATTGCCATCTGTTGCAAATACTTCATTTTAACAATAACAAAGTAAAATACAGAATTATGAAAATGTTACAAGTCCTTATTCTCATTTTTTATGGCACCTGACATTCAGGTTATTCTCTCTTCTGAGTTCTCCCCCCCCTTTCCTCTGAAATACACACCAATAAACATTTCAAGCTTAATTTTGTTGTCTAAATATTGAATCTGGTGCCACTTCAAGCAATCTAAAGTATCAGACCTTGAGTCATCTGCATGGAACTGTTAACTTGATACAGAGCTTAGGGGAGACCCTGGCAATTGAGGATTGGAAGCTGAAAACTAAATAGGATAACCTGGAACAATTCCAGTGGAGTCCATCTTCAAGTGTCTTTGTTTAGACACCTATAGAGAAGAAGCTGAATAAGATCTGAGAGGCAAAATTGAGGTCAAAATTAAGACCCCTGCATTTAGGAGTCTGCATGTGAATGAATGTATGTGAGCTAACCATGGAGATTTAGTCTATGTGGTTGATAAAGTCTGAAGAGAGAAATGAGCTAGATCTAACCTTCTTTATAGATGCAAACATCTGAGGAAGAGGAGGAACCTGCTGAAGAAGAATTTATGCCTGGAGAAGCCTCTTCAAATAAGTAAGTTTAAAATGTTCAATTAAGGTACATAAAATTCAACCAACCTCTTTTTAATATTTTACAAATGCTAGTGGTTTAATTTAATCCCTGATTTTTACAACAAACATGTCTGGCTCAATGAAGCTTAAAAATATGTATATGTAAGTGTTACTTTTAAAACAAATACTGAATAACTGGGGCTGGATGAGAACTTCTGGATCACTGAGTCCCAGTACTAGGTATGAATGACATAAAAAATCCTTTTTTATACAGCTTTTAGCAGCCATGAAATGTAGCCATATCCTTGTCTCTTCATGACTGTGTTATGCTTTCCTATCTCTATGAAATGTTTTAGGAGTTCAGACCGGGTACAGCCTAATATCTATCATATTGGTGATAATAGGATAAATGTCGATGAGCTCTGGCTGGTAACAGAGAGACTTCTGCATAGGACATATTAGTATTCCCTAGTTGGAAAATAATATGGATCTTGAAGCAAAGAATATTATCCCTCTTAAGATGTAGGGCAATTATTTTAAGAGCTAGACCTGGGTGTAAAGTGAAGAAACTAGTATCACCACTGGTCACCTCTCTCTGGGACATCACCTAAAGAACTCATGGTTAGAAACTTGTCCACCTCCAGCCAGTGCTGCCATTCTTAACATCCTTCTCACATAATTTGCTTTGTTGAAATGATGGTAGTGATATTTTTTGGGAAATGCTGTGCTTTCATCTTAAAAATGTTTTTAACCTCCGATGAACCCCAAAGTTAATACAAAGTAGACTTTCCATTCATCTGTCACAGTAACTCTTCACTATACCTCTTAAAGTTTGAACTTGCTTTTTCCAGAAAATGAATAATCAATGCAGTTCAGCCTATTGAAGACAAACTTTTACTTCCCTTTTGTACAAATGCATTCACTCTTTTTTTCCTTTATGACATACCTATGGATCTCATTTTTTTTTTTTTTCATGGCCACATCACTGTTACAGCTCATAGTTCCCTCAGATGAAATTCATCTCACCCCACTATATCTAAGTAGTGAACCTAGGGTTCCTTTATGGATGATTCTGAGAAATAGGCACTAAGGAATCACTAATCTTGCCAAATACCTATTTCAGGATGAAATGGACTATGCCATAAAGTGCTGCCTATTTCTCCCAGTTGACTGTAATGGCATACATCTGTCTTTGAACAAATGAGTTTCTTTCCTTGCAGTCAGTGAATAGGTCTTTCCCATCTCAGGCATAACTAACCAGTAAGTTCTAGGAAAAATTCTCTTTATTTTTCTTGAGTCTGTGTGATTAAATTTAATCTGATTTTTTTCTTCACTTCTTAGTGTCACCTCATTCTCCCCTTATGATATCACAGATCATTCTCTTTGAATATATCCCACAAATTTATGTTAAAAATGAATGTTTTCCACAGTCATAAAAACGAACTTTTTCCACACTCACTTATTTTCAGAATGATATCAAAACGAAGTTGTTAAATAAGATCCTTCCAAATAAAAAAACATAATTTAGAAATAAATGTTGCAGTTTTCAAAAATTATATTGCAGTGTGCTGGAGGTAAAAAAATATTTTAGGAAATTTAAACTTCCACAGAGAAGAAATCCCATTGAAAAACATCCATATCAGAATAAAAATAAATTCATAAATCAAACTAACCAGAAATTACAGTTTTGTCCTATTTCTGTTAGGCCATGTGATACAACATCTTTTTTCTTTATAAAAGGGAATTAACCCAAACATTTGGGACCTTTCATTTAGATATCACTGGAAAGCGTGTCTGGAAAGCTCTTCACTTTCATTGGAATGCTTTTCACATCCCAGTGGCAAAAGATAAAGCCTTGTTTGGTCTTGACAAAGTCATGACATATTTAATGAAGTTTCCCTTAGTCAGTATAAGACTTAAGTTTGCACTCAACTACCTTAAACAAGAGATTATTTCATGTGTCTTGAGTAAGCATATTAGGCTTTTCTCTGTACCAGGAACAATATACTCAATATTTAGCAAAATTTAACTCTGAATCAATTATAAAATCTTCCTGTGGTATTTATTTTTCTTTCTTTTTTTTCTTTTTTCTTTTTTTTTTTATTTTTTTCTTATTATTTAAAGAAAAGCCAGGATCAATCTTATTTAACTTATGTTTGATTAGGTGACACCCAGAAACCATGTAAAGAAGTTACATGGTTAATGTGTAGCAAACTTTTTATTATTTACAGAAAAAAATGTTGATTAAATTGCAGTAATAGTTCCCATATTGTATTGTTTGTCTTTCTTACTTCTGAAAATTAAAATGCATTTTGAAACAAAAATTTTAAAATTGCCTTGCATCTTCAACAGATTATTGTTGTGAGATTAGATGATGCTGAACTCTTGAACTTGATTTGGCTTTTTTGGTAGCTGAAAGTTCTCTATTGAAAAAAATGGGCAAAAACCTCCAAAACTCTAAATATCACTTCTATAGAAGTCCAAGAGTACAGAATACAAACAGTTATTTCAACTGCTCTGAATCATGTTCCATTGGCCCTTCTAGGAAAGTACTTTTTTTTTTTTTTTTTCCTTTTGCCCCCTGTCTTCTATATTTCATTTCATGTGTCTATCGAGGCTATGAAAGATAAAGCTATCTGCTTTCTCCTGTACTAAAGAACTATATGGAATAAGTTCACCTGTCTGTCACTCCTCATTAAATTCTCACCCTCTTCATTCACATTCTGATCTTTGCAAATGAACATTTGCTTAATAAATGTTCCCAAGACTAACAGTGCAGAGTGAAAATCCCACACAGCAGTAAATTATTAACTCAGTCACAGGGGGAGTGCCATATATGACTTTTCAGAATGAGTTATTATGTGGATCATCATGTAATTATGAATTTTTCAAGCCATGATAGAGGAAAATTGAATATTTAATATTTTATGGACATATTCTGCACTGAGGACATCTTTCAAAATTTTATGATAATTTTTGGAGTGAGCGAAGAGCAGAACAAAAGTTACAAAATAATTACAAAGTAGAATATTTAATCACCATGGACATTGTTGGTGATTTCTCAAATTGCATAATATAATCAAGGTCGTGAACGTTTAATCACAACATATTCAAATGGAGAAAATATGTGCATTAAAATTAATCTAGAAGTATGTTTTGATTGTTTAAGAAATGAGAATATGAGGGTTCATGCTTTAGTGCACAGTAGGTAGAATGATGTAAACATTCACAGCAAGACCACGGGCTGTCAAATGCTCTTGAAAAGTCAGTGATTGCCCCTACATGGGGCATTTAGAAATACAGAAAAATTAATATAGACTTATGCTGTTTGCAAAATTTTAAACGACCTGGGGTAATCAGAGTGTTTGCATGAAGCTGGCAGAGACAAGTTCTGTGGGAGAGGAGAACTCTTCTAAAGCAGCAGCTGGATGCCAGGCAGGGTATCCTAAGGCATCTAAATGGTATTAGACACCTATGTTTAGGCTTCTGAGTTACTCTCTAAGAGACAAAGCTGAAACCAAGGGTCTTTTAAATGGCTCTAAATTCCCACATATGGGCAACGGTTTTGAGCTGTGAACTTTGGAAAGCAAAAATAACTCAGGAAAATATTTACTTTTGGTTCTGGTAATCAAGAATTTTAATATAAAAGGCTGTGTTTCCAGCAGGGGGATGACCTTGAGAGGTCAATAGAGCAAAAAAAATTACATATAGTAAGCACATCTAAATCTGGAACTATTTGAGAACTTGTGTGTGTTTACAAATTTCTTAATTTCATTGATTTTATTTTTTAAAAATAATTTGTTTCAAGTCTCCATTCCAAAAAAATATATTTATACCACAGGTAAAATAATTTCTATCAAAAGTATTTTATACACCATTCCAGTTATCAAGGCACCAGCCTGACAACATTTGCTCAGAAAAGTAGATGAGAGAAGGTAAAACATTTGGACCAGAATGTTCCTCGTTTACTCAAGTCTTCATTGCAAAGATTGTGCTAAAAACACAGTAGAGAAAGATATCAGTAGGTACCATCCTACCAAGATCCTTTCTCAGATGCTAAGAAAACTGCTTTGTGTATGCATTTGTACAAATTTACAATGTGAGTGGATGAAGCTAAGTTCTGAAATGTGCTGGGCTGAGAGGAGATACTGAATGTATCATCTTATTTTAATAGCACTTTTTATGCCTTTTGTTTTGTATCCTGACCTGCATGCATATTTATACATACTGTAATATTTAATTTTCAATATGACATTCTACTGACCATCTACCTGACCAGAGTTGTGTTCCTTATTCCCGTGACAGCTCTCACCACCATCTTGGAGGAGGCATTTGTGAATCTCAAATCATCTTGATTTTGGAAACAAAGTCATAAAATGTCTAGGTGATACCATTTTCCTTTTGAGTTACAAATGAATCTAGACTTTCTAAAATGCTAGAAATAGAGTACTGAACATCAAGTGTGTGAGTACAGTAGCACTAATAACATTTTTTAAATTTATTTGCAGGAACATCATTGATCTGGATCATATCCTATGGTGATGTCAATAATGAATAACAATTCCAGTCCAGGTAATTATAGGTTTTCTAGGTGTAATTACACGGGCAGTTTTAAATACAGACAATTTTGATTCCTGTTTCAGTTGTGTTTGGGTTACTACATGTTATTAATAATTACTCTGTATCTGAAAATGACTGACTGTAATACAAATTAGGTGTACAAATGTAGAATGGCATATAGAAGTGTAATTACTAATAATATTTTGAAATAGTACTTTTTTTGCTCAATTTTTTGTTCACCAAAAAGAAACTTTTTCATATCTTTGCTCAGATCAGAAAATCAGTGGAGGATTTTCACACCTGTTCCAGTGACTTTGTTTAAGTTTTTCTGTCTTTGTGTCTCTCCCTATATATACACTATATATATTAAACAAATAATATAATATATACATATATATACATACACACAAAACAAGTATCCTGGAACTCATCTCTGCAATTACTTTGCAGAAATGGGATTACAGTTTTTTTCTGTTAGCAATCATTGTCCATGACAGCTCATTGCATGAACATTTAGTATGCCACAGTGCCATGAAAGCTCATCCTGCTCCACTCATGAGTGTCACAGAGACACCACTGCCCTCTCAGTAGCACTCCAAGGACTTTTATATGCTAGTGAGCATTTCTAGACATAACAGCAGAACAGCGATTATGGACAATTCCCAGGTAGATTTCCTTGCTTTCCTAAGCACCTCCCTTCATGATTTTATACCACAAAAAAAAAAACATTCTGTATTTTGCAGGATGCCTCTGGTGATAAATCTTCTCTAGCCTGCTCAGCAATGTAGATTCCATAAACTTACTAAGGGTGAATTGTCTCCTATTGAAATCGAAGCCAAAATCTTTACTGGAGATGTAAAGCACCAGAACTAGTTCCCTGAACCAGCCTCTGAAGAAACCAGCCACTGAAGAAAATGGTCTGTACTAAACTAAAGAGCAACTAGGGTACCATATAGAATACCATAGAAAACATATTTTAAGTAAATGTGATCAGGCTGGGAGTCACTAACAAGTTAAAATGGATGTCCTAATTCTGCAAAGGCACAAAACCCAAAAGCTTTATTTTTAGTATTAACAAGCACTGCTCCCAATGACAGTGAGGGGAACAAACTCTTGACTGACAAGGGACATGCACAGTACCCCCCAACTACATTAGTGTTTTCTTTGAATAGTAAACAAAAGCCATATTTAGCACTTCCATAGCACTTTATATGCTCAAAGGACTTCACTAACCATTACTGGCATATCTAAATGCTTCTTATATGCAAATGAATGCAGATATAAGAGTAGGCATTGGGAAGAAGGATATTGGAATACATTAGGAAATGGACAATAGAAAACAGCTGGTTTGAGTGACTGTGGAGGATCTGAGCAGGGAGTGGAGAGCAGCACAATTCACTGCTCAGAATTATGGAAAGAATTGTGCTGATTGCCATCATGGCTTAGAAACTCATCACTTAATTAGCAATATAAATATTTTAAAAATTAACATTTTATAAAACCACAATAAGAGGTTCCATTGTGAGAATGGGAAAGGATTAATTCACAGTTGGCTGGACCGATGGCACCCAGCCTTCATTCTCTTGCCTTACAACAACACTCTTGGCAAGAATTAATACAACACAATTCATGCCCTGTCATGTCTCATTACTTAATTATGAAATGTCTGTAGCACTTTGGACATTACTGAGCCTGTTTGATTGGCTGTGACTGATGTCATAGCCACTTTAATACTAGATGGTACATGCATGGATAGGCCTGCCCCACTCCTCACCACTTTCCCTCTTTCTATTCATGAATTCTAGCTCATAACAGTAATAATGTACTCCAGGCAGTGCATTTCTAGGGAATTATTGCATTTCTCAAGTGAGTGAAGTCATCTGGTTTTCCAGTCTTATGCTTTGCAATACTTTCTACGCATGTTATAATTGCCTAGAAACACACTTTATCATGTGTATTATAATTCTCACACACCTCTGTTTCTTTTTCACTCAACCAGCCCAAAGAGATTCCAATATGAAAAGAGGAGTTGTCAGGTCCATTTTTTTCAAATTCGTCCCTCTCAGGTTTATTTGCAAGATTTGGAATGTCTCATGGACATATACTTTAAATGCATTAGTTTACAAATATTAATAATTTATCATCCTGTATAAAATATAATGGTCATATTCTCATGTCCCTTGACAATTCCAGAGCTCTGTCTCTTGTGTCTCTAAGGTGGCAGCAGCACAAGATGACACACTTGTTTTTTGCACTGATATAATAGAATGCTTAGATGTTTTTGAGAGAGGTGTAAATGTTTATGAAAGCTTAAAAGGAATCATTCTTATAGAACAAGATATTTCTAGTCCCTCCAGTCCAGGAGTTTGATATACATGTTTATGCATCTTCAGAGTTTGGGCTGGAATCTGACTGAACTTCATCTCTGCTGAGTTACTTGGGTTCACTTTTGAACTTGTGATTCAGCCTGCAATGAATACTTTGTAATCCTATAGTCCTTTTCAACAATATCTCTCTAATAACTCAATGAGCTTTAATGAATCAAGCCTTCTGGCAAAGTCCTAAAGGAAGGTCAACTTAATAGAGACTAAATTATGGCAGTTTGCTAAGTTAGCACTTTTACACCTGTAATTATAAAATGGGAAACCACTCCTCTACCAGAGTTAAATATTCTTCCTGTAGTTCCATCCTTACTTTACTTTTTGTTTTTTCTAGAGGTGACACCTCTCATTGCCTGAAATAGGGCTTTCCTAGATTTAAAGATAGTAAATGGAAGATTGGATGATCACTTAAACATAAGACTGTGCCTTAGGGTGGTTCAGTTCTACCACTCCTTCTGACCTGGACTTCCTAAGTCTGCTACAGCCAGACTTTAGATGTGAAACAGCACTGCACACAGTGCCTCCTCTGAAACTCACCCAGATGGAGGTGGTGGCTTCATCTCTATTAGAAAGAACAGATAAATAATATTAAGACCACAGCCAGAAATGAACATATTTCAGCAGTTATAAAGGGCACACATTTGTGCCATCTATGGAAAAGGTCTGTTAAAGCACTGAAGAGACTGTTCTTAAGATAATTAGGGCAAGAATAAGTTGAAGATTTAAATTCTGCATGATGTGTAATGTCATGTTTATAAATAAATAACGAATTGGTGTTTCCCATTGTTCCGATTGTTTCCTTCTTCAGTTTTGCTATACCTGAAGCAAACTAACATGGTCCTGCAGAAAACAAGATGTAAGACTAAGCAAGTTTAGAGCCTTGTTTTGTGGAAAACAAAGCAAATGAAGGTGAACTAGAACTGGTATATATTACATGAGAAAGCTTTTTTTCTTCAGAATGAATATTTAAGACTGATTGAAAATGTCGATGAGTTGAAGGTAGAGATGAAGATGGGCCCAAGCCACATCCTCCAAGCCACATTCTCAAATCCAATATGCCACTTAAAAAAGAAAAATTTAAAAAGAACATTAACATTAAATTCCAGAATAGTCGTGTACTTAGGAAGACCGACATTGCCCATCATCTATGAACTCTAACATGTCAGTTCTTCTGCAGGTAATGATTTCAACACCATTTATGAGGAAACCAGAAAGTCTTATTCCTTGGTGATATGTCTTCTCTTGTAGGTATTATCTTTGGCTCAGATACTTGAACTCCTCAATATCCTTTGCGAGCATCTCCTGAGTGACTGGAGTATTAACAACACAGCATTAAGTTCCCCCTGTCTCTGCCTGAGGGACAGTAATCCATGCCTCCTAGCTCCATGAAGAATGCCTTCATCAGCAAACAACAGTTATTCAGAGGCTGGAAGCTTTCGGTCTTCTTATTAAGCTGTTTCACTTTGTGTAAAGCAAACATTGCTTCACCCAGAGAGGGAACCAGTACTGACTTCTGCCTGGGTTTCCTAGACACTCACCTATACATCCATCTTCACCTACCTTCTGATACCAGAGCACCTTCTACAACAGGACAGCCCATGTCCTACAGGACTATCCTAATAGTGAAGCTATGAGGGGAAAAGGTAGAAAAAATTTTCTTCTCCATAATGTGTGTGGGGAGTGGGCAGAGGTGTAGCTGGCTATTCCTGCACTTCATCAAGCAAGCTTTTGTTTTATGACTCCACAAAGGGCCTAAATAAGAGCCTGAAAGAAGAGGAGCGAGATAGCATAACATAGCCAAGACTTAGACATGTGCACATATCCATCTACATAAATGTCAGCTTTCTGTGCTTTTATGAGGGCCTGAGGGCCATTGCTACCTGTGTTTTCCCATATCAGACTTAGACACTTGCAAGGATGTGCATACCTCATTTTCCCTTGAGAATCTGAAACTTAATGTACAGCACATTAAACTATAAAACATCCTGGGAAATATTGGGATTGACATCAGCTGGGTAACAAAAACTAGTTCACAGTTGAATTCAACAGGTACCTGGCATTCATCATGCTCAGTCACTGATGTGCAGGTAACACCTTGTTACAGTTGTGCAGTTACTTGGCTCTAGGATCATTTTACCATTTTCCATTTTCCATTCATCAAACAGTCTTTGAACAAGACTATGCTGGACATCTGGTTACAAATAGAGAGAGTTTCTTACAATTGCTAGAAATTAAACCCTGGACACCTACCAAATGCCAATAAGAACCAAAAATCAGATACCAATTCATGGGGGATTATTCTGCCAGTAGTGAAAAAATCTCTGGCAAACTAAGATAACTTTTCTAAATTTAAAAAATCATCTGAAACCTTGTCAGCCTTTCTCTAATATACAAATTCCTTCTTTCTCTTTAAAAGAACAGTTTTCCACTCTTTGCTCTTGTTTATAATCAGAGTTGTAGCCTTTCACCCGAGAAAAAAAGTTTGCTGTTGATTAGTTACAATTGTTTTAAAGAATAATTTCAAGATTCATTACTAGAGATAAAGATTTCAGGAACAGCGTGGCCAGCAGGTCCAAGGAAGTGATTCTGCCCCTGTACTCAGCCCTGGTGAGGCCACACCTCGAGTCCTGTGTCCAGTTCTGGGCCCCTCAGTTCAGGAAGGAGATTGAGGTCCTGGAGCAGGTCCAAAGGAGGGCAACCAGGCTGGTGAAGGGACTCCAGCACAAGTCCTGTGAGGAGAGGCTGAGGGAGCTGGGGGTGTTCAGCCTGGAGAAGAGGAGGCTCAGGGGAGACCTCATCGCTCTCTACAACTCCCTGAAAGGAGGCTGGAGCCAGGGGGGGTTGGGCTCTTTTCCCAGGCAACTTTCAACAAGACAAGAGGGCATGGACTTAAGTTGTTCCAGGGGAAGTTTAGGTTGGATATTAGAAAGAATTTCTTTACGGAGAGGGTGATCAGACATTGGAATGGGCTGCCCAGGGAAGTAGTGGATTCTCTGTCCCTGGAGATATTTAAAAAGAGACTGGATGTGGCACTCAGTGCCATGGGCTGGTAACCCAGTGGTAGTGGTCAAGGGTTGGACCTGATGATCTCTGAGGTCCCTTCCAACCCAGCCGATTCTATGATTCTATGATTCTATGATTTCTGTAAAATTACAAACTGTTTTGAAATCAATTGTGTAGAAAGGCAATGATCAAACATAATTTATCGAATTAATTTTACTATAAACAATTAAATATCTGTAAGAATCTGGAACTGAAGGTGTGACAGACTACATTAAACTGTTGTTGGTCTTATTAAAGTGAAGTGAAAAAGTAAAACAGATTAAGGAATAGAGTAAGGCTGCAAATATATATGATATTTTAAATTACAAATTATCTTCATACTTTGTTTTTCAGGATGAGCTTGTGCATCCATTTTTCAGCAAGGAAAAAATGTTTTAGTAGTTTGTGCATTTGAAGATATTAGCATCTGAATCATGACATCACTTACTTTGTTCAGAAAGACCCAAGTGACACTTAGCAATTATATAAATAAGGAGTACTGCCCTGTAAGTATTAAAATGTGATGGGTATTTTTTCCCTGCAATGGAAATAGGGCAATGAGTGATATGAGTTGATAAGGTGGATAATCTATTTCTGTTAAAGACATTTACTTTCACGATTACCACATACATTTGCACTAGCTATATCGTTTCTGTTTACCAGAAGAGCTGCCATTCAACTGACAGATGGCTCCAGTGGCTGAATATAAAGCAACTCACTGAAACAGTTCAGTGATTCCCAAACTACTTTAACAATGTATTCCAAATTCCCATCATTTTATGTGAAACTGTGATTTATTTATTGGTGTCACTTCTTATACAGCCCCTATAACTCCAATCTGAGAACCTCCCAGTATTATAAAGCATACATGGAAGATAGATTATTTCTCCCTCTCTCTCTTTTTTCCAGTCAACAAACACTTTAGACTTATTTTATTTTACCATACATCTATATCTCTATTGGTGAAGAAAGAATAAATCACACTTCTCCATCACAATTTTTTACAATGTGTTCACAAATGTATATAAAAGAACAGATGTTTTATATCTACATCTATCATATGTATACCATATACACATATAACTGGTAAAAATTATGATGGAGAAGGGGGGTTTGTTCTTTGTTCTTAAATACAAAGATTTCATTTTCTGAACAGACTTCATCTGCTTTTCTAGCCCCTGTACATCCAATGCTTTCTTTCAGGGAAACCACTCTGGGGAAGAGGGTTGGGAAGTGCCTGTCTGTTTGTGTGTGTGACACATTGACTTGGAGAAGTCGTACCTTCTCAGTAGCAGAGCTCCATCTCAAGGCTAGGCACATACCACTGTTGCCCATTTTATTTCCAAAGTACTGAATATGGCCCAAAATTATCTCTTTCTTCTGGAAGTCTCTGTTTTCAAACTGCTCCAGTCATGAGGGAAGTAATACTTTATTCTGAAATCCAAATTCACACCTTAGAACAGTGTTATTCTCTTCCAAGGTGACATTTCCTTTGAGCATATAATCCAGATAAACCTGGACAGAAATCACTTTGTATTTCTTGATTCTCAGCTCAGTCCGCCTCAGAAGTGAAGATGAGGTAGAAGTCTGAGATAACTGTTCAAAAATTGATTTATAGGGAAAGGATGACCACACAACAGGTAGAGAGATTTCCAGTCTGGAAGCATCACTCCCACACACACTCTCATACAAAGTGGTCACAGAGCACGCGCAGTTAGGTTCTCAGATTAAAACTACTGCCAGCACTGCACCTTTTCAACTTTCAATCAATTTCTGCCACAGAGAAGAGAAAGCAAAGAGAAAACTTTTCTCAGAAGGTGCAACTCCACACAAATAAATGTTACCCTCCATCCCAGGAACTGGACCTTCCCTCCTAGCCTGTTGAACTGCAGGAGCCTGTGCCAGTTTTCTAGCAAAACATGTCAGAAATCAGTAACTACCAGAGCTGGGAGATGAATAAATGATGTTATTCTTGTGGGACATGGACCCTGTAGTGTGCCATGAGCCCTGTTCCCACAGGAAAACAACCTTGAGATAATCCAGAAGTCTCTATACAGTGGTTCTTTCATGTTCATAGAACAGACTAATCAGAACTTATTACAAGGATGAGATAACTTTGTTGCAACTCAAAGAGAAGAAAGTGGATGTGGAGCAATGGGTGTAACAGGGCAGCAGGTTCCTATGGGGAGTTACACATTTAAATAAAAACTAACCTGTTCTCAGTCTATGTGCCTGTATGGCTTTGCATATGGATTTTGGTACTGCTAGAGCTTCTTCAAAACCAGTGCAGTGGGGTAGATCTGATTTTTGTAACAAGTTGGGAATTTGGGTCTACTGGTCAGGCATTGACTATAGCTGTGTGTAGTTACTGTCCAGGCTTATAATGACATCAGACCATCAGAATATAGATAAATAGGGGATGGTCATCAAGCACACCATGCTTGCTCAATATGACCACAAATGTAGGAACAATGACTTTCCCTTTGTGGATGCTGAAATTGTAAGGGACCATTTTGTATCAGCTGAATGTTCACCACTCCACAGGGCATGACAGAGCTCCTGAAGGAGATAGTGGATGTTATGGCAGGACCCCTGCATCATAGGGGAGTTTACAAAGATTTTGGGAGTCTGGGGAGGTCCCTGCTGACTGGAAGCTGACCAGTGTCACTTCAATTTACAAAAAAGGGTATGAGGGGAGACTCGGGCAACTACAGACCTGTTGGACTAACCTTAGTTCCTGAAAAAAATTGTGGAGATGATTACACTGAGGATCCTTGAAGAGCACTTAAAGAATAATGGAGTCATCAGTTAAAAGGATGTGCTGCTTTGACTACAGAGGTAACTCAAACATCTCTTTGGATAACCACAGACTTGGCTCAAGATGTGGACAATATACCTATGTACATGGCTGACTACCATGTTATATAAATTCACATTAAAAGAATCATTGTTTAATGCTATTTAAAGCACAGGATGGACAAGCAAGAATTTTGTTCCTGACATTAACCAGATGTATAACTTGGGGCAAACTAGCTTCCTTGTATACCCATAGAGGTTATAATTTATGACAGAGGCTATTCTTAGGTCAAAAAAAAAAGCAGAATAAAACCAAATCACTCCTGTAAACCCCTACGGAATAATCAAACAAAGGAGATATATAACTGAAACTAAAGCATTCATATTGCTTATAAGTTTTCAAGTTAAGAATCATACCTGCTTATCAAGTTTACTAGGACAATTTTCACATGAATTCAAGTGTCTGTAGACTGAAGTGAGGGAACTTTGCTGGTCCACTTCTGTATTCCAAAGAAGAATTTAGTCTCACTGCATTTTATATTTATATTAGAGAGACATTTGCTAAAGATCTGCAATCCATTTTACTTTTATTCTCAGATCAACACAAATTGCAACAAATTTGGTTCCCACTGGTCATTTTTTAAGAGAGATGGTTTTTTTTTATCTTGACAACACTAACGTTCACTGCACTGCTTGAATTATTCAGGCCTATTTAACTTAAAAACAATTTATGAACCTCCATAAAGTTATGGAATTATTACTAACATAATGTAATACAGATTGTCTGACTTGAAGACCTAACCCTATCAAACGAGATCACAAATGATAAAATCAGCTATATAAATATGGCATTAATTTTTGCAGACATGTAAAGCTACCTTTATGCTTTTCTGACTATGTGTATATCTCTAAATCATGTTCTCTATCTCAGATGTAGAGTTTGTGGGAAGTTTTTTCTCCTCACAAAAAAGTCTATAGCAAGAGCAGGTATGGATTTTCTGACAAAAAATTAACTTGGAAAAATATTTTTTAAAATATCTTTTTAGTTTGTTTTCTGCAGCAATTTTTACAGACTCTTTACAATCTAATCTATCTGTAAAACTGGTTTAAAGATTCATATGTGTGTATGTGTTTGTATTGCAACCACAAACACATTAAGATATTGAAAAATTGTTCCATAGCAAGAAAGAAACTGGCAACAATTTTTTTCACAGATATTTATAAGTATGCACCTGTTTGTTTCTGAATGGGTGAGCATGAGGAAAATCCAATGGTGAGAATTTTGCCCTTTGCTGCAAATGCTAGTGGAGAGTAAGAAAAGATGGTATGAGGAAAAAGTTTGCAAAAATCAAAAAAACTGTATAGAATATAAAGCCACGGCTAAGAAAACAGGGACACCCTGACTGAAATTGTCATGAAAGCGTTCTCTTTCTAGTTATATGGAAGGAAAAGTGAAACTTCTTGTCTTTTACAGGGCATCCTAAATAACTCTTCTGTATTTCTACTATAATTATCTAACTTAATTTTCAGTGAGGATTCCTACTTCGTCTACATGCAAGCCCCAAATTTCATGGTACAGATCTGATTTCATATTGACTTCTGCTCGCTCTGTTTAGCAAGAATTACAGGAACAGTTTTGTAGGGTGAAACAATTTTGACACCATGACAACCCCACTACGTGTGTTTCAGAGGGTACCTCAAGACCCCTTTCAAAACTTTGGTTTTGTTTAATCCAAGAAGAACCCAGTTTATATGCTCCAAGATTTTTCAGCAATGTAAGCCAAAAGAATGTTATGTGGGAATGACTGGAAAACTTCCTCTGTAACTGCACTTGTAATCCAACCAAAAATAATAAAATAGACATAGTTGTCATCTGTCATAGGGAAGATGGCCATCTCCTCAGCCCAGTATTGGACAGCATTGATTCTTAAGATGAATCTGTTACTAATATAAAAATAAGTCGCATGATTTTTCATGCAGATCTACTTTCATTAAATGAAAATGGAAATTCTAAAAGTGTGCTTCCCTTGGGAAACAGTCTAAGCAAATCTTTGCAAAACTTTTATAATTGCATTGTATCTTAAAGATTAATGAAGGAATTTTTGGTACTATTGGTAACTGAAGGACTACTTTTGGTAAGATGTCCCCACATACCATGACACATAGTTGATCACTATCTGTATTTTAAATGTCTCTCTAAAGAAATAAATTAATCTTTATAATTTGGTAGGTAGCTATATGAAAATTATTAGTAAACAGAAAAGTAATATTTTCCATACAAAATTAGGAGCATATTTTTACATAATGTCTTCCTTTCTTCTTCATATACAGTAACAGCTTTTTGCTGTTAATACATCTTTTTTAATGTAATGTTTTATTGTAATGTAATAATTACATTATTACGTCTTTTTTAATTTCTCATAAGTAACTTCTCATTTCTTTGTTCTTTTTTTTCATTAATAATTTTAAATATTATAACAGACATTCACCAACTTAGACTTCTAAATTAATAGTTGATCATTGATCTACAGTACTGTGTATTCCATTAAAAGGTTGCATTATGTTCTCAGTGGAAATGTTATTCTTTGTCCTTGAAGACACTTTTCAATCGGCTGTGCAAAGACAAAATTATGTCCCATGCTTTTCAGGGCATGAAAAAATTACGAGCAAATTCCATCGTAGGCACTTTTACAAGTTATATGCAAGTTTTCAGTAATATAAAATAATAATGTAAACATTTCTGGCACCAAAAGAAAGATATCTTTTTCTCCCTTACTTTTCCAAACTTCACATGTAGTCTTGTCTCTGCTGCTTACTGGATTCTTTGGTTTGGTGAATTAGCAACCTACATCTTCTAAAATGAAGAAATATTCAGAAATTAATAAGTGAGCAGCTGAAGGCATGTGGATGTGCACAACTGAGAGAACATTAACTTGAAGCCATGTTTGGAACCTCTAAACAAAGCAGGCGGAGTGTTTGTAAAAGAACACATAGGAAATTCGTATATGATAAAGACAACTGCACAGTGGTGTCACCAAATTAAACTTTTAGGGACTGAAGTGCTGCTCTATATATACTTAGGTGCTTATCACACCCTCAAATAGCTCTGAGTCCAGACAGCAGCAGTGAAAAGGGAGTTGAGCAGTCAGAATGGAGAAGTAGGACTTGAAAACTTTGTGTTCCAGTTTTTTTAATGACAGAAGATTTTCACTGATGAGAACTGAAATAGGAATTGCAGAATTGGTCTTCACCTTAAAATCACCCTCATCAGAAAACTAAACATACTGTCTTCTTTCTTGTCAGGGAATTTTATTCATAGTCACTGACACAACTGAAGGCCAGAAGCTTTATTAGACCTACAGACTGAAAAATTGGCTTATTTTAATTTGTCCTAAAGCCCAGAGCTGTCAGCAAGTGCCTCACTGTCTGAAGAGGTAGCCTTAGGACATCTTTTGTCTCAGCAGTTAGTAGGATATGCATGTAACAGGAAAAATGTACATGTACCCTAGGAATGCACACTGCAGTCCTTATCTTGGATTATATAAATCCCTTTGTTTAAGATGATCTGAGGACCAAATGCTATCTGAATTAAAATCCTTCTGTGAGGCACATTGTCCCTTGTCTAAATTTGCAATAGAAATGTGGGAAGATAATAGGATTGTTGAGGCTTCACCTGGAAAAAAATAGAATAAAAACTATAATTTCTCAAGAGTTTCTACCAGGTCACTTAAATCATAGTTAAAAGACATCTTTGAGTTCCAGACGACATTTAGGGTGCAAGTTCACTACTTGCTCTAAACTTCTTAAGGTTTTTCCAGGTTGCAAAGTACAGCCACCCCCTGAAGAAAACTTTCTTTCTGTCTGTTTTTCAAGGCACATGATACAACATTTTCTATGATTTTCCTTTTCTGAAGTCTCTTTGATTAAAAGAGCTAGGAGTGATAGATTTCTTTTTTGAAAGAGCTATTGTATGAAAGGTCTTCATTCTGCTGAAATTTAGTTGAAGAGCCATCTCACTTTGCCTCATTTGAAGATTGTCCCCTTCTTCTAAGAAACAAATCTGTTCATATTAATTGTCTTTGTGATTAACAGCTAGCTGTGATTAATTCAGCCATGTATCTGTAACAATTTCACAGTCCTTTGTTTTGTGACAGGATGCACATTGCCTCCTAGAAACATCTAACATAGGTCACACACAGAGTAAGACTTCAGGGGCCCTAAGCAAGGTGACTCCATTCCTCTCATGTTGAATAGACTATGAGAGGTGTTTGTGGAGAGTATCCAAGAGACACTCTTTTTTGTTCCTTTTTGTCTTGTTATATATACAGTTCTGCTCTCTGGATCCACTCTGGACTGTCTCCAAACTCCTGTCCCCCTCTGGAAACAGAGTAATTAATACCAGATCTTTTCTTGTCATAAAACTCAGCAAACCGAAGAGTAATTAATACCAGATCTTTTCTTGTCATAAAACTCAGCAAACTGAACTTGATACACAGCAAAACACTCATTGTGCAACATCTTTTTTTTTTTTTTTTTTTTATTTTTTGCGTGACTGACACATGAAAAGGGAATATACTCACCACAGTTTGGCAGAGCCTGGGCAAGATTAAAAGCTCAATGACAAGGTCCAAGGAGAGCCCAAGGAGAGGAGAGGCCACATATGGGATCTCTTGTGAACTCTCACTATGGAAGGTGAGGTCCTGTGCAAACAGGAGCATAGAAGAGAGAAATATCTGGAAGGAGCCTGACTATTGTTCACTTCCTTGGATGTCTTTGAGGATGATCTTTACCTTCTCTCAGTGCTGCTTATACATTTTACCTGATGACTTTGCAATGTAAAAATGAGGATTTAGACTTTATCAGAAGACTGCTGTTGCCATCAGGTCACAGAGACTTGAGATGCCCACCATCTGTCTTACACGACTATTTCCTATGCTCAAACCTTTCTGCTGGGTAGTGTAATTAATAGCATACTGTTAATTACACACAACCCACACAGGATGCTCCTGTACAAGAGCCTCTTTCTATTCCCTTGGCTGCACAAAAATATCTTCATATGGAAATACAATGTGTTTACATTTCTGTTCGTTCCCCCTTTCTTTGATGAAGTAGTGTAATGGCCTCAGTATAATAAAAATTCAGGCTAAATTTTGTTTCATTTTCTTCAAGTGTTTATAAAGAAATTAGGAAAAAAAAACAAGCCACAACAGAAACTAGACAGAAATAGAATATTCAACATATTAAAAAGTCAGGATATCACTAAGAGGTTTAATTTGCATAACTGCGTATATAAATACACATTTAGGTAAACAAGCATGAAAAAAATGGTAAAATTTCCACAAAAGTAGCACTCATTGGGCAAAACTGGAATTTTTCTTTTTTTAATAGTTTGAGTAGATTTTCTTCTTGTCGTGACAACTTTCTGATCTATGTATTTTACAAAGATGGAGACAGTCAATTAAATGGAAATGTCTTTTTGCTTTGCAGAGAAGCTCAGTTTCATGTTCACCACTACTTCAATCTGTTCTAAATCAATGTCTCTTACCAAGATTACAAGAGTCAAATAAATATTTCATTTTTCATCTTACCATTTCCTACTTTCCACTGTCACTCTCATCTCTCACGAAATTTTGTATCACAAAAGTGTCTCTGTTTATGTTCTTTCTAAACTCCCCCATCTTTTCCTATTACTGAATTGTCCAACAGGGGATGAATTTTATTTCCAAGAAAGCCATGTTTCTGCTTTGCTGTGCTTGATATATCAGAAAACCATGACATACACACTCCCAAACATTGTCTATATAATTTGACCTACAAGAAGCCAATTATAAAACATATATGTTCAATTATTCTACACATGTATTTTCATAACCTATTAACCTCCCCCTCTATTCTGCTCTCATGAGACCCCACCTGGAGTCCAGGTCTGGAGCCCCTTTTGCAGGAGGGACATGGATGTGCTCTAGCATGTCCAGAGAAGGGCCACGAGGATGATCAAAAGTCTGAAGCACCACTCTTATGAAGACAGACTGAGAGAGTTGGGATTATTCAGTCTGGAGAGGAGAAGACTCTGAGGAGAATTTATAGTGGCCTTCCAGTATCTGAAGGGGGCTACAAGAAAGCTGGTGAGGGACTTTTTAGGATGTCAGGTAGTGATAGGACATGGGGGGTTGGATTCAAACTAGAGGAGGGTAGATTTAGATTGGAAGTCAGGAAGAAGTTCTTCACCATGAGGGTGGTGAGACACTGGCACAGGTTGCCCAGAGAGGTGGTGGAAGCCCCATCCCTGGGAGTTTTTAAGGCCAGGCTGGACAGGGCTCTGAGCAACCTGATCTGGTGGGAGGTGTCCCTGCCCATGGCAGGGGGGTTGGAACTAGGTGATCTTAAAGGGCCCTTCCAACCCTGAAAATTCTATGATTCTAATCCACAACAGAAAATGAGGTATTTACAAAAATATTTTGTAATATATGACAAGAAGACTGGACAAATGTATGTACACACAGAGACTGGAAGGTGGGTCTAGGTTTTAATGCAAAAATTCTGAGTGTTCTCCATCTCAGAAAAATTGTGTTCTTATCAAAACTAGTGAAAAAGTCTCCATTGCATGAAGTAAATATTTAATCACGACTCAAATGTAGTTCTAGTCTTTGCTTTTAAACTTATGTTTGCATCCTCTTTCTAGATACCTATAAAAGTTTTGTTATATTCTATTAATTTTTCAAAAGACCTAACTTTTCAACTACAACTTTATAGAAGTAATAATAGGTGTCTGGGCAATAGCTCCTGTTTTCTGGTGAGGACATATTCAGGTAAATTCCTTAATTTTCTGATCTTTCATAGAGTACCAGTAACTTTAAAGAGATTTCCTGATGCCATCATTTGTCAGCCATCACTTTACATTAATTTTACTATAGAGGCAAAATTCAGTTTCTTTTTCTTGCTTTTGCTCTACAAAAAGAAGCATCCTTGGTGCATGATGAGCAGTATCCAGGATGCAAGGACATCATAGGTAAAGTCACATGTTAATTTAATTCTGTTGAGTTGTAATTCTGTAATTCCCCTTTTTTAAGAATTTCTTGCGTTCTCCAGCCTTTGGTTTTATTTTTTTCTTTCCAGTCAAAGATAAAGAGCAGAGTACAACAGGGTTCTGCTATCACAAAGTTGCATTTCTGTGAAGATTTAGGTATTTGTCTCACTACTACAGCATACCAGGGACATGGAGAAAAGTTCATCTGAGCAGGGAGCTTTCTCTTTGAGATTTTTCTTGGAGTGCAATTCAGATATAAGACAAATTCAACCCCCCCCCGAAGTGGCTGCTTCAGGAAAGAAAAAAATTCTAATCAAGCAAGAATAGAAAGACAGACCACTCCTATCAGTGTATTGCTGTTTGGGAGTGCCAAAATCAATGTCTGTGGGAAAACTGAATATCTCTCACATCTTTGACCAAAGTCTGTATAATTTGTTTAGAGATGGAAAAATTATTTTTCTAATTTAGTGGTGTCTATCCAGTCTGGTTTTTATCCATATTCCATGGTACCCTTAGAATAGCCTAGAAATAAAAACTGTTTCGAAAGAAGAGATCATCAGCAAGTTTTGCTCACACAGCTTCTACATTATATAAATAATGCTATATGAATCCATAAAAAAATGTGAATGAATAGATGCAGGACAGAAGACTTCTTTTTCTAAGCTGGGTCCATGCAAATGTGGTTTTTCTTTCCTTTCTAACTACTCTATATCTAGAGTTCAGAGGCTGAGACTGAAGCCTGAAATAAACTTAAACATTACAAAGTGAAATAAATGGGTCTCTTCAAAATGAATACCAGATGATGCCAAGTGGAGGAAGATTTATGTATATGTTGTATAAATATTTAATGAAATGGCCAAAAACCTACTGCCACTTAGCAAAAAGATGTTTATCATTCCTGTAAAATATGACTTTTTAGCCAATAAGGCTAAAGTATGTTAATGACCTTGAGAGAATTTTGTTGTCAGTCATTAAACATTTTCTGACTTCTGATTGGCTGAGTCACCTCTGAGATCATAGTCCCACCATCAACTATAAGCTGTTCTGCAACAGCTGAGAATTAGCTCTGAAGATTTAAAAAAAAAAAAAAAAAAACAAACAAAAACCACAAACCAAACAAAAAACCCCTACAAAATTTACTATAGAACAGAAGTACAATCTTGTGTGTGAATTTCAGTATTCTCTTGAAATTTTTGATTAAAGCAAAAGCTGCTTCATATATGTATGTGGGAACTTACAAAGAAGTTCATAAACACTCTGAGACTAATGTTTGAAAAAAATTCCCATAATCTGTATGAAAAATACTTTTTTTCTGAATTGACCTTTGCCTTTATAACATGTTGACCTGTTGAAAAAATATTGCTTCCATGAAGAGATTTCTATAGCTTTTTAGGTCCATAGGAATCTGTGAATAACGGATAAGCCTCTAAATAGGAAAAAAAATGGCTATTCAGTTAAATCCACACTGTTAGAGTGGATATACAGTGTACTTTAAACTGCTACTCAGAGCTGGGGGTTTTTATCTTGCGATTCTGCTGACTTCTCAAAAGCTAAATGATGCCAGTTCCATATCTGTAATGACTGTGTTTTATTGGGGCTTGAATCCAAAACACCTGGCAAAGCAGGGAAAAGGAACCTCGAATTTCCCATCCTCTAAAAGATCAATATAGACACATCAGCCCTTGATTGGCAAAGCACTGCTGAAGGCAACTGGGTGGTAATATGCTTTGCTTTGGTGTTGTGTGGGATTGAGCCCATCAGGTCTGCCAACAGAGCTTGCTGTGCTCTGGTCCACATACACTGGCCTTGTTCATGATGCTGCATTCTCCTCCCATTTCCTTTCCCATTTCCATGTCCTACCTGACAGACAGCATCAGAAAATCTAGCTCAGGGAAAATGAAGCAATTAATAGAGTGCTCTTGGAATTTCACAGATTTGGATCTTCTTGGTCCTGAGCAGCAGGTTTAGGTAATTTATTTCTACAATAAAGACATCTGTCAAAATAAGTACTAACTGTAGGTGACACCTTATTATATCACATGGTTTTGTGGTTTGTCCTTCAGAAAGTTCTACTTCCTTTCTTAACTTTCCACCTCACTGCCATTCAGACAAAAGATTGGCTTGTAAGTTGTCTCAAACAGTTGGGACATTAACAAATTCTAATTGGCTGTGTAATAGGAGCAGACAACACGTACAATGTTAAACCACTTCTGAACCACCTATTTTCTGTATGCAAATCAGACAGAAACAAATGTTTGGCCCCAGCTGGGTGAAATGTCCCATTTAGAATTCTTTTCCTCTTCTTTGTTCTTTGATGTTCTGCAAATGAGCTTTAGAACTCCACTCTTCACACAATTCAATTTTACAGGCCCATTATCTGTGATATAATGTGGAGGTTAAATATATCAGGGCAGCCATTATGTGAAAATAATTAACAGTAATGAATAATGTACTAATTCCACTGATGAGACATGGTTATATGTGTAATGAAGTGTTGGGGCAGCCCTGACAAATGAAATTAAAATATTTAAACACTGTTTTATGATATTACTTTGCTCGTATAATTTCCTTTACCTACAATGAGCCACTTCGATTATCGTCATTATCTTGACAGCTCTGAAGGATGAAATAGTGCAGGTTAATGTGACAGCAATTAGTCAGAGAGAAAATCTATCACATAAAGCAGAACAGAGTGAGAGAGAAAGGTCTCTATACTTTCCCGTTTCAAACATGAGAAGAATGATACTATCAACATCACTTCCATATTAAATGGATAGAATTATCTTGTCATTCATTTACAGCCTCTGAAGAACTACCTATTTGTACCTGCAAAGGAAAGGTCAGCCTTTCTTAATCATCCATAAATATATGTTGATGGATTCCTTATATCAATAATGATGGCAGAAACAGAGACAGGTAACAAGCAAGGAAATTTAAAAGGAAAGTACTCTAGGTTTTGTATTCCAGTGTTTTCATATATATATATATTTTTTTTAAGTTTTGCTTCATATGCGAATGATCTTCAAAATATGATCTTCAGAAAATGCAGAGCATGAAATAAAATTAGACATGGACATACTTTTTAAATAAACCTCTTCACATGCTATTTAAATAGCAAAAGGAACTTCTTATCACACAGCTACTCCTCATCTGTTTGGTTTTGTTTGTTTTTGTATGAATGGCCTATGAATCCCCACAAAACCTGAAAACATTCATATCTAGATGCCAAAAGTGATGCTAAAGTCATACTAAATATGATAGTCACCTTATTTAAAAAAATATTGGTCTTCTTCTAGAGACATCTATCTTCTGTCAGGACCAGGCTGTCAGAAATAAGTTGAGTTTTATGGATCAGGAGCCAGGTAGGAAACATATGAGAAGTTAGATACTTACATCGAGGATCCTCAGAAGAGCAATAAGTAGAAAGATGCTTAATATAACTTGGAGACAAGTGAAAAAGAGCATCTGGAAATCAGTCACTTAAAGTGACAGATCAGAGACATGCATGTCCAGACATTAAGATGTCCATAACCCATCTGTTTTTCCTTTCCTAGATTAGGAACAGGTTGGTGACTCCAGTGATTAATCCATTCATTTGTGCTGTTTCACAGTTCTTGCTCAGATAAAGAACAAGGAATCTCTCTTTTGAAGTGCCACACGAGTGTCTCAAAGACTCCTGCCCAAAACTGATCAAGGCATTTTTTGGCTATTGAAGATAAAATAGTGGTTAGAGTGCTCAGGACCTCGTCTGACTAAATGGCATCTGAACACTGAGTTTTCTTAATATGAATGTTGGCTTTGACAGTCATGATATTTTTATTTAGGTGTCTCAATACAATTTTTACATGTCTGCATTTTGCTGTTTGCCTTGAAAAATAAACTTAACCTATAAACAAACAGACCAAAACCTGGTAAATTTAAAGGGACACCTTTCTTTCATGCAAGCAAATCCAATTACAGTAGTTCTTGCCATGTTATTATTGTCATAAGTATTATTATTGTTATTGTTGTTACATCATTTATTGTGGTAGTGCACAGGTAAGAAAGTCAAAAATGTCCCTTTGCTTTTTCAGTTTGTATGCACAGATACAGAGTAGCAGCCTGCAATTTAAATAGACTAGGCAGATATAGGCTGTGTGTACACCCATTTTACTCAAGTGGCATGAACATCAGAGTAACAGTAAATGTCCTGTTAGTTCCACAACACAGCGATGGCAGTAGGAGAGAGGTGGTACTCCGGAGTACAGGATATGCCAACACTGCTCAGCATCATTATCTGTCCTGCAGGGCTGCAACCATGTCTTGAAGGGAGAGCCCTTCAATGACACTGCACAGAGATGAAATTTCTCAGAGGAAATGCTTGAAAATAAATTTTCTTTAGTGTAGCATAGCATGGCAGTGGTTTTTGTGCACAAGAACAGCAGATGAAGTGAACACAATATAGCAAATCCTTTTGTTTTAGTATAAATAAAGTGGAAATTTATATCTTTGTCATGCTCACCTAAGAATCTGAGTTTTAACTACTCTGAAAGGTAGAGGTGGTAATTTGTAATTTACTGTTCTCCAAGACAGTTTCCAGGGTCTTCACACAGAGCAATTGAACCACTACAAGAGGTACTGGACCTCTGCACAAATCTGCAGCCAGTTAGAAGAAGCAAAGGGTTTGGAAACAGGGAGACAGGCAATAAAAGGATAAATACACCAACTAATAAAAAATCTCTTTTTCATAATATTTTTTCATATAAAGCCCAGCACCCAAGTCTGTTTCTGTGGTGTTCAGGTTTGGGAAACTGGCATGGCACAAGACAAGAACAAAATCTCATTTGCAAAGTGGGGTTCATAGAAGAGATGCATAAGGGACCTTTTGAGATAATATGCTTGTAAAAAACTCATTCAAATTTCATTGCTTCTTTCATTTTGCTACTTTTAAAATACAATTTACTTCATTTATCTGACAATGAAGTGCCTCTGTAATAAATCTAACATTAAAAAATCATTTCCAGCAAATTACTCCAATAAAATCAATGAAGGTCAAGCTCAGCTGTAGAAACAAATAAATTACCTGCTATTGATAGGGTAGGCAGACTTAATTGTCATTTAGAAAGGCTAAAAGGGATAAAGAAATCTAATAGAAGGAACACATTTATACAGCAAAAATGAGAAAACAGCGAAAGTTTTACCCTGACAGCTCCCATCCATAGGATTGACTCAGTCCCTGAGCAGCACAGGCAGTAGTTTTAACTCTCAGTAGGACACTGGTATGTGCTTTGGATCTGTCAATATTTACCTGCTTCTGTGTTGCCTTGTGATCTTTTTACCTTTCATATATTGAAACTCCCAAACGGGATTTCGGGTAATAGAAAATGAAGAATTGATAACACTGAACAATCCCATCCTAAGATTTTTTTCAGCCAGGTTAAAAGCATTTTGACCCAATTCAGGCTTTACAGTACCTCCAACTATTAAAGAAATAGGAAGCTGGCCATCTGCTAGAGGGATTTGCCATTCTCTGATAACAAAGTAATGATTTTGTAGTTAAGATCCTCTTTTTAAAGCAACTTCCTATTTACTTATTTTAAAAACTGTCCTGCTCTTGCTGTGATGAATCTAAAAATGGCATTAAACTGATATATTCCCACTGCATCAGTGTACTGCTTCAGTTTTCAGCACTTCTCTTTGAAATGTACTTTAATTTTTTAAATTTTTTAAATTTTTTAATTTTTTTTTTATTTTGTTTATGCCTCATAGTTAGGAAAACAAAAGAAGGCCAAAAATTTCACCGTGTCCTTATCCCAATCTTAATTTTTCCTTGAGTTCTTAAGGGAGGAAAACATTTATTCTGGTCAGAAGTGTGAATCCTTCTCTGGACTGCAGAGCAGGGTTATATCCAGTGATATAACTGGATATAAGGGCTCCTTCAGCAAGAAAGATTTAAACATTCCTGTTACAAACACAAAATGCTCAGGGGATGAACTATTTCCAAGATTTGGCAGAAATGAAACCCTGGTTTCTTGGTTTGGAGAGCCCAATCACTTCAAGATAACAGATGATCTTATAGTCATTAGTTCTGCACATCTAACAAGTTCTGCAGTTCTAACAAGACAAAAATTACTACTGTGGTTATTCTAGGAAAAAAAGACCAAAAACCAAAACAACTGCAAAGTAAATTCAATTTTGAATAATAATTCAACAAATAAACACAACTAAATACAATGAAAAGTAAAGGCTTTTGTAGCTGTATCTGTTTGGTCCAGAGGTGAGAGCAGTAACCCATGGCTGCTGCGATGTTTGTGGTGAGTAATAATTTAAACCTGCATCTGTTGGAAGATCAGTTGGGTATAGATTGGGCCAGGCACATCTTTGGAACACTTTATCCCTGGAAATACTGTAAATTGTGTCCAGATGAAGAACAGGCAGTCTAGAAACTGTGGCAGAATGATGTTTTGGTGCCAGTGAATGGAAAGAAGTCCTTAGGAAGGAGGTAAACATGGCTCTTTACATTATTGAAGCAACCTGTTAAAGTCATGTGCTGATGACCCGCTGGTGACCAGTCACTGAATGAAAACCTGAGGTCTTGGAACTACCTTTTTTTTCATAGAATCATAGAATAATTTGGGTTGGAAGGGACCTCTAAGGTGATTGAGTCTGAACACCCTGCATTAAGCAGGGACACCCTCAACTAGATCAGGTTGCTCAGAGCCTCATCAAGCCTCACCTTGAATATCTCCAGGGATGAGGCCTCAACTACCTCCCTGGGCAACCTGTTCCATCTTTCCACTACCCTCATGGTAAGGAACTTTTTCCTAGCATCTAAAGTGAATCTACTCTTTCTTTAGTTTGTTTGTTTGTTTGTTTGTTTTTCTCTTTCTTTCTTTTTGGAGTTACCAAATTGTTACCAAAGAGTCGCTCACGCTTGGCTCACTGCACATCTGTTTTTATTCAACACCACATGAATTCAATAACAATGTAGGTGTCTTTGTCTCCAGGAGTTCTGTTAATGCCTTCTCATTCTCTTCAGCAGCAAATTCTGAACCCTTAAACCAATAACAAACAGATATCTTCTGCTGGTTTGTATTCCCCTTTCAAAAAATGAAACAAAACTAAGTAAATATCAGATTATAATTTGTTCCTTTTCTTCTAGCCCTCAAATTAATTAAAATTTGGGGTGTGCTAACATAATATATATCAGTGTAGCATGTATTCTAGAGCTGATATAATCTATGCTGCATGCTGCAGCAGAGACATGAGGACACTTAGAATCTCTAGTTCTCCTCAACAATTTTGACCAAGTCAGTTCTCTAGTATCAGAGATTACTGAAAAGTCCTACAATTTTCTATGAGGTCTGCTAGCACAGAGCTTTCAGCTCAAATATTTTAGTTGTCATCTCTCATCTATTGAGTGTTTTTCTTTCTCTTGCTTTTAAAGAATTACTGCAAGACAGAAACTTCAGATCAGTACATTTACTGTGCCAAAAGATAACGCAAGGATTTTATCCAGCATCAGCCTGGGCCATTGGAAAGTGGACTCACACTCACCTGTGTAAGCTCCAGCCTTCGTCTTTACTTGCTACAGATATATAATTAAATATACATATCCATTTATATCTATATTCTTCACTTCTTTATACATTCCTTCTTAGGTGGTGGGAAGTGACGTATCGCAAATTTATTTAGGACTAACTGAATCTATTGCCATAAACCATTAGGCTTGTACAGGAGCCTGACACTATAAAGAGCAGCTGCATAGGTTTTATCCAGAAGCCAGCATAAAGATAAGCTACTGACCTATTTTAGGTTCCTATGGCCCTGTTAGAGGGACAAAGCTCTGGCAATGCCTCCCAGATGGAAGTATTCCTCTTGTATGAAGCCCTTTACCTGCCCACTTGCACTGGAAATAGGTGCCTGTGTAAAAGAAAGAGATGGATAGAATTTGAAGCAGGTGAAAACAAAGGAGGATGGGAATAAATGTTATCCCTAATTCCTTCCTCCCCCCATATAAGTTCATAGAATAACTTATATTTAAGGCACCACTACAAGTCATCTGGTGTATCCCCTTTGTCAGAGCAAGGCCAGTTTAAAACTACAGCAAGTTGCCCATAGCTCTTTCCAGGCAAGTGTTGAGTATTCCTGGGATGGAGATTACACAACCACATAGTACAGAATTTCTTCCTTTTAAGAAACCAAAATTTCCTCTTATGCATCTTCCACTTGAGTATATCAAGTAATACTCATGCTCCAAAACCCACAAGTCCAAAAGGCAGAGATCAAAAAAAAGAATCAGGATCAAAACAGGAGACATAATTTGTTTGTTTGGGTTTTTTGATGGGGAACTATGTGACAATCAGAGCTGAGTGGTCCATGGCGGTACATTGATACATGATAATTTGCATAAACTCAAAACAGAGCTGAGAGTGACCTTCATTTGGGATGTCACACCTATTCTGGACACAGTGTCATCTTGGTTATCAAATACTTGTTCTCCGTGGTACCTGAAATCCTAAATTCTTACTCATATTGGATACCATTTATCCATAGGAAATATCTTACATGCATTTTAATCACATTCAGAGAAGTGCAGGAAGGTCTGGGTTTGGCCTAAGCTAAGCTAAGCTAAGTATTTGTCTTTCAGATTCAAAGGAGGATTTCTAAGATACCTTATATAAAACAAGACATTCTGAAGAGCTCTAGGTGAGCCTGCTTGAGGACGGGGCTTGGACTAGATCTTCTCATGAGCTCCTTTCCCACCTAAATGATTGTGTATGTGATTTTGCTTCTCAGTTGTGATTTTGAGGTGAGAGGAGTTGCAAGAGATAGGTGCTGAACAAGCTTTACAGAAGAGAAAGATAAGATTCAAAGATAGTAACTAGTAAAATATCATCAAGAGCCCTTCCTATTTTCCCAGGAGGATTGTCTGCTTTATATTAATCTAAAATTTGTCCTTCAATTGGCCACTGGCATATGAATGTGAGTCAAAATGCATAAATACATGCAAAGAAATTTTTTTTCACACAATGGGAAATGACAGGTAGAAATGATGGAGGAATTCTCCCACAGAGGAACAGGCAAAGCTACAAACACTTAATTTTTTAGTCACTGAACAGCATGAATGTTTGCTTCAGACAAACAACCAAGGGGTGCCATCTTCTGCTCTGCTTCTGGGGTTATGAGACAATTCACAGAGTACTCTGGTGAGGGGGATGGGCCCAGTGAGCAACTGAGAGAACCCCAGAGCTCTCATGGTATGAGGGACAGATAAGACATTATGGTGAGAGTGTCACCTGTATGGAAGACAATTATAGTAGAAAGGTACAGGGTACACAGAAAATAGTCCAGTGGAAAATAAACTCATTAGTTCCACTATTGACAGAACAATTTGTTTTCTTTATGTGTGGATATTTGGAGGAGAGACTCTTTGATTTTACCAAAAGTCTGTTTTAGTAGAGCAGAAAGTTGTTCCTGCAGTGAATTAATGCAGCACTTTACAAATATGCTCTCCCCATGGGCCCACCAAAAGCATTGAGTTCACTCCCAGAGGTCAAAAATACCAGCAGTGCAATAAAATTTGCTGCACAAGGAGGAATAGTCTGTGTATTGATTTGTGCACTCATTGCCAATACTATTGTGTGATCAGTAAAAACAGCGGACACCTCTTTAGCAATAGGCAAATACTTTCCATTTACTAAACATGAATAACAAATAACATTTTACTCCTGTGACCTATGACAGAGTCCCTCTGGCCAGCCAACTTAGTGGTTGTGCTTGTCTTCTAAACAGAGCACTGCTTAAAGAGAAATGACCTACAGGGGCTATTGCGACAAAAGCAGAACAGAGGAGATACCCACTCCACCTTCACTAGACAGTGGACTTTTCTCAGCACCAGCAAAGATTTTGCACTGTAGCTGGGTGTTCTTGCTCTTCCAGAGGTGGATGACTGTGGTGAGGGAAACTGAATGATTTTTGCTTTTTCAGAGTAGATGTATAAGGACACTGAATGAAATAAAGCTTTCACCATCCCATATGAGCAGAAGGGAGGATATCGTTCCCATTTGGCTCTACATGTCTACTATGCATAAGTTTTTCCAGAGCATCACCCATCTGGCCTAAGATAGATGTTTACTTTTGGATTAAATGATCCTCATCCTGCAAGTGCTTTTTTATTTCCTTCTTTCCATTGCTCTAGGAAGGACTATGCAGATGTAGATATCTGTGGTTGGTCAGATGAATCCTGTCCAAGCTACTTTGCCAAACTGTGGTTGCTCTCTGTTTGCTGGCCCCTCCAAATGTCACTCGCCTTCTACTTCAGCTGTTAGCAGAAATTTAAAAATAAATAACTTTTGGAGAAGGAGTAACCATTATTCACCATGTATACTAGTCTCATTTTAGTACCTGAAATTAATCTTTGCTGTGGTAGCTCTTAACAACACTTTTCCATGTAGTTAGTTTAAACGGTGCAAAAATAAATCAAACATAAACCATAATTTTCTTTATAATAGTACTGGAATAATATTATTGGGAAAACCAGCCAGAGTTGCTAGTCTGACAGTCACACTAAAGATGAAATACACTTTGTGCATAGCTTTATTCAGAATATTGGGTATTTTATGTTTGTCTCTTCTAAGGTTCCAGATACAGAATGATGGATCTGATCTTTCACAAATTGTACTTGAGTTGAACAACTGAATCATAGTAATAAGATCTATTCTAAAACAGACACGCTGAGATGAAATAATTTCCAAAATGTGGAATGAAATCAGTAGGAAAAGTCAATGCATTAAGTTGTCAACAAGAGTTTGACTTAAAAATTTTACTTTCTTCATATAATTTTTTTTTTTTTGGTTCCACTTCTAGAGATAAATCTTGATATGTTCTTAAGTATATTTGGCAATGTGAAATGTGAAGTGTAGAGACACCTGAAATATGATTCCTCTTCTAAACCAGTGCCGGTATCAGTAGAAAAGGAAAATCCATGTCCATGTCTGACAGGTATGTCTACAATGGCACCATTTCATTTCAGTGTTCTGGATTTCTCTTACTCTTTCACTTTTTCAAGACTGCATTTAAAGTAACATTTTGCACCAAAGGACTGGAGTTCCTATACTTTTACAAACAGGAACAAATCAGATACAAAACAGGCTTGGATTAAAAATTCATTACAAAACAAGGTGTATACTCAATTTAACTTGTTTGTTTCTTCATTTATTTGTTTTAACTAATGCCCTCAAACATAACAAAAATATTTGTGGGTTGATCCAATTTTGAATTGGATTTGGAATGTACATTATTGTTTTACTAGAAGTACATAAATTCAAAGTTGATGAATGAGGAATATGTAATTTCTGTACTCTAAACAAATACATCATTTTTAAAGAACAGTTGTTTCAATAAGGAGTAAAAATTAAACAGGTGTTTTGCTTTGAGAACGAATTTCTAAAATGAATGTTTATGGAGGATCTCTTAAAATTTCTCAGAAGGTGTTAGGCATGTGTGTTTAATTTCCCTGTCCTTTAGCACTCGTAAGAGATCAATTTAATCGTCCATAGAAACACAGAAAAGACAGATAAAATAGAACAGACTAAATGTGTTCTGATCTTAGTTCATATATTTTAGAATATATTTCAGAATATAATTTATATTTATGTAATGGGTATGCTATTTATTTAAGATAATAATTATATAGTTATATAGCAGATATGTATCATTATAAAACCATTGCTGATTCAGATTAATTTGCATCACAGTTTTAAGTTTTCAAGACTGCGTGACTCAAAAGACTCAAAAGACTCCAAAGACTCAACAAAGAACAACTTGCCAGTAACATATTGAATTGGTACTCCTGAATACATTTTATCTTTGTGATATCTATATTTCTATAATATTTTATCCATATAGAGAGTGCGTGCTCTCTTTTCACTTATGGAAATGAGTGTTCAGCAAGAACTGTTACTCTTATATTGCTATTGTCATTATCATGACAGCTTTTCTTAAAGCCCTATATTCATAAGTCATTTTATGGAAATATTTACTTTCTTTTTTTAACAGTGTTTTCCTAATCATACATTTGAGTAGATAATTTTGAATAGAAGACCCTTGAAGGTTCAAAAACCAAACAGGGAAATAAAGAGAAAATATATACATAATTTTGTCTGGTTTTTACTAAGTGGATTATGAAGGAAACTTTGTGCTTTTAATAAAAAAGCGAGAGTCAAGAGTTTTTAAAGAACTTTTATTCCTTATTCTAATATATATTGGGTTTATTTGGTATATTCCATATTTTCAAATTTCCCTTTAAATGGTTAACAATAATTGTAAAAATCAGCAACACTTTAGTATTTGAAAAGTGTAAGGTGTATTTTCTATATGCAGAAATATCTTTGTTGTCAAGCCATATTTTATAATACTAATTATTTTCCTGTGCTTGACTTCTGAAAAACAGTTGTATTTTTGCAGCAAAACTTTACTTTTTTTTTCCAGATATTTTTATAACTGGGTGCTAAACTGAGATAAAACTGGGATCTGCTCTCCTGTAGTTTTCATGAGTTTCTTGAAGGGTGATCTCATGACAGAGCTGTGGTTTCATCTCTGAAGACCACTCACAGATTTCCTGGTGTTTTTTCTCAACTGTCAAACTGCTGTGTACACTTACAATGTCAAAGAAACTTACTGGAGCATACCAATTCCAGTTATGTGCTTGAAATAATAAATCATGGATTCCAACAGATTTTTATGCAGAAATACAGTGGTCTTTCACAAGCCAAAATAAAAGTTACTTGAATGTTAAATAATTACATTCTTCCCATTATCAATTTAATAACTTCTCCCTCTCTGACTGACTAATATACTTTCATATCTGAATGTTTCTATCATAGTGGAGTGAAATGTTTTAACCACAACTTTTCCCTTCTCAGGTAAAATATCATCTTGAATTCCTTCTTCACACTTCCATTAGGCTCATAATATAACTCAGGAGTTAAAAAATTAAAACATTTCTTAAAAGTAATTAATAAGCTTTTCCCAACCAAGAGCTCCATTAAAAACAAACAGCCACACATATTTGGTATTAAAGGGTAGGCAGAATAAATTGAAGCAGAATATTATTGATCCCTTACCAAGAGGTATGCCTAGATGAGTTACACTACAGCTACCAGTATTCCTGTGCACAATAGATTTATTACAGGAGAGCCAGGGAAATCCACCATGAAGTGGAAGGTAAAGACTTCACAATGGCTGGAATAAAACAATAGCCTGACACGTATTTAGTGAAGATGGATATAACAGACTTCAATCTGTGCACCAAGCACTGTTTTCTAAATACATTTTATTGCATTTTTGCTGTTACATAGGGTTTTCTCTGTGGCAGAAATTTGGAGATAATTTTAAAAGTAAATGTGACTTTGTCTTGTAACACTTTTAGCTCTTGTTTTCAGTAACTTAAACATCATGAAGTCACAAGCACTACAAACCTTATCCTAGATTACCTTGATTAAGGAACAAAGCGTTAAAAGCAAATTACTCTTAAGGTATGAAACAATTTGCCCTTAATGTTTCAGTCATAGCTGTAAAAAATATGACTTAAATCTAGTTGTATTAATAATACATATTTTAATTAAACGGCTAGAGGTGCATCTAGCAGGAAAAATTGAATCTTCACTAGATTTCACATACTTGTATGATTCATGGGCAGTAAATATGCAAAGCTCTATGCCCATAAGGCAATCAAACTGCAAAGCTGATATGCATGTTTTTATCAGAAAGGAAGAAATCTAGTAAGGCTTAGAAATAAAAATAATAACAATAAACATAATAACAATAATAACAACAATAAATGCTCCAAAAATTAAATTTATTTTTGTACTCTTAAGTTCGTTTCTGGATACAATCCTCATTTTTTTGTTAGCTGCATGATGTTGAAAACATGTTTACTGTTGTTTCCATTAATCTCATTCTACACAGTTTTCCTGTATGGGTACATATATACACACACACTATCACAGTTTCAGCAATAAAACCGTAGGATAAAAGTTATCATGCTACAGTAGCATAGCATGAGGTGCTTTCATTGCAGACTGTTTGGGGACTGAACACTTTTGCAATCTGGTGTTCTATTAAAGCCTCTCTTCAGTTACATCAAGATTGTTTTTGAAGATCTGACTCTGCATGCTTAGTTCACTTTATCTTCAGCGATCACACTTCATTCAACATTCAGCTCTATTTAATGACCACTGCATTGTGCACATCACCAACACCTCTCATTTGGTGAAGTCAAAACACAAAAGAAAACACAAATTAATTTCAGTCTACAAAGTTTCTCTGAGGTAACTCTATGGTGCCAAATTATCATGTCATTTTGAGTGGAACAGAGCAAGTGCTCATAACACCGTGCAATAGCACAGTGTGGTAAATGGGTGCATGTTAAAGGTATCAGACGTCACTGAAAGTACTTTAAACTGAATTTTAAAACTTGCTTTTAATATTTCAAAGACTTTTCCAAAGACAGAACTAGCTTTGTCATCAGCTTCTCTATCACTGTGGTGATTAAACATTAATGAGTGCCATCTCACAATGTCATTAGGGGAAGACCCCAGTCATGCTCCCATTTCAGAGAGAGACAGAAATCTGATGAAACAAAAAACTTTACATACAAAGTTCTTGTGATTTCAAGGGTCCAAGAACTGAGCAAGTATTTGATTTAAGTTTGGTGTGTGTTGGGGTTTTTTTTGTTTGTTTCTTTATTTGTTTTTTTGCTGAAGGCTTGGTATTGTGGTGTTGGATAGGCCCAAAGCACAGATCCAGTTGTCATAAAAGTAACAGGAGTTTCCAGCCTCTCTGCAACCAGTTACATAGTGGATAAGATAGAATATTTATTAAAAATAAAAATTTTTTTTAAAAAGTCATAATTCCATTTGAAATCTCCTGTTTAGTGACAACTTAGGAAAAGTTTGATCAATATAGTGATGGATGTAGTTTTATTCTTCTGAACCAAGATTCCACCTGAAATTCCTGAGATTTGCCTAGAAAATATTTTGATTGCTATAAGTTTTCTTGTATCCTGCTCTCTGTCTAACAAAATAATAATAATGTAGAGGCTAATGCTGACATGTATCTGCATTCACACCTGTTGATATTTGAGCTACTGATTTGGACTGCTCTGCTCCAAATAAAAAGAGTTTAAGGAAAATATGAATAAGATTGTTGCATGAACAAGAGGACTAAAATAGTCAAGAAGAAATACTAAAGAGAAGGATGCATCAATCTTGAAAAATTCATGCTTAATTCTAAGGTGAAGAGAGAGATCTATTTCTGTTCCTTATTTATAATCCTGATCTCTCATTTTGGCTGAGGCACCATATCAATTTTGGAAGGAAACCAAGGTGAAATGATACTATTCTGTAGTTCAGGGATAGTCCATCTTCCTCTGATTAGTGGCAGTAATTTTAACCCAAATTCCCCCTCTACTCTAAGGGAACATTGTGCCAGCTGATGTGTCATAGTTCCAGATATTTTCTCTCCATTTCACCTCTTCAAATTGTCCTACCTCATATTTTATATACATGTGCAAGTTCACCAGACTAGAGAGTAGATAGCAGCTGGGTGTTTAAACCAGCAATGAAACTTACAGAAATAAAAATATGAATCTCCTACATGAAGGCTGCATTTAAAAACAGCATCTTAAAAATAATGGGTGAACTGAATGAGGCAGAACTCAGTCTACAAATGAATCTTAAGCCAGCATTCTTGGCACCTTGAGTCTTTCATCTTCCTTTTGCTTTCAAGTGAGTATCTCAAGGCTTACTTTGGGGACACAGTGAAACATTAGAGCTCATGAAAACTCCCAAATAAGTTAATCTCTATTTCAAGGAGGGGGGTGGTACCTAAGTCTGTTTAGGAAAAACTCTGCCATAACATAAGGAATTTCCTTCTTAGTCTGAGCCAGTTCAAAGAGCTCAGAGGTTCCATCCAATACATCTGAGACTCTTCCTACCTGGTACAAGGCAATGCTGTCTCTAAGTTCAAGTTGAACCCTTCCATCTGCCATGGTAAACTTAAGCTGAATAAAAGGCAAGTTTGACTTTGTGTAGTTCAGCTCATCTCTTCCAATTCACTGAAAATTCTGCATCTTATGTCAGTAAGGTGCCAGATGCCCAAAAGCAACACAGCAAAGAAGGACAAGAGATGTTGAGCCTGAAGTGGGCACACCACTCCCCAGCCCTTTCTTTTTTTTACCACTCAGACTCCAGATGGGTTCAGCTGTGGTGGGCTACTCACAGGATGTTAAGTAATGTCTTAAGTATCAAGTAATAAATTAATGATTTTTCAGTCAAATAGCAATACCTGTAACTCCCATATCAAAAACATTATCTGACATTTAAGAGCTTAATCATGAGGCAAGAGCTTCCAGGGGGCAGGGGGTTGGGGATTTTGAGGGTTTAGGGCTGAAGAAGAGATAACCTTGAATACTCAACCAGGAGCTCTTTCAATCTTGTTCTACAATTTGACCAAGATACAGCATCATGGAGCCCTGGCCTACACAATTTCCCAGGCAGTTTGGCTCAGGCTGTATTCAGTCTGTTTGTATTGGCTGTCAGGAGACCAACAAAATAAACTTAAAGGCTATGGGATAAGATTTTCTTTGGGATGAAAGAAAATGTAACTAAACTATGTTTAGCTGTTTATCAGTTAACACAGAAAGTAAAACTGCTGTCAGCCAGTATTAATTTATTCACGAGTCCCACTAATGTGGCATTATTTTGCTTTTATTTACATCAGAAGAAAGTGAATGCTGCATGTCTCCTTGCTTTTAGTGTGATGCTACAAGCCATGTTAGTGAATCTTGCAACACTACTATTTTAGTGTATCAAGGATTTTTTCTTGAATATCTTATTCATTGTGATTGTATATTGATTTCCAAGTAGCTGAGTATTAAGCACAACAAAGTATGGAATTCATTATTAATATATATATTTATACACTCAGGGAAGTAGCAAAATAAACCAATGGCAAGACATAACTATATGAGACAGTACAGACTTCAAAAGATAGCAGAAATAATTTATAAATTGAAATTATGATAAAAGAAAAGACATAATTTTTTAAAAATGGTTTTGTTGTAGTGTCTCATGCAGACAGTAGATAGCATCCTCTCAGACAAAGATGGAAAACTCTTATGAAAATCAATCTCACAGAGAAAGAGTAGAGGAATTTAAATATGTAGGGTATGGTTTTTAGAAGTGCTGAGTCTTGGCTTGATCTTTCTTTCAAGACAAGTCATCTGTGAAAATGTTATTGACCTCCACAGAAGCAGAGTCGTGCCCCCACTGCATACAGGTCTCAATGAACCACATCCAATAGATCTGACATGAATTGAAGGTAATGAAAGAAACTCTTTGTGATGCTTTCAGAAAAGAAGCAGAGGGAAACAAAGAACAAGCACTTGTGATTAAGAAGATGCACAATACATAACACCCCAAAATCTATTGACCCATGGTTGAAAAGCTGGTGGGGGACCCAGTGAACATAAATAGTCTTCTCCAATGTCTGATAGGGATAACCAGGCCTTTCCTAGTCATGCACAGTGATGGGGAGAAGGTGAAGGAGGGACACAAGGATATCTGAGTTCTTTGTCTGTATTGCCTTCTGAGAGATCTAGTACTCTGAATGGATTACAGAGTAGAGGAGTAGCCTACTGCTAGCCTACTATATGCATTTACTGACAAATAATAGAGAACCACAGTGACCTTGGGCAGTGGGTCTCTCACCACATTGCTAAACTGTTAACTTGGTGCCTGGCTCTATTTTGCACTCCTCCAACTAGCTCTCTCTAAAAGAAAATCCATAAACTGGTAGCTAGCTAACCTCAGCGAGAGCTCCCAAGAGCTGTTACACACAAGGCTTGGGTTCCTTCTCCCCTAACACTACCCCAGAAGATTTTTGCAATCCTAGACATTCCATGTAGCCTCACAGTCCATCACAGTCCCAGGACAAATAGTTCCACACTATTTCTGAAACCTTTAACTGAAGAGCCCCACTCACAGAATTAAGATATTTTTGAAAACAGGGATCCGATGGACATCACACAGGTCTGAAGAAGATCCAGGGAAAGACACTGTGTGGTATGGATGTTTAGCATATCTCCAAAAGCAGCTGGCTCTCAGCAGTGTAACACAAGTAAGTCTGTGTTATCTGACTTTTCAAAGGAAAGGGTACAGTAATATAAATCACACATAGAATCATAGAATCGTTTTGGTTGGAAAAGACCTTTGAGATCATCAAGTTCAACCATTAACTACCACTGACAAATCCACCACCAAACCATGTCCCTAAGCACCACATCTACATGTCTTTGGAATACCTCCAGGGATGGTGATCTCACCACTTCACTGGGCAGACTGTTCCATTGACTGACAACACTTTCAGGGAAAGAATTCTCGAAATATCCAATCTAAACCTTCCCCGGAGAACTGGAGGCCGTTTCCTCTTGTTCTATTGCATGTTACTTGGGAAAAGAGACCAACACCCACCCTACAGCCTACTTTCAGGTAGTTATAGAGACAAAAAAATCTAAGCTGTCTGCTTCACTTTCTGCATAATCAGAATCATAAACTGCTTTCCACATAGCTTCACTTGCTTTTCCAATCTCTTTCACAGATATGATGTTAGCTCCCCAGGTCAAGCTTTAGATTACCTGGGCTGTATTTTGTTTTCTATTAATAAGTGGCAGGCTTTTACCTAGCAGCAGTTCTAATGAATTCCAACATGGTGAGTCAATGCATTTATAGATCCACAGACATGACTGAAGGTGGGTCTGGAAGAATTGTACCCAACCCATCCCTGAAAGTCCTTAGTTCAACTTGTTCTTAAAAATTTCAGTAATAGAGTTTTCACACATTCTCTGAAGAGTATATGCCAGCCCACAATTACTCTGGTCCTTCCATACTTTCTAGTGATTACCTCACCATCAAAACCAACTAGATGCATGAAGTAATTGCGTCATCTTCAAGGTATCCCTCAAAACCTTACAGATTTTATGGAACACAGCAGGCCACAAACACTATGTAACCCTCAAATTACTTTGACTTGCCCAAACAAGTCATTTTGAAAAAGTTTAAATTGTCAAACATGTATTTTCAAAGACCACCTCTTTTGACATCTCAGCCACTCATTTTATGAACAAAGGAACTGTCTTTCTCAAGAGTTATTCAAGAGTTTTCTCTTGTGGTTGTACAAAGCCAGAGTATTTATTCCAATTACTAATAGAAAGAGGTAGACTAGGTCACAGCTGGTCTCCAGAGAGAATAATTTATTTCTCTTTGACAAGAATTCTTTTAAGGATATTGGTGTGATCAGAAACTCATTCATTTCATCTGATTGTCTAAAGTTTCTTGTAATGAATCCTGCACATCATTCTTCACTAGCGGTATATGTTGCATTTTATGTTATTTTTGTTCTTTTTATGAAAGAGTTAGCATATTTGAGTCCTGGTGCAGTGTCAGTAAATATTGCAATGAAAGTAGATAATAGACTGAAGTAACAGAGCATGATACTTTTATGTCAACAAGAAGGGGAAAAAAAGCCCCAAACAAACAAACAACAGAAAAACTCAACACATTTGCATTCAGTATAGTTCACATGTGTGTCACATCTCAACTGTGTCATGTCCTATTACATCTAGTCACATAATGTGACAAACAGATACCAAACAAAATGGAGGAAAAAAATCTGATCCAGAGTAGATGGAATAGATGAAAAGATGCCGCAGAAAAAGATGATGCATGAGGAAGGCCATGTGCCATACTGCTAACTCTTGTAGTTCTAGACTAAGCAATCCTGTCTAGTCACAGAATATACATACTGAGAAAAATAAGGATTCTGAGTAAAAGTAAAGATCTTCCCTAGCACAACTCTAAAACAATGTATTGAAGCATCTTGGCATTGTGCAAATTTGATTTATATAAAAGTATTACATCTTTAAAAATTCAGTACTCTTCAAAATAAATTCCATTTGAAAATAATACCAAAACAGGAACATGTATTTAAACTGATATGCAGAAAGATCTCTGAGGCAACGCGTGGAGGTAGCATAAACAGCCTGTTGTGAAGGTTCTTCCACTTCCCTGAGGTATAGGATTCATCTCACTGTTTAAAACGTATCTATTGATGTTAGTCAATCATACAGGATCTTGTTACAATCCACAAAGGCAAATGAGCACCATGATGTCTGTCTTAGAAACCTCAAGTTAGCTGATGTTAATTTCAATTTACAGATTATACCTATGCCGTTACAACTAAATTCTTAATGGTTTAGCAGTCAATTCATGTCTGATTTGACAGTAAAACTCAAAACTGGGATATATTTCCACCACTGGCCCTCATAACACAGTTTTCTCTTAGCAATTTCCCGTGGAAAAGAGATAGTACATAAACATGTGAATATGAAGAAGCATTACTCTTGTTCTAAGAAGATGACCTTCAACCTGGTGAAAAATAAATGAGTAAAATACCACTTTTAAAACATTCTTCTGATGAAAATCTTGGTAAGGATGTAAGAAAACAACACCCTTATTCTTTAGAAAAATTACCCAATATGTGATTATTAACATTTTCAAACTGGGTTGGAAGGATTTTAAGGTAGTTTCTAGCAAAACTCATTTATTATGTGTTTTCATTGGCTATGTTACCATTTCTGGTCAGAGAAGTACTTCTGAAGTGATCTCCCTGGTCATCCTTACTTTCTGTCTTGGTTTGGACCATGATGTGGCCACAGGGAACTGTAAGCTTTTCAGATGGATCTGAACCTTAAGATGTTCTTCAGGAACCACCTAGACTCTTTGGCAGCAGAAGTGGGCAGCCCTCAGGATGACACCAGAGCAAGTCCAAAGTCAGCCTCCTCCCCAGAATGAAGCAGTTTGGAGGTTGCCAGTGTCACTTGAACAATTTTCCCTCTGGGTCTGCTCCTATTGTTCCACACCTCTTTTAATGTAGGCATAGCCCTAGTGAACCTAATATACAAAATAGTGTTACCAAAGTAAAGTGTTATCAAATAGTGTTATCAAAGTAAAGGAAGATGTCTGATTTCAAGAGGAATGTAGAAGTTTTTATGTTTTAAGTGGATTTAATCATTATTTCTCTATGGCAGTTCTCTAAATCAGAACACCATATTGGCTCTTTTCACTGTTTCAGCCGTGGACTAGGGCAAATTTTAGCTGTTTTACCCCACTTGATTTGGGGCTTTAGTCGAAACCCTCCAAGGAGAAGGTATTCAGTGTCCACAACAGCAGAATTCTGTATGCCTGCTGCTAGAAAAAAAAGAATTGCTGAGCTGCTGAGAGCTCAAAGTAAAGGAGACCACTTGAAAGATCACATATAGTTGGTGCATTTCTGCTCCTTATCATTCTTATCTCACCATGAGCAGAGGTAGTTACACTGATTCATAGCTGGCAGCACCATGCCACAAACTAGCATCTCACAGAAGTCAAAACAAATCAATAATCCTTTTGTAAAAACTAGAAGAGCACTGCCCACAATCAAATTTACTCCAAGTTTACAGATAGCTTATTAACTACCCAAATCAAGTGCATATTTTAAATAATGCATAGCAATGTGATCAAGATGAGAAGGTTGGTGAAATGATGCCATTTGTTTGCTTCATACAAAAATTGGGTTCCGTCAACTTAATGCCTTTTTTCCTCCATCTAAATTTAATATGTTTAATTTCAGAGTGAGTTTTGATCAATGTGTCCAAATGACTTTTAAATGCTTAGATAAGGTTTTATCAGTCTTCATTTTTCTCACTGGAGCCTGGCTAATATGTTCAGTGATATATAAAAGCTGCAGCACATTCCTGGCATTAAAAGAAAGAAAGGGGGAAAAAAAAAAAAAAAAAAAGAAAAGAAAAAAGAAAAAGAAAAAAGGTTTTATTTAAATTATCTGATCTTTGGAGATTTTAAAAAGAGCTCCAAATGTAATGCAGCATAAATGTTCTTTCCTCATTCTACTTATGACTAGTTACTAGATTAATCATGTTACCCATCAGTATAGTGTTTTCCACTTTATTATGCATTTTCCTTATTGAATAGTCCTTTGTTTCTCAACAGATAGTTTAGATTTTTAATATTGTTAGTGTTGAGAGATAAACACTTTGGTACATATTGGAGAGTAATAAATTGTGTTGAACATTGATAAACTAACGCAATTACTAGCAAGGTCACAGAGTCAGCTAATTTAGAAATATCAGTACTTGGATTTTGAGTTGTCCCCTGGAGAACTGCAGCCACTTTATTAAAGCAGGAGGGTGAGGAGAAAATGGTACATTAGGATTGATCTTTTGATCTAATTGTGGACCTCTGCCATTCCTTGTTTGACCAAAAGTGCTTAGCAAGCAAGAGGAAACACAGTTCAGCTAATTGAGGAACATCCCTTAAAAGCCAAAGGGATTGTGGGAAAAGGGAACAAATTGCAATTTGTACAGGTTTATGGTGTTAGTTATCAATGAAAAGGTGTAAATACTGTACAATTAATCTTTGCTTTTCATGTGGGAATCTGTGAGACTTGCAGACATACTGCAATTCTACTTCCAATGTGCTCAGGCAACTGAATTTCTTACACTGCTGAAGTCCCAATTAAGCAATATTAAAAATGAGTAATACTTTCTGTGTTGTGACATTTTTTGCCTCATAGTCAGAGGAGTCTGCCAAATGGCCAATATGAGGGAAAAAATGTCACATATGCCAATGCCCATATGCAGACATCTCGTGCAGACAGAAAGTATCTCATGCCATGGCAGCATGGAGCTACACATAATTTACTCTACTTCCATGTAGTGAATACTTTGGCAATATGCAAATACAATTCTTCTGTATCTGTTGAAATGAAATAGGGTAACCACTGGCTCAGTATTTCTGATATGTTGTGGAAGGATTTAAATATAATTCAGTTGAAGAAGGGATGTATATATATATAAATATAAATATAATAAAAAATAAATATAAATAAATATAAATAATATGTATACAAAACTCCAAGCAGAAATTCAGTGTTCTGTTATCCACTAAGTACCAAAATAAATCACTTTGGGCTTGTTAGGTTTTTTCTCTTTGTGATGCAATGTGCAATGAAATCAGATTTCAAAGTTTACGTTGCCTGAGGATTTTTAAACTGTTTTGTTTTTTGGTTTTTGGGTTTTTTTACTTCTGTAATCAGTCACTATCTTCAGTACAGAGGTGATGGCCAGTCATCTGTTCTGACCAGAGTTCAACACAACACTGCTTTGGGTCCCTGTATCAGATACTTAAGTTGTAGGATGACAGTTTTTCAGCTTTAAAAAATAAAAAAACAAAACCATAACCCTTAGTTTAAAAAATTCCTATCTAAAGAAGTAGTATTTTGTACTACAGATGTTAAGAAAATCTCTATGACTCTGGTGTCAGTATGACCCTCTCACTGCCACAGGGCTTATGCTGAGGTGTGAGCCACCAGGGCTTAATACGCATTCACAAGGAAACCCTTCTCCTTTCAGCTCCCACGAGAAACACTTTTTTGTCCTTATGAAATCTACAAGAAAAATTCCCAATTTACGTTCGTTAATTAGAAAGCTTTATTCTAAATAGACTAATTAATTACAGTCCCATTTACATTTTAAATTTAAGTGATTATTTTATAAGATTTTGTAGACTTCTAATTACAAGTGTTGTTATTCTCATTAGGATTTCAAGTGCTGTCCCAAATGAAAATGGCAATTGATCTACTAAACCCTGCAGAGTCAGAGAGTTTAACCAGTTCTGTGTACTGCCTACTGCACACAAACAAGCACTGTTGTGTGGCCCAGTGTGAAGTAACTGTGGAAGAATACCTCTTCCTGGAAGGTCACCCAAATTCCTGCAAAAGTGGAGTACAGGTTACCCAGAAGGAAAAAAGAGAACTTGCTTTCCTCACTTCCTGCACAGGTGGATCAGGACTAAAGAAATCATAGTAAAAATAAGAATATATGAAAACTATAGCAGGCTATTTAGGGGCTTCCACAAAAGTTAAGACTTAGGCAAGCAAGCTGGCAAGAGAGCAGCAAGCACTGACAGTTCCTATGTAAAGAACTGGAATGAGATGGTCACAAAATAGGGAAAAATTATACAGTAGCATTAATGCTCACTGGAAATCTTTGGCCTCACATTACTCCTTCGTTGCATATTCCTGAAGTGGAATTCATTTGTTGTAAATATAAATAATTTATAATAACAGAAGTAACAACAACAATAATAAATATTAATAAAACTAATGCACTGATGTCATGCAAAGGAACTGAAAAATGTCTTTGTTTCATAATCTAAGGAACCTGTCAGCTAGGTAGTGGTAGAGAAATATAAAAATATCATCCACATCTTTTTAAAGTCGTAGTATTCAAAACCCATAAGGAAAAATCTTGCTGAGAAGTAATGCATTTATCCTGTTTTCCAGCAGTTTCACCAGAGTATCCAAAAGAATAAGAATGAACCTGCCAGGCTAATACTTGGGATACTTGCCCAGAAGGTTGGGTGCCTCCACTCCTCCCCGATGAATGACTAAATTAGCCATCAGAACAGAACTGTCTCTGCATGAAAGGCTCTGATTCTCCCATCACAGCATTTTACAACTTGGTTAATGAGGCCAGGTCACCAGGAAGCCATTGGGAATCTCATCTCCTTTTGGCAGTGTTGTTTCTGTCCAAGAAATAGCTGAGGGTGAAATCTCCCTTAAAATTACCTAATCCTTTTATTTTTCAGATGCCTGGGCTATTTCAGTTTGAGCAAAGAGGTTCCTCTGGACAAGAAAAAAGGAGTATATATACATTTGATAGAATACAGATCTAAAAAAAAATTCTACAATATTTTAAATTCCTCATTTTTTTCTGTCAAAGCTACGAAGCAAAGTTTCATACAGCTCTAATAGCACTGCAGCTGCTCCAGATATCATGTTTTCCTACAGCCTTTTGCTTGCTGCTGTGCCTTTGAACAGTTTGGTTCATGGCAAGGCAGAGATATTCATAAAATAAAGCTGAAAATGCAGGAATGTTGGAGCTTTGTACATAACATTGCATTAGGGATGAATCTTTACTTTTCTCATTTTAAGAATATATAAATCACTCCCGAGGAACAAAAAAATATCCATTGGCTTGTTCAAGTGGTTAAGATAGGCATCCAGGCTATGAGATATGATGCAGGACCTACAAGACTAGTATGTGGAGGTCAAGAAAGATAACCTGTGCAAAGAGTATGTCATTGAACATCTAATTTTAGGCAACTAAATCCCATTCCAAGAGTTATAAGTTCCTGTCATGGTCAGGACTTAATTTGTAATGTATGCAAACACGTTTTCTGAATACATTTCAGCCAAAGGTGCTAAGCACTGCAGCACAGAACTAATCATAATATTATTATTCGCAACAGTGGCCAAAGATGCAGAATAGAAGTTCTTATAACCTCAAACCCCATCAATATTCACATCCAGAAAATATTAGAGAGAAAGGGGAAAAAAAAAAACCCACCAAAACCTTAACATTAAGACATTCCTTCAAAATATTCATTTGTAACAAGAAACTAATTACCAGCATCAATGCTAGATGCTTTGTCTTCATCATGAGTTTTATTTACTGTTTAATGAAGTTGGTGCTCTGTTTTCTTTCATCAGACAAACATGAGGTACAGCAAATGACACAAGCAAATTACGAAATAATCCCTGCAAGTTATACAAGGAGACAGAGAATCCATTCCACATAATCAGAAAGTACAAAGTGATAATAAGAGCAGGTTTGATGGAGGTTATGTCTCACAGCTCTTTAGGTCGAATAATAATGTGCTATGTCATTAAGCTGCAGTATCACTTTCCTGACTATAGTAATCTATGGTTCATGGTACGGATATACTATAAAGCAAGTAGCATGTTTTGAAATTCCCATCTATAAAATTGAGATGTGTTTTCTGTAAGCTCCACATTTCTCTTTGCTCTTCCTTAGGCTATTTCTTTGCCTTTCTGAGCCATGAATAATAAACACAAGCACCTTTATTTGACAGTTCAAAGTAATCTAGCAAAGTGTACACATCTGCATGCGTACACATCGACACATTCATATGTAAGAATATGCACATGGTATTATTTACATATAGTATTCAGCATAGCTATATAATTTCACACATAGAATCATATACATATATTCAAAGAAAGGAAGAGTGAAACAATAGAAAACTGCTGATAAGCTTTGTCAGTGCAGCAAAAGAAAAAAGGGCCCAGAAACAGAGGGACAGGGACACTCAGCTTTAGCTGCCCACATTGTTTGTCATGTGTCTCCAAAATACATTTTCAAGGACTCAGACTACCCTTACAATCACAATTTACTCTACAAATCACCCTCAAAATGCAACTTGGACATTGTTGAATCTATTTAGTTCCCTTTATCTTCCTACTACCAAATGTTAGAGCACTTTGCAGTTAAAGACACCCCTTCATATCCCTCTTACCCTCAGTTTCATGCTCCTCACTTTCCTTTTGTCCGGAGGCTGCAACACAGCCTTCACAGTTACTCTGCTCCTCTGCACTGAAAATGGATCAATATATTTAAAAAAACAAATTATTTTATGACCCAAGAGGCACCACATGGAGCCAAGGGAAAACACCAGGCTGTATAATCTGGACATGACCAATCTGCTCTGGAGGGTGGTCACGACCTCTAGCTCTGATATCTAGCTCCCAGTGATGTGAGTGATGTCCAAGTCATGCCACTTGGTTCTAGGGCCGGGGTGAAGCCATCTTTATAGCAGAGCATTCTGTACTGATTGTGCATAGAAAGAGCACAGTTCACAACACTATATAAGCAGTATATTCTGTGAAAATATGATAGCTCTGACACATTCAGATCTGGATGTCTGTATGTTTCTTGCGTAAGAACCATTTTTGCAGTCTTCCGCCTCCCTGAGATGACAGGCATCCCCAAAAGTACATCTACCATAAGTGTGGGCAGAAGTGTGCACCACACTTTTTCACACAAGGTTACAGCTTTTCACTCTAAGTGGACTATCTAGTTTTAGCAGTGACTATGTTTTTCGGATCCTTTTTGGCTTTGGATGTAGCTTTTGCAGTGGTTCCATCTATGAAGAAGTTACTGCTTGACCTTAGAGATTCAGACTAACATATTCCACAGAGTTTCTACTGTGGATTTCAGCAACAGATGACTTAATGATGTATTACTTAGTTTGGTACCTTAGGCCAAATGTGCATTATGAGCACTTTGGCAGCATACAATGCCAGTATCCTTACCTGTGAACAGTTGGTTTGTGAATATTATTTACAGCAGTGAAACCACCTTAGCAGCACTTAACAGTCTCTCAATAAGAAAGCGAACTATACTAAACCAGAAAAAGTGCTGTTGTGCTGCTACCACTACCCTAGAGGGTTTTTTTACCAGCAGAGCTTTGCCATTCTCAGAGCACAATATCCCAAGGCTGCATCATTCATGTATTCTGGAAAGATATTCCTCCACCTCTCCAAAAGCAATAAATTTCCAATTTCTCAGTCATGCTTTCATTTCCCAGCTGAAGACAGCTGTGAATGTATTAGAACAGGAAAATTAGAAAGAAAAAAAACCTACTATTTTCCGATAAAGTTGTAAACTCAGACTACAAACTATCATGATCAACATAACCAAATTCTTGTTTCAGGTTTTTGAACACACTTCTCAATGAAAAGGATCTCAAATAAGAATTCTTACCTGTCTTGAGAAGCTGGGACTTTCAAATCTTCATGACATCTTACTATGATTCATGACAAAAAATACCAATGCCAAAACTCTTTCAGCTTCAACAAAAAACCCCAACTTCTTAGAGTGGCTGACCTAGATAAATGTTGCAGGCCATCATATGTTTTCATGTGTATGTGTGTTTATGTATATATGACATATGATTTATCCTATTAAATGGTTCTGGTTGTACTCACAATGCAGTTATCAGACATTCAAAAGTAAAAGTACAACTTTTAAAACTATTCACTGTAATAATTAGGGTGAACATAGGAGGCTAAGGAATTGTACAGAATTGGTGCATTTCAAAGAGGAGAAATTGTAAGTGACAGTAACCCTTTATCAATTCATTCCAAGTCAGTTAATTAAACCTGGAATTATTTAAATAAGGTGACAGCCAAAGAAAAAGGTCAACGCTCCCAACATTTCAATAGGTCTTCCTCATCTCTGGAGTTTAATTAACTCATTTTGAATAGAATGGTCAAAAGTATGTTAAAACTCATAATTCCTTCCCTGTTTTTTAAATGCAAAATGCCTATTCTCCTTAGGTCTGCACAGTGGTTTCCAGACCACCATCAGTGAAGGAAATTCTCTCTTCCCCCACTAAACCCACAAAACAATATGCCTGGAAACTGAAGCAGCTGAAGTGGTTCTTCACCAGTCCATGGCTAACATTTACTATTGCTACACAGTCCCCACAGGTGGGGATATGGTGGTCTTCAGGTCAGGAAAACGTCTGTACAGCATTTTAGTCAAGCACTGGGTTTAAAGGAGCTGGTGGCCTCTTCAGTGATCTGTTCTCACTCTGACATTCTGGTGTCATGAAAACCTATCTTCATTGAAAATAGCTGCTAGAGGCAGATTTATGCCACATGTTACTTCTATCTCTCTCTCATCTGCCCACACCCCACTTCACCAGATCTGCTCAGTAATTCTGTCTCTTCATATGTGAAATTTTTCACGGATTCACGTGTTGAAACAGACATAAAGGTGATGATTCAGAGACTAGAAGAAGAATGCTGAAGGAGGGCATGGGTCCAGAGAGAGTGAGAAAAAACTTACAGAGAAAGACTTTTGGAGATTGTTAACCAAAATAAATATAAAGTTATGAGCTGTGGTTTGCTATTTCTTCCCAGATAGAAAATCAAATTAACAGAATTGCATTGAAGAAAAACATGCCTCTCAGAATAATCTCTTTCTTACCAGAACAACCTGAAAGGTCTTGAATCTTTGGTTGGTTAATTCGTTTGAAAAGACCAATGGCAGAAATGTCTTTGGGGAATGTGTATACCAATGAGAAATTATAGGTTGCAAATACTTGTCAATGCAGCAGTTACATCATAGAAACTTCTTGTGTTTGTGCCTTTACTCAAGGTAAATCTTAGTGAGATATATGTATTGCTCCCCACCATGTATTTGTACAAGTCAAAGAACATATGTAACCCACTCACCATGGAAAAGCAGAGGTGTTATCCTTACATTTACTGACACTGTGACAATTTGCTTTCATACTCATACCCTCAAAATTGTAGCAAGGGTGATATAAGAGCATTAAATGAAAAAAAAAAAAAAAAAAAAAAGTGCCTGAATCCTTCTGTCTGTTTCTGCTTTCTCTGAGAGAGAACAGTTGGTCCAGAAAAACAAGAACTGGGAGAGTTTAGGTAAGATACTAAAGGTATTCAGGGGGATGTGATAAGAGATCAATATTCAGTTCCCCATAGCGCTCATTATTGCTCTGATTTCCAGAGAATAAAGACTTTCATGCTTATTTTTTTATTCCTAACTTGCAAATCATGGTTAATAAAAATCAACAGTATTTATTATAAACTTGAAAGGAGTTGCAAAATGTTTTGGAAAAAAAACCTGAGAACTCATACTACTGGCTCATTTAATTCTTCTGTTGTGAAGTACAATGCAAAGCTGTGCAGTCTTCTTGTATTAAAAAACATTTGTGTGATTTTCTTCACTGAAAACCAAATTTACAGCTGGGGAATTTTTTTAATTATATGTGTGCATCTTTCCCTGGGAGTCTTGCTCCTGTTGCATCGTGAGATCCAACAGTATTATGAGAGGTAACTATTACCTGGAGCACTCGTTAAAGAAAAATACCTTCTATTTGAGAAAATTCTTGTACGATGAAAGCTGATTCTACTCTATGCAGAGTTTGCTTGGTTATAAATGTGTCCTGATCCCTCTCATTACTTATGGTTGATAACCCATATTGCTTTTTCTATGAATTTTTATGGTTTTTCTTTGCTTTATCTTTAAAATATGTTCTTACTTCTTTATTGCTCTCTTAATTAACCCAGAAAGACTGACTTTGTGTGCAGATAACTTTGCATTTCTTTGTGTTTCTTACCTCTATGTCCTAGCAAATTGTGAGCGGTCTCATAAGAAACCCAAACCTTATCCTTCGCTGCAGTTTCCAATAAAAATTGAAGCTTCTGTTTCTTTGAACATCTCAGAAAAATGCAGCCACATCTGTGAAGCTATGAAACACTATCAGAGGCACTTAGATGAAAGAATGGAGGGTGAAAGACCGGTGAAAGAAAGACATTTTTAACGTCTGGAAACACAGAACCAATACCTCAGTATGTTATTCTTTGCCGTTTTTAATTTTGTGAGCCTTACAACACTTTACCATGACCTGAGGGCAAAAAAACCAAGTTGGCTCATTCTTTTCCATGATGGAGTTAGAACAACAAAAAAATGTTTATGATTTCTAGCAACAGAGTTACAATACATCAATGCCTTTGTGTGTTCATTGTTATCTCAAACATAATTTGAAAAATAAAATTGCCTTCAGAAGATACACGAAGACAACCATCTTCTCCATTTATTATCTCTTACCACGTCTTATTTGGAATATTTCACAATCCTTGGTAGCTAGTAAACCCCTGATCTAGAATTACAAGCACAGTGATCTTCTGGATACACACTGCTAAGACACTGTTCTGTCATGGTGATAAGCCCAATGCAAATTATTAGATGAGAACAATGCAGAGGTGTAGGATTTAGGGGCACCTGATTCAGTTTAAGCTCATGTGAGAATCAAAGAGCATTCAACTTTCCCGCACTACACAAGATCAGTGGGTAGAAATGAAATATTAAAAGTACAGTTCTACAAACTAATCACTGGAGAAATCTAAGACACCATAAAATTATAAACAGAGAATATAAGCTCATGTTGTAATGTGTCAAGTTTACTTAAAGAAATGTTATGACATCAGAGACTCTCCAGCTAAATCTAAAGTACAGATAGCAGAACATAAGAGGGGGTGAAGTTCATAGATGTCCCTTATACTCTGACTGTGTGGGACCACAAAAAAGGCACTGCCCAGTGAAGAGTTCTGAAAAAACAGACTTTATCTCAGCTAGCTACTTAATCTCAGCTGTTGAGATAAAGCGACTCAAAAGCTGTGCCAGAGGACAGCTGAAAACTTCATTCAATTTCTTAAAAAAAACAGAGACCATGACTTCACATAGATTTAGTTATGCTACAGAGAGAAAAAATTAAAAACTGTGGCTTTACCCTAGATTTTCTCTGCCCATAAGGGTGCCTTGAGCCCATGTGGGCATTACATAGCCTCTGTTAAGGCCTTTAATAATATGGATAAGAGATGAATCAGGGACCACATTTGACCACTTCTGACCCAAGCTCAAAATATAAATTCTTAGTCTCATTGCCTCCTCTCCCAAAATCAACTGTCTGCTTTATTTTCTAGTAAATGAAAATGGCATGGTGAAATTATAGATAAGGAAAAAGAAAACATGGGAGAAATGTCACATGAAATGTAACATGAAATGATGCCAACTAATTTCATTCAAACCCAAAAGCCTCACAAAACAAAGCAGAACCTCTCCTGCTAAGTTTCATATCAGTTGGCATGTCCTTGCCTTACTGAGTATTTTATCTCACAGGAGAAAAATGTTTAGATCTGATGTGAAATAAAAAGGCTAGATAGAGAGGAGCTCTGGGTCACTTTGATGTGCATTTTCTAGTTTAATACTCTCATATTTACAAGTAACAGAAACACTAGTTGCAACAATAATCGGTGTGCAATCATTTGATCATTTCCTTCATTTTTCTCCTCTTTCCACTATTTGAATGATTCAAAACTACTAAAACAGAATAAGCAAAATCAATTGTTCTAAGAAAAAAACCCTTAGATTTACATTAGAGAAGACTATTTGCAAATAATTTATTTCACTGAAAATACAAGGTCTACCATTTAATAAAAGTTAGAAGGTAACCAGATTAAATGTTCAAATTATATTACACTTGTTGTATTTTTTTCATTTGTATAACATTAGTGCTAAACTAGTTCCTCCTGGGACTCTTGCAAGAGCTGTCTTTGAGTACTTCTGCTGAAATCAATCTAAAAATATTTAGCATTGTATAAATCCTATAATAAGAACATGCATCTTTGTTAGATCTTGCCAGCATTAAAGAGATTTACAAAAATCCTGGGTGTTTAGTATAGTACATTCATCCCACATATTATTATCATTATTAAATTATTTGTAGATCAGAAAATTAATCTGCCAGAAAATGAAATGAGACAGTTTCTTTAAAAGTTCTGTAGTCAGATTTCTACAGATACATTAAAAAGGATCACTGTTTAGAAAGATGTGCATTTGAGTGTGTATTTATATTTATACGTATATAAATATATTTAAAAACTAAAACTAAAGTGCTTCCTTCCCCTCAAAAAAAGCTCTCTTTTTAGCTATTTCAGAAATGGTTGCTTTAACGCATTTCCAATGCATTTTCATTAATATTTTATTCCACCATCTTACAAACCCACTTCAAGTCACAAACAATAACAAGCACAGTTAGACTGCCTACAAATGTAGCCTCTTTTCAGTGACTTCCAAATACATGGGGATTTAGTTCAATAAGGCAGTGCACCTGAGTGACAAAAGAATTCAAGTGAACCAAAGTGAGAAACACAACAGCTGTAGGCTCCTGAGCAGACAAAGTGCCTACGTATTCTGGCACCGGGCTGTACTCAAATCTAGACCAAAAGCAACACTTTGCATTCAACTTTTCTTTCACAAAAGTAGGACACTGAACTTTTCTTGATTGCATATTTTATTCGAGATTTAAGAAGGATTAGTTCTAACTGGCCTGACTGGCCGTCTGATTCATTTTTACTCCTTACTATTTTATGGTGCGTGTGTCTTTTCAGCTCTTGAATCTTTTTCTCTCACCAGTGCTACTCCTCAGATCATCTGGGCTCCACATGTGAGGCTAGTTCCAATTCTTATTCAGAAACCTATAGCTTCTGACAGAATATCCTATTGTTTTACAAAATGATAATTTTATCTACTACATACTTGAGGTTGGACGGTGAAATATGATTGGTAAAAAGAGCACCAAATAGCCTGATTTTCACTGAAAGAAAATCTACTTTTTTTTCTTTTTCCTTTTTTTTTTTTTTTTTTTTATGGTTTGGTTTGGTTTGTTTGTCAAAGCAGCACTCTTTTGATTTTAGTTTACAGTTTTAGTCAAAGTTTTGGGTACTTATCAGATGTGAGAAAAAAGAAACATGGTAACATGACAAAAGAGTATCAGATCACTTTTCACATGGTTCTTGCTGCTTGTTGTGTTATTTAATATCACAGTAAATAACAAAATAACAAAATAACAAAAAAAAAAAAAAAAAGGAAGTCACAGTGGGGAAAGTGACATTTCAAAGTATGAGCTGGTTCAGTGTAAAGCTACAGACCACTCCCCCATTGATGATCTCTTTGTTCCCTCTGCAAATATAGGTATTAGACTGTTAAGTCTTTATATCACTATTGATACATTTCACTTGCATGCTTACAGAATTCAGTGGCTTTTAGACAAAACAGATAAAGGACTAAACTGACAGGGCAACCAATGTTGCATTCTTAAATTATTAGTGTTAAGAGTACTTCTAGTCTTATGTAGTTCTTTGTGTGGACTTTTTTGCACACTTCTGATACCTTTTTCCTTTTATGCAGGAAAATACCTAAATTTGTTGTAAAAAGTATATTTTTTCCCAAGCATTTAAAAATTCTCCACTGACAGCCATTTCTCAATCCATTTACACATAGATTACCTTTTTTAATCGAACTATGTCTCTTTCCAGCTCTATTAAAAAAATCATTGCCATGTTAAACAGAATAAAAAGAATTGTCCATTTCTAAAATTTCATTTTAAATCAATCTGCATTAGAAACCTGAATGTAGAAATAAAAATTAATAACTATATCTTGCAGTGTATAGGAAAGGTGGGAAGTTATTTCCATTGTTTTTCTCCATCAGGTTTGAATATGGCAACAATTAGACATTTAAGTAATCTCCCAGAGGAATTGGTGGATTCCCCTACACTGGACAGTTTTAAGACTCAGCTTGACAGGGTGCTGGGCCACCTCATTTAACTCTATTTTTACCTGTAAAGGTAATCTCCCTTTTTTCAACTTGACCCACAAGCTTTCTCACCTTATTTTCTCCTCTGTCCCACAGAGTGAATTAATAGCTGGGTGGGAATTTGTGGGTTGTCCAAGGTCAACACACCACAAGCATCTCTGAAAGAGAAGGAAGGTGGCTTCCATAGAGGAGAGAAAATGCTAATAAAGAATGAAAAGAGCCCTCTCCTTTGTTCCCAGCACAGAAGTCTATTTCAGACCTGAAGGAGGGCTTCTGTGATAAACAACTTGTCAATTTTTGGTTATTGATAATAAAACAGTAGTATCTCAGTAATTTTGACAGTATCTCAGTTTTCCCTTTTCCAGTCTGCCACAACACAGACAAACTCAAAAGGAAAATATAAGTTAAAATGTATGTGTATAAATATGTACATACATATAATGTGCATCATAGTGTATGCACAAGCGTGTACTCCCACACCAAAAGGCTTTTTTTTTTCTTTCTTTTGTGGTGTTAAAGTTTAAGTTTACACAAGAAGACATGAACTGTTGTGCAACACTGTCTCTAGACACACTAGAATCTAAGGGTTCAGAACATCAGGACTCATGTTTATGGCATGCCAAAGGCAGCCAATTAGAAACACCAAAGAAAAATAATATGCTTCAAAATCTGGGTATTTTATAACTATTTGTTCTGTGGCTGTGTAAATGAAATTACCTCCTCCACTTCAACAGCCAGATGGTAATGCTTTCTTTTAACACTCCAAAGTATAAGCAGTCACCCGAAGTGAGATGGCATCCTTCCACTTCTGATGTCTTTAGTCCCTTCAGTAGCCTCCACTTCCAGAAATATGCCCCACTCACAAGTCTACAGCGTAGAAGGGGAGAGGGTAAAGCAGAGATGCTGTTCAGGAATATCATATTCATGGACCCAGAATGGAAGAGCTCAAGAAGCCATATTGGAATATTTTTTAATTAAGGCATCAAATATTTGAGAGTCTGTGCAGAAGAGTGAACCTAAAAGGATGAACGTATTTCATTTGTAAGGCGTGAGGAAACCCCAATGTTTTTTTCTTGCAGTATTCCATAACAGTTTGAAATGTGGTCATAAATACAATTAAAGAATCATCAAACTGTTGACAGTCATTTTATTTCTGATTTAGGTCAATTCTGAGGTACTTTGTATGAGGTGCTTCAGCTTTCACCTTATTCTTTTCCTTATATTGACCAACAATGGTCATTCTCCTTATACAGAAATGCAATTTGCTCCACAGAAGTCGATGATGGCCAAGCAGCATGGTACTAGGCAATTCTAAAATAATCCTTAAGCTCAAAAATTCATTAAATTGGATATCTGCTAGTTTTTCCAAGGGTCACCTAATGCCATCTAATCAAAGGTTTAGTGAATGGAGTCCTGCATTGAAAAATAAATATGGGAAAGGTAAATATAAAGTATACTAATTTATGGCCAAGGTAATTAACTTCTGCTTTCCACATCTGAGCAGATGCACTCTGGAAGAGCCTGGGGATCTAATCTGAACTCAGCAGTTCTCAATATGGGTAGAAACTGCACTCAGTCTGTAACCTAGAACAAGAAAAAGGAAACTCCATTGGTGTGTTTCTGCATTTCAAAGTTAGGACACAAGTATTTATTTATGCAAGATGAGACAAGACAGTGTGAGACACTTTGGGAGGAAAGCTAATCAGAAATACTTTTGCAGACTGTAGGACTCAATAAAAACCAGCAACTTTATGAACTGAAAATATTTTTGAAGGTAGGAGGGATTTGCATTCATGCTGACAGCTTCTGTATCAAGTTCAGCCCAGTGGGAATTGAAACCGCTGAGATATTAAACCTTGAAAAGAGGGATTTATAATGGAAAGGCTGACAGAACTTTAATTATAGCCAGTAGCACTTTAAGCATGCTTAAATGTACTATGTTTTTATAAGGACATTATAAAAACCAAAAGGATAGAGGTCACAGACTAGATTGTGCTGGAGTAACCACTGGAACATCTAAGCCTTTAGGCCAATTTTTGGCTCATGTTGGCTGGCTGAGAGATAAAAAGTCAAGTACCTGAAAATCTAGGTAATATTAGACAACAAGATCTCATGTTTTAAAAATTATTTCACTAACAATATTCGCATTTTTTTTCCTCAGGAATGTATAATCAGTACTCTTTTGCTTTATACAAATATATGAAAAAATTAAAATAAGGATAAAGGATCTTTTATTTATTCAGACAATTTTATGCCCAAGCCAAGTAGTACCTAATAATACTAGGTAGGAATATACAATGTCACGAAGAATCTGTTATACTTTACTTTTGCTATCTGTTTATTTTCATAGCTCACGTATTTTGAAGCTTTCAGTGTATAATATTGTTAAATACTATATTATATTATCAAATAACCTTCATATAAACATCTGAATTTTAAACATGTTTTAAAAAATTTAACACTGGAGCAAGGAGTAAAACTCACATCCCTGGTAAACAAATTCAGTGTTTTTTTAAGAGCAGTACTGTGCGCTGTGGCAAACACCTAGGTAACAGCAGTGAACTTAGGACACAAGACCTAAAATTGGAAACCAGCAAATTTGTCTCCTGAAGAGGTCACAGACACCAAAGAGGTCTCCTTAGAAAGGATTCATTTCAAATATCAAATGGACTGAATCACCTTCTGGTCATGAAGGAACTGTAGGATTATAAAAATCAATATATGTCAACACATATTTTTCCAAGTGAGTATCAACAAGGAGTCTTATAAATACACATTTATTTAATGTGTTATATTAGAGAGGTTAAATTAGCTTAACACAAGTAATGGCTTATCAATAGGTTCAGGACTTCAGATTAAGCAAATGATAGCAAAGGACAGCTGTCCTCTGTGCCCGTGGAGCCTTTAAGGGGTTAGTTTATGGGAAGCCCCTGTGAGAGAGAAGAATATATTTGGGCTTCACTCTGAGTTCTCTGAAGTCTGGTGGTAAAAAATATACTTACCCGTAGTACCAAAATTTATAATGGCCAACTTAAAGTAACATCACTCTCCATGACATGCAGGTCAGCTCTTTCACAGGTTTGACTTCTATTGCCAGCCAGGTCCAAGCCAAGAGTGAATGGCTTCCCAGCTACCTCATTTGTAAAGAAAAGGAGAAACTTCTGATGGGTTCATAGAGAAGTCATGCCGCTGAGTTTTAAAAACTATGTGGTTAAAAACTATGTGGTTTTATCAAGGGTAAATCATGTTTAACTAACCTCATAGCCTTCTATGAGGAAATTACTAGGTGGATAGATGATGGAAGAGCGGTAGATGTGGTTTATCTTGATTTCAGTAAAGCATTTGACACCGTCTCTCACAGCATCCTTGTAGATAAGTTGATCAAGTATGGGTTTGGTGATCAGGTAGTGAGGTGGATCATGAACTGGTTGAAAGGAAGGAGTCAGAGAGTTGTAGTCAATGGGGCAGAATCTGGTTGGAGGTGTGTGACTAGTGGAGTCCCTCAAGGGTCGGTACTGGGACCGGTGTTGTTCAATATCTTCATCAACGACTTGGATGAGGGTATAGAATGTACCCTCAGCAAGTTTGCTGATGACACTAAGCTGGGAGGAGTGGCTGACACACCAGAAGGCTGTGCTGCCATCCAGAGAGACTTAGACAGGCTGGAGAGTTGGGCAGGGAGAAACAAGATGAAATTTAACAAGGGAAAGTGTAGAGTTTTGCATTTGGGGAAGAACAACACTATGTCCCAGTATAGGTTGGGGGCTGACCTGCTGGAGAGCAGTGTAGGTGAAAGAGACCTGGGGGTCCTGGTAGACAAGAAGATGACCATGAGCCAGCAATGTGCCCTTGTGGCCAAGAAGGCCAATGGCATCCTGGGGTGCATTAGAAAGGGTGTGGTTAGTAGGTCAAGAGAGGTTCTCCTCCCCCTCTATTCTGCATTGGTGAGGCCGCACCTGGAGTATTGTGTCCAGTTCTGGGCCCCTCAGTTCAAGAAGGACAGGGAAGTGCTTGAAAGAGTCCAGCGCAGAGCTACTAAGATGATTAAGGGAGTGGAACATCTCCCTTATGAGGATAGGCTGAGGGAGCTGGGTCTCTTTAGTTTGGAGAAAAGGAGACTGAGGGGTGACCTCATCAATGTTTTCAAATATGTAAGGGGTGAGTGCCAGGGAGATGGAGTTAGGCTTTTCTCAGTGGTGACCAGCGATAGGACAAGGGATAATGGGTGTAAATTGAAGCATAGGAGGTTCAAGTTGAATATCAGAAAAAATTTCTTTACTGTGAGGGTGACAGAGCCCTGGAACAGGCTGCCCAGGGGGGTTGTGGAGTCTCCTTCACTGGAGACATTCAAAACCCGCCTGAACACGTTCCTGGGAGATGTACTCTAGGTGGCCCTGCTCTGGCAGGGGGGGTTGGACTAGATGATCTTTCGAGGTCCCTTCCAACCCCTAGGATTCTATGATTCTATGATTCTATGAAAAAAAGCATTTTGTAAAAGAGAGGATGTTCAGATTGCTAGATGTTCCAATCTCCATTTATAAGTATCTTCAATAAGTCAAAAGACATTTAGAGAAGAGAATATTTTGTGGTTTTCATACTATCTGTTATGTCTCTTGGCACGCTTTATAGCTAAAGCAGTCAGGAAAACCCAGGCTGGATTTTGTCAGGTATCTCTAGGTTTAATTGCTTAAAAAATTATACACAATGAATATTAGATACATTCACAAACATTTGGGAAAAGCACATGAGACAGAGTCCTCTGTCCAAATACCTTAAGTACCAGAGTACTCAAAATACCTTAAGCTAAGACATGCAAAATCATCATGTATGTCCCTGCTTTGACTAATTCAGATTAACAATCTCCTGTGATCTAGATAAACAGTTTGCCACCATTGTGAATAGTGATTGATAGTTAATAGTGAGTCTCACTCATATTAGCTAACCTACAAGTACTTAACTATGTTACAGTATCAAGCTCCACCTTGGCTCCTTGCCAAACAAAATTATGCCAGAACTACTGTTCCTAAGAGTAGTTTTCATTTCAGCAAAAAGTATTTTCACATAAAAATCAGTACTTATAGAGAGAAAATACTCTGTACTAAGCAGTTTTAATTTCTCCACTTTTTAAAGAAGCAAAGTTAACTGTAAAGACCAAAGTATTCATCATCCCAGTTTGTACATAGGTTGTGTCTACTATTGTTTCCAACTATTTAGAGGTTTCAAATAGCTCACATAAAAGTACAGAAATAGAGTCAGGAGACAAGGGATCTAATCAACTATGCATCAAGGACCAATTCTTCTTTATTCATTTGTTTATCCATTATTATTATCCAGGGATGGTTAAAAGATGCTCATTTATCAACTCTCCTTATTGCCAGTCACATTTGAGGTCTTCACAGTTTGCTCACACTCTTAGAAGTGTGGGGAATACAACAGATTTTCTTTGCTTTTGTCTGCAAGAACATTTCCAGTTCCACCTAACCTTTCTCTTTCTCTGAACACTGTAAGGCTGACTTGCTCTCCTGCAGTCTCTAGACTAGATCATGACAATGCATGCATAGAATTACTGTATTTTGGAAAAGGCATGAGCTGAAACGTGGAGATTTGTGCAGGGCTGTGTTGCAAGGCTGGGGAAAATGTAAGCACATTGGTCATTTGTGAAAGATTGTAAAATGGAAGAGGAGGAGCAGAGTCATAGACCAGCTCCACCAGTGAGACCAGAGGTAGGTAGGAATATACCTCATATATAAAATTTCAAAGGAAAATGTAGATATGTCATTTCTAGTGCATACAAAAAGGAATCACACAGCTTAACCTTCACATTTCAAAATATGAAGTAGGCTCTGCCACTTTAGGATAGCAGCCAATAACTGACTGTATCTGTAGGACCATGATACTGTGGAAATTTGCTGCATGCTCCTGTTGCACTGCTAGAGCCAGTTCATATTCTTCAACCAAATATTGTTTTAAAACAGCTCTGAATTTTAAATTTTAAAAATTCTCTCTCTTTTTTATTTTGTCTTTTTTTAATTCCCATTGATTTACTTTGCATATATCAAATAACATTTTATGGTGCCCTGTTGTGCTGATGTAGATACAGGAAAAGCAGTAAGCATAATGTACAGGCCATGGAGAGTGATTTATTGAACCGGTTGGTCAGTGAAAAACTAAGCAAAAGGCTAATCTGATTTATGGTTCTAATTTTGTTTGGTCACAGTATTCCTTGCATTTTGTAGTATGAAAAGATTACTATGAACGATAAACTTCAAAGAATCATTACCTCTGGCACTTGTAAGTGTGCTCAAATTGAGCACTTAATTACAAAATCTCAAATGCATTTTTACTACAACTTTTACCCGATTAGGGAAGAGCTGTTTGAATGTCTGCATCATAGAAATGAGCACAATATTCTAAAGGAGGCAGAAAAAGTATAAAATCAACTTGTCCTTTAAAAACTAATTAAAATTATTTGTTACACACTCTTTCAACCTTGTAAAATGTGATGAGTCCAGAATACAAACAAATGTGTTCTCTGTTCACAGCAGATAAAACTCACTCAGAGCTCACTTAAATCAGGTAACAATTAATTTATTTTTCTGCAAATTCAATGATCTCTGTTAAGATTTTCTGGTGGGGGAAAAAAAAAAAAAAAAAAAAAAAAAAGCATTTACAATAACAGTAACAGCACTCTAAGGGAAGGACTGAGAGAAAAATCATACTACCAGCAAAAGCACAGAGCCTGGAATTCAATTATATGAGTGTCTCTGCAACAAAGAAGAAATGAGTTTCACATTTTGATCAGTACTCACTTTTTATTTGAAATATATTGGGTGTATTTATTCCTTTGGAAAGGAACAAGTCCCCTTCCAGCAGAGTGCAAGTAGCAATCGGTCACCCTATGGCTCAGGAATCACACAGAGAGGTCTCTGGTAGTGATCCTAATAGGATGCAAGCCAGCTTAATATGTTGCAGTCCTCCTGCAACCACAGTTTTCATGTTCTGTTTCAGATGAGCTGGAGCAAAGTGAGGAACAAGCTACTGCAGACTCACATATTTGCAATTTTGTAGGCTAACTACAAGTTTTGCAATAAAAACAGGTGAGTTACAGGTTTCTGTGATCATGCACCAGATGATAGGATCAAACATGACTTCATATGCTTTTGATCACCTCTCAGTATTTTGAGTAAGATAAAGCCAGTCTATATGATTGGTCAAAACAATCAGGTCGGTTTTGTTTATTTTTCTAACCTAGAAAAGATGGTCAAAAACCCCACTGTTTTAAAACTTATGGTACATGGGCTTTTCTTTGAGAAGATGTCTTCCATTTTAGCAGGTAGGAGAAGAACCAGTGAATGGGACGAGAAACAGTGAATCAGAAAAGCCAAAGGAAAATAATGGTACTTTGGCAAAGTAGATTGAGGACATCAAGAAATGTTCAGAGACCCTGTGCAGAGGGTGCACAGGGACTAAAAAGAAAACTGGAAGTTACAGCAAATCTTGTTGATAAAAACGAAACGCATTATGTTTCTTGCTTATGCCATCAGCAATTCTCTCTGTGACACTGAACCAACACCCTCCTTTACAACTGCTCATTAAAATGGAAACTACTTTCTCATTCTTCAAAGCAGGGCACTATGATAAATGGCAACAACCTCAACTAATACCTTTCCCACTTCTATGAGTTACCTAGGTTAAAAAAACCTACCTAACACATGGTACTTTTTGTTCTGAACAGAAGCATATAGTTTGACTTAGAGGATTGCTCTCTGGAAAACTGTAAGCAAGTAGGCTATATTCAGAGCTAGTGTCCTTCCCCTTTAGAGTCCTCTGTGGAGCCCAACTGCTAAAGGCTTCTTTAACATGTTGTACATTTTCCCATTTTAAAAAATTTAAATATGCAATTTACAATTCTGTTTTTATGTTCCAATATATAGCATAAAATTAATTATTCCTCAATTCTTTTTGAATTCTTCTAGTTTGCATATCAAGTGTTTCTCTTATAAAAAAAAAAAAAATCCTTGAATTTTTTTCCAATAAAAACAAAGGAATCCTTAGTATTGACTGCTCATACCTTCACACATTTCAAAGTACTACCTTCCTTTGCAGTGTCTGAAGAGCTTTCCTTTAGGATTTTGCTTTTTAAAATGTTAATGACTTCTTCCTCCTAGGAGATGGCTCTTTCTGGGCAAGTTTGTCAATCAGCATTGTATTTGTACAGATACACTGTTAAATATTATACATTTACATGGCAAATACAAACCATATCAATCAGTCAGTCTAGAGAGTTCTCAAGTAATCTGTGTCTGTACTTTTCATGGCCCGAGGGAATAATATGAAAGAGATATGCGAATATTCATTCAAATGCAAATCTGAATTTCACATCACCCTTATTTGTGACCCATTTGTTTTTGCTTTCATTTGTTTGAACATTAAAGCACTCAAGCAAATACATGAGAAATTGTTTCCACCAAAAACTAGTCAGAACCATGTCTGACCTAATCCAGCATCGACCATAGTCCCGCTTCCAGCAAAAGGTTGGCTTGGCTGATCTTCCAACCATCATTTTTATGATTTCACAATTCTGTGATTCTAAAGCTACTTTCCACACACAAAGGCTTGCAAATCCACGTCCACAAAACCAGACACTGATGTCTATGCTGTATTCTAGCCAATGATCAAAACTAAAAATAAGTGAATGTGCAGAATTATAGTTTTTCAGAACTCCATGCTCAGTTTGACCACCAGCCAGTCACACTGAGCTGACAAGTAACCTAAATAAATTATGCCATCAAAACAATATTTTTCATGAAGCTGTCTAATTGAAGGAGATGATGTGCTTGAAAGAGCAGTTTAAATTCCTGCATCTTAGGAAGGGAAAATATTGTTGAGTATCTGCTGATTTTTGTACTATGCCCATTACTAGGAGAAAATTTGATAAATGAGTAAGTTTCCACAGAGACAACAAAAACTGTATATTTGATAAAATACTATCAACTCAAGGGATTGTGTTACAAGGAGATTTATTGGACAGGAAGGAGGTTCTTATTAGTCTTTCTTAAAAATCTGAAACCAAATGTATTTAATGTTGTAATGCTTGAGTTAGACAAGGAGTGTAGCTGTGCTAAAATTACATTTGCTCATTTGCTGGTGACAGAAAGTTGCATTGCACATCAGTAAAAAGTAACATTGAAATACTTTAGAGAAACAGGAAAATTACTCTGGAGATTGCAGTAAAGAAAATGGTTTAAAAATCAATTATACATAGCGGGGCACTGGAGGATGAATACCAAGAACTGCTTTAACACCTATAAGTTTGCTAGCTAGAACAGGCAGAGGAAAGAGACCTGGAAGTAAGAATAGCAAAATAGGACTGTGTCACTCTGCTACCTATAGTCCATCAGATGAAATATTTCTGATTTCTCTCAATTTCTTCTCTTAAGGTAGTTTTAGAGTTTCAGTTCAAATGAAAAATAAATGACTGTAGCCAAAATTACAATTTAGAAACTGCTATATTCATAACAAATATTTATTTGATAAATATATTCATATTTATAACATATTTGAGTTATAAATATGTTATATTATATTCATTCATAACAAATATTCGTATATATTCATAACAAATGTTTCTTCTCACAAAAAAAAAAAAAAATTAATTGCCCATAAACTACAATCTGCCCCCTGAAAAATTTATAAAATAAAATTTGAAATTAGTCAAACAGATATATGGTAATAGAAAAGTTCTGAGATAGATCTCAATTTGTACTTTCCACCAAGAAGCCGAGCTTATCTCCCTGCAGAATACTGTAACTGGTCTGTGCACAAAAAACAATCAGGAGGTGATACTCATGTGCCTTGCTTTCACTTACACAGAAAATTTCCAAAGTCACACACTATTGAGCAACATACCTTTTCTTATCATGCTTTCAGGTCTTGCTGGGTAAATCATCAGTTGGAAAAGACACAAAAAGAGAAAGAAGTGAAGGCAGAAGTTTAATTTTTCTTATGTGAACGTTTTTCCCAAAATATTTCTCTTTCACACTATTTCCACCTGTCAGTGCATATTCACTACCTTTCTCAAAGATAAAAATAAAATTCTGATAATAAAGAAGTGAAGTGACAGAGCAAATGACTAAATATTTTATCCTTGTTTCCACTGTGTGCTGCTCTGTCCCAGGCCACCACTTAACACAACTGTCTTGCCTCATTTCAGGCACTGCAGAATATCTCACCTTGGTGTAGAGATGCAGAAGGCTGTGAGTCTCCCTTAAGTCCTCTGTCAGAGATACCATCCCAGTTGATGTTTCTATACCTTGAGGTTTCTCACACAGCACCACGTGCTTATGTCTAGGCAACTGAACTGTGTCCTACATCCACTTTGAGTGAACTTAATGGCTCTCTAGTCTATCCTCACTGCATTGTCTCATGGTGGTATTCAGTATCTTAAGCTCTTCTGTGGTATGTGTGATGTCTATGGAGTACTAGATACTAGGACAGGTGGCCAGGTAGGTGCCCAGGATGTCTAAAAATGGCACTGTATTTAGACCATGTATTTGCACTGACCTTAATGGTCTTAAATACTGAAAGCTGTGTGCCTGCAATCTGGAGATGAATTCCCTAGCAGTGAGCAGGAATGCATTGCTTGAACACAGGCACTCATTATCCTTTTAGGTACTGTGTATCTCATTTGGACTTCACCATTCCATACTAGAATACATTTTTCTGTCAGACCTGGGTCCAAGGTCTGAGGTCAGTGCAGCCACAGGGCATGTCAAACGATGCTACTGGCTACATGGTTATACATCACACCAGGAGTGACAATGCCTTGTAGATATGCTATATCTACATTAGTAAGTACTGCAGCCCAAGAAGAAGAGACAGCTAGAGCAAAACAGTTGGTGCTGAGATCACAACATTGTTATTTATCTGCTTATTTTGAATTAGCTCTAGACTGGTTCAGGACCTAGATTCTCACTGGGAACTGGAGCAGATGAGGTGTGGACCAGGTGAACATCTTTCAGATATGTTTCAGTCTGAAAAGAAATCTAATTCATGCACACTCATTTCTGTGATCACATTTCCCTTTCTGAGATGGAAATGAAAGTATGTGAAGTGGGGCCCTGCAGGAAGATCTGCTTTGGAAGGATGCTCTTGTTCCCCAACTAAAATGCTATTGTCGACCCTCTTTTCATCTAGCTCAAGTGCCAAAAAAAAAGTGCAGTTGCAATAGGCAAATGTTCTCTGTCTGCTAATTTTTCCTTTGCCTCCAAAGGGAAAAAGGGTGAAAATTAAAAGGAAGGCTTGTCGTTACTGTGTTAAATTATCAAAAATTAGTCTTTTCATTAAAAGAATGCATTGTCAATCCAACTTTATTTTTCTAAGGGGAAAAATGTATCTTCAACCAAATTTAGCTCTTTGCTGTATTGCCCTTCTCTGCAGCATTGAAACTGAATCACTTCTTGTAGCACAGCACTGAACTTCCATAGGGCAATAGTCCAATCCTCTCTGATAAATGCTGTTCTCCACTGTGGTGTAGAGCTAAATTCTTCCTGCTCTTAATTAGCTGCACATATCTCATTAACGAGCTTTAAATCAAAGCCAGTCAGAAAGCAGTTACTGTCTCCTCTTGCAGGAGGGAATATTTCCTCCCTGTTACCCTTAGAGAATCACTAAACAATCAGCAAAGGAGATTTCAGAATAATGTGTCTCTTTGTCCCCTAAAGCTATGCAAATGATCTTTTTTATAACACTTTTCAATCTAATTGACACTTGTAATAAAATTCTGCCTGTACTGATCAATCTTACCTTGGAGTCATCCCACACCATCCCTTTAAGTAACCCCCTTCAATTAAAACTTCCACAAGGCTGTGAAGACTATAATAATCCACTTGTAGGGAGTGGGAGTTACTTGTTGCTCTGAGGATTTCATTAAAGGTCTTTAGGACTACATATTTTAGGGCAATGGCTTTGTGAAAGGAGCTTTGTGAGCTTATGAATTCCACATGCTCTTTAATTATGTCCAGGAGTCCATTGCATGAACTCAATGAAAACCACCCTGTGGTTTAAAATGGAGTATAGCTCTTTTCCTTGTTTTCTGCACCAGGCAGCTCCAGCTACCTTCCTTTGAAGCATTCTGCCACAACATATCAAAATGACAGAAACCACACACTGTCAATAAGTGAAATACTGTTTTAAACAAATAATCCCAATCACATCATTCTAGATTGATCATCGCTTGAAAATGCCAATTAATTATTCTCTGCAAGATGAATCACCACCATCCATTTTGAGAAAACTGGTGAGGTACTTGGTGAAGTATTAGAAAGCCTTTCAGATAGGCAAAATAAACTTTGCAAGAGAGATCATTCATTCATTTGTATGCGTGAACAAGGTATCTACAGAAAGATTATCTGAAATGATGGCGTAGGTGTCTAATTATAAAACATTTTATATACTCATAAAATATTTTATATATCAAATGATCAGTCCTGTGACCTTTTCCTATATGTAAACTAGGAGGGTTCAAAATTGTTGCCACTTTTACTAGTACTGATGGCAGAACTGAATGAAAACCAAACATTTTTCACTTCATATTGCAGACAATTTTAAGACATTCACATATTGAAAAAAATCCAAAGCGTTATGAGGGAATAAGGAAATAAAAGCTTGTGAGAAACAGAACAAAAATAACCTGTGAGTGTCTATAATAAAACCTACATCCCAAGGGACTGTTATATGTTACTCACTACAAAAGACACATTTTGGATTTTATCTTTTTACATGGTTGCACAGTGAGAGGATGAGGGGAAATGGTTTAAAACTTGAAGAGGAGAGATTTAGGTTAGACATTAGGAAAAAAATATTTCTTGTGAGACACTGGAACAGGTTGCCCCTTCCCTGGAAGTGTTCAGAGCCAGATTGCACGGGGCCTTGGGCAGCCTCATCTAGTGGGAGGTGTCCCTGCCGATGCAGGATGGTTAGAATGAGATGATCTTTAAGGTTCCTTCCCACCCCAGCCATTCTGATTCTATAAAATTATTGTTACCTGTGTCAGAACTTTGATAACTTCAATTTTTATTTTTTACCACTATTAAAGCAAGTCTATACTTAGACTAAGCTTTTTCTCAGTTGTGTTGGTCACATTGCATGAAACAAAGATATCTGCATTGGGTCAGTCTCCCTGGTGGAGAGCAGCAGCCTGCATGACTGTGTGAGTCAACTTATCATGGAATGTATATCTAAACTATAGCAGAATAACAACTCTAGAAATTCCCATTTCTCTTTCCATTACCTAGAAAGGGAGCCTGCAGCATCTGGCTCAGATGTCACCATCTACATTTAAGTTATCTACAATTAGATTAGACAAATCATGTCCTAAGAGTGTCAGAAAAAACATTGCCTGGCTTATACCACTCGTATCCAGCTCTCTGAACGCATCTGGGAATCAGTCAGAGCTCACGTCATGGGCCATTATATTTCCTCGCCACCTGATCAAAGTTTGTTATGCATGCCTAGTAACACCAGCTCTTAGTGACAGGTGAACTTTGCCTTACTGGGTTTGAGTCATACAGTGTAATTAGATGCTGTCTAAATTACTAAAATAATGTGTTGATCTCAGAAAGCGTAATCAATAGTAGTGTTCACTTTTTATTTCTATCACAGGGATTTTCTCAGATTGCCTGATTTTTAAACATTATTTCTGCATATCACAAATATACCTCACTGCAGGACAAGAAGGATGTCACCCTATATGGATGCATCTTTATTGTTTCCCTTGATACTGATTGGTATGTATAAAGGCACATACCAATAGGATGAATTTATACCAGCTGATGAAGAGACAAAAAATGGAGAGACAATAACTTAATAGGTTTGTGACTTCTCCAAGGAGCACTGAGTTGGTCACTTCTATAATCTGAAGCAGGAGATGCAAGATATTTTCTGGAAAGCCTCACCAACTCATACATTTTTTTCTGGAGGAAAGAATCTGCTCTCTCCACCTTGAGAGGTATCTGTCCTCAGCTTTCTGCACTTCAGCAATTGAGGGTGCATTGAGACCATCCTTGGATCTGCCCATACCTGAAAGTTATCTCCAGGATGTTACAGACAAGCTGAGTTTCTCTACAGAAATATCCTAGATCCCTCTGCTGAGGATGCTGTCTGATGCAGAGGAGCAGTCTGATGACTTGAAGTCCCTTAACTGGCTTCAATAAACATTAGCTCCCTGATTTAATCTTGTAGGCTACTTAAGCTTTCAATTCTGAACATCTTAATCACGCTACAGACACCAGAAATCTACCCATACTGTTTGTAATATGGTGGATAGGTCCCTACATAGGCTACTGAAGGTGTCCCTCTGCCTTCAAACAAAGGACTTGTTCAACTTTTTTTATACTCACTTTAGAACTATAGTCTTGCTATTTTACACATATGAAAAGGAAGCAGAGAATGCAGCTCCAAATCCGTGCATTTCCATAGGCATTGGTTTTGGTAAGCATGTGCATTTTAAGCAAAATGTTGTATATGGTGGTAAATTTCCCTCCTTGAAATTCCTGTTCTTCAACTCCTAATGAGAAGAAAGCACAGTCAGAAAATCCCAGAGAACTTCAGTGGCTGAATAACCCAGAGGAGATACTGAATGTTGCATTCATTTATTTCAGCCCTAAGTTTGGCTTAGATCTATCTGAGCTGTTGAAGTCCTCAACAGTTTCTTGACATTTTTGCCACCTACATTAGTGACATTTCCTAAAAGCATCTCCTTGCTAGCTAACACCAGTTTGGTTCCCCTGGGGCTAGCAATAATTTAAAATATATTTATCCACTTAGGAAGAGACAGAGCAAAGAGCAGCTGGGTTAGAGGGAGGGGGAAATTTCAGCCAAGACTTAAGGGGATCCTTAGGTTTCAAAATAGAAAAGATTGCTTTTATAGTTTATTTTTATTTTTACATTATATATTTTTCTAGCATCTCCACAAATATGCTGATAGAACAAATGAATGAATTCTGTATGAAAAAACCTGTGACAGTTTGAAGGGCACAGGATTCTTCTGTTCCAAGATCTCTCTGTGGACACTGCCCAGAAGTGATGGGAATTCCTAGACTCTTAGTGCATACCACTTACATTAATTATTGAAATAAACTTCATATCAGGTTCAACATTTTAAAATATATTTATTTGCATAGAAGAAGGAAAAAGTAGGATGCCTCCAATGCATTTGCCATCTGCTCCTTTGAAAAGAAGATTTGTCTTCTTGTCTCTTGGCATAGATAATTTCTTATTTACAGAGCTGAAAAAGCAGCTCCAAAAGCCTTTGGTAAGCTGAGGCCTTTGTTATCATAAAACACTGTCACTTAGTTTTATATTCCATTTTACACTACAGAAGTTATCATCATGTCTATTCATTCTTGAAGATCAGGGTCTCAAACTTCTTAAGGTGATACCCTCTTGGTTCCCATTCTCTGCTCACCTAATGTTCCACTTAAGGCAGCTGACATCTTGGAGTGGTTGCTTGTGCTATATTTAAAGCATACTTATTAAACTAAAATTAAGCTAAGAGTTAAAACACATTCATTTTGGGGTTCTAACTCCTCTGCACCCATGGCTCAAAGCTTTCAAATTCCTCATTTTTGCACATTGCTCTTCAGAAGATAGTTATTATACTATTTCACCTCTAAAGGTAGATGTTACGTGTCTGGGATTCTGATAAGATGTGAGAGATACCCCATCATAGAGAATATTTTCAAAGTGGAACACTCAGCAACCTTCTCAGAACCAAAAAAGAGGAATGGAGTTTGCAGATTGAGTTTTAGAGAAGGTGCCTGTGAGGGCTCTCATTTTCAATGTAGATGCCTACAAGCTAGCCATTTTATATGTCCTTTATATGCATGCCAAGCTTTATTTGCTTGTCCTTTGATTACTAAGATTCAGTCTTTCCAGAACCTTCCACTGTCCTTTCAAAGCTGACTCAAGACTTACGAACTGAACACTATGATCATGTTCATCCTTGCTCCCCAAATCCCTTTGAATTGCCTTTCTCCTCACAGACCATTCAAATTCATTTCCCCTGCTACAAATTCTGCCTGGCATCAGAGGATGATCCATGCAGCAGGAAGTTTCCCCTTTCTGCAAATCAAGCACTGTTTTTTGCTCTGATTGTTCTTGCTCTCTTTGCTCATTATGTGATTAGTATTTTACATCAAAGTTTAAAGCATCCTGACAGTATCTTAGGTCAGCTCAAAATACTGTGGTTTCTTTATTTGTTGCTTACTTCTCACCTAAAAACATCAGCAATGTTTGTGAAGAGCATGAATTGATTGTAAATCAACTTGGGAGTAACTGTGAACTAATTAGCACAGGGCATTTTAACGTAAATTGGATGGATGAAAAAACCTATTCAATTAAACACCTGTTTGTTGAACAAGGTTTGTCCTACTTGATTAATGAGCCTGCAAAGTTAAATAACGACCCAGGAAAATGCTCTTTTATCTAAACTCTTTATCCCTGTCTACAGAAACTCAAACCAGATGTAGAAATTCAAAGTTTTTAAGAACTGTTGTCTTGTGATTTTGCATTAAAGAGAGGTAGGAACCATATGTAAAATGTCTGGTAATACCCTTCTGTTGTCTCTTCAATTTCTGATTGAGTGCTATTTTGAACTAAGGAGTTAAAAATGTGGACTCAGTTTAAAAAGGTCAGTTTGGTAGCAGACCAAATGATGCACCTGCTGATGCAGAGTGCACTCTTGGAATTCTTTTGCTGAAATTGGGGTAAAAACAGCTTGAAAGTGAAGACTGAGTGATCTTGCTTTGTCACAGAAAATAAATCTATACTTTTAAAGCTGAAAAAGGCTATTATAATCATGTAATATGATCTCCTAGATAGTAGAGGTTTCAGTACTCATGTATCTGTATGTACAGTACATGACTCCTGGGGTGGGGAGAGAGCACATCCCTTATGAAGACATCCAATTTTGATTATTAAAAGAGAGAGAAAGATTTTAGAAGAAAATTCTCTGTTTTGCTGTTAGCCTCTGGAAAGTAGACTTTTAAAGTCTAAAGTTATGTTTTATTTGATCAGAAGAGGACCTGGAGAGTTACTTATGATAGGCATGCATGAACCAAAACAAGGGAAAAGACAACTGACATAAAAAAACCTATTCTCAGTGCAAGAGCAATGCTGATAAAATCAAACTAAATATTTAGTTTTAAATCAATTCTGCTGAGTCAGAACAACAGCTGCAATGCCAAAATTGCCTAGAACAACGAGTTTTAAGACTCAAGTATATTTTATTTCTTGATTTGATTTCTGACCTGAAGCATTAAATTCCATGAGGAATTTTCAAAGATTGGCTTCTAAGCCACTAGGTCAGTGGTGGTATTTTCTCCCCCAAAACTGCCTAAGGTGTTGTGATTATCTTCCTCTACAAAACAGTATTATGAAAGATGCTTGATCATCAGAATATGTTTTTCATTTTATAGCAATAACATGTTCGGAAATAATTCTTTTTTGGTTGTTGCATTGGGATCTGATATGCTAGGTTGAAATTATGATCACCACTGGAACACTTCACAGACAGCAAATGGAAGGAAAAGATGTAAAACTCTGTGAAGTATCTCTTAATCTGCAGTAAAAATCACAGTGGACACAATCTGTTTACTAAGATGCTGTGCCTGATATTATATAATATTGTTATAAAGTAGTTTGCAGCCTTTTACTTTTAAAATTATACTTTGCTTAGATTTCTCTCTCTTTCCCCCCCCCCCCCTATTCCTGAATATTATAAATTGAGGGTAGTTTTTTTTTACGTCTTTAAAATTATTGTCATATACAGATGGCCATATCCTAATCTTACTAATTTGTGTGCTGTCTGAAATCGATTGACTTGTGCAGATAAAAATGAACACAAAAATTGTGAGAGATTTCCTGTAATATTCAGATTTTTTCAAATTGCCCCAGAAATGGTCTAGAGATGTGCTAGCTAGAGTTTGAACTTTAGCTCTCAGGAAAGGAACTGATGATATTCTGTAGTTCTTCTGAATTAAGTCACACCGAAGTCCTCGCCAGTACTGCAACTACAGTGGAGCAAACTACTTTGTTCTCCACTTAATCTAATTAACAAGTAGCATGAGAAATGACCAATGAAATTGTGCTGGCAGACTGAGTATTTCAAGCAAGCAAATGAAGCTGTAACACAGGCAAACAGATCATGAGCATTTTTCTTACAAGAAAGGAAAAAAACCCTTTGTTTCATTTATGGTTTTTCAGCCTTTGGCCTTAGTTCTTCAGGATCTTATCTGCAAGCATAATCAGGTAATTATTTTTTTTGTTAACTTTTAAGAAAAATTAATAATCTAACCTATTTATATTTCTTAAAAAGAAATAGGCAGGTTTACTACAGAACAGGATAGTATGTTTGATTTCAGGTGTTTTGCTAAATGTATCCCCACTTGAAGGTTTCTCATTGTTAGGTGTTCAGGACATCTTTTCTTTGGAGGGGTTCATGGGTGTTCAGTAGACCATAAGATCAAGCTTGATTCTGCCTTTACAAGTTACTTTGGCTTGGGAAGCCTTTGCTATCCATAGGGAAAATCTGTGTTTGTTCATGTGGAGTACGACTATAAAGACTGTATCACTCAATGGACATGATACTGCTAAGCAGTACAAGTGACAGGAGAGTTGGAATGAATATGCTTAATATTCACAGCAGTGAAGCTGGAAACAGTTTTTTCTAAACAAAGTTATGTTACTGTTTTAGTGAGCCATGTTAGACAACCTATCCATCTGTTCTTTCACTGGTCACCTGGCACAAGGAATGATGATTAGCTGCCTCAGAAGATAACCTGATTCTTAAGAGGTGCTTGTATAGTGTTTTAATGGGCTTGTTAAACCAGGAAAGGGAAAGAAATTTAATATAGGTAGACTGTGTTTTCTGCTTCATTGTAGAAACAGGCTTAGAAGACAAAATCAGAAGCAGAACCCGTTTGTTTCCAGCACAGGTGACGTTTAGGTTGACTGAAGTGGAACAGTCAGTACCTGTTGAGCTTCCTTGGTTTTTATCACATGTGGAAATGACAGCTCTGGAACTGTTCAAAGTCTGCTTACAGAGGCAAAGGATGGGACCTGGTCTCTCTGGATGAACTGAGGTACCTGATTCTAATATAAATTGTTCATGCTCAGAGAAGCATTTTGCTTCTAGAAGAAGTTTTGAAAGACAGTAACACTGTGCATCTAATGTATAGGTGCAGTTTAGGAGGCCAAATTGAAAACAGTGATTTTTCTGCAGTAATGAGGAAAATCTTTTGACACATATTAGCAGTCCCCTCAGTCTAACAGGCAGTACTCTCTAGTTCCTTCTGTGGAGAGACTGACTTTATCTTATAAAATGTAGAAGATCCCTGTATGGCAAAACCTATGAACTTGCCCCTTCTGAAAACCTATAGCCAGCTGAAGCAATATGACTTGAACTTCTCAGGCTGAAATCAAGTGTCTATTGCATAATATTTGGATTTTTTAATATTTTTTTTGTGTGGTTGCATTTTTAATACAAAATTGTTTTCATGTTTTCATTCTGTTCAAAGTTTTGGGGGAGAATCAAATTTCTGAATACCTCCTTTAGACCAGAGGACAAATGTGTTTGGTGGAGATACAGGTTCAATTTTAATGAAATCAGTAGTATTTAATCTCTTGAGTCTCTTAGTGAGGAGGTGTAAGGTGGGGTTTTTTTGCTGCATAGCCATCAGGAAATCATACAAAGAAGACTCTGGGTTGCCAGACCTTTTCAGATGAGAACAGATGTGCAAAGCTGGCTTCTTACAGACACCTCTACTTTGTTCTCTGCAAAAATCCACTATCTCACTGTGGATGTGTATTATCACAAAAGTCACTACACAGAACTTTCAATTGCACAAACTTTTTGTTAAACAAATTAAACATTACATATTAAATCAAACTGCAGTAACTCCTAGCTATATGCCACAAGCAGCTTCACATCTGCTAGCATTTGGACTGAAAGTACCATTCCATGTCTGCAGTTACAGAAAAGCTTTACTTTGCTCATCAAAGAGAGACAAGTTTCTTTTTTTCTTAAAAAGACACGCAACTATGCAAAATTAATCATTGTGCTTCACCAAACATTCTTACAGAAAGAACTTTGTCAGTTTTAGGTGATGGGGATATGCTGCTTCTTCTCTTGATTTATTTCTTCGAAGTTTTCCAGGACAAAGTATCATAAAAATTGTCAGTTTTAATACAGCATGATTTTATTGGCCATCACCAAAACCTCACACGGAGCACCACTGAATGCCACAGCTATACTCCTCACAGACCTAAATATCACATAAATGTTTCCATTCTCTTTTTGTATTTTCAGTTACATCATCACATGCTTCTGGAGTTTCTTTCTGGGTTGCCTGCAGAGAAATGATTGTTTGTTGTCTGTGGCAATCTCCATTTTCCATACAGATAATATAAAAATATCATCATTCCTATATGTAACATTCTGTCATACATCTATTGCATTGTCATTAGCCTAAATGGTAAGCACTTTTTTTTTTTTTTTTTAATTAGACTGTGCAGAAGATGGATTAGATACCATCATCACAACAGGTCTTGTTAGGGAGATGAAGACATAAAATGTGGAGTAGTTCCATACCTACAAGAAGAGGACACTTCGGAATGACGTGGCTGCTATCTAGCACATGCTTCTCACAAAGACCATCAGCTAAAACCTTGATACCCTCAACCACAGCCTCTGCCTAATGTTGAGAAGACACAGATTATCCTTGTAATACAGGACAGAGTGAAGAAGGACTTAAAATCAACCCATACCTGATATTTTGGAGTGAAATGAGGGCTTTCAGAGCCTTCTGCCATGATAATGGAGTCATGTCAAGAAAGGACACCCTCTTCTGACATAGAGCCTGTGGTCTGTGGTTTTAATTTCTCCTTTCTCCCCACTCAGGGCCTCTGGATTTCCTCCACCAGCAAGTTGAAAGCTATTACACACAGGCTCATTTTTAAAATATGAGCTTAGCAAAATCATCTGCATGTACTATTTTCCAGTTGCTCAGACTGAGGAACAGCGCCTTGCGTGAGAGTCCCAGGCCCTGTGATTGACATTAAACCAAAAATGTCATTCTCTGGCACTTTTCTGGGCTAGAAATATGCTGAGACCTGATGTGGCTCTGCCTTGGTATTTCTGCTGCTTACCCTGGGCCTGAAAATGCTGGGTACTTTTCCTGGTGTCTGCACAGACATGTTGAGTGAGACAAGAAGCTAAAAGACTGTGGTCTTTTGGTCACAACCCAGACTGGGCATTCAGATTGGACCTGATAAACTTCAGATTGGACTCTGATAAACTTCTTATCAGAGAGGAGCCTAGGTGAGGCTGGATCCAACCTTAGTTTCAGCCCTGGTTCTCCCAGGGACAGCAACTAAAATGTTACAGTCCAAGGAACTGCTCAACCATCAGATACCCCTTGATTTAATTAAGGAGAGAGAACACTCAGGGTCTGAATTTGAACATCAGCTTTCATTAGAACTATAGCAGGAATACTGATTCTTCAATTACTATTGTCCTGGTTTAGGCCAGGATAAAGGTGATTTTCTGGTTTGTACTTTTGCTTTTAGCTAAGTCTCTTGTAAGTAGCTGCACTTGCTGAAATTAACAGCAAGTTTCTCAGACATTGTCTGCTTCTGGGACTGATAACACTCGATGTTTATAGTTACAGCCAGGGACTGGCATGCAGAGTCAAGGACACTGCTCAGCTCTGAGGAACATTTTGCCCTCCAGAAGGAGCAAGGAGGTCCCACCTGAAACCCTCCTCTGGGGAGGACCAGACAAGATAGATGTCAGAATTGACCAAACAGAGTATTCCATCCCATACACGTCATACTCGGTATAAATTTGAGGGATCACAAGGGTCAAACACTTCTTCTTCCTTCCTGCTTCCTCCCTGCTCCCTTCAGCATCCTGGGAGGATTCCATCCCTTCATCTGCCTGTGGTCCTGATCCGTGCCAGCCTGAATCTGTGTGTTCCTGCCTCCAGCTCCCGACTGCTGCTGACTCCAAGATTCCAGCCTGGACTTTCCCAGGGCTGCCCTGCAGCCTCGGTGGTGACGTGAGAGTTATTGGGGGAAAGGGGGGAGGAAAGTGGGATCACTTTTCCTGTATATTTTTATATATTTAGTAATTTTTCCTATTTATCATTACTGTTTCATTGAAGTTCTGTAGTTTAGTTTCCAACCCATAAGTCTCTCTCACTTATTCTCTCTCTCTTTCCTTTATCAGAGGAGAGAGAGATTAATATATAAATCTGTTACTCAGTTTAAATCTGTTTATCTGCCAGGCCAGGGTTAAACTGTGACAACTATATATTCTTAGGCTGTGCAGTCATAAAGGGTGATATTTTTAATATAAAAACCATGATAGATCCACCAGTGCTGGATCTGGGCCTGGTGATTTTCTGTTACCTATCTCTAACTTGTCTCCTCCTATTTTCTCTTTCTTTTCCTTCCTAAAAATCATTATGTAAGACAAATCCTGAAACAATTTTTCTTAGGTCATGTAGCTTAAACATACCTTTGCAGGTGTGTGAATGGACTTTCTGAAATGAAGGAGGAGGCCAAAAGACTGTGGCCCCTTTCATCCCCAGTTCCAGACAAAGGGTATAAGGACAGAAGGAATTTGGGAAATAACCCACACCTTGCTGCACTAGTCATGTGAATTGGCAACAAAAGGAAAACCTTAGGAAAGCATACGAGGGGATTAAGTAGAAGGTCTTCCCAAATTATGTGACCCCATGCTCCTTGCAGAATATTACACTTAAGCAAGAATAATCCAGTCCCATGCCCTGCAGTGGTGAGGTGTGCCAAACCTCCTCCAAACTCCGTGTTTCTGCCACCTTTTCCTCCATGCCTGTCATCCAAAAAACCCACATTATTAGTGGAAAGGAAGACAGAAGTGAAAGAACATTTTTGCTGAGCTACAGGACAATAAGTTTTCACAAAAAAAAAAAAGACAAACACTGGAAAAAAGTGACACTGATTTTCTGGAGACATTGAGGAATTTCTTCATGAATCCAAGGAAAAGGTGGGGAAGTGGTGAAGGCCCTTCTCTTTCAACCAACCTATTTAGTGAAAATGTTTTAAATTATAGACTTCAGGTTCAAACTCCAAGAGCCTGAAAGCATTGCTGAGCAGGCAACAGTCCTTTAATCTCTTGAAAATAAGGATCAGATCCTTTGGTTGCCTCTAGCTATTAATCGGAAGTTTGGAATTCTTGCTTACGCATCTCTATCCCAAGAGCAAAATTAACTTACACCTCTTTGTCACAGAGATAAAACAGCAGAAAATGTAAAAGACAAGTAATACTGTGCTAGGGGAATAAGGCAAAGGAAATGTTGAACCTGATAGCTTATTCCCAAAGAAAAAATATGAGCTTAGCCAAGCAGAAAATTGTGGAAATACTGCTCTTAATTCACTCTAGATAATTTGTCATTTACAATATATTCTTTGGAGTTTGTGAAATCACAAATTCAGTGGGCAAACTGTTTCTATTTCTCTTGTGTAGTTGTTTATCCAAGGAGAAGAATGAGAATATGGGCAGGAGCTTGTAGAGAGCTATCTGAAAATTATCTGGCACCTTAGAAGTTAACACTGAGGCACTTTGGGCAGAAGTTTTCTCTCGTTTGTGTATTTCATAGCTTTCAAAGTTCAGATCTATGATAGCAAAACCTTAGAATTTTATTTTTCCTGTTTCATAATGCTGCTTTAATATTAATTTATTTATAATACATGCAGTATGGAGAAATCTGTATCCATATATATGTGTAGGAATAGGAGGTTGGAGGGCAATTTACTAAAATGATGAAGTAACAGACTCTTTAAGTCTTATTGACCTCCAGGAGAACTATATTTAAAGCTAGTTTTTGTGAGGAAATTGATGGACAAAGTGTTTTTGTGAGGTAATGAAAACTGTGAACCTTAGAGTTAACAAATATATGCCCAGAAATTTAGGGATATGTTACCGTAATTTGTCTCTTTGCAAAACAACAGTAAAAAATGTAGTTCAATACAGAGCATAGCTCCTTGAGATTTTGGCAAGTAGCTGGGATACAAATAAATAGAAAGAGGAGGGAGACCATAAATAAATGGTGATACACTTTCATTTCAGTGTTTTTAGAATGAAATATTTTGTTTTCTTAATTTGAATATTCTCAAAAATCTTTTCAAGTCTTCCTAAAAGGAAATTTCTTAGGTTTTATCTTGAAAAAAAAGAAAAGTTTTTTTTTCCCCCCTTGAATCACATTTTTCTTTAGACTTACTTCACAGACTAAAAAAATCTGTCATTTATACTTATCCCATTAATTTTGTTATGGTTTAATTTTTTTAATCCCTTCTCTTTTTCACAGTAGTTACACATCCAGTACGGAAAGTACAATCACTACAGCAACATGGTTATTCTAAGTAATTATACATGGCTGTTTCCTGATGAAAAATTACCCCTCAGGCATGTGAAAGTTAAGTGTGGGCCTTTAAGTTTTATTACCTTTTTCTTAAAGTCTTATTGTCAATTTGGAAGTGAAATTAAGAACTCAGGCAGATCTCCTAAATCCTAGCTACAATACCAAATTTCTTTTCATAGGCAAACCTCTTGATCACCCCTCTGAGTTTTAATCAAGTAGATACAAAATATGGCTTGATGAGCTAATACTCAGACTGTTTTCCAACTATTGTTTCACTGCATTTGTAGATGAGAGGCTCCTAAACCATGTTGGTATCTTGAATAAATAAAAAAGTTATTGTGAAACATTCCAATATATTTTTGTGGATAATTATTAATAGAAGAAAAAAATTCACAAGAAAAAACTATTATTTTAGTCATACATTTTCAATGGAATCACTTCAATGAGAGAGAGCTCTGTTTATTTCGGTAAGCTTTCTCTACAATCAGTGTTTTCAGCCTTCTATTGAGATCTCTTAGCTCTCTAAAGGAACTATCCTTCAGGGAATTCCCAAAAGTTAATTAATAAAAATTTCAGATTTCTTTCAAAATTTTTTTCCATCTTACGTTTTGATTTCTGTGTATTCCCAACACAGTGCAGTTGCTACAGAGATCAACATAAGAGTTATGCACCTCCTGTCCAACCCTACACAATACAGTTTTATCCCTAGTAATTCTGGTTCCAGGTTTTTCTTTCTTTTATGTCTAGGTCTGGAAGACATCCACTTCAGGATGGAAGAGCAGCTGAGCAGGGATGAGCATCTACCAGAAGAGCACTTTACCAGAATAGGATTTTTAGCTTCTCGGTTGCTTCAAGCTATCTGGATTCTTTGTTAAGCTTCCTTAAAAATTAGAGGCCTTTGTTACTGATCTATTCTCCTCTGCAGGTGCTACCTAATACCACGTGGTTCAAATACACAGCAAAAACTTTCTTTCTTGGGGAAGTTTTTTTATCTATTCATTGTCTATGGATAATGTTTCTATCCATTAGAGGCAGGGACATAAAATGATGTGCATTTTACAACAAAGGACAAAATAATCTCATTCAAAATATCATTATAGACCTTCTGTCAACAGACTTTTTCCAGTCACCCCCAACCTCTTAAAAACAGCACAAAGTGATATTAAATCCTTCCTGAAAACTAATTTTCACAGTCTGTCTCATGGACTGGTGTTAAGATAATAAAAAGTAAATGCAAAAAGTTCCTAGAGAATTTATCTTGTCCATTGTACTGCTGCAGTATGTGATCAGTTCTGATCACATCGGTCCTGGTCACTTTTTTCTTTATCACGTCCTGCGATGAGAAAAGTTCCTTAATTGGTGAACACAGACTATCCCAGTGCTTCAAAATCCCTTCCCATTCAAAGCTATCTATCATGAATCCTAATTTCAGTGCATTCTTTTTCTGGTCACATGGATGTAGAAAAGGTGGGGGATTTTGCTCTTTGAAAATAAATTTATGAGAATAAAATTTATGTACTTAGAAACTTGTACCCTGTTCCCACTTAAACATTCAGTTATTACAACTAAACAATCCTAATTACTGAAGTAAAAAAACATTTCTAAATCCTCCATAATTCTTGTAAGTCACTGGACTTTTTGCTTTAGCTTATATTTGCCTTGAAATATGGTACTGAGAACAGGGAAAGTTTACAGTGGAGACTTCGTCAAGACTGTCAAGACCAGAATGACCTATCCATATGTCTTACAAGCTATGTTCTATAGATATATTCACATTGTGGAATTTACCTCTTTGGAAGTGTGATATTTTCGGGCATGTTTAGCTCGTGACGCATTATAAACCCTAGATTATTTTTTTGACTAAAAGATCTAACTAGTTTTCTAGATATATACATGTAATATTACTCTTATTCATCAAAATCATTCTGACTCCTTACTTTTTCCTAAAGGAAGTATTACTGTCCTTTTATGTAGTAGAGTCACACACAGCATCTTTCATGCTGTGCTCCCTCTGGATACAATTTCCAATGTCCCTTGACAAGTGCAACTGCAGCGTGGGGAGTCCATCTGGTTACGTTAAGTCATCACAACCCTGTCTTCTCCCTGTTCTAACTGCTGACTTTGATACAGGTATTGTGAGAAGCTCAGCTTGATGGCACATCACTCCCTGCTTTCAAACACGTTTTCAAAGAGCCTTTTCCTGCTGTAGCATCCTGGAAGAGACAGGCTTCTGAGTAGTCGCAAAAGCTTCTTGTAAGTATGGTCACTGTGAGAAAAGTCAGGCCATTGCCTGATGTTAGTCATGTTAAAAGGGAATTCTGGATGAGCAAGGCTGCTGCTGAGCTTGTCCCTGTTCTCATTGTCTTTGATCTGATTCAGAAACATCAACTAAACCCCGCTGGTTGTCTGGAAAATAGTGACCACAGTGCACCCTGCTTCAGAGAGTGGCAAAAAAGGAATGGCAGAGCCTGCCTCTGCCACATTTTATACCAGCTTGAAAAGTCATATGGAGGTTTGGGGAAGGAGCTTCAGCATAGAAAACATCTTAATTTCCCCACTGCTCTTCCTTCAGTTTCGCCTCTGCATCACAGAGGTGAAAAGTGGCTCCTGATAACATGAGGGAGAGAAAAAGAAAAACCCAGCCAAATATAGATTTGGGGTTTGCCATGGTTTTAAAAACTACAATGAAAAACTTGCTATAGGTCAAGCTAAAAGAGAAGTATTGTGTTCCCAGAGAGTCAAAAATCTGAAAAAATATAAAGCTCAGTAAAAAAAAATAATAATAGTAATTATAAAAAATAATAATAAAAAAATAATGTTGTTTCAATTCTGAGCACTTTACAAGTTTTACAGTACAAATAAAAGTGAGTTGTAGGGTGAGGAATTGTTTCAAATGCATGAAACCGAAACATTTTAAGCTTTTGGAAACCAAGGAAGATTCTTCTCATTAAACTCTTTCTTGAAAATGAGAGATGCTAAAAAAATCTTAGTGTCTCCAAATTCTCCTTCCTCTCCTCACACAAGTTTCCCATCAAGAAACTTCACTTGCATCTTGTAAAGAAAATGGCAAGTATAAGGAGTTAAACTCAATAAGAAGCAGAAATCCTTAGCAAATGGAAAGAAGACTGATGTTTTGCCTTATACTTCCCAAATAAGGGAGAATATAGAGTCCTTTGGGAAAATGACTAATGTATAAGGAGCAAAAGATTCTCTTTCCTGGAATAACAAAAATACACATATATTTTAATCTCTGTTCTGGCTTTCATAGTGCAACAACGTGCTTTTGATTCGGTGGAGCTGTCAGCAAAAATTAATTTTAAAAGTAGAACACATGAGTGGCTTCAGCCTTTGCCTTAATTTAGGTTTTCACTAAGAGCTGAGATAAGATGTAGCTGTGCTGAAGAAGGATGGACGGCTGTACACTATATTGTAGGAGACGACAATGCTAAATTAATCATGTTCTATCTGAAATTCAAAATTCTTTCAGAGATGCTCAAGACAATATAAAAAATTTAATGGTAACAGTGAGAGTAGGCAGGAGGTTGCAAAGCAGAAAGCTTCAGAGGGCACTTTAAATGTGAAAGATGCATTACAGTTTCTCACACATGAAGAAGATAGCATGCCTTACTAAAAATATAATAAATAAGGAGTGTATTCTGCCAGATGCAGCTGTGAAGGGAGTGCTCTCCCAGTCAGATGTAGGGAGTGTGATTGACAGCCCCTTAGTTTTGCTGTGATCTGACTAAATATGAAAATTAACAGCCTCAGAACGATGTTTGCATTAGGAACAACACACCATTCTGTTCCTCTTAGAAGCCCAGCAAATACACCAGAAGTTTTCATAGACATACTAGAGGAGCCAGTCTGTTCCTTAGTCAAAATTTCATTTTTCATTTTGTTTTCCTGCTTCTTCTCTGCTTCTCTTATTTTCTTTTCATTTGACCTGCATTGTCTCATTGCTTGCTTCTGCTACAGACATTAGGTGAATGAAGGTAGAGGTAAATTGTCCCATTAGTGGCTCACTGGTGATAGTCTGCTCTAATTTCAATAAATCAGTGCATGCCTGGCTGCAGCAGCAACAGGAGGGAGAAAGATGTTCCCTCTTCTCAAGCACTGCTGTCATCTCTGCAAGATGCATAGAAGGGTTTGCAGTCCTGCAAGGCTCACTAGTGCAACAGAGACCCTCTCCTTCCAGAAGGTAAAATGTAAAAGGAAAAAAAATCCCTTTTAAGTTTGGAAATAAATAACTTGAAAGTTTCTTTTCCTTGCAAGCCTACTTGCTGGAGTCAGTGGCTTACAAACAGGTGTTGAATGTTGCCCTGGTGGTTTCAACACTAATCAAAGGCTCTTCAGGGTAGTCTCAAAGCTGCTCTGATTCTGAGGGAAGAAAAGATTGTTACTGACTTGAACAAGATTAGTTAAAAAAGGCTAAATAAATTCCTTCTTTCCCCTATGAATGTATTATAGGTGCTTTTGAGCCAGGGCCTCTGCTAAGGGTCTGTATGGGCTTTTGACTGTAGAGAGGGACTTTTCTCTCATCACACTGGTGTCTTTGCATTTGGATATGGAGGGAAGGGGGGAAGATGCCAGCCATTCACCAGGTAGCCCTCTGCAGAACATTTTAAATCTTGACAGTGAAGAGGACTGTGATTACATAGGTGAAAGGAAAACTGTGGGAAAGACAGGAAGAAAATATGTGGGAGGAAAACTTCTAAACCAGCTTTCCCAAAATCAGAGAACAAGTATGCAGTTAAGACTGTTTCAATGAGAATGAAAACCCAAGGAATGAAGTGAGACAGTGATAGTGATGGTGCAATAAGAGATGCCCTACAGTGTGAGGAAGCAGTTTCCAAAATCATTGCCTTGTGGTTTCAATTCTTCTTTCAGATCTAGCTGAATCTCTAGTTTCTGGTTGCAAGACCTTTTTAGGCAACTGAATTTACCTCTGAGATCACAATAAAACTTAAACTTTACACCTTAGCTTGAGAGTCAGTGGTCTTGGAAACACAGAGCATTTAAAGGGTAATTTTGGATCTCCAAATCTCCTCCTGAGTGGAACATCTGGAGTATATTGGCCAGTTGAAAAGTAGCTGTGACACTGCGTTACTCAAATCAGTTACACCTAGGCTTCATTTTTCACTATACTGTTTGTTCTGAGAGACAATGTTGGAAAACTAGTACTGCTAAAAAGATGTAGGCTGAAAACTTTTTGTTTTTCCATGTTGACTTCTTTTGGCTCTTTCTGGCTTCACTCAGCTGTGTTGCTTTCTGGGGAAGAACAAAGTGAGACCTCACAGGAGTATTTAATGTGCCAATAATAGCCCTGTAAACAGATCACTTAAAGAGCAGAGACAGTTGATCAAGTGCAACTGATGAGCAAACAGGTTGAGTCTCTCTCACAGTACTCCAGCAAACTACTTCCATCCAGATTAGGTACAAGAGAAAACAGTATTTTGTTGAATTACTGCCCATGTCTCAAAAGATTCACTTTTGACTTACCTGAATCTGGTGACTGAAACCACTTCATACAGCAGTTATTAATAACTGTTTCACTAAAATTGACGCAATTTCTCAAATTCCATTTATGTCCAAAATTTCATTTAAGTAATGGAATTCATTTAATTATAGGATATGTGAAGCATATATGCTATTCTAAAAAATCTAATCACTTGTAGTGAAGATTGATAAAACTCACAAAACATCTCACTAGATACATTTTCATTCCAGTGCTTACAAAGTAACATAAATCACAAGAAATCTTCAAAATTCTTTTCTCAAAGCATGCACACTGTAAGTGTTGTAAGGATAACTTCAGCTTTAAGCTCCTCATCCTTTCTTAAGAGGATCCTTTTCTGTGCAATACACAATGTATTCTCAGCTTCTATGTTGTTGGCTTTTTTTATTAGTTTTTTGTTTTGGTTTGTTCTGAATATATTTGGTTTCCTTCAATTTTTATAAATTTTCATTTGATTTGGAGTATATTAGCATTACTTTGTAAGTTTCAGGGTTGTAATGGACAAAGTGAGTGCCAACCTAGACAATTCTTGAAGTAGAACAAATGGTAGTTTGTTTAAACAATTTTACTGCCTTTTCTAGCCTTGCTTTGAACATCCTTCATGTCATTATTTCTGAATTCCATATTATTACTAATTATACAATGTTGGCTTTTTTTTTTTTTTCTTTTCTTTGCAGGTAATTCAGATTGACACATGAACTAATCACTTTTGTTACTCTGAATCACAGAAGTGATTGGTTTTTAAGCCAGAGTCTTTAGGTTTCTCCTTGCACAGTAAATAAAGGTGTGATTAAATCTCCACTAGAAAGTCACTGTTCAATACTGCCATCACTATCCAAGAAGAGAAGGTATCTTTGACCACTGAAGGTTTGGGAAGGAAGAAGTATTACCCAGTAGGCAATAACTCAGTGACTTAGTGTGGTGGTTGGTTGTTTCTGGTTTTGTGATATTTAACATTAAAATAATTTTAGAGTGAAAATACTCTGTTGCAGATTGTTAAATTTTTTAGAGAGATATTTCAAAATAAAATTTTGTTCTGACTCACCAGTGTTGTTTGTAAGTTGCCAGAAATTTTTTTCACATAAACAAATAAATATAAGTAAACATATATAATAAGTAAATAATAAGTAACTATATATAAATAACAGTCTGTAAGTGGCTAAATTTTTTTCTAAGCAGCTCACTATTCTGCTGTCTCTTCAGAGACAGTCAGTAGTTGAATCTCTTCTTTTAAGAAACAATGAAGGATCACCAGAAATCTACCACCAAAGAGGTCCCTTCAAAAATTAATTATTCTTTCCACCATTAGAACAAGAATACTCTAAATTAAATACTGCAACAGATGCATACATCCTCTGGGCTACAAAAATATATTAGGTAGGCATATGTAGAAAAAAATTGAGTTTATTGTGATTAGAAATCAGTACATTTTTAAAAATTTTCAAAAACATTCTCAGCAATTTCTCTTAATGGTACAAGCTTTCTATTGTGAGTAGGACAGAAAATGTCCCAAGTGAGGAAACAAATTTTCACTCCTCTTTTGTGCAAATCCATGATGGGTTATCATAAGTTAAAATATTTTCAAACCTAGGAAAACATAAATTTTTATTTTGTATTATATCAAATATGAGTTATCTGGGATAAGAATTTAGCTTCTCTGATCTTCTAGAAGATAAAAATACAATGTATTCTCAGAAAGTCTGACAGAGTGAAAATGGCAATCTCTCTTTGTTGTCTTCACTGGGATCTGAAGTCATAGGACTTGCAGTATGTTTGCTAAGTTGAAGTAAGAAATATATTTTTGTGTTGGTGAACAAAAAATTAGTTTCTTCCTCTTTCCTGGAATGAGAGAATCTGTAGGAGCTCATGCACACCCACTACATTTTCTGTCCTCTCTGTGAAAAGCCCTTCTGAGCAAGCAGCCAGAAAGAGTAAATCACTCTCCAGTGAAGCAGGGATGACATATCCAAGGACGTACCATGTAGAAAAATTCTCCATCTGAATACCCAAAATATAAGGGTGGAGCAGCGAGTAATGAAAGAGATGAACCAAGAGCACTAAAGTAGCACTTTTGTTCTAATTCTCTGCATGGATATACAAAATATAACATGATAACAACAAAGGTAACCAAATGCATGCACTGCAAAATTGTATAAGGTATGTTATTTACTTATTTATTTATAAATAAGTGCAATCACTTGATATAGTGTGCCATCTCATAGTAGCGTATCACAAGGCCCAACAAAAAATTCTTGAGAGAGAATAAGAATTTAAGGGTCTGAATTTTTAAAATTGTTTCACATAAAAATATCATATAGACCTGCTTTTCAGGCATATATATTTGCTAGTGTTTTACTGTAGACATAGGAAGTCTCTATTACAATGTTTTTTAAAAGCTGGTGGCAGTTCTGTCCCTTTCTTTTACTGCTGTCCAGGGCGCACTTTCCACCAGTTTGATTTTCAAGTATGTGCTACGTGCGCTTAACTTTGGCCTGAAGAATAAAATGAGTATTTTTTGAAACTTAGAGCAAAAGTGGAACATTCATGTTGACACAGGGATATATTCCAGCCTGCTTCACTTGGGAATGCAGTTTAGTTGAGAAGAGTATTCAACCAAGGTTGTTTGTAGAGCTCATCAAAGGATGCCTCGTTCTTGTGATGGTGATAGTAATCCCTTCTTGTGTCAGTTCCCATTAAGTCAATGGCAGTGTAACCTTTCCTGTACTATGTGTGGCACAGATGATAGAAACTCTACTTCTTAATTAGGAAATATCATACACTCAGACATAATTCTGTGCAGGAAAGCTGTTCACAGCTGCTTCTTTTATGCCACTACTCCTCATTTCCCATTCTGTTTAAGTCTACTCTCTAGCCTTGATTTGGCCCTGATTTGAGGTATGGATTGAGGAGAGGCTTTTTGTGGTGACAGGAGTAAATGTTTAGATTAAAATAACATTGAAGTTTAATTTAAGTTTTCCATCAAAGAAAAGTGTAAAATTCAATTTTATGCTGAGTACAATAAAATACCTCAATTTTAGGGGCTTAGGAGAAAAACAAGAGCACAAAAAGATAGATTGTCTTTGTCCTTTTTTATTGTAACCTATTGATTAGGGCATGCATCCAGAGTGTGACAGATCTGGGCACCAGCCCCTTCTGACATTATTATTTAATTAGTTATATGAAAGGAAACAGTATCTTAAGAGAAACTAAGAACCCAGTACCATTGTATTGTCAAGCCAGTCCCAGGAAGACTGATAGTCAAATACAGTCACACGGAAGAGTCAGTTGAACCTTGGGTTGTTATATCCTGGAATGTCCTAAATGTCAGGTTATTAAATACAGGAGCAACATTTTTTCTGCCAATATATCCTACCAAAGTTCACCAGCTCTCCTCCCTGTTTTACCTTTGTTTGCTTGAGGGTAACAGGTCAGGTGAATGCTTGAAGAATGAGACCAAATAATGAAGAATAACATACAAAGGTTTATAACATTGGCTCTGCCCTTGTTCAGCACTGTTGGGGGGTGGTTTCAGAGGTATGTGTACACACTGTAACAAAAATAACATAACTGTGATTCATTGTACATATTTGTATATATGTGTATTCATATTTATTTTATGGTGTATATTTGTATGTTTCCAGTGATGTTTATTTTCATTTTCTGGTTAACTTGTTCATCTACAGAAAACACTTCTGTCTTTCTCTTCTATGCAATATATCCTGTTCTATATTTACAACAATAAATGTTGTAAACATTTGTTGTAAACAAGCTGTTGTAAAGAAATGAATGTACATATTTTTAACCTTGCAAACAAGGAGACGGGATCAATCAGTCTGGGTGTATCCATATAAATTCTCTTCCTACTTTCTACCTCCCCATAATAAAGTAGACCCCTTGGCCAGTGTCAGGCACAAAGGATGGAGGTTTCAACAATGAGAAAGAACAAACTCATATCCTGAGGTATGATTAACCTAGCCTTCATTTAATTTCAAGGAGCAGTGGAAAGCAGTCTTCTTAAGTTAGGTTACTGTTCCCAGTCACTGGAAGGGTGCTTTCCTCAGCTGAAAGCAGTGGACATCTTCCAAGGTTTCAAAAAGCAGGAGAATATATCCAAGTTTAGATATATTTAAGGTTCTTTCCTTTTGGATCCTTTGAAAGCATCTCCACCCTTCTATTGACTTCATTTGGAAACTAAGTGTCTGGGGCTGTAGGAATAAGCCACTGAGGCTTCAGGCAAAGTTAGGTATCTGTGTTGAGCAGCTTGTTTTCAATACTCTGTTTTGACAAGTTCTGTAGGCAGAGCTTGGGATTCAAATACACACAACTTCACCCCATAATATCTTTGCATTTTGTGGGCTGACAGCTGGAATCAAAGCAGTCTACAACTTCTATCAAAATATCCTTTCAGAGGAGACTATAAATATATGTGAAGGTGGTATGAAAATAATATTTTGGTCGAGTGTTCATCCAAATTACTTGATATTGAACATTTTCTAAGAAAGCTACCATGTAAATTCACTTTCTATGGGTACTTCTGAGGTTAAAAGTTATTTACTCTAAGCAAAATATGTATTATGTGTATTCAAACTGTAGTATTGATCTGTAGCATTTATGGCACTTTACAAAAAGGCCCTTTTAAAAAAGGGCAGCCCCTCCTACTTCTTCAAAGAGCAAATATTTAAAGAAAGCTCAGACAAACAGCAAGGTAAGTGAAATTCATCACAAGTACTGCTTTACCTGCAACAAACCAATGTGCCAGGGGAGGTTTCTTATATCTGTGGTTGGTAATTTGCCTGAACATGAGCCAAGAGGAAGACAACTAGAAAATATTTCAGAGATTAGCACTATGGAGGAGAGGAGGTTACTCTTCCAGAAATATGTCCTCTAGATGAAACAAAAGGCTTTGTCCAGAACACAAGTTTTACAAGGAAAGTCTGAGGGAACTGGGGTTGTTTTGTCTGGAGAAAAGGAGGCTGAGGGAAGACTATACTGCTTTCTACAACTACCTGAAAGCAGTTTGTATTGAGGTGGGTGTTGGTTTCTTCTACCAAGCAACAAGCAATAGAACGAGAGGAAATTGCCTCAAGTTGCTCCAGAGTAAGTTTAGATTGGCAGAAAAATTTCTTCACCAAAAGGGTTGTCAGGGCCTGGAAGAGTCTGTCTAGGGAAGTGGTGAACACACTATCCCTGAAATTATTTCAAAGACATGTAGATGTGGTGTTAAGGGGCATGATTTAGTGGTGGATTTGGCAGCACGCTAGGTTAATGGTTGAGCTTGGTGATCTTAAAGGTCTTGGCCAACCAAAATGATTCTATGATCCTCTGATTCTAAAAGCTCGGAGGAGTGAATTGCCCTCTTATTGGTTGAAATCCTATTTTATTTGGATCCTGCAAATACTTGTGTTTGTTCCTGATCAATTTTAAGCATAAACAGCATATCTATAATCAGGCTACTGATACTCCTGGAGTTCAGATTACAGAACACCTTTGCAGAGCTGCTCACACTTGCCCACCACACTTTTTAAGTGAGACAGTATATAATGGTAGGGTCAGAGTGGAGGGCATGGGGCACTGGCAGCAGCAAAGGCTGCAAGTAATAAATGTCAATTTTCTAATTGGCTGCAATAATTGTTGAATTTTCTAATAGCATTTATACACGCTACAAATAAGCCCTAGGTGGCATGTTCCAATAGAGACATTTATTTGGTATACTGAACAGATTACATTCACAAAGTCATATTGCACAGCAGGGAAATGACTCTATGTGGAGTGACAGGGCAACGGCCTTATAGCCATCTAGTCCTTTTTGTAGCAAAGTACTTAGGCACATGAGTATTGATTTCAGTGGAGTAGCTCAAGCTTCATATTATGGATGTGCATAGCTGGACTGGGTTGTGGAGCAGTGCAGAATCCAAGCAAACTCTAAGAAAATATAGGATCCAGGTGGGGTGTGATAAGCCCAAGTTCAAGTGAAAGTGCTTCCTTGTTCTTAATATTATGCCCTTATATTGCAGGTATAACTGTCAGAGAGCTTATTTTTAAAATGTGCTTAGAAGTGCATTCTGCAAATGTGCTCTGTCAAGAGAAATATACTCACAACAATTAATTCCTTTTTTTTTAATTAAGAGATTTCATACAATTTGGTACCTTGAGCCATGCAGCTGTTAGTGTTTACTGCATCTTTCTGTGTATGAGTGTTTGGCCCTTACTTCTGTCAAAATGTTCTCCTCTGAGTATTTCTTTTTTTCCTGTTCTGTGCAGGGATGCATGAGGGAACAAGATGAAACCTGACTAATATTGTTTGGTAATATGGTTGTTTGCAGTTTATTTGTTCTCTGGTGGATTTTGTTATAGCGGCTGAATTTTTACTCATTAGTTTAATTGTGGAGGGTTTTTTGCAGACTTCTTTTATCCTGTATTTTTTATTGAATCCTTATTCACAATACTACAGTGATTTGAATATGCTCTTCACGACACAAAATTTAATTAGATACTAACTAAGTAAGTGGTCCATTAAAATATTATTCAGATTGTTCAGGGAAATGTTTCGGTAAACATTTTCCTTGGAAGTTGACTTTTTCGGTGAGGGAAATAGAGAAGGATAAATGAATGTTGCTGTTTATTTTGTCTCTCAGCATGAAAAGGGTGAGATAGTGTGCATCTGAATTACATTTCCATTTGCAGTGGGGGAAAGGACCTTGCCATTAGAGGAATCATATCATCCATTTATTATGCAGTTCAGATCTAGACTGGCTAGATATTGTGGTCCATCAAAAAAAATATTTTAGGGCAAAGATGCTCATAAAGTAACAGGAGCTCCACTGTTTGAATGATGATGATGATGCACTGCAGTTGCTGAAGCCTCATAATACACATTGCTGGAAAACATCCTGAAAAAAGATTTGAGCTGGAAATAAAGATATACATTGTGTGTATTTAAGTATGGCCCCATTCACTAACTAGAGAGGCTTTAATTATACATGGGTTTTCACAAACAAGTTAGTTCAGAGAGTGTTCAATTCACAAAGGTCTCTTTCTCTATACTCTGGGCTCCCCGTTCTAAGCAGTTTTGCAGCTATTGAAACAGCTGCACAGTTTTTGATTTGGTCATGGATACTTTTAATGTGCACATAAAATGAGGAGGAGAGAGAGGAAACAGCTCTCTGCCAGCTCCATGCAGAAGAGTGAGCCAGCCTGGTATCTGAAGAATATTGAATGGGTCTGTGCTGACCTCATGGAGCTGAAAATCAGAGCTCCCTAAAGCACATGCATGGCTTAGATGGCAAGCAGTTTGTCATCGTGGCACCACATCCTCTGGTGGTCAGAGGGAGGGAGAGGGATTTGTTAAGTAGAGAGGTGAATGGGAAGAGAAAAGGTCAAACGATAGAACGAAAGAACATGTGAGGCAAAGGGAGTTAAAGAAATCTCAGAATTACAAGGGAAAATAGTATCTCTCTCAAGACACTGGATTGAAACCTTTCAGCCAGAGCTCTGTGGTCAGATGCTGTCCCTCATCCCCCAAATAAACTGTTTGTTTTACTACCACGAGGCTTCTCTCTGCTTCAAGAACATCCTGGTGTGAAGCATCAGCTGCTCTCTACTGAGGTGTGGCCATAGGGAAATATGGTCAACAGTTTAGTCATAGTGTCCATAAAGACACAAAGTGTGGAAACATTTATGTGTAGGAATCAGGTTTAAATCAATTCCATAGGTAAAAGGAAAATTAAAGTGGGAGGTAGAGCTCCACACTGGACCACCTGCACCAGGAACAATCATTCTTTGATGCTACCATTTAGCAGATCAGTAAGAGTGTTGAGGGAGAAGTTCATCTGGGAGATGAACTGGAATCAAAGACAGTGTCTTAGGGATATTTGGAAGAAGTGGGCCCTTCAACATGGCTAGTGGGATTTTTTTCTATTTTAAAGGACATCTTAATTGTCAAAAAAGAGGTCCAAACCCAAATAACATTCAAGTTTCTCTAAATGGGCAAGAGCCATGCCCAGGAAGAACTAAAAGTTTTAAGGATACCTGTATAGCCAGGACAGGTTTCTCAAAGAACTAACCTGTTAACTATTTGGCAGTTCCAAAAACAGGCAGATTTTTTGCATCACCATAACCCCTCATTTATTATGAAATTACGTCTTTGGTCTCATCTCTCCTGTGAAGTGCAGTGCCAGTGCTTTCATTGCAAACCTTCTCTCTAAGGCAAGAATAGGAACACCTAGCTAGTTCTATAAGCACTTACTTCTACAAAACTCACAAAAATGCAGCAGCTTATCACTTGGAGTTAATATTGGATAACATATTTGAAATGATTATGGTAAGAATGACAGATACTTATGCATACAAGTGTGACAATGTATGATGCACATGATCTGTACACAGAGCACTAACGTGAGCTTCATATCCTTCAGAAACCAGATGCATTAGAGCATTTCAGGTGGAAGAAAGTAATTATGTTTGCCTTGTTGATCTGAAAGGTCAAGAGTTCAAGTTCTTTAATAAGACTGTAATAAATCAAGAATTTTGGAAATTAACTAGATAGTAATTTTCAGGCTTTTTTTTCTTCTAAAGCATTTGTAAGACTAGCTTGGTATTGCTAACTTTGTGGTTCTCAGCCCATTCCAAAACTTCAGTGGAAGAATTGTATCTAATATAAACAACACAAAGCCTCCCTCAAAATGAACAAGGGAACCTCAACTACGGATGGAGGTTTCCAAGTAGTTTTTCCTCTCATCCTATGTAGGAGCAGTTGGGAGTCTCTGGAGGATTAGCATGCCTTTCTACCATAGAGATTTCATATTAGGGCATGCTGTAGGATTCCTATGTCCTCTTATGCAGATGGACAAAACAGAATCATTTCTGGAAAGAGCATCCTCTCTATTTCCTTACCTTACCTTTCCCCAAGTGAGTGTGGAGAAAAACACAGCATCTGTGGGAATTTGTGCCTGTGCTGTGGAACTCATTGAACGTGTTCTTAATGTTTCTAATCCTAGAAATTATTCCTCCTGTGGCAGATCAGCCAGGGGAAGATGAAATGGCATTGCAGGAGATGAGGATGGAAGAAGTTTACTATTAAGCCCCTCTCATCCATCTTAGGATCACTCCCTCCTTTCCTCTGCCCTCAATGCAAAACATAATCAGCCAACTGGCACATTAGCTTGCAAACAGAGAGCAACAGTTTTCTCTTATATGTACTGTTTTGGGTTTCAGCAGTACTTGAGCAGCATTGCTTTTAAATGTTTATATTTTATTCAGGAAGCTTAATTGGGATTTTTTTTTTCCTATCTTGCTAAAGCTATGGATAGAAAAAGCTAAAAAATAATAGAAAAATACAACAAGTAAGTAAATTTTAAAGCATGAGGCAGCACAAATTCTCTTTAGGTGACCACTAGTCAAAGGCCATGGTGAATGGACAGAGGAGTTGTGTTTTCATTGCACTTGTATCATAACAATATCTAAGACAAGATATCCCTGATGTCATCTCCCTTTCTTTTCTACATAATATAATCAGGTAATATCATTCCCTTCTCATTTTTAAGAGTAATGGAGTAATTCATGACAGTAGAGACAGTGTATTTTGGGCAGGCCTACCCCAGCATGGGTCTTCCCTATATATATTTGTGTATATTTATATTTTAACATATTACTACTTGGTGATAGGAATGAAGTATGGCAAGAGAAGCTGTGCTTAACTTCCATAAAGTAGTAGACATCTACTATAAACTAATGTCTTTTCATCTTGTTAGGTGTGTTGGGGACTTGGGGAGGCAGGTATTAGCTTGGTTTTGCCTGTGTTTGGTTTGGGTTTTACATAAACAGTTTGGTGGTGATATATTGTTCCCAGTCATCAGAGGTTGTGAGGCTATTACCTGTTAGGGGTCAGTGTTCCTCTTAGATTAAAGCCTTTCATTTGTATATTTACACATTCTCTTCATCATTTCAGCCATGTCTCTCTCATGCTTTTCCTGGGGCATATCTCATATTTAAAACTGATTGTGGGCTTGCTGTCTAGAAAGATAGATAATCTGAATCTTACTGAATCCTATGAAAATTAGCCTCAGAAACAGGACAGAAGATCTGAGATCCTGTATCTTGCCTTGATCCTATCTTGACCAACCATTGGAAGAGGATGCCCAAAGAGGCAGTAGAGTCACCATTCCTGGAGGTGTTTGAAAAAGCCTATAGACACAGCACTTCAGGTCATGTTTTAGTTGGCATAGTGGTGTTGGCTTGACAATTGGAGTTAATGGTCTTTGAGGTCCTTTCTAACATCAGTGATTCTATGATTGACTCCCAAGCTATGTTTTCTGGGTTTTACCTAGCGTGAGTTTTCCAGAAGTGGTAAAATACCTTGTAGGAGAGATTGCTGATGATATAGGATTTGCTTTTTCTGTTACTGTCCTGAGCATGAAATACAATGACTCATCTCAGTTTCATCACAAAATAATGTAATATTCCTTGATTATAGGATTATTTTAGTTTTTAAAATGTAGTAGTAGTAGAGTCTCCCCAGTTTTTCAGTCCCAATCAATAATACCAAGTGTAACGGGGTAGTGAACGCTGTCTGTCATGAATTTGACTAACTCCACATTAAAATTGTCCCTTTTGCTGGGGTGAAGGGGTTGCCCATGTTTTTCACATTTGAAAGTTTTCTTTGTGCTGCTGTAAGGTACAGAAGAGACTACTGTCATCTCTTTTGTACATTTATTATGAGCCAACCTTATCTCACAACAAGGCTGATGCTTAGTGTTTTGAGTTTTTTTGTTTTTCTTCAGAAGTTACCTTGATAGACTTCTAGAAGGCAGTGTTATCCTGTTTCAGTCCTTCCTTTGGTCTTCAAATTCCCATTCTAAATATGAGTTTAGACCCAGTCTTTTTGTCTCCTATGACAGAAAAATAAAGATGAAGGATCTTCTTGTTATCATTTGGACAGTAGGCGAGTGATTTGGAAAGATTGCTGCTACTACCAGTTACATTGTGTTGTCTTGCTGCTGTATAAAATGAGACAGATATTGAGTTTTTGGGCAAGTCCTTCTATCTCTTTGATTAGATTTAGAAATGGTAGTAGTTAAAAGTTCTCTTCTCCTGATGATTGCTTTGTACTTTCCCATTGCTTTCAGTAATAATTGCAAAAGCAAGTGGTGGAATGTGAGGTTTTAACCCATATTTTATGGGTCACAAATGGGCTCTAAAACCACTGCAGTCTTGCAATTTCATCTAGAGATAATTATTAGATAATGCCAGTAGTAAATTATTTGCTGCTCGTATACTTCCTAATATTCACTACTTGCAGGTACTTATTCCACCATTATAAAAAGAAAGTACTTTTGAGACTACTCACTAGTGCTTTTTAAGGATTGTACACACAATGAGGAGACCGTTGCCCCAGCATTCCATACTCAGAGTGACCATATCATTAAACATGCTGGCATAGAATCAGATATACCACTGTCAATCCAGACCAACAGTCCTGGAATTACTTGCCTGCAGAATTGCATCCTCAATCCTGATGGATCTCAGTAGATCTACTCTGGGTTCACATGGGTGTAGGAGAGGCCATAACTTTACTTTTTTGTTTCATGTCCTAAATGCACCTGAATGTCTCCATCAAAACTTAGCAAAGATTTTGATTCAGAAAACTTTGTTTCGTTTCAAGTGTCTCGATCAGGTGACTTACTTAATGTAGTAGGAACTCATGTAAGACACTTCTATTTTTTATGTTTTGAGGCAGGGCAAATTATGGTGCCAATACAAGAACCTAGAGAAAGGGTCCTAAAGACCCTTAGGGAGCCCAGAGGCAGAGTAGAGAGGGGTCAGTCAGTAATCCTGCACATTCCTGGCATACTCTGTAAAGACCAGGAGGGTGGGAAGTCTGCCTCCTTCATGCTCCCTTCTTCCTTGCTGCTTTGCTGTTCTCAGAGGTCCCAGAGAAAGGTTTTTATTTTATCATCAGCTCACCATGTGCCCTGCGGTATGCAAATTCTTAGGGTGCTGAGAAGAGCCGTGGACCACTCTCCTGAGGCAGTTCTGCCACAAGAGACGCCTGGACACTTATATCAACAGTCATCAAGATCAGATTTAGTGTATATATTTAAATATTTGCTCCTTAGCCCACATGTTACAATCCCTTCTCTGTTCCAGTTTTAATTTTGGGCCTTTAACTCTCTCTTCCCCTTATCATCCCTTGAGAGGGTGGAAGGGGAAACAGAGCAATTCTGTGCACCGGGTTTTGGTTTCTACCTGACCACTACACTGAGACATTGTCATAAAGTACAACTCAAAGGCTGAAAGAGAGATGATGAAATAATTTTGAAAGCACAAGCATAAAGGGTGTAAACTTTCAACTTTGGGGACAATGTTGTAAAAATAAGAATTACCAACTTGATTTTTCAGCAAAGCTAACTTGGTGATTGGCTGACATTAACCATCTTACCGCACAATGATCATCCACATTATCACCTGTAACTTATATGTGGAGTTGGCTATGCTCTAGATTTCTAATCAAAATCATATTCTATTTGCTTGTCCACTCCAGAAACCTCAAAGCACTTTTCTGTTTTAAAATATGATAAATTTGGGCAAGCCAGATTGTTTCCATGCTACCAGAGACTGGATGCCTTCCACAAAGCAGTTCTCCTATGGTCAAATAATTTAAATGATAAATTTAATCGTAAATGAAATTAATCCATAACACAGTCTTTACCCCCAAGAACACAAGGCTGGAAAGAAAAATACATTGAGAGAAATTTTATTATTAGTGTATTGTGCTGAAATTTCTTCATGAAGTTGGTTCTGTCATTGAGAAACTCATTTAGAAGCAGTCAACAAAAGTTCCACAGTAGCCTGGACTGAAACTTTAATATCTCTGTGGTTGATGGTCTTCTGTAGAAATCTTTACGATGTCTTAATACTTTTAGTAATAGCATCCAGACTCCCTTTCTAGGCAAAATTTTCTCTGTAAATAAAATCTACCATATGATGCCTCACATGTTTTTGAATTAAGATTTTAAACATCTGCAAAATAAAATTTTAAAAAACAAAAAAAATCTCTAGTACAAAAAAAACCCCAACCAAAACCAGCTTCAATTATGACTACCAGTGACAGTGGCTGATTCAGACTAATAAAACCATACCTGGACGTCAAACTGGGACTGGAGGGAGTAGTTCCATTCTACTGAAACCACCAAAAATCATTCCCTGTGCAGTGTGTTGGGAGTAGAATTTTCATTCCTGGATATCTTTAGAAAAGGAAGTAAGTCCCTGATCAGTGAGAACTTGGTATCACTATCACCTTTTTGGTTTTAATTCCCTGTTTTTTGCAGGACTTGTCAGAGAGGTTCTTGGGAGCTCAGCAGGCATTCTGGCAGAGCATCTGTGTTAGCTAATGCCATCAGCATCTCTTTCATGAGTACTTAAGACATCCCAAATTTTTTAAAAGACTTGTCATTGTTTCTCAAGTAGATAAAAGCTTCATTACATTTCAGGCTACCGTTGCTGCCTTCTTCACAAGTTAGTTGATGTTAAACACCAATAAAAATTGATAAATAATCAAATCACTGCCTAATTTACAAAATAACAGTCAACTGACATCACATTAAAAGGCTGATCAGCCTTCAAAATTATTGCAGTCTGTGTATTTTTCAGATCACTTTTAGTCTTTGAAATGTCAAGTGCAGTGATCCACTTGAGCTGAAAATGTGGATGAACACACAGAGGAATGTCATCTGCTTGGAGAAGAGTTGAAAGCAATTGCACATGGATTCATTACAGAACTTATACCTGTTCTGCATAAAATTCATGAAGAACAACGTAACCAGCCAGCCTCCATTCTGCTACTTATTCATTTTAACTTTTGAGAAGGTTGCCCACCTTTTATCTAACATGCCATTCAGGCATGCAGGGGTCATTGCTACCTGACAACTCCTGCTTCTTCTGTCGCTGAAACTTACGAGCCCACAGCCCCTCATCACACATTTCTGGTGTAACTCTGCAGCTAAGGATGGTGATACACTTTTAAAGCTAGAGCCCAAAGCAAGTGTCCTCAAGCCATATTCAGGCCACACAAAGGTGCTGAGCTGCAGCCTGAGGTATCTTTAAATAGGGAGCACATACTTACCAATTCCATGAAGAGAGGTTGCCAGGAAAATAATGCACTTTGGGACCACGCGGTCCATCTGACATGCTCCATAGAAACTGGTACCTCTTGCAGATTGCAATGGCATCACATGAAAGTTTCCATTGACTGCAATTTCTTGAAAGGCTGTGGTTGTTACTGGTTTTACTGCAGAGGCTCCTGCTGTATAGAACTAAACAACTGAATTCCTTGACCCCAAGTGAGTGCTGAACAGTGCATGGAAAAAAAAAACCAAACAAAAACCCAGAACTAAACTTATGCTGGTGTAAAAGTGTGGAAGAGTGGAGTACTCAAAAGTCCTACTAGGGCTGAAAGCCTCAGTACAGATGACAGCTGGAGAAGTTTTTGAAAACATTTCACTCCGCTTACTGCAAAGAGTGGGTGCCAGTAAAAGAAGAAAACAAGGAAGAGAACAGTTTTTTCTCTGAATAATTTGATTTTTAACATAGCTTTCTGTTGACTTGGGCAAAAATTATTAATTATAAACTCACACCTGACATAGCCTCCTATGTGGTGAATTTTATACATATGATTTCACCAAAATTGTAAGGCAAGACTGGAATTTTTTTTTCCACAGTTGAATGTCTTGGTGCCCTGTGGTTTCATTGAATAAAGTGCTGCAGAAATAATTCATAAAAATGTCAACTATTTTATTTCACAGAAAACTAGATCCTCTTTACGTCTGGTATCCCATTTAAACAACTTGCTGTTGTAGAAGGATAAGGGAATTTCAAAACACTGTAACACAAAATGCAATTTGTATCGTTCAAGATAACCTGAAGAATTACATTTTTGATCAGTCACACAGTGAACAAGTAGAGAGTTCATTTTAATAAACACATTCAAAAAAACATGCAGGCAAGAATGATGCATACAGAATGAGGAACACAGAATTCTCTCTTGTCAGATCTGAAAACATGCTTTCACCATCACTAAAACTTGTTATTAATTATGGTTAATAGATTGAAAATGCAACATCTGTAATGGTGTTACTGATATAAAGCTTATATTAAGGCTCTTAGCAGCAAAGCACACAAGAATATGTTTAAATCTTGGTGAAATCAAAAGGGTTTATAATCCATGTATAATGTTAAAAATGTGCCCACATGTTTTGTTGAATATCTATGGACTGGACTGTATGTCTCTCTGAATGTGAGTATCAATGTGGACATCATTTAATTTAGTTTTTCAAGAGTCAAATTTGCATTACAAAACAACAGATTTAGTGAATGTGTAGCTCAGGTCTCAATGTGCTCTCATCAGTAAAAGTTTACTTTAAAACAATTCTCTCAAGAGACTAAAATATGAAACATTTTTGGAGGCATCTACAAATAAAACTCTGTAATCAGTAACAATTATTTCAAGTGTTTAGAATAAAAGATTCATTAGCATTAGATTTAAATCAAACCAGAAAAGAGCACCAACGGTTTCCTCTCTGAATTTAAGGTGTAAATTGATAACTGTTTTACATTTAATTCTGAGCTTGTTTCAATTCTTGTGTTTCTAATTTTGGGTGTTTGTACTTTTTCCCAATAGGAAATACACACACTCTTGTTCTGGCAACCCTTGAGGCCAGCAAGTTCTCCATCATGAATGAGATAGCTCATTTTCAGTAAGATCTGCTCTATAAGCAGGTAGACCCAATATGAGCTACCCCTTTTTATTAAGCTCCTTCAGAGCTGGAGATACCAGAGAGACACACACTGTACCACCTGCCACATCACATCCTAGAAGCTCTGGTATGGTGTCCCTGCTTTGAACACACGTCCAACATGCATGTGATTGGCAGTTGTGTTTCACTGGAGTTAAAGCATTGCACCAAAAACTTATATTGAATACAATGTACTACTAAACTCTGAAAAACTTCGTCATACTTAATGGATGTGTTCTCTCTTGCAAGTTTTGACCCATGCAGACCTGTACCAAGTCTATGTCTCTTTCGTCTTGTTACACCTTCAATTTTGAAAATTTTAATGAAAAGCAACTGTCTAGTTTCTAGCCCATTCACTGATGGCTCTGTATTGATTGTGCAAAGCACAGGTTTTTATCATAACAACACCTGGTGTCCTTTGAGTGCCACACAGAAACTCAAATGTCATCACAGTTCAGAGCAACCTTAGCTCAACTTTTGCTCTAGTCAGGAGAGCAACACTGGCATTATGCAGTAAAATGTAGTTTCCATAAAATCACAAGAACGTCTGCACTTTTTCTAATATAGAATTTTTCATGTCAAAGTAAAGCAAAAAGAAATCATTCAAAAAAAGGGCCATTAATGAATATTTTTTAAATATCTAATTCAGTTATACCTGTAAGTAGCCAAGCTTTTGTCCACATTTTTTTAGTATATTTTCCCTTTGTAAATAAAATAATTGTAAATAAATGAAGGGATAATCTTCCTTTTCTAAGTGTTGAGACAATTCAGCACTAGTGTATTAAATCTAAAGCTGTGTAATACCATCCAAGAGAATTCATTAACTATTGTTTTTTTAAAAAAAAATTCTTAGCTAGATGTGTAACAAAACCAATGTGGTCACAATAAACACACACGGATGATTTTTATTTCTTTTTCCAGTTCCCTCAAATTAAGCAGGGATTAATTTCAAAAGAATTTCAAACAGTGAAGAGTTAGACAGTTTTCCAGTGTGTATAAATATAATTTTTTATAAATGTCCCAAACTCTGAGAAATTACAGACATACACTTCTCAACAGGGGAAACCAAGCCATTGAATTTTATTGATAAGAGACTATTCTAGTAGGTGCATAATTGTCACTGTAAGAAGTTAGAAATTATGCAGAGCACGTAGCTGATGATGAAGCTCTGCTCACTCAGTTGCAATAAGCCTGTTTGCACACTTCTTAAATTTACCCTGTTTTCAGCCTGTTGAACTCTTACCTCACATACCTATTCCTTCCAGTATAGGAAGAACAAAACCTCATAGCTTAACAGGGGGAGAAAAAAAGAAAAAAACCGCACTAGATTTACTATTTACTTTTATATTTTACAGTGAGTTTTGGTCTGTGAATTTCTAGGCTTCTATTATGTTATTCTTTGCCTGCTAAATTCCAGATTTTGCAGTTAGCCCACAAATGCACCATTTCTCCATCATAAGCAAACAGTGGAGTTTTTTGGGTGCCCAGTTCTTTTTAAGAAGACTTTGCTTAACACAACTGCCTCAATCAAACTTGCTTCCCTCTTTAAACTCCAAAACATATCAAGAGCAGTGGAGATACAAAACGTTAAATGATTTTGATCTTGAAGTCAGGCTTTTTTTTAAATGATAGAAGCAGAGGAGAAACTCACACTGAAGAGTCCTCGGAGCTCAGGATAAAGTCAACCAACCATGTGACAGGGTTCTATTGGAAACTAAGCTTCATTAGTTCTGGCACTCATGCTACTACTTGGTTTTAATTAAATTACTAAATGAGGGATTATATGCAGAGTCTGCACTGATACTGTAATTGTTTCCAGTGATGAAATTCAAATATCAAGCTGTAAGCTTCCATAATACAAATGGATCTTTTATCTAGACAGAATGCAGAGCTGCAGTCAGTTAAAAATAAGTTAATATCATTATTCACAACCAAAGGGCTGTTCTGACATTAACATCATGATTGTTCTGTGACCTTTTCAACTAAACCTGCATTTAAACATGTACTCATACCAGTGTGAGAGTCATATAGAAACCAGAGTTCAACTTATAAAATAACAACAGCTGCTGTTTTTCTTCAGTTACAATTTGAGTATAGGAGACATAAGCATCTGTTTTAACTACCCAGCTACTTCCAAGCCCAAGGAGAGATGTCAGCCCTGGGAGTGAAACTCATCACCAGTCAAGGAGAGCAGCCCTCCAGAGAACCTGTTGGACCAAGGGACATCACTGCCTAGGGGCACAGGTCATGTTACAGGGTGCAAGGGAAGAGTGTTTTGGGATGGCACATGACTTAGTGTAGGATGTGCAGGGAAGGAAGTAGCTGGTGAGTATGCAAAGTGATCCAGGAGGCAGGGGGTGTCTGAGAGGAAGGCCATGGAAAGAGATGGCTACTGGAAGCACCAGAAGGGTCCCATTGGACTGCTGGAAAGATCCTGGGACTTGGCTGAGAGACCTGTGTGTGGGTCACTCAAAGACAGGAGGATCCAGGGGCATTTATCAGACAGGTTGTGTGTTGGAGCTCAGTTACCAGAGAGAGACACACTGCATATATATCCATATTTTTCATAGAAATGGGCCTTCATCCTGATTATCCAGAGAGGAGAACAAGATGAAGCTGCAAGTGCTCTTGGTGCTAATGTGTGCGTGCCTGTGCTGATCTGTGTGGCTGGAAAAATGAATGTATTTATATACATGTATTTGTATACATGCACTTGTGTGCATGCCTCAGCCTTCCTGCTGGTCAGAGCTGGGCTCCTGGAGCCCTGACAGATTCAGCAACCCCCACAAACCTCTACTGATATTTCGTATGTTGTTTTACAATACTGAAAACTTCTGGATCAGATTTGATCTAAGAGTACTACACACAGAGGAGTGTAAATAGCAGTGATCTTTGTTTTGTATGTTCATTTTGAAATGTCCCTTTTTTTACTCTTTCACAAATGCCTCCCTTTTTGCCATGTCTGTGTTCATATTTCAGTTTGAAAAGATATTTGGCAAATTACTTGTATTAGAAATAAGCTTTTTTCTCTGTAAGTTGGTAAAGTTCATCCAAGTGCAGAGGTGCCTTCTGACAGACAGGAAAAAAATGCTCCTGGCACCTCTACTCTCTGTCTGGTTCCAGCACACTTCCAGCACTGCCTGTATGTGGAAGGAAGGCTGTTGAAATCAACCCTATACGGCATATGCACATCCCACTTCTTTTATTATTCATATTAACCTTGTTTTCATTTTATGTGAGTATTTCGATTCAAGAATAAAGCAGTTTTTGTTATATAGAATATGTTTTATTATTACTCTTCCACCTTACAGCCTTTAAAGGTCCCATCAGCCTCCATTTCTAGCATTTGACTATTTGCACTGTTTCAAAGTAACCATTGGGTGCCTGTCCTTTTTAGCAGCTAATTACACTTTTTAAGGGTTTGATTACCAAAATGCATTAAATAATAATTAGATAAGGATAATTTACATCTAAACAATAAAGTTGAAAAGAACAATATAACTGGTAATTGGCCTTGACCAAGGTAAATAATGTCCTCTTTTTTATTTACATTTGGTTTTCCCCATAAACTGCCTACTGGGTTGTACAGAAGTAAGAGGCTAGCAAAAATCTGAATCCCCATCCATCAGTATTAATCTCACACTTTACTGAGGCCCCATCCATTTATCTTTCAGACACAAATTAGAAATTCAAGAGTTTTAACAAATGAGCCTGCAAATGTAAACTTATTAGGCCATATATTTTTACTACACACTGTGCAGTGCCCTCCACAAAGCTGTCCCTTCAGAGAGTGTTTTCCTATTTTGTGTTATTGATGGCAGCCAACTAATCACATTTTTAATGTTGTCTTTGGGGAGGGCTGTTTGAGTGAATGTGCAAACTAAACTGCCCAGAATAAATCTACCTTATTAAATGCTTGAAATTATGTGTCTTTTACGATAAAGAAACTCTCGAGCATTGTTACATTTGCTAACCTTCTTTTTTGCAGAAATCAAAAGACTGGGATTAATTAAAATAATACATCAAAACAGAGGTTTGTACAGAATATGTCTGTGCTTGAGAGAAAGGCCAAAGAAAAATTGGTTAATTGGTCTCTTCATCCCTGCTCTTTTTCTTTCCACTGAAGTATCTTTAAACATTGCTTTTAAACTAACCTTTTTTTTAGCTAAATGTTGTAATTATCTAGGCTTTCAGAGAATTAACTAATGAGTGGAGCAAAATGCAAACTTCACGACACATCCTGCACTTGTCGCAAGAGTTTGTCAACACTTCTGCCTAGCAGGGAGACTCTCTGAAAAAAGCATTTCAGATTTTACAAAATCAGGTTATTTTACTGACACATAATTCCTAAAAGTTTGTTCCATGATATATTCAGTTTTCTATCTGCTTTGTAAAGACATAGTTGTTTTTAATTTGTATTTAAATTTGTGTAATTTTACAGAAGACTAAGAAAGGACTGATCTGAATGACATAGGCATTTCTACAAGTTCATGTTGAAAAGCTTGTAATATGCACAGGTAAACATCTTAGACCAATGATATTCACGTGGCTTTATCTCATCATTCCTAGTGTTTACCAAAATGATGTAATTACTTCAAGGATCTTTATTACTTTGCTAAAGGGTAGGTTAAATCATTTTAACCAATGATCAGTAGAAATGCTAATTGCCCTTTTATTGCTCCCTTCCCAGCAGCAAATACAAACACAGGCGACATCTGGATTCTTATCTTTAAAAATCAGGCATATTATCTGTTCCCAAGATTTGAGCAGTGAAACTGATTTGGTTTGATTGGAACCCTTAGAAGTGTTCAATGTAGTACATTTCATACAGTGAATCCTACAGAAATGCTGAGACTACTTTAAGGTTTTCAGATAGGTAGAAAATAAAACTTGAGGACTAATGATTTTTTATTTTTTATTTTTTTTTTTAGGGAAATAATGCATTTACATCCTCATGTAGAGGGTGATAGTTTTGAAAAGCTTGGCAGGGGACGGAGGGAATACAGTTCAGTTTGCTTTGCATGTGTAATGGTGCAGATGTCTGCTTCTGCACTAGTCAGCTTTTAAAATCAGTTCCCATTTGTAGCAGTTGTTTATAGCAATTAGTTCCATGAAAATTAAAATCAAGCAGCATAGTTCTTGATACCGGCCCAAAGGAGAAAGAGCTTTACCGTAGGACAAGAGTAAGCCTTGGGAAAAGTACACAAATTTTGTTTGATTTTTTCTCTGTTCTTGCTCCAGTACTCGTTAGTGTAATGGACCAGTTACTCGTAATTTTTCTTTTCTTAATTACACTTCAGATCTTACAGTACCTGTTAATTAGTGAACTACTTGTATTATTTTATATCAACTGTATTGTTATATTAAACATATGATTTTGCAGCTGTTGTCCCAAGCAGATTTATTAGATGGAGCCACATTTTTAGCAAATTACTTAGATTTCTTTGATTTTAAAAATTATTATTGCTCTTAATACATACCGAGAATGCTGTAGCATCTACAGTAGTAAAATTATCTAGCAGAATTTCACGGCAATGAATATTCTGCCATCTGAATACAATACATATCCTATAAATAGCACTCTAATGCATATGAAATTACAAATACCGTTATGTTGTCGAAACCCTATGGCTTGTGCTATAGAGGAGGTCAGGCAAGATGATCATAATGATCCCATTTGGCCTTACAATATATGAATTTCCAAGAGTTATAGGTATAGTTTAAGTGCACCCTCAGCATGAGTTGCCTTATTATTTAGCAGAAAGGGGGAAAAGTAACCTTGTTCATGTTTATACTGTACTACAGCAGGACAACATGCATTTTATCCATAGGGTAGATAAGTTTTCTTCTATATATAAAAAGAGCAGGCAATTTAGCATATCTCTTTCTTTGCATCTACCCACAGACCATGCATGTCTGTATGTGTAACCTGCTAATCCTTCTGTGTGGGCTTATTCTTTTGCATTTAGCTATAGCCAAGAGCTAAGCTCTTGGGAAGGGAGTCTGCTTTGTATAGTAAAATATATAGGAAGAGATGGTGCACTCGTCTCTCTTACATGCTGATTAAGTCACTTGCAATCTAAATCAAAACAGAAAGTAAGTAATGGAAGTTTGTTTATTCTAACATCCAACCTGAGAGATAGATCTAAGGAGAAACCTTTATTTACCCAAGTGGACCTGGGAAAATGAGAAAATCCCCATGAATTACACAAAGATTCTTACAGAAGCAAGGGAGATTGTTTTTAATCAAACATCAATAGATACCTAGTTGAAGTATAAATGGAAAGTGTACATTTTATTAGAGCTGAGGGAATACAGCAAAACATTTTCTATTAGAAATTTTTAAACACATTTCTTGCCCTCAATCCATCGTGTTTCTCTGACTTGCCTAGCAATACATTTTATGGATAAGGGTACTGAAGGAATTTGAAAAAAATTTGCAATGCAGTTTCTGAAATTATAAATCACGTGTTTACATTTCTTAATAAAGAAAATTTAAAATCTAATTTCTCTTTTCTGAAAGTGCCATTTAAATTCTTTTGTTACACACACTTTGACTTCAAAACTTATCCTGAGAGCAAATATTTTTCTTTCTGGCTGTTATAGGAACTCTCTTCCATTCTTTTTATAGGAACTCTCTTCCATTCTTTTTTTTTTTTTTTTCTCAGTACTTCAGAATAAATCTAACAAAATACATAACTAAATTCAGAGTGTGGCAAAGCAAGTATAGCAAGGGATGCTTACAAGGAAACCTTCATACCAGAGATTATTGAGACTAGTGAAGTTGTACACAGCAGTACACAGCAACTGAGGCAGAGGATGTGGAGATCAGACAGAACCTTATCCTTAAACACATATCTTCCTAAGCCCAGTATGGTACATGAGGCTAAGTATTTCTGTCCTGCCAGCTGTAACATATCTATGAGACTTCCAAATCAAATAATTACATGGAAAGAAGAGATAACAGTTTATCAATAAATATTAAGTCACTGTTGAAGAACAGGGTAACTAATGAAATTTTTATTGTTCTCTTTATATAAAGAAAATGAGTTTTGAAATTGGTAGCTATTTTCATGAGTAGATAAATCTCCTGTCTCTTTGATCACAAAGATTTCTCAGGACTTTTCAGCTATCAGGATGTATTTTGCAAGTGGCAGAAACTGGAAGGAAATGAAAATTACTCCGTGCAAGATGTAACAACATTCTGAAAATCTGTAACCACGTTTTTGGTCTTGATCAAGAGCTGCTACTTCAGATTTTCAGAAAAAACCTGTTGGCAATATAGTTGCACTTTGTCAACTACAGATTTGGCTTATTTTTAGTTAACTCATTTCTTGAATTTCCATTGCTCCTCCATTTGATGCTGTGAACCTGACATGCTAATAACCAGTTTTCTCTCAGACATGTCTGTATCCATCTTTTCCAAATACTTAATTTTGCAAATATGATTTGTGCATTTAGCAGAATTCACTGAGAAACTCGAGAAAGCAGAAAAGGAGGACAACTTTGGAAAGGTGTTAATGAGGAAGGAGATAAAGTAGTATGACGTGAAGGACATGGAAAAGGAAATTGATTGTTGTCTAATAATTGCAAACAAAATCAAATGTGTACAGCATGAGTTATTTTACAGCTGCATTTTTAATGACATAGAATTTAGTACTCGAAATTAAGAAAAAAACAAAACTTAGTGGAGAAATAAAGGACAATGGTCACTGAGCTGTATGTTAAAATGCTGTAATTAAATACATCAGACTTTGTCTGTCAAAGCCATTTAACAGCTCAGCCTGTTTATCCTTGTAAAATGAAGGTAGTGATGAAATGACAGCTGCTCATGAACATACCAAGGAAGAAAAGGTTGTGAAGAGAGAAAAACTGTTTAAAACAAAGGACAGCTGTACATAGCTAACCTGGATGTAAATCAGTTGAGGCTACAAATTACATAGTTCTTAATAATCAGGAAAAAATACACTTTTTTTTTTTTTTGTACAGGCTTACCAGAGAAACAGATGAAAATGTCCTACAATCCTAAGATGGGTCTTGATCACTTTATGAAAAGGATTATGCTGCATTTACTACCACTGTTATCAGTGAACTGCATTTGACATGAATGCCACTTCATTGACTTTTCTCATTGCACCAAGAGAAATTAAATTTAACAGTATTTTAAGCAAAATTGTTTTAATTTTATTTTTAAATAATATTTCAATCATGTCTGCTGACAAATTACTTTCTTCATTTGAAAAAAAGAATATTTTGATATTTGAGTACTGTCAGAAAAATATTAATTGTATATGTCTAAATACCAGCTTTTCTTCCCATGTTGTTTTTAAGAAGCTTTCAATGTCCTTAAAAAATATATATCCACTATGTCCCTGTTACCATCCACCTTATCATGTGCTGATAGTTATACACATTCAGAGTATAATCAACATCGATACCAAGGGGATGGATGATTTGGATAAGCAGATGAAGTTTTTTGCATTTTCATAAAGGTAATTGTTTGGCTGAACTTCCTCTATCCTCACAAAAATGCAACATGACATAAGAAGTAATGTGAAAATTATACAGGTAAGAGAATGTGATGTGGAATAGAAGTATGACCGCAGTTGTAAATACATTTGAAAAGCTAAATCAAATCTCAAAATTCTTAAAAATTACAGTAATCACAATCCATGAGCTTTCAATGCTGGTTCAAAAATGAGTCTTAATTTCAAATGAATACAGCACCTCCGTGATACGCTGTCACAAAGTACCCAGAAATAAGCATGGTTTTATTTACTTTTCCCTTTTGAGAAAATCTTAGTCTTCATTTTGAAATTATATATGTTCCTCCTATATATAATCAAAAGTGAAGACATTTTCATGGCTTATAAGAGAACAAGATAAAATGGCAAAATGCAAAGGCATACCAGTAATAGACTGTGAAATCAATTTAAGAAGTGCAACTGCAGTTGTCTTTCCCAGGTTTTTAATTATGTGTTTGTTTGCCATGGTGGCCTAATTTAGTCAAGTAGATGAGCCAACATTAAAAGCTGGTAGGAGAGGTAAGTAATCCCCAGGGTGGGCTGCATGTGTAGAGAGTTTAAAAGCTACATGTACAGAAGCAGGAGCCAAGGCAAATTTGAGAAGGGGGTCCACATGATAAACAGTGAAAAGCCAGCAAATCAAATTTTTCACAATTAGTTGAACAACAACTGTGACAGGTTCAGCGCTTAGCATTTTCATTTGTGTGCTCAAATTTGGTTATCTGTCCTCTTTTATGCAAATGTGATGTGACAGGAGAAGCTGGGAGCACTCAAGCAGGCCGATCACTCACAACAGGAGCTAGGTCTGTACAGCTAAGAGGCCTGGATTAAATGGACTGAGTGCTGAGGGATAAATGACATAAGCCAGGCTGAAAGCCTCATGAAGTGATTTAGAACTTCCACGAGATGATGCTCAGAACATAAATTGTACTTTATCCTCAAATGTAAAAATAGAGGGGAAAAACCATCAGCTTCTGCCAGTAAATAACCATGCTTACAATCTCACTAAATCCAGCATACTTGTCACCTACTAGAATGCAAAAGTTGGGAAAACTACCTCTAATAATCACTTATGCACTACCATGTAACTGCACAGCTCACTGCGGTGTTTTTGTGCCTGCATGGGAGACCCAGAAAGCTGATTAAGCAATTAAAACATTCACCCTACTTTAGCAGCAGAGCTGCCTGAAACACACAGACACAGAAAATATTTTCACAATGTACATGGAAGTAATTTGGCAACAAAAAAATACCTGATCAGAGAATTCTATCCTGCTGTAGAGGGTATAACAATTAAGGTGATGTATTGTGCTATACTCACACAAGGCTAAAGGACAAATTATCTGTCCACAGCTCCCCCTCTGTCAGTTCACCAGAAATTGCAATTCTATAGGTAGGCTTGATCCTTTGATTACAGCATTGCATTATTGCAATTTTAAGACAGTTAATTTTTAAGATGCCTGATAATAGTTAATGGATAGCTCAAGAAATTTCCCAACCTTAGTGATGATAGGCAAGTTTCAATATAATGGCTAAAATTGTTTCAACTTGAAGATTTTTATTCATTTTCTTTAATAAGGTTTCCTCTAACTGTATCTCACAAGACCATCATATATTTCACACTTCTCATTAAATCCAGTAGTTACTAGAGTCTATAAATTTTTTATTGCTAATTGTCATTTATTGGTATGTTAGCAAAAACACCAGGTTTTTTTCTAAAGTACCCTTTCTCTCTTTCAGCTAGTGGCACTGATTTTTAGAGGATGGATTCCTCGTAGAGGAGTGTTGTCAATTGTCATTGCCTTTCAAAAGAACAGATCTTCCTCCAAGCCCCTCAGTCTTATCAGTGGAACTAGACTCCATTGCCCACTGATATTGGACAAAGCTTGGTATTTAAAGTTACTACGCAACTCAGACCACACCTAAATCAGTAAAAAAACCAGCTCCAGCATATATCACAGACACTGAAACTTTATTGTTGGTACTATTAAACTGTTAGGCATCCACACATTGGAAAGCTGGATCAGCTATCCCAAGAGGGACTCCATTCCCAGCAGAGAACGTGGATACATTTGTCCTGTTTGGAAGCCTGATAGTGTGTATTCTAAGAGTTATTCTAAGCCAGTTGGCCTTGACATCAGGGAACAGTCCCAGTTGTGTTTAATTTACTAGTATTGATGTAGACTAAGAGGCTGAATACTAACATTCAGACAGGGAAAAAGACACCGAAATAACCTATGCCTCCAGTGAGTTCTGCTAAAAGGAAAACCTACAAAGCCATGCTGAAACATGATAGTACCTGATAGGCAGCAGAGATTAATCTACAGCATGACTGCATGACATCAAAGCATTCAGAAGCCACCAGTCTACCACATTGCAAAATTTTCAGGGTGCTGGTTTTGACCAGGATAGAAAAAATTTTCTGTCTTGTAGTTTTGCTTTCAGGTAAGTCTCTTCTAAGTAGCTGCACTTACTGAAATTCACAGCAAGTTTCTCAGTCAGTGTCTGCTTCTAGGACTGATGATGCTCAATGTTTATAGCTACAGCTGGAGAATGGTCTGCAGAACCAAGGCCACTGCTCTGTGCTGAGGAACATCTTATGAAAGAGAATGCGAGTAAAGGGGTCACATCTGCAACCCTCCTTTAGGGAAAAGAGGACAAGACAGGTGAACAAAATGCACTGGAGTATTCCATCCCATACACATCATACTCAGTATAAATTTGAGGTATCACAACAGTCAAGATCCTTCTTCCTGCTTCCAGGCCATCATGCTCCATGGCCATCATCCTGGGAGGATTCCATCCCTTCATCTGCCTGTGGTCCTGATCCATGCCAGCCTGAATCTGTGTGTTCCTGCCTCCAGCTCCCAAATGCTTCTGACTCCAGGATTCCATCCTGGGACTTCTCCAGACCCTGCCCTGCAGCCTTGGTGGTGATGTGAGCATTACTGGGGTAGAGGGGGAAGGAATGTGGTATTTGGTTTGTGAATACTTGTATATATTTAATAATTTTTTATTTTTCATCATTACTGTTTTATTGAAGCTGTGTAGTTTAGTTTCCAACCCGTAAGCCTCTCTCCCTTATTCTTTCCCTCCTTTCTCTTTCAAGGAGGTGGATTAATAGAGACTGTGTCAGTCATTTAGGTGCCTGATTTTAAAAATTAGTCACCAAAGCATACACAACCTCTTTTAGATAAGACAGTACTTGATACGGCTCCTAACACCTCAGATGTTCAGATGAGTTGCCAGTCTGTTCAGAGAAAGAAGGGCACGGCAGGACCATTAATTCTTTGGACAGCTGGAGAGACATCTGAAAAGTAGTAGGCACTGAAATGCTTTGAACTGCAATAATGTCCACTTCCAAAAGTTCAGTGGACACAAGCTCCCATTAATATAACTCTAAGAGTTTAGACCTGCACCTTCCAGATTCTGCTGCCATGATGATCAAAAGGAAACTTATATTCCTGTACAACAGCTCTTCATCATTCATTTTCCCATTTGAAATTATGATCTGCTCATGAAGTTGCTCCTGTAACTGCTTTCTAATTTGCTCACTCAGGCAACAGTTTAAAAAAACAGCAAAGATCTGTTATTTCACCTATATAAGCTAACCAAATTTGGACAAACAGGCTTGAACACACAAACACTGTTTGACTAGAAAAGGACAATAGGATTTCAAAACTGACTGACACAATACAGGGAAGAACACTAAATGCTGCAATCCCTAAGCCATCCAGAAGGAACCACTTACTGAAGTAAGGTTTCTCTAAAATATCAGGCATCTTGGATGCTATTTTAAAATTCCAGATGGAAGCCTCTGTTAAAGCACAAGGAAGAGAAACTGGTATTTCCTTGCCCAGTTCTGTGGATTTAGCAGTATTTCCCAACTCTTTGGTAGCAAATCTTTCCTCTTCTGGGCTGCCAAACAGGTGACAGACAGGATGGATTACAGAAATGGAAAAATGGCAAATAACAGATTGTTTGTCCAAAAATCCAAAACCTCAGCTTCCACCTGCCTCAGCACTTTCTTCTAATAATATTGGTAGATTATTTTACACCCAACAAACTTCAACAAGACCAGTCCTGACATTGTCTAATCTAACTGAAAGTCCTATAGCACATATACACCCTTCTACTTATTCCACTCACTTCCACCTACTTGGTTCCCTGACTGGCTGAGGTCCTTAAATGCCATCAGAATTGTATGGATGTTGTATAAGGTTATGAAGACTACCTTTTTATTGACTTCCAGATGGGTACACAGGGTCAGCTCAAATGCAAGGCCATGCAGCTTTCAGTTTACCAGGTTACTGTTGAATGACAGCACACCTTCTGTTTCTGAGGAGTCTGTCTAGGTGCGATGCTTCTGCTCTCAGTTTTCTTCTGATCTTCTTTGGAAGTGCTTCAAGTTTCACATTTTACTCTACTAAATACTTTGTTAAATGTTTTGTCCTGGCTTCTGCAGATAAGGGGAAGAGAAGAGAAGAAGTCAGAGTTGAAACCAAACACATGTAGTTGTGGAGCTAATGATTCCAATGGAAGTAGCTAAGATTGAGCCAGAGCTCTACTTAGCCCAGCTCCTCACTCCAGCCTCAGCATCCCCAACACTAACATCTTTTCAGCTACCTGGTGAAGAAGATCATGAAAGTAATTCAGTTGGATGGATGACCTTATTTTTAAAAGCATAGCCCAGCTCCTCAATCCCATTACCACTCAAATAACTGCTCTGTCAAACACAAAGGATGGGCAGGAGTGACCAGACAGGATCTTCTTTAATGCTGGTATGGAACAAGACCATCTATGAGGACATTTTGAGCAACTTAGTCCTAGCCCTGAAAGAGTTACTCCTGCTCTACGCAGAAAATGAGTTCTTGAGAAACACTATAAAGTTCATTAATAGGCGTAGGCATTAAAAAAAAAAAAATTTAAAAAAATTGTTAATTCCAGGTGACTCCAGAGAGTAATTCATAAGCTTCTAAATTAATATTTTTAAAGTGGTCATAAAGTATGAACTTTAGTAACTGCTACAACCAATCAAGCTGCCATCAATCCTGCTTTAGACCACAAAAATAGTAGTAATTGCCTATTAAAATTATTTGAAAAGTTTAACAAACGCTTATCCACAGTTAGTATTTTGGCACGATATATAATGCCATCTTAAAAATGGAAGTGTAATGAATGTTACTGGTTAATCTTTTCATTATTTCAGATTCCACTTTCTCTAAGTTAGTCCCCTAATACAAAGCTATTTCTTTAGCATTTTCATGGCAAGCTGTGTTCAAAAAATTCAATGTATAGCAAATTTGCAGAGAAGGGACAGTACAAAATCAAACACAAGTATTTTAAGTGCAGGATGCTTACAATAAATAAGGTTGGAAAAGAAGTGGAACTGTAAACTCTCTTGAGAGGTGTTTTAGGGACAATTAAATAAGAAAAGAAAGAAACTAATATATTTTCAATTATTTTAATATTATCAAAACATAAATTTAGTGACAACCTACTTCCTGAATTTTGTGGGATGTCCACCAATACAAAACAGTGAACAGAGAGAGCATTAGCCTGTTAAAAGTTAATAAGGTCTAATGGTGACTTAAGTTCCTTGATTTTTCACTATGTATTGACAGAAATGCTCAGTTTATTTCTGCTATATTGCCAATATTCTTACATAATTTCCAATAGAAAAATTATTTTTTAATTCAGGTCAGGCGGTAAGGCTGCTGCCAGAAATTTGCATGTTAACCATCTCTCAGCTTCTTCCACTCTAAGGGCTCTATTGCTCTTTAATCTCACATTTTTCAATAATACTCACACATAAATGTGGCTACATCAACATAAGACATTTAAATACATTATGAACGCGGTATTGCTTCAAGGAACAAAGAATTCTAAACTCTGAAATCAGAGAATGACTTTTTCAGATCCCAAAAGGTAGTTTTAAAAACTTGCTGATGAAATTTCACCCCAGTCAAAAAATCCCAACCGAATCAGCTTGCAGGAATTCCCAGTGTTCAAACTGGAACAAGTATTCAACAGTTATTGACTTAGCATTTTAAAAACTTGACAGCTCCTTTGTTTCTCAGAAAGATACTAAATAAATACTCCTGGATATGGCTGCAAAAGAAGTTTTTAATTCTCTTGGTAGAAAGATTAACCCATTAACCCACATATAGAACCTATGGTTCTTTCACTGGAAAGATGCATGGGAGCAAAGTATTCAGGCATGAGCAGGTAATGTTTCTCTTCACTGTAAGAATCTGGAAGACCATGAAGATTTCAGTTACTCCAGTATGAAAAACAACCTTGGTGAACATCAGTACTGCACAATTCTATACTGCAGCAAAGTTTTTAATACCTGATCCCTTGCTGCTTATTGGGTATTTCTATTTCTGTGTTCTTGATAAACTTGCAATTGTACTTAACCTTACACATTTTAATTTTTTTGTCTTATAGAGGAAGGATGGTATGGCTTCTGTGGGAGTTTTGAAAACGGCAGCAATTAGAGAGGTTAAGACTGCAGAATTTTGCAAAAAAATAAACAGTATTATACTCTTCTCTGTTTTCTGAGGTAAAATATTACTACAGAGAATATAGAGGCAAAAATCACATTAACATTTGTATCAAAATACATATGAAGATAGTATGTCTCTTATTTGCTACCAGACTGGTAGAAACAGCACACAGGGGATATATAGTTTTAAACATTATCTAATACCTTTCTGAAAGCAGCGGTGAGTAAATACTATCAGACCTGAATGCAAACAGGTAATTGTGATTAAAAAAAAAAACAAATAATTTTTTAAAGCCAGTATTTATCTTCTCACAGTTACCTCTCGCAGTTTCCATCCTAAAGTGAAGTTAAAGATACTGAAATCTTCGAAATTTTCCAGCCTTTCAGAACATCCAGAGGTGATGATACAACTGCCATCTTGAAAGAAAAAAAGAGAGTATATAATCTCCACACAGCTGAATTTGTGAGTTAGGAGGAGCATAACAAAATTTGTGATAACTTCATCACTTTCTGACACAATGACTGAAAGGAAAAAGAAACCAATGCAGAATGAGTCATCTTGTGGGCTTAGGCATGGTTTGTGTGCATGGATGCTGCACAGAGTTCCAAGTGTAGAGATACATGGACTATAAGTAGTGTCCAAAGGAACTTGGGCATGACAGTGTATTGGAAGTACCAGGATGAATGAGTATTCTGTATCATAGTTGAAAAGTTGTTTCGTGTAGTTACACTCCATCAGTTGGTAGAGCTACAGTATTGATTCTTTGATGTATTTACCATGACCCTACTGTTAAAGCAAATATACCTGGTTACAGTGATGAAATTTCTTCACACCATGTTAGGGTGGCAATTTCTTTTGCAGTTTATATTAAAATGTACTGTCATCTGCCATTTCTGCCCTTCTACTTTCCAGCAATAGGTTTTAGCTTTCCATTCAGTGCATACACCCAACTCCAGAGAATAAAAAGATGCTTAAAAGATAAAAGCTTTGACAAACAAGATGTAGCTACCCAAGGTTTTCCGTAACTTAAACTGTAATCTATCAAAAAACAGTTCAACTCCCTAAGCAGAAAAGGAGATGAATATATACCTCTTGCAACAGAGAAATGTTCTTCTGCTTTATTCAGATTTAAAACACGCAGAGTCACGTTTTATCACTGGTACCTAAATCCAAAGAGAGATACTTTGCTTCAGCTCACACAAACAGAATTTCTGCTGACATGGTAGAGAAGTATATAGGTTTCTGCAAGAAATGCAAATATTAGTATGAGAACTGAAACGGGAAAAATATCACTGAAGTGTTGAAATGGGAGCAAATTACTTCCATTTGCTTCTCTCTTGTGTAGCCATAATGCCCTCTAGCAGTCGAAAGAGGAAATACAGGGGTTTATTTCAAGGGGGGGGGGGGGGAAATATACAAAACGGGAACTGTCATTTAAGCAGAGAAGGGACAAATTACAAACGTGGAGAAATCATCTCTTCATGTTATGTTAAGGTATTTTAATGGAAAGAACACTTCTCTCAGCTTTTATGCAGCAAAGTCTTGCAGAGCTGGAAGGGTCTGTAAAAGGAGAGTTCTTGTACCCTGCAGGCATTTCTGTGCTTCTGTAGATCCCACCTGCACTGCACATGCATTAGCAACATGCACTCGAGGTTGGCAAAAGGATACAGGTTCCCATGCACAGATCAACGCACCTTTTTGTTACATCTTTGTTTTCTCTGCAAGGAGGAAATGTGGTGGCTCAAACATCTCTATTGCACAAAACTCTATGTAAGATAAACAATAAATTATGCAATTTAAAACCTAAGAAACCTAAGAAACTTTTCTCATTTCCCAAGAGAGCAAATTTTTTATAAAAGAGTTAGTACAGCTTACAGCTCAGGCATTTTTTGTCTAGCTGCAGATCATTAGGAAAACAGTTTTGAAATGTTAGTGTATCATTTTTGCTTTGCACTGAAAAGAACAATAAGCTTAAGAAGCAAAAGTCATTCTTTAGCAACTGGGAAACAATCACCTGAACTTGTTTGAGTTTTGAGGCCTGGAAATAACATTCCTGATTTCAAATGATCTCCATAGCTTGTCAGAAGAAACTTTGGATACTGGTTTCCTTTTATTTTCCCCTTCCTTTTTACAGAAAACATATGCTAGCTGGTATAAAACGATCTATTAAAAAGAAAATATTTGCCCTTCCAATTACTATCCAAAAATCCTACATAAAACTGCAACATAGAAGGGTAAAATAACATATAAGGGTAAAAAGACCATTTTACCTACACTGCATCCCGGAGTTCAAAATTAAAAAAACATCTATTGCAGATACTCCTCAGAAAAATAACTTTTGAAGACTACATGCCTCAGAATAATTTTCTCCCAGTTGCTGATAGGGAAATATCAAAATCCAGTTCATCAACTGGCACAGGAAGATTTGCAGAATGCAATATTCAAGTCTTTTCCAGGGAGAGGTGAGAAACTGAGTTAGTCTGTTGTGCTAACAAGCAGGAAGATGTCAGAATTTAAGAATTAGAACTATAACATCAAAATTACTATAAAATACCACAAGGTCAGGTGAGATGATTTTCAAAGACATCAACTGGTCTCAGGATTACAAGCTTACTGTAAGAATAAAAAAAAAAAACAATCTTCACTCACATGGACAATTAACGAAGTGCCAACATTCAGATAACCCTTAGCATTAATGCCTATAGAATGATCTTACAAATAATGACCCATTAGGAAAAAGAGAAATTTCTTGTGTTTTGTGTTTTTGAAATCCCTCTCATTGGTGTTCCAATTAAAGGGAATTCAAATACAAGACTAAAATCACCAAAGTAAATTTTTGTTGCATTTTTGATGTCTGACAGACTTTTAAAACATTGTTCAGAACAAAACATGCAGACACATTAAAATAAAAATAAATAAAAATAAAAAATTAAAATTGATTACTTTATAAAGATGCAGTATTTAGGGAACTGTGTGACAAGCACACTAGGGTGTTTATACAGGTCTAGATGAGTTAATTTGCACCCACGTATGCTGGCTCAACCAGTATAAATTTTTTTTGTGTTGTATTTTTTTGTTCTTTCAAGTGCTAGAACATCAGTACAGTACAAAACGGCTCAGCTCAGAACAGGAAGATGAACCATCAAAATTGTTCAGACTTTTACTCCTTTTCACCTTTTTTTTTTTTTTTTACTATTATTTGTTCCAGTTCCTTTAATCTTAATTGTAACCTAATTACCTACTTGTAATAACGAGCAATATAGGATTAAATCTGACTATCTTCTTTAGTTGCAACATTAAAACACTGTTGAATTACAGTAAGTGAAGTGCTTCATTGAAGGTCTATTCCCCTTTATGCTATTTTGTGTATTAGTGCAACAGCAGTGTATCTTTGGTGGAACTGAAAAAAACCCCCACAAAAGCTCCTGGCCCTCCCCATCTGTTTTCGTTGAGATCTACTAAAGCTCAGGGATCCAAACAAAGGGACATCCAAAATCACTTCCTTGAGTCAAAACCAAATTCTTGTGCATAATTTTGTACTTTTTTATGCTTGTGAGACAACTGACAATTCCAAATTGTCCATTCCATCTAAAAAACCTGAAATACATATGAAGTTATTAAACATTATCCAAGAGCTGGCAAGGAGGGTAAGAAGCTTAGCCAGTGTAGGGACCTTTTTATAGCAGATGGTCAACAACAAAATTACATGTTTTAAATTAAGTACACTAATGCTATGCTGTTCTCAGGTACCCAAGTTTCCTGGAGAATATTTTCTTACTCCTTGTTTAGTTATGGAACAGAGTGTTTTCAGAATGTTTCAGAACAGAAACCTATTTTAAGTGTCCAAAGTTATGCAAACACTTTTCAATGGATGGTTTGTTTTTGTTGTGTTTTTTATTTAATAGATCTGCTCAGATTTGTTTGTAAAATCTTGTACCTTTGTGTTTGACTAATAAATGATTTATATTTCTTCTATGAGTTTTCTAATATTAAATAAGTTTTAAGAAAAAAATACAAATATCATTGGCCACAAGTAACATTTCAAAAAGGTATTTATGTTACTTCAGTTTTATAGAGAAACTGTAGCATAGTCTGAATTACTCTCACGACGTAAAATTTTTTGTAGTTCAACCAAATGTGGCTCCCTACAGTATTTCCATTGAACTACCTGTCAGATCACATCTTATTTAAGCCCCTTAGCATATAGCTGGAAAAGAAAACACCTTCTTAAATGTTTACCTTTTCTTCCATAGAAATTTTGAAAAGCTGTCTAGGGAAAACCAAGGTAACCTCACTCTCTTGGTGTTTCAGACTAGCAAAATCCATTTGCAGAACTGTTAAAAAAATAAAATTATTTAGCTAATCACAGTGGAGGCATACTTGGGAATGCATTCAGAAAGATGAACTAAGTACAGAAGGGAATGAAAGTCAGCAGGATGCTTGGTTTGTTGATTCAAAAGAGGAAGGAAGCTGCTCCAGGTGACAACAGATTTCACTGAAGGCTATGCTAATAAGGATCTGACTGAACTGCAATGACAAGTTGGCTAAGGCAGTAGCAAAAAAAGGGAGAGCAGACTTAGATGATGAATATAAGGACAGAGCAAAGCCAAAAAGAAATCAAACCAAGTCATTTGATAATGACAGAAATATGTACAGAAGCCATTTAGATTGCAAACTGGGAAACCCTTGAGCTAAATAGCATACAAGTACAGTCTAGTTTTGACTGAAACTTTTGGGTATGTGTCTTAAAGGGAGGGTAAGCCAGGCCATTCTGATCCATGTGGTCTTCAAACATTTTGACTGTCACAGGTAACAGCAGGAGACAGAATGCACAGCAGTAAGAATTCCCCCTGAAATGTTTCATTGATGGAGGTTTGAGAAAGGTGGTAAGAATCATTTGAATAGGTTTCATCCCCTTACACCAGCGTGCAAAGCCTTATTGAGAAATGAATCTTGCACAGCTCCATTAGGTGTCTGAATTCAAAAGAAGCAGGCAAACTTGGAATACTCATCTTAAAATTATGTGATACAGTAATTGCAGATGATTTGTAAGAAGCATCCATGGAAAGATTATTCTAACAGCTGTCATTAGCTGTGTTAATTGACTGCAGTGAAAAGGCAGGTCTGAGAGCCAAAGCACAGCACACAACCACCTAAAAGCAGCACCCACTATATTTCCCTGTGTTCTATCTATTCTGCAAGACAACACACACAAAAATTCCACCTCCTGGACTGTCAAACTGGCACCCTTCAGATGTACTAAATTATTAAAAAGAAGGAAGGCTTGTATTTAATTCAGTGAACTAGAATAGCTCATCCAGAGTACTGGATAAAAAAAGTCCTTAAAATATTTTATTTTGCTGAAATTCAGTGTAAAAGGAAATCAGTTTCCCAAATACAATTCCTTATTGGCAAAACTTAGAACTCACTGTAACAAGCACGGCAGTCAATTATGAAATTTCAATGTGAAACTAAGACTATACAAAAAATTTAAGTGCATATTTTTGCAACAAGATATGCATACACACAGGGATGTAGGAAAAAAACCCTAACAACAAAGTCCCCAAAACAGGAGCTAGGTCTCAGAAATTTGTCAAGTAACTGAAGAGCACAGAACAAAAATTCTACAGCCATAGGTTTACTACTAATTTCCTCCATTCCTATTTTGGAATTAAAAAGATAGAAGGCAAGGACATGATTTACAGTAGCTCTTCTCTACCTCCCCTTCATAAAGACAAAAACACAGCTCAAAATATATGCCCTTAAAAGAAGTACTGTCTCCTGTACCTGTGTTAAATGATACTCGTTTTATGCTGCACCCATTAATGAGTTGATGGGGGGAAAAAAGAAAATAAAAAAAATCAGAAAAACCCCACAAAATCCATGAACAACAACAACCAAAAAACAAACAAAACCCCCCCCCCACAAAACAGACAGCCTAAAAACAAAAAATGCAAGAACTCTCCCCCCCCCCAGCTCTAATACTTTGTAAATGGATTTTCTTTTGAAAACAGACCAGCAGAATGCCACTTAATGGGAAAAAAAAAGCCTATCTGGTGAGAGGTCCTTTACAGCAAAGGACCAGGCAGTTCCCCTTCCCAGGCTGAGAAGAATCTTCAGGCTAATATAATGGAATGCCCTATTAGAAAGAGCCAATTAAGTATTTCTTTAACTCTTAATATTTCATGTTTTTAAATTATGAATATACACTACAATATGAACTAGGTATCTGCTGAGTATTACTTCTGAAATAGAACAATAAAAAGCACAGGAATAAAAATAGATCTCGAAATGTGTGTAGTCCAAGTTTTTAGAATATTACCTACTAAATATTCCACTTCACCTAATGTATTTTTTTAATTATTTTTCAGTACTGCATATACTTCTGTGGGATCAAATTTTCTTCTACAACTGCACAGTGCAGGGACACAGAATAAATCCTGCGTTGTTAGAATATTCTATTGACTGACTTAAATCAGTTTAAAATTCAGAAGATATCCAAAAGCTTTTATGCAATGGAGTGCACCTGTATGTTCACGTAAATGAAACATTATGTTGATTTTTTCTTTTTATATTCAATACTGATTTAGAGTAAGTGACAGTGATTAGAGCTCCTTTTGTGAACATGGGGGTGGGGTTGCCATTTGGAATGATCTTTTTTCTTTTCTTTTCTTTTCTTTTTTTCTTTTTTTTTCTTTTTTTTTTTTTCATTATGAAGGACCATTGCCTTAGATTTTTTCATTATTGCTTTTTTTTTTCTTTGCTTTTTTTTTTTTTTTTTTTTTTTAAGACCATTCCATTTCTTTATTTTTAACATCTTAAAGTCATAAGGACTTATATGCAAAGCAGTCATACACTTTATCATTAAAACCCATAGGTAAAATACGTACACAAATCCAACAAAAGGCTAGTACATAGTAAAGCCTAAGCATACTACTATGCAATATTATGAATACATAACTTTAGAGACTTCAGTTTAGTACTGTTATCTATTCATTTCTGAAAACATTCACAAAGATTTTAAATGCAAATTTTCATTCCGTATCTGGAATAGAACAAAAATTATCTATGTTATAACAACTTTTGGTCATCTGTGTTTGACCAATTCAGTAAATTACAAAGAACCCAAAGAATTCTGTAACTTTCTGTAGAACTATGTAATAAAAACATTGCATATGTTCCTAGTATGATGTCTTTAGCAATCCATTACTGAAATGTAACTCAAACATCAATCTCTCAAAATGTATAACCAACCAGCTGCTTTAAATTCGATTCCAACTTCATCACAAAACCCCTTTTAATACAAAGATGCAGAAGTACATTAGGTAATACTAATGCAACACAGGTGCAGTTCTGGCATTGTCATTGAGCAGCTGAATCATCTTCTCCATGAGCGAGATTCATTATCCTCCTCTTCTTCATCATCATCTTGAAGCAGTGAGTCATCTACCAAAGATTCTTCCTGAAACTTCAAGAGAAAAACAGGATACTGTTATGTCAGAAAATGTTAGTGACAGATCAAAAGTCAAAAATGCAGATTTTTGCTATATGTAATTATTAATAAAGAGTAGGGGTTTTTTTTTAATACGTAAACACCAATGGTTTAAAAAAACTAAGCTGTATATATATATATATATTGCACATATATAATAATGACTGGTAAAAGAAACATGATTTTTTTTCTTTCCACTTGACTTTAAATTGACCAAGACATGCACCTCACACTTATTCAATCTGAGACAGTTGGACAGCCTAAGTTAGCTTAAAACCAACATAAAGGCCAGGAGACAGGTATTTACAGAAATGCAGAAAAAATATGTTAATGTATTTTTTATTGCTTTCACTAATAATATAGTAACTCAAGAGACTTCACAAAACCCTGAACATTTCAGGTTGTCAGTCAAAGACCTCAAAAAGGCAAATTTACAAAATTGAAAAAGCAGTGAGTTGCTTTAAATTTTGTCTACATATAAGACACAGAGGTGTATATACGAAATAACCCATCTCAAAACTTTTTTGATAATTGCACCTATTACAGCAATTTCTGCACTAGCTACAGGAAGGACTAAAACACAAGGACGTCTTTTGCTAGCAAAGTTTCCCTGTTGCTATATAACAGTCATGGTCTTCATTACTTATTCTTCTTGTCACAGTAAGTGTAGCTTTTTGTTCCAAAATTACCACACTCAACAGGTGTGAAGGCTGATTTGTGATGCTAGGAAGCCTCCTGGAGAGATGTGAGGCTCTAAGCTGAAGAAAGCATAGAACTAAGCCTTCTCTCTTTCCAGCAAGCTGTTTTACAAGAGGGAGAAACCAGTATCTTCATTACTTTTGTCTATGCAATGTGCATCTTAAAAAGCAGCTCTGTTGACACCTGACCTTCCTATCCATTTATGTTTGGATACTCTGAGCCGCACTAAAACACAGAAGCTTTATAAGGACTTCACCTCTTCCCCCTGGTATCTAGATGGTCAGCAGGCTAAAATATGACAATACTGTTACAAAGGACTCCCTAAGTGGTGCACAATGCAGAACTTTAAGTTGGACAAGGCTGAGTGGCAGTAGGGATGACGAAAAAAACAGGAACAACTTCCATACAGGGGAACAATCATAGTGACTCTCTGGACTGGAGAGAAAGTAACTGAGGGGAAGCATGACAGGAGTATTGACATGGTGCTCATGGAGCAAGTCCAGAAGAGGGCCATGAAGATGATCAGAGGGATGGAGAACATCTCCTGTAAAGACAGCCTGAGAAATCTGGGGTTACTCGTCCTGGAAAAGGCTCCAGGAAGACCTTAAAGCAGCCTTGTGGTACCTGGAGGGGCGCCTACAGGAGAGCTGGACAGGGATTTTTCACCCAGGCATGCAGTGACAAGACAAAAGTAGTGTCCTTAAAATGCTAGATTTAGATTAGAGATTAGGAAGAAATTCTTTACTGTCAGGGTGCTGAGACACTGGAACAGGCTGCCTAGTGACGTTGTGAAAACCCTCTCCCTGGAAGTGTTAAAGGCCAGGCTGGATGGGGCTATCTTTGAGCAACCTGGTCTAATGGAAGGTGTTCCTGCCCATGGCAGGGGTTTCGAATTGGATGATCTTTACGGTCCCTTCCAATCCAAATGATTCCATGAGTCTCAGAGAAGGTGAAGAGAGAATTATGGCTTTCTTTTGATCCAAGATCAGGAAAATATAAGAATTAAACATGTAGGTGGCAGGTCTCATGTAAAGATACTGGTGAACTATGTCTACCAAGAATTAACATTCTTTGTTGCAGGACACTGTAGATGCTATTCAGATTTTTTAAAAATTCATAAAATAAACACCTATCAAGGGCTTTCAACTACAAAGAAACATCTCTGATTCAACAGTTTCTCAAACTGTAAAAGCTTGTTTTATCTCTTAGGTGTCATTATTAAGAACATTACTCTGATGAATGATCTAAATATTTTTTATTTTTTTTTTTTGGGGGGGGGGGGTTTCTTTTTACATCTAAGCACTCAGTTTCACTCAAATCTTAAGCCAGCTATCCTTCAGCACAGTATTCCATAGTTGAGCAAAAATGCTGTTTAGTGATGGAAAAAAATGAAGGAAACTGTTTTTATGTGTTTACAACAGCTGCTATAAAATGAAGTTGAATAAGTAGGCATGCAAAACTCAAAGAACATATGACTGAAGTTCAGGCTGTTGACTGTAAGAATCTATCCCTAATCTAATCCCACATAAATACCAACTCTTAAACAATAAAACTAGGTAAAATTTCTTTTATGCGACTGGAGAACTTCAGGACACAAACAAAAAGTTCTCAAACTCATATATCCAGGACCTGGGGATCATAACATTATAATTCAAACATTAACTTAACCAAATCCTAGAAGAAATACAAAATTCACAGAAGGAAATAATGGCATATAAATGCAGAATTTCCCAAGGATTACTGAATAGAAATCCCTTATGTAAAGAAATTTGGTGAAGGTTGGTGGGAATAGTTCAGTTGTAGAAATTTAAAATAATCTTATTAGACAGAGGATAGATGAGGTCAACATTTAGCTTGTTTGGAAAATGGGACATTATCAGAACCAAGCAAGTCAATCACGTAAAATTAAAAAAAATAAATCTGTAACCACTGTAAGAAACCCTATTAGCAACACTATTAGTGGAAGTACAAGTAAACTAATAGTTTTATGGTATACATTTGCTATAGCAAATATTTCAGCTAGGGTTTTTGATTCAAGTTCAACGCCTATATACTTTCTCCATGAGAATAAATAGCCAAATAATGACTACAGAAACAGTCCAGAGACAATAAAACCAGCTAAACTATTAAAAACAAAATCAGATCTCAAGAAAAGTGTTAGAACAATAAATGGTCAGGGAAGAAAAAAATATACCTGCCAACAAATACTCAAATAATTATTTCTTAACAAGAAAAAAAATGTTAATTCCCCTTTTCACTTAAATTTTGACAATCTGGAAAGTTTTAGATGAGTCCATCAATTTACGAATGATGGAAAATAGTCTCCTATTTTCTCCTATCTCCCAGGGTTTTTTCCACACCTGATGACTCCCGTTTAAGAACATTCATGGCCTAAATCAGTTTTTCTACTATCACAGACACTTCTCAGCTAACAAGATGTTAATAAGCATCTGGTAAATCTCTGTACATCTGTGCTTTCCCTCTTCCAGGGTAGCCAGTGCTGGTTACTATTTTCATTCCCTTTCCCCTACTACCTACACCCCAGAGGTTCCCTTCTACTCTTGATGTCTTCAGGTGGGGTTAGAAGATGAATCTCACCTCAGTTCACCTACCAATGTATCTGCACTTTCCTTCCTTTACTCTGCTGAAGTGTTTGAATATCCCTGCATGCCCTTCCTTCATTATGCAAAATGGAGAAGTCTCAGTGAAGCAGTAACTCAATGAGACCTCTCAATAAAGTAGACTTGCAGAAACAAATATTTTGCTGTTCATCTTCACAGGCAATAGTTCCCTGAAGGAAAAGTGACAAATTATCTAAGATGCTCTGACTCCCCAGTGTAGCCTCTTGTTCACTCACAGCTCATTACTGTCTGACAACACTTGAGGTTTGTATATACAAAGAAAATAATACCTAGTGAGAATGCAGGAATGTCTAATATGAATATTCACTGGTGGAGGTAGTCTACGTGTCTTTGACTGACTTGCTAAAAGGAAATAAGCATTTTTGGAGAAGAAAGCCAATGGACAAACTCTGCTTTTAGAAAAAAAAACAAAAAAGACCAAATAAACCAAAAATCATAAATCAGAAAGTGAAAACTAAAAAATGTAAAAAAATAATAACCAAATTTTGTTTTATTAAAACAATCTTGTGAAGCTGCTTTTATGGTAGGCCTGCCAAAATATCAAGGGAAAAAGATACAAAATATTACCACTGAGTAAGTCAATGTGTACTTGTGCTTCAGCTACTACATGGCAATTATGTATATACAGTTTAACTGACATAGAATGAATTAGGAAAAAGACAGCTTGACTTCATCCCTAAGTGGTATTTATTTTTCAGAATTCACAAACATTGGCATTTCAAGTTTACTGAGTTAAATGGATCAAGAAACATTGCCCCACTATTCTTACATTAACCAATCACTGTTATTTGGATAAGGATTTAGTATCTTTCCTGAACCATGATATAGACTAGCATTTAGCAGGGGTACTGTAGCTGTCTGAATGAAGCTACTAAAACTCTAAATTATTCCCTCTCTTGTATCTCCCAAGCCGTGTCTCTTTATAAAAGGAAATTAGATTATGAAATATCATCCTCTAAAAAATTACTGTTTGAACTAGATGGTACAAAACCCCATGTTTTGGGCAAAATCTAACTAAGAATCAACAGACCCCTTTCTTCTGAAAATGCTATATATATTTTTTTTTAAAGAAAAATGAAAGAAAAAGAAGAAAAAGCTTACTTCTTCTTCATCAGGTTCAGCTTCTTCTGTTTCAACAGCTGACATACTAGCAACAGGCTTGTTCCATGCCAACTTTAACTCTTGTCCTTTAAAACGAGATCCGTGAATTGCAGCCTAAAACAAATTTAAATGTTTTAGTTATATACTGCTTTGTTATAAGAAAAATTAACTTCAATAATACCTAAATGAAAAAAATAAACCAATAAACTTTTTTTTTTAAAGAAAATCCAAGCTGTAATATTTGTACTGAATTACTGTTGATAGTTTGAAAAAAAGTTCTCATGGAACTGACACATCCTTTCAGAAAGATGATCAAAATATATCAGGAAGAAAATAAGCTTTGAAAGCCATAAACCATTTGGTGATGTGGGTAACACAGTGAACTAACACCATGCTGTTTTCTAATATTATCTTTATGGGTTCTTCACCTTTCAAAGATTAACATGGAACTACTAATGCATAACTTACAAGAATTAACGCATCCCAGACATATAAATGTTTCAATATATTAAAAAAAAAAAAACCCAAACAACTCAAAAAAGCCTCTCTGTGGTTACAACCTAATCTACTGGAAAATGTTACCCTTCCTGTAAAGCTGTTGTAATTGAAATGTAAAAATTTTTAACTTATGGGATATTCATGTCTTTCTAAGTACCAGCTGCATTAAGTGGCTGCTTTGGAAATAGTATGTTCAAATTAAAGTAACATGAATGAGCATAAATCAGCGTTAGCAACATTCCGAAATAACTGTCATGGTCACCAAAGATTTATAGTACAATCTGAAAGCACAGCATAATGTGAAATGTAGAAACAATTACATGTTCGATGACATCTGAACATGAATTGTGTGATATTAAAGTCCCCAGGTATAAATTTTAAATCTGTACATATAAATTTATAATAAATTTAAAAGATTCTATGCTTATTAAAATGCAGCTCAGGAGTTTTTTGTCCGTGGTCTCATCACAATGTCACACAACGAGAATTTTTTAAAGTACTTGTATGTGACATTTAGGTCCAGAAACAACTTGTAATCTTTGGAAGAAATTACTGCTACATAAAAATGCAACATTTTACAATAGGGAATCCTCTTCCTTGCAGGCTAGAACATATATGGTCATAAAGCCTAGGCCTATTTTCATTTGAGAAGGTAAAATATTAACTGCATTTACTTCACAGTTGGCCTCAACAGAGTTTTTTAATGATTACCTTCTACAACTTCTCCAATTGCCAGGCTTAAATCTGCTTTAGTAGTAAACACAGAGATTCCAGTGGAAATATAATATATAAAAACAGTTTAAGGAAAATATAAGTTTTACTATATTTGATCAAACACAGTTTTCATAAACCTTTAATTTAAAAATGAAGGTGCAATTAGACACAGAAAATAATTTGACAATTTTAAGTTTAATGCTAGCTAGAATGCAGACATCTCACATATGGATCACGAATTCTGACCCAGCTAAAATATCCCCACTTTCCAGAGTAAATTCTCAACTTCACCTTGAACGCAGCTGAGACAGAATCCACCTGAATGTGATTGAGGAAAAGCACACAAATGCAGTGAAATGCTTCTTCATAAGAAAAAAACCTATATTGACTTCAACCTTTGTACCAAACATATCTTCCTTCCTTCTCCCCCTGCCTGCATTTTTCTTAATTCTTTGTACTACCTCCTTTTTTCAGGTGCTTCCTATCTCCCTCTACACTTCTATGTTTGGTTTCAAATTATTACCATTTCCTGCTTTTGGGGTACAGAAACCTTTCTAAGGCTGAAAAGATACTCCATGTCAATTTTTAGGTAAAACAGCTTATAACAGTAAAAACTGTTACATAAGAAGATACTGGTTGAGAATCATACTCTTCCTGGAAGAAGCAAAGACTTTATCTAGACAGTCCCTAAATCCAGGTAATTGCTCTAGGTGACCTATTTAATTTTCAGGGAAGCAGTTTCTCTACTTAGTAAACTACATTCTCCAAGAATACAAAGTATCCAGTGTCAGAAAGCACCAAAATTAAAACTGCATTCAGTCTACTTGTGAGTACACTAATTATGACACCTTTTATCTGTGAACAATGTATTTCTTATTTTCCAGAGAACCTTTGCTCACTGTTGAACAGTGTTCCTTCAATAGAGTTGTGCAGTACTGGTTTTCCCTAACAGTCAGTATATTCTATGTAGCACAAGTTACACTTCCTTTTTTACAGAATAATTGCAATCTCTATACAGTTACTGCTCATTGTTGCTGTATCTAAGAGTTTCACAATTTCTACGCTTCTGTCATGCACCTTTGATGGCACATGCATCAAAGTGTTTCTCAAGATATGTAATCATGATACTGTGATTGTTCAAAAGTACTGTCCTAATTGTCTTAGAATGCATTGTAAGTATTAGTATTTCTGTTAATCAGATCACTGGTGTCACGTTAAAGTGTATAAAAAGAGAGGAGTCTAGCCAGGTATAATAATTGTGATGAAGTAAACTCCACAAGATCAACTTTGTGCAACATATAAATGTAAAATTAAATCTCTTCATACAGCCATACTGTAAAGATGAATCCATTCTTTCTGGAGTCCCTATCATTCTCAAGAAGTATTTTGAAGAAAACAAAATCATTTGCAGAACAACTACATTTGCTATTTTGCACATCTTCATGTACTGCCTGCACCAGGGACGGAATAAGGCAGGAGTCATGCTGGGACAAATATATAAAGTCCTAATAATTTATATGTAAGGATCCTGAATTACAACATACCTCAACTCTGTATTTTAGTCTCTAAAAGTTATTTCTATATTGCTATACCTCTGTAATCTGTTAAATTTCTAAGAAATATGCTGAAAAAGAAAAAAAAAAAAAAGGGGGCAGGGGGGGGGAGAAGTTTGTATTATATAAAATCACATTAATGCTATCACAGGGTTCAGGTAAAAGTAAATTCAGCTGACCCCAAACAAAATATATAGGCTTAGTCTGCAGCGTATCAGTGAAATTTCAGAAAGACTATGAAGGTACCAATTCTTCAGGTGAAAACAACTGCAAATTAAGTGAAGATAAACCAAGACATCCAGCTATCAATTCTCAAGTGTTTATCTTACTTTTATCTTGTACCCAGTACTTCAGTTTGTTATCAACATCCTCTTTTCCTAAGTGTTCAGTAATATACTGCTCTGACAGATTAGGATTTTATATGATATAGAGTGAAGATTTTGTGTCAGACTTCTTTTACAATGTTTTTACATCATTAGCAATATTAAACTTTATCAAATACAGAAGTGTAACAGTCAGAAAGTAGCTGAATATTGAAGAGTGTTTTCAACAGACTATACTCACAACTTCAGCTTCTGCTCTTGTCTTAAAGGTAATCACTGCATGGAGAGAAGAGTCATCGATCTGGCAATCTTCAATTTCACCATATTGCTTTTAATAAATAATAATAAGAAAAAGCTTAGTGATATAGTTCTCTACCTCAAAAAATGCTGCCCTAAATCCAGTGCCCTGAAAAAATCATATAAAATTAGAATAGTGTACCTTTCACAGCCTTAATGCCAATCAGAATACTTGTCTTTGCAAGGAATACAGCTACTCTGACTTGCATTTCTAAAAAAAAGGAAAGTGCTGTAGTGTCTGGATTTCCTGATTGTAAACATACAGCTATGAAGTAAAGTTATGAAAGAAAAAAAGGTTCTTCTGCTTCAGTACTTTTCTCTTGATCAGAAAGAAGGGATCTTGAGATGATTCCATTAGTCTATTACCAAACTTGTCCACAAAAAGATTAGACATGGGGATTGCAGAAAAAGTTTCAGAACTGAACTCATTTCAGCATCTTAAAAACATGACCCATATATTCCTGTAATGGTCTAAAGGGTACTGCTATCTGTAATGCTGCCATCACTGCAAGACACAATGCCTGACATATCTGTACAGGTAGAGTGCACTGCTGATGTGCAGAGAGCTGTCAGATGGTATCACAGAAACAAAAATACAGCTCAGTGCATTTCCATGGAGAAAGTATAAAACAGCAAACGCACAATCCAAAAAATTAACATTTTTTTTCAGTGCTATGCTACTAAAACTGAATAAAAATATACTTCTTCATACTACTATGGTGGGGGTTTTTTTGTTTATTGGTTTTGTTTGTTAGAGGTTGTAAATTTAAGAGTCTCTGCAAGAAAAAAAAAGTATAAGGAAATGCTAAGTTCTGAACAAATTTATGACTGACACCATACAACTAACTATTAACAGTGGCTGATTCTATGTTGTCATTTTTATATTCTTTACATTCAGTTAGACGAGTACATAATGAAATGAAAAACATGAAATGTAGCCAGCAAAACTTAATCTAGCAATATTCATAAATCACAATATACTGCTGTACATTAAAAGTTTTTTCTTTCACTCATTACTGAAACTGGTCTCAGAATCACCTTATGGTTGGTCAAATGCCTTGCATTGTGTCATTTTGAAGTTTTATGGTCTTAGCTTTACACCAGAATTTGTAAAGACCCTGCTCAAATTTTAAGTTCATTATGCATCTCTATAGAAAGTACTTTTGTTCCCCTTAAATACACACACACACATATATATAGGCATGAATAAATGTCTGGTCTTGTTATGTATCTCTATACAAAGTATAGAAAAAAAGATAAAGATAGCTTTTTGTTTGGTTGGTATAATTGTTCACTTTTTTTTAATGCATCCTCTTTTTTCCATGAACAAGTATATTGTGTTAATAAATACATTCCTAAGTAATATTTTCAGATGCACTGAATAAAGAGAAAACAAGTCACTCAGCAGAAGAATGGCATCCCAAGAACAGAAAAAGTGAAACTGCCACATACCGCAAAATGAGGAAGAAGATCTTCTCTATCACTTTCTGTAAATGCAGAGATTTCTAATGCCCTAGGTCGATGATCCACAACTGCATGCACAGGAACTCCTCTGCCTCTACCCCGGCCTCGTATTCCTCTACCTCTGCTACGTGATGCACCCCGACCTCTTGCATGAACCCCTCTACCACGAACTGAAGAAAGAATCCCTCGTTTGGCAGCCTAAGATGTTTATACATAACATATTGATGTATTAAAATTCATAAGCTAAATATTTAGACAAAAGTAGTAATCACACATTCTGATGTTTCCTAAAAACGCATCCTAAAACAAGCCTCGGAAAGAGCAGCTTACAGGTCTTAAAATAGCAAAAGGTGAACATGTTAATAACATTAAAAGCTAACACTGTTAATTATTAAAATATCAAAATTAAGATGGAAACGGGAGAAAAAGAACCAGGTATTAAAGTCAGATAGCAAAAGAGCCCTTATCTGTGAAGATAGGTCCTCACACAAAAAGGGAACCACAGTACATCATCTGAAATTTCCTCAACAAATTTTCTTGTTATGGTGTCTGATTACTTAATTTGTCTCTGAAAGTCCACCCAGGACTTCTGCATGAAACCAGGGGTCTAACAAGAACTTCCAAGGACAAAGTATTCACTGAAGTTATATGGCTCCAAGTACTCACTAATTTCCATTCCCACAGTGCCTGTGTACTCTTTCTAAAGAACTGGCATGCGGTCTCCAAGAAAAGGCAGAGGGCCAATGACAATACCTCTGACAGTCATTTAAAAAATACTTTTAGAAAGTTATTTTAAGTTTCAAAAAAGCACTTTCAAGGATTTAAGTCCAATGATTACAACAATATAAAAAAATAATCTTTTCAAAGCCAGACAGATTTGGTGTAAGACTTAAATGTAAAACGAAAGGACTCAAACGTAAAATGAAATCACCAAAGCAATGTTTTTAACAAATCCTACTGTTTATAAATAAAGCATTTTTTAATGCATGCCAGTGATATCACACACACAAAGACCGATCTACTATGGTTTTATTAATGAAATTATTCAGATAAGATCACAATAGTATATAGTTCACTTTTAATGTTTTTTTTGTTATTGTGTTTTGGTTCGAGGTTTCTAAAAATATTTTAAAATGTTTTAAATGAATCCAGAAAGTTAAGGATTATGCCGACTGAACAATCAAGCTGTATACTGTTTGGGTTTTCTCACGGAAAAATCAGGGCCATCTGAAAAGGAACAGCAGTTTATGAGCAGCAGAAGCAACACATGAATATTGTAGAAGTAAAAGTCACAAAGACAATAAATGAACTGAAGATTTGCATAAGAAATTGTAAGAATACTGAAGAATCAAACATCAAGAGGAAAAAAACTCTATATCCCTCTTGCAAATTATACAAGGGATACATTCCTCGTTCCTCATAATGCACCAGTGTGCTTTACAAATAACTCTGTTCTTCTCCATCTACTTTGAGCAGTACTTGCTAAAGGCGTCAGAATATTAATTTTACCAGAAAAATTAATTCTTCTGAAAGAGTTACGTTTTTTTCCCAGCTTGAAATACAAAAAGACTCAATAAGAGATGGAGTAAGAGTACTACACTCAACTCCAGTGCAACTTTATCTTGAACACGCACCCACTTTTCTTCTTCTATTTTACAGATTATTCAATTCACAAATTTTCTAAGCGTATGATTTGCAAAACAGCTTTCAGTACATCTATGAAATAATTATTCACCATTAGAATATATATCATTAACATAAGCTTTTAATGGCATCTCTGTTCAATTTTCTTGGCTTATTAATAAACCTATTTTTATAGTTACCACAGCTGCATAACAACTGAGTTTTAAACTAAGACTTTAATGCAACTTAGCCGTATGCATGTGCACTGTGTTCATATGTGGTTATACACAAGACATAACCAGACTTCATTACAAATGATTTAAGCAACACAGCAGCCTGTTTAACAGTAGAAATGATAAGATTATCATGCAATTAAGCATTTATTACATAATCATATAGGCAAGCTAATGCAATATAACAGAGTAACACCCACAGCATTCAGAATGTCTCAAATTAAGACACTAATATAAATTATCTTGCACAGCCTTCTGAAAATTTTTAAAAGCAAGTCCTTAAAAATGCTGTATAAATTGAACACTTCTTGAAACACTTTATTTGCTTTTGGTAAATCCTCTTTCTCTTGAAACCAATGATGTAATAATACTGCTTTTGGCACTTCAGCCTTTTTTATTTACTCTTAAAAATAAGAGATCAAGCAGTGGGTATTAGCTCTTCTGTATGAAACACAACACCATCAACAAAACAATAATTTAAAAATACTCCATGCTCTCAAGAGATACTACCACCACAAAACTATAAAATGTCACATCATTGAAATAGTTACAGAATTTAAACAGAATAGCAATCAAAATTAAAGACAATACTACTTCTCTACCTCAGTGGAATTCAGAAACTGATTTTCTAGAATACTATTGCTAAATGCCTCCATCTATATGCAACTCAATATTGCACTCTGAAAAAAAACAGTTTGATACAGTACACAAACTAATAAACATATGAAAACATTTGGTTAAAAGTTAATTGCTACAAAAGAAAAGACAAACATACTTCCAGCTGTAGCTCTGTATATTTTCGTCTTAATTCGGTAACTTCCTCTCCAGCTTGCATCTTCTTGTATAAATCCAGTTCAGTATCTAGTAACTCTTTCTGCATCTAAGAAATTGTTATGGTAAATTATTAGTTCCACAGCTGACATTCTACACTGAGGAAACAATTTTCTTATAAATATATAAGAATCTATTGCTACACTTTTATCAGCTGCCTACTTAAAAATACACAGTGACTTAAGGACTGGCCAGAGTTGGCCTCTAGGTATGGCAGAGGCCTGCCACAGAATCTCTATCTGGAAAACAAGTTCCTATAAATTCTAAGGAAAAGGAATTTGAAAACAAGAAGCTGTAGTGAAATCAAGTTGTGACTTATTAATTCAGATGGCAGTTGTGACTTTGCAGGTATACTGCTTACTATGCTAGGTTTCCATCTTCGAAGCACAAGCTTAGGAGCCTTCTTGGCAAGATAAAACTTTCATGTGTAGCAGTATGTTTCTGAGCTTGGTGACATCAAAGCTTTTAGATTACCATACACAGCCAAAGCCAATGGAATTTTTTCTAAATTAGATATACATAAGATAGAAGATGCAAAATTATATAGTAGTGATGATGAGATAAAAAGGGATTCTACAAAAAAAGAAAATAGCAGGACAATTATGAATGAATACAAAATCTGTAATTGTTAATGAGAAAAAGCACCTAAGTTTAGTACAATTACATAATGCAAAAAAGCACAAATGATAGTTCTGTTCAGACCACAGTACCAAAAAAAGCCAAACCCACAGTAACAAGATCACTGCTAACAAAATGCTGGTCTCATGCACTCAGAGTTGCCTTCCAGCACATAGTACCTTAAAAAAAAAATCTACAAGAAAGTTCAAAAATATGTATAAAACCAAAAAGTGTCTCTGAACCCAAATTTAGGCATGTTCATTGCAGTCAATAAGGTGTAGGTGCTGGCAGATGCAGGAAAGGGCTTTATGTGACCATGGAAATTTTACTTGAAACTCTATTCCAAACAGAAAGCTTGCTTTTTGCTTCACTTTTTTTTTGTTTGTTTGTTTTATTTTTTTAATATATATATCTACATATATATATTGTAAATGGAAAATACAGCAACCAAATGTTCCAGTGACATCACAAATGAAGTGTAAAATTATAGATGATTGTGAAAGAGTTACACCTGTTGATACAAAACCACAGCATGTAACCATTCAAAGGCTGGTTGTCAAGAGATGAAGGTTTCGCAGTTGTGACAGTTGGAAACCAAGTATCACCAGTGAATGATTAAGGGGCTTTTTTGTTTCTTTGTATTGGTTTTTTTTTCCTGGAAGCTTTAAAAGAAAAAAAGCTGGATTATTCAACTGTCAACTTCAACCTGACCCCCTCACAGCCCCATTCTCTATTTATGGCAACCAAAGAAAAAAACAAAAAAATAAATTAAAAACCACATTATCTTCTGTACAATGATTTTCAAAGTTTTAAAAACTCAAAACAGTGTTTCTCTCAAATCCCCCTGTGCTCTAATACATCAATGACACATCATCCACTTCTGAAGTTTAATGACCAAAAGTTAGAACTCACAAGCAGCCAGTGACATAGGTGTCATAAAGTTTGAAGATTTTTGAGGTTTATTTCTAGTGCTCTGAATGAAGACTTCCCTTTTACAGAGCTGTGTCAGGTCTCAAGAAGGCAATATCAAGAAGCACACCAAGAATGGACATCCCAAGAACCAACAACAGTTTCCAGGCTCAGGGAAGAATTCCTTATAATCTGTGGGAACTAGGACAAGCCAAAACATGATGGCACAGCTACAGAGGTGTCACCTACCTAAAGCTTCCAGTTTGCAACCTCTTCTAGGCTGACTAGGTTTTAAATGCTAAGAATATGTAAGAGAACCTAGAGCAAGGTCTTTCATAAAATTGTCAAAGTTGTAAATTTTAATAGAAGGCTCTTGTTAATTCCTCACTTTCACAAAGGTCATATGAGACCGATTGATTTCTCTTTCAAATGTTAACAAAACAATGCTCACAAATAATGTACAACCTCCCTGAGGTTGTAATAAAAACAACTTTTCTACAGCTTGGATATTTTGTCCATTATGAAATGGGTTTGCTTAAAATGTTTCTTTCCTTTCCTGACTACAAAATAAATGAAAAAACAGCTTAAAAAACTCACTGAAACTAATTCACCTCACTTCACTAAATGAAAACAACAATCACACAAGGAAGTGGTAGACCAGGTTGCGAAGCAAAGGATGATGTGGGCACAGGAGATTAGAAAACCAGCAAAATTGGGTTGAAGAGACAAACCTTAGCGTACACATAGTAATCCATATAAATGAGGGATGGCTTACAGAACAGTATTGTGGGGGAAAACCTCATTTCTTTCCTGGGAAATCAGTGTCTCTCTGATAAGATGGTAAACTAATACACACAGCATGTGCAATAAAGAGGATAACTTAGGTATCAGTCTGTGTGCAGTTAACAGGGCTACAATCTCAGAGAGCACAGAAACACCAAAGGAAAACTCATGCAACTGGAATGTTGCAGTGACCAAGTCTCTCTTACAAAAGGACAAACCAGAACAGTGAGGAGCAGGAGTCAGCCTTTAAGTGGCAGTGCAGTATGCATGCACAGAGCTCTGCCTGGGTACAGGTGATGAGCCTGTCAAAAGTTTATCAATCACTGTGTCTTACATGCTGTAGTGGGTGTGTGCTACACGCTGCAGAATCAGGTGTAAGAAATAGATGAGGCCTCCTTCAAAAAACTAGACAACTTCTTCAGATAACTCCTGTTTTAAGACCCTGGGCCTGGCTATCTGCATGAAAGGCAGGCTGATTTTCAAGAATCACATTCTGCAAGTTCCACAGCGTGCAGGAAATAAAGGAAGGGGGGGCAGAAGCTCCTAACAAAACTTAAATCCAAGACCAAGATGTACAAAAGATGGAAGCAGGTCCGATCAGAGAAGGAATAAAGAGAAACTGCTTGATCATGCAGGCATTGGTTTGGAAAGCCTATCTGGAGTTGAATCTGGCAAGGGGGTGTGGAACAAGAAAAAAGGCTTCTGCATGCCTATGGACAGCAACAGGAGTCAGCCTATCAGGAGCACCATGTGGGCTGACATTCACTAAAATGTGAAAGGGGACCGGACAACAAAGGACACAGGAACAGTCAAGGTACTCAATACCTCCTACTCCTTAGCCTATACTGGAAAGACTTGCCTTCAGCAATCCCAGATCCTGAGACCAGTGGAAAATCCTGGAGTAAGGAAGACTTACTTTTGCTGGAAGAGAATCAAGTTAGCAAAGAGATCTGGGAACTACACACTGGACAGCATCACCATAATCCCCGAGAGGATGAAGGAGCCAACAATGTTATCTTCCAAAGGCTTGGAAACCACTTCCAAGCATATTAAAAACAAGAAGATGACTGAAGGGAAGAAGAAATCATGATTGACCTTAACAGTCACCTACAATGAGATAACTGGCCTGGCTGATGAGCAGACTAGTGGGAGTTGTTTATCTAGACTTCAGTAAGACTTTCTATACTGACAACCACATCCCTCCCTCACAGCCAAAAGCATACACAGATAGTGAGATTGTCTGAACTGCTGGGTTCAAAGGGTTCTGATGGGTGACAGGAAGTCCAACTGGAGACCTGTCACTGGAGGTTTACCTCAGCAGTCAATACTGCTTAACATCTTCATTAGAGACCTGGATGGTAAGACAGTGTGTCCTCAGCAAGTTGCTGAGCAATACAAAATTCAAGAGTGGCTGCTACACCAGCTGATTGTGTTTCCATTCTTCTGTCACCTGGTGAAACAGGACAGAAAGATTTCAACACAGGGAAATGCCAAGTCCTGCACCTGGGGAGGAAAAACTGCAACCACCAGTAGAGGCCTGAGGGGTCCTGGTAGCAGAGAAGTTGTTGAAGATGAGCCAGCAATGTGCCTTTGTGGCAAAGAAGGCTGACAGCCTCCTAAGATGGAGTATAAAGAGCACCACTAGTAGGTCAAGGGAGGTGGTACTTCTCTACTTTGCAGTGGTGAGAGCAAAAGTGCAAGGCTTTGTCCAGCCCCAGGTTCCTCAGCACAAGAGAGAGATGTTGGACAGAGTCCAGGAAAAGCCCACTATGATGACTGGGGCACTGGAGTGTCTGCTGTATGACCAGAGGCTGACAGAGTGGGGACTCTTTGACTTCAGGGTAAGAAGCCAACGGGGGGATGGGACTTCATCCATGTGCACAGATACTCTGTGTGGATGAGGAATGGATAACATCCAGGCATAAGAAGCTGCAGATGAATAAATACAAATCATTTCAGTACTTCTTTTTGACATTTCTTATCAAAAGTGTACATTGCTGTAACTTACACTGCAGTTAATTTTAATGCCTATATTTCAATACAAAATAAAGTGGCAGAAATACTGTTTCAAACTGAAAATTAATGATCCATTCAAGTTGAATCAGGGATGTAATACTATACCAGGTTTTTAAAACAGAGTCTCTAACATCAAAAAACAAAACTAGGCATTCTGAAGATTTAAGAACTGAAACTTCCTCCTTCGATAAAGAAAGAAAAGCTCATAATGTAAAGAATACACTGATTTCTTCAAATGTTACTTCTCAAATTTTGATTAAATCTGAACTACCTTCTGACCTGTTTGGGAACAAATCTATAAAAAACAAAATACTGGATTTTTAAAACTTAATATAATTGCACCTTAAAGCAACTGGAAAAAAGGTTATAGTCGTATACTAACAAGAATTAGAGCAGAGGAGGGAAACCACTCTCATAGATACAACCAAATCATGTGTAGCTAGATCAAAGGAAAACTAATCACTATAAACTCCAGTCTCAGAAAGCTCAATATGGCTAAAATTTTCAGTAACATAAAAAATCCCCATAAAATTATGTACTAGTACAGCAGTCAGCTTGTTTAATGACGTATGCTTTGGGTATTAAACCTGACCAGAAGACATCTGTGTTTCACAGCAATAATCCTTTTGCTAAGAAACAGTATTTTCATGATTTCTGTTAAAATGTAAGAACACAACAGACTATACACAAAAGACCAGGTAAGGCAAAAGAAATAATCATAGAATTTTGGTTTGTTGTTGCCTTTCTTTTGTTTTCTAGATGATATAGTATCTATGTAACAGTGGATAAGCCTTTCACTAAAATAGCATGGTTTTAATATTAACTGTATTCCTTTTAAAAGAGGGCAAAATGAACCTCACTTCAAAGAAGACTTCGAAATTAAATCAGTTCTAAATAATGCTGATGTGGCTGCATATTTTCATTCTGCTGACATAAGCACATTAATTCATCTTATTAAAAAGATGACCAAAACTTGAGTACCTGAGTCTTAGTTTTCATGCTTTTTAAAGGAGTCCCTCCTCCTGGTGATACACCTTTTAATTCATCCTTTAGCTTGGTAATGCTATTTGTCAAAATTTCCAGTGTTTTCATTATTTCTGCTTTGTCTTCTGACTTCATGGTTTTATTCTTCTCCAGCTTTGAAATCAGCATCTGTCAAATGTAAAAAATTATTCTTTTTACTCATCAACTGCTGTGACATCTGTTTCCAAGTTTTCATTACAACTAATGGAAAAACAGAATATTGTGTTTATTTTGCTGCCATCTTCAAACCCAACATATATATGGCCTTTAATAGATTATATTAAATTGAAGTCTTTGACTGAATCTCTCATTACTTAATTTCTAACTAACATCTGATATCTCCATTTAATCTGGACAGATATACTCAACATATTTAAATTATTTCAAAACTTTTTTACAATTTAAATGATGCTTATGTCTTTTTCTCCTACTAAGCCTGAATGCAGTCATACATACTTTTCTACATCAATTTTTCCTGCTTTTATCAAGTAGAGCTCTCAGGTTCCCACTTCTCAAAAAATATTTATGCACACTATACCAAATTCAGGCAAATTCAGTTAAAATAAAATCCAATTTGCATAAGCTTGTAGATTTTTAGGTGAACTAGGAAGACAAGGTAGGTTAAAGCACTAATCTTAAAATACTAAGATCACATCATTATAAGAACACTAATTTTAATAGAATAGTTTTGTAGCTCATGCTTACAATTCTGAAATATTTTAGAGAAGTGAACTGAGACTTTATGACCGACTTTCTTTAATGCTAATATTTTACCTTTTGTGTTTCAATGTGCTTCTCTAGGATTTCTTGCTTCTTTTTTCTCACGTCTTGTTGAAGTCGTAATGCTTCCTAGAGGTGTAAAAAATTACAAAAAGTTTCTAGATTTTGAAAACTAATACCAGGAAAAAAAACAGTATGCCTGACAACTCTATAGTAGTTACTTGCAGTAATGGGGGGGGGAAAAGTTAGTAACATAAACTCAAGGTATCAATAGGCAGTATTTCAAATTATGTTTTGAAAAACAATGCATCCCCAAATTAGCAAAAGATCAAATGAACTTCCATAGTTACATCTGTGCTCCAAAGACTTCATTATTACTTCCATACAAAGTAACCTCTTACACAACTCTGCTGAAAGCTGAAATGCAAAATAATACACTACCTCAAGAGACACAACATAGAAGAATTTAATTGCTCAGGGACAATATCTTGAAAGTAACTGTAAATCAAGTGTATCGATTAAAGCACATTCTCCCGTACAGTTACAAGCAGAAAGAAAACACAGTCTATTTTTAAAGTTAAAATGTTACCCAGAAAAAACTCTTTTGCATGTGACTACTGTAAATTGGAAGCGACGTACTACCACCCAACTTAATTAAAAAAAAATCTTGACATTACAATGAGCAAATTAAAATGAACTGATACTGATATATTTGTGAGACACTGCACTCAGAAAGAGAAACAGGAGGAGATGCCACAGCTGCCATGCTCAGCTACTACTTCTGCCCACTGAGAGAAAGCAATTGCTTCTTGCTCTCAGATACCCACAGAAAACAATTAAGAGCCCTGACACCAACATACTAAATGGGATAAAAGAGGGGAAGCAGAAGACAATTTTGCACCTCTAGATCACCAGTCAACTGGGATCAGACTGCAAGTGGACCACCTTATATAAAGACTGTAAATGCAAAACATCCATAATAAAGAAACAGTAGTAAGGTTTTCATATGTCTTCCCAAATACAGACAAATGCTGCTGCATTAAATGTTAGTTTTTTAAAACAGTGTGCAACAATTTTTCTAAAGGAAAAGAAAAGATAAGACAAAGGGATGAATGCTAAGAAAAACTAAGGAGATAGGAGGCAAGAAGGGAGTGAGCAGTACAAAATCATGTTTTTCTACAAGTACTAGTATATTGCAGTAGAAATTTCTGAAGACAGGAAAGAGCATAAGAGTACATGAAAAAAGCACCAATCACTTAGCCCCATCTTCAGCATCTTCTCAAGAAAGCCAAAACCTACAGCTGTTCTCATGAGTCAGTAATTTTATTACAAACTTTTTGCCATTTCACAGGCAATTAGCATCTTACCTTGAAACATAAAAGGTCTAATTCTGAAAAACACGTTTTAGAGGACAAATATAAAATTAAATCCTGAAATTACAAGTTATTTCTTTAAAGTCTGGACAAATGCCACAATTGAAATGCAGCTACCACTGCTGTTACTTCAACCTACATTAGATGTTAGTTACAGAAGTTTATCAACAGACTAAATTCTTTGTTTAATGGGTATACTGCTTAGAATGCTTATGTTTTAATCTAACTTAGTACTGAACTCATAATTTCTGGTTTGAAACCAGTAAGAATAATGCTATCCTACAATTGGGTTTTCTAAATAGTAAGAATAAAATTGAAAAACAAACTTTATGGAGCTCTTTTGAAAATTCTAAGAGAGCTAAGCTACAACTAGGTGACCAATCAAGGTCAAATGAATTTTCTCTCCAGCATAAAAAAAATACGAGAAAACCTAATATTATGAAAAAAAAGAATGGATGCAGGAGAACTATAGTCTGGAAACAATAAAGTGCAGAGTCATACATTTCTCATTTCTCTCAAGTGAAGAAACAGTTTTGGTCACAAGTACAAAAAACATTGAAAATAAATGCTAGTTTAATGAGAATAAAGGCCAGTTCCAAAAAGGCCTAAGAAAGAAGAACAGTGACACTCTTATACTCTCACTCACAATAGACAATTCATGCCTAAACAAGAAGATTCTGCTTTCAGAAAGTGTTTCACATTTTGAGTTTCTAGAGAGTTTTAGAACTGCTTTTGCTGCCTGAACATGCACTGAAAAAAATAACATAAGAATACTGAATTTTCTTGTCCTTTGAAAAGAAACTGTTATAGTGAATTTAATCTTATAACTAGTTTCATTTATGCTCTTGAGATAAATATACATAGTGCACTATTTCTAGTGGTCACAAGTTCCTAATCTAGGTCCATTTCATAAATAAGTATATTTAATTTACCTGTTTTTTCTTCTGTGCTTCATTAGAGTCTAGCACGGAAGTGGAAACAACAGGCAAAGATTTCTGTGCTGCCTTCAAAGCAGCAGGGTTGTACACAGTTTTTGTCAAGCCAGTAGAAGTGGATAAAACCTATAGGAGGAAATCCATTTTATTTTTTTGCCAGTGAATTTCAATTAAAAAAAAAACATGAGTGCTTAAAAATATATCTGTCTTTTCTTCTGTCTGTTTTGATGATATGGAATATAAAAATTTAGTGTAACAATTATATTTGGAGTTGTTCAAGTTAAACAATGTTTGAAGAGGCAGCATCACAAAAGATATCTAGGGATTATGAACATCGTATTATAAATATTTTCCACTGATATTTCACATATACTTCCAAGTTTCAAATATATAAGATTTTACATCCTTGAGCTTAATTAAGCAAATGTAAGGCTGGTATTTTTCCAAGAATAGTGAAAGTTTTTGTTGTTGGATATTTTGTTTGGTTAGGGGTTTCCCAATTTTTGTTTTGTTTTGTTTGTTTTAACATTTGAAATAAAATTTCACAGCTACATGAATTTTCCAAGCAAAAATTCAATATATTTTTAGCAAATAACCTCCAAAGTGGATATAATAGTTCCTTTTCATATGCAGTTTGTGCAAAGCAGAGGTTGCACAATCTACAAAAAGTAACTTAACTCCAATGTCCCTATTGTTCTATTTTCTGTACTTGCAATTAGGTATGAAAATTTTTCCATGACCTACTGAGTATACAGTTGTTGCCTTGCAACCTCTCTAAGTATACTATGTACATCCCCACAATACCTGAAGATTTAGACTATTCTGTTTTCTTATCATGGTCCTTTAAGGACATTTTGGTCATGTTAGTACTGAAAAATCAACAGCTAAGTGCTGGAGATAATGGAGGCATGATCTTGTTAGCAAATCACAGCAATTATGCAGTTAGTATAATTTCCAGGAGTTTAAAAGTAATTTATGTATGTGTGGAAAATTAAAAGATGCATGCAGAGCCTCCATAAGAGAGTCATAATGCCCATCAACAGAAATAAAAAAAATAGCCAAGAACATTAGAAAGACAGAACAGATCAAGAAATGAGAAGAATTTACAACATGAATGTTTCATATAAAAGCTTTTCACTTCATTGCACTATTTATAACATTTCTTCCCACACTAAAGTATTTTCTGGAGTAGGAAGTGCAGAGAGAACAATAACAAAAAAAAACATATGGTATGAGGTATTGTAAAAAGTGATATAAAATGCTCTCAGCAGACCTTTAAAGAGAAGATGAAGAAATTTTTTTCAACTTATTAAAGCATGCTTCTGTGTAAGGTATGAACATCCCAATCACATAATTTCTTTTAAAAAGTAGCTTTAGGACAGGCTACATTACCAACAAACTGAGGACCAAGTGAAGACAAAAACACCAAAACTCCTTTGGCCCTGAACTGTCTTCATAGAAGAACCAACCACTCTTACTTATTTCTTTTAACATAAGGAAAGATGCAACAGCAAATGTACCTGCATCAGCTGATATAGAAGGGCAAGTAACAACACATTCATGTCTTTTAAATCCCTTAACACTGTGTAAATCCCTTCATTTACACTGAAGGAACAGTGTAAATCTCTTCATAGGTTCATACAAGATCCAATAGAGATCTTAAAAGATCTCACCATGACTGTTTTCATCTCCTTTTCCTCCTGGTCTTTTGGAAGCACAGCTGCCTACTTACTTATTGGAAAGTTTTTGTCAAACCCTGCACTCAATAGTAAGCAAAAAAAACCCTATTCAGGAAACATCATCTATGTTTTTTTGTAAGCTGTCAATTTTTTAATTTCTAATGTTTATATAATGTTGTCACTGCAAATTAAGCAAGGTATGTCCTTGAAGAGGGACTGCAGTACGCAAAACCAGGCCAAGCCAAGTTTCAGCACTATTATATTGCCAAAGGAAACAGCTGCTTCACAACCAGTTCACTCCACAGCCTAACAGCTAATGAAAGTCAGTCTGTACTGTAAGACAACACATCAGAAAACCACTTTAGCATTAATATACTCTTTGAAGAATTACAGAATGAAGGAAAGAAACAGTATTTGCACTCAAACTGGCAAAGAATTTCTATTTCTAAGTTAAATATATAGTATGAATGTAAAATATAGTTCAGGAGTACACAGTAAGATATTTATCTGCAAGTAATTCAGGACAACAAGAATGCAACTAATGAAAACAACAACAAAATACAAGAAGCCAAGATCAGTGGATTTAGATGGACTGCTCAGCTTGAAATGAGTCAAAGAGACATCCTCTACTATTATAAATCAACATTAAGTACTGTTACCTTTGTATGCTATCTAGTCTTTGGAGTGAATTTTAGTTGTTAGTTTCCACTAAATACAATAAATACCATACTGCAAGAAGGCAGGGGAAGAAGAGGGATGGGGGGAAATGCTGTGGATGCTTTATTCATTTCAGGTCAAGCCAATTCCCAATAGAAATATATACCTAGGCAGAAGAATGTTGTTACCAGATAAAACTTGCTGCCATCAACCAAAAGTCTTTTCTAGTGGATGTTATAAACACTGGAGATGCCTGTCCCCTAAGGCGCTAACCTGGAAACATGCATCACAAACTTTGCTACTGAAGTAACATCAACAGCTCCCTGTTCTGTAAATTGCAATCACTGGACAAAACACTTAACTCATAACCACAATTCAGATGCATCTCTTCAACCTTACCTCTCCTTGTCCTTCCTGTACTGATTAATTTCCACTTTTATCTTTTTACAAGTACTGCAAATTGTAAGACCAAATACGAGGGTAAATGTTTACATCATCACCTTCTGTAGGACACAGAAGTCCAAAAGTATTTGTATAGAAAGGCTTTCTACAGATTCATATGTAGTGTCAAAATGTTTTGGGTTTTTTTAAAATTTATTTCTGTATTTTTCTAATATTTTTCAGGATCCTGGAACATATCTCGTTATTTTCACAAATGAATAAATGAAAAAGACTATAACAAAACAAAAACTGCAGAACAGCAGCTTCTGTCCTAGCATTTTTCTTATAATCGCTTAGCTGTTTCCTAAGATGAGTTTGAGCTTTCACTGATATTAAATATGAGAGAAAAAGAATAAGAAAGATTCTCTTACCTTTTCGGTTGTTGGAGTAACTGGCTTTGACACAAAACCCAGTCTATCCTTCACAGATAATTTAGTCACGTTCTAAGAAAACAAAATTATAGTTAAAACACACTTTTTGAATTTTGTCTCCTGTGTATTTCCAAATGTTAGGAATACAGAAAAAATATTTAACTAATAAAACCACAGACTTTTGAGCAATAATGCAAGGAAAAAACAATATTAAGCAGCTGATAAAATTACTTTTAGTTATTCAATTTTACAGTAAATATACATCTATAAATAGACTGAATAAAACAAAGCCAAACCCAAATTTGGAATCCAAGGTTAAACTACATTTTTTATGCAAGAAGTCCATGACAAGTTAGCATAACACAGACCCTTTTAAATATGCCTCCATTTTAGTGTTTTATATTATGGTGTTTGCAGGAATCAATTACAAAAAGCTGCTGTTTGAATTTAAAATAAAACTGTTTTCTGAAGTGTACAAATATTGAAAACACTTTCAGATGCTGACCATTGGTCTCTACCAGTTTTAGCTGTTTAAGAAATTACTATATATAATAGGATGGCTTTTAGTTCCTTGTACGGAAACTAGCTTTCTTTTGAAACCTGAAAATTAAGGCACACTAAGGCAACACTACTGAAATATTTTCAGTGTGTTTTGTTTTAAACTAAGTAAAAACTGTGATACTAAATTGAACCGAGAAAAACATCACTCACCATCAAATTAGATGCACTTACAAGCAGTAAATGTTTACTTGCACCATGTAAGTAATGCATACATTCATACACTATGAAAGCTATTACAAAGAATAAAATGTGCAGCTGATTTTTTTACTTCCATACATACCTGAGTGACTTCTGTATTGGCACTCTGTGCTTCTGCAGGTTCAATATTACTTGCAGGTACTGGACCTAATCGCTCCTTGACTGATTGCTTCACTGCTGGCAAAGCAGGTTGCTGAACTAAGGGTTGGATGACCTGTAACACCACCCCAAGCCCCCCAAAGCACATGACAATATTAACAACAAAAAGCTGATACACATACAGTTCAGTAACACATATTGAAATTGCTGCAATGGCATTCAGATTTGCACTTCTTACTTCCTATCATTTCAATGCCTTTTTCACCTGATAGCAAAAAGAAACACTTCATAAGAGTTGGGATATTATACTGATTATTTGTGTAGTGCATAGAGCAGTAACATCTATTCTGCACTTGGAGCTCACTGAAGTGATCAAACAACTATATTAATCATGTCTACTTGGACTATCTTAATTTCCATCTGTTAGAACAGAACAAAAAGTAACAAGCAGTCTTTTGATTCCTATCACAAATCTTTCATCATCAACCATTTTGTCACAGAAAGGCAGAATACAAACTTGTTTCATAAAGACTCACTTTTACAGCTATATGTCACTGTTCATCTTGTATGTGTTTAACTTGTACAAAATACTAAAAAAAGGATATAGAGACATGCAGTCATGGGACTGAGGAAGAAAAAAAAAGAGCAGCTAATCTTTGAATCTACCATGGATTTGCCCTGACAGCTAACACCTTGCCTTTTTTTCTTTGACAATAACATTTAACACTTAAGACCAAAAAAATGCTTCCAAGCAAGCTTCCTGTCATATTTATGACCCTCAGGAGATCACTAATCCATTCCTCCACTCCAGGGCAAAGTTAGCTACAGCTAAGCCATTACTGACAGTACCTATCTATCTAGTTCTTACCGATTTCCCATGAAAGAGGTCCTATCACCTCTCCAGGCAAAAGTGTTTCAGTATGCTTTAGCATTAGAAAATATTTTTTAATATCTATTCTAAATCTCCTGTGATGCCTTTTAAGCCCAGTACTTCTTATTGTATTTACCACAGATGTGGAGAGCACATTATTTCCACTTCCTTGCAGAAGCCTTTTATTTGATGATTTATTATGGTTGACTCCCACCATCTTTACTAGGTACATCTACCCCTTTCAAAATTTCCACAGTAAGAATTTTCTAAAGTAATCCTGCTGAGGAAACAGCACTGCTCAAGAAATTGTTTAGAACCAGATATTACTGAAGGGACAACTTAAAAGTAAATTGATTTTACATGGAAAAAAATCTAAGAGTCTGTTTTTAGTGACTGAGACAGAAAAAAATCTGTCTGGAAACCATTATAAATACATGTGGAATTAATTCAGCTGTAATTAATTAATACAGCAGAAGTCTTGACAAATTCAAATATTTATTGTACATGAAGTTCTCTAAGGAAAGATTTTCCCCCATTACTTGTAGATATGGTATCAAATATAAATTTCAATGAAAAGGGAAGTAAATATTCATGCTTCTGAAAGGCTCATGAATTAAAAATACCTGTTTAATGACTCAGCAATTTGGTAACTGTTCCATGTTAGGGTGGAGACAGATGAAAATACTGAACTTAAAATTTTCATTTCCTGTTTAAATTTTTCTTGTCATTCTGTGCCCCCCATAACAGACTTCTAATTGTAGTTTCCTGACACAGGAAGAAAGGATGTCTTTTGTGAAATAGGAGCCCTTAATTCTGTCACCTGGTACCAAGGGGAATTAATTCTCAAGATACCAAAGTTAACTTTGCAAAGTTAACTTTGCAAAAAAAAAAAAAAAAAAAAGGTAACAGTATTTAAAATGGATGTTTTGCAAAATAACAAATATAAAGATCAGATTTTTTTTTGAAATACACAGGTAATACTCCAAGCAGACTGCATAATTAGCAAATAAACCGATGTCAAAAACTACTCAAGCTATCCTTCTCCAGAGAGGCAATGATTTTATGAATGCAAATAACATACTCCACTGCCCTCTTGTGGCTGTTCATATGTAAACCATGTTTAGAAAACAAATACCATTATGAGTAGCACTAGTTCAGCTCAAGCATCATAGACATTTATAGATTTGAATTCAAACTCTAAATTTAAAGAATAACTGGGGAGATAGTGAGACAGGTGCCATTAAAACTGTATTTCTGTAGATTAAACCACAGGGCAATTGTTACAAAAGAAGGAAAAGAAATTTGTCACCTAAAATAAATACCCTGCAGAGGGAGTGCTATGGCTCTCCTCTAAACTAGAGGCTGTTGATTTTAAGTGATAATGACATACAGAAAATGAAGGAATTCCTAACTTATAGCAGCAATTGAAAGAATCCTGTAACAACTCATTTGTTTGTTTTATCAGTGTATATAGGTAAGTCAAAATTTCTTCTACAGAGCCTGCCTCATATTTTTCTATGTGTAGAATATGTTCTCCCACACTGACAGCAATTCCAGTAAAACAGAAAACTCAGTGTTCAGAAGTACTTGCAACACCAGGAGCTAACTTGTCAGATTCTATCCAACAGGCTACATGACTTGAAAGAATCCACGCTTCCTCTTGTGTGTGAGTAGAACCACTAAGCCTGCTAGCAAACCTGGGCTTCCCACAGGTAATCTATCTAAGCTCCACAACCAACAATTGCTGTTTCAGTTATTAATGCTACTCTGTACATGACAACTATGTGCTCCACTGTGCAATACATTTCAAACATACAGAATAGAATAATTCAGTTGGAAGTGACCTACAGCAATCATCTAGTCCAGCTGCCTATTCACTTCAGGGCTAACCAGAAGTAAAAGCTTTCTATTAAGGGTATTATCCAAAATGCCTCTTAAACACTGACAAGCTTGAGGCATTCACTACCTTCTCTAGGAAGCTTGTTCTGGTGTCGGACCATCTGTGCTGTAAAGAAAAGACTCTTGATGTCAAGTTTGAATCTCCTTCTGATGAAGTTTTGAACCATTCCCACACATCCTCTCACTGGATACCAGGGAGAATATCAGCACCTTCCTCTCCACTTAGAAATGTAGAATGTCCCCGATTCATTTTCCCACTAAATCTAGTCTCTCTAGTAAAGCTCTTGGACTGTTGTTTGCACGTCCTCTACCTAATTTCTATAGCTGTATGCATGCTCAACAAGAAGTGAAAACAGAAAAGACTGGGGAAAAACAACACTTTTTGGAAGAAATTTCAGATTATCTTCCAAGAAAAGAAATATTTCTCTGCTATTTCTTATGCTCACCAGAAGCAAGGAAAAAAAATGCTAGTTAAAGCAAAACATGTTATTCAGCAGACTGCAGCATCAAATCTCACTTAACATGAAATGACAACAAAGTAGAATTCTATGTAAGTCACAGAAGGGCTTTCTTTAAACACCTGTGGTCTTATCTTGCTAATCAGCTCCTGAACTTTGTATCTGAGGCCAAAGAATCTAAACTTAAAGAATAACTTTTGGAAAAGAGTTACAAAAAGTACTTATGATTTCAGAAGTACTTAGTTTACTTTCTATAAATGCTTTTAAGAAAAATGTTTTAAATTTTATATATATTTTTATATAACATTCTAAACAGAATAAAATTATAGCTCTATACCTTCTGTGTGGTGGCTTGGATTGGTGCTGCAGTGCCCTCTCGATGCCAATAAACTTTAATAAAACGATTATTTAATACTGCTTCTGTACTTGAGATTGCTTTCTTTGCTTCCTCGTGTGTAGCAAACTGAATAAGCGCACCTTCTGGATCACCTTGATATGCAACCTAAGATTTCAAACAGAGGAACAAAGCTTACTCCATCTTGAATTCTTATTTGTGTCTTGGTTATCATAAAGTCACTAGTTTCAAGGCTTACAATTTAAACCCAGTACGGGTCAGCAGATAAGTACTTTCTATTAATGACTCTGTTTGAAGAGCAGGCTTGAGATTAAGCTAATAAACCTTAAGAAGTTAAAAAAACCCAAAACAAACAAACTGAAGTAAATACCTGAACAGTCAAGCAGTATTTCTAATTATGAGTACAAGTGGATGTTTGGAAGACTAGAAAAAGCATCAATAAAGTGAAGAAAATTGCTACAAATAATACAGGCCAGTTAATAGACATCCTATCTAGTATAAGCACTAGACAATAAAGTTATTTTTGGTTTTCCTCCTTTGACCATTAATAGATTATTTCAGACACATTCGGAGAACCAAATTATAAAATTTGGAAGAAAAGCATAGCTTGCAATATCTATCTGCATAGCTGTCTGTCTCTTTATAGGCATCCAAACACAGTTTTACTTGCATTATTGAATCGTACTGCCTCCTAATACATCCATATGCTTAGGTAAATTATGGAAAGGCTTAAGGAATATTTAAGATAAATTAAGAGAGATTTAAATTCCTTCAGTGTTCACATAGGCACAGGAGATTTAATCTGTACCGTATCATTACATACAAAAATATTTTATTATGGATCTTCATCCAACCTCTCAGTGCAAAACAGAAAGAGCACACAGAACTAGTAGCTAGCATCTGAAACTTGTTGATAATGAAATGTTGATGATGAAACATCCAATTGAGTAGCTTAGAGACTGGATATGAAATACTGACATTACATATAGAGCTTGCATTATGTAATATCAACATAACTTAGGTCTTAGTACTTTGCACCTATTTTGCATCTTTCTTCATTTGTTTGCTTATTTTTTAAAAATGTGAATCACTCAGATACATCATGAAGTAATTATAAGGACACAGGGATTCCTTTCTGTATGAGGTATAAAGGTCTTCTGTATTCATAATTTATCTCAAAAAATACAGAGGATTTAGGATATCAGGTCCAAACTTGAGAAAAAGGGTGAAGAAAAACCACTTCAAAATCCATTTTCAATTTTTAAACAATGTATCTTAATGTATCTTATCTGGGATGGAAATATTTGTTCAAAATCTAAGAAAAGACCAGAGCATTTAATTCCTGCTTCCATAAAAACCAATCAGACTGTGTTTAAGAAACAAGGTAGGAAAATAATGAGAACAGTTTCATAGAAACAGTTAAAAACAATGGGCATTCTCCTTTTAGCACCTTCCTCTGTATCATTAAGCATACTGCTTTCTCTTTAAAGATTCTTACCTGCAAGTTGACTAAGTTCCCAAACTTACTGAAGTGCTCATTAAGTTTGCTGATATTGTTAAGTTCTGGGGGAACTTTCCTCAATTCAAGTTTTGTATTCTCATTTCCAAACTGCACCTTCTTCTGGAAACCTGGACTATTTGTTCTGTTAAAATTTTGCCTGCAACAAATAAGAATCAAGCCAGAAATCCATAGCAAGCTAGCTAACACCATGTTAAATTGTATAGGCTTACATAGGAGCATGTGTGTACAAGATACAGAAAGATCTGCAGACTTAAAAGAAAATATGTAATTTTATAAAAGAGTACAGCATCCAGGCCCTTGTATCTGCAGTTTTCCCCACTGATTCTTTCAGCATATACCAATGCAAAAATCTGCAAGATAATTCATAGTAATTTGCTCGTGTCTGTAAATCTTGACTTCCACAATGCTTCTCACAAAAAGCTATTTCTCATCTGTCCCAAGCAATCTTTCCACTAACACTTCAAATAAACATTTTGTTACTTCAAGGCTCTCCACAGTCACAGTAAACTCTTGAAATCCCTTCCAACCTTTTGTTACTCTGGGTATAACTGGAAACTAAGCAATAAACCCTGAATTTTCTGTCAGTAACATACCTGGCAACTCAATCCAAAGCAGCAATGATACAATTCAAATTTCAAAACCAGAATTAGTCATCCCTAACAACCATCACACTGCAGCATCTTTGTTTCTTAGATCATCTCATCTTTCAGGGAGTAAATCTTGTTTCCATCCAGAGCAACTTTAGCTATCTCCAAACTGCCTTTGAGAGAATATAGTCAAATAAAAATTACTTTATAGTGTGATATATTTAAGAATGGCCAGCTTATCCAGTTTACCTTGTTTGCAATTTATATAGATTTATATATGTTTCCAATCACAGAAAAGAGCTCCACAAAATTCCAACTATTAAGCCAACCTTGTGTTTATGATCACTCACTTGTCAAACCAAGTCTTCTTTGTAGGAACACCACCATCCCCTGCACCGATTGTTCTTTTCCTGGATTCAGCATCTACCACTATTCTCATGCTACTTTTATTAGGAGGTTTTTCTGTAAACAGAGATAAAGATGTTACAGTATTTCCTGTATTTTTTGTGTATTTGATTGTAAAAAGGTATTCTGACCACAATGAGTTTGCAATGAAAAGCCTGTTTTTTCTGAAATTACTATGATCCTTGTTCAAACTGGACCACACCTTAGTCACAGATTTTTCATCTTAACTATTAGCTGTGGCAAGTCAAAATAGGCAATAGCTTTCATTTTGTCACAGCAACATCATACATACAGAAGGCACCTGCCCAAAGATGACTGCACTCACTGAATTCACAGTGTCCCACACAACATCCCTCTGAGGCTCACATCATTTCTGCTAATACCTCCCTTCTATTAGATGGCACACACAAAAAAGCCAATGATAAGAAATGTACAGTACTCCAGAGCACTAAGATCTAGGAGCAAGATTTAGGGATGAAGTGGGAGAGGAGTGGCTCCTGCTGAAGAAAAGGAATCATATTGGGGTTCTCCTCACTGAAAATATGCCAACTGAAACATAGCATTATCAAATACAAATACATACAAGTGTAAACAAACCAACATTTGAAAGATTTGGTTTATCCCTTTTCCCTTCTTGTCTTATATGCTGCTGCTGCTGCTTCTCAGGGTCACAGAACTATGAGATTACAATTACTCATGCATAATTGTCTGCTACCAGATTAAAAAAAATCCTCCTCTCCACAAAAATAATCCTAACAATCTATTACAGAACCATTAACATTTTTCTGTAATATTATTACAGCCAGGTGTAAATAGTGCAATACTCCATCAAAAGTTTTAATTTTACCTGAAAAACGCACACACAAAGCAACTGTAAGCATAATTCTCTACTCAACTGAATTTCAGTTCTGGAAGATTTTAAAAAATGCAGTGTTTTCCAGTATTACATACTGTGAAAACTGCCTCAGTCTGCACTAATGTCAGAAAACCAGCTATGCTAAATAAGCACGACTATGAGAGCATACCTCTGGGTGGTAGATCCATATCACCTGATGTGAGTCCTATCAAATTTGGTCTTTGTGCATGTACTCTATGCCTATACATAGGTCTTGAAGTATTTGTTATACTTGGAGCTTCTGGATTATAGCCATCTGTGTCATACGTTTCTGGTAACAAATAAATTGTCTAATTAAAATAAATTGCAGTTAAAACTCCTAAGGTTTCAAATACAATATTGCATTTAATTGCAAGATAACGATTACAATGAAGAGCTGTGTAACAGTTACCCTAAAAAATAGTCATGCAAAGCTTTCTGTTTAAACACAACAAAAATATTATTCCATTGTCAAGCTTCGTATTTTACATGCAAATTTTACTTCTGTCCTGAAGTTAGAACATAAAGTGTTACGTTACTGTCACAGTCTAAATGATACAAACTTGTTCTCCCAAACTACAAAATTATCATCTCTATAACATACATTAAAATATAAATCAATGTTATTCTATTTAGCAAACCTTGTGGGCAAAGCCTCAGTACTACACCTGCTGTAAAAAGAGAGGGTGGAGCAGGAGGCGGCTGGTGATGAATACCCGTGGTGACAACAGTGGGAACTGAGCTGGTTGCTGAGTTTGGGGGAGCATCCATGCCAGCAGGCTGCAATGGGGGAAGTGGAGGGGGTGGTCCTGTAAAAAACAAAGCAAAATATTGCATTCATTTATTACCTCCTAGACTAACAGCACTCTCAACTTGTAAAGAAATTGATCTTAAGTATTCTTAAGGTTTTTTTAAAAAGTGGGGTGAGAAGGGCACATATACAGACATGATACTTTACCATTCATATGAAACCATCTCCACCAGCAAATGACTCAGAACTGAGATTACAGACAGAAGCATTTGAATAGTTTAAAGCAAAATTCAGCTGCTAAGCCAGCATTTATCTTCACCAACAGAACAGCTTTAAAACTCTAAAAAACTCCCTCAAATAAATAAATTCTGGTTTTTACTACTGTGTGACATATGTTCTATGATGAGAAACACTAATTTGATGGAGATTACTTTCCCAAACAACCAAGAAGATACCTACAATTCTGGTAGAATGTCAAAGGGATCCTTCTTAACTCTGATGGGTTTTTTTGATCAGTTGGTTGGTTGGACTTTTTTTACAACAGGTAACTGACAGTTTCAAAGTGGAGCAGTCAAGCCTGGACTCCAATTTAATCAATGGCAAAAATCAGGCTTTAGAAAAAGATACAAAGTCATATATTTGGACTTCCCCCACAGACACAGCATGTGAGGAAATACTGTGTGAGGCAGAATCAATCACCCCGGTAATCACTTCCTCTCTACACTATATCAAAAAAATAAATTCAGCTCTTACTTAAATGTACTATCAACCAGAAATTAAAAGAGTTTAAGAAATTTTCAAGTAATACCAAATATTAAATGCTGTTGGATAATTTTACCAAATGGCACGTCTAAATTAATAAAAAAGAGAAAGGAATAATCATGTAAAACTAACACAACAGTTTTGAACCACACTAGGGACCTGAGTGCTAAGCTGCTATTTTATAAATGACAAGCAGGCAAACAAGTGTTCATACAGTTTTTAGTACCTGAGACAAAGTACTTTCCAATGAAAGAGTAAGCAGGCTAGAAAATTTTCTTAGTTACTTTAGAGGTTTCAAATATATTCAAAAATTGTGCCTCTTCCAGTGTAAACTTGACTGGGTTGTGAATTCTCTTTAATTTTAGTATTACAAATGAAATGTCAAATATCTGCTGTTGCCAGGATTTTCCCTTCTTCTGTCCTTTAAAATTAAAGGAACTAAGTTTTCCCATGCCATACCTTTGCTTAAGCATAATTGAAATATTATCCCATATTCAAAATTACTATTTAACATACAAATTTTACAGCAATCAAGTATGCAACAATTACTACAAAAAACAACAAATTTGGAGTAAGCCACACCACAGTAGAGTATAGCACAACTTTCTAAGATACAGCTGGCAATCCTAAAACAGCTTTTAGCACAGAATACAACTCAAGTAATATACAGGCTTTTCCACTAAAAAATTTATTTTAATCTTAATTACCTGTTACAGGTGGAAGGCTAGGTGGTAAGGGGCCTGGTGGTGGCACTGGAGGTCTAAGGTTAACAGGAGGAGGACTCAGAATTGGTGGAGGGGGAGGAAGTCCAGGAGGAGGTGGTCCTTCAACAACAGGGGGTTGTGCTGGAAAAGGCAGAATGCCAGGAAGATTCACATCTTCTACCACTACTGGATCGCTTCCATGATCAAAAGGGCACATATCTCCTCTCATACAGAAACCCTTTTCTGAAAATCAAAACCAGAAAGAAGTTTTTTCAGTAACTGAACAGCTGCAGTTTGATTAAGAGTAGTTATGAGACGTTCTTTGTAATGCAACAGTTTGTAAATTAAGAACTTCACAGAGCAGCAGAAACTTAGATTAGAAAATTAAATTGACCATTAAACTTCATTATAGCAGTCAGCACACAGGAAGACTGCAGCAACATTCTAGCAGAATAAACAGAGGAATTTTTCTTGTAGAATTAATTCTGCATCACATTGCAACAAACAGTGACAGGAAAGATTGAACTCTGGGTGTTTTAACACTAACCAGAAAGTTTTTCTAAGAAAAAAGTGCAAATACTGAGCCTGAGAAAGTTAGAAGTTAATACTATAATATTCAAGTATGAGAAAAATCACTCCAATTCTTTTTCCTCTTTTGCCATTATCTCAGAAATAAAAAGAGTATTTTGTTTAGTGTGATTACAAGCAAACATTTTTGGTATGTACACCCATATATATGTATACATATATATATATGTAAATATGAAATATACACAAACAAACAAAAAATAATAAGCTACATTTCTTTTATATGCAAGTAAAATAATGAAATGGGTGAAGAGGAGGGCAACAAAAATGATCAGAGGGCTGGGATACCTCTCCTTTGAGGAAAGGCTGAGAAAGTTGGGTTGTTCAGCTTGAAGAAAAGCTGTGGGGGAGCAGCCTTTCAATATTTAGAGACTTGTAAGAGACAGAGACTGACTTTTTAGCAGGACCTGTAGTGATAGGACAAGAGTCAATGGCTTTAAACTAAAAAAGGGTAGATTTACACTAGATATAAGGAAGAAATTTTTCACATTGAGGGTGATGAGACACTGGAACAGGTTGCCCCACCACTAGAAACATTCCAGGTCAGGTTGGACAGCACCCTCAGCAACGTGAGATGTCCCTGCTCATTACACGGGTGATTAAATGTGACAACCCTTAAAGGTCACTTCCAACCCATCTGTGATTATTTGTTTAGCAGAAAAACCAACACAATACAAGGCAATATGTAGAGAAAGTTGGAAACACCTTCTAGTAAAATAGGAAGAAAGCTGAATGTCCACTTCCCCAAAACATGAAGATGAAAAGCAGTCTATATTGCCTCATCTTCAGGAAGAGTTACAGAACATAAACAGAAAAAACAGGAGCTTTGCAGAGTAGGCTAAGTATAAGATGTTAAAGTGCTGTTAGGAGTATGCTGGAGCCAGTTAGTCACTGAAGAGATAAACTTATCAGTTTGAAAGACCCAAACAGCCACCACAATGGAAGAGACATCAACGGACATATTTAAATAATAGTCAGAAATATATGGAAAAAAATAAAACCAACAGTAAAACTGGAGGACAACTGTATCACAGCTTTCCAATACATTACTATTTGCTCCATACTCAGTAACTGGAAATAATATGCTGTTACAAAAGACAGACTGCCAAATACACAAAGTTTCAGTGCCATGCTTGAAGATGTTATTTCAATAGTACTGGAGCCCGCATGTTTTGTTACTTTCTAAAAAATCTGTAGAGCTGGAAGAACAAGACACAATGTTCTGCAGCTCAGCTTGATTTAGAAGAAAACTTCAACACAAAACTACACTTTCACAACTCTTCTCACTCTGTAGTACTGCTGCGATGAGTAATGGCAAAGTTATTCTTCAGTAGTGCAACTCCGCCAACATCCGAGAGCTCAGCTTCCCCTTTTCTTTACTTAAAAAAAGTAAATCACATTATTATTCTAATCAGAGTTCTGAATATAACCTTACCTAGATCTTAAACTTGTAATTGTGTTAAACAGCAAAAACCCTCAGAAAAAAACTTGAGGGAAAACCTTAATACTGTTGACCACCTACCAGATCAATTGGCGGAATTCAGCTCTGTGGCTGGTAACTGAAGCAACCTTTTGTGTGAATTTCCGCAAAAAAAAACCCAAAACAACAAACACCCCCCCAAAAAAAACAAAGCCCAAACTTCTGCTGGAAAAAAATGGATTAACATGAAGCAGGAAGTTGCAGCTCTAGCCCTTTCCAGTTAAAAATTATCTCTTAGCTAGGATGGAATAAAAATGAAGTCAGTAAGGTGCTAATCATGGTCATAACTGTCGAATATAATACTTAGCTTGAACATAAGGCAAGTCAGGGAACCTGTGCAAAGCCTGACTCTTTAATGAAAATTTTAAAAATATGAATTATACAAAGTTCCACCTGAACAAAATAAATCTAGTAACTAAGAAATAAAACAAATACTAATAAAATTGCCTACAAGCTAAGTGAGTAAAAACTGGGATAAAATTTGCATTCAGTAATTGTGTAATAGAAAAAACACAGCATTAGAGGAGATTAGGAAAAGAAAGGAAAATTACCTCAATCTTTTCAGAAAAGGGCTAATCACAGCTGCAGGAAGCAATCAAAACCAAAAAAGAAACAGACTTACCATCATAATCTCGACAGCGTTTCTTTGGCAGGGGAGGTCTTCCATAGGAGTTGTGGTCCAGGTGCTCTTCATGGAACTCTGACCAGCTTTCAGTTGTGTTATTTCCATGATGAGCAGGAGCAATAACAGTAATGGTGCTGCTCAGTGTAGGAACAGGGTAGTGGCCGGATGAAATATTTGTCACAGAAGAAACTGGAGTATAATTGTTTTCTAATGGATCTGTTCTATCTAGGTCGTATTTTGGCTTTCCCATATCCCTTTCTGTAAATAAAAAATACAAACAAACCCAAACAAAATAAACAATAGTTACATTCTACAGGTCCAGAGTGCCTCTACATCCACCACCCTTTGGAGTCATTCATAACCCAACTGGACAGGGTCCTGAGCAACTCCCTCTAGATTTTGAGAAAGGGCACTGAACTAGATGACCTTTAGAGGTGTCTTCCAACCTCAACTATTCAATGATTCTACATACCAAAGGTTTAATTAGAAAAATAATAATCTTAAAAGTACATAGTGAGCCACTGCATCATTTTAGTAACAGCTGTACTCATAATAAAGCAGAAACCCTATTTAACTTCACATTATTTAAGCACACATCTTCTATTTATTCTGAGAACTTTTCCATCCAAACTAGTCTGAACAAAGGGAAGCAACGGGTAAGAAAAGGGTAGTCACCACCTGAAAATACTAGAAAAGTTGCGCATTTTTAGTGTTTTAAGACACTGTTATTTTTGTATCCTCATGTTGTTTATTTTAATTTTGCCTACATTAAAATGCATATATTTAACCACACACAAGCCTTTGTTATGACTGGAGGAATAGTACTTTTTACAGCTGTGGAAAACTCCTGGACAGATACAGCAGTAATGACCTGTTATTCTGAACACATTCAAAGTATTCTGTTTATTTTCTGGTATTAACATCAAATAAACTGTGAGTATTGACATGGTGACAGAACAGTTCTGTCATAAGTTGGTAGACTCAAACACCACCACATTAAAGCAACATTAATGAAAATGTTTTAAAGGTGGCAGATAAGTGTGGGTAAAACAGACTTTTCCTGGTGTGCTTAGAAAAAGAAACAGCTTACACTACAATATACTGTGTATAAGAAACTACCATTGCAGTTAATGTAAAATAATCCTTAAATTAAGATTGAATCACATTTCAATATTGCAGTCAGTGGCTCAATGTCTAAATGGAGATACATGACAGGTGGTGTTCCTCAAAGGTCAGTACTTGCACCAGTGCTATTTAACATCTTTGTTGGCAACAGACAGTGGAATCGAGCATACCCTCAGCAAGTTTGCTGATGACACCAAACCATGTGGTGAAGTCAACAGACTGGAGGGAAGGGATGCTATCCAGAGGGACACTGACAGGCTTGAGAAGTGGGCTTGTGCAAACTGCTTGAAATTCAAAAAGGCCAAGTGCAGCTGGCTCATGGTAATCCCATGCACAAATACAGGCTGGGAGGAGACAGGACTGCAAACAGCCATAAGAAGAAAGACTTGGGGGTGATCCATCAATGATCCATCATGCACATGAGCCATCAATGTGCTCTTGCAGCCCAGAAAGCCAACTGGGTCCTGGGCTGCATCAAAAGCAGCACAGACTGTCAGTCAAGGGAGGTGATTCTCCCCCTCGGCTCTGCTCTTGTGACATCCCACCTGGAGAACTGTGTCCAGTCCTGGAGTTCCCAGCATAAGAATGACACAGAGCTCCTGGAACGTGTCCAGAGGAGAGACACTAAAATGATCAGAGGGCTGGAGCACCTCCCTATAAAGACAGGCTAAAGAAATTGGAGTTGTTCAGCCTGGAGAAAAGGAGGCTCTGAGGTGACCTTATAGCAACCTTCCAATAGCTGAAGGGAGCCTACAAGAAAGCTGGGGTAGGGATTTTTTACACAGGACATGGGAGGACATGGGATAATAGTTTCAAACTTGAAGAGGAGAGATTTAGGTTAGACATTAGGAAAGAATTTTTCCTGTGAGGGTGGTGAGATGCTGGGACAGGTTGCCCAAGGAAGCTGTGGCTGCCCCCTCCATGGAAATGTTTAAGGTTGGATGGGGCCTTGAGCAACCTGATCTAGCGGATGTCCCCGCCCATGTATAGGGGTTGGAACTGGATGATCTTTAAAGTCCCTTCCAACGCAAACCTATGAATCTATGATTTAACTGCTGTATGTTCTTGAACTTGTTCATTCTTAAGTTCCTTGGAAAATATCTGCTCACAGAGTTTCAGAAGCTCTGCACTCCTACTTTAAGGATGAGTTAGCAAGGACCATTTTACAGGAAAATAAAAACAAACATAGGATTTAAACCACACTACTATTTACAACTACATTGTTTAAAACAAAATAAAGAGGTTGTGAAATAACTCTCAATGTTCTTTTTCAATTTATTAGTAACAACTATTGGGGGAAAAAAGCATAGCTTTATTTTTAAAGATGCTTAATTTGAAAAACTATTGCACTTATCCTTAAGTACTACAGATAACTGTACAAATGCAAATACTAACTGTAATAATTTCATCCCCTCCTTATGACACCAAGGAGGGGACAAGGCAAAAATAACTGAGCTGTTCTGCTTGACAAGTCATTTTCTGCTAAGCTGGTAATTTCTGCTAGTTCTACCTTCATAGATAGTTATTAATTTCTAGATCTTCTCAAACCAGAGTTTCCTAAAACTTAAAAAAATTCAGTTGTCAGATTTTTCTGTCTTTTTTACAACATTGTTTAGAAATGGCCAACACAGTCAAAGGTAATGATGAAGAACGGAGAGAAAGATGGAAAAACAAGCACTGAAAACATAATTTCATGAACTTAATATCCACAAAAAAACAAGCTAAATTTGGACAAAGAAACCTGAACAATAGAGGAAAATTTGGTACGCCTTGAACACAGGTTTTAAGTTTAATGTCTAAATTTTGGAAACAACATTCACCGTATTCTAGAGACCAACTGTTGGTACCTCTGCTTCGTGTTCTGCTCCTGCTTCTGCTCCGGTCTCGATCCCGGTCCCGCAATCTCTCTTTGCTCCAACTTCTACTTCGACTCCTGCTGTAGCTCCGACTCCTCCCTCTTCTCCTGTTGTATCGATCCCTATAGGAATCTCTTCTGGGAGGATTTCGGTCATAATCTCTCTTCCGGGAACGTTCATCTTTTTTCCTTTCATCACGGCTCCTAAACGTGAAATTTTGTAGGTTAATTACAATAATTTTAATAATAATCTAAAACCTTAATTTAAAGCCATAACTTAAAACCTTAACTACCATTACAAACATGAATAAATGGCTATGGAAAACTAGAAAAACGTACAATTGTCATCTAACTATGGCCCTTTCTTTTGCCTCAGAAGATTTTAAAAATCCTTTTAGTTGGTTTATACATTTTACTTTTACCATCTGTAAGACTTTAAAACTTCTGCAAAATCCTGCTTCTGCCCAGTACTGCACCTTCCTCAATCTGGAAACATCAAAAAGTAAGTTACCGAAGGGAAGGCTTCTAAATTAAAATTATCACAATTCCATCTCAGTAGTGAGCACAGGGTGTTGTAACATAAACCACATATCTGACATAAAAATTTTAAAACTCAAATATGATGGCTTACACTGTCACATTCTTGTCATTTAACTACATATGCATAAAAGCAATCAAAGCCTTATTTTTAGGCTTATTACATAACCATACAGAAATAAAATATTTAATTTAGTAACTCCATAAAAATTAAAATCCATATGATTATAATACAAGAGGCTAAGCAAAATTTATCACCTGGAATCTCTGTAGCGAGAACTTGACTGAGGAGGGCTGTGATTCAGTCTTCTGGAGAACTTTTTCTCTCGCTCTTCCTCTTTAACTATCTGAATTTAAAGTATATACATTGGATCAAAACATGAGTACACTATCATGGAGACTTCTGCACAATCAAATAAAAACAACTAAAATGCAAAGTCAGCAGATTAAACAACATTTTTGTATAGAATGCAATTAGAGAATCTACATAAGTTTTAGATTTCTATTTCTAGGAATATTCAAAGTATGGGACCTGAGAAAATAAAGCAGAATAAGCAATCCTTACAGTGCTGCACTAAAAATTCATCTGCTTTTGCTACAATTGGACAAGAGCCCATAGTAAGGTGCAGTGATAGATCTGAGAAGACACAAATATTTAACAACTGACAAAGTAAGTTCTTTCTTAATTGGCAGTTCAGCTGGTTCAGACCACACTTAAAACACTTTCATGCAGCCAAACCTAGGCTGCTGCTGAAAAGGATAAACCCCCTCTTCTGGCTCGAACTGCAATATAAACACTTGTGTCAGAATAAGGATATTATCTGGATGAAGCAGCTGGAGGAATGAGGACCATCATTCGACATAGCAACCTGGATTTATGTCAAATTAGAGGGCAGAGTAACTACAACAGCAACCCTAAGGAAAGAACTAATGTAGGCTGCACTGCAACTCCTACATGACTCAATAACTTCATTCACATTTGCCTAGTCAGAACCACTTTGGGTTTACCTTTGAAGAAGCCACTTGTGTTTAGACAAATGTGTAGCAGTACTGTATCTACTAGGCACAAATGTTGTGACACATTTGAATGCTGTAATATAAACTTGGGGTCTCATTAACAAATAAACACAAAGTTGAACAGCATAAGCAAACCAGAAGGATGAGGAAAAGAGGCATAAATTTAAAATAAAGTCAATGTCTACCTCTTCTTTTTTTGTCTCTTTTTCTTGGTGCTGAAAAAATTCTACTTTCAGACTTCCTGATGATGGCTGTTCTGGCGGAGGTAGATAGCTTTTTGTATTCACAGCATCAAACAGTTTTTCTACAAATATCTGCGTTTCTACAAGTAAAGAGTGTACAAATATCCATTATTCAAAACTTCAGTTAACATTTGCTTTAAAAATAAGTATTTTTTCAAATCAACATTAATCAAGAAGTTAAAACAATGAAGAGTATTTTTTTTAAGACTGCTACTAATTTTATATTTTAAAAATACATTTATGGAATCAAGAAATTTGTCAATAATGAGAATGTTTTAAAAAGATTTTCTGTCATTCGATTATTTAATGTCTCTTAGTAAAACACAGAGAAGAATATTTCTAGAATACATACAGAGCTCCACTACCGATTCTGAAAATAATTCTTAACATGTGTAATTATTTTCCAGGAATACCAACAGACACAAAAAATATACCTACTATATGTATATTGTGCTATACATCTGGTTTGCAAAGCAAATTACTTCATGAAAACTGAATTGCATGTTTCAAAGTAACAAAGCAAATAAAGAGATTAATTCACGATTCTATGGTAAAAGATTGTTTGAATGAATTAAAGATGACAGACTTTTCACTCCAGCTTAATTGTTCTGACAACAACCATACCTTTCTGAAGAAATACATCCAGCTGATCAACACACAATGCCTTCAGTTCCTTTTCACTTTTATCCTTCTTTACCAAAGCCAGAACATACTTAGCTAGGGCAGATGGATCTGCATCACATCTGCAAATTAATTAAACAGGGAAGGAAAAAGAATAATTAAATTACATAAATTAATACTTGAAACTGGTACAACCAGTACACAAAGAAGACCAAAAAATCTCCTACCAAAGTAATTGAAAAATACTCAAGAGATAATTTTGAAGATAGTCCAGATATGCAAGATCACTAAGTATCACCTTTCTTTTCCAAAGAAGCAACTTCCTAAAATATTTCCAAACAACATTCCACATGGCACCTAGAAAGAACCACCTCATTGCAAACTAGGAAGAACTATTTAGAATGAAACAGCTCCAACTGCTCTTAAAACCAATTACAAATATGACAAATACTTTCAGAATTTCCCAATGATTAAATCAGTAATTCTGCATGCACTACTAAGTCACTGTTAATGGGTAAAATTCAGTTTACCTAATTACAAATTAATACACTGATGCTGCAGAAGTAATCTATGCTATAAAGAATAAAAAATAAAAATCAAGCCTCTCAGTGACTTTCTCTTGAATATGTTTTTAAAGAATCTTACTATTGCCTACATATGAACGACATAAAAAGCAGATTAACTGAAAAACTGCTTAAGGAAAAAGTGTTCATCCTGTATTACCATGAAAATCTCTAAGAGGTCCACAATTAAGTTAAATTAGGAGATCATTATCCATTTTAGACATCTAAATTGAATTTAAAACGAAGGAAGAAGCAATTAGAAGCTCACACACATCTACAAAGAACTTGAAGCACAGTAAACTGTATATCCCCATTAAGTAGAAAATTATCTAATATAAATAATTTTATTATAAAGTTTCAAAATAGCGATCTAAAGAGAATGTTGCACTAGTGTTATCATGTAAAACCTACCAAAGCAAGCAAGAATTTTGTAGAAAACCGTTTCACACTTTGTAATTCAAAACCAGTATCTAATGAAATAGATAGACACTGGTCTATCAGGCAGAACAGAAGTATTTTGTTAAACCATTTAATCCCGTTATTTAACATTGGCCAAAGGAAGACCGCCGACCCCACAAAACCAGGCAGGATTTAACACACACAAGTCATGTGGTACAGACAGCTAGCTCATTTGGGTGGTGATCAAATGTAATACTGGTGTTTTGAAGAATTACAAGAGGAAAAAAAAAAAACTACACCAGTGCATTCTAATTGTATGCTCTCTCTAGCAAAAATCACTGAGAAGTAAAATTAAACTGCAGTTAGGAAGTTACCCTGACTATAAGTATCAGACATAAGTCCTCTACTCACAATGACAGACTAAAACTGCAATCCTCAATCTCTTCCACAGTAAAACAAATGACATGTCAATGCTGAAATTATAAATCTGGATGTTGATCATTTAAATGACATGTATTTTAGACACTGGGCAGAAGAAACCAAATCCTTTGCCGTATCATGCTACCTAATTCCTCTCTCCAGAGAAGCTGTCCTCCTGCACAGCAAGCAACATCCTCCATGCAAACATATCTAGTGACCAAAGGAAACAAATCTGTCCACATCCATCCTCAGGAGATCCTCTGGATAGCCTGGGCACAGCACAGTGCTCTGAAGTTAAAGGTCAAAGCTTCAAACATAACTCAGCATCCTCTAGAAAGCCGGCAATAGCAAAATTTCATGCTGTAAAAACAACCTGAGCTGCTCGGGGACGTACCACAGTACTCTGTATTGGTCTGTATCACTGATAGATATGAGATGAAAGTTCACCAGTCTACATTCCAGTCAAACCCACACTGGCAAAATGCAAATATATACTGTTAACCAAAAAAGAGTCTGTATGCTGACTGAAAATTCTTCAGAAATGTTTTCCTTCAACTACCATGTGTGTTTTGCCCCTATTTAAATTTCACAATTCCTTATTCAGAATAAAATACAAGCATCAAGCCAATTCAGAAGCAGGCACATAAGTAACCTCCTGTAGTGAATAGGGCTGCAGACTCTCTTTTACACTGCTGGTCCCTGAGCACATCATCCAAGCCGATCATCTGAAAGTCCAGTCTCCAACACTGTTCAGCACAGGCCCATCATACAGCCCCTAGGAGGCACTAACACAAGCATTTCATTACTTCCCAGCAACTTGAATTTGCAATTATTTTTTTTAAATTGTTCCTTAATGTAGCCTTCAGTGTCAGTACAAAAAAGTATCAGTCCTCTCTCAGTTACAAGGTGAATCATACATCAGAAAGCCAGTGTGCTATTTTCATCTACCTACAGGTGAACCTGCTTGGATGAGGTGCTCAGCAGTGTAAAAGAGATTATGCAGCCCTACTGCTCTCACTGCAGGTTATTCATGTGCCTGCTTTTGAGATGACACCACAGACCTGAGCAGAAATGGAATCTGAGCATTAGATGTTTGATAGAAATTAAGACATTCATAAATTTCTCCTCCTGTTTTCTCTTTTTTTTTTTTAACAACCAAAAACCAGTTGGCAGAAGTAATCTAATCTCCACTGTAGCAAATACATGCCAGTGCCTGCTACAACAAAATATCACACCATGTTTTTCTTACACCCACTTTCTGCATATATGATCCTAACTAGTACTACTAGATTTTTCAAGAGCCTGTCCAGCATCAGACAGATAATACACAGTGTCTACTGCTCTATATGAAACAGGGAAGATTGCTCTGGTAATCCTGCTTTAATAAACAGCATTTACTATACAGGCATAGATGGAAGAATTCTCCTGCTAGAGCTCTACATGTTCTTTAGAGAATGATCTGGATACCTCCAACAGCTAATCACCAAAGAAAAGCTTCAAAAAGGAAAGTACCAGCCAATCAAATATTTTGTTCAATTGTAGGAGACAGAGTTCACAACTTCAACAAACCTCACAGAAAAGTTCAAAAACCCTCATTCAAAATCCTTGTTTTCTGATTTCATGTTTTTTAAGTAATTTCAAATAAAGAAAAAGCTGAAATTGCTACAAGCACATTTAAGTCTTAAATATAAATATATTTTAATAATGTTTGAGAAGGAGAAAATAATTCTCTGTACAGCCTTTTTCCTTAATATTTTGCAATCTATTAAACACCACTCAATCTCTTCATTTCCAATACTCAGGTTTGCTTATTTTAAAATCTAAAATATTACATATGTTCTGAGAAGCCACTTTGATTTTTATAATCACCATTCAATTATGGGCAGCAGTCTTAACTTACAAATTCAGTAGATGTGGGATACATATTAGAGTTGCCTGTAAAAAAAATGTTCCTGGTATAGCTGTACATACAGAACCCCCTTATTAACAATAGAGCTTATACTGACTTAGAAAGACTTTGCCAAAATAGTTACAGTAATTCAACGTGGCCTATAAGCTAAACCACCAAAATACCTTTCAACACAAATATTGCATAACAACCATTTTAAAATATATTGAAAGAAGCATGCAGTAAATATCCCTGAAGCCTTAAGAGAGAATAAACACAGGCTTCTAACAAAACGTGCTGAGGACATATTTTGTCAGGTTAATGCCTATGAATATGTTCAAGTGTCAGTAAAAAAATACCTATTAAAATGAAAGACAGAACAGAGTATTTTTCATGTTAAAAGTATGAAAACAGAGGGCAGATCTGAAAGCCTCTAAGTATTAAAGTAAGATACAGAACATGCTGTTTATTTTGAGTATTTTTATCATAAAAAGTATCAAAAGGGAAGGTAGGTCTGAGAGACTCTGTTGGAGATGTGGTTTGAGGAAAGGTCAAGTATCTAAACTCAAATATTTTTCTCTCAAAAAAAAACCCCCATGTCTCCAGTGCTATGAACTTCCTCATATTGTAATTCATCATTTAAGCTAGTTCTTAATAAGAAAATTAGCTCCCTTGACTAGAGCCTTTAACAAATAATTATTTCTGGTATTTTTTGAAAAAGTAGTACCCATGGTATCTGGTGCAGACCTGATACTGTGGTGCAGTAGTAAACACTATAGAATTATTTTTAGCAAAGACATAATCCTTTATTTTTCTAAAATTTTCACTGGCATATCAGAACAAACTGCTGCTTAAATTTTACAGTTATTAGACAACAAATGAACCATTACATAGGATATTAATTTGATTTTTTTCAGATTTTTGGCAATATAACAATTCATACTTTCTACAAAGAAAAAAAAAATTAGCATTCCAAAGTCTACCCTCTGGTGAAAATGTTTGGCAAATATAAATGTAAAATGTAAATTATCAAAGCCAAATAGATGTAAGTAGTGTTTTACTACAGGGTATGTACCTTTTTACAGCTGAAAAATAGAATCCAAAAGTTCCCATGCTCAAGATATCAAACTGCAATTTGAGTTTTCACAAAATGAATACTGTTATTCACTGAAAGGCTTGGTGGAAGTAGAGAAGAGAAAACCTTCAATGAAGTTTCTTTGTAACAAAACCCTTACTTGTTCATTTCAGATGTATTTCATAGCCTTTATTTCAAGCTAATACCACCACTCTCAATCTAGACATCATTTTGGACACAGCTAGTGAGGATGTGCTAATTTTTAAAATGGTAAAACAAGATATGAAAAGGGGTTTAAATACATTTTCTAAAATTAATGTGTAGACAAAAAGGTGCTGCAAATTCTGAAATTGTTCCTTGACAAATTTAAACTATCACAATGCACTGAAAGTGCCAAAGCATGTCTGAAATCCTCCAGGCAGTGAATGGTCTTTTTGTAAAGGAAATAACATGCAGGTGCACTTTATTTGTCCTACTCTGATCCTGGAAATTTAAAATATAAATTTTGAGCCTAGTTTTCTTGCCTAAAGATTAACATTGATATTTCTCTAGAATAATGCCCAGCTCTTGACAGTAACCAAGATGGACACGGTTATGTTTGAAGGCTCAGAGAGACATGCTTCATATTTTCAGGGCTGAGTGGGTGCAGAAAAATGTACACTGCACATTGGACAGAGCAGCTAGTCTAATTTAGGCAGTTGTATCATTCTGTTGTGTTGCTACTAAAAAAAAAATCTATAAAAAACTACAGTGTTTGATAAGTAAAATGAATGACAGACTCCTTCAGGCAGTTCTGACTATTAACTTCAGAAAGAAGATTAAAATGCTCACGCTCACTTTCATTAACTCTTTAACAGGATTCAAAGTAACAGGAGTACTCTGAGGAATGCAACAGCCTCCACTGCTGTTAGGTAAGTTACCGATGTCATTACAATAGCTCTGAATTATCCCCATACCCAGGTCTGACATGTTCATACAGCTGCAACCAGGAACAGGCAGCTTAACATGCCACCTCTAGATTTAAGACAGCTCTCAGGAGGCAGAACGGCTGTCAGCCTTCTGGTTGTCCAACAAATTCAATGCAGAAAGCAAAAATCCTCAGCATCTCTATGACCTGTGATACAGACAAGGGGTTCCATTTTGTTGCCAATGTTTGGTGTAAGAACAAGAAAGGTTTTCTGTATCAAGAAAAATTTTCTCCTCTTTAGTTTCTGCCTTCAACTACACCTTCCAATATTAAGATTTTAATTCTATCATATTATGATTCTACAGAAGCTTAGCAGTATCAGCACTTTTGAGTCAGGAATCTCTAGTTCTCAAATACTGCAGCTCTCCAAAAGTCAGCTGAGCAAACTACTAAGTTTCATAGCAGATGTATATGAGTAACTTCCTACTGGTAAGAGAGGGACATACCAATGATGTGTATTTCTGCTTGATCTTATTTATCAATAGCTTAATGTAAAGTGTTAACAGAATAAGAAAAATTAAGAGGAACACCTATTGCTTTTGAACTTAGTAAGTTTCACGGGAAACAAGAGTGAAACCTTCTAATGAGCCAGTGAGTGTTACTGGTAGGACAGGGTGCCATTTGTATGTGGAAAGGAATGACAAAGTTTTTAACTTTAACTTATTCCTATTCTTTCAGTGTCTTGGCTTATTAGCATATTCTTAACACCACCAACTTTTCTATTTGCTGCCTTTAAGTAACTAGGTGAGGACAAGTAATCATTAAACATTACAGTTAAGCAAAGGTCCAAGCAGCCAAAATATATCAGCTTTAAAGAAAAAAGGCTGAGAAGTGTGACAAATAAAAATGGAACAGTGAAGGCATAACTAAATACCAGAGCATACCATCTGACACAAAATATTCCAATTATTAATATATTCAAAATAATCTTAAAACAATTTGGATTTTATTGATTGTCACATAAGTAGTTACAATACCATACAGAATTAATGCAAAAAACCTTTCCATTTTACTGAGGTACACCTAAATGCTACATAAACATTTTTGGATACTTTTTCATCTCCTTTGCAAGTTTTATTTAATGCATGAAAGTAGATACAGTGGAGAAAATTAGATATAGGAGCCTTAATCAAGTTATAAGTAATATTCAGGGGTCGAGCAGATTTTAATTAAATTTACTTTGTACAAAGTAACTAAAACCAAGAAAATTTTACAGTGCTATGAATTAGGGCAAGGGGAGAACATTATGATGTCTTACAAGGCAAAATGGTGAACGCATCATTAGTAAAAGCAAGACTAACTTTTTCACAGGAACAGATTCAAACAAATTTAAGAAAAAAAAGAAAAACACTTTCCTACTAGGAACTTTGCCAAGCCAGATTCTGATATTCTGTCAAGGATTATATACACAGTTTATTTAGAATCTGTAGCCTCTTTCTGGAGACCTGTAGAGTTACTAAAGAACTACCACTCCTCAAGCAGAGCTGGACTGTGTAAATGTTCCAGCCTGGTAGCACTTGCATTTTCTGCCTCACTGCAACATAATGAAACTCAGGTAAGGAGTGTTTTGTTTTTTTTTTTTAACGGGGGATCACCAAGGCTTTGCCAAAGCATTACAGCAGTCTAAAACAAACCCACCACAAACAAAAAATTAAAAAATTTAAATCTTCCATCATCCCTCTCCTCCAAACATTCTTGACTATGATCAGTATTTCCCAGAGGGACCGTGTGAAAACAATCCAACAGCCAAATGATGTGCAGTCAATACAACTTTATAACACACTTGTTTCATTACACTAAAAAGTCTGCATGCTTGCTAGTGCTTTAAAATAGCTCAGAGGTAAAACTTCATGAGAAAATTAAAACAACCTTTATGGATATTGCTATCTTCTAGTTCTGAAACATTATGTTTCAGAAGCACATGCCTTTGAAACAAGCTATATACCCTAACTGAAAAGTGGGAAACAGGCAACTAGGAAAAGAAAGCATCTTTTATCTATTCAGCTCTAGATATGCAGCATATTAACACAGACCTACAGACATGCATAGATTTATTTACGTACCTTCTTAAATACACTCCTCTCCCTAAAACTACTGGGATAACACCTGCATTATAGTCTAATGCAGTCATGTCTTCTCTAGACTGACCAGGACATTCAGTTGCCTATAAGGCAGCTGAAGGTTTCCAAAATAGACACAAAAGAAAGAGAGCTGGCCATTTTTTTTCTTTTTTTTTGATTGATTGTTTCATTAAACACAAGTTAAAAATTATGTTCAGGCTACGGTAACACCTCCAGATGAGGTGTTAGGACCTCACTGTACTAGTACTGAACCAAAAGCAATTGCTTCTTTAATAGTGACTTCACACTAAAATTTTCATAAAGCCAGGAGCCATGGTTGTAGGCACACATTTCAGATAGCTGCAGCTCCAAAAATATTTGACTGCTAAGAAAAGAAAATACTACTTCACTAATTCCAGGACTTTCTGGAATAACAGTTACACAGGACTCTACAAAAAAATGGAAGGACAGCTGAATTAAACAGTCCCTGCTGACTTGTTTCCTTCCAAAGCTAAAAATTGAGGGAAATCAACATCCTTCAGGTCAGTGATTCCCTAACCCACCACAGACTTTTCTAGCATGAAAACCACATCTGAACTGCTCATACACTACATTTAATTTGACAGAAACATGTTCATCCTTTTAGTGCTAAAAACCAGAAAATAGCACTGGTCACAGAAACTGAAAATTTCAATTACACCCTTTAAATGCTGATTACTACTAGCAGATGTCACAGTGCAATATTAGTACAAATAAACATTGTGCAACCTGAGTTTGCTACCCAAATAAGAAGTTAGTGCTACACATCACTAATGTGAGGAGGAGGAAGACTGAGGAAAAATACTGATCTCCAGCTAAACAGGATGGCAAACTTCTGATACTAAATGGTGATAGGAAATTATTCACTGGACAAGTCAAACTTGAACTCCTAATGCATAATAATCAAGAAAGAGTGAACAACTGTATAAATTAATTTTGGACACAGATTTGGAAAATCCAAAGAAACTTAGGTATTTACTCAATGAAAGGATTTTGAAGCCTCCTGTGAATGTCACCAGACTTCAAGTTTCAATTTCACAGAATTTAGGACAAGCAGTAATGTTTTTTAACTGAAAGAAAGGTAGATTTAGAAAGAAATTCTTCGCTGGGAGGGTGGCACAGGTTGCTCAGGGAAGTTGCAGATGTCTTGTTCCTGGAAGAGTTCAACGCCAACTGGGGATTTCAACAACCTGGACTAGTGGAAGGCATCCCTGCCCATGCAGGGGCACTGAAACTGGGTGATGTTTAAGGCCCCTTTCCACCTAAACCATTCAGTGATTCTACAATATCAATCTCCAGCTACCAACCAATTGAAAAGTAAGGATGTATCATTTATCATTTGAAATTATCAACATGTATTTTGGAAATTACAAGGTTTTTCTAGTTAATTTTTATATCTGTTTAATCCTCTGAACAGGACACTCTAAATACCGGTATCAATCTGCTGACTGCAATTAAGAGAATATTCACACAAGAAACTAACAGAAAGCATTTTGCATCAGAGGACTAGCTGGATCTATTACTCCTGAACACAATGTGCTCTGCTATTCTCCTACTACCTTAGTGATGTGCTCTTTTATTCCCATATTACCTCACAATGGCCCAAGATGAAGACTAATTCACCAACCCAAAACTACATCATTACAACAAGATGTGGGGGTTTTTTTGTAAGTTAAAAAAAAAAAAAAATCCAACCACAGTCTTAAGGGTCAAACATTTACATAAGAGCACTCAGTTTAATCTGCTGCAGGCTTAATTCAAACTCCACTCAAGTTAAGTTCAAGACTTATCTGAGTGTAGTTTGGACGAGGCTCTATGGAAAAAAAGACCACCACACACACACACCCATCCTCCCATGCAACAGCGTGAGTAACAACAACAATGGACAAACAGCTCATAAGAAAAGTTATAACAGAATTAATTTGTAAGTTATAGTTCTGTTGACTCAAATCGAGTAATTTAATACATATATGTTAAAACGGTGGTTCAGAATGACAAATGAAGCACATACATTGATCTAAGATGTTTGCAAACACCGTACTTCTATAAGACAAAACCTTTAAAGCCAAGTCCGGGTTTTCAACTAAAATACCATTTAGAAAAGGAAGACACTGGCTTTTTGCAGAAGAGCACCAATTACTCACATGAATGTTATGCTTAGAAACCAAGCAGGTATTCACAATTAGGCAAATTATTCTCTGGGGATCCTACTCCCAAGCGCTGCACTGATGCAATTTTTAATCGGGCAAGGGTGGACAGGAAGCAAGGAAGCGTCAACTACCCAAAACAACTGAGAACGACGGGAGACAAGCCTAGAGAAAATACTGCTGGGAAGGTCCTAGGACTCTGGGAAACGTCCCAGTGGCATCTGAGCTCTCCTAGAGAAGGTCACTGGGCAGGGCGGCAGGCCGTGGTTATTAACCTTGCCTCCACGGGGGCTGAGAGCCGGGCAGAGGCAGACACACACATTGTTATGTGCCGCTTTCCCTGGGCTACAAAGGGAGAGGCGACGGCGGTCGCTAGGGGGGGAAGCTGCATCCATCCTCCGGAGAAAGCCGCTCCTGCCTCCCTCTCTCCCCGCCGAGGACGGCGCCGGGAGAGCGGGGAAACGACGTAGCCCCGCGGGGCCCTCACAAAAGAGAGCCGGGGGAGAAGGGCGCCGGGAGGACATCTCCCGGGATGATGCCCTCAGGGGCCCTCTCCGGCACAGCATTCCCCACTCCCCCGAGGATCCCCGTGTTTTTTTCCAAGGGAGGTTGCTTTCGGAAGGGGCGGGGGAGAAAGGAAGGGTCGCGACTACTCACATGGGCTCCAAGGTTTTGCTGAGCCAGGATTTCAGCGCCTCGAAGTTTTCTATGATCATTTTAACCACCATCCAGAGCGGCCCGGGCCCCCCGCCTCCCCGGCAGCAACACCAACAACGGCGGCGGGGTCCCCGCCGCCGCCCCGCCGGCCGGCACCCCGGCTCCCGCCGCTCCTTCCCCCTCCCGCAAAGGCCGCGGCCGCCTCCCGGTTCAGCCGAAGCCGCCTGGCAGGGGCCGGAGGCCCAGAGCCACGAAGGGGGCGGAACCAGCAAAGCGCGGCTGCTCCCTGCGGGCCCCGCTCTCGCCGCTTCTTGGCCGGGGAGCGCGGTGCGGCCGTCCCGCAGTTCCTCCCCGCCTCAGCGGCGGGCGAAAGGCAGAGCGGCCGACGGGCCTGACGAGCGACGGTCTCCGGAAGGCACCGACCCGACCCGACCCTTCCCCCCGCCCCTTGCCCGCCCCAGGCCCCGGACTCCGCTCTCCCCTCAGCCGCAGCGCCAGACCCAACCACCCAGCAGGTAAGATGGCGGGGCGCCGCTGTCGCGAGAATAAGGAGTCTCGCGAGAACGGGCGGTGCGCGGGGGTTGCCGGCAGGCGGGGCCGGGCACGGATGGGCCGGACCGGGTCGGGAGGGACGAGGAGGGGCGGGGAGAGGAGTGGAGCGGTGGTGGTGATGGTGGCTGTGGTCGATGTGAGCGTGATGGGAGCGGTCTGTGAAGGAAGTGATTCTGCCCCTGTACTCAGCCCTGGTGAGGCCACAGCTCGAGTCCTGTGTCCAGTTCTGGGCCCCTCAGTTCAGGAAGGAGATTGAGGTCCTGGAGCAGGTCCAAAGGAGGGCAACCAGGCTGGTGAAGGGACTCCAGCACAAGTCCTGTGAGGAGAGGCTGAGGGAGCTGGGGGTGTTCAGCCTGGAGAAGAGGAGGCTCAGGGGAGACCTCATCGCTCTCTACAACTCCCTGAAAGGAGGCTGGAGCCAGGGGGGGTTGGGCTCTTCTCCCAGACGACTTTCAACAAAACAAGAGGACACAGTCTTAAGTTGTGCCAGAGGAGGTTTAGGTTTGATATTAGAAAGAATTTCTTTACGGAGAGGGTGATCAGACATTGGAATGGGCTGCCCAGTGAGGTGGTGGATTCTCCGTCCCTGGAGATATTTAAAAAGAGACTGGATGTGGCACTCAGTGCCATGGGCTGGTAACCACAGCGGTAGTGGTCAAGGGTTGGACTTGATGATCTCTGAGGTCCCTTCCAACCCGGCTAATTCTATGATTCTATGTTGCCGCCATCCCGTCAGGGCAGAGAGGTCCCCCGGCCTCCCGGAGGGGCGTAACATGGAAACCCACCTGGGAAGAGCAGCAAATGGGAGGCATGGTGAGGAGTCCCACAGAGATTTGCCACTGAGAGAAAGAAATAAAAAGAAATGGTGTTGTTTTTTAAAAAAAGAGGTAATAGGGCAAGGAATTTAAGATGGAACACGGTAAGTTCCACCTCGACATGAAGAGAAACTTATTTCCTGTGAGGGTGACAGCACTGGACCAGGCTGCCCAGAGAGGTTGTGTGTGGAGCCTACCCTGGAGACTTTCAGAACCCACCTGTAGTGTTCCTGGGTGTCCTGCCCTGGGTAATCCTGCTGTGGCAGGGGGGATTGGACCTGATGATCTCTAGAGGTCCCGTCCAACACCTAATGTTCTATGATTCTATGTAGGAGTAAAAAAAATATGTCTGAAAACATGTAAGCTGGCAGTGGAGATCCATGTCTTCCTGACACTGGCCCTCCATGGGGCACATCTGTGGGCCACTGAGGGCCAACAGTGTCCTGCAAATGTTGGTTCCCTGGCCTATTCAGGCCCCACAAGGTGGACCCAAAAGGAGCTTAGGCCACAGGGCTGCTCAGTCATCATTCAGAGGCATCCCCATGGGAAGTTAATATACTCTGTGTCTTTTGCTGGCATTAACAGAGCACTGAAAGACAATGCCCACAGTGAGTGTACCTCAGTCGCTTTGGTGGGCTTCTGAAAGACTGGTGTTGCCCCTGAGGTCCTGAGTGAAGCATTTTTCACAGTCATTGGACAAAGGTGAGTATTTCAAGGAAATTGTTCTTTCTGTCTTTCTTGGGGCAGAGCTGATGATGACTCTTGAGCTGCCCCTCCTGTTTTATCAGACAGGAACTTTAAGTAATCAATTTAGATTAGAGGCTGACCCGTCAATTTATGAGTATCCTGAAGTCCTACCTTTCTCATGAAGAGTCAGAATAACAGCAAAAGGAGCCCTAGAGCACAGAGGTGAAGGCTAGATGATGGTTTTGGACATAAGGCAGAATGCCTGCCTGCTCTCTCAGCACAGGAATTCCTTCAAGGTCCATCCCCAGCTTCATCCTGCTGCCATGTACTACTGGTACTTACTTCTCTTTCAAAGTGCTCAACTTTACTTCACTGTATCTGTAAAAGAACAAGAGGATTGGCAGTCACTACCCTTATTTACAGCTTTCCATTCCAGCAAGAAGCACTGAACCTTAGCGGAGAGCCAGCTAAGAAAAAGAGTTAAGAGCTAGAGAAGGCTAAGGTTGCTGGCACACAGGTTTTTGGGGCTTGATTATCACCCTTGAAACTTTGTTGAAAACTGGAGAATGTAGCAAGTCAAGCAAATAAACTGTCATCTTAGGAGGTACTTAGAGAGTGCTTCTCAGTTACAAGATATACTTTGGTTTCTTTGTATCATGGGGAGCGAACAGTACCTCCAGTCAGTAAACAGAAAATCACGAGCCTGAAATTCCCTGGAGACGATTTTGTAGACATCTAAAATATTCCTGGGTCACACCCAGTATCTTGTAAATTAACTCCTCCTAAACATGTAAAAAGTGTCACTTAGGCTTGGAAATCTGATGGATTTTTGAAGGGACAGGCACATAGAAATTAGGTGTTTTGATAAGAATCTAAATTTGGGTTGGAATCTGGCCCTTAATCCTTTGCAAAAGCCAGTGCCTAGTGGAAATAATTCAGGCAAGCACTGTGTCAGTCTGCTTCACTCTCATCTCTGTAACTACCTTAAATATATGACAGCCAACAAGAAAACATAGCCTCTAAGGCTTCTCCACACGAAATGTATTGATATAGTCATGGCAGCAACTTCTCTGTGTTTGGTATTTCATTTTCTAAACTATTTCCAGCCATTTAGAAGCCCAGTCCTGTAAGTTATTTCATTTTGTGATCAGCAAAAGAGTTTGATGAATATATTTTGTGCACTGGATACAACTTCTCTACCTCTGGTAGTTTAGAACATTACTGTGTTGGTAGAAGTATGTTGTTATCACACTTCTGTGGCAATATTCAAAGTAGCCATAATAAATAAAAATGCTGCTGACATTTCCAGTTCTAGAGTTTGCAGACTTGACAAATTAAGTCCTTAGAAAGATTTAGATCTCACGTCATCAGAATGACTGTAATGTTCTGTAGCATCTTTCAGACAATTATAATTTCCTTTAATGGCAGGAATTAAAAGAGTACAAAGTAAAACTACTTATTTCATCTGAGAAAACCATTTCCTCTGAAATATAAAGCAGCTTCTATATTTCTTCAATTATTTCTATTTATGACACAATATCTTTAGGTTCTTACTAACAATTTTAAAAACACAAAATAAATCCTTACTTAAACAAAACTTCAGTCACATGTGAAATCAATGCTTTAGGTGAAAAAGTTCCTCTCTGTCGCCCACATGATCTATGGATACCAAAAATTTAATAGGAACTGAACATTAGAAATCTCAAAAATAAGAAAATAGACATGTATATTCTGTGTATTAGTATAAAAAAATGCATTTGAACATCAATAATCTGCAAATATAAATATGTTGTTGTTAATGAAAATACAAACCAATTCCCTTATTTGTTAATACTTCAGAATTACAGAGTTCTAGCAGCCATTTTGGCTTATAAAACTTAGTTAAGTTCCTAAGAGTAGTTGGATGTTTTCATATATAATAACTCCCAAAGTTCATAGGTTTGGTTTATGCTTGATTTGCAGTAGTCTTATCAAACTCATTTCAGTGACCTTTGATGTCTAAAAAGTATGGGTTGTATTTATTCACAGTTTTATTGTTTCACCTACTCACATGAGCAGCTTCCAGCCAAGATGGAGATATCAGTGTCTCCTGAGATTTCTGAGATTTTATTTGTGCTGACAGCTCTGCTCTCCAAAGCTCATAAACAATCTTTGTCAATGTGTAAAGCTGCAACTTCTAAGTGTTAAGATTTTTCTTGAAAGCTGACATTTTCTTAAATGTCTGTAGATCTCTTTTTGATTCAGATTTGTCCCTTTAATTTCTTTAGCACCATAAGTAGTTGTAGAAGAGAACAGAACTTTTGGGCACATCCATCTTTTTGCCATACCTGTCCTACCTTCCTCTGTTAGTGTTTGTATCATACAGAAGAAATGTTAATTACTATTATTTTTTGTATGTTTGATTATTTGTTTCCAGGTTTTGATTGGTTTTTTTTTTAGGTCAGTTAATCTGACAGACATGGAATTCTTCAATCTGTCCTTTTCTGTCTTCATCTTCTTACACAGGAAAATGTTTGTATTTGCAATTAGATTTAAACATTCATCTCTGACTGAAGGTTTTCTACTGGTTTTAAATGTGATTCTGGTTTTACATAGTGGATGTAAGCCACCAGCTCCAGACTTGGGGCCCTAATGTCTCCCAGAAAAAAACTTAGGCATTACAGACCTCAGATGTATCTGTGTGGATGATCTGGAAATCAAGACTTCCACATTCTTGCAGTGTACCACAGCCCTCAGCATCAGAATACAGGATAAAACACTGTGGCTGATGAAAGTAGATGGCATTACAATGGCTTTATGGAACAAAACCATTTTTGTACATGATTTAGATTTTTAGTTTGTACGTTCATTGGGTTTTGAGTACTGCTGTTAGTTGCTACTTAGTTATGTACATATGTAGATGTACTGCCATTGCTCTGTGTAAAAGGGTCAAATGATATTCCTCCTTATACTCCTTGTCTACCCTATAGTGGGTTCATTTCAGGAGGTATCAATGTGCTTTTATATAATGACACAGAATGGATCCAGAACTGAAGACTTCCCCTTTCTGTCCTTCACAAATAGCAAATGTCTACCAGTTCCAGAGCATCTGAAAGCTGAGGCACTTCTGCTGTTCCTCATAAACACACTTATTAGTGCTTCAAATAATCACCATGTAGGCTTCAAATGACCCTTATTAGACTGTGCCTCAAAAAGCTCGATGTTCATATGAACATTTAATCCTTGGCTTTTTTACTGTTGACTCCTTCATAGTGAATTGACTCAAACTGAGCCATTTCAACTTAAAAACTGAGGCCTGTAAAAGCTGTCCTAGCAGGTGGTCCTAAAGATCTTAATGTCTTCCTCTGATTTTGAAACCACAACAATTTAATCATGAAGCATGCTGTGGACATTAGACATATGACCCTGGTCTTTCTATACAACAGACACAGATCTAAGGTATGGGATTGCATATCTTGCCTGCTCTCTATTCCTTCAGGAAGATGATAGGTGACATAGCTGGAGAAAAGAGTTTTATGTTGCCCTGCTTAACCAGTGGGGTAGAACAAGATGACCCCCAGATGTCCCTTCCAACTTCAACCACCTCATGATTCTATGAAAGGCTTTTGGCAGAGTGTCCCAAAGCCACAGGTGTTTGAAGTATTTGTAGCTGTTGCATTTAGCATTTAGCCTGAGACTGCAAGTCATAAATTGAGCGTTGCTTTTTTTGAATTGACAAAGCAGTTGTTCAACAGGTTTTCTTGAAACCCAAGGTCAAAACAAGTTGTCACAGTCACAAATCAAATCTACAAACTCTGTGGGTTTTATTATTGTTTAAATACAGAGACATTACCAGTGGTGGACATTTAACAACATAAATCACACTTCTGAAGCCACACTATGCTAAGTCTACCTGATGTATTTGCTAAATGGTCTTACATTTTAAATTTTAAAATGGGTCAATTTTGTAATACAAGATACTTGTGATGTGGGACCTCATTAGCTTCAACTAATACATGCACAGCTTGTTGTGTGCTTGCTCATTAGCTTGTACTATGCAGGGACAGGATTGCCCCACTTTGCCAATGGCAGCAAAATCAAGCTTAGCCTCTGCTTGTCCCTATGACTGGGAAAGGGCCCAGAGTGTAATTAATACCTCCTCTTCTTCCCAAAATGCAGTGGAGCAGGAAAGGAAAGACATAGCTCATGGCTCTGTCCCTATGACACCAACTAGTAGAGCTTCATCTTCCAGAAATCTTCTTAGTGCAGTCAGCAGGTTCTATGTCATTATGGTCTGTGTGAGCATATGATTATGGGGCAGAGCCACACCTGGATTTGTGCCTGCATGTGGGGTAAGTGGCCACCCACTTTTCCCTTGGGCAAACTGCTCTGATGGAGGCAGCCATGAGGCCACCATTCCCTGCAGGAGCACAGTGGCTCCATGAACCTGTCTGAGGCTGAAGGCAGCTGTGGCACTGATGAGAGCACTGAACTCTCAGCTTTCTTATCATGAAGCACATGCTCTGTGTGTGAGATTTACTGCTAGAGAAGTTGACTTCCTGGTAGTTAACTAGGTCCATCCCAAATATTACTTCCAAACTCATGCCTACTCTGCATCTTGAACACCAGCCAATGGTTTGCCCCATTTTTGGCCATAAACCTACAGTTTTGGGCGACACTGCACAGAATGTGGACTGTTGGCTTCTGGAATGGCAGATTTTAAGTTGGCACTGTCCAGTGCATTTTGCTGTGCAAATACTATAGAAGACATAGAATCATTTCCATTTTGGTTGTTAGGCATAGACAAACCATAGGAGGAAAAAAGTAGTCAAGTAGCTCTTTCTGCTACCCCTTATGCCCAGCCCATGTTCCTGTTAAATTGAACAAGCATAGAGAAGAATTATTTTTCTGAGCTATCTTTTGTGCAGGATACACCACTCTGGTGGTAAGCCATTCTCAAGCTACCATATGAACCTCCTCTACCTCTGAGATGTCTCAGTTATCTAAGGTCATAATTTAACTCCTGGTAAATTAAAAGAATATTCCCACACTGCAAAGTGTACTTTGTTCATTTATCTTGAAACCACTAATTCAGTTTTAATTATAAATAAATAATCTTTTCAGTTAAAACAGTCATTGTTAAAGGCTCTGACAAGCCACGTGACTAAACCAGCAAGGCTGGCTTCATACGAAAGATGTAAGAGCTCCATGTTGAAGTATTGTAAAGACTTTCAAATAATATTAAAGGTTATGTTCTGTTATATTTGAGGTGAAAGTTGTACTGTTTATGCTATGCTTCTTCACAATGAACTACAGTACACAGAATTACATATGGGGGAGCCACGAAGTCTTGATTGTAAGAGTTCTTCCTACAGAAGTATGCAAAAAAAATATCCCCTGAGAGGGTGAGGATATCCAGTTTTAGTTTCTGTTATTATTTGTTGGGAAAAGTTACTTGGTTTACAATTAGACTGTTAAAAATAATCTGATTTTAGCACTAAAATTATTATTTAAATTTTCTTTATGATTAATTTATTTGACAAACTACTATTTTAAAGTTTTCATATTGCACACCACAGAGGTCAGGATTTCTATAACTGTTGCGATTATTAAAAATTACTCACATATTGAAATTGTTGAAAAAGTGCCATTGTGCAAGGCATTTTTATATTTTTTAACCGTCAGATCTTAGGAAAAAAATTCAGGAAGTTTGGAAATAAATTTTCGTTTCCATTTTAAACAACTTTTTTTTTTTCTTCTTCTTCTTCTTCTTAAGGAAGCTGAAAAGGTGCAGTGCTCTAAGGTTTTGTTCCCTCTGGTGAGCACAGGCCTCATCCCTAATGTCAGCACTGTTAGAAATTGCTTAGGTCAATGATGTTGCAGAGCCAGAAGAGGGAGCACAGACATTGTTTCTTTCCAGTCATGCTGTAGAGACAACTTGGATTATTTAGCGGAGGAAAAATCAGTAGATCTCTTATTAGAGGAGGGTTTTTTGGTTTGTTTTTTTTTTTAGATTTTAAAATAAAACTTAATCAAAGGAAAATAGGAAACTGTAGTAAAAAAAAATACCTGTTTGCAATTTTGTGAATAATTTGTATAGTATTTTAAAATTTTTAACATCTTTTACAGAGTATTTTTACATTTACTTCTGCAGCCACTGAGGAAAGTGAAGCTTATGTAGGAGAATATATAGTCTAATATAGTCTAATATTAGAAATGATCTTTAAGTGTGTTGCTGTATGCTTACTCAGTGCATACAGTTACTCAGTAATTTTCAGACATTTGGATTAAAAACATTATTTTAAAGACAGAAAGAATGTGCAATTTCTCTCCATTTTTTAATAAAAATTGTTAGAACTTCTCATATCTCATATCTGTCATAATTTCTTTTATTTCTTAGGTGTTATGATTTCTCATATCATTTATATGTTTTTGATTTTGTGAAGAGAGTCTTCAAAAAGTGCTTTGTTGCACCTAGATAATAATTTTTACTGCTTAATCTGTTGATGTAGGAGAGTCACACTGCTTTCCAGTAGCAGGACTTGAGTGAAACTTTTTTAAGAATTCCCTTAATAAAATAGAAATGTATGATCTATCTGATGACTTTGTGGTATTGAAAAAAGTTTCACTCTTGCCTTTGGTTTTGCCTAAAATGGCTTCTGCATGGGATTTGTGAAAACAGGACCCAAGGTAATCTATGGATTACTCTTTCCAAAACTGGACAATTGCAATTGATGTGTGGCATTGTCATCTTGGTTTTGTCCTTTTAGATAAGCATAGTTCAATACTGAATTTACTTTCCAATTTGAAAGATTTCAAGACATTAACTTTAAGCTACTCAGGGAACTGCAGTGTCCCCTGGGCATCTAGTTTAGGGATGGGGGGTCAGCAGGTCAGTTTTTAAGAACCACCTTCTACAAGCATAGAAGCAGGCAATACCATGATGTTGTGAGTCAAGTGGGGCAGAAGATCAGCTTGGCTGAACAGGGAACTCCTCTTGCAGCTGATGAAAAAAGAAATTTTCTGATCTCAGGAAGGTGGGTCAGGTTTTGCAGATCACAGAGCTGTAGTTTGCATGTGTAGGAAGAAACAGGAAAGGACAAAGCTCAACTAGAGTTGAAACTGGCCAGTATTGTGTCAGTCAATAAAAAGGGCATTTTAAAGTATGCTCATAGCAAGAGGAGGTCCCAGGAAAATACTGGACTGATATTTGATAAAGATGGTCGCCCGACAGATGGTGATGAAGCACTTAATGCTTTTTTTTTTTTTTTTCCCCTCTGTTTTTAATATTAATGATCAGCTTTGGGATGCCCACTTCCCTGAGCTGAAGAGCCATAAGTGCAGGTACAGTGACACTCTCTTGGTTGGTAATGAAATTTAAGGGACCATTTGTAACAGCTGAATGTTCACTGGTTGATGGGCCCTGAGGGAATTCATCTCAGAATCTCAGAAGGAGCTGGAGTTGATATTATGGCAGGACCTCTTTTATATCATCTATAAAAGGTCTTAGGAGTCTGGAGAGGTCCCTGATGACTGGAAGCTGGACAGTGTTACTCCAGTTTACAAAAAGGACATGAGAGAAGACCAAGGGACCTACAGGTCTGTTAGTCTAACCAAAAATATAGAGAAGGTCATACTGGATGCTATAGATAAGATTTAAAGAATAATGCAGTCATCAGGTACAGTCAACATGGGTTCACAAAGGGAAAATTCTGTTTAACTAATTTGATATCTTTCTATAAGGTCACTTACTTAGTGGATGAAGGGGAGACAGTGGTTGTATTTGTTCTGGATTTGAATACAGCTTCTGATATTGTCCCTCACAGCATCATTCTGGACAAGTTGTCCAACTGTGGGATGAGCAGCTAGATGGTGTGTTGGGTGAAGAACTGCCTGAATGGCAGAGCTCAAAGAGTTGTAGTGAATGGCTGGTACAGTAATATAAAGAAATTAAGGATTCCTGGTTTTAAACATCTTTTACAGAGCATTTTTGCATTTTCTTCAGCAGTCACTGAGGAGGATGAAGCTTATCAGAATGGATGAAGTGCAACAGAAAAAATGAATAATAGTGGCTGAAGGGGAGGCAGTGGATGTAGATTTTATGGATTTTAGTAAGATTTGTATGTTAAATGTTGATACAGCATGCAAATGAATTACTTCCTAGAAGAATCGACAACTGTACAAGGATTTTATGCCTGCAGTTTATGTGAAAATGTGCAGGATTTTGCTGTAAGATAGAAGATGCAGCACATCTAATATGATAAAGCTGTAGGTTTGCTTTCCCCTCTAATAAAACCGTAATGAAGACACACACACAGAGAAGGTGACAACCACCTTTTATACAATTCCTTAAAAACACTCTAACCTGCCCTTATCTTTTTGCACCTAACTTTTAATAATTATAGCAAAATGTCCTTTTTTCTTTCCTTTCCTCATATTGCAGCATAGTCCCATGGTCATTTTCAGTTACAGGGTGAAAGGAAAAAAAACTTCTTCCAAATACCCTTCTCTTTTCCCACTAAAGGGCTCTCCCCCAAAATACTCACTGGACACAGTTCCACTGATGGACAATCTTCTGCTCTCACTAGGCACTTACAATAACTTTTTAAGCATGGTAATGCCCCACCTGCACTGCAATAGGAAATTAAATCTCTGTAAGCTTTTTAAAAAAGAATTGGATAATGGTAGTGTATTAATTTTTTTAATAAAGGTGTATTTTTGCTGGTAGGTTAATAATAAACAAACTAACAAAAAAATTCTGTGCACATTCTGAGGAGTGAAGCTAGCAGAATTTTAGATGTATAAGATGTAAGAATAAGCACAATTTGTACACAAGCATTCAACATATTTGTTGTCACCCATAGTAGTATGTCTATAAATCTGTTCACTCAAGAAACCTTGACTGTGTTACAAATCTGAAACTAAACACTTGCACCAGTGCTCAGCAAATATGTCATTCAACTAAAAATAGAAATTATTGTCATCAGCAAAGGGTATCTGTGAGGGACTGATATTTCCTATAAATATACTAAGATACATGTGGATTAGTTTAATCCAATGAAGAAGATGTAAACAAACCAAAGGACAGAGTTTTTAATAGAGGAAGTAGGATGAACAGAAAATATTAAGGGAAATTTTCTACTAGTTAAAATTCTTAGTATTATGATTTGTTAAAAAAAAAAAAAACAACAAAAAAAAGCAACAAATTTTCTTGCTTGTTGAGCAACTATTACATTAAGAACTTGTAAAATGCTATCCCCAAGGTAGCAAATTACTTTTACAAAGTGTTTCAACAGGAACAGGATTTCTTCTATACTTACCTTATATTTTCAAATATCGCCTGTTGTTTTGGATATCTAAATTTTAATTTTCTGCCTGAGATACATGAAAAGGAGCATATTTTCAGAAGGGGACTGCTTAGTAATTTCTTATTGTAGCATTTTCTCAAAATCAGACATATTTAGTACTCAGGTTAGGGTTCCAAAACCTCATTCAAAATAATTGGTGATATTTTAACATTTAGGCTGTGGAGTTAGAGCTATGAAAACATTTTACAAAGAATAATTCATTTGCCTGTTATAACTCCTTATGTTTCCCTGTATATCTCTAATCATAAAATCATGACTAGAAATTAGTTTGATACTCAGATAATTTTGGCAAAACTCACACATAAAAAATAATATGGAAGTATCTAAAATACTGTGTGGATAAAAATACTGATAATACTGCAGTTTACAAGTTACAGTGGGATTTATATGAAAATAATTCCTTTAAATTTATTTGCCATTAAATCATACACACAAGATACAGAAAGAAAGCTCTTGCAGTTCCACAATTTGACTCCTAGCAACATTAGTATATTCTTGTTGGTTTAAAAACAAGTGTTTGGGGGTGCAGAAAGCCCACAGATAGATACCTTGTCAGATAATGAGGGAGCAAGAGAAATCATAGAAATGGTTTGGGCTGGAAAGGATCATCAAGATCCAACCCCCCTGCATGGGCAAGACTCGGCTTCACTGACTGAGGAGTTCTCAGCTGTGCTGTAAAAAGAGAATACCAGCTGGCTGTGAAACCATGCCAGATTTAAGTGGGTTAAACTAGTTCACATGTGGCCCCATAAAATTCTGGAGTCAGTGGACAGTCTTACCTAAGAGCATAAAGTAACTTTGGAAGAGAGAATCTAATTGTTCTTTGGCAAAAATGATAAAGCTAACTAAATTGTAACTTAAGTAGAGTACAGTTAATCTGTGCACATGCAAGCCAACCATTTCAATAAATGAAATTAAAGTAGTGGCATTTTAGCATTTAACACACTACAAAAACCTGCAGATATATTTTGTATTGATTTTCTCAAGGGTACAGCCCAAGATTATGTATAGTCATATATAGATGTAGACAAAATAATTCAAAATGTATTGGAAAGTTGTCCCTCTAAAGGATAATGAGCAGGAAGGTAAGGTAAAGGACTATTGTATAGCTAGACAATAAAGAAGTTGTTGGTCAGATACACTATCTACAATTGGCTCTTTTTCACCATAATTTTTTGCATTTTCTAGTTGGTAGAGGTCATGCTCATGTTGGTCCTCAAATATGTGGGTTTTTTTGCACCTAGAAATTTGCTATGTTCCTGCTCAAACAGTACCCAAAACATTAGCTACTTAAAATACTTCGAGGCATACATGAAGCAATAAAGTACAAGACCATATTGGGTAAAAAATAAAGATAAAATGTGTTTTAAGAAGAGTTGAGAAGAAAATGTTATTTGGTTCATAACAAGTTACAAGCAGTTCTAAAAAAATCTGTGGCACCACCTAAAGTGAAAGTAGGCAGACCCATCTCCTGGTATTATTCAACATATAGCTGTGTTTGCTGACTGCTTTACAAGAAGGCTCCGTCAGGAAACAGCATCCATGGCATGATCCACAAGTGCAGGAAGGTTGGGAGCTGGGAATGATGGTGGGCCTGGCAGGGCAGCAACTCCCCAGTGAAGCAAACAAGGAGAAAAGAGGAGAGCTGGTGATAGTGTCTGGGTCATGTTGCTGGACGTGTCTGAGGGGATGAGGCAAGAATGTGGTCAAGGGAAGTCATATCAGAGGGTGGTGATCATGTCTGTGACAACAACCGAGGTCAGACACTGTCCAGAGATCTCCAGGGAAGACCACAGTGATGAGACAAGCACAAGGTCAGGGTCCTGGCATGATAGACAAACAGATGAGGACAGGATTCTTGCAGCCATCCAAAATAATAATGATAATAATAATAATAATATAGTAATAATAATAATAATATATTTCAGGGGTTTTTTTATTAGTCAACATTTAATCTGGAGTATTGGAACAGGGCCATTGCCAGCAACATGGCTAAATGCTACGTTGCTGTTTTTCTCCTTGATTGTTTCCATTTTTAAATACCTACAAATTCCAGCTAATGCTGAAATTTTGTGAGTCAGCATGTATACTGAAAGATTGCACTGGAAAAGTTAAAAACTAAACAGAAAATACCAATATTCTTAGCCCTGTTTTTCAAATGAGGAACAGAATGTGGTCCAAGTTTTACAATAAACTGTGAATTCAGTTTCACTATTTCTGTGCAAGACCAATCTTCTGTCCCTCACTGGGCTGACAAGTGGTCCAGGTTCCCTGGTAGTGACTAAGGTTGCCTGTTCCCAGCTGGAAGTGCCTATGACACAGAACTGGTGTCAGTACAGGAGGGTTCATGTGCTCTGGCCAAACAGTGAAGCATTTTTGCTCCTTGAGCAGCAAATGGCTTCAATAGTAATATTTACATTATCAGGGATGTTTTCACATTCCTCAGAGAAGATGGACAGCCAGACACAGGCTCATGCATCCATATTTCCTTGTAGGCCCTCATTTCTGAAGGAAAGAAAGAGGTACTGAGGCTAGATAGAAATATGAGAGGCACAACTGCCTCAGTGTTTACCACCAGGGGTTCATGACCCCAGAGCATGACTCCAGCAGGTCAGCCTGGACATAGACACAGAAACTTACATCACTGCTTAAATCCTGCCTGAAAAAGAAATGCTTTTCTTTTCAAATTGAGGAATTTTCTATTATCCTTTAACCCTCAAAGCCCTTGTTTTTCCCACTACCATTTAACCCCTTCCTACTGCACATGGTGATGGCTGAGCAATCCAGAACATCTAGCATGTTATTTCCACATAGTTTTTTTCCTCAAACATCTGTGAGAAAATGCTCCAAAGACTTTTTAAGTGACCTAATCCTGATCAATGCAAGAGCCATCATTGTGCATTATGGAAGAGGAGCAAACTGCCCAGTGGTCACAACTTCAGCTTGAAAAAGTGCGTAAAACACAATTTTATTTTAGGCATGCACAGTGGAATTTCAATTAAATGCACATTACTTACTGGATTTGTTGGTATCAAAGGTGTCAAAGGCCTTGCTGAAGGCCAGGATGTGGTCTACCTGGATTTCAGCAAAGCCTTTGACACCGTCTCCCACAGCATTCTCCTGAAAAAGCTGTCAGCCCACAGCTTGGACAGGGGCACCCTGTGCTGGGTTAGGAACTGGCTGGAGGGCCGGGCCCAGAGAGTGGTGCTGAACGGTGCTGATCCAGCTGGGGGCCGGTCACCAGTGGTGTCCCCCAGGGATCAGTGTTGGGCCCGGTACTGTTTAATATATTCTTGATGATTTAGATGAAGGGATTGAGCCCGTCATCAGCAAATTTGCAGATGACACTAAGCTGGGGGGGAGTGTGGATCAGCTGGAAGGCAGGAGGGCTCTGCAGAGGGACCTGGACAGGCTGGAGAGTTGGGCTGATTCCAATGGGATGAGGTTCAACACGGCCAAGTGCTGGGTCCTGCACTTTGGCCACAACAACCCCATGGGGAGCTCCAGGCTGGGCACAGAGTGGCTGAGAGCAGCCTAAACCTACATTTTCCCCTAAATAAACCTTTTAAAAGTGTATCTCTATACTTCAGTAATCAAAGACACTGTTCTTCCTAATGAAAGGTAACTAAAGCTGCAGTAATGTGGACATCCACAATCCTACTATTTTGCATACCGTGTGTCACGGTTTAACACTGGCCCGGCAGATAAACCGAATAACAGATTTATATATTAATCTCTCTCTCCTCACTGAAAGAGAGAATAAGGAAGAGAGACTTATGGGTTGGAAACTAAACTACAGAACTTTAATGAAACAGTAATGATAAATAGGAAAAAATTACTAAATATATACAAATATACAGGAAAAGTGATCCCATGTTCCTCCCCCCTTTCCCCAATAACTCTCACGTCACCACTGAGGCTGCAGGGCAGCCCTGGGAAAGTCCAGGCTGGAATCCTGGAGTCAGCAGCAGTCAGGAGCTGGAGGCAGGAACACACAGATTCAGGCTGGCATGGATCAGGACCACAGGCAGAGGGGCGGACGGAATCCTCCCAGGATGCTGAAGGAAGCAGGGAGGGCAGGAAGAAGGGAAGAAGCAGGAAGGAAGAAGAAGTGTTTGACCCTTGTGATCCCTCAAATTTATACCGAGTATGACGTGTATGGGATGGAATACTCTGTTTGGTCAATTCTGGCATCTATCTTGTCCGGTCCTCCCCAGAGGAGGGTTCAGATGGGACCTCCTTACTTCTTCTGGAAGGCAAAATGTTCCTCAGAGCTGAGCAGTGTCCTTGGTTCTGCATGCCAGTCTCTGGCTGTAACTATAAACATCGAGTGTTATCAGTCCTAGAAGCAGACACTGTCTGAGAAACTTGCTGTTAATTTCAGCAAGTGCATCTACTTACAAGAGACTTAGCTGAAAGCAAAAATACAAAGCAGAAAAATCACCTTTATCCTGGCCCAAACCAGGACACCGTGCTTAATTCTTGACTTTGATCTAAAGTCACATGACATTAGCAGGAGTTATGAGTCAATGTACCCAGCTTCAGATGCAGTGCCTCTTGCTGAGGGCAGTGAATGATTTAAGTGGCCAAAGACATAGATAAGCTAATGAGTCCCCTCATACACAAAGACAAAGACAAAGTTCAAGGAGGAAAAGAAATTATCTGTGGTTAAAGACTGAGTCAGGAGTTACATCAGAAGTCTCATGCCAAGCAACTCCATGTGGTCTATAGGGCTGCATCAGGGAGGGCTGAGAGAGCTGGCTGATGTCCTCACGAGGCTGCTTCATATCTGCTTTAAAAATTCACGGAGATCATAGACTCTCCCTGATGACTGGAGAGAATAAAACATCTTCTGAAAAATCTGAAAGGATGATCCAGGCAACTATAGGTCAGTCAGCTTCACATCGGCTGCTGAGAAAATTATGGAATGAGTACTCTGGGAACATATTTCTGGGCACAGAATGGATCTACCACTCTCAGATCATGCCTGACCCACCTGATTACCTTCTGGGATAAGGTGTTGGACTTAAAAATGACAGGAGACAACACTTACCTTGATTTCAGGAAGGTTATGATGCTGTTTCCCATAATGTTCTTGTACCCCTGTTAGGACACCAGGGTTCAGTGAGCAGCCAGATAAGTAAAGAACCAGTTGGATGACAGGGCTCAGGGGGCAATTCCACATGGAGGCTGGTATTGATCAGGATCAGGATCTATACTGGGATCTGTCCTGCTTAACATCTTTATTAGTCACCTGGAGGAGGTGATTTAACGCACTCCCAGAAAGGTGGCAGATGATATCAAACTGGGGGGACCAGTAGGTAAGCTGGAAGGCTGGGTTGCCACCCAGAAGGACCCAGACATGCTGGAAAGAATGGGTTGACAGGAACTACATTAATGTCACCAAGAACAAATGCAAAATCCTGCCTCTGAGAAGGAAGACTCCCTGGCAGTGATACAGACTGAGGATGTCCTGGGGAGCAGCAGTTGCAGGAGGAGGCCCTGGGAGACAGGAAGCTGGGTATCCCAGCATCAAAAGAGGCAGCAGAAACCAGGGCAGTGTTAAGAGATGCCCAGTAAGTCAAGGACAGTTATTATCTTCTGCTTTACTTAGCACTTGCTAGATCACAGCTAAATGGCAGGATAACAGGGGGGTGATTAGAGAAAGCCAGCATGGCTCCACCAAGGGTAAATTGTTCCTTACAAATATGGTGGCCTTCTACTATGGAATGACTGCACTGATGCATAAGGGAAGATAAACTGATGTCATCCACCTGGACTTCTGTAAGGCCTTTGGCACAGTCCCACACATCATCCTTGTTGCTAAACTGAAGAAATAAAGATTTGATGAGTGGAGGAGGAATTGGCTGGATGGTTAGATCCAGAGGGTACTGGTCAATAGCTCAATATCCAGATGGAGATCACTGACAAGTGGTGTCCCTCAGGGGTCTGTATGGGGACAAGTCCTGTTCAATAGCTTTATTAATGACATAAGGCAATTGAGTGCACCTTCAGTAAGCTTGCAGATGACACCAAGCTGAATGGTGCAGTTGATACAGCTGAGGGAAGATATGCCATCCAGAGGGACACTGACAGGCTTAAGGAGTAGAAAAATGTGAATCACATGAAGTTCAGTAAGTGCAAGGTCCTGCATCAGGGCAGTCATCAGTATCAGTATACACTGAGTGGTGAATGGTTTGAGAGCAGCCCTGTAGAGAAAGATTTGAGGCTACAAGTAGATGAAAAATTTAATATAAACCATTAATGTGTGCCCAGAAAGCCAACAGTATCCTGGGCTGCATTAAAAGAAGAGTGGCCACCAGCTGAAGGAAGGTGATTCTCCCTCTCGACTCTACTCTCATGAGACACAACCTGGAGTAGTGTGTCCCGCTCTGGGGTCCCCACTATAAGAAAAACATTGACAAGTGAGAGTGAGTCCAGAGAAGGGCCACAAACTTGATCTCCCAGAGTACTGAAGAGAGAGTACTGAAGAACCTCTCCTATGAGAAGAGGCTGAGAGTTGGTGTTGTTCAGTCTGGAGAAGAGAAGGATCCAAGGAGACCTTGTTGTAGCCTCCAATACTTCAGTGAGGTTTGTAAGAAAGACTAAGAGATATTTTTTTTACCAAAGCTTGTAGTGACAGGATAATACATAATGGTTTTATCTGAAAGAGAGTATATTATGACTGGGGAGAAGGAAGAAAATATTTATGATGTGGATGGTGTGCCATTAGAACCAGTTTCCCAAAGAAGGTGTGCATGTCCCACCCCAGGAGGTGGTCCCAGTCAGGTTGGATGGGGCTTTGAGCAACCTGGTCTAGTGGGAAAGGTTGGACAAGATGACCTTTAGATGTCCCTTCTAACCCAAATCATTCCGTGATTCTATAAATATTGCATCCACTTTTGGACTACCCTGGGAAACTGGGGTGAATTCAGTGGAGGGCCAGCAGGGTGGTTGGGACAGAAGCACCTGGCCTGTGAGGAGAAGCTCAGAGATCAAGGTTTGTCCAACTGGGAGAGGTGACAGCTTCAGAGACACTTAAGAGCAGCCCCCAGAGCCTGTGGAGAGGTGAGGAAGGAAACAGAGATATGCTCTTCCCAGCAGTGTGTGGTGGGATAGAGAGAGACTACAGGCACAAGCTGAAACAGAAGGGATATTAGGATATTTCCCCATGAAGACAGCTAGTTGAGGCAACTGGTCCAGAGAAACTGTGCCATTTCCATCCTTGGGGGTGGTCAAGACTTGACTAGATGCATCCCTCAGTAACCTTGCTCCTCCTGACCTCAGCAAACAGGAGGTTTGATTGGAGACTTACTGAGATCCCTTCCAGCCTGAATTATCTTGTATGTTTATGATCTGCATCTCTATTAGTCACCTTGGGCTCCCTTTACAATTAACAGCATTTCTAGGATGTGATTAATTTGACCTATTTATTACCAGTATTTATTTTAATTGAGAGGAATGGTGCCATACAACTGCTTGTTTCTTCACTATGAAGATAGTCCAGACAGGTAACCCAGTTCTAATTATCAACATATTAAGTGTCCAAAATCAGGTCAGTTGGATGGGTATCTGCTCTTCCTGGATGCCCAGTTGGATACTGGGGAGGGAAAGGAAGATGTTATTTCTGTACACTATCATAGCATTTACAACATTTGCCCCAAAAGAATGAGAACTGAAATCTGGACTATCCCCCAAGTTTTCACCTTTCCTTTCCTTTCCTTTCCTTTCCTTTCCTTTCCTTTCCTTTCCTTTCCTTTCCTTTCCTTTCCTTTCCTTTCCTTTCCTTTCCTTTCCTTTCCTTTCCTTTCCTTTCCTTCCCTTCCCTTCCCTTCCCTTCCCTTCCCTTCCCTTCCCTTCCCTTCCCTTCCCTTCCCTTCCCTTCCCTTCCCTTCCCTTCCCTTCCCTTCCCTTCCCTTCCCTTCCCTTCCCTTCCCTTCCCTTCCCTTCCCTTTTTTTTTCCCATCCAAAACCTTATTGATACTGAACTAATAAATGTATAGGGTATGGAATTTTTCATGTATTCATTCTCTCTCATTGTTCATTCTCTTTCTTTGCTTGACCAATCTCTCTCTGGCCCCTTAGGCCTTGGGCAGGGCTGTGCTCTATGCCACAGGCTCTCTTTTAGTGATGGAGTGTGGCTTCTTCCCAAAAAACCACAGGACCAACTCTCCCTGTTACTCAGGAAATATCCAGTTGCTACTAAGTTTGTCCCAATGCCAGCAAAATTAAAAATATCTTGTTTAGGTTCTTCTGCTGGGACTCTGATTTTTAGCAAAGAGACACATTCTGATTTTTAAATTGTATTGCTAAAAACATCTTCCTCTATGTAATCTGTAAATAGGGTATAGATACGATGTTTGTGCTGCCACAGCTCTTGTCCTTTTTACCAGTGTAACAGTAACTCTGACACAATCTGTTGATACATACATTCTGAAGATGTATTTATGGGCATAAAAAACATTGCCACGTTAATTTATGCTATTAAAAATGTGTTGGCAATAAGCAATACACTTAAGCACGTTCAGGTTATATGTGTGAAAAATTTCAGTAGTTTTCAATCCATTTCAATGTGTGGATCTCCTATAAAGGAGAAAAATATCCTAAAGTTTATCTTCCCAGAAGCAAGCTTGCTGTTCTTGGATATTTTATATGATGTTATTCCACAAATTGCACCTGTATCAATGTCACTCTGATTTTTAGACTTTTCAAAGCTATGTCTTCAGCTTAATTTTGGCTTGTTAGTGGTCTGTGCTTTTTTGCCTTTGGCTTGTTTTTCATGTATATCCATTATGCCGAGACACTTTATGTTGATTTTCTTCTATCGCTTTGCATGTAAGTACCCTTTTTCTTTTTGATTCAAGCAACATCATCTTTGCTCATAGTAATTCAAAGCAGGAATGATACTGCATTTGAAAATCTAGTTGTTCCTGATGGAACACTTGCTTCTACATGCTGTATTTTATCTTCAAATGTGAGTACCCCATGGCACATATGTGACTGAGACTTAGGAATGTGTGTTTCCTTTTGAAGTTTGTTTGCATTGCTAATTCACAGCAGGGTGCAAAGTTAAGTTTTCTGAGCAGAGAGAAACTAATTACCATTCTTTTCTTTTTGGCATCTCATCCACAGGCATGTACATTTTGTTTTCATAATTATTGCAAACTGTAGGCCCTACATATTGACAGATTAAATTTGTACTAGACTATTACAGAAAACTCTAACTTGAGACTGATTTGCATCTGTTTTGCTAATTTATTGTAAGCAAAATACTTCTCATATATCAAAACCAGTGTAAAGGAAAGAAATCCAAAACCAAATCAAAAAACCCCCACAAAGAACAAAACCAAAAAGCATGGAAATATTGCAATATAGATAAAATAAAAATAATGGGTGGAAAGATGTACCTCCTGTGACTTTACAGAAATTAGGTGGGTCCTTAATTTTATACCTTTCAAGGTGTGTTCAGCCCTCCTTAGGGTTAGGCTGCTACTTAGACACACATGCCTTGGAATGAGACTGTATTTCAGCCTGGATTAAGTTTTAAGGGATAGGAATTGCCTGCTTGGACCCATTCTTTTTGAGATTAAGAAAAGGAATAAAAAGATAACGCTAAGAAAGGATTGTTTTAAAACATGAATGTAAACACAACCCGCCTCCAAGTCTTCGGTAATTGAGTAGATAAAATTACATCTTAGATACCATCCAAATAATTCTGTATTCCTTTTTCACTTTGTGTAAATGCTGTCTTTAGAAGTCAGATTGTCCTATTATTTTTTTTTTTTTGGGGGGGGTCTTCAAACATGAAAATACTCATATGTGTTCTTATATTTCAGACATCTCTATAGAAATGGCATAAAATCTACTGTTCCCATGTAAATTTTATACTTCGGAAAACATGTGCAGGATAAGTCTTGATGAAGAATTACCTGAATGAATAGTTGAGATATATTTTACAAAGTTCCCCCTTACTTATTTCACTCAATACACATATTTTGTGATCTGCAGCCCTTTGCACAGCCTGAATCTGAAGACTTCGAGGTGAAAAAAATGAGAGTCAAGATTTCACTGGTTCTGCATGAAAAATCCTCATTAGTCTGATTGACCATGGTATAGTCTATAAGGAAACTTTCTGTATAAACATTAAACATTTATATGCTTTGAGAAAAATAAACTTCGGTTCAGTTCTGCTTACTTCAGTGGCTAAATAGAAGGATGCATTTTACCCTGCATATCATCAAGAAAAAGAAAAAAAAAAAAAAAAAAAAAAAAAAAGGAAAAAAAAGAAAAAGACCAAAAGCATCTCTGAGAAACAGAGAAAAATATACTAAAACTTTTCCAGCTTTCCAGCTCCTTTTTTTACCTGTATTTGCGCAGCTGATGTATTGAGGAAATTCTATTGGAGTTGTAGGTACAATAAGCAGGCACCCTAATAATTATAATAGATGCTTAAAAGCAACTCCTTAACTCCTCAAAGTTCTGCTTAGATTCTTCTCCTTTGTCTGAGGTATCCTAAGGCTTGCTGCACCGTGAGCAGAGTCTTTTTACTGACTTAGAGAGGAAACTGATGCCTTAATCTTAACTTCTATTGCTACTTGGCTAATTTCTTTTGTGGCATTTTAGAACTGAAAAAATATAGTTTCAAGATCTCACGTATATATAATTCCCTCCTTAAATTGATGTCAGAAGAAGAAAACAGCTGTGACAAAATACACTTTTGGGTTTTTTTTAAAGTAGCAAATCAAGAGGAATAGGAGAACCTTTTATGAATTTCTGAGGTCTTCATCCAAATGGAAGATAAGAAACATTTTCAATTAAATTTTAAATTAATTTTTTTTAGCTTAGTTTAAGTTAATTGTTAGTTATGGGAGAATTGCACGTGTCCTCATTGCCACTTTCCCTGGCATACTATACCTTGGTATAGGTAGACATCTGTTTTCTTTCTCTGACTTTCTAAATACTAAAAAGAAACAATCTAAAAAAAATCTGAGGTCTTAAAAAGTATTGTTTTCTCAAAAAATTTGGTTAGACTCTGATCCAACTCTTTAATACCAGTTAAATCCAGGAATTTTCCTGTCCCTAGCTTGCTTTCCTTTTTCTTTAATTTTTAACTTTTAAACCAACATTGTGACCTAGTTTTCCTTTATTGATTTAGTATGTTGTGAAATGGCCCCAGTTTCAACTGGTGTGTGACAGAGACCAGAAAAATTCATAAAGCCATGGAAAATAAGGAGGGGAGTGACTCCCAGGAGCAACATATACCAGTGTTTCTCATCATTGTTATTTATTTCCACCAGAAATAATCACAGAAGCAATCACACTGGTACTGGTGGACTACTCAGAGCAAAATATTGTTTAAAACAAGCATGAGAATCACAGTTTAGCTGCCTAAAAAGTACTACAACAGTCCATATCTGATTTTCACTGGTTAATGTGCAAAAGCTGGAGAGAACATCCCAGTCAAGTGGGAAAGATATAATAGAAAATCTTTTGTCACTGAGAGTAGTAAGGCTGTATACAAAATGGCTTAGGGTGCTCTTTTCCAAACAGGGACAGTAAAAGAGTAGAAGAAGAAAAAAGACCAACAACACTAAAAGTCTTGCTTTTAGAAATTCTGAGCACCTAGGAGTGCTTACAAGCCATGCCAGTGCTAGAAATTAAAAAAAAAACAAATCAAAACAAACCTGGGGAAAATCCTCAGGCACTGTAATCTAATACTTTAAATCATTAAACTGCAAGCTTTGCCCAGCTTTTTAGCAATTCCCAGAAAAAGAAAACCAGCATGGGTAAGACATCTTCTCCAACAGGCAATCTAGGCCAGGTCACCTTGTGGCACAGGCATGGAGAAGGAGGCTTCTCCAAGCCAGCTGCCCTTAGAGCCAGAGCAGAGTCTTTGGTACATTTGATTGTTCAACATAGACCAGCCAGCAGATCTGGAAATTATGTGGAATGTGGAAATTTCCATCAGCCTGACAAATCTGAACGACTGATTGTTTAAGTTGAACATATAGATTTAGGGACTAATTATAGACTTGTTTTAAAATAGATGATGGCCTGAATAACTGAACGAGTACAGGGTAAGAGTTCTTCCTTAGTGTTGGAGGAAACTCAATGGCTAGAAGGACCACTTCTTCCAAGCAATGTACTGGATTTCCTCTTCTCTGCTTGCCCAGTAAGTGCCCAGGAATCACAGAATCACAGAATCATCTGGGTTGGAAAGGACCTCTGAGATCATCAAGTCTAACCCTTGATCCCCTACCGCTGTGGTTACCAGACCATGGCACTGAGTGCCACATCCAGTCTCTTTTAAAAACCTCCAGGGACAGAGAATCCACCACCTCCCTGGGCAGCCCATTCCAATGTCTGATCACCCTCACTGTAAAGAATTTTTCCTAATATCTATCCTAAACCTCCCCTGGAAGAGCTTAAGTCCATGCACTCCAATCTTACTCCTTTCATTGCCCATTTGTACATGATTTATGCATATGGAAAAACTTAGGTTGTCACCAGCAAAGAGTTGTGACAAAAGTAGTAACATGAATGACTGGGCCTGGTTTTGTTATATTCAGTTACAGCAGTCAATTTTCAAGCAGATTATGCCTAAAAACTAGTCAACGAAGTAACAGCTTTTAGCCTTCAAATATGTAACAGAAAACATCAGATTAGATGCTCAAAGATGGAAAAACAGCCACTGCCCAGATTTCACTCCTCACACCTTTTTTCCACTTTAGTGAGCTGTGAAAATATGAGGGGGATAACTTGCAACGAAGTACTTCAATGTCCATAAATTCTCAGATTACTTTAATAAGTAGAACAGTTGCGTTGAAATTGTACAGCATTGCATCACACCCTTATTTAATTTTTTGGCTGGTACAACTGTCTCAAATGTTTACTTCTGTTAGAGATCAGAGGTTCTTCAGCAGTCACTGTGGGGCAATGAACCTTAAAAAAACCTATAGTGGAAAAATGTGGAGGGAAAGTTAAAGAATCAGCCCATTTCCTAGTTCACACTTGAGTGTGTACTTCCTTTTGCACCTATTTACTATTTCAAGGTATTATGGAAGAAGGGATGGAAAATTCAAATGACAGTCACATTCTTGTAAATGTAATATAAAAAATTATTCTCTAATCCAAATATAAGTAGGTACTATATTTTATAATATATTGAATTGTCTTTGTTTCTCAAATGTTCCATCCATAGAAAATTAAACTTAAGTATATTTTATATAGTGTTTCTGGAGCTAAAATAATCTGAAGAATAATTACAAGCATTCCATCTTTGTGCCCAGGCCTTAATTTAGTCTGTCCCAAAATACTTCTCAGCTAATTCTAATTAGCTGATGGCTAATATAATTTTTTCATCTTACTACATAAATTTGGTTTTCTTGAACTTAAATTCCTTTTCTTATTCCAGTTCCATGCTTTATGTGTCTCCTGTCACAATCAAATTATTAGTATATCTGAAAAGATGGTAGAACTCTTCTGTAGTTGTGATATTCTGAAAATTTTACCTTCTACTAGAACATTTTTTCAAGTCATTTTGAAGAGGAGAAAGGATATCCCAGAGATCTCATGAACTGTTAAAAAAATGAAGAGATTTCTCTCCCTAATTATACAGTACATTTTTCAGTTCCAAGCATCTAATTCTATCATTCAAATGTTTTATTAGAGATTCCAAATTTTTCATCAAAACCCAAGACTATTCTACAGAATGTCATGACATTAGTTTTCTTTTCAGATTTGGTAAGATCAGTACAATTAACAGTATTTTCCATGTTTTTCTTGAAAAGGTGACAAATGCAAATACTTGATCCATCAGGGATACCTTTATTCTAAATAACACATTGATATTTCCTTTGATTTTGAGGTAATACAATAAAGAGGGCATTAATTAATAATCTTTCAATTTAATCTTGTCATGCTTTCTCATGATTTGGTATGTTGAGATGTTTCCAAACTAGTAAGCCTAGCTTGTAAAGTCTTTTTGTTATTTGTTTAATAATCAAGCGATTTACCAGTAATAATTTACCAGTGTAATCTTATTGCTCCCAAGCAATCGAATGACCTCTACAGTTTCTTTTTAAAATTATGTCTCCCATATTTACTTCTAGAAGTTGTTTGCTTTTAATATAACTAGGAAAAGTCATATCTTTCCTCAGTTGTTATAGAACTGTATTTTTTTAAATTAAAAACATTTTTGGTCTTTATCAGAATTTGTTCTCCAGTTCAGTGACATATTCCCATATTTCTTTTTCCCTGCTCTATCTCCTTCAGAGAAACACATATGCAGTGATTTTTCAACTGTCTCTTCTGTGGTTCTTTGAATATGAGACCTGGGAGGTCTGAAAAAGAGAAGACCCAAGGGAAAGTGAAAAATAGGGAAGACAGTGTGAATAGAGACCAATTGCTCATTGTCTTTTCAGGAAAAATAAATAAGGGGTATTTTTAAAATGGTGACGTGTTATATATAAAAATAAAAAAAAACAACCAAACAAAAAAACACCACAAAAAAACAAAAAAACAGAGAGGGAAATACTTCATACAATGTATAAGCCTTGGGTATGTAGCACCAGATTATTAAAATGTCACAAGAGTTCAAAAATCAATTAAAAAAATAATTAAAGAAAAGCCTACCGGGGACTTTCAGATACAAAGTTGGTGCATACAGTTTGTAAACCACTTGTTGCTGGGAGCTGGGCAAATATTCTGAGGATGTGTCACTATATGCTTACCTTTATCTCAGCCTGTGTGCATCTACTCTTCTCAGCTTTTAGGAGCAAGATCCTAAAGGAGTGGGACACTTTGTATGACCTAGAGGCTAAGGCTGTCCTTGGCCTCTCTTCTGCCTTACCACATTTTCCAGAGATTTTGTTTCCTAAGACTTAACATCTTAGAGGTATATCAATTTTCAGATGTTTTTTCCATTCTTTACCAAAACCTCGTCCATATAATTCCTTTTGTCATGCTATCTAACAGAGTACTTGTTTGCATCAAGATAATTCACAGTTTTAAAATCCACAAGCATATTTTATTAATATTATCTGACATCCCCATCTTTATTTGGGTTCTGTATCTGTAAAATACTGTAAAATAATCTGTCAGAATAATCTGTAAAATACTGTATTTTATGAGTAACTCTGCTATTTTTTTCCATTCTTTATCATGCCAAGCTTGGATTTCTTCAGCGCCTTTTAGTGCTTTACAGTTTCACCTCAGTCAACCTCCCTGTATTCTGACAGACAAAAGTTAAGTGATGACCAGCTAGCATAATTTCTCAAAGCATTTTCTGAAGCAGAGGCTATTAGACTAGCTTGATTACTGTTCATAGCTTTTACTTTTTATTCATATTAGATTGGAAAAAAATCAGATTCCAGGAAGAAATATTTCAGGATGAAATTTTATTATCCAGCAGATCCCAGAAAAATGGGACATTTTGCAGTGGAGCAAGATAATGGCTAGTCAAGAGAATGTGACAGCTCAGGTCCTGGAAACCCTCAGCATTCGTGATCTCTTGATGTATCTCCTCTGAAGTTTACCTTTTATTTGATTTATAAAGCATGTGGAAGTACTGTTGTGATTTTCATGATAGTCCAAGCATAGAAATGAGGCAAGGCCTGTGGGAGAGAGATTTTAATTTACTAGATAACTGCTAGAATTGGGAAAAAGGTAAGCTTTGAGGAATGAAAATATTTTTCAGGATATTATCTCTTCTTACACACCTTTCCTCTTCTACACGTAACTTTAAATTATTCATTATTTGCCTGGGCATTTTTTGTAGCAGTAGATTATTAATGGGACTAGTTAAGGATCTATTCACAATTTTACTCCTCTGATGGGCCTTTGTGGTTAGCTTGTTGCTGTTTCAATTACTAAGAATTTGTTTCCGTGACAATTTAAAGTAGTCTGACTATTTTTAATCTTTGAGATTTTTTTTTTAAAGGGCTGTCAGAAATGTTATCAGTTGAAAAATGAATTGCTACTGTGAGCTCTTTCTTCATTTCTTAAGAGGCTGCCATGTGGGCCTCCTGAGCTGGGTGGTAGAATGAAGAGAATTAGAAAAAATAAAGAAGGTTTGTTCAGTTGTCTCAGCTTTCAGTTGCCAATTCAAAGTCCCTCAGGTTTCTCAAATAGAAGCCATCTGATTCCTCAAAAAGCTGAGATGTCCCTTAGGATCTGCCAGCCCTATGAGGATGCATTGAGTGTCCAAGGGCATTTCAGATGACCCGCAGCTAGTGTCTCCAAGGATAAAAGAAGTGTGGGGGGTTTTGTCTATTTCTCATTGTTTGTTTGTTTGTTTGTCTGTAGAAAAAGTGAGACAATGAAAGGAAATAATTACAATAAGCCATCCTTATAGACCCATGAACTTAGGCAAGTTAAATGTCAAAAGTTAATAATGCCTCTTTGCTATGGTTTCTTTTTTTAATTCCAGAGGTTCTGTGTTCTGATTCATGGGATATTTATTCCAGAAGTGGAAAAAAAAAAAAAAATGGAAAAAATAAAGTAGCTTGATGACACCTGAGGATTTATTTCAGAGGGATTTATGAATCCTGTTTTTATAGCTGCTTCATGCTTTTCAGCATATCAAAACAGTTAAGGACATGCAAAGTATCTGGCCCTTACAGTTCAAAGATGTTTATTTTAGCCTTGCTTATTTTATCTGTATGAAGTTCTTTATTGTGATATAATTGTTGTTTCAAGAGGCACTATTATATTATCCTAGGTTCATTTAAAAAGAAATTATACTGAATCACTGAATGTGTTATTCATACTTACCTGAAATTTCAACATGTTATTATAGAAAGGTACAGGGAAATACAAAATTATATTTGTTATTTAACTTTGGATACAATGGTATTGAAAAAAATAAATCAAATGCTAATGTGTGCTTTGGCACAATATCTTTAGTATTTGTGGTTCCCTCTGATAAAAGGTGATGCAAGAACTTTAATCCAGCCACTGTGCAGACAAGCACACTGGTACAGGGGAATGCCAGACAATGTAGTAGCTCTTCTGTAGAAGCCAAAGAAAACCTACGTCCCTTTCTAGTTAGCTTCTAGGTGACCTTGGGTTTACACTTTTTCCTTTTTAAGTATTCAATTATGCCCTTATTGAGGGGAATGAGAGCTTTTGCAGGTTTTGTTCCATGGTTATTTGCAGGAAGGAAACGGTCCTTCAGGAGTTCATTCCTGTGCCTTCATGAATTTTCTGTAGCAAGGTTCTATAGCAACCAAATTTCCACTACATTTCCCTGCAATTTAGAAATAACCTTAAACTCTAATTTCTCTCAACTAAGTATATCATAGAATCATAAAATGCTTTGGGTTGGAAGGCACCTCAAAGATCATCTAGTGCCCACCCCCCTCCCCTTACCATGGGCAGGGACACCTCCCACTAGACCAGGTTGCTCAAAATCCCATTCAGCCTGACCTTGCATGTTTCCAGGGTTGGGGCATCAACAACCTCCCCAGGCAACCTCTTCCAGTGTCTCACCACCCTTACACTACATAATTTCTTCCTAATATCCAACCTAAATCTACCCACTTCCAGTTTAAAGCCATTACCCCCTTACCCTATCACTACATGCCCTTATAAAAAGCCTCTTCCCAGCTTTCCTGTAGCCCCTCTTCAGGTACTGGAAGGCCACTATGAGGTCTCCCTGGAGTCTTCTCTTCTCCAGGCTTAACAACTCCAACTCTCTCAGCCTGTCTTCATAGGAGAGGTGTTCCAGCCCTCTGATTATCTTTCTGGCCCTCCTCTGTTCCAACAGGTCCATGTCCATCCTGGACACAGTTCTACAGGTGGAATCTCATGACAGTGGAGCAGATGGGGAGAATCATCTCCCTTGACCTGACAGCAACACCTCTGTTGACACAGATGACAGGATATGGTTGGCTTTCTGGGCTGCAAGTCCACATGAGGTTGGCATGGGCCCATCTTTTAGACCTGTTAAAGTCACTCTAACACCTTTCTATGTTAAAGGTGTCAGAAAGGTGCTAAAGGTGTTAAAGACACCTTTCCTATAGTGTGTCAACTACACCACAATTGTGTGTTTAGCTGTCTAAAAACCAAGATAGGCATTTAAGATTTTTCTGTGGTTTTAGAAGACTAACTTTATGTGCCTTCATAAGACCCCCTAGACCTTCTATTTGCATCCATTGCCACCCTCTTGATGAAATACCTGTGCTGCATATCATATGCCTCTTCTATTTTGCTCTTAGAAGAGGAAACTGGACAACTTGTATCATTATCTGTGCATTACTGTGAAAGAAAATTAGATTACAGGTTGCACTTCAAAGAAAAAAGAGAAGAAAAATGTATCAATTTTTACATTCTACAGGAGATATTGAGTCACAGCGGGATTATTCAATAGTCACAAGGAATCACTACACTCACTTTGGCTTGCTTTCTTTTGTGAGAACAGCAGAGAGCAGTTGTGGGCCTGCATCTTTCCTTGGTTATCGTGGACATAAATCAATCACAGATTTGGAGGCAGGTATGCCAAAATCTTGAACTCTACTTGACATTCAATACAAAGTCAACACAGAGTGGTTTATTTTTCTGAGGAACAGAGTCTGAGCACTTGCCTATGATTGTTCCAGCTATAGTGTACATAGTGCGTATATTTAAGATACATTCTAGTTGGCAAAGTCTGTTGGGTTTGTGCTTGTGTCCTGAATGTTTCCAGACTTCTCTACTGAAGACAGGAAGGATGAAAGAAGTCCAGTCACCCCTTGGTTCTGTTTTTTTTTCCCTATTCATGCTGTTGGGAAGTAAGCCAGTCACTTAGTACTGGAGCCATCAATAGACATTGATATTTTTGCTCTAGTCATTTGTTTTTGCATAGAATTTTTGGTGGTGGTGGGGTTTAGTTTTTGTGATGTTTTTTTCTGGTATAAGTATTTAATATAAGTCTTGAAGGTTTAAGAGATTTAATAGCATGTCTGCGAGATGATGATCACATAAACTTATTCTAATGGGGTTTACAAATACGTGTGCTAAATATAATTATCTTTAGCAGCAACAATAATAAGAGTGACTCAATTAGCAACTTGATGTATTTGATTTATTAATTTCACAGTGTTGCAATCCGTGCTATTATTTATATTTCGATTGTGAGGAAAAATCAGCCACTACTCATAGACCTTGCACGAATTTACAAAAATAACAGGCTTTATGATTCAAGCAAATTGCAAAGATTTATTTCAGGGCAAGGAGACAATAATATACCTTTAAAAGAAAAAATATAAGTTTAAAAGAGGAGAGAATTTACACAAATTAGTCACTTTGGGCACAGAGTTGTTAAGTAATAAAAGGAAAACAAGAGAGCAATTAAGTTTTATCACCGTCCGCCGGCCCTGGCCTCTGGCTGGAGGGATGCGTAGGACCCGCGGTTCCTGCTTGGTGCTGTTCTGCTGGGGCTGTCCCGGAGCTGAAGCCGAAGTGGAGAGCAAGCAGGGGGGGAAGAGAGAGCCCACACTCTCCTTTTCTCTTGGAGTTTTTATACAGCAAAAAGGGTTTCTGTCTTTTCATAAATCACTGGCACACAGACTTGCTAAAGATAACACAGATTTTGCCATCCCAGGAACTTCTTTTTTATTTATTATCATCTTTCAGTTCTGGTTACCTTGCTAAATTTATTGTCTTTGTCTGGACCATGTACCAGGAGGTGACCTGACTAACAGTCTTATCTTTAGGTCCCTGTCAGGCATGATACAAAACAGAAAGCTAGTTAAGTTTTGGGGTAAAAATCTGCTAATTGATAATATGTTTGGTATATTTTAAAAGAGCAGAAAAAATACTGATTCAAGAGACATATTTCGTATTTTCAGAGCATTTACCTCACACAGCTAGATTTGGAAAAAATTAACACTTATTTCCTGATCACTGACTGATTCACTATTATTCTCTCTGATATACAAATCATTACATTTTTCAGTAATAAATGTCATGTATAATTTTTTAGAAAGAGAAGAATAACAAGTTACTTCTAAGACACATATTGCCTTTTTCCTTCCTTAAATCTGAACTTTACATCAGTTATAGCTACCCTGGTGGTTAGAAGCCTTCTCAGAATTAGTAGAGGCTAAATCTGTGACATATCCCGTGACTCTCATTACAAAAATATCTCTTTCCTGTTTAAGCAGTATTATTATTTCTGTGATTCAGAAAAAAAAAAAAAAAACCAAAAAAAAAAACCAACCTGAAAACCACTCTCTCTTCTTCGCTTAGCTCTGTTCTGATGGGCATCTGGTTCAGATGGGGTTAAGTGTCTTCTAGTTTCATCTAAACATCTGGTGCTATAAATACTGATGCCTTGGCAGATTTCCAATTTTTTTTGTGTACACTGTCTTCTTTTCTACAAAATATATGAGCAGTTTACATGAGTGTAGATTTCCTCCATTTGAGTCCTTGCTCAGAGTTATGACTGTACCTCCAAAAATTGCTGAAGGAGGAAGAAAATTGAGCAATATAGCTATAGTGACTCAGACAAAAAACCCACAACCATTTAGACAGCATTCTGTCTCACAGTGATCAAGAACACATGACACATCCAACAGTGCAAGCATGACTATACACTGAGTTCCTCAACACTCCATTAAGTCTTGTCTAAAGTTAGCAGAGAAGCCCTTCTTACAGCCAACACAGAGGACAAAATAAATGAGGTTTCTGATTGAAACAAGTATCTCCATCTATGGAGATACCCAAAATTTTACTGGGCAAGGCCTGAGAAACCTGATCTGACTGGGCCTGGTTTGAGCAAAGTGTTGGACTAGCTGACCTCTGCACTTCCCTTACAACCTCACGATGTTGTGACTGTTGTATTTAGCAGACAAGAATCCACTGCTAATCCCCTGGTAGAAGAAAACCAGATCCTTTTTATGCTTGTCAAGGATCTTCTTGGTTATGCAAGAGTAATGCCAAAACACACATTTGGTAGCTTTTGGAAAGTACACAAGATGCCTACATATGAGCTAGGTGCCCAAGCTCCCTTTATAGTCAGTGAAAAACAAATCAGTCAATAGTTGCACTCAATTTTAAGAATCCAGGTTGCCCACATTCTCCACACACTTGTTAGTGATTTGTTGCATTTGAATTACTGTCTTGGTCACCCTGGCCAATATGGTGCACTACAACTTGTGCAGTTTATGTGGGTCACACAAGATTTATGCAGAACTGGGAATTTACTGCTAGTCTAATTAAAGTCTTGACAGTCTAATCAAAGAATTATTATTAGTCTGGGCAAAATGATAGCAAAAATTATAATTAAAATTCTCCACACGTTACTGCTTATCCCAATAATGATACAGTAAAAAACAAAATACCAAACTGTATAGTAACTCTATCTTTCTCTGCTTTTATGCTCAGCCTTCCACTGACACTCCTTTGATTTAGAGATCATGTCCTAAGGGTGATGTCTTCTGTCTAGGAGGGGAGGGTGTCAGAGCAAGTCATCCATAGAAGAGGAATGATGCTGGGGGGTTTCTTCCTTCTCTTTTCTTGAAATAAGCAGTTGGTGTTGATGGTTTCTTCTTCCTTACTCTTGTATGTGATTAGTTTCATTATTATGTACTTGCTAATGCAGTTCACTTCCTCCTTATTAGCTGGTTCACAATCCCATATTACCTCTGAATCTGCTAGGTATGGTATATTTTACATATTTCAGATACCTTTTCTTTGCTCTTTTTGTTACCCCCACATTGTTTTACCCTGCTCTCAAGGGTATTGCATTCCTTTGGCAGCCAGTAACTGATGACTGCTGAGTTGTTTATGACCCACAGGCCTCTTACCATCCTCTGCCTGCACTTTCAAAGCTCCATGCTATTCCTGTATTTCTCTACACTGGTTTTTACTTTAGTGTCATACAGAAAGAAAAACTACATGTTGTATTGACAAATAGAAAATTATATTACAATAAGCCTTACAGCATTCAACTGTAAACATCTAAGCAAAGGCCACAACAAATTGGGTAACAGTCATCTGGTTAGCAGACAACTGTTATTACAGATAACAAAATAAATCCAACCTCAGTGCAGGACAAGACAAGTCCAGATAAATCCTGACATGTCCTAATGTCTGTGTTGCCAAGTCAACAGAGAACCTGTAGCCTGCTACTTGTAATGGTAGTGCTGTATGCACTGGGATGTAAGGCTGAGGAATCTGGAGAGATGCTCAGCTCACCATGTAACAGATGTGTCCGCTGGAAGAGCCCAGTCATGGCTGTAGCATCCTAAGTATGTTTTAAATCCTAGCAATGCATTCCTTGATCTTCAAGGAGAGTCATTGATTAACATTTTCTTTGCCTAGTTTTGATAGTGCTGAAATCAAATAACATTTCTAGAAGTCATCCTGAAAAGCATAGGCTTGGAAAAATGCAAACACCATGGTCGTATCTACACATGCTTTACCTCTGCATGAGCTCATACATCAGGATAACTGGTACATTACACAGGTGGAAAGACCTTTTCTATCACTTGTAACTCTGATGTTCAAATAAGCCCCAGAATTATCATACTTCCTTCATAACTGGGACACTTTCCTCAGAGCAGAAACAGCTGAGACTAAGGGATCCTTCCAAGTGAACATTTGGGTGCTGAGCTGAACAACATTCTGTGGTACTTATTAACAACAGTGTTGCAGTCATATTCTTGTAGTACTTGATGATTTGTCACTGTATCTGCTACATGTAGATTTAATTTTTGCTGGGATTCTTACCCAAGACACAGAGCTCCATCTCCAGCTGTAGATATCAGAGAAAAAATGCTGGAAAACACTATAGGTTCCATTCAGCCTGCAGTTCTAGGCTTCATTTCTGTTGAAACTTGCTATGGTATATAACAAGTCAGGAAGTTTGATAAGATGCATACTCAAGTCTGTCCTTCAAATAGAGCTGGAATATATTCAGTGGGAACAGGACCTGGGAAAGCATCTATAAGTATAGGGAAGAAAGGACTATTTCTTAGTTCCAGTCAACCCCTCTTAAAGTATCAGCCAGCATCTTAAGCAATATGGTTTCTCATATCTGTTTCTAAGCTTGCAAAGCTTCTTGCAAATAATTTTTCACATGTTCCCTCTCCTGTCTGGTGCCTTCTTTTAATTCTGAGACTTTACATTGCCTGCAGATTTTACAGAGGCTCCCATTTTCCATTCCCACCATTTTGCTTGAAATATCTTTGTTGGTGCAAATACCTTAAGAGTAGTATTGTCAGCACGATTCAGCACTTCTGGAAGCTCTTGCTGTACAGTATTCCAAATGACAAGGAAATAAACTCATTTAATTCCTACTTAACATCAATATTAAGTTATAGACTATGGTTGGAACATTCCATGGTGCTTATACTGAGTCACTCATTCTCCTTTCTGAGATGGGCACCTGTCTGGTTGTTTGGTATTTTTTCTGTTACGGCCACATTGCAGAACCAGCATGGTGGTTGATGCCCACAAGGTTTTCACCTCCAAAAGAATATGGCTGGTGTGTGAAAACTGTTCCAGAAGTACAGGAGACCAGTCTCCAATGCCTGGAAATAATCTCTTGAATACCCTTTCCCTCTTTTGTCTTTTTCTCCTTATTCTGCAAGGACAAAAATTAGCCTGTAAATGGCCTTTTCCTCAACTTTCCAGCCAGAAAGGGTGAAAGGGTTAATCAATTATGTAAACTAAAAAGAGGAAACAAAAAAAAAAGAAAAGAAAATTAGTTTCAACAATGTGATTATATAGCCTTCTGCTGCATTCTGAAAACCAAACCCTTATTAAAAATGCTTTGTATATAATCCATGGCTCACCTGTCATCTTCCTTATCTTGTACACTTCCTTTTTATGTCCAAATCAATTTAGGAGTTCCTTGCTCATCCAAGCAAGACTCCTGCTGCCTTTGTTTTATCTCCTACATTTTGGGATGCACCTTTCTTGAGCTTGCAGGAGATGATCTTTGAATATCAACCAGCTCTCTTCGACCCCTCTTCTTTCCATTGTCATATTCCACGGGATTCTTCCAAGAAGATCTCTGAAGAGGCTGATGTCTATTCTCCCAAAATATAGGCTTGGTTTCCTGCTTTTTACTCTCATTCCTCTGTAGTATCCTCCTTCTCCTGGATCCTCCTGGGTCCTGTGGGATCCCAACTCCAAGGGTGACATGCAGACAAGGCCAACTCAAACTTTCACATCCCTGACCAGTTCTTCTTTGTTTTAAAGTACCAGATCTAGCAGAGCCTGGTTGCTTGTTGGGTTCTCCAGACTAAGGGAGCTGGAATTGTTCAGTATGAAGAAGAGAAGGCTCAGGGGGAATCCATCCTTGTGTATAAATACATGAAAGGAGGGAATGAAGAAAAGGCAGGCAAATGCTTTTCAGTGGTACCCAGCGACAAGACCAGAGCTTAGAACTAGATGAATTGCATCATGAAAGTGCCTGTTTTTCTCCACTCACTATAAAAAAACATCCAGATATCTAGAACTGATGCAGACACCTGTGCCAGAAACACCTAAATTTAGGTAAGCCAACTGCTCTGTAGTTCAATAAATCTGGGCAACACAAGTGACAACTTCACAATAAGTGCTTCTCCTTTTGTTTAGCTGAGCTCACATAACAATATCAAACCTTTGCTGAACTGCTGACTTTAGAACACTTCTGTACATTCCCAGCAGCATTCAACACACTCAAGTATAACTTTGTCTTTTTTGCCTCAGAACTGACCTGAAATATCGTGCTTCAAGCTATATATTTGCACTGCATGACTGAACAAAAGATAGCTTCAGCAGAAATTGTTATTGAAGGTTGCTTCTCAAAATTCATTTTTACTTTCTGCCACTGCAGTCCTAGGTCAGCTCAAATGTTGAAGGATAATTCCACTCAGATTCAGCAAGCTGGCCAATTTTTTTCCAGAAAGCTACATGCTTTTGAAAACAAAAATATGGAAAAGATTTAAGCAATTTTAATACAGCTGTGACTATGTGGTAGCATAATACTAGCTCCTGAGGTGTGTCTGGATAAAATCTGGGAACTGCCTCTATTCAGCTGGAATAGTACAGTGTATTCTGACAGAAGGATACGTATTATCTGGCTGCTAACATGCTTGTCCAGTTAAAACAACATTTTTCTCAAGTAACATATTTCTCATTTTTAACAAGTAACAAGCAATCATATTCAGCTTTTACTATCTAAGCTCATGTGCCTAGCTAATAGGTAAAAACTGCATGTCAGAAATCCTCTAAAAGTCATTTGAAGGGCTTTGCATGATACAGAATGTCTACTCCACAGGAATCGTGAGGCATGAGGCCTTAGAGAGTATTTAGGTTGAGCTAGTGTTGCAGCTGGTAAGGTTTAGTTGATGATATGGTGGTTAATGGTATGGTAATGCTCTATTTTTGTTTATATCCTGACTTACGTTCAAAGGGAGACTAAGCTAGCATTACAAGGAGCCACTGTAACACTGCAGCACTGTGTGGTTTTTATTGCAGCTGCATTACAAACACAAAATAAAACAGTGGTTCCTAATCCAATAAATCCTAATCCATTTATTATTTCTGCAGAGCTTTATTTTATATAGAAGAAAAGCAATTTGGGCATAAAGCCTACTCAGCAGTCATATGTATGGGAAAAAACAATGATGAACAGCCTGATATTTAGAAAACAACTATTATTATTATAGCCATGCAGGACATCTAATTTGAATGATCAGCATCATCTCAGTACTGAAAGGATCAGTTTCACTTTGCAGATTTTCCAAATAGATTTTTTATGCTGTGTTATAAGTGCTAGGAGAAATGCCAATACCTTACACTCAGTGACCTAGCAGTAATTTACTGTTAATATATATTCAGCTTCCCTCTGTTTCTGTAGGACAGAGACTGTGCATTGCAGTTAATATTTTAAAGCAATATTGGCACTACAAGAGCATGGAGTTACTTGGCCTTTCCTCTTCCATTCTTATAACAAAACGATTTTCAGAAAACACCCAGGCTTTAACTGTTTAGATTTTTTGATCACTTATCATCATATAATTTCATTCAAGATGTTTTAAAATAGAAACAATATTCACACCATTCACAGAAGACCAAGAACCAATTTAAAAACAAAGTAGCTTTCAGCTTAATGGCTAAACAAATATTTGCATAATCTTTTTCCCAAGGAATACAAGCTAAAACTTTTCTACTTAAACATACCTTATTTGTAGTACAAAATATACAAGCAGTGCCAAGATCAGAGTGGAAATGTCCTGTTCAAATAGGACTCCATAACAGAAATAGATTTCTTCTTGTAGTATTCATCTGTTTTAACTTTCAATGCACAAAGCATATTGCCATCTGTATTTTCCTCCATTTCCCTCATTTTCCCTAACAGGTCTTATGGGCTTGGGGAATTTTTTTTTTTTTTTTTTTTTTTCTTTGTTTACTAACTGGAGGTATTTTCTCACATATTTCCCACATTCCTTCAAAACTTGGCATATATTTACATTTTATATTCTGTGTTTCTACTTTACTGTCATCAGTTTTATCAGCTCTGCCTGACTTCTGCACATTCCATTCAACCCAATTTGTTAAATGGAAACTTTAAAGCCATATGGGGATTTTTTTGTTTGTTAAACATTGTTTATTTCCATAGCAGCACATGCTGGTTACTGTCAAGGCTAAGTTTTTAACATAAGATTTTTAGATGAAAAATGCTGAAAAACTACACTATATATAAAAGAAAAAAAAAAAAAGAATTGTAATTACTTCTTGGTTTTATTATTTGGGTTTTTTTAAACATAGTGTCTGCCAGTGGTGTTTGATACACACAGGTATTCAAATGATCATATTTTATTACAAGTAATTTCCAAAAATAGTGATAAACTCATAATGTTTAAAGAGACAGTCTGGTTTTAAAGACAACTTCAAAGTGACACACACTCAAATGTTTTACTTCTGTGATTTTTCTGCTTTGTACAGACTTCTCCCAAACTACTCATGGCTCTCCAAAGAGGTGGGTCTTGGCAGATCCTTCTTCCTCACTTTTAGACTCTCCTCTGTCATCTGTGAAACACCATTAGCCTTTACTTTCATTCTTCATAGCAACACGTAGCTTGTGTCATATTATGTGAAAACATGAATTTTTAAGAAGAATCCCCTCTCAGAGACAAGAACAGACTGCCCCAGGCTTTGTTTCTGGGCTCCATACCATTTGCTCCAGATTCACAGCTTACTGCAGAGAGGTGGCTAAGCAGTCATTTTAGACAAAGCACAGCTATGCACAGCTCTGATAAGCTTCTCAGAATGTACCTGAACAAGTTTAAAGCTGTCCTTGTGATTAACAGGAAACAGCAGTGGTAGCAAAGAGATCCTGCAATATCCACCCTAGACCAAGGCAAATATTTGCAATGTTTCCCACCCTGAGCTCTATGTAGCACTAGTGGCATTTCAAGTTGGTTCAGATATAACTGCGTGGCATTTGGACATATCCAAGATCTGCAAGGCTATACATATGTGTATACACACTGAACAAGGATGATAACAATGTAATTAAAACTCTGTATTCAGCTGTGAAATCTTAAAAGTAACCCCGTGGTCCTACTAAGGATAGCTCTGGAACTGCCTGTGTTGCCTAAAAAAGGAGAAGATGAAAAAAATGGAAGCCAACCTCCTGCTGTGTCTAAGAAATTAAATCCCATTAGTTTCTTTAAGCCAACTTCCTGCTTAAAGCAGCTGTCTAAATCCATATAGAGATCAGAAGTTTTATGTGTTTTACATTGCCAAGAACTTGGAATTAAAACTAAATATCTTATAAACAGAGTTTGAAAACTGTGAAGAAAACAAATGCAGTCAGCAAATTGACAGCCTGGTCTCAAGTCAGTCCATGAGTACATTAGGTCCATAAATTTCGATGGATTTACATTTAGAAAAGTCTATTTATTTCCCACTGACATTATGGGTATTAGAAGTATGAAAACCAGTGCTCAATGTGCAGAATGAAGCTACAAAACATGAAATTATAATATTTGTGTTCAAATTTTGGATAGAAATGTACAGCTTTTATTCTAAATTCTTTATTTGGTATAGAAAGCAAAACAGGACTGTAAGCATAACATTTACATAAAACTGTAAAAAAGTGTAGAACAATATAAATACGCATTATTTGTTTTATGTATATTTGTTAAGACAAAAGTAACCTCGCTTTGTATTCTGCCTATTGTGTAAATTCCATCAACAGCCTTAAAAAATTTTAATAGGCTTATATAGGTGAAGAAGTGTAAAGTTAAATACCGTGGTTTCTTATTCACTGGCCATTGACTGACCGAATGAAAAACAAGTTTAAAATTGGTAACAGACTTTTACTGCTTGCCTTTGTGCAATTAAGTTTCAACTTGTCTGAATTCAGATCACATAGTTCAAAGGAACTATTTGCAGAACTGAGTTTGCAACAGTTATTGCTACCAAGATTACTTTCTTGGCTCAGTTTCATGGTGGAGCAAAGTTTAAGCTGTTGTAAATTTGCTGACTAACAGCAATTAAATTTCTTATTCCTAAAACAAATCTGAAGCAATACTTTCTTTTAAATGGCACTTTGACACTAATCTGGGGAGAATCCAACAGAGAGCCACCAAGATAATGAAGGAACTGGAGCATCTCTTGAGAACAGGCTGAGAGAACTGGGACTGTTCAGCCTGGAGAAGAGAAGGAACAGAAGGATCACATCAGGGTATATAAAAACCTAAAGGGAGAGTCCAAAAAGGCTAAGGTCTTCTTAGTGGTTCCCAGTGACAGAACCAGAGGCAATAGACACACACCAAAGCACAGGACATTGCCAGGTTCCCTCTGAACATCAGGAAACATTTATTTTTTTTTTTTTACCATGAGGTTGACTATGCACTGCCACAGGTTTTCCACAGAGGTCATGGAGTCCCCAGTCTTTGGAGATAGCTATTCATTGAATCATAGAATCATAGAATCATAGAATTGGCTGGGTTGGAAGGGACCTCTGAGATCATCAAGTCCAACCCTTGATCCACTACCGCTGTGGTTACCAGCCCATGGCACTGAGTGCCACATCCAGTCTCTTTTTAAATATCTCCAGGGATGGAGAATCCACTACTTCCCTGGGCAGCCCATTCCAATGTCTGATCACCCTCTCCGTAAAGAAATTCTTTCTAATATCCAACCTAAACTTCCCCTGGCACAACTTAAGACCGTGTCCTCTTGTCTTGTTGAAAGTTGCCTGGGAGAAGAGCCCAACCCCCCCCTGGCTCCAGCCTCCTTTCAGGGAGTTGTAGAGAGCGATGAGGTCTCCCCTGAGCCTCCTCTTCTCCAGGCTGAACACCCCCAGCTCCCTCAGCCTCTCCTCACAGGACTTGTGCTGGAGTCCCTTCACCAGCCTGGTTGCCCTCCTTTGGACCTGCTCCAGGACCTCAATCTCCTTCCTGAACTGAGGGGCCCAGAACTGGACACAGGACTCGAGGTGTGGCCTCACCAGGGCTGAAAGTCATCATTCATAAGTCATCTGGACACAGCTCTTGGCAACCAGCTCTGTGTGGCCCTGCTTGAGCAGGGGGCTGGACCCGGTGAACTCCAGAAATCACTTCCAACCTCTACCATTCTGTGATTTTGTGGTTCTGTAATTGAAAGGTGCCTTAGTGCTTACTGATTACTCTGCATTATAGATCAATATTATGCCATAGTCAAAACCTCTGGAACCAGACAGTTAAATTAAAATATACAGATAACACAATTTTGAAAATACAAAGATCTGACAGAAATGCACAATTATCCTTTTTTAGTCTTAAGTGAAAACAATGACACAGCTTCCCATTGACATATTCAAAGTCTAAATTAGTCACATCATCTGTTTTGAGGGTAAGTCTCATAAGTACACTGGTAATATTCCTGAAGAAAAAGAAGCTGTGTCTCTGTTTATCTCCTAAGTCGTATCACCCATCCAAAACTTGTCCATAGGTGTGAAACTCCCTCCCCACACACACCTTTAATACCTCTGTTGAACTTACCCCTGCTTCTATGACTCTTTTCATGAGCTCTGCAGAGTATTTTCTAATTTCCCCCGTAAAGATATTCTGGTTCTTGCCTACTGTCCTTTCTTCCCTTAAAAGAAATTATATCCAAAAGTTCAAAACTTAAAGTTCAATTTAAGAAATACTTATTCAATTGTATTCCGACATTTGCAAGCTGAAATGATATTTGGCAGCTGTTAACCAGTGCTATATTTGGAGTTTCTAGGATAGTGCATTCCACAGAGCTGGGATATAAAAAACACCACAAAAACCATGGAGATCAGGTGACATTTTCAAAATTTCAGATTAACACTCTGTTTTTGATTTGTACATCACTTTTCAGGCAATGTCTGAGATGTCACATGCAACCCTTCAGAAACAGTTTACTTTGGGGAATTTTTTTTTTTGACAATACAGAGGACAGTAGAAGTTAAACCTATAATATGAAAGGTCCAAATTTCATTTCCTGTGAAATCTGGTAATATAATTAAGAGATTTTCCTTCTTTTTGGTGACAGAGGCAGAGTGCAGTACCCTATACAAACTATTCTTAAACTTAATATGACCTTTACTAATAACTGTTCCTTTTAAGACAGAACGATTAAACATAGAAACTTTCATTATTTATAGATGTAAGGAGGAAATCCTGTAAGGAAAATAATAACATTAATCCATTTTTAAACTATGTTTCTCTGCCAACTTTTTTCCCGACCAGCTAAGGCTTTTGAGTTCTTGTTTGAGGAACACAACAAATGAACCAAACAATAGAGTAGGCCCAAACTTCCCAAACTTGTTTGAGAACTTTTGAGTTACTTTTCAGTAACTGCTGCATTAGTCAGACAAAGGCTGCAAGGAAGGTCCTGAGTGCACACAGAAAGCCTCATACTTTCTTCACCTTCTCCTCCCTCGTAGTCCTGTATACTTTCACTCCTACTCCTATCTAGAAACAAAACTCCAAGCTCACTCTCCACTTCCCTGCCCTCCTATATACACATATTGAGATTTCACTCCCTCAAGTCTTCACCCAGCTTATGGGTGGTGATGAGTGGCTGTACAAGAATGCTCACCCTGCTGGGCAGGTCAGCCCCCAGACAGACATGCAGCCTGGATGAAGATGGTGACCTGGACTGCAGGATAAAGCTCTGTGTGCAAGCCCTTAGCAACAGCAAGAAGCTGCTTTCATAAGAGCATTTACCTTGCAGATCACGTACTCAGCTGTACATAGAGCCACCCCTCTTCACTGCAGCTAGGAGCTGTATCTACAGCTATTTTGAAACTGTTTCCTACCACAGCTACGTCTCTGACAGTGTGGGAATTTAGGAATGAATCATCCTCATGTGATATAACACTATGGGTGAATATATCAGTTTTTCGCTCTTTTTACGTATGTAGATTTACAGTTTTAGGACTGTCCAGGTTTGAGCCAGAACAGAACCAATTTTCTTATTTGCAATTTTAGTTTTCAGTTAAGTCTTTTCCAAGTAGCTGCACTTGGTGAAATTAACAGAATGTTTTTCTGTCAGCGTGTGCTTCCAGGACTGATAACGCTCAGTGTTTATAGTTCCTGCTGGAGAACAGTATGCAGAAGTAAAATCACAGCTGGGTTCTGCTGAACTTCTTGTGTGCCAGAAACAAAAGGGAGGAAAAGAGGTCACACCTGCGACCCTCCTGTGGGGAAGAACAGGATGGACAGGTGACCCAAATTCACAAAAAAGAAATATTCCATCCCATATGAATCATGCTCAGTATAAATCTAGGAGATCACAAGGATCAAGATTTTCTTTGTCCATGCCCAGATTCCTGGAAGGACTCCATATTCTGCCTTTGATCTCGATCTGTGCATTACTGAATCCCAACATTCCTGAATCCAACTCCCCTCTGCTACTGACTCCCGGAGCACAGTCCAGGACTTTTCCAGGGCCTGCCCCGCAGTATTGCTGGTAATGTGTTATTGGGAAGGAATGCGTTGTTGGTTTTGTACCTATTTCTAGATATTTCATTATTTCCTTTTTTATCATTTCTACTTCATTAAAGCTGCATAGCTTATTTTCCACCTTGTCAGTCTTCCTCACTCTCTTTTCTTTCCCTTTCTGGGAAGGGAGAGAGGTTAATAGAGAGTATCTATCATTCATTTACTTGTTGGGCCAGCATTAAACCTTGACAAGAGGATGAGAGCACAAGAAGTTGAGTTTTTTTGTCTGAGAATGGTGCTTTGCCTTCAGAGGAACCGAGGGAAACACAGAATTCTAGGTAGATGCCTATTCAAAACCATTCCTCAGGCCCCCCAAGATGTCTTCGGTGCCACACCCTACTTCTTCTTACCTCACGGAGTTATGTATCTAAGCAAGGCTTGGGGTTGGGACAAAAGAGTCTCACAGAATTAGTGCAAAGAAAGGAGTGGGGAAGGGTTTCAGGCCCAGACAACTGCTCACAAGCACACTGCTGCGTACAGCACCTGAGAAAAGGCTGAGTGAGGGTGACCACCAGCAGGACCAGCGCACTCAGCCAACCACGACATGGACCAAGCAGCAGATCCAGGGCCTCCAACAGCCCGGGGCCCAGTGGACCGGCGGCAGAAATCTCCCCTCAGGGGCTTCCAGACGCGGCAGAGATGGCGACGGCACAGGCGGGGGACCGCAAGGCGGGGCGAGGGCGCAACAACCCCGACGGAAATCCGCGGGGAGCGGCCGCGGCGGGTAAACGGGAAGGCGGCGCGACCCACCCGGGCCCCCGACCCAGCCGCCCGAGAGGAACACAGCCCCTCGGGCCGGCACCATCGCCGGGCAGCGGCTGCGCGCATACGCGCCGGGAACGTCATAGGGAGCGGGCGGAGCCTCCTGCGCGTCTCGTAGCGTCCCGTCCCGTCCCGTCCCGCCCCGCCGCCTGGGCCGGCTCCGCCGCCGGGGTAGGCGGGGGGCGGAGGCAGCGGGGGAAGGCCGGGGCGGCGGCGACGACGGCGGCGGCTCCGGTGGAACGGGTGAGGGAAGGGCCGAAGGACGAGGTGCGGTCGCGTCGGTGCGTGTCGGCGGGGAGCCAGGATGGATCACCACCAACCCCTCAGCCGCTACCAAGTGGTGAGTGCGGAGTCCCCAGCGAGGCACCTCTCGCCTCCCCCTCCGCCTCTCCGGGTCGGGGCGAGGGAGGTGGGCGGCCGGGCCGCCCTTCCTTTCCCTTCCCCCCCCGCCGCCGGTTCTCATCCTCTACGCTTGGGGTTCTGGCAGGGACCCTGGCACTTCTCCTCCACCTCGGTGGCGGCGGGGTTCTGACAGACGGGCCTTGCCCGCCGCGCCGGCGGGAGCTGCCACCCCCTCCCCCACCGGCAGCCCTGGCGCTCGGCCTCTGAGGGGGCGGCTGCCCGGCCTCTGCCGAGCTGCCGGCCTGAGCCGGGAACCGCCTGTGCCCGCCCTTCCCCCTCCCCTCTCCTCCCTCCGGCTCCCCCTGGTCGGTTGGTGCCGGTGTGGGGCCGGTGGGTTTTCCCTGGCGGTGAGGGGGGTGCCGGGTGGCTCTGGGAGCAGCGGTGCGCGGCTGCCTGGCTGCGGAGTGAGGGAAGGGGCAGGGGTTGTCTCTGGGTAGGTAAGTGCCTGGGAGTGAAGGGGCGTTTCTGCTCTAAAACCTTCTTCTTTGTAACAGCCCCTAGCCCTGTGGCGCTGGGGTGGAGTGTAATGTAATGTAATGTAATGCGTTGTGAATGTGCTGTCACCCTTAAGCCAGTGATGCCTGTGTATACACACACGTACACGGGCTGGCTGAAGCCTTGATGCAGGGGACTGTAAAACACAGAAGGCTGACCTTCGGCAAACCTCTGTGTGTGTGTGCACACGTATAAACACATCGGCACACACACCTGAGCACCCTTTCTTATCAAGGATCGGGCTTCAGCACCTGGTATTTCATTGTGTCCAATGCAAATGCCTGTGCTTTCCTTCCTGAACTTCACTACAGGAATAGTTTTCCTCCTGCCTGAACTGATTGTGTGGCTTGTTTCTCACAGTCTAGTTATAAGGTCGGTTGTGTTAATCTTGCACTCATTAGCTTAATTCTAGTTATACCCGAAATATTTTTCTGATTGCTGCTTGCAAAAATTACTTATGTGCTGTCAGTCTCCTCAAAAGTTCCAATTTTGTCCTTTGGTTCCTTGGATTTCATGGCTTTGCCATGTATATAAAGTTGTACCTGTATAAGTCTGAAATTTTTCCTGCTGTCTGTAATAAAAATTTTTGCTACAATCTTCCAGCTAAATCCTGAATTATTTATCTTATGAACTGTGTTTTACAGCTTGAGCAACAAAAACAATGCCCATAGAAGTAATCACACTTACTCTTGTGCATATGGAGAGTAAAATGCTGATATTTATATTCAGATTGTTCCTAGGTCACGATTAAAAAAGTTATGTGAAAACCCTTATAATAGGTTTGGATTATTTACTTTGGTAGTCTTACAACGTGGGAAGTTTCTGTGTGTTTTTGGCTGATTGAGATTGTCACATAGCTGATGCCCACACCTAGCATCCTGTGACTTCCCAGGAGTGACGTGTGCCTTTAGGATGCTAGTGGGATCCCAGGTGCTTTACGGGTCAGTGCATTTCTGCACCACACTACTATAACCTGGAAACTGCAGAAGTTCTATAGTCATTCCTTCTTTGCAACAGAGAATGAAAATGCTGGCAGAGCATTTTCTTAAGATGCTGCAGACAGTAGTTTCCCTCAGGCCTGAAGTAACCTGGGTATGTTTTTTTAAGGCCTTAAAAGTATATGCCATTAAACATCAGACAAATATATGGGAAATTTTTATTCCATTACTCAGAGAAGTAGAAAAAAACACAGTAAGATGGAATGAAGAAATAATTCGCCTCTAGTATTTTTAATGTTACATTTGATTAGGAACTTCCATCAGTGATGTCGGCGCCCAGCTTTGGCTAAGTGCTCTTTGGTGCATTCTTCCAAAAGGGCTAGTACTAATATTTGACAGCAGGAGTTGGCCTCCTCAGTTCCCTGTGTATATTTAACTTTGTGGTCAGTTTGTGCCCATTGAATTTTGTTAGAGAAGTGTTCTCTGAAGCCTTTGCAGTTACAGCACATTAAGTTCCATTGAATTCACTGTAAATCACAATGAAAGTGCTATCTTAATCTCCCATGTGCTGTAGAGTTTGAAATATGACCTTCATAATTACTGCCATGCAGGAAAGAGTGTTTTATCTTCTCTGTGTTATATTTGGCTGGTAGACATTGGGATTTTTGTAATGTTATTTACTTACTGTGTTGGGTCAGAGAATGGAAGGAACAAGGCAATTGCAGATATACTTATTTAGCACCTTATTATTCAAGCATGTGGTCTTAAGTGTTATGATGTATTTGTTTAGTTAATGGCTAGGATAGGTAATGATCAATAGATTATTGCAGATTTTATAGTTATATTCTAATTTTTAAGGACAAAATGTAGAGGCAAGTCTTAATATGGCTGATATCACATTAGTTTTGTGAACATCCCACTCCTTTGTTCTAAGCTTATGAAATCTGACCAGTTTGGGTGTTTTATTCATGAAGACAGAGAAACCCCACTTTTTAAAATATATGTATGTTGTTGTACCCGTTCTGCCTTTACTTCTAACTGTACTATTTTTCTCTTTCATAGCAAGTTTTTTTTGTGAATAGAAAGAATTATAAGTGTACGTTATTGTAGAAAGAATTGCTGACTTGCGTTTTTGTTCCTGGCAGTGACAGTAGCACTTCACTGAAGCTGAAGGAGCTGTCTCACTATTGCCTCTTTTTATTTGTGGTTTCTTCAAGTAAGTTAAATAAGAAGTCTTCAAAAATGGCAGTCAGTTTAAATTTGAGCTTGAGCACAACAAGGCAGTTTTACGACTTTTTATGAAACAGAAAATGTCTGATCACAGATCTAACCCTCAGCTTCTCTTGGCTTTTTATCTCTCAGAAATAGCACTTAAGCCTTATTCTGCATCTTATTCTTTCTTGTGCATGTGAATCTTATTTAAAAAGCCACTGAAAAATGTTTGAACTGGGCCCCTGTTAGGAAGTTGGTCCTTGGAACTGCAGCAAAGGGAGTGTTGTGAGCGCAGAGCAGGCGGTACCTCAGCATTACGTAACTGGCTGCCGTGGGCATCTGTGATTTGTATTGCTTTCTGCCCCTCCTGTTTTGTCCTTTCTTCGGAGGGCAAAAAGACAGCTAATTGATGGACAAGTATTTGTCATGCTTCCCTGCAGGAATATGACATCAGGAGTAAATTAGCCAACCTTTGTTATCCTGCTTTGCTTCCTTGCTTCCTTTTTGTTTTTTGTTTTTTTTTTCCTTAGTCACTTACATGCTGCAACCCAATTGTTAAACACATGCTAAATTTTACATTTATTATAGGTGTAGTCAATTTAGTTGTGTTGTTTTTGTATTTTTTTTTTCTTCCCTTATTCTGCTTGTTGGATAAGAGGACGGAGGCATCAGCTTTGGGAAAATGACAATATTTCTTCAGTGATCATTCTCCTGGTTCTGTTTGCCTCCCAGCTCTTTGTCATCTGACCTTAATTTGTGCACTATGATCGTGTCTTAAGTGTCTGCTCCTAGTCCAGCTTCTTCACAGAAAAAGTGATTTGAATTATGTGTTGTGAGTTTATACTGAAACAAAAAGAAATGGAGCTGTTTTCTCCAGTGTATAAAACTGCACGAGCAACTAAGTATTAAAGCTTGGGCTGGCTTTTTTTTTTTTTTTTTTAATGAAATACGATTTTCCAGATAATTGAGTCACGAAGGGAGATCTCACATGTGAATGAGTGATTTAGGCACAGAAATCCCATTGAACTGCTTAAGTATTCCAATCAACTCCCCTGTCCCAGCAACCTTTCCTGATGGGAGCTTTGGGTTATGAGCCTGGGATCAAGTGGTCATCAGTCTTTGATTTATGGATTGGTAAGGGCTAGGTAGGCAAGTGGTAGCAAACCAGGGCAGATGGAGCCAATGACAGCAGCCCCCATGGGATCCAGTTCATCTCTCACTGAACTTGTCTTCCCACTGTAGTGCTTGGGTTTGGTAGGGTTTGTAAGTGATGTGTGGTGCAAGACATCAGTCTGCTGTTGTACAGCACTACAGAGGGGCAAATAAATGGTAATTTTTAAAAGGTGTGTACACCTTGTGTGGATGCAAGTTGTGTGAGCTTTTTAGAAACAGGGTTAAGAGACAAAAATTGCCACTGTAAACACAATTCCGATCCATTTCCCTGCATAATGCTATGTGTTGTGAAGAGCTTTACAGCTATTTACAGGATAAGGCTTAAATATCTCTATCTCGTGTCATTGACTCTATTCTCACAGTGTTGTATGATTGAAAAACTTAATTAAAGTCAGGTTGTCTTTGAGGGTCTCAACCAAATTGAAGTCAGCTTACATAGGAAATGTGCACAAAGAACAATCCCATTTTTCGTCTTTTCATGAGACTGAGCCTAACAGTGATTGGCAAATAAAATCCAAAGTATAATTCATTCTACACCTTTGATAAAGACACCTAGCTTAGAGCTAGTGTATTTGCTATAGTATTTGTTGTCTTTGGAATACTCTTATGTAATTGGTGTTACTGAACAGATGAGCTATCTTACATTAGGAAAATTCCATTGCTTTCCACAGATCTGATGGTGATGTTTAGCTGGAAGATAAAATACTGCAATGATACATTAGGTGATAAGAGTTACTCTTTCTTGATTGTGACGATTGCACTGATATTTTCAGTTTTACAAACCTCTTAATATTTGAAGGTAAAATTTTTTATTGCACAGGCTTTTTACACCTGAAACATCTAGCATAGACTTTTAGTAGTTTCAAAGGGCATTTTTAAAGATTTTCTGAAATGAGGTATAGTACGTTTTCAAAGAATGGGCTGTCCTTCCATCCTAATTGGTTGTTTGAATAATAAACATTTTAAACTTTAAATTTATTTCTGTAATATTTTTAGCTGTGACACATTTGTCTATCAAACATAGAGGGGCCTTTCTTGAAAGAATGGCTTTAATGTTTTTATCAACATTTTTGTTGAAGAATCCTGCCACAAATGAATTAGATTTGCAGATAGTGATGAAATTAATGCTTTAAGAAGTAATGCATTTTACATTTTTCTACTTTTTAGTTAAGTTTTTAAAGTACTCTAATGTTTCATATGAACAAAGAAGTAAGCCTTATATCTTTTTAAAATGTTCCTTCCAAATCAAGGTGATCAGGTACCAGACACCTACACTCCATTCTCTCTGTCCCCCTTTTTAATTTTAAAGAAGGATGGGCTAACTTTTTATGTTGCCACCACTGTCTGGGTTTTTTGGATCTCTCTTTTGGACGGCCGTGGGTATAACACCCAGCTCTGCAACCGAGTCACAGGAAGAAATGCTGGCTCCAAGGTACAACACAAGAAACAACAGATACAATAGCTTTCTCATTCCTTATGTGGGCAAAAGTTGCAGCATGTGGGCACACAGAAGAACATAAGGTGTTTATCAGCCCTGGGCACAAATAGGTTTAATTATAGAGGGCACCAGTTTTACTGTGCTGAACAAAATAAAATGAGTAGTAAAACCCAGGATGATGCATCTGGGCTGTTCTCAGATTTTTCTTCAAAGGTCTTGGTTGAGTCAGCAGAAGGGTAGTGCAGGAGGAAGGGTGGGAAGAGGACCATTCTCTGGTGGCAGCAAGCTGTTGGCATGGCTAAGCCCAGCTTGTGAAACTGTGGGATTTGTAGGTTCTTGAAAGATGCACAAAGCCAAAAAAAAGATGTGCCTGATATGAGCAGTGACATTAAGTTGTGTAATATAAAAGGACAGCTCTTGGGCTGTGGCATGCATTCATGCCATATCTAATAAGTCTTCTAATCCTATTAAAAAAGGTTGAAGTTCAGTAACAGGAATAAAATAATTATTAGTAATAGGGTTCTTAGCAAGAGTTAACTGTGATGTGAGCAAGCTCAATGTTTTCCTGCTACTTTAAAAAAGAGAAACTAAGCACTCTCAGCTTCTTTTTACTGAAAAAAGTGGTAGGAAGCACATCAGGATAACCTCAGAGATCAAGTGCTATGTTAATACAAAATGTTCATGGCAGTCTTCTAGATTGGGAAAATGGGGTACTATTGACAAATGGCTAATTTTGGGCTTATTTTGAAACTTTCCTCCCAGTGGCAGTGTTGATGGTTGGTAATGTAATGACACCTGACTTTGTGAGCCTTCAGTGCTCAGTCTACAGTTGTAGATTTGAATGTTGTGTTGAGTTTTGTAGCCTCCAACTTACTTCTAGATTTCAGATGCATCAGCAGCTTTGGAAAAGGGCATGAACAAATGGATATATACCACTACACCCACATTGCGCAAGCCATTTTGAAATGGAGAAGAAAATTAATCCTAAGAGATTATGAGCAAAAAAAGAATGAAAAAATTGGCAACTCATTAGATTGAAGAGACACTGCCAACTCTTCCTACTGGAACTGATCTAATGCACAGCTAAGACTCTGGATTTGAGCGGCCTCATGCTTAGGTCTCCCACTTCCCGGACAAGTGCTGTCACAGCTAGCAGATTTTAGTAAAATGGGTACCCCTTTGGCCAGCTGTTTTTTTGATGAAAATGACTAACTACTTCTGTTTTGTGCTTAAATAATTTCAGACTTGCATAACTGGGCCTCACAGTACATGTCAGGATGTGGATGCCTTACAGCTTTGAGATTTATGGTGAAAGTGGAAATTACATTTCCATTTCATCATTTAACTGTTCCACTTAAGCATCGTTTCCATTACTATTGGTTAAGATTAACCTAAAACACTGTAGTGTAACTTAGTTCTCAGTCACTCTATAGCCAAAGCATTCGATAATGAGTCACCCCCCAGCCTCAGCCCTGGATATGCCTCTTCCAGCTGTATTTGAGATGGAGAAAAGGATTTAGAAAACAAGCCTTCAGACTTTGAGTGGTACAGGAATAACAAATTCTGTTCAATAACCTGTATATTACTTTGTTTCTGTTTGTAATCCCATTTTTCTTTTTCTTGAGCTACTGTTCAAGGTGTTTGGCAGAGATCTGACATTTTCTGTGGTCTTAAAATGTGGCTTACAAGTTGAAAAATTGAAGAAAAATTTTGTTCTTCAACTACTGTCTGGTAGTTTAACAAACTCACAAACATGGTTTGTCTGTTTTAGCTTTGAACAGTATTGTACCTTTTGACAGTAATCCTGTTAATGTTGACTGATTATTGCTGTAGGAGTGATCAGAATTGTCTTTGGTAACGCTTTATTTGTAGCTGGAATGTGGTTTTGCATTTCCCTCATTAATCTGAGAGGGTTATCCAGAGAGTAATTCACAAGATGATACTTACAGTATCAGTTACCAATTATTGCAGAAAACAAGGGTGTTTTGGATTTTCTATAAAGTAGCATGAGCTCATGTTTAAGCACTGCTTTGCTAATGGACAGTGTAGTTAACACTTGTCATCTCTGAGGAATTAGTGATGCATTTGGTAAAGCAGGAGACAACTGGGGTGATACTGAGGCCAAGGGTCCGTGTTGATTGTGGTACTTTGAATCGATTGTCTTCTTTTGGAATTTAAGGGAAACAGTACCTAAATACTAAGATTCTTAACTGAAAATCCAGAGTTGTGGCCACGAAATTGACTTGTATCAAATGCATAGAATAAATTATTAGGAAAAAGCACAAGCTGTTTGCTTTTTAAAGTACTGTTTCAAATTGTAAAATGAGAGTGAATAATGTGAACAAATGAACAGGCTGCTAATGCCCTGCAGTGCTGGGCCATGGCTGCTGTTGCTGAAGCAGTGTGGCCCATGTTTCTTTCTCATGTATTTCAGTGGGTACTGAACTGAATTTCCTAGACTGCTGCTTTTTCTCTGGTTTTTGTTGTGCTGCCTTATAATCAAAACCACCTGATTTGCTGCAAAATGTCTGCCTCTAGATGTATGCATCATCTATCTAGCAGCTGAGAGATCCAGAGAATTTTCCTTTGGGCCACATGTTTTGTGGGCTTGCTTTAAAATGCTTACTTGACATCCTTTGCCTGTAACAGTGGGGCTGAAGAAACTTCATGCTATCTGTTGAGACATAAAAATACATTTTTTTGAAAAAGGGCCTTGAATTGTTGTGTGAGTTATGTTTGTCTTTGCTACTAAACTTTACAAAAACCGTAAGTCCTGCAGTGCATGAAAGAGAGAGGATACCACAAATCGAGACTGTTTTCAGTAGAGCCTGTTTTCTGCATGCAGTGCACAAGAAGGGTGTTCAGCTGGTATTGTGTAGGTGTTTGGGTTTTTAAAGCTGTTGAAATTTCTGTATGTATTAATGCTCTAAGGATTTGATTTACTTCTATCTTAAACTGAGAAGTTTGAGTGCTTCGCTTCCCAGTTACCAAGAAAATGAGATAGGCTGAAAAAAATTGGCACAACTGACCCTCTCTGGTAAGAATAAAGAGGGATTGCTCTTGCTGATATCCTGATTTATGTATTATTTATTTAATGATCTAATTTCAGGCTAACCAGTACTGTAGAGTAGGAAAATTTTCCAGTTTGACTAGCTTTATTCAAGTTCATGAGGGGAAAAAACCTCTGTGTTGTCAGTGAAGTTGAAGTTTGACATTTTTCTTAAGAGTTTTACTGCAGAATTTTCAAGGATGCTTAGTTACCTGTGATATGAGAAATAAACTCAAATATTTTTTCCCCCCACCTCCCATAAATCAGGGACTTATGGCACAACTGTATTCCCCTTTTGCAGTTCAGTTCCCATACTTATGCAGGAAAAAAACTCTTTTTCTTAATCCTTACCCCTGTAATATGAATTTGTAATTTTTATTATCTTCCCGCTCTGTCTTCATTAGAATCATTGTGCATGAATCTTCCTACTGTACTTGGGCTTTGGACTGAAACATGCATTTTATATTTAGAGAAATACTCAGTTTTTTCAGCTTTCTCAGTCAACATTGATTTTTTTTTCAGCTCAGATGAATATAGGCTAAAATGGAAACTGAAACTAACTGTTGAATATTGAATTAGTTTTTGTTGACAGCCCAGTCCATTTTCTACAGGCTTTCCCTCTGCTTTTACATTTAACATGTTTTGTATGTTCTGTGCAACTTTAGAGCGACAGGGATCTACTTTGTCTACTGATTCTGTAAAGCTGCTGGTAAGTAAAGACATGACCTTTAGACTTGCAATTCTAGGAGCTGTCACTGATGGTTTGTTGAAGCTGTTGGTTTAGTGGCAGCTGCCACCAAATCCTGATAAAATATCTGTCATCAGAGTAGATGGTGAGAATGAACAGGAAGCATCATTGCATGAAACTTGGGAGTTGCCCACACATTGAATTACTGTATTGAGTTTTGGGAGCCTAGAGGAACTGCTGATGGCAAAGGGAAGCAGCCTTCTTAAAACTGGCATCTGAAGTGGATGGGGGGCAGCTGGAAGTGGTCAGCACTTAAAGTCACCAGGGCAGTGGATGAGGCAGTTGTGGAATTGTTATAAACCAATCTGTGCACTATTAAAGCCAGAGAGCACTCACTGAAATTTGGTTTGAATCACAGAGCAGACAAGGAGAAGCAAACAGAGGCAGTTTGTTTATACACAGGGTCACTGAGTCAGATAGTCCTAGCAGATTCAGGAACACAAATTCACATGCATCAAATCCATAGCAGATGCAAATGGAATAGGCAGATGTACACTTTCCTCACTGTAATCCAGCAGCTGTGAATATCGTGAGAGTCTGAGAAAAATGGCTGGCAAATGACTGAGGCTTGTGTGCTGTCCATGTATCTCCTGATGATTGTGTTGGAGAGGGAATACTTTGACTGCTGGCCTCAGTAACATGCTTACATTTTGTTGTTAGGTCTGTATTATACACTCTAACTTCAAACTAAAAAACTTTTAAATAGGAGAGTCTCATTTTGTAGTTTGTTTATAGAATTTAAACCAGTTCTTCAAGCTGTTCTCAAATTACTGTTTGACAAACAGGCAGCTACTGGTACATGGTAATCTTTTTACTAACTTCGAAATCCTAGATTAGGTCAGTTCTGCAATACTTCCTAGTGTACAGGCTTTAGAGTAAACTCTTTACCAGCTTTTTTTTTTTTTTTTCTGGAAATATTTGTATACCGTGCTTGAAGATTTGAGAAATATGGACCCATCCATAATCTTTATTTTCACTAGAAACTTCAGGGTTTTGTTGACAAAATTCACAATTAATTCCTATAACCATTCAACAAAATACTCTTAGAAGCTATGCTTGTTTTATAATTCTACAATTAATATGAAACATGTATCTGTTTGGGTCATACCAAAGTTCCAGTATTTAGGATTATTTCTCATTAGTTCTTTAAGTAGAGAAGAAACATAAAACAATAAGTAGCGTGAAACAGATGTGTTTTAAAGGATAACTGTACACTCCTAGTAGCATTAGTATCAGCATGTTTACTTTTAGAAAAGAGTTCTAATATTGACACTGGTATGTTATGGTGCTTTATTAATAGCTCTGCTTTTGCTGTTTATGTGTGGGATGGGAAGCAATAGATATCTTAGAAGCCATAGGAAATTAATGGAAATGTGTATGTTGTGCAGTTAAATGTGTTTTAATTGTTTGAATCTGGATTATAAAGTATGAGGACTGATAGAGCAAGTAAAATATTTTATGTAAAGTAGTCATTGGGATGGAGAGAGAGAGCATGCTATATGTGTATTTCCTATATACACACAGATTATACATATATATATATATATATAAAGTTTCTTTAACTTGTTTCCCTTCACAAAGTTCTAATTGCCATTGTAGGATTTGGGTGTTTTTGGTTTTTTGTTTTTTTTCTGACATACTTACAAGCTTCCTTAAAGAAAAAAAAACAACAAAAAACCAAAAACAAACCTTGAAAAATCCAATAGGTTAATGATCCTTAGTTAAAGAAAACTGACAGAAATTATTTAACTATCACTTAAGTGCATGTAAAACACTTTCAGTTGCTATGGGTCACTTTATTTTTACAAGAGGTGTCACTTTGGCAGAAAATCTATTCTGTTGTAACATATTTTTCAACAGCCTTCAGTTTAAATATCTTTGAATTCTTTTTGGTAGAAGTTTGCCTCCAGAGGTTGTGGGTTTCCATGGTACCTAATCCTTATTTAGCAGACGCACTTGCTATTTCTATACAGCTGTGGAATGGCAGCAGTCAGCTTCTGTTCTGCTTTCCTGCTTCTAGTGCAGATTTTACACCTTTGACCTTCTGGCAGATTGACTGCTGTTGAAAACTTTCTGCATAGATGCATCAGGAGGGAAAAAAAACCCCAAAACACTTCACTGCCTTGAAGGGCTATTACTAGATCTTGTTTTGTGATAGTTGATGTTTGCCAAGTGATGGGACGGTGGGGGAAGAAAAATGTTCATCTGTTATGTGCAGTTGGGAATTCTGATCAAATTTGATTAGTTAATTTCAAATACATGAAGGCAAAAAAGTGACTCAAACTTGCTGGACTTGTGTGTTTTAATGGAATATACTGAAGTGCATAGTACTTTAGTATTTATTAATCTGAGGGGTGTTGTAGCTGTGGCCAGGACTATGTTCCAGGAGAGATTGTGTTTGGTTCTACATGGCAGAATTAGGTGCTGATTTTTTTTAACAAACTGCCATATTTTAATAACTTGCCTATATCTCCACTCTTGTGTAATCAGTCGGTTCGTCAGAAATGAGGCAGATTTTTTATCCAGGCAAACAAACTTTTGTAGGTCAGAAAAAATTACAGTCTGCAGGTAAACAAAAAGGTAAAGCAGAGTGAGATCTACTTCCCATTTTAAGATTTTATTTGAAAAGCTTAAAGAGTAAAAGCATCTGCATCATTCCCCTCAGTAAAGGCTTCTTTACACAAGCCCTGTCTTGTGGTTCATGTTCTTTGTAAGGTGTCAGCTGATTTCAGGCACTGCATCTGATTATCTTGGAAATAATTACACAAGCAAAATAGCAAAATTTAGGAAATAAATTACAAGAGAAGATACAACACTTCTTAAAAAAAATATTTAGTAAAAAAAAAAAAAAAGTAAAGGTAGTTGTGTTTTCCACAATTTTTTTGTGCTAAAAAATCTGACACTGATTTTTAACTTACTTTGAAATGAAGTAGTGAGTCATGCTTTATTGAGCTTTACTGGGAAGGAAAATGAAGGGTAAAAATCATATGAAGGAAATTAATATTTTTTTCTTGTACCGAACACTCTTTAGTAGTTACCATGAGATTTTAAGTCATTGGTGGCAGAAGAACCATTATTCCTCGATTTGAATTTTGAATATGTGTCCTAATATAGATGTATCTTTAGAATAGAAGCATCATGACTTTTGAGCCTGTAATGTACTGTAATTTGACTGCTGCAAAATCAAGATTTAAATACTGTAAAAAGTTTAATATGCTAAATAATGAAGTATTCCATTTTTAATTGTAAAACTCCATACAGTCAGCAAGATACCTCATGTACAGAATAAGATGTGAAGAAAAAAAGATCTTTGTGTCCTGCTTTTAAAATGTGAGGGTGGGGTGTAAAAGAAGTTACTAATTTACAGTTATCTTTAGTTTAATAGGTCCTGCTAATTGTTTTGGCCAGAATGTTGGCAAAAGCAGCTGTATTGCATACTACCATATAATGGTTCACTGGGGACCTGGGAAGGGGCTGAGATAGTGAACTGCAAGTTCTCCCTCGTTCTTTTAATTTTAAAAGTGGGCAAAATAATCTTATTGTTGGAGCGAAAAAAAAAAATGGATACAATTTATTTACTTTTATGTCGTTTCAGGTAATATTTAAGTACATAGCATAAGTGATGCCTTGAAAAAGACGTTGTTTCTGTTCCCTTCTAGGTGTTTTTAGCTTCGTTTCTATGGCAATGAAACTATGCAGAGTGTCAGGTCTCTTTTTACCCTGTCTCCAAAAATAACTTCTAAATTTACCATCCAGTATAAGCCAAAATTAAATGGAAAGGGGGAGGTTCAGAGGTAGCCAGGTTCCTACTGCTTTCAAGCCAAGTGGTGATTCTGCAGACAAAGGTAGAGTTGCTACAAGACAAAATGTTACTACCCTGCTGGCAGAGGCAGAACTTCCAGCTTACTGGGGCAAATTCTTCTGCATTTCTGTTTTGTTGTTGTTGTTGTTTGAGGTTTTTTTCCATTACTTTTTTTTTTTTACCTCAGTGGAGCCCCCTGAAGAGGACGTGAAGTTGCTGCCGTCTGTAGAGAGTAGGATACAGGACACTTGAAAGAGGTCTAATAAAAGCTGGTATTTGTTCATGGAACAACTTGTATTTATTATTCTAGCTGTAAATAGTCAAGCTGCTTGATCCACTTCCTGTCATTTTTGAGATGGAGTATTCTATAAGGAGTGCTATGATTTTTAAGTTGCTGCATCAGAATAACTTCGGTGCCTTTCAGAACTTCTGAAGGGTCTTTGTAGTAAAGATAGGATAAATAGAAATGCCTCGTCCCTGAAAATGAGTCCTACAAAATAAAGAACTTTTGAATGCTAGAAAGGGAATAATGAGACTCTTCTGTATGGAGCCCTTAGGGTGGAATTTTTCAATTTCCTAATTGCAGTTGCTGTAACAGTTGAATGACTTGCTAACTCAGTTTTTGAAGGCAAGAAGTCTCATGTGCATGTTCTTCTCCCAACCTCATGTTACCGCCATCGTTTGTAATTGCTACAAAATTACAGATAATTTGGAGAAAGGTAACTTTAAAGAAAGCATGGGGAAGACAAAATGAGTTTCCTTGGTAATGTCAAAGTGGGTTTTCAGCAGCTGGATGGTGTCTGACCAGTGAGCTGCTGTGGTTCTCTGTGTGTCGTCAGGATAGTGTCAGCAGATTCTATGGCTCGGTAGGAACAAAAGTTGCAGTGATTGAAGTGGAGGGTAAAAGGGGAGAAAGAATAGAGGTAATAGACAGGAATCCATTAACAAGGCTTTACTGCTCCCTGGCACTGCTTACTTGCTGACAGACCAGGTTCCAAATGCAGGTGGGTGTATCAGCCATTAGTGTAAAAGTATACCACTAATACTCTGTTATTTGTCTCATTGCTAATCAGACAGTTTTATTTAAGCTATGTCCATCTGCAATACAAGAATTTTATTGTGAATGATTTTACTTAATTTAGAACCATAACATTTATAGGTCTCAGTCAAGCTGCTTTTCTGACCTGCTTGACTTTTTTAGAATCAAGTCTTTTTGTCTTCTCACTTGCTTTCTGTATCCCTAAATAGATAAGGTTATTTTTGAAATGGCTTTATTTTCCTTGGCCTTAACTATTCTAAATGACTATACATGTTTCTCATATTGCTGCTACTGTTGGATCACTGATTAACCATTAACCTTAACCTGAATAAAAAACTTAACCTGCTTGCTAAGTACCCTAAACCCCTCAATAACCCTATCAGTTCCCTTGACTGTGACTTCTCCTTAATAGTATGTGCTCATGTGTATATTGTGTCTGTATATACTGCAAACTTTTGAAATCTGTTCTATGTTTGTATTCCCTGCTGTTATCCTTACCTTTTTCTTTAGAAAGAAAAGCATGGAATGTATAATCTGCACAACTGAACATTAGCCAGTGATGTGCCCTTGCTCCAAAGAAGGCCAAATGGCATCTTGGGTTGCAGTGGGCACAGCATTGCCAGCAGGTTGGAAGGTGACCATTCCCTCTGCTCAGCATGGGCAGGGCCACAGTTCTGGTCTATCCAGTATGGGGGGGAAATGGACAAACTAGAGAGAATCCAACAAAGGGTCACCAAGGTGATGAAAGGACTGGAGCATCTCTTCTACGAGGTGAATCTGAGAGAGGTGGGACTGTTCAGTGTGGAGAAGAGAAGGATCGTGGGAGATTTATTAATGTATGTAAACACCTGAGAGGAAGGAAGGTGCAAAGAGGATGGAGTCAGGCTCCCAGTGGTGCCCAGTGACAGGACCAGAGGCAATGGGAACACACTAAAACACAGGAGGTTCCTTGGTTCCCTCTGAACATCAGGAAACAGAGTTGTGTTTGGGTTTTTTGGTTGGTTTGTTTGTAATTTTTGTTTTTTTGTGGGTTTTTTGTTTGTTTGTTTTGTATTGTTTAATTTTTTTTATAATATGAGGGTGCCTGAGCACTGGCATGGGTTGCCCAGCGAGGCTATGGAGTCTACATTCTTGGAGATATTCAAAAGCCACCTGGACATGGTCCTGGGCCCTTCCAACCTCAGTCAGTCTGTGAACTTTGATGTGTGCTGGATATACAGGAATTTTGGTATGAATGTTGCACTACGTAATAAGCTCACCTCCTGAGAAGGTGCTTTTGTTTTTTTCTTTCGGCAATGATTGTATTTTGCCTAATATGGGATTAATATATATATATTAATATTTTTGTTACAGAAATTAAAATATTTTCTTGTGGGATGTTTATAGAAACTATCAACTTGAAGTTACATAGTTCTTTTTTCAGACGTGTCCAATTTACTTTATTTTATCTTAAAAACAGAGCTTCAGTAGCAGGTATCTAGGCATCTTGTAAGTTTGCAGTAGTGGGAACTAGTACTTTTTTGTTTAATGCTAGTGTGCTTCTTAAAGTTTGATTTGTACTCTAAACACTGTCCAAGTAGCTAAAATAATCAAGTATCTTCTGTAAGAAAAGGTATGATTTCCTAGATCTGAATTCTGTGGTTTTAATCGACATTCTTAATTATCTAAATTCTTGTTTCTGTGTATGCTTAACTGGACATGTTCTTTTGAAATTGCATTTCAAGCAATCAAACAAAACAGCATCTTGAAGTTTTGTTGGGAAAGGATTACTTTCCATATTTTTCTTTCCAGAGGAAAAGCGTAATGTTTTGGAAAGTCTCAGAATTTGAATGGAGAAGCTCTTTGACAAAATGCAAGAGTATAAAAATGCCAATGATACAGTAGAAATGTATCTTATTCTGGATTAAAATGGTAAAAGATATATTGAAGTAAAAAAAGCATAATACTTTTAAAATATTCATATGATAGGGAACATTTTGTAGTCAGCATTTCCTCATACAGTAAACATTTAAAAATAATTATTTTTAAGACTATGAACACTGATGAGGAGGAATCCATTTGGGAGTAGGGGAATGGGGATAAGCAGTTAAAATTATGTTTATTTGCTTAAAAGGATTTAACTGGACTACTTAAATAACACGCTGCTTTGCAAAAAAATTTGGCTTTGTTGCAGAGTAATCCCTCTTTTTGAGGAGGGAAGTACTGCAAGTATTGCTTTGTCATGGAAAGTATTCCCTAAATGCGTCTGAAACTCCTGTGTTTTTCTTCTAAGCTTCACAACGAGGATGACCCCCCAGAGTCTTCAGCAGCTGAGCAGCCTTCCACGTCCACAGAGACCACGCAGACTCCCCAGACAGCAGCTTTATCTGAAGCAGATAATTCCCCTCCACCTTACTGTAGCATTGCTGTAGAAGCAGCTGCAACCTCAGCTTGTCAGGGAGGAGTGTGTCTGAATCAGCACTTTGTTCAAAACGGTAAGATGCTGCGGTAGTTTCTTGGGTTCTTTGTTTGTTTCTGGGTTGTTGTTTTTTTTTTTTTTTCTTTACTTTTTTTCCCTAGGCTTGCAAATGCAGTAAAAAGCTGTGCTTTCATGCACAGCCCTTTGTCTGGTTTGTTCAGAAGCAGGGCACTTCTAAATTACACCGATTATTCCAAATTGCTAGACTAAATGGATGTTCATTAATTAGTGTAATAGGTTTTATTTAAATCTGCATGTAGTTAGTTTAGTTCCACGTTTAATCCACATCTTTGAGTAGTGCTCCATTATTAGACCTCATTAGCAATTTTCATTGCCTATTAAAAAAAAAAAAACCCAAAACAAAGCACGGATTTGTCAAAACTCAAACTTCTTAAGTGCGCACTATTGTTTGGCAAAATTACTGCTGTTAAATGATTCATTTTGCTTTTCAGGCTCCTGATACACTTCTTATAGAGAATAAGTAATGGGGGGTGTATTTTTCTACACCTATTTTCTGCTCCCTTTCTCACGAGGTTGCCTTTTTAAGTATGGGAGACTTAACAGCAGGACATGTCAAAAATCCCTGTTTAAGCGAAGTTGCTTGGATTTGCATCTCCCATGTACCGGAAAGTATTCTCCAACCAGTTTTTTTTTTAATTGATTTAAGGGAGCAATTTCCTGTCACTGGGGAAGGTCATGGTGTATTTAAAATAATTTTATTTATTTTGTTATTAATTCTATATGATGATTATACAAGAATCAGGTTTATGGTCCATTTTTGTAGAAGGAATGTTTTGAAAAGAATGTGATAAAATTGTAAATCTTGGATAAACTGATTTTCGTAGAACCTCCAGAGTTAACCACAAGGTGATGCTAATAAAATATAAATACAATTGCTAATGGACTTAAGTAACTACTTGATGTTGATAAGATTTTTTAAGGATGTTTCTCTACATGGCTTTCGTACGATTTGATAAGAAATCTTTCGCTGGAAAGCCTAGGGATGTAACTTGGCAAATAGAATTTCTTGTTCATTAATTTACTGGTTCCTTGCAGTGTCTAGTTTAAGGTTTCTACTTCGAGTAGCATCTGAAAACACCATCAAGCTGTTCAGTTTTTTATCAAAATAGTGATTTTTTTCCCGCACAAGAACTTGAAATAAAAGTTTCAATTTCAGCCTCTGTTCAAAAAAGTATACTTTATAAGTTAGTTGTTATATGCATGTAAAATTTAACATTTTTGACATCTTTCAGGCTTGAAAATGCATAACCTCTTTATTTTGAACAGAAACACACAATGAATTTTATCCTGTACCACCTCCATACAGTGTAGCTACCTCTCTTCCTACTTACGATGAAGCGGAGAAAGCCAAAGCTGCAGCAATGGCAGCTGCTGCAGCAGAAGTTGCCCAGCGAGTAAGTGTTAGAGTTCTGCTTTATTTCAATTTTGTGAGACATGTTAGATGAAGTATTTATAACACTTGGGCTCATAATATGGCCTATTTATCAAAATGACAGTGAGATGTTTATTTATGTATTTTATATGCTTAGGGATTGTATAGATATTGGAAGTAAGTTGTAAAGTACTATGAAAAGTGTATCATATTTTCTCTTTTCTCAGGCATAGCTGCTTTTTAAACACCTTTAAAAGCCAAATTTTGCCCTGTTTTAATAATTTATCCAGTATTTTATCATCTTTTTAGTTAGGTATTCACTACTAATGTTACTTTGTAGAGTTATTGCTGATGTTTAATATTTCAGGTGGTAAAAACAAAAAAATGAATGAAGAAAGTAGACCTTTAGAGAAGAAAGAGAATCCCAGCAGTCTGGAAGGGCCAAACCTCCAACTAATGTAGATCTTTTTAAAAAAGGGAAGGTTCCTGTTTGCTCTATGAAAAGCTTTAATACTGGAGTTGAGAGAAATGTTCCAAATACGTAAAAAACCCGAAAATCTCACACCATGAATTATGGTAAACACTAAAGTAATAGGTATACATTTAGTGCTTATAGTTTTTTTAAGGATTAACATGATAAAGGTTAAAGTGTCCAAAATAGAAGATTGATAGCTGCAATTAGTATAAAATGAAAATTTTTAAAGCAAATTCTTCCATTTTATCTTCACAAGATTTGGAATCTGGAAATTGTGCTGTTTAGTACTATTGACCATAATATGCTACACCCAAATCAGGCTTTCAGTGTTTTCAATAAAATTCTCCACTTTGAGAACACATGTGATTGCATTTCAGATGCATTTAAAATCTTACTGGCTGCAGTGTGCTTGTGACTGGAAACAAAATCCTGCTTATCCAGTGGAAGGCTTTTCCTTCTTTAATGGCAGTTCAGAAATTAGTGCACAGTATTCACTTTAAGGTATGCACAGCTAAAGTTAAAGTGGATTTGCATAACACCACCTGTGAAAGGTGTTACAGATACCCATTTTACAAAATGAAGCAGGGAACCAGGAACATCTGTCAGGTTACTTGCCAAGTTTCTGCTATGGAATAGTGTTTTCCAATTTTCACCTTGTAACTCCTTTAACAAGAGTATGGATTCTATGTAGTGTCCCCTTACTGCTTTCTATACAATGTGAAATACAGGTTTGAGTTAAACCCTTAATCTGAAATTATAAACCCTGTGAGGCTTCAGACAAGACATATGCAACTCTCTTGCAAGATTCTTGTAGCTTTTCCCTTTGTATATATAGAACCCGATGGAGTGAAATTTTCAGATGTACAAGCAAGCTTTCTTGACCTGAATTTCACAGGGAAAATGTCAAGCTAGGAATCATCTAATTCAAGAAAAAAGCTAAGAGGAAGAAACCCCAAACAAACAAACCAGTGTTGTTTCTTTGTAGTCTTCAGTGTTTTTTAATTTTGGAGAACTTCCGTTCTCACATGTTGAGGTCACTGTGTCAGAAGTATTTTTTGCCCCTCCTTACAAAGTTCTGCATGAATTACAAGTTTTTTAAAAATGAGTTACTGCAGCTGGTAGGTACAGCCTGCAGTGGACTAAATGTGTGGAGTTTGTCTTGCCTGAACAAGTTTACAAGGGAATGGGACAGCAGATGTGCTGTTGCCAGAGAACAATCTCAAGTGCTCTGTATCAAAGTGCAAAGTAGATACACATTATGCACTTGTCAGCTTCTGGTGAAAAACTGAAACTGAGAAATAGGACTTTCTCATGTGTCCTGAAGGAGTTTGATTTTTCTTGGCCTTTGGTTAGAAGAGAAGGGGAAAGCCACTTGATTCAATTGCAAGGGAATCAATGGTAGGTGGAGGGAAGAAGGGCAACAACTCTCAGGCTCTGAAGTGTGTTTGGAGGAAGAAAAGTGGATTTTAGTGGGCAAGGAGGTAGCTGGCAGGGACACAGGCAGGGATCAGAGAGGATGAGTCTAAGTTAAATGAGGAAGGGTGAAAGGAGAGCAGTGGCATGGACAGAGTACCAGTATTTAAATGAGGAACAGGAAGGAGAAGGATGTACTTGCCTTGGTGGAGAAAGGAACCCAAGTACGGAGAAAATGCTGTACTGGGAAAGGAGCTGAAGCTGGTGTGTGTGAAAAGAGAAGCAGAGAGGAAAAATGAATCTGGAGTTGAGGTAGTAGAGTAGGATATGGTGATAAAGTGCTAAATAAGCTTTTACATACTTTGCTTTTCCAAAACAGTAGAACTTGACATTCAAGAGCTAGATGCTGACACCAGAAGAATTTAGCTTACTTATTAAAAATCAGTAGAAACACTGTTCTCCTGTTGAAGATGGGATAAAAGGTGATAGATTTAGAGCAGTACTATGTATCAGAAATCTAGTCAGTGTAGAGTCAGAGTCCTAGTAACTGCTAAGGATCTCAAAATTGATAGAATTTAAGCTCAGATTGCTTCTATTTTTTTTCTTTTTATTTTTAAGCACACACATGCAAGCATACAAGCTATATTAAAGAAACAATGTTAAGACTGCAGAACTGAGATTTGGGGAAAGAGGAGGCAGTGCTGCAGCTGACTTCCAGTTTTGTAGGCAATACTAAAATTATGTGCCAGCACAGTTTTAATTACTGCCATTTTAATTACTTTACCATCTAGTACTGCCACAAAATCCCTGCCTTATTTAATACCACTGATGGACCTGCACTGGAGTGGAATAAGACTCTGTAGTAAGACTTTCTTAATCTGTCAGATAGCTGGAATAATAAAAAAGGTCATATGGTGGTGAGAGTAAAGGTTTGCCATCTTGAAGGGAAGGATTTTGATCCTTAGATCTGAAAACCCATGAAAGAAGAGATCAGTGACTTAAATTTGTCACTTCTGGTATGTATGTGGTTAATCATTTTCTCACTTTCACTGTCTTAGAGCTTACAAGCAGTGATAACTTTGGACAGTATCTGTCTTGTGTATTACACACTTTGAAGAACATGTACAAAACATAGGTTTTTACTTTTTAAAATAAAACCTACATGTAGGGTTTTTTGAGTTTTTGTTTTCAGCCTTGCAAAATTAGTGCTCTTTTGAATGTGAAATCTGCTGTGATCCATGCCTCTAGTTTATTCCTTGTAAAATGAGGATATATTGCCTCTTCATTACAATAATGTGAACTGTTGGAAAAAGTTTAATATCCTTGTTACCTTGAGTTATACATAAAGCTCATGATTGTTTCATAGTATAGTCCAGAGAGTGCAGTAAAGAAAGCTACACACCTACTCATTGAGCAGAAGAGAGGAAAATGGTACAAAAAGGCTGTACATTTAATAAACTAGTTTCACCCATTTTTTTTCACAAATGAGGTAACAGTTTTACTAAACTCATCAGTGTGACCAAAGACTTCAATCATAGGTCCTGCGTGCACAGGCTATATGAAAATCTAAATAAATTCTTGAAACTTTCAGTAATTGTTTTTGTAGTGTTTTATGTGTTTTTTCTTATGAGAGTACATTTTACATAAACATTTATTTATTTCAAGTGCTCCCATGTAGCTAAGTGTATCCAAGTTGAAGCAGAACTATGTCATCAGTAGTGACAGCATTAGTTACCCTAGCTTGTGTTGTTTTCCTTTTCAAATTCTGAAGGTCCGTTTGAAAGGTTAAGTTAAATGGGCAAAAATATTGCTAAAAGTTAAATGACCTGTTTGTATGTTGCAATGAATGGCTTTTACTTAATGCTTTTCAGTTGCATTTGTCTTACATTTTTCTGTTTTTACATGCTTAGCACGCCCAGTTTAGGGAGTCTAGGAGTCTGTTTGATGAAATATTCCTCAGTCGACCAGAGGTATGGTATAGTTCTCTCTAGTTTAGACCTTAACTATGAATTTTTCTGCAGACAAACATGCTTCTGGGGTTCATTGTGCCTTTTTTCCCCTCCATTAACTTCTTCATACTGTTTTGTATACTGAAGGTATCATTTATGGGTTTCATTACATAATTTGACCCTTTCCTCAGAACTTTTTTTCTGTAAATCCACTGCATTGACAAGAGTTTTGTCAGTTTAGTTACCCAAGGAGTCCCTGAAAACTTGAGCTCTTCACTTGATTAAAGGTTGTTGTCTCACTATACACCATGCTGGGTTTAAAACAGTAATAAGTTACAAAGCACTTGGGGGAAAAAACATTCTTTTTGCAGAAGTTTCAGAGACATTAATGTGACTGATTTCAATAGATGCTGTGTATCATTTGATGTCCTTTTGCTTAGAGAAGTTGCATTGTGTGACATGCCATTTATGTTGATAATAGATTTTGATGTTTAGCTACTTATTTGGTAGGAATAATAAGTTTTCTGTTTGTACATATCTCAGCATGTTTTGCCAACAAGAAATGTTGTCCATTATCTTTATAAAAGCTAAATTTGTCAAAACTGAAAATGAGATACTGAAATAGTGTTATGTGTTTATAATTTTGTGTTGTTATATGATATTCTTCTCATTAAAAAGAAAAAATATAAGTATAAAATTTACATTTAGATCAAGTTAGCAATATATAACAGAAGTATTGTAATGAAATTGTGTTTAGTTATAAGCATCAGCAGAGAGGAGGGTCATTCTGCATTGTCCTTGTTCATTCCTCAGTCAATGGTGGCAACCAATTATATTGTGAAAGAAGATTGGGGCATTTGACACTAAATAGATCAAATGAGGGCACTGTGGAAGACAGCTGATATTAGTGGGGCTTGGGCAGTGGCTAGTTATAGACTGATTATAAAACCACATAATGCAAATTGGTGTAGATATAGACCAAAAGTAATTTAAACAGAGAAAACTGTTTCTTAAACATTCTGATAATTTTCCTCTTCTAGTTTTTGGAGGTCGTGAGTAAAACTTGATTTAATTTAATTCCCTCTTGACATGGAGTGTGATAAATAACAACTTGTTCACACTTATTGCAATAGTGCCTACTAGAAAATGTCTGCTCTTGTATCTTTGGGTTATGTATTGACCTGTGTTTCTCACACATGTAATCCTTAGAGAAGCCTGTGCCTAGTAAAAAAACCTGCTAAACTATTTATTTTAGTTGAGCAAAATTATCTGAAGCATCATTTAGCAAAGAGCATAATTCACTAATTAGTTTAGAAATGCCAATCTGAAGTACAACAATTAGCAGGCAGTTTTTAATCAGCAGACAGTCCAAAAATTGTTTCATATGGGGTTTAATAGATCTTCTGAAATTTAAATTGAATATATTTTTTGTTGTCCTGCCTTGAAAAAGGAATTTCTGTGGCATACTTTTCAGACATAAGCACATTTAAATGTAGCTCTTCATTAAATGCATTTTCAGTCCTTCTCTTCCCCCTCCCTTCCCCCTAATCAGTCTTGTAGCTGCAGCAAAGTTGAGCTAAATAAACCAGCGCTTTCATAGTCACTTAACATGACCATTTAGGGATATCTGAAATCATGTAGAGCTGAATTATAGCTCTTATAGCTGTTTTTCAGCTATCTTTTAATGCTTGCCTTGGTATTGTCTGTACAAACAGCAGTGTTTTTAAATTTATCTGATACAGATTCCTGGTTAATTAATCTGAAATGAAATAGCGCAACTGGAATTTCATGGCCGTGTTACGAAGTGTAATGCTAGCTGCTTTTAGTTGGTACAGTTTGTTCTAGCATAATTTTAACCATAGTTGCTATACCCTGGTAAACTATTTTGCTGTGTTGACAAAGGTCAATGTGTCAATCACATGGCAGAGCTTTATATCACTGTGATTGTTTAATGCCCTTTTAGGTTGGAACTTAAAATACAAAATAACATTTGTTACAGTGAATTGTAAGTTAAAATACAAAGTTATTTTGGTAGCTAGTGTTTGCTGTGAGTAAAACAGCTAGTAGATCTCACTTGAACTAATCTCCCTCAATTTCATATTTTTAAGAAGTCATTCATTATCTCAAATCTAAAACATTAAGATTAATCAGAGAGAAAAAATAGGAAACGAATGTTATTCATGCTTTATGTCTAAACCATGTTACTGCTGCTACTGACAGCATTATTTAACTTTATGATCCTGCTTTGTTTCGATGTTATTTATTTAAGCTTAAGAAGGGTCTGCTTAACTGGTTTTCATCGTGTGCTTTTTAGTAAGTGCTGTCATCATGCAAACTGCAGGTTTCCAAGTCTACAATTGCAGCAACATTGTATTTATGTGCAGAGCTGCATATGTAAGATCTACTGAGTTCTGATAAACCAAAACCCCCCATACTTTCAAAATCTTAAGATCTGTCATTTTGACACGGTGGGAGAAATCTTTGAATTGGTTTGACTGACATCTCAGTTTACCTTTGTTTGACTTACAACCTCATAAAGTACAGTATTTTCAGAATTCCTAAACACTTTTGACGTGCTCGCGCCCTCTAGTGTCCCAGTATTTTGCTTTGCTTTGCAGCTCTTTTGCAGTGAGTTTTAGGGTGATCAGGTTGTCTAGTGTTGTGCTGTTGCATCTGCAATTTATTGTAAGATACTAAACTTCTTCATTATATATTTTGGGGAGCATTCAAAGACTTTTCTGACAGGGAAAAAAGCCCTTACTCTGTAATAACTTTTAAAAAAAATATTTAATAGCTTCATTATCAAGATAGTTACAGAAAAAGAAAGTATTTCTGCTGGTTTTGATTGTCAAAGTACTCACCTGAAATCAATTCTAGTGTCATTTAATTTGAATAGGCAGCATGTACATATCTTCAACAGAAAAAATAAAAGGCTCTGACAATATTTAGCAACAAATAAAACTTGTTTTATATGCATTATTTTACTTTTAAATTTCATTGATATGGTTGTTATGGAAATGTAAATTTTCTTCTAGCTATAGAAAGATAAATAATAATGTAATCGTGCAGATAGTTATTGTAAAATAAACTTTTCACTAAATTATCACTAACCTGTAAATCCAGGAAGAAGAGTATCCACCACGTGATGATTTCAGTGATGCAGATCAGCTTAGAGTGGGCAATGATGGCATCTTCATGTTGGCATTTTTCAGTAAGTTATCTTGTATCCCAGACCTACTTAGGTGTATTGTAATTGTACTTTTAAAAATGGAATATAAAAGATAGCTGTGATGAACTGCATTAATGTACTCTAATGACTGCATTTTTTTTACCTATACATGAACACTTCTTGTTCCAGATGTAGCAAATGTGTTGCACTTTGTTACTGTGGCATCTGTCACAGAAAAGGGGACAAAGCAAAATCATAGCAAATATTTTGAGGGATAGCAAATGTGCACTGTTACCTATGAATTGGGAAATTCTGTCATCTTGTAATTGGACTACTCACTTCAATTAGAGACTGCATCCCAGACATCTGGCAGATTTTTAAGGAGAAAAATTCTATAAGAGTGAGGTGATGTGACATATAAAAGTTCCTGATGTTAGAATAGTGCACTAAACAGCTGTGGGTGGATTTTTGGAACAAATCCTCCAACCATGCTTGTTTTTCAAATTGAACTAACCAGCAGCATATGAAAATGTATTATCTTCAGGTAACCTCTGATTGCAGCCAGCACTACTATAGCACTTCCTCAGGTACTGTGTGTGTGTACTCTGCATGTTTTGAACTCATGTACTGCATTGAGCAGTTAGTTTTAACCACTATAAGTTACTTCTAGAAAGAAGCTGCTTCTCTTTTGCCAAATGCATATTTCTTTCTCATTTCTGAGGATATTTTCCCTTTCTAAAATTAATGTGTTTGGCTGCTTGGTTGGAAGCTTGATTTTGTGGATGTAGCAGTTCTTTCCAGCATTCATCAGTATGAAAGCTGATTGATTAGCCACTGAAGTATCCTTTTTGTCTTTCAACCTAGGTTTCATCTAGGTTCTTTTTTCTTTAATGTCTTTCACAGTCTCTGTATTTAACTTCTTTATTTAACAGAACTTTCATGGAAGATTTTTTCATGTTGGCGTATAGTCTACTAGGACAATGTGGTGTTTGCATCATGGGATAAAAAAATATGTGTCCACCTGACAAAGCAAACACATAAATACATATATAGGGTAATATAGTGAGTTTTGTAGTCTGACCTCTTTCCATAGCAGGACCACAGAAAGGATTCAAAGGGCAGGGTATTACTTTTTTTTTTTTTTTCCCCCTCTTTTTCCTCCTTTCCTATGGGCTATAACTTTGTGTTTAATCTGTTCAGGTTCTGTACAGTGTGAACTTGTTGTTGTTTTTAAGTCCTGGTTCAGGCATTCAGTAGTGCTGCAATTGGAGGTCAAGTGAATTATTTTGTCCATATTAGTTCCAAGTCCTTAAAAATCACAGCTGAGAACAAACTTGCTAGCTTGCCTTTAGGAGCACAGTGCTAGTAAAAATCCTGCTTTGCAGAAGCTGAACTGGAATCAAAGGCTCCAGAAAGGGTCCAGTGTTACCACATGCAGGTGGCCAAAACTGCATGCCCAAAACCTTCAAGAATGCAGATGCTTACTTGGATGAACTGGCAACTTTCTCTTCAAATAGCTATTTAGCTGAGACTGACTGCACAGAGGACTACTTTTACATGAGAATACTCTGTTGATCATATTTTTTCTTATTTTGTTCACCTGTGAAAGAAATGCATAAAATTAGTGCTTAAACATTGTAAGATAGTTATGCAAACATATCATAGAATCATAGAATCGGCTGGGTTGGAAGGGACCTCAGAGATCATCAAGTCCAACCCTTGACCACTACCGCTGCAGTTACCAGCCCATGGCACTGAGTGCCACATCCAGTCTTTTTTTAAGTATCTCCAGGGATGGGGAATCCACTACTTCCCTGGGCAGCCCATTCCAACGTCTGATCACCCTCTCCGTGAAGAAATTCTTTCTAATATCCAACCTAAACTTCTCCAGACACAACTTGAGACCATGCCCTCTTGTCTTGCTCACAGTTTCCTGGGAGAAGAGCCCAACCCCCCCCTGGCTCCAGCCTCCTTTCAGGGAGCTGTAGAGAGCGATGAGGTCTCCCCTGAGCCTCCTCTTCTCCAGGCTGAACACCCCCAGCTCCCTCAGCCTCTCCTCACAGGACTTGTGCTGGAGTCCCTTCACCAGCCTGGTTGCCCTCCTTTGGACCTGCTCCAGGACCTCAATCTCCTTCCTGAACTGAGGGGCCCAGAACTGGACACAGGACTCGAGCTGTGGCCTCACCAGGGCTGAGTACAGGGGCAGAATCACTTCCCTGGACCTGCTGCCCAATATGCTTAATTGGATCTGTGTTGGATATTATGGGTACTGGTTGCATACAGAAATTGCTAGTTTGCTTCTGGTTTGTGCTTGTACTATGAATTCATAAAAACTCATAGCATTTATGGATGTTAATTTTCAGTAACTTTTCTTATGGAAATTGAACTAAATGAAAAATAACCTTAACTTAAGGGTAGATCATAAATAGTGGATGATGTTTTCCTTTCCTTCTAATAAGTAGAGAAAAGTCTTCATAAAGGTGATATAAATAGATTCAAGAGAGTGCAAAATGAAATTTCCACAAGAGAGTGGAAAATAAAATGAAATTACCTTTTGTTTTTTTTCAGGGTGGGATTTTTTAAAATACTGCAAGTAGAGGTGTCAGATCACAGAAAGCTGAGTACAAGTTCCCTTGTTGAGTTAAAATACAGGAGAGCAGTGTTGGGAGCTTTTCTTTAGTGAAAGAAACAGAGAACAAATGGCTTGTTCCATGTGTGCTCTCCCACCTCTTCCTATGACTGTGATGTACAGTGTTGGTAGGAAGATCTTGGGGGAGAGGTGGGCTGCCTTTATTTTGAAGATAGAACGGTGAAGTTAACTTTTTAAATTTCACTTTCAGCTGAAGTATATTAAAATAAAAATTTTAATGATCTTACCTGCATACTGCAATCAAGTAGTGATACATAGCTACCATCTAGTGGCTGTTGCCCAAGTTGCATAGAATTGTAGTTTTGAGGCCATCTACCGGCCAGGTCTGTTTATTTTGGGGGCTTTGTTTGTTTAGTGCATGCACATTTCAAACCTGTTTCCCATCTAAGTTGTAAAGTACTGTTGTGTTAGTATAACTGCATAGAATGAGACAATATACTCTAAAGAAAGGAATTCCTTTGCATGAACAAGAGGATTTTTTTGCTTTCTTGATTCAGAAACCCAGTGGAAAAATTTGGAAAACAACCTATTTTACTTCTAATATGTGGTGAAATTAGGTGGTTTAAGAAAATGTTGCTTTTGAAATCTGATGAAGTTGGTGAGCAAAGAATCTGCTCTGTAATGGTCAGGGTTGGTGCTTGCTGAGGTAAATGACTTGGTGAATTCATTCATTTTGCTATAAGTGCAAAACACAGCAAATTTTGCTATAAGATTTATCAATACTTAGTAAAATTTTTAAAGTCATCTGTGCTTCATACACCATAGTAAAAAATTTTCAGAAGGCTGGAGAAGGTTGTTAATAGGACAGTTGTTCAGAGTTATTATTTTTATTAATTTTCTTGTGTGCACAAAAAAAGGAAGTAATTTAATTTTAAGTTGTTTCTTTCCATTTTGAACAGAGCTGTAATGGTGACAGAGTAACTAATTACCCAAAGGATTTGGTTTTCATGCTTATTCTGCCCATAGCAGTAGTCTTTTGAATCACACTTGACTGGCTCATCCTGGTTCATTAAGTGAGAAGGTAGTTTGGGGAAGTAATAAAGGGTTTACATAACTTTCCATTATATTAAAAGATTGCTGGATCAACCAGCCTTTTCACCTGTGGGCCCCAGAAGCAATTGCAGAGCTCATCTGGGTTTTCTGATAACATGGAAGGGAATTTTGAGTTGTCCCTACAACCCAGGAAAAATGAATATTAATTTGAAGCACACAGATGGATTTATAAGGAGGAAAAAGTAGAGAAAATGTGATGCAGGTTTTCTTGAGTCATGCAAGAGAAGCTGAGGTAAAGTGATTAGAATGAAATTGCAAGTGTTGAAAGGAAATACAGGGAATTGTTTTTGGAGTGCTTATTTCTCTCTGATTATTGGGGGAGCCTAACTGACCTTCATATGCCATCACCTAACTTTTTTCTTAGTGTGGAAAGAATTTGGATTATGTGGTTTCACCATAATCATTAGATATAATATAACTGAAACAAGGAAGCTTCTAGTTAGGCATTAGGAAAGAATTACCAAAAAAGGTAATGATGCAGTAGAAATCAATTGCTTTGGGAAGTTTTTGCCAAAAACCCCAAACCCAAACAAAACCAAAAACCAACCAACCAAAAGACCTAAAAAACTTTTCTATTGAAGCTTATAATAAATGTATGTTGTGATCATCATCAGTCTTCAGGTGAACTCTTCAGGAAGGAGCAAAAAAGTGTCCCAGTTCATGAGTGGAATAAGTTCTATGCAGGAATGTAAATTTTGAGAACAGAATGAAAGAGAGTGTCAATATTGCTTTGCAACTCAGTGAGCATTGACAAGAAATACCCACGGATTAATAAATTCATAATGACATGGTACAGCTTCAGACATCATCTTTCCCTTGCCCCTTTTGTTGTCAGAGACTTAAGAGTCACAGTAGGTACAAGCTTGTTTGTCAAAACTACCTTGAATTATTTTATTCCAGCATCTTTGGAATTGCCAACAGATAAAAGACTTGATTTTTAACTTCACTTTTTGGTATGAAAGATCATATGCCACTCAGAATAGAGGACCGTGAGTGTGGAATAAGCTATTTTTCATGTCAGATTCTTAAGACTTTTCAAACATTTAGAACATCATGTGCTTTGTATTCGAGCTAGGGTTGTTGTATTGCAAATAAAGCAAATTAAGTTACTATATATGCATCATTGCTTCATTGGATATTTAGAAAACTTCTTAAAATACTTTTAGTCCAAGCCTCCTCTTCCCAAAAAGCAGCTTCCTACCTGTTTTTTCGTTAAGGGTATTTGTTATCATGACAAAAAACCTCTTAAATTTTATACTTTTTCATATGTATATTTTTTTAATGTTGATTCCATTGAATATCATCTTACTTTATCCTCTTGTATTTTGAGGTATCTATAAAACTCAAAAATCTTACTTTTATCAGTCCAACTTGCCTGTATGGTGTTACAGTAGCAAAGAAAGAGACCAAAATCATGATGCCAGCCGAGTCAGTGTGACTTTTGTCTAAATGGCTGAAATCTATTACAACGAAGAAGACAAAAGTTAAAAGTTGGGCTCTTAGTATGTATCCAGATGCCAGTGATCTCTGTGATAGGAAAAAAATCTTGTTGCAGAGTGCTTGGTCTTGAAGTGTAAGTCTAGAAGATCAACATAGAATGTGTCTGTATGAAGAGGGTGGGCAAACAGAAATAACAAATGCTTTTTTAGTTAAAATCATGATGTGGTTGTAGCAAGTTAGAGTTTCTATCTCATTTTGGGGATTTTTTTTTCTTCTTTATGTTAGTATATCAGTGTCAGACCAGGAGTGTTATCTGTGTGAGAATGTCATGGGAGTCTGCATCAATTATGAAGGATCAGGTCATCTCTTTTAACTGCTGAGCAGTCTCATTTACATTTTGAAAAGTGGGTGGATACAGGTGAATAGTGGAGGATTGCATTTGTTGCAGCAAGAAAGCTCACACAAAAACTTTGTTGTCTGTAGTAGACAGACTACTCTCTAGACTGCATCTAGAGAAAATGGCAGATGCTTCCTTTAACTGGTCTTTCCTGACCATTGTGTTTTCTTTCTCAGCTTCACGAAGAAGCTTGTGCTGTAGATTCTCTTTGGCAATATAGGGATGAAAATTACAGACAACTTTTATTCCAATAGTTAGGTGAAGAATTATACAGAAAACAACATTAATGACATGTAAATTGATGCAACGTAGGCCACAAAGCTCAGACAAGTTGCATGAGTGGCAGAGATATATGTGGAAATTGTAGTGGAAAAAGGTGCAGATAAAAAGCGATTGGAAGATAGATAAAAACTTCATTTGTTTTAGTCTGCTCAGAAGCTGGAGATGCATTTCTGAAAGGCAATAATGTATTTTGTAACTGGGATGGGACAATGAAGATGATTTTAGGAGTAGCAATAGGACACGGAGAAGGTGAGAGAGAAGCAATGGGAAAGACTGAAAACATGTAGACTTTATTGTTGCCCATCTTAATTTTTTAAAAATTATGCAACTCCAAGGCAACCTTGGGAAACTCTCCCAAATACGTTGCCTAGGTTTTAGAGAGCTGAAAGTACTATGTTCCTCATGCTGCTAAAGACAGGGAATTTTGATTGGGTCCTCATTGCAGAATTTTTATAGAATTATAGAATCATAGAATTTTCAGGGTTGGAAGGGCCCTTTAAGATCTCCTAGTTCCAACGCCCTGCCATGGGCAGGGACACCTCCCACCAGATCAGGTTGCTCAGAGCCCTGTCCAGCCTGGCCTTAAAAACTCCCAGGGATGGGGCTTCCACCACCTCTCTGGGCAACCTGTGCCAGTGTCTCACCACCCTCATGGTGAAGAACTTCTTCCTGACTTCCAATCTAACTCTGCCCTCCTCTAGTTTGAATCCATTCCTCCATGTCCTATCACTACCTGATATCCTAAAAAGTCCCTCACCAGCTTTCTTGTAGGCCCCCTTTTTATAGGGAATGATTACGGATAGAAACTTAAGCAGTGAGATTCTTCTTCAGTAAATATTTGTCTTATCAGGGTGTGTGAACTTGCATAGTTTGCAACTCTTCTATATTTAATCCTTTTCTGCTTGCATTGCCTTGCTTGTATAATATGATGGAACAGCACACTGGTTAGAGGAAAAAAGCTGTTGTAAACAACACTGGAACATGTTGATGTTTCTGCTTCTTTCTGCAGTTGAGCAAACAATTTAGGGTTAAATATCCACCTAATAATACTCCTCCAGTGGCTGTAGATTCTATTGTGAATATTCCTTTATCTGAAATTGAAAGGAGGGTAAAATTGTCACTGTGTTCAGCTTTGATTATAAGAACTGTTTTTCCCCCACTAATGACTGGGAAATTTCTAATATTTATAGTAAAAGTGCAGGTTAGTTCAGCTGCTATAAATGTCCTTGTTTTTTAATAAACATCTATTAAAATATTTATTCTGGGAATTCCTCTGATCTTCATAGTCCATTAGCAAGATGTCTATCTTGAGTCCTTCTTAGCATTCTTATCTTTGGTTGAAGTCACCCTTTGCAGCATCAATAGAGGGGGAAAAGGCAGAGAGCACTGAGCTGTTATGCTGAGGCTGGCACAGAGGCACCTTGGAGAACTAGTTTCTGGAATCTGTTACTCTTAAAAGTATGCTTTATTTGGAGAGCTTGCTTAAAATAGAGCAATTCTGTTTTCAAAACACTGTATCCAAGCTTTCTCAAATGTAAATGCTGTTGTGTTATGGAAAGATAGATAAAAGATAGGGTCATAATGTTGTTCTTTAGGTCTTATGTGATAGAAATGCAATCTTTTTTTTTTTTTTTCTTTCCTCTGTTCTATGCCTATACTAGTTAAGACCAGCATTTGTTCAAAATTTTTGTGTTTCTGTTTTTAATTATTAATTACTAAAAATCAGTAAAAGTAACCTTCTCATTGCCACCCCCTGTTACCTATAGCTCTGCCCAAAGCAAGATGTTTTCTTACTTGCAAGAAATGATTATTCTGTTGAGGAGTCTTCCAAAACTTCTCTTGAAACTTCAGTTCCTTTATAGTTCTTGGAATCCCACTGCAGTTTTACAGAACAATTTGTCATTTGTGGGCAAATCTTTGCATCTTCATGTGGATTGTTGGAGGGATTTAGTAAGTTTTTAACTACAGAGAAGTGGTTGTTTATGGATAGTTCTCCCAAATCAATTTGTACTTAAGGAAACCATTGAGCAATTTCCTCTTCCTAATTTTTTCTGTAAGTGTTTGAACTTTAACTGAAAACATTTTTTTTTTCCTGTGGTGGATAAATGTCTGCATTTTGTGAGGGTTTTGTATTTTTTTTTTTTTCCGGAAGCTTGGGGATTTAATACATTAAGGATTTTCATGCAGGAATTTTGTTCCTCTTTGCCTTGCCTTCCATTCCTGATTGCCTTTTCAATGATTTCTGTGTTACTGTTGACTTCCCTAAAGTTTCCAGTTTTCCACTGTCTCGTCCCCTTCAGAACTCCTGAATTGTCTTCATCCACCAGCTCTCCAAGCTCTACTGTTTGCTGGATTTCTTTTTAGTTGCCCTCACTTACTCTCAAAGCTGGGACAATACCTAATTGGGAATTTCCACATTCGACACAAACACAAATGCATGCAAGTCAATACAGATGATGGTGTTCATTGCCAAGTATGAAACTTTAAATTGTGAAACTACTGGGAGTTGGGCAAAGTGTTAATTGAAGTAACAGTGGGTAATTATAGTCAATATCCTTTTTGCTTCATGATTTCCTAGACTCCTGTGTACAATTTCCAAAGCTGCTTATATCTTATGCTTGAATATAGATCTAAAAGAGAAGATATTAACCAATGAAGCATCAGCTTGTCAATTTATCTTCATTTCTATACTATGTTTACAGAGCAAGAGCAGATACTTTTATTCTGTTTGATCCAAACTGGATAAAGGTGAATATGCAGCCTGGATAGGTGCACGTATGTGTGCATATGTAAATATTTTTTGGTTATAAAAATATAGCAAGGTGTGTGGTTTTTTTCCTTTGTTGCAATTCAAGTCTTGTCTGTTATAGTCCTATGTTTTCATTTATCCTTCATGTCTAGTGTCATCTTGTTAGATTTCTGTAGCAATGTAATACCTTTATGCTGGAATTTTCTCTTGTTCAAAGTAGTAGGTTCCAGCCTGTTTATCATTTGCTTTGTTATTAAGTGACTACACCATGGGGAATGTCTGGGTTCAAAGTCAATCTCTGAAAGCCTGAATTACCAGAAGGGAATTACTGACTGTGTAAGCATGTCCCTATTAGTTTAAAAGTGAAATTACTTTTAAGTCTGTTTGCTTAATTTATACAGACTAACAGAAGCTACTGTTTCTTTTCTTTTATAGTGGCATTTATTTTCAACTGGATTGGATTTTGTTTATCCTTCTGTATAACAAATACAATTGCTGGAAGGTATGGTGCAATCTGTGGATTTGGTCTCTCCCTGATCAAATGGATTCTCATTGTACGGGTATGTCTCTTGATTAATGCTGTACAGATTCTCTAGAACCAAACCATAACAATTTATTCAAGAATTGTATAATAATGGAATTAAAAATCAGTATATTAAATTCCAGTGCTTAAGAGTGCCTAGAATTTTCTCTAATTTCCACATAAGTAGAGACTTTGCTATATATTCATGTATGCTTAGAAATTATAAATCTTAACCTATTCTTACCTAGCTTAGAATTTTACTTTCATCTTTCCACTAAAATGAATGCAGAATGACTCATTTTGCTCAAGAATATTTAAAAGTATACGTAAGAAGTAGAGCAAATACCTAAAATGTCACTGTTATTATTAGTGTCCTATATGAAAGATTTATAAATGTCTCAGCCTCTCGGGGAGCAGAAAACATTTCTTCTTCATATCTGGTTCTTCTATTCCTTGTAAGATACATACTGAATCTAGACAAAATTGAATATAAAATTAGTCACATTTTGTCCATTTTAGATGCTCAATTTCTTGATGTTTATACTGCAAGACTAGGTACTTTTCAGAAAGGTACGTTAGCCAAGTGGAAGTTAGTTATCTGACCACATGGATGCTAGATGAAACAAAGATTCTTTCTGAACTTGCATTCTACATGTCTGAGACACAGCATTTAAAATACCATCCTAATGAAGTGAGTGATTTTGGATAACTGTGTTCTGCTGACTCTATTTTTTTTTCATGGTGTGCATGCTAGTAACTTGAATTGATTTTGTCTTAGCATGATGGTAGAAGGATTACAGAGCAGAGATTGCCTGGTCCTTCCTGGATCTGTCCTGTATCCATCTTGGACCTGAGGATGATTTGAAGTTTTTTATTTGCTTCCCCAGAGCAGGGAAATGCTGCTAAACCAGATGTAATTAAGTATATTTAGTTGGAATTCAGGGTTTGGGATGGAATTTATCTTAAGGGAGTGACAAGACATGAATTTTTCAACTATGCAGTCACTGGGGATATATTTGGCTTCCCTTGAGGCATACTAAACAGAGGGCAGAAGTTGCTCATTGTGTCAGTTTTATTATTCTTGTCTGCTGGAAAATGGGCTCAGAATAAACACAAAAATTAATGTATGCTAAACTTCCTTGAAGAATTACTGTGTTCTAGTCTATTTTAAAATTATTATATATAATCTGCTTCTAGCTATAAAATATTAGAGCAGACCAATTTCAAGATCTATTTTTCATACCAAAAGTTATCATCTTGTGATATCTCCTTTTGTAGTTACAATAGCAGAAAACTCATAAGGTATATATTGACAATTTTGTTTAATGGTGACACACGTGCACACACGTGTACACAAAAAATTGTTCTGTTCCTTTGTTTCAAGCTCCTCCAAAGGCTCATGCTGCCTTTTCTCACTCGGGGTCAGGAGTACAAACCCTTTCAGTGTCTTAATCAGAATTCACACATATTCTTGATACATCAGTTTTTACTGGGGTGGGGTAGGGAGAGAACAAAAGCACAGTCTTGCTGATGGGGAAGTTCTGTAGCCATGGCTGCTTCTGCCATGAAACAAAGAAAGTGTGTGAGTAGTTCATGTAGTCCAGTATTTTATTTCTGGTTTTAGTATGTTGTCTTCTTCTCTATTAAAGGAAATTGTAACTTTAAAAGTGTATATTTGCTTAGAGAATTGAAAATACGATCAAATGAGATGGGTTTAATAATATTATCAACTTCCTTGGAACTGAGTGCTCAATGTGATATTTTAATCAAGTGTCAAAATATGACATGGTTATTCTGCCAGGTAAAGGAAATGCTAGGGATAATTTAAGTACCAATTACTAAGTTCCATTTAGCAAGTCTGTTTGTTGCTAATTTTTTCTTGGATTGCCCATAGAAATAAATAACAGTACAGGATTAAACCTTTGAAGAATTCCTACAATCTGGCTTTATTGTGGAGAGAACAGTTACTTAAATTAAAAAGCGAGAGGTATATCTAGAGTTGCTTAATTCTTTAAAAATCTTGGGTTTTTATCTGGTTTCGTATGTGGCCAAGTGTCGTCATTCCCCTGTGTGTCTGTCCCCCCTCCCCCTCTTTTTTTTTCTTTTTTTTCTCCTCTTTTTCTCCTTTTTTTTTCTCCTTTTTTTTCCGCCTTTTTTTTCCGCCTTTTTTTTTCTCCTTTTTTTTCTCCTTTTTTTTTCTCCTTTTTTTTTCTCCTTTTTTTTTCTCCTTTTTTTTTCTCCTTTTTTTTCTCCTTTTTTTTCTCCTTTTTTTTCTCCTTTTTTTTTCTCCTTTTTTTTTCTCCTTTTTTTTTCTCCTTTTTTTTTCTCCTTTTTTTTTCTCCTTTTTTTTTTCTCCTTTTTTTCCTCTCCTCTTTTCCTCTCCTCTTTTCCTCTCCTCTTTTCCTCTCCTCTTTTCCTCTCCTCTTTTCCTCTCCTCTTTTCCTCTCCTCTTTTCCTCTCCTCTTTTCCTCTCCTCTTTTCCTCTCCTCTTTTCCTCTCCTCTTTTCCTCTCCTCTTTTCCTCTCCTCTTTTCCTCTCCTCTTTTCCTCTCCTCTTTTCCTCTCCTCTTTTCCTCTCCTCTTTTCTTTTTCCTATTTTCTTTTTTTTTCTCTTTTCTTCTTTTCTTTTCTTCTTTTCTTCTTCTCTTTTTCTTTTTTCCTTTTTTTTTTTCTTTTTTTTTTTCCTTTTATTCTTTTATTGTTCTATTTTTTTTTTTTTTTCTTTTTTTTTTTTTTTTTTTGTTAAGGAGTAAACTGAATTAGGTGCCTAGTTTATATGCTTTCTTGGTTGATACTACTGAAATGCCCTAGAAGTGGTAAATGGCAGGATGCAGGAGACCTACTGAATGATAGCGGGATGGGAAGTATGAAAAGTGTGCAGAATTAGTAAATAGGTTATTTTATTTCCTCTGGCAACTTTTCACACATCTCCCCATTCCTCCTCCTTCTGTGAGTTCTGGAGACCTTTGATTAGCCTTTTTATCAGTGAAGCATGCAGTCTGGAGTCTGGTAAAGGCAGGGGTACCTGTCTCCAATACCATCACACCCTGCCCTCCAGCTGCCTCCCACATCACAGGGAAGACAAAACTGTCTGCCATGGTCACTAACAGGAACAGTTGAAATGCCACTTCAAGGTTCATTTAGTTGTGTTCAGCTCACTGCTGGGAACTGAATGCGGGTTTGAAAATGAAAAGACTTTAATGAGTTGGGGGTCTTTATGGGGCTGGTATTCTTGGCAGCGATTAACAGTAGGGGGTATACAGAAGGTCAAAAGCTCTTCTTTTGAGGGGTCAGCAGAACATCCCTGTCTGATAAGATTAAACTAATGTGGCTTTTGGTGTTAATATCTAAAGCAGCAGGCTGCTGTAATGTGTTTGGGATGGCAGGCATTGGGGGGAAAAAAAAGAAAATCGACAAGTAGTGATTCATTGTAATGGAAAATGTCAGATCATTCTGGCATGTAATACAAGTCTGGGTTTCTTTTACACACACACATTTTAAAACTTCTGAAAAATAACATACCTTTGTCACAGACCAACTGATGCTGGAAATGTTATTTGTATATTAAACTGATGCTGAAAAAACAGTTTTGCATTTCAGTTGATTACTTTTATTTGAATTTGCTTTTTCTTCTATGTTTTCTGCATTTGTATAGTGCATTAAATGTGTCTTAGTCATCTGTCTTATTGCAGCTAAGACTTGTGTGTGAATTTCAGTTTTCAGATTACTTTACTGGATATTTCAATGGACAGTACTGGCTTTGGTGGATATTTCTTGTACTTGGTAAGTGGCAATTGAAAATGTTTCTCTTTTGATGTGGAAAATGAATGATGTCATTGTAAGTAAGAATTCAGTGGTTTTCTTAGCTGATGATAATTTTGTGTGTTACTTTTATTTCTCTGTTATTCACAAGGTTATTGGTTTCCTTGGTTGTATTATTGTGTGAACTGCAGACTGTTCAAACAACCTTCAGTCCAAAATATTTTGTTATGCATATGTGATTATGTACATTCCTCAGACTTGTAATTTGTACTTTTTAAGCTGCTGCTACTGATCTAGAGGTGGAAAACTGTGTAACTAAACTTCAGGTTTATGTAAAGAACATACTGAAAAGTGAGTGATAGCACTTGCATCTATAAACCTGTATGTCAAATATTAAATTTTAGGAGATTTTTTGTGGCTGATCCTAGGAATATGGAGTCTGCTGTCTTATACACAGGTCACAAAATGTCCTTTTCTAGCCCTTTGAAATGCATACTGCATCAGTAGTTTCTCAGTCAAATAAGAGAATGGCTTCATGCTTTCTGATCACAGGACTCATATGATGTCACCTTTCTCTGAAGAGGTCTGTCTGCCGTGTTCAAAGTCTCCCACTCATCAAATTCTGCTCTTCCGACTGTTTCTAATTAGGTTGTACCAAACCCCAACCACCATAGCTTTTTTTTTTTTTTTTCCACCCACAATGTGCATTTTGTAATTTAAATATGGATTCGAGAATGATTTTCTTTTACAAAAATATATTCTATTTGCCAGTTTTCTTTTCTAGCTCTGCAAGCATAGTGAGCTGTTGCTGGTTCAGTAGGTGGCACTCTTTCCCTTGAGTCAATTGGCTCAAGTGACTATCAGCAAATGTTAAAAGGAAATGTTCAGTAAATTAAAAAAAAAATAAAACAAACCACAAGCCAAAACCAAAACAAAAAAACCCGAACCAACCAACCAAAACACAAAACTAACAACAATCAATCAATACTGAGATTCTGGCTCTTTGGGACTCACTATTTATCTCAAAAGAAATGCCAGAAATCTTTAATGTTGTTACTTAAAACTTTCTCTGTCTGCCTTTTAGTGAAGTTTGAAGGCATTAATCAGACTTCTTAATACTCAGCTTGCTCTGCTGTTGTATACTTGGTTGTCTGAGATACAGAGAAACTTCAAATGCTTAATGCATCGCAGCATCAGTCCCTTGAATGCTTTCATACTTTGAGGTGATTGCATTTAAGTAGGAAGTTACAGGTACAAACATTTCCTGATAAATCTTTAAAACAAACCCTTGTTGTGGCCTGAGACTGAGAGTTGACACTTGGATAATAATTGTGCTTTCTACCCCTAAAGTTTCTCACTCTGTGTCTATGGAAAAAGCTGTGCATTTCTACTTCCTCTTCTCCTAGCCTTTTATTGCACTTGTGCAGAAGTTAACTCATGTAAATTTAGGACATCCTTATGTTCAGTCTTAATTGGTTTATGACATTGTTTTTTTATTTAGCTTACACAGTTTCTGAAATGCCTTAATATGTATCATATAATATCTATAATACAGTAGAATATAATAGGCACTGTGAGGCCTGCAGTATGCATCCAGCAGTCAGTGTTCCCTGGTATTATGACTGTTTTGCATTAAATTCTCCACCAGTGTTCTTAAACTGATAAAGTTGATGTATCAAGATTGCTAGAACCACCATAGAAGGATTTAACAGAGTTACTTAGCAGGGCATGGAGGAGTATTATCAAGTGATGGGAGCTCTGCCAACCACATGTGTATTTCATTGTTTTGGATAAATTTCCCATTAGAGCACATGGTGTAGCATACCCTGCATCTCTTCAGAAGTGAATGAACTGAGTTGGATTCTTTTGCTTTGCATCATCCTTTGACATCCTTTCTGCCTACCTGTTGCCCTCTTCTCTTCTGGTGTTCATCTGTCTGTTTCTATCCTTTCCATTTTTTCAACATCTGGAAAAATCTGCTCATGCTTGACAGAAAAGTGAATCCAAGGACCTGTCATGTACAGTGAACAAACTGAAGAGAGAGACAATTCCAATTTTTAAATCTAAATGTTAGCCAAAGTTTCTTTTTAAGGAACACAATGGAAAGTGTTTTGGTATCTTTTTTTCTTTCTTAAACAAGGAAATATAAAATCTAAGTTGAACTTGGACTGGTTTTTCAACATGTGTGATGCATAAAGTATGTTTTCAGGCACCTTAAGAGCTGTCTGCCCACCTTTTTGTGCTTCAGCTGTTTTCAGTTGAAAACATAGGACTATCTCTGGTAACACCCGGGTAGCAGCTTTGGTAGGAAGCTTTTGATCCAGATTTTAGTGCTTTTTTTCTTCAAACAGAATTCACTCTAACCACAGAAACCTGTCCGGCTTAGGTCAGAGTTCCAGTTGTTAGCAGACTGTTCTCTGTGTTTGGTGGGTTTTTTTGTTTGTTTTGTTTGGGGTTTGTTTTGTTTTGGGTTTTTTTGTTGTTGTTGTTGTGGGGTTTTTTTGTTTGTTTGTTTTGGTTTTTTATTTGTTTGCTTTTTGTTTGGTTTTTTTTGTTTTTTTTTTGTGTGTGTGTGTGTCCTAACAAGGCTTTGGTTTTAAAAAGAAAAATTTCCGAAAAGCCTTCCAAAAGGCTGTATCTTAATATCACAAGAAAAAGCAGAAGACATGCTCATTGAATTTGTGATTATGCATAAAGACACTTTACCTAGTATAATCTAGGTTTTTAGGAGTTATTTCAATAAGAATCATGTAGGTTTGCATTTACTTAGGTTGATGTGTTTCTTTTGTGAATTTTTTTTCACTTCCAGGACTACTCCTGTTCTTTCGAGGCTTTGTTAATTACCTTAAAGTCAGAAATATGTCTGAAAGCATGGCAGCTGCTCACAGAACAAGATTTTTTTTCTTGTACTGAAGGTAAGCAATTCTTATAGATAAGATTATCTCTGCCAGGAAAATTGAGAACAGAACACTTAGATTAAAAATAAATAATCAAACTTCTGTCGCAAACCAGAAGTCACATGGGTTTTGAGCATCTGTGAGGGATGTTGTATTTATTCTACATGGTCTTGGAAATTGCTGGAGTCTTTTGAAGTCATGAAATTTGACAGTAAACAATGCATCCAGTTTGCCTTCAGTCCTCTGTGGAAGTCATGTTCAGTAATAAAAATAGGAACCTCTTACTTTTCCTAATCAAGAAACAGTATCTTGCTGCCTGTCAAGATATTCTCCTTTGTGTTGGAAAACTGGCTTTAGTAGTCAACCTGTTTTCAGCAAGTTAGGAACAAGTAATCTGCCTGCATATTAAATCTGATTGACATGGGTCTGAACATGGAAACAAAAGATGAATATTGTTTCTCTGTACATGACTGGGTTAAGACAAATGTACAAATATGATCATTGTGTATGCCACAAGGTGCTTTATATAACCCTCAGGTAGCTGACTTATCAGTCTGTCATCTACCCACATTTTTTTTCAATACTTTTTATCCTTTAGGTGCATCTATTGGACTTCACTATATACTTTAAACCAGAGGTCACCATTTGTGTTCAATTTTTTTTTTTTTTTTATTTTAACTACATGATGACATCAGTTTAAGTCTATAAATAAGTACTGTAGTATTTCAGTTGCTCTGGAGTCTACTTAAAATGCTGAAATACTATATTTTGACTTAATTAAGAAGCTATAGTTGCCATAATAAAGTTTTTTTCTAACTTTTCTCTAAGATTGGTCACAGAATCAAAATGAAGTAGCCAGCAACACATTATTGAAGCCTGAAAAAGCTGAGACAATATTTGCCTAGTAAAAATATCTCTTTAACATAAGATGATGATACACATTTAGAAACAGCTAATGATAAATATCTATGCTATACTATATAGTTCTTGATGATGGAAGAAATCTGTGAACTGTAATATATTTCTTTTCAATATTTCATTTTGTCCAAGTTACACAGGAAGTTCAGTAACTAAGTTGTATATTGACTTTTAGTAAGCAGCCTAAGTTGGCATCTCTGTGGTAGTGTTTCCTTTTGACAGGAGCTACTTTTTTTTTTTTCCTTAGTAATATAATCTCCTCAGAAATTTGTAGAGATTTGGTTGAAAATATCTGTTAACTTTCAGTACAATAAACTTTAAAAATACTCTTTACAAAATAATTATTAGGACTATTTAATTTGGCATTAGCTGAAGTTAATGAGTTGTCCAGTCTGAGTTCAGCAGCTTTGAATTTTTCCTTAACCTGTAGCATCACTGAGATGTATGGGCTGGAGAGGTCTGGGGAGTGTTTAGACAGCTGGACACATAAATACTATTTTTTGAAATGCCTTAAGCATTGAAACAAAAAGTTCAAATTAATTGTTATCACACTTAAATGTCCTTGTTCTTGAATAGATAACTTCCTCTATGGTGACAATTGGTTTTAATAAATAACAAATATTACCCCTGCAGTTACAAAATATTCTTAGCTGTTCTTTTGAAATTATAACATAGTAACAGTTTTTGCTTTTTTTTTCCTCCCATCCTGACGTGGAGGGGGTGGAAAGGGCTGCTTCTTTGCTACTTCTACATTTAATGTCAAGTTAGCAATGCTACTTCTGGTGAATCACTGCAATGAACTGAAGTGCAACTCTTTCTTTATCTCCAGACTGCACTGAACAGACATTCCTTTCCTATACCAGTGTGAAACTTCCAGATGATCTATCTGTAACCCTCCGAGTTAATAGGATAGAAGACTACTAAAAAAGGAAGACAAATTAGTGAAGATGCGGCTTCAGAAATGAATGACAGGATGGTTCATGTGCAAATATCAGTTCTGGTCATTCTACTAAATATTTATAATTGCTGCCTTTTGTTTTAGCACATTTGTATATGTGCGTATTAAAAATATAGTAAGAAGTAAGAACAGACCATCTGTTACTATATACTAGGTACAGTCAGACTTGGCTAATCTGTGCTTGTTGAATCTGAAAGATTTAAGTGGTAATTTATTTCACAGCATGTATGTACCACTGACTTGTTGATCTGAACTTTGATTACAATGAAATGCATTAAATGATTTGGATTAATCAGTTCAGACAGTTTTTTATATAATTAGATTCATCTAATGATAGCGTAGGACATTTTAAGTATACTTAACCCCAAAGTTCCTTGTCACAAACTTGTTTTTGCCAATATTTTATCAAATTAAAACCAATATACTGGTTTGCTTAAAACTGACACTCCTCTTTAAGTCCCCTGTAAATAACTCTGCATAAATGACTGAATTGCTTCTTAGGAAAAATATCAAAATATATTTTGTAATGGCATATTCTCTAAGTTTTGTTTAATCTTGGAGCTGCATATGTATTTTTTGTTAATTGGCTATTAAGGGTATAGTTACTATTAGATGTAATTTTGGAGGTAAAGAATTTTGTCTCATCCTGACTTTCCTCACATGAATTATTATTAACTAGTTTGGGCTTGAGCCTGACAGTCATTATTCATATGCATGATCCTACTAGAAGATAAGAGTTCATTCATGTCAGCAGGGATGGACAGCCATATGTCTTTAGTCCTTGGTTATGCAGTTGGTTCCTCGTAGGTGCACCTTTGTTCCTGAAACAGAGTATTGCAAATGTATGTAACACTGGGTTATACCGTTGGCTCTGTTTAAGAATTCTTGAGTTCACTATAAATACAACATCTACCCTGAGGGCTTCTCAAAAAAAAAAAAAAAAAAAAAAAAGATTCATGTAGCTATCTTACGCTTGTTTACAATAAATACTTCACCACTTCCTATGAATAAACTATTTTAAATGCAAGATAATTTTGGAAATAATATGTGAAGGAAAAAAAAATCTTACTTTTTAAGCTCTGAAAGTAAAATGGGTGTTGCACCTCTCCCAGTATTCATTTAAAATAGACCATTACTTTCCTATAAATTTCATCTCTTTAAGGGGTACTGTCTACCATTCATGCATGTGTGGTTTCCTTTAAAAGTTTGTGAAATTCATGCTTCTCCTTAAGTAGGAGAATACATCTCTTAAGCCTTTTTACAACTGGAATCTCAGTTGCAAAAATGTGTTGGTTGTTGGTTGCACCTTTGAGGAAAAATATACAAATACTTTCCTCCATTTTTTCTTTTTGTATTAGAATTTTGACTTTTTATTACTAACATGAAAAACAGTGAGGTTTATGTTGTTTTAAGCTAGTGCTGTATTCAGTTTTGTATCTATAATGAATGTTTAAAATATACGTATGTAAACTGGTCACAATATTCACTTCTTATTCTTCCAGAGATACTGAAAGTGTCTAAAATGTTAGGGTCGCCTCCACTTCCCGAGGTTTTTATGGATAGAATAAAATTAACTATAATGTTCAATATCTGATTGGAATTTCCTTCTAAACTCATCTGTTTGTTTCTCTGTTCTTTTGCATTCATTGTTCATATGAAAAAAAACCAGATAATAAAACATTGCTTTGTTTTGCTGATTAAGACTTATGTTTTTTTGATTTTTATTTACTTCACATTGAAAAATGTACACTGCAATATTTGTGTCAACATGGAATTATAGACAAATTACTTGGCAAAAAAGGTACTAGTCAATCCTCTCCACTCTTCTTCTTTTCATCTTCTACTTTATGAAAACAAACTGTAAAGACATTTATTTTAATGAGTTAATACAACTGTGCAAAGCATGGAATGTTGATTAATTTTCTGTTTTTACTGGTATCGGCTAGTACTATTTTCCATCTATAACAGTTTTCCCAAATTAAGCAACAGTCTTCTGATTAAATTATTTCTGCTTGCTTCACTTCATTTTACAGAAAGCTTCAAACAGATGTTTGGGTTTGTTGTGGGTCTTTGTTTTGGGCTAGCTCAGAAAAATTCTCATTTGGACAGAAAGAATATGCAGGGTTAAAAATGTACTCATGTTATCTAATCTTCTGTAGTTGATGCAGCAGCTTGGTAGCCTGAAATCTCATCAGCAGGAGGAAGGGAACTGGGACACTGTTTTCAAAGATTCTGCAATCTATTCCAGATGTGTCAAATGCTGCATATTTTCCTTGCTATTTCCTGTGAGCTTGGTTAGGAGCAGCTGGCTCTGTGGTTTAGAGACACCTGGCCAGCTTTGCTTTGTGTCTTGGGATGGAAGGGGGAGGAGGGGAAGCTCCAGTATTGCAGTGAAGTTGACTGTAAACAGATTTTGTATGAATGCAAATAAGGCTTTGAAGTAGGGGGTAAAAAGAGCTGCAGGAGAAAATGCCATTTTATTTGAGTAACTGGCATAATTGTAATTTATTTACTTTTGTTGTCTACTTTTATTGATATGGGCACCAGAGGAAGATGGACATCTTGAGTATGATTTAAATAGTCTTTGCCTTTATTAAGACATTCTAGAAATGATCCATTAATCGTTTCCAGTCCTCTTACAGAGAGGAAGTTACCTCCAGGCTTTCGTTTTGCCATCTTGCCTAGAGTATGGACACGTTCCTCATCACAGCTGGCTTCAACCCCTGCTCTTTCTGGTTCTGCTTACCTCCCTTTCAATGATGACAAGAGATGAGGAAGAGTGGTTTAATTAACATGCTATCCTAAAAAAGCTATCAGAAGGATCTTCATCTCTACTTCTTGTGAATGTTTTCCTATACTACACATTAGTTTCTCCTCTGTGGCTGATTGCATTGTTCACTTGAACAAAAAGTTGATCTCATGAAATTACTATTGCTTCCTGCACTTTTGAAGAGAAGGTAGATAATCTGTAGTATGGAAATAGATACCTCTCTGTAAGGACAAATAAGTTCTAATAAAGCTAAAACACAGCATGTGTGCACAGCTACTCAGCAGCAGTGGAGTCCAGTATATTGTTAGTCCTATGTATGTTGTACTTCTCCACCATCCAAAGATCCTTATCGTTTTCCTTTATACTTCCAAAGATACTTTTACCATCTGTATTTTCTCTGCTTAGCACAACCTTTACACTCCCATGCCCTTTCTGCTTTCTCTTTGCACTTGCTCTGTTGCACCCTGCAAGGACAGGCAGAAAGCACGTTGGCTGCAGTTAATAAATAACCCACATAGCTACAATGCTGCTTTGTATTTTTATACATCCACATTTTACAGGTAAACTAACTTTTTAAAATCAAGGACTTTCAAACTATTGAAAATGCTTAACATGTGTACGCCATCCACCTGTTCTATCACATATGCAAGTGGAAATAAAACAGTGGAAAAATTTTTTTTGGGGGGAGGTATATTTTCCTTTAGCTCCTGAAGTGTTCATGTGATCAACTTCAAACATTTTTCTGACGTGTAATCGGGGGCTTTTCACCATCCTTTCCAAATGAAAGAAAAGTCAGCTTTCCTTTTTTTTTTTTTTTGCGTAAGGAAATATTTTCTACATAAGGAAACCTACATGCAGTAGGGCTTGAGAAAGTATGGCAAACAGCACCAGCTCTCCAACTTTTTTTTTTTTTTTTTTTTTTTTGTGTAAAAGAGGCAGCTATATAATAAAATAAAATTAAAATGGTTTGATTCTTGGGATGTTTACAGTTATCTCCATGTTTTTACATCTGTTCTTGTAATCTTCACTGTTAATTTTCTTGTAGTCAAAGAAATTCTATGTTGGAGAGTGTATCCTTAGTGTAGTACAAGAAGTTGTTCGGTGATTCTTCATTATGTGTGGCTGCACAGATGCCCATCCTTAATTTTCTAGGTTGGTGCAGTCCCATGACTTCCAAATGCTGGATTTCATGTGGAACAGAATGCTGCAGCTATAAACTGTTTATTAGTAAGATAACTATAAAACATGCTTCACTTGCATGTATTCATGGATTGAGTCTTGTTGTTTAATATCATTTCAGTTGCATTGCTGGTCAGTCCATTTCTACTGATGTTGAGATCCTTACTCCTGGAGCCTGAAGTCTTAGGTGTATTTTTAAAATTAGTAGCGACCAAGATGTTTGAGTGGTGTCTGCAGTTCTTACTGGTAGAAACATTTTTATAATAAAACCAACTCTAACTGTTGTGTAATTGGTAGCATGAGCACCTGTAGGACCATTGCTTAGCTTGTTTGCTCTTTGAGAAACTTAACTGACTTCTAATTAATTACTTAATTTGGCACTTTGGTTTTGATGGATCAAATTTAGAATCATACAATTATTTTGGCTGGAAAAGGCTTTTAAGTTTATCAACTCCAACTATTAACCTCACACAGTGTCAAGTCCACCATTAAACCATTGCCCTAAGTACCATAGCTACATGTTTTATAAACACCACTAGAGATGGGGACTCAGAATTTAAAAAAAAAAAAAAAAAATTACCTTTGTATGTCTTGTAACAAGGAACTTATGGAGACAGCACTGTCAGTTCACTTCTCCATGTACACGTAACAATGACATTAATTTATGCAGATTAAATTCATAAGATAACCACTACTATTTCTACCTGAAATGTGAATCAGATCCCACTTAAAAGCTGTTACTTTGAGGATGGTTAGACACTGGTTAAGCAAAGCCAGGAATTTCCATTGTAAATCATTGACAGTCAGTTGTAGCAATAACTGTACTTGAAATTTTTAAGTGCAGCTGTTTTTCCTCTGAGGAGTCAAAGTTTTGTGGTGTGTGTGTGTGTTGGTGTTCCAGTAACATGGGCATATGCAAGAAACACTGACAACATAATCCTGTGGTTAAAAAAATCTAAGTGTAAGCATTCAGGAGACTTAAATGTTTCTGAATTCTGACTGAAAGCTGATGTGTGATGTGTTGGAAGTGGCAGGTTTCATATGGCTTGGCTTGGGTCTCTGCCCAATTTCTCCTTCATTAGGGTGGTGAGAGCTGCCATGCAATGTGCTTTGGTACATGGGTTCAAGCTGGGATTGCTGTGTATTAAGCAGAGTTTCACTGTGAAAGGAGCAAGAGAAACAAGGGGAGGAGAGTTTAGGTTTGCAACAGCTGGTGTAGCAGGTGTTTCTGGCAAGATGATGAGAGGACATCTGAATGCAGCCCTCACCCCCTTCCTCCTCAGTTGACCGCCACTTTGTGTACCTACGGAATCTGTGAAAAGGGCCCTTTTCTTCTTAGGTTTTCTTTTCTTCCCAGAGACAACTGGAATAGCAAACTGTCCTCCATTTGGACAGAGAAAAAGAAGTCCCAGCTGGCTGCCCATGAAGGTGCTGGTCCAGCAGCTGATAGCCTAGCAGCCCCCATGGAAACTCCTCTGCCTCTTTCCCTGCCTTGCCAGCAGGAATGCAATCTGTAACCCTCTCTTTAATTATATCATCTGCATGGCATCTGCAACTTCTCAGCTCTTGCCACGGTGATGTATGTATCAGTGAGGAAATCTGTGCTGTCAACTTTGTTTTGCCACAAAACTTGTGATGCTTTCTTACCATTTCACCTGGTGTCGTACCTACATGAGGTTCATTTTAGGGTGGTTATAGGTAAGTTTCCTCTTGGAATGTTTTCTAAAATATCTTGTGATGTGATGCATTCATGAACACTTGCTCCTCATCTTGACCCCTCTATAGCTACTCAGTACAGAGTTCACTAAGATTTGTGACTGGCTTCTAAGGAATTACCATTTTACTCATGAAATTTGCACTTTTAAAGATAAAGTGCTGCTTATTAAAAATCCAGTTACAGCAGCAGCTGTTTGAGGAACATATTCCAAAACAGTAATAGCTTTTGCTTATAATGTCTAATGTTATACATTGGTTCAGTGAATTAAAAATTTCAAGTATCATATTGTTTTTCAAGTTGGAGTGGTGTTGGGTTTTTTACCTTCTTCTAACTTTAATTTTTAACAATTAATTTATATGAAGTTTTATTTGTAGGTTTTGTTTTGTTTTCCTTTAGGGGATGTAGATAGCTAAATGGAGAATGTTGCAGTTATCAAATACTGAATGACTTGATTTGGTTGCTCTTAGAGGGTCGTACTTCTTTCAACTCTGAACGTGAAAATGTTTTAGGGAGGTTTCAAGAGTTACCAAAAATTTAAGAATCAAATTTATCAAGATAACATACAGGAGATAAAACAACCACCACCACCAAAAAAAAAAAAAAACAAACCAAAAAATCATTCTTTTAGCTTTTCAGCTGTCATTATAGCCAGTCATACAAATCTAACTTTATTTCTGTGAGGTCTTACATTGCAAATCATCAGTGTTAATGAAAACAGCAGAGTAAATTGTTTGTCCGGTTATGCTTCTCTAACTGACTTTGTATTTAGTGTCTTCCCCCAGTTAACATAAATATAATTCATTATTTAAAAATTCTCTACAGATAAAGTAAATGCCTTTGTAAGTCAGGGAAGATATCTGTTCAAATAACTAACTTAAAAATTTGTTCCCTTGCATTTTCTGAGAACTGTAGGGTGGTGGTTCCCCACCTTAGACTTCAATGGGATATTGTGAAGCAAGTATGGTTCTTAAGACTGGGTATGAAGGATAACTGACATGTATGCTTAATTCTTACCTTCCTCTAATCTCTTGAAGATACCTAATGCAAGAAGGTCCTCCAGCATTGTTAACTTCGTAGTATAAAAATGAATAATTTTAAGATATGGAAAGATACAGTGGTTTTTGGTTTTTGCTTTCAAAAATCAAGTAACTAAGAATTAATTCCTAAGTTTGCAGTCAATATGTGTTACCAATGAGCATTTTTTGTATGTTTGTTGTTATTTCCCTTCTTCTATTGTAAAGTCTTCCTCCTCAGGTACTTTAGTTGGGCAACATAAGTACTATATGTAGAATTTCAGCTCTATCTGTGTTACATAGTGATAAAGTGACTTTTTTTTTGTTTGGTTGTTTGTTTTAATGTACATGGAATAAACATTACTTCTGTAATGGTATCAAGAGAAAAATGGTGTGTTTAAAAACCAAAAAAAATCTAGTGAGGTTTGCTTTTGGCTTGCGTTGGAAGTTTCAGCAGATCACTTATTAGTTTATTAACTCAGCCCTAAATTGTAAATTGTAGTGATAATAGTGATTTTAGTGATCTTTATTTCCTTGGGTTTTGAGGTCTGTGTTAATGCTTGTGCAGTGCTTAGCACAGCGGTGCTCCTCTTTTTTAGAGCTTCTAATTAATTATGCAGCATCTGCATTACAAAAGTGATTCGAGAAGTAGCTCGTGTGATTTAATCCAGATCTGGGGCTTGTGAAATGCGTAAGATGCAATCCAGTAGGATTTGTGCTCTTAATTAGTACAAATTGTTTTGCCCTTCAAATGAGAAATACTACATGGTTAACTCTCAGACATCCAGAGGCAACTGAGTTGTGTGAATGCCACAGGGGATACCTGTGTGGGTCTTGTTTGGCTGCCAGCTCTGTGCTCATCAGTTTAGTCGTGGCAACTGTACTGATAGAAGCCTTGATTTAGGTTTGAGTTTGAAGAAGTTATCATAGCCACCTTATGTACCTGCTTCTGAGACAGGAAATCCTCTGTGACTGAGCTAGGGGCATGCAGAGCCACCTTTGGTTTCCTGGGCTGAGAGTCTGGTATCTGGACTTCTGGGAAATACCCTCCCAAAATTTCTGTGTGGAACCAACTTGGGTCCTGGTTGCAACTGAGGTAAAAGAAATCTGTTCAAGGCTCAAGCTTTTGCCTTTTGGGCTTCTCTGAGCATCAGCACTCCAGCATATTTTGAGTAGCCATATTAACAAGATCTTTTTTCATGACAGTAAGAAATGAATATCAAGCTGATGTATTTCAGGTTTTTATGAAGCTGGCTTTACATGTGTTTCTCAAGTATAAAATAGATTGAAGCTGAGTTCCTGCTCTCAGGAACTCTCTTTTCTTTATTCTGTGTTTAGAATAAAGGAAAATCTTCCCTGAGCATCCCAGCTCCTATCTGAATGCTGTAGGGTTCAAGGGCTGCATAGCCTCTTACCTGCTTTCCTTTGGACCAATATCAATGCTTATAAATATTTGAAGGGTGGGTGTCAGGAAGTCAGAGCCAGGCTTTTTTCAGTGTTGCTCAATGACAGAAAAAGAGGTAAAGGGCACCAACTTGAATGTAGGAAGTTCCACCTAAAAATGAGGAGGAACTTCTTTACGTTGATGATAGCAGACCCCTGAAACAAGCTGTCCAGAGAGGTGGTAGAATTTCTGTCTCTGGAGACACTGAAAACCTGCCTGGGTGTCATCCCGTGCAACCTGCTCTTGATGAGCCTGCCCTGGCAGGGGGCTTAAACTAGATGATTTTCAGAGGTCCCTTCCAGACCCTACCATCCTATGATCCTGTAATAGTTTCCCCAGTCACTGCAGAAGCAGTCATTTGAGTTAAATGGGACCACAGGAAGCTTCTGTTCCAAGCAGGGCCAGTGCTGAATTCAGACAGTGCTGCTTAGGACCTTCAGCTGGGTCTTAAAAACTCAGAGCTCATTGATTCCCCATGCTCCATGGGTGACTCCTCCCAGTGCGTTGTTATCCTCAGTCTCATCATCTCTGACTGAGTTTTGATGAGGGATGTGTTCAGGGGCTCCTTCCACAGCACCCCAGAGCTCCAAGCTCCTTCCTGGCAGGGAAGCCCTGGTGTGAGGAGGGCTGTAACCCAGGTATCTGGGTGACTGAGCAGCCCTGCAAACTGCTCAGCTGCCAAGTGACAAAGGGGAGAAAATAAATTTGAGAAAGTGTCCAATCGTTAATGAATTAGCCACATTTCCAGAACTGGAAAGGGGTGGTGTTTCTTTTTCCTGCAAGCCTGTTTAAGTGCCTTAGCACTCAGGACACTGGATGCTGTCACTGCTTTGAACTGTTCCTAAAATTGTCACTTCCACAAAACCTCTTCCTCCATACATGCCACCTGGGTGTTCTCCTGTGATTCCTATTTCAGAATAACTGAAGTTTTAAGTATCTGGATCACTTGCAGCAGGACTCATGCCATCTAATTTCAGTTGCCTGAAATTATAGTCCTCTTGTCTAAGCTGGTCACTGAGAATTACTCTCTGGGCAGATCAAGAGATGCATCTGCAAATTGTGCTCTTTTCCAACCTAAAGCTGTGTGACCAAAATGGAGTCAACTGAATCAGCATTGAAAGGAATTTGGGCTGCAAACTGCACCTTTCAGTACCTTTAAAACCATGTACCCTGCAGGTTCTTAAGAAATCAGTAGCTTTCCATCACGCTGGAGTGTCCTCACTTACAGGAAAATTGCTTTTCTTTCTTTGAAATTCAGCTGAGCAATTTGCACCAGCTTCCATCTCCCCTGCCCTTTGGTTGCATCTGTCTTGTGGCTGAGGATACCACAACTTCCAGAGCTGTCAGACTCCCCGTATCCTGTCTTGGATTTGCCAATAGACTTTGGTCTGTGGTGATTCCAATTGAATGGTTTGGTTTTTATGAAATCCTGTTTTCCAACAGACTTAGTTTCACAAGCAAATAAGGATCAGCTGTTCATTCTTATCCAAGAGCTGAGGCGACAGAAGGAAGCAAGCATGCAGATGGCAATTTTTAAAATTTTTATTTTCACAAAACATGCCATTGAGCTGTGGGACTCCTTTCCCCAGTAGTTTGGTATGTTGTTGTGATTAGGGTGGCTAAGTTCTTTACAAAGACCAAAAAAACCCAAGAAATTTCCATGGCCAGACTCTGCTTTGGTATGGCTTGTGGGGGCTGTATGTTTTCATGACAGAGTTTGTAAGGTGTGTTAAGTGTACCCCACAGCAGACTGATAGTCAAAATTTGTCACATTCCCAGCTCATTTACCTAGTCTATCAAGAGTATTTGTAGCGGGTATTTTGGGATTAATTACTACTTAAGCAATTTTGAGAAGTCACCCAAGAGCTCTGAGACCTACAGCCCCATCTAATTCTTTGAATCCTTCCTGACCACAAAAACAAGAGCTCTACCAGTACTGAGTCTGAGCAGCTTGGCATGAAGAATAGCAAACCCTGCTGCAGGAGTGCTTCTCCATGACTAAACAGTGCTTTCTAGATTGAGTTTAGGAACTGGAACTGTAATGAATTAAACCAATATTCAGAGATATCCTTGGATTGCTAGTACTCTGCTAAATATGTCACTTTCAGAAAGGGATCCTTGGACTCCAGGCCAGTGATCCAGAGTGGCTTGCATCCATGCTATTAGTTGCAGACCTGGCTACATCCACACTGCACATGTCCACACCACGTGGCCTTGGCTGCTGTTGGATCCCGAGACAGAAGCATTATTTTGCTTTTATGTTTTAGTCCAAAGCACCTGAAATGTGGCCTATACTGCAGCTTTTCAGACTGGTGCTTCTCTAGCATGCATCATACAATCTGCAGTATCTTAGAGTGCCCAAAGGATACTGAGGTAGTGTTTGGAGGACTGAGACAGTAGCAGAGGAAAGAGAATCCAACCTGGTGCAGTCTTAGCCCCGATGCATTTTGGAATAATTTCTTGCCAGAACTTCATCTGTCACAGTTTAATACTGGCCTGGCAATTAAACTGAATGACAGATGCCCTCTATTAGTCCACCTCCCCTCCCAGATAAAGGAAGGAGAGAGAATAAGGGAGAGAGACTTAGGGGTTGGAAACTAAGCTACACAGCTTTAATAAAACAGTAATGATAAATAGGAAAAATTACTAAATATATACAAATATACAGGAAAATTGATACCATGTTCCTCTCCCCTTTCCCCCAATAACTCTCACGTCACCACCGAGGCTGCAGGGCAGCCCTGGGAAAGTCCAGGCTGGAATCCTGGAGTCAGCAGCAGTCGGGAGCTGGAGGCAGGAACACACAGATTCAGGCTGGCACGGATCAGGACCACAGGCAGATGAAGGGATAGAATCCTCCCAGGATGCCAAAGCAAACAGGGACAGGTGAAGCAGGAAGGGGTTTGGCCCTCGTGATCCCTCAAATTTATACTGAGTACGATGTGTATGGGATGGAATACTCTGTTTCCTCAATTTTGGCCATCTATCTTGTCCATTCCTCCCCAAAAGAGGGCTGCAGGTGTGACCTTTCTACTCCTTCTGGAAGGTAAAATGTTCCTCAGAGCTGAGCAGTGTCCTTGGCTCTGCACACCAGTCTCTGGCAGTAACTATAAACATTGAGTGTTATCAGTCCTAGAAGCAGACACTGACTGAGAAACTTGCTGTGAATTTCAGCAAGTGCAGCTACTTACAAGAGACTTAGCTGAAAGCAGAAGTACAAGACAGAAAATTACCTTTATCTTGGCCCAAACCAGGAAACATCTAAGCTGGGTCATGGGGAAGGAGCTTAGCTAGAGCAGTCCGAAACATCACCAGACAATGGCCTAACACCTCAGCTGTGCAGAAGATCAGGGCTCTGGTGCTTGCATTCAGTCCCTGGCTCCTTCACTGAGCAATGTGAGCATAACTATAAAACCTGTTTTCATAATGCTACAATTTACTTAGCTGCAAGATCAATCAGATGAAAGTCTGGAAGCAGCCTTTGCACTTTTTAAGAAGGTGTGTAGATTCCTTCTCTCAGCACCAGGGAGATTCAATTGCTCCTGATTCAGTTGCTCCAAGCTTGGCAGAATTTTCTTGTGAATTGGAAGTTAAACCTGAATGTTTTAGTTCTGTGAAATGAGAAGAAACCCAAAATACAAGTTGAAGGATTCGAGGAACTTTTAATTGTGTCTACTGGGGAACAGGAATGTCTAACACCACTTGAAAATCAAACCTGCCCTTGTCAGTACTACATAAATTAAAATGCTGTGACTGTGTGATTTCCAGGCAGCTAGCAGAAGGTGTGTGTTAACATTTTATTTTCATCCCATGAGACATAGAAGTTCCTCTCACTACCATCTCAGCTCCTTGTCCCATCTTCTGGCAGGCTGGCTTCTATATGAAGGAACAGAGCTGCAGCAAGCTCTGAAATTATCCCTAGGTCTGAATAGCTATGAAAGGAAGGTATGTTACTGAATACACTTGCCCTGCCCAGCCAAAGAGGCACCATTTCAGGTAGTTTCACAAGCTGTATGCTTGGCCTCAAATCCTGCCAATGTTAGCACATAATCTTTATTTTCCATTTATAAGTGGTCCCCTTGCTTTCGAAGAGAGGGGAAGTTAAGAGGAGAGACTTCTTTTGTAACACCAGGTTTTAGTCTCATTTTTTTTAAATGCCAATTAGTGTTTCTAGTTAACAAGAAAACATGGCAAATGTTACTCATTTGATATTGTAGTCCAGTTTTCCTCCTTTGGGTTTCTTAAAGAGGTACATGAAGGATTGCACAAGGGTAAATGGTAACAGGCTGCTCTCCGAGGGGCTGGATGGGTATGTAGAGGGTAGTGCTTCACCTGCGCTTCACGTTCTGGAAGGTTGTGCTCACCTAGTAGGCTCAATAAATTATTTTTTTTTACTATTTTTTTTTTTTATTTTGTTTTTTCTTTTTGCTATTGTTCTACTGAGAGGAGGCCTTGTGAACTTGGCTATATAAACTTTTAATGAATGACCTATTTGTGGGGCTCCTTTCCACTTTGGCAAATGGTATGAATGGAGAGGGAGCTCCTCACACTTTCTGTGCCGCAGTTTCCCTCTCCTTCCCATCCCCTCTCCATGAGATTCAGCCCAGACAGAGAGAGCTTGACCTGAGCTTGCCAGCTGTGAAGCACAGTGGCTGGACATGGTGTTTTTGCACCATGCTCTATCAATACCAAAAAAAGACTTCTCAGGGCTAAAGTAAACAGCTCTTGCTAAACCCTGAGGCCCATGCAATTGTTGACATAGTGATAAAGCAGCATTTGCAGCCGGCAGCTCATTTTCTTCCACTGCTTTGGAAAGGTGTAATGCATCTGAGCAACAGAAAAGCAGTGGATTACAAACTGGAGGTTCAGCTGAAATGAGTAGTAATTATAAGAGTAGTAGAGCTCTGGAACAGGCTACCCAGAGAAGTGGTGGACTCTCCATCTCTGGAGACATACAAAACCCACCTGGATGCCATTCTGTGCAACCTGCTCTAGGTGAACCTGCTCTGGCAGGGGGTTTGGACTAGATGATTTCTGGAGGTACCTTCTAACCCCTAACGTTCTGTGATTCTGTGGGTTTGGATCTGGTGTGTCATGCTTTCCAAGGAGATAGCCCAACACCTCTCTCAATGAGGCATAGCAGCTCTCACTTCTGCATCCTCCTCTTCTGCTAGGTTTTCTGAGGATTGGGGGTTTTCTCCAAAACTTCCTCTAGATTAATTTTTCCATACAAATAAAAGATTGAAACTACTTGAAATTGATTGAAATTACTTGAAATAATACTGTTTGCATGTTTGTATCTGTTAGGCTTAGTGAATTCCCCAAAAGGGGACATTAAGAACTAGAACTGGGGGCAAGGAAAGCCCAAAATCAGGATCAAATTAACAGAAGTGATTGAAAGAAGTAAATTCAAGATGTAATGTTGCATATTCTTTGAAACTCAGATGACTTCATGCTATGCAAGACAATATGGCAAAAGTTGTTTCTAATGAATAATCCAGTTCATCATATGTTTTTCCAGTAAATACTAAGAGAATTATTGTTCAAGGTCATACAGTAAGGGGTTATTTATTATAATATTCCTGAGTTAACGTCTACAAACAACTCTGGTCAGAATTTGTCCCACAGACAGCTAGCTAGGAGTTTTTAAAGAAAACATCACCAGTAAACTTTAATTATTTTTTTTGCTTTAACAGAAAGGAGATCATAGACTGTACTGATGGCACCTTAGTTCTCCATTTCTGACAGACCTGAAAGACATTTTGTACTGCTGTAGTGAAGATGAAATGTATACATTGCAGATGTTGTAAAGAGACAGGATACACAGAAAGGAGAATAAACAAGCTTCAATTAACATCTGGTTTCACCTGAGGCAGACATGGGTTTCATATCTCTGACTTTGTTCTGCTCTAGAGTTTACATACAGGCTTTGTGCGAGACCAGATGTTGAGTGCAAGCAAATTCCATCTTTCATGTCTATAGCAGCTAAAATTGCATACTTTAATGTTCTATGTGGGGAGAAGGACAAACATCCATGTTTGTCTTGAAGTTGTCAAGTCACTTGGAAAGTGAAACAAAAATGTCCACTTTAAATCCACAGTATCAATCCCCTTTCCAGTGGTTTCCCAGCAAATTTCCCTCTGTGTAAAACCATGACATAGAATCATAGAATTGCTCAGGCTGGAAGAGACCTTCAAGATCATTGAGTCCAATATTTCCTGACCCCATTACCCTGATGACAGCCCATTTACAACTCTATTAAAAATTGACTTGCAATTTGCGTCTGGGTTTTTGCAGGAATTCTTTGTGGTAACTAATAAAGTGTACAACAATTAGAGCCATTTGAACAAGGGACCCTGAAATGCTGAATTTCATCTGCAGGGTGATTCAAGGTTGATGTGCACATCTTCAGCCTCAAACTTAAGTTCAAAACTGAATAATGCTGTGTGTTGTAAAGAGCTTAGCATAGTTTATTTGTGTGCATCTCAAAACAACCAGATAATTAGGCATGGGAAGGGAATAGCAATGAACTGGTGGGTCAGGAATGTGTAGAGGAAGTTTGCATGATACCTGCCTGCCATCAGTTTGGCTCTAGCTGATGCTCATGTCCTTTGCCATCAGGAGCTCTGAAGTCATCCACAAATCAAACAACATTAAAGAAACACCCAGTGTGTTATAGACATTTGTATAAAACTGTAAGTGTGAATCAATAATATTAATATAGTGGGCTTTATTGGTGGAAATGGAAATTCAGATTTGGAGGAAAGGAGATTGGTAGGAGATGGTTTGCTTTTTGGGGGGGTGAGGGGAAGAGGAGTCTCTCCTGTGCAGCTAAATTCATTCCTTTGGCAGGTCCCCACCAGGTGTTTTAGTGAAGTCCTGTGGAAGAATGTGCAGTAATAAAATGTGGAAATTCAGTGAACAAACCAGAAGGCAAGGATAGATTTATGTCCTTGGCAGCTCAGGCCAGTCTCCATATGTTGTTAACATTAGGTGGTGAGAGAAATTAACTGTATCATATGGTATTGCACAGCCCGTAGTTTGAGCCTCTCCTGTTTAAAATCAGGTTAAAATAAATGGAAAAGATAAAACAATAATTTTCCTCAAGTGAGAACAGATGGCAAAGTTTTCAGGCTCTGGAGGGCAGAGGGAGACTTCTACATGGACAGGAGGAGGTGGGACCAGGAGATCTCCTCAGGGAGCCATGTCACCTCTCTCTGCAGCACGAATGTCCACATCCTCCAACAACATGACTTTTGTTGCAATAACTTAGCTTTTTTAGCCAGCTACTCTCCCTTTGCTTTACTATTGTTCAAAGCTGAAAATATTATCATCATAAAGTTCCTTGACAGACATGGTCATAACCCCTGATAACACTGAGTTCATTAAGCTGCATTTTCCTGTTCCTTCTTCAGCAAGACTGAGAGGGGCCTGTAATGTGATCCTGTCAAGCATCTTGATCTTCTTACTTTCTTGTATGTCAGGAAATATGGGAGTTTATTATTGATTTTTGAGGCGTCTGAATTGCTCTCAGGCAGTCTATCTGCCCAGCCAGCACCTACAGCTCTTCCTGGGCTGTGGTGCCAGCAAGTGAAGGAGCCATGCCAGACATTGGTGGGACATGGAAGTACCCTGCCACTGGCGTCCAGACCCTCCAAATAAAGCAGGAAGGATGCTTTTAAAACAATTAGCTCAGGAACTTTGCAGTCTGGCCCTATGTTTAATTAATTTATTAAAGATGTGGGCTGACTTGAGTTCCTTAAAAGCCTTCGTTGCAATTATTTTCATTTAATATGTAAACCTTTTTAAAGGCTCTGAAACAAATAAGCAAACGAACTCCACTTCCCATTTTGTAAAATAAATAAATAAATAAATAAATAAAAAGAAAGATTGTTCCTAGAGGCCCTGCTTGGGGAACTTTCAATTCTCCTTTCAATGGCAGGGGATTTTTAAATTCATGCCCATTTGAGCCATGACAATTACCCCTCCAAAACAGTGCTACCCCAGGTAACAAGGTATCTGAGCACTATTTTTGCAATCCTTGATGATGATTTTTTTTCTTCCCCAATAAAAATTTATTGGGTCACTGAAAAAACCAACATCATTAATGAATTATTCACTGCTTTGCTTTACCTCCCAGTAGAGAGCCCTAGCTGATAGGCCTTAAAGTCATTTCCCTCTCTCTTTGTTCAATGTATATTTAAGTAATTACTTTATACAAAGGGGTGGAACAGCTCCAGAGAGAGAGCTTGGCAGAGCAGAGCTGCTTTGTCGGGGCAGGCAGGATCCTCTCCCAAGAGATGACTGCTGTGGATTTCATATCCCAGTAGGGAAAGACAGAGGTTGAACCAGTATCTACCAAATCCTGAATGTGGGCTCTTGAATAAAAGCCCTACTGCCTTCATTTTAGAAATTATGCGGAAGCACAGCCATTTGAACATTTTGTTTGCCCTGAAAGAGATCGTTTTGGTTTAATACTAATGAGGACACCTCTCTTTAAATTCTATTTTCACAGAATCACAGAATAGTCACGGTCACTGAGTCCAACCATAAACACACACACAACAAACAAAACCAAAATCCCTGTAATCTCAGCCACTTAGATCATGCTCTGAAGTGCCACATCTACTCATTTCTTAAATACCTCCAGGGATGGTGACTCAACCACCTCCCTTAACATGCTGTTTCAGTGCCTGACCACTCTTTCACTAAAAAAATTCTTCCATTTTGCTTTGGAAAAAAATGCCTTTTTATTTTTCAGTGGTTTATTTCCAAGACTTAAGTAAAATGAAACAAAAAAACCCCAAAACAAAACACTCCCCCACCCCAAAAAAAACCCCCAACAACCTAAATAATTTATTGACACAACCTTAGCTAGCCAGGCCTTGCAGAGAAAAGGCAGAGAGGGAAGTGCAGCTGCAGGTTGATCCCTGCAGGGCAAGGAGATAGCTTTTCATTTTCCATCTGCTGCGAGATGATGAATTTCATTGCATCTGGAAAACAGTCATGGCTGTGGGGTTGCAGTTCAGCTGTGACCTCCGGGGTGGTTCCTCTCCCCGTGGTGCCTGGGGCTTTGGTTGGGTTTGTAGTCACTGTTGCACCGCCGTACGCTCCGTAAACGTTTTGAAAGCTGACTGCAGCTCCAACTGCTAGAGACTTTATTTTCCAAATGTAATCTGAGATCCGAAGCATGTTTTGCGAGAGGGTTGGATTGCGGGCACTCATGGAATATGCAGCAGAGGCTGCCATCGTTCATGCCTCTGTTTCTAACTGCTGACAAGTCTGGTAGCTACCAAATCACTTTATAGCCTCTGCAAAGGAGAAAAACTGAAGCAGCAGGTCAGCCAAGAACCATGGTGTGACTACAAATAAACTACAACGTTTGGATGAATCTGCAGTGGATTATCTGTCTAATCAAAAATTGTAAGGTGTATTCGACAGCACAGAATCTGAATTTCTCAGCACCAAGTCATCAAATAATTCAACAGTTGCCCAGGAAGTTAATTGTTTACACTAAAACAGCTTTCTTTCATGACTTTGGGTGTGGATTAAACATAATATTTATTTAAAGATGGAGATAAAAATTTACCATGCACACATAATCTTGTATTAACATCTCTGATGTAAATACCTTCTTATCCCTAATGCCTCTGACTGCTGTAATTATGTATTGCACTATTTATACAACCAGGAAAATGCAAATTAAAAAGGAAATCCTGTACATCTTTTATATTAGAGCGCACAAAAGCACCGGAATCAGGGAATCAGAGCCTTTGTTTTCATATGGATTTGGTGATTTTTAGCAGCTCCAATGGCTTCTAAGGACAAGGATTTTCCTCTCACCACGTAGATTGTAGTAGTTACTATATAGGTTATGTCTAGAGAAGATAAATCATCTTCTTTACTTTATCTTTGTAGTAACAGTATAGTAGGGGGCTGGGGGCTTGGACTTCTCCTCCTCCTCGTTTGACAGCAGGCACGGGCTCCGTGCTGCAGCAGCCCCAGGAGCAATTAATGGGGAAGCAATTGCTGCCATGAGAAGATGCTGAGCAGGCTGGTCCTGACACGGTGTACATCTCCCTTAGCAAGGATTTTAAACTTGTTGACTGGGAAAATCCTACTTGCCAGGACAAGATCTTTTTACACACAGCAAGAACAATCTTCTATTGTCTCCGGGGATAAAATGGTGCCAATAAAAGATAAAATCCCTATGCCAAGGCGGTGATACATAACTGTGTTAACTGCTTCACCACTATATTTAACCATGAGGTAAAAGCTTCTGAGAAGGGTGGGTTTTTTGGTCTTGCTCATATGAATAAATGGAACCAAAACCATTACACCAAAAACCAAAAACAAAACAAAAACAAATGTTACATTAATACATACATACTCTATAACTATGGGACTAGGAATACTACCACTTTTTTGGTTGGTTCTTATGCCCTGCATGAGTGTCTATACAATGGGGCAGGAGAAAAGGCTGAAGCATCTCCCGCTGCCTTCCCAGCTTTGTGGTGCTGCTGTCACAAGTGAAGCATATTTTAATTCTCTGTAGCTGGAAAGAAGATAGTTTGACCCACTTAATTTTATTTTTTTTTTTCAGGGGAATGTGCCATTTCTTGTGCCTCCACTCATGATGATTCCTACCCTCCTGCAGAGATAGAGGGTTCCTCAGTTTCCACTCACCAGGACAGCCCAGCTCTATTAGCAAGGGCTGATTGCTGGTACCTGTTTGCTGTAGCTGCCAATTTTCAAGGAGTGGAAGGAGACTGGGAATGGGTCTTATTATAGACATGCATTGGCTAGAAACTTGTAAAAGCTGGGTTTGCTATTTCTGATTCCCCCCTCTCAGCTTAATGCCCTGAAAATGAGTCTGTATGGTTGGCTTTCCTCTGCCCTAGACACCTTTTTCTCTTCTGACTCACAATCTTGATGGTCTGGCCCCATCAGCTGAGGTATCAGGCCCTGGCCACAGGGCAGTCTGGTAGCCTCTGCACCATGGGCTCTCAAAGTAGACTTGCAGGTGAAGCTTGAAACACTTTCCTCAGAAACTTATTCCATGTATGGCACCAGAGCAATTCCCAGAAAGGACCCTGGATGCAGCAAGTGCTTCCTATTTTAAAAGGAAGAGTTGTTAGCTATCCCACTCTTGTTATATTCAGTAGTGTAGATAAGGTCTGCAGAATGTGAAGTAGGTGTATGCAGATGGAAGATGGGTGCCTCTTCCCAGAGAGGAGTGTGCTAGAGACAAGGGGCTCTGGAAACTCCTAGGTTCACCAGGGATGTGCTGGAGTATGTTAGGATCCTCAGTCTTAGGTGCTGCTGGCCAGTGTAGGTTTTCAGGATCATTTGGCTACTTGGAAATAGGTAAACACAAGGAGAATCTCGTGGTCTGAGCCTTGGTCTGTGCTTTTGCCTGATTTTCCTGACTGTGCTAACAGTTTTCAAACAAAACTGCTGTGTTTCATTTGCTCTCCCATTGCTCTTCCTGTCCTGCCCAAGCCCATTTTGTAAGTTAGCTCGAGGAATGACAATACTTTTCATGCCCATCATACTGGCATTTCTTTGAACAGTCCTCAGTGGTTTGCAAAAGGGTGCTTTACCTTGAACAATTCCAACTCTTTCTTCTCTTTTCATCCCCCCTCCTCTCCTTCAACTTCCCTTCACAATGCTCCAACAGTGTATCTCCTAATGAACAGTAGAAAGGCAGTTTATAGTATATATTACACCTATATATATGTACAATGCACATATGCATACATGTTTAGTGTATATGCACACATACAAAGTATGTATTTATATATGTATGTATACAGAGCGTTGCAGAATAGCTGCAAATGCAGCCTAGCCTCTAGATGCTACTGCATTACAACCAACCAACCCCTCTTTCAAAATCTCTTTTTTTTTTAAGTTTGGATGTGCTCATTGTGGAGAGCTGCCCCATTATGGGGCTTGCCCTTTTCCATTGATTACATGGCACCAAAATGTAGAATTGAATGCAAGTCTAGGTTCATGCTGAGAAAACCATGCTAACCTCAGGGAGAAGGAATTAGTTGGGTTTGGAATTTTAATTTGGTCCCAACTGTATTTCAGCTTTCTTTCAGAAATCTGAAAAGCAAAACAATCAGGGAAACCGTGCTACATAGATCCATGTCATTGAGTTAAAATGTTTGTTTGGAATAAGTAAATGGAAGTGCAAACCACTGCAAACGGTCTGGTTGCAAATTGTTGTCAAAATTATATACACACATGTATACATTTTCATTTCCTTCCTCCCCAAGATAAATTATCCCTTAAGTTTCTCCTGTGGAACAGATGTGTCTCTGGAATTTCAGGATACTAAAATGTGTGGAAACACAACACGTGAAATCAGCAGTACATCTGGTTATGTACTTTTTGACTCCAGTATGGCTCAGTCTCTTGCTTCCCAACAATGTTTAGAGTCAGCCCTCCCAGCTGAAAGTTGATTCTCTTTGTGTCTCTGAATTTTTAGACATAAAGATTAAAATCAAACCAAACCAAAAAACAAAAAAAACACAGTCACGAAAGAGAGTGTTTTTCTAATGTAGTCTTTTCTTATATTGCTCTCCATCTTTTCTAATTGGTAAAATCAGCTGTTATGACAGAGGCAGCATCATAAATAGTAATCAGCAAGCCATCCAACTAAGAGCTGCTTTCTCACGCTATTTCCTGCAGAGTCAGATTGTGTGGATGCCTGAAAATATCTAAACTTGGGGCAGTATTTGAACATCCCTATTACCTTTCTGAGCTTTAGATCCAGCTCTTTAATTTGTTCTCTCAAGCTCCCTAAAGCTCCTTCTCTGCCAGTTTGGATGATGTGTAGGAGTCTGTGATGAATACGCTCATTATCTAATACAAAGTGGCATAAAACACTCATGCCATGAACTCCACCACACAGCTCTACCCTGCTGCAATTCTCTGATTCATGCTGTACGAGATTAATAGCATTTATGTTATTCATATATCTTGGTTGACCTTGATCTGTTAGAAACTCCCTCCTTTTTATCTCTGTCCCATACTGGGGAGGTTTTGTCCCACATTAACAATGGATCTTTTGTACTTCAAAGCACATTCCCCCCACGCCCAACATCCTGAGTTTTAATTTTCCTTACATATATAATATCTGTTCCCTTCTCTTTCCCTCTCATAGTCTTACCTATGTTTAATCGGCTGATACTATCTTAGGAGCTGTAAGCTTTTATTATTTTTTTTAAAAAATTATCTTAAATTAACCCTTTGGAATCTAAATGCAGAGAAAGATTTAAATTCTACTTGAAGAAATAAAACCATGCTCCAAGAATAAACTTTATTTGAAGCTTTTCACTTTGACATTTGCAGGGTAAATACTGTCATTTCAGCTGGGACCATATACAGGAAGCATGTACATGGAAAAAAGAGGATACAAAAGTCTGAAAAAGGGAAAAAAATGTTACGTAGTTGTGATTTTTCAGAAAGCTACAGATCCTGAGTTTCTCCTTGGGTGCATTACAAATCTGGGGCATGTTCCTGCCTCTTGTGTTGCTTCTGTTCTTGGAGGGGTGAATCTCTCCACAGTCCCCTGCTTGTTTCCCCTCTGCAGCACACCACTCCCCACTCACATACTCTTCACCTTTGAGAAAATTCAAGTTGTGTAGAGAAAAAGTGTCCACGGCCCACCATGTTTTCAGCCAATGGGTCTGCCTTTGCTGGCTGCAGCCTCCCACTGCTGGGCATGCACAGGGAGGTGGAGGGGTGAGCAGGAGCTGGGGCAGAGGTTCAGAGGAGCAATCCCTTGCAGATGTGTAACCACCTTTCCCATCATCTGGTGACAGCAGTGGTGCCTTGGGGACAGTTTGCTGCCATGCTGGTGAGGAAGGAGTGGTGGATGGACCTTCTAGCTCTTGTGTGGGCAGCATGGAATGGGAGCTAACAAGGCTTAGGGCAGTAACTGCCCAGGAAGAGCCAGAGGGACAAGGTCCAAGCTAGGGAGAGGCTGCTGGTGATGCAGCGGGGCAGGGAAGTGCAGAGAAGCACAGAAACAGATAAAGAGGGAAGGCAAGAGAAGGAATAGGTCAAAGGTGGGAGGTGGTGACAAGCCTGAGTATGAATCTAGCAAAAGTAAGAACTGAGCCCCACGTACAGTGCAAGGACAGACACTGCCTGTAGTTCTGGGGCCAGCCTCACACCTCATAGCTCTGCTATGGATCATCCATCCTACATCCTTACTGTCCCTCCTGGCCATGTTCCACTGTAATTGGAAATGGGATCCAGCTCTGTCTCCACCCCAGTCTGTGTCACAGTTTCTGTGACACAACCATGGATAAGCTGGGAATGCCAGATAACACCTTCCTCCTTTTCCTCTTAGCACGTGCCAGTACTGAGAGCTGTCAAAACAGGTATTTGCCTGAGTCTAAACAGTGCAACTTGTTTCTTAGGTTAAAATTGCTTTTCAGTCCACTTACTTATTTACATCTCCCTCTGGCTTGTGATCGGTGGCTTCTTAATTTTTATTTTCCCATCACCTTTCTGAAAAACTGGACTAGAAATGAAATAGCTAAAAATGCTGAGCTGCAGATGTATATGAACCAAGAGCTGTGGGGAGAGGCAATGTCTTTTATTAGACTCATGGATACTGTGGAAAAAAATCCACAACTTCCAGTAACACTGGAAGGTCATGAAACCCCGTCTTTGTTTTCTTTCCCCAGTGACATTGGTTAGGACTAATAAAAGATACAATGTCTCCTTCCAGCTTCTTCCTTGCTGTTGTCTCTAGGCCGTCATCACTCCAGCAGCACTTATCAGTAAATATTTGTGGCCGGAGCTGTGCTGCTGGGAGCTGTTCCTCCCTCCCTGACTCCCTCCAGCCTCAGCTGTCATCTCCCTGTCCCCCTGCTGCTGCCGGCGTGCAGACCCTGTGCTGAGCAGCAGCAGCCCCCCCAAAAACATGGGGGGGTGCCTGCCTCTGCTCCACGGCCCCTCTGCTGCACCCACCCCAAGCTCTCGGGGCAGGGGATTTGCTGAAAGGGAAATAAAACAATTGTCCTTAACACCGAGTAAATAGAGCAGATCCCACCAGCCTTTCATTCCAATCTGTGGGGAGTTCTGCGTAGTTTTTCCTGCTGTTTCCCAGGTTTTTCACAGTACATGGCTTGCCCATTCATCAGAGTTTGCAAAGCAGACAGTGCTTTAGATTGCTTACGAGTTTTCCTTAGGGTCTTGCTGTTGTTGCCCCCCAGGTCTGAAACACTTTGAGGTCCATCTGTGTTATAATCCATTGAATTAGCTAAGGCAGAAAAAAGGATAGGTGCAGATAATTTTTTCTCATCTCTGCTTTAATCCCACAAAGAAGAACCTGACACTTTCTAAAAGAATTCCTAAGTGATAACAACCTTATCAATACCAGACCCGTGCTTTAACTGTGCTGTGCCTGTGTTAAAGCAAAGCTCTGTCGACTCTGGATTTGAAACAGAGCATATACTACTTCCATGGATTATGCCATACACTTTGGCCTCGTGAAATTATTTTGCTTTCTTGGCATGTTCAAACGTCTTGAGGAAGTGAAGGACTTCCTCTATGAAGGGCTGTGCTTACTTCATTTCTTTGTGCTCCAAGTACTGAGACAGCAAGTTCCTCATCAGATCTGCTCTTTGTTCACTCTGGGTTTATTTATGACATGTATCAGCCTGCCTTTTCCTCTCTGCATTCAATACCGAGAAGAAAAAAAAAGAAAGAAACTCTCCGTGTTTCTACAAAACCCTATCCTCTAATTTTATTCAGGGATAGACTGACACTTTAAGGCACAGTTCCACAGTGAATTGAATTGCAGGGTGCAGTGACAGAGAGTGTATTCCAAACATCAGCAGGGAAAATATCCTACCCACCACCATCCTCCTAGACTTTGAGGGAGCACTGCTGCATTATTTATTTAACTATTTATTTATTTGTTTTTAGTATATTGTAAAAAGCAAGGCATGCACCAGTATGGCCAAATGTTTTCTAACCTTATTGCCTCCACCACGCCACACCCATTTCATAGGTTTGTCTTCTGGCTTTCCAAGCATGAGGTTTTGTCAGTGTTTCATGGAACTCCACCTAATGAATTTCTTATTTTTGTTCAGGTAACATAAATTCCCACCAGTGCTACAGCACTTAGGTACTGCTTGCAAGGTTGCATGAACTCTCCTTAACAGGATGAGGTCCCAACATACTTTGAGTGAAATCAGGCTATATTACTGTGCTCTGTGTCCAAGAGCACCAGCTTGATTAAAAAGTGGCAAAATCCTTTCATCTGCCTTCTGAAACATCTGCTCTTGAAGACCTTTTTTCTAATTTTTTTTTAATTATTTTTTTTTTTTAGTGAAGTGGACATGTAAAATCACAGTTAGTGATCCCAGAGTTGGTTTCTAGGGTTAAAGTCTCTCTAGTTCCAAGCTAAACTCCTCCTTTAAGGTTCCTCTGTGCAGTCTGAAATAAGCATTCTTCTCTCTTTCCAGAGATTCTTCTCTCCATTAAAGTGTTCCTTTAATCAGTATGCTTAAGCTAGCTAACTACATGTTCGATACCTAGGTTTAGCAAGTTCAGTCTTAACATGAGTAAGCAAAGGTAGTTCCCAGCGAAAAGTTGAGGTATGGAGAGAATGATCAGGTTAATACAAAGACACTTGCTGCAGTTTCTCAAAAAGATCCCACAGCACAAAGACACTTCTGGGACTTCTTTAAAAACTGAATGATGCCTCTGCCCTGAACACCTGTGGCAGTTTGCACTTACCAGGGATGTTTACCAATTCCCAGCACAGCATAATGGAAGGGAAGAAAGTGATGATAGCATTTAAATTTAACCTCCAATATGAGGTAAATCATCTGCTTTTCAGGTATAAAGGGGAGAAGAAAGAATTTCATTAAACTGGAGCAAAAGAGTTTTTGGCAAAAGTATTTCTGACAGAACAGGTGACTAAATGCTAAACCAGACTAGGAAGCCATGGAAAACTTCCACTAGAAGTTTGTCAATAAGAGGTTAAACAAACTTTTCTTTAGTTTGTATAAAGAGACAAGATCAGTTGAAGAAAGATGGACCTGCCCCAAAGTTACAGAAAGGGCTTCCCAAGCACCGACCTCTGGACACTGAAGTTTCCCTTCTACCACTCCTGTAGAGAGCAGAAATTCAAAGCAGGAGGCTGGCTTACACAACATTGAGGAATGGCTGAACTGATGACTCTGGATTGGGGGAAAAATTCTGAATCACGCTAAGAATGTGTGAAGACAGAGATTATAACAGAAGTCTGGATGAACATGCACTGCATCACTCAACAAGGACTGCTGAAAAGTCATTTGACTCAGTGAGTTACATGACATGAATCTGGAAACCAGGCAGCCAAGTCTGATGTGAATTTACCAGCTTGGTAAAACATCTTCTAGAATGAAGGTAAAATAGGTAAATATTGGGAAGAAATTCCAGTAAAAAAATTGAAATGAGGTAGCAGGCAGCATGAGGAAGTAGTGATGGTATAATGTTATGTCTTGCTGTGCCTGTGTGTGTGTATCCCTGCCACTGTATCCCCTGTAACCATCTGCAGTTCTTGCCTGCCTTGTTTGGGATCTGGATAGAGATTGTATTTTTAGCTTGTCTTCAAACATTGCCAGTATTTGGCTCTGAGTTGCAGAGCTCTTGACATTTCTAATTTTTCTATTTTTTTTTTTAAATTTTGGGGAGGTTTGGGCTAGATATTAGGAAAAATTTCTTTATAGAGAGGTGATCAGGCACTGGAATGGGCTGCTCAGGGAAGTAGTGGATTCTCCGTCCCTGGAGGTTTTTAAAAAGAGACTGGATGTGGCACTCAGTGCCATGGTCTGGTAACCACAGTGGCAGTGGATTAAGGTTGGACTTGGTGATCTCAGAGGTCATTTCCAACCTGGCTGATTCTGCGATTCTGTAATATTTAGTATTTGGGACTGGAAAGCCTTATATAGGCTTGAGTCAGAAGATAACACCTTCAGCTTCTACAGTAATGGGACCTGACTGACTGATTTGCAACCACCTGGTGCTGAGAATTTATGTAAAGCCTTCAGAAACCTTCCAGTGTTGTCAAGTAGAAACTGGGAAACTTTTCTAACTGGAACTATATTTCTCAGTTTCATTTTACCTTGTTTGTTTTAGAAGTTCCTTCTAGATGTGGATTCAGACAGACATCTTAGATGACACCTTAGATGGAGGTGTTGTGGTAAGGGATGTGGCACTGTCTGAAAACACCAGTTCCTTTCCACTTATTGAAGAGGGTGCTTAGAAGGCTATCTCAGATTCCACATTCATCTTTCAGACTGCTGCCATTAGATTAGAGGAATTTGTGTCTTTGCAAGTAGAGAAATCAAAACATGAGCGAAAGTGCCAGAAAAGAGATACACAGGAGTCAATACTGACTGGAAAAAATTAGCTGGATATTAGGAAATACTTATGAGAGTGTGGCTTAGGGACTACTTCTGAAAGCAAACCAGCTAATTTGAGGTTGCAAAGAAACTCTTAATGCTAACTGGGGTTACAGGTCTGAAACAACTCTTGGAACTTGTTACCTTACTTAATCTCTTCTCACAAAGACCAGCAGAAGATGGGAGCCATGGTTAACGTATTCTTCGGTAATGTCAGGCATACGAGGCCTTTCTTCCTCTGACTGCAACTTGTGAGAAATGGCTGGTTTAATAGGTGACTTTCAAGAGAGGATTCTTGACCATGAATTCCACATGGAAGGAAGCAAATCCATGAAGTTCAGACTTAGGTGCCTGCTTTATTTACAGAGATGTAAAAGAGTGTGCCATGAAACCAACTTCCAGACTGGTCTTCACAGGAAGAGGAGTATGTAGTCTGTGAATTTTCTATCTTTAGATGTGAATTAGGTGCCAGCTTGCTTGACACCTTGGTTGTTGTGAGTATGCCAGAAGAAAGCTGTTTAGGTTCTAAATGAAGTTTACTGTAGAAATCATGAGCTGGGTACCTCCAAGGTGGTGACATCAAGAAAGAGAACTTCAAAAAACAGATTTGGCCTTGGATAAATACAATAGTCTGCAAGGAATATATCCTGATGGCTGCTTTTTATGGCCACATGGAGCTTAGGCCGGTGTCACTTTCTGTGTCCCTACCAGATTTTTCTTGTACTGCCTGACATCAGTTCCAGGCTGTAGGGGCTCAAGGACTTTTATTTCCAAAATAACAAGTCCACCAGGTAGTTCTGTGTCAGCCTTGAGGAAGCAATTGACTTTGTTTTGTCTTGCTGCATGACATGAACGTTTCTACATTTCCATTTCTAACAATATGAAGGATAGACCTCATAGCCTCTCCAGATCTCTCTTTTAACCCCTGAGACTCAAAACCAGAATGGTTTAAAACTTGGAGCCCAAGTGCACCTGAAATCACAAGAAGTGTCCAAATGTAAGGGCACAGTTTCTTTGCCTGTGTAGAAAGAGGCAGACTCACCTGCAGAAAGGAGGTACCCCTCTTCTGGGCTGAGATGTCTGGGGCACCTCCATGATGTTTGGTAGGGGGACATTCTCCTGTGTTACTAACACAAATGGGACTTTGGCCACAGATATAAATGCATCACCCTTTCTTTGCAGAAGAGCCAGGAGCGCAGTGCTCACCTTTCCTAAAATTTTCCTAAAAGTTAATTTGGAGATGGAGTGTGAATTCACGTGTTCTAGGCGTATATGTTTTTTGAACAAAAGTCCAATCAGGTGTTTTTTTGCAGAGAGAGTTGTTTCCTAAGTCCTGCCATGTTATAGGATGATGCTACCAGTCCTATGTGTTTACTTTCGATTCACATTGTTAGCTCTGTTTATTGCCTTTTATTAAAGCTCATCAAGCAGATTGTTTTTGGGTCCTGTTCTAAGAAAGATGAATACCAACATGTGGAATAGCCTAGATAAATAAACTGAAAGGAGTTGAAAGCTTCTATACTCGGAACTACCTTATTTGAATTTCTTGTGTGGGAGTATTTACTTGCAAAAGACAGGATATTGATGATCAAACATGCAATTAACTGAAAGGGTTCTGTGTTCTTTGTGTTAAACAAAAGTGCGGTGCATAAATGCTCTGGCAGTTTATTTTTTTAACTATTTTTTTCAATGTTTCAATATGTTTTCAATTTTTAAAGCAATATGCTTTACCATAAGCTGACTAACTGTAGCCACACATTTGTTACAGGAAAAAGATCAGCTTTCATTGACTTAAAATCTCACAGAACTGCTGATATAAATTGCTTCATCTGTGCAAGGCAATCTGTCAATCTGTTATATTTTATCGTGGTTAATTTCTATATTTTACTCAGAGGATCATGATGAACATCCCATCAGATCTCTTCTGTAATACAATGATTAGGTCAACTAACATTTTTGAGACAAGCTTGTAGTGTCTATGGGAGCTAGAGAGTCTCTCAAGAACTTCTCATTCACTTATAACGTCTAATGGCAGGATAATTCTTCCTTAGTGTTTACCACTCCATGGCATTTCAGAACTGCTCTCATGTTATCATTCTCCTTCTGTGCCAGCCATTTTGGTGCACCTGTTTTGGTGCTTTTTGTTTTGTTTTGGTTTGGTTTTTTTTTAACCATGCTCCTCACAAGTGTCTGTACCCACTGTTTTTTTGTGTCTGTTTGTATTTAAGTCCACCACCTGACACCCTGTTTCTTCGCTGGGATGTACCCCTACAGTCCCTGTATTTCCCACTTCCTGTTCAGTTGTCATTTTTATCCTACTCTCTGTGTCCAGAAACAGAGTTACCTTTGTGCTCTTGACATCTCTAACAGATGTCTTTATCTGACCTGAGTGCTCCCCATCACCTGTTAGCTTTTCTCCAGTCCTTATTTTAAATAACCCCTTCCCCTCCCAATTCCATCAGCTTTCTCGTTGAGTAACTTGGCTTCACCATGCCAAGTATTTCTTTTCTTTTATTATTCTTCCCCTCCTTAGTCCCATCTTATCCAGTATTTAGGAAGAGTAAACCTTCTTTTTAATATTTGCAAATATGCAGTTTTCCTTGCCAAATGCTGCAGGGTGCAGTGATGAAGAGCAGTTCAGGGTAGGGTTGGTGTGGTAATTACAGCCCTGATGGCTCTGTGGTTGTATTTGTATGAAGTGATGTGCTCTGTACAATGCACTTCTTGGAGGGATAAACTGCATTAGTACCACACTATTGAGTCTCTTAACTCCTCACCCAGGGTATGCAATATAAGATTGTTGCCATTACTAGAAAAATGTGGATCCATGGTGAGACACCCTTCAGTCTTGCAATGCGTGGGGTTGCCCCTAATAACCAAAGTCTGAGGGTAGAAAACGCTGGCTCATGATTGCTGCACCTGAGAGGAGCAACTCTGCTTTTGTAGACAATGCTGATGACATATGAAACAGGAATATGATCAGCTGTTGGCTTTTCCCAGCCTTTCTGAAGCATAGATGAGATTTACCCAACTTGCTGCAACTCCTAGGGTAATTCAACCCGAATTCTGACCCCCAAAACAGCTTTGCCTTTTCTTAAAACTGCTGTCCCCCTTCACAGTGTCCTCACCTGCTGCTTTTCATCCATTCCCCCCCCCTTGTGAGCACCTCTGTTCCAGGCTGCATATTTTTGGAAGCGTGGTGCAGAAATGTTCAAGGTGGCCCCTACTTAAATCTTGCCCAGCTTCAGTTCATTGCTCAACTGAACTGCAACCCTTGATGGTTTAAGTCACGTCAGTGGGGCATGCTTCCCTGCTGGGGACAGCTTAACATATGGCTTTAGCAGATCATTTGCTCTGTTTAAAACTGAAGGAAATTTTACTCCTTGAACAGTGCGATCTGAACATCTCCTCTAAGAAATGTTTTTTCTTAAGGAAGAAGAGGGTGAGCCACCTGAAAACCCATTGACAAATTCTCCCCGCGTGGAAAATATGATCTCTCCTGAAATCTAACAACAGTATTGGAATTTAACAGAAGAAATACAGTTTGGAAACAAATTTCTTATTAATCAGTACAACAAGGTGTAAGATTTAGCATGGTGGTGTCCAGATGTTTTCTGGGCTCTTCCCCTTTTCCTTTCCTTCATTCACAGTCTGCCTTGCTTGGGCACTGAGCTGTCCCATTGGGCAGATGGCTATACTTGGATGCTGGTACTGGGCAGTGCATTATAGGGGCAATTTTATTTATTTATTATTATTATTTGATTTATTTTAAGGGCTAATAATATTTAATAGAGTGAAAAAGGTGGGTGAAAAGCAAGAAAACATCCAGGAAGGTTGCCTAATTCGTCACTGACCTGGGGCTATTTTTGCTGTCTTCCTGGCCACCTCTTGGTATGATGGGCAGCCTACAGAACATCTGTTTGGGACCTGCAGATGCATTAACCTTGGGATTATGACATCAAGAATGGCATTTGTACAATTAAAAATGTTATCTCACAGGGCAGCCCCTGTTGCCCTCAGCCACCTTTGGGTAAATTGTGTTGTAGGAAAAGTTAAAAAAAGCTGCTGGAACTAATCCTTTCGATGAAACCTTTAACAAGTATGTCAGGCTTCTCTGATCTTGGCCCTGGCAGAGTATAGTTCTAGTTAATGTCCTCAGCTCTAACTCACCATCTAAGACCTTCTTTCCTGCCGCGTGTTTTCTTCATCAGTTTGTATTTCTGCCACTCAGTGTCACAAAGCACTTCCTGCTTCATCCCCTCCTGACGGGGTTAAGCCACGCTGATGGTCTGCAGTTGTGTGCAGCTTCATTTTTCATAGATTCTTTCTGATAACCATAACATGAACTCTGGAGTATGTGTTAGGAACTGAAAACAGGCCAAGTGTTTTGTATTAGAGCCTGTATTCCCACATTCACCAATTCTCCAAGGGTTGAAAATGCATCAGTGACATGTATGAGAAAAAGAAAAAAAAGAGATTAAAAAAAAAAAAAAAGTCTGGGACTAAAATCAATTTTCTCCCCTCTTGCCTACATGAAACAAAATTAAAAGCACAATGAGCCTTATTCTTTTTTTCATTTACTGCTGAAATTCCTTTGCTGTCTGTGAAACAACTCTTGTTACACAACCCTAACAAGAAAGAGAATGCTGTGTGTCTGCTGCAGATATTTATACCTTAAAAATAGGAGTATGCACAGATTGTCTATCTACTAATTTTTTTTTTTTTTTTTTTTAAAGCCAGTAAACATTTTATCTGGATGGATGGATCTGGACTGCAGAGAACTGCATTAACTGAAACTTGTAACTCACATGCAATGCAGGGTTTGATACTCCCTTTTACATGACTGACTTTCAATATTATAATACAAATTGTGATCCGAAGCTGCCAGTTTAATGCCTGTGTTAACATAGATCAAAGGAGGACTGAGACAAAATATAAAAATACAGCAATAAATAACCTAGAGTGCTTTCTTATCTCCAGTGAGAATTTTATATTAGCGTGTTTTATTTGCTTGGTATTACAGAGTCTTCTTTACTTCCGCTGGAAAAAAAAAACTGGGTTGAAAAGCCACAATAATCCCTCAGATAAAATAGAAAGAGTTATTTATGCCCTGTGCTATTAATAGACATCTCTTCTTAGAAAAGAGCCATTTGTGGGGTTTTTGTGGCATTAACTTTTTCCCCTGAGCTGTCACACACAACTTTTTTTTTGGTCTTTTTTTGTTTTTTAATGTCTTTTATATATATTTTACTGTAACACAGCCCTATGTTAACAATTCTGCCTTCCTGGCTGTCAAAGAGATTTCCTGTGGTCTGTTTTTGGCTGTGCACCCAGCCAGTTGCTGTGTATATCAGGCATTTGTTTAAAAAGTAAACAGCTACAGTCATCATCGGCATAAAAATTAACCCATGACTTGCAGGATTTTTCACTTTCTTAGTGTGTATCCAAGAGCCACCTGGAGACCTGTTGAGAGATGGACAGCCAAGGAGTTGAATGCATTTAGGGTGGTTGTTGCCATGAGAAAGGCAAAGCAAGTGTCCTCATCTGAATGCTAAACAGGGGTAACCATGGGTTTCCTCATGTGATTTGGTTTCTTTGCACTGCTCAGGCAGAGAAAGGGATGGAGGAAGCACTGCTGGGGCCTTTCCAGCTGAGGACAGAAGGGGACAGTCCCTCTCTCCCTGCCAGCACCAGGTTGTGCAGGGCCCACACACAACTTTAAAAAATATCACGTTCATTTTTATAAGAACAGACATCTTTCTCAGCATTGAATGAAGGAAAATTGTGGTTTCACGAAAAATTTTTCACAGTAATTTATGAAGAAAAGGCTAAATTTCACTACTCAGGTCAGGATGCAAGGGTACGTAGAAACATTTACCAAAAGTAGGATTCTTTAGGCTTAAGAACTTAAATGGTTTTTTTCCTCCCCCCCCGCTGCAATTTTGAAGTAAGGTGCCTAGTCCTGTTTTAAACATCAGATCACTGTCTGGCTCTGCATCATAGTTCCTAAGTATTAAAAATGTTTTATGAGGTTTACCAAGATTGCTGTATGAGTGAGTAATGCTATTTGACTCACTGAAAGGCTTCTAATGAAACATTAATGCAATGTAACAAACCTCTTGCAGAGCAGTAATACAGCTTCCTTTAAAAGCTGATGAGATACCATATTACAATGCCACAACCATGAAGATTTGCAGTGCATTAGCTTTAGGTCTGGCAATTTAAATTTGGGCAGTATAGAGATTAATCTGCATAATTATTTGCTTTAAGAATGAATCATAGTATATATTTCCTGCATTAGATTGCACTTTTAAAGTAAGTGTTGCTGGAGATAAAAGCCTCAGTTTGCAGTAGCAGTGTATGTTAACACATCTTCCAGAAGCCTCCTGTTCTTTCTGATCGGTAAATCAAAATACTGATAAATTATGCAGAGGCCCACAGGTTTTCATCATCCTTGGCAAACCAAGCCTAGGGCTATACAACAAAATTCTTCATATACAAACTGGTGTACCAAGGCACGGTAAAGAGTAATTTGAGGTAGGTCTCCTTTCATCTAGCTTTAGCTCTCAGGTCTCTGGTAGCCTCTGAGTGTAGGTGCTTTTACTGGATATTACACCAGTTGGGTTTTTTCCCCCTTATCTAAACATGTAATGTTACATGAGACAAACCTTCATGTTTTTTTCTCTCTAGAAATACTGCATGATACAAAAAAGTAAATGATCTTAAAAAAGAAAAAAAAAAGGGGAGGGGCGAGTAAACAGTTCAAAGACACAGGTGAAAACTTTCAGAGTATCACACAGTCAGCTAAATTATGTTTTAGGTAGCAGTAGGTGCCCATGTTCGGAAGCACAAACCATTTCCTGGCATGCATTAAGAAGAGTGTGTTCAGCAGGTCAAGGGAGGTTGTCTCCCTTTGCTCTGCCCTAGGAGACCACATCTGGGTTATCCACATCTGGAGTATTGTGTCCAGTTCTGGGCTCCCCCGTTCAAGAGGGACAGGGAGATACTGGAGAGTCCAACAGATGGCTGTGAGGATGGTCAGGGGACTGGAACATCTGTCATATGAAAAAGGCTGAGAGACCTGGGGTTGCTTAGTCTGGAGAAGGGAAGACTATGAGGGGATCTTATTAATGTTTATGAATATCTGGGTGTCAAGAAGAAGGGACCAATCTCTTTTCAGTGGTGCCCTGTGGTAGGATGAAGAGCAATAGTTACAAACTGGAACACAGTTCCATCTCAATATAAGGAAAAACTTTTTAACTATAAGGGTGATGGAGCACTGGAACAGGCTGCCCAGAGAGTTTGTGGAGTCACCTTCTCTAGAGGCTTTCAAGACCTATCTGAATGTGTTTCTCTGTGACCTGCCCTAGGTGATACTGCTTTGGCAGAGGGGTTGGATCACCAAAAGTCCTTTCAAACTCCTACCATTCTGTTATTCTTATGATTTGTACCTCCTGGGGTAGGTCTGTGTAACAAAAGGACATAGATAGGAGTGAACTCATGCACTGGTTGGTCTCGGCAGCTTCCTCCTGCCCTTTCAGGGACTCTTTCCTCTAACATTTGTAAGCCTTCCTCTTCTTATATCATCACAGCGGTGAGATCTTAGATTTTACATTCACTCAGGTGTACAAAGGAACCAACCTTTCCCAAATTATTCCAGCCTGGGCAGTGGAAACCCAGGTGCCAGGGAAACTTAGTGATTGCTACTATGTCTTTGGAAAATGTCCTTGTTCAGTTCTCCAGAGCAAGGCCAGGGAGGTGAGAGAGCCTCCAGTCTTCTCTTTAAGCTTTTCCATGTCTACCTGAAGACAGCAGGAGTCCTGAGACCTAGAGATCATGAGAGAAGGGGGACAGTGCTTGTGTGCTGACCAGGAGACCAGGGAGAAGACTGAGATAGGGGCTGGGTCTTTGCTTGGAGAGTGGTTCCCTTTTTCCATGCCCTGTCCAATGTGGGAAGTACATGCAATACAAACTGTCACAACTGAGGGTCCACCCAGAAAAGAGTTTTCTGTGGGTTCTCAGGCCAAAGGAAGAACAGAAAAGGGAAGCCAGGACTGGAGTTATTGCTATTCTCAGAACAATGGGTTCAGGAAACTTTGTGTTTGGGGTCCCTTTGTGGAATATGACATCAAACCACTTTCTAAGCTGAAACCTAATCCAGTGCTGATGAAGATGCCATTGCAAGTCACTCATTTCACATATTAAGTGGATCAAGCATTTTGTCTCTCTGACCTTCCAGTTACAGGAATGCTCTGGGCTTTTCTGTTCCCAAGCTGTATTTCTTTTCGTGCAGACTATAAACTGAATTCATTTCTCTAAGGAACATGAATAAAATTTGTTTTTCCTAAGTTCCTGGCAAACAAGTTGATGAAATCCATATGGATCACAAAGACTGAACGCTTGAGTACAATGTTCCTCATGTGACCAAACACTTGTCTTTTAAAATAGATGACTTTTAGCTGTGAGGATTACATATATACATATTTGAGATCTGTTCTGTGAGCCATCAGCTAGATTTCAACAGTATAAGACAGGAAGCTCACTTCTTCTGATGGCTTTTGCCTCCTCTTCAGATAAGGATTGTAAATTTTAATTTGTCATCATATCTGATAATTAAAGAATTGTTACATAGTTGTTTGAAGCTTTCATACTCATACCTTCACCCTCATCCATTTACTTATTTTAAACTCTAATCCTTTGCAGTCCAGACAGCTCTGAATTTTTACCTTATCCTCACCTTTGTCAAAATCCCTTTATCACACAAATACATCCCTATATCTCCCACCTAGGCCAAGCTGCAGATGGTCCAAACTACTCAGATGTTGAATCCATCTAATTACAATATATCCTCTGCCATCTCCATGCCCCAGCTTGTCTCCATCCCCTACCTTCCTGCCACTAGACTACCTGTTCACTAGACATGTTCAATTGAAGGCAAGGATGAGAAAGCTTCTTGGGGATGTGCACTTTGAAAGCTTTCAGAGGAAGTGCTTTCTCACACCTCCAGGCTGCTCAAAGGAAAGCTATGCCCTTCCCTCCTTTTTAAAAAAAAGAGGGGGATGAGCAGCTTAGCCAATTCAAAACTGCTTGTTTTTTGTGAACTGCATAGCAATGAAATTCATTATCATATGTATATACATATCACCTCTATATACTTAAAATCTGTATGGTGCTCTCTCAGCTGGATCCCATGGCTGTGGCACCAGTGGGGAACTGGGGCCCTCCACTGCTATGCTTGCTTTGGCATCCTCAAAACCCTGCCTGGGGACTTCCAGATCAGACAGGTGTTTCACCATGTACAACCTTTCCTCTTTTAGGGCAGGAGCAAAGAGGCATGCTTGGCCATATTCTCTACTGCCTTATCTCCTGACCTCCTCAAAAGACAGAAGTGGTGACAGTCTTAAAGCTCCATGGGAAGTGCTTGTGATTGATAGAGCTGAGAGCTGACAGCATTGGTGGGAGAATGAGCAACAAAACAGGGAGATGACAAAGAAGGATGGCAAGATATGAGTGGTTAGGAGGGTGAGGATGAAGTCGGTGTCTCCCTCAAAGAGGCTGTGTAGCTGCCCTGGGGGCTGGAAGTGACTCCTGGCCACCCTTGGTGGCCCTGTTACAGTAGTGAACAATCATCAGTTTATCTGCAAAATGAAGCATAAACTTCTTAGTGCACAGCCTCAGAAACTTTTAAAATGTCTTGAGAGTAGAGTAAAACTAATTAGCAAAATATATGGTTAGAACCGGGGCAGTTTCCACTGATGTTTTTTTTCCTAAATGTTTATTTTGTAAGCGGAGTGAACAGTGAGTAGTAAAAAAAATTAAATAATTGAGAAAAGTTTTCGTTGGCAAAAAGAAAGCATTTTAAAAGCAGCAGAAGATGAAATGTCAAGGCAGCTGTTGGACTGCAGTCGCTATGGCAATCATAACACAACACTGATCAGTTGGGCACACGGCAGAGATGCTGGGTGAGAGTCCAGGGGTGGTGAAGGGCAGGTTACTGTTTTTCGAGGACATTTTAAAAACTCAAAACTGAGAAGGATCTGTCCCTTTTAAAGGACAATCTATGCTGAGTTTTCTGCTGAGAGGTGTTTGTACACACATCCTGGTACTTCAAAAAAAAACACGTCTTAAAATTAGTAACGGACATGCCCTTTTTTTGGCTAAAATAGTGCTTGCAAGACAGAAGGATGATTCCCTTATCATGCAGTCAGTGTACCTTCTGGTTTTCACGTATTTGAATTCACAACACCCTGTGGAACAAAGAAGCTTTTTATTCCCAGTTTTAATTCTGGGGCCCAGAAACCAAAAAGGCTATGTTGTGGATTCAAGAGAAAACAGAGATATTTGGACATTTCATCACCAAACACCAGCACATACAAACTACCTGTCTAGAGATTTAGGATCACCCACTGTCTTAATTTGTGCAGATTTTTGACAGCAGCAGGAAATGAACACATTGAAGGCAAGGCAGAGATTCCTTTTCTCTTCTTCCTGCTCTCCTCCACTTCCCATAAACCAGAACTGAGCATTAAATACTGTGTTATTACATAGAAGTCACAGTGCTTCCAGTCCATCTTTCTAAAGGAAGGAAAAAGGCTTAGTTGAGGAAAAGACCTAGCTTCCCAGCTTCAATACTGGGATGAGACTTGGGAAAAAACTCTGGATGGAGCTGTGAAAGGTTATGTCTGGGGGGAGTTCACATCAGCATGTCTTCTGCTGCCTTGCTGCAAACTAGGACATTTCAACTCTTTGTTTGCAATTTCTCTTCACATCTTTCATCTGTTGTGTTTATTTTGACTGAAACTCCAGAGGGTGGTGGTGCTGGTGCTGGGCCACTGACATCTATGGCATGTGTGCACAGCATAGGATGCCTCTGAGGCCATTTGGGTGCTTCAAGTACACACTGACAATGTAAACAGTACAAACAGTGTTATATATTCTTTCAAAGTGTTGAAATATGGGTATTAATCAGGATGACACAACACCTGTTTACCCTGTTGTCTTTCTCAAAAAGACAAATCAATATCAACTTCGGGATTTTTGTGTGTGGGGAACCTTGGACAGGAATGACAGTCCTGAATCTTGTAACAGGCTTCTCCCGAACAGACTTTCTTACCTCTTTCAGAGCTTCTGATGAGTTTGAGCAGTTCTGTGATGAAGTGTAAGAAGTCAGGGGTGTTAAAATCAATGCCTTTTCTATTTTATTTATCAATTAAAAACATCCCCCCGGCCTTTGTGAATTCAGAAGTTAATCCCCTCTTTCATCTGGCATTCACTTTCCTGGGCAGCAGCTGGCTTCCTCCACATCCCTGTGGCCTCGGAAGCCTGAGCACCCCCATTCCAGGGACCCCAATTCCCAGCAGAGCCCCTTGCCTAGGCACAGACTTCTCTGGTTTGACTGCACAGATCAGCTTTCCTGACAGAGACCTCAGCACACAGCCTTGAAAAGTCATTTTCAGCCTGAAAAGTGCTGGAGTAAAAGAGTAATGTAAAGTAATATCTAAGCAAACCTACATAACCTAGAAAGGAAGAGATTTACATCCTGTAATTGCCATAAGCTTTGCTAATTGTGACTCCACCAGCTGTGACAGAGGAAATAGATTTCATCAGTTGTCAGTCATCCTCTTTTTATGAATGATTAGAAGTTCACATCTCCTTCAGTCAGGGCAAAGTCCTGCTCTGCTCTGCTCTGCTCCCATCTGTTGTGCTGAAATTTTTGGCTATAGCAAACCCTTGCCTGTTATGCAGAGAGCTTTCTCTCTCCCAAGTGGTTCCTCTTGCTGGGATCACACTGAGATGAGTCCTTGTCCTGATGCCATCACTAGGAAGTGCCTTGTCAGGCTTATTATTTCACTCCTTTACTTACTAACTAATATATTTGAGTTCTAGAGTAGAATTTGTGCTGTGATCAAACTGGATTCTGATAAATACAGCCAGACAACTATGTGACTCTGAAAACATGTTAATTGGTATAATGGCTAGAGCACAGATGCTGGACTACACTGACTGCTTCTAAGAAGAAAAAAAGGGCATGGTTCTACAACTTTATATGAAAATGAATAAAAATCAACCATATTGCTAATTCAGATTTTTGTTTAGCAGCAAAACCAGAGAATGTTCCTCACCATTTCTCCTTTACTCCAGTGCAAAACTAATTCTTAGAAAACTGTTGAAAGATGGGATTTTATCAGAAGAGAACATGAAGTTTTACTGCCTGCATTTCCATTATTTCATGATTGTTAGGGTTTCAGTTTCCGATAAATGTGTATTGAGAAGCCTTGGTACTGATCTTGGAAAGCTCTCAAAAATCATCAAAAAAGAATGAAAAAGAAACCTAGTACAGGGGTGTTCTTCTCCTTCTTTGTTCTACCCAAATGGTTCTGGCAGTGATTTTCCAACAGTGCTGACTGGATGGAGACAGATAAAAAAGCTGCACTAGATTTTGAAACTGCCAACACTCAGTAAAAATAGATAATTTAAAAATTTATTGAAGGAACATTGGGCAGAAAAGGTATGTTTTATGGACAGATGAAAGGTAAAATGTTGAATTTTTTTCTTTTCTTTCTTGTTTCTGTTCTCTGAATTTGCTTGACCCCCTGTGCTAGACACCTGCAGTAGGGCACATGAACCACCCCTGCAATTTGATGGGAGAACTGGTACTGCAGTGTATGAATGCTTCATTTAATCATGTTTCTTTGAAGAACCATGGGCTCATGAATCTTTAGTGCTTCAAGCAAAAATACAATTGACTGTGGCATGGGAGAGTGACAGGAGGGGAATGAGAGTATAAAATGGGGGCTTGGGATCCACACTGACTGTAGTATCATTTATTAATTTTGCACCATAATTTGACCTGTGGAATTCACTGCCTTGTGAGGCATTAACCTCTGAAAATCCTGCACCTTTGGGTGCAAGGCATCATGAGAGTCCAGTCTTGAATGAGAGCTGGGCCTCTGGAAAACACTTGGACACTCAACACACAAATGAGATTGTGCACAATCTTGAGTCTCATGTAGCTGCAACAGCAAACATGTGCCTCAAGGACACCCACCAAAAAGGAAAAGAAGACTGGAATGATGCCTTTTATGATGTGCACAGAGCTTCTCTGGAAAGCCCATGTAATGAGTGCTGCACAGTGCCAGAGAGAGTTGTGGCAAGGAGTACTCTGTGTGTTTTACTTTCTTACTTTGTGACTTTGCTGTGTTTTATTGTTTTAAACACGTGATTGTGTTATTTAAAAACTCTTCTAATTAATAATTTCTTCAGGGGCATACTTAGAGCTTTTGCATACCAATCCTGGGTGGATCCTGAAGCATTTATTGAGGAGGTCCTGTGAAATACTGTATTGTAGAAGCAATTTATGGGTTAGGTGTAGCATAATAATGATGGGAATGTCTCTTCATGCCTGCATCAGCAAAATGGATAGTATTGCAGAAGGGACAATGCAAGGGACAGTACTGCAGACCCTGCCAGAACAGTCTTGCTCCACAGCCATTACCCAAGCACTGCACTCTACCTGAGGAAATGTTTAACAGCACAGGAGTCCAACTAGGATTCAGAAAATCAAAGGGTCAGGGAACAGAAATATCCGTCATTACATTGCTGGATGACTTTTCAGTTTGAATTAATTTTTATTAGTTTTTTAGACACAATTGAAATATCTATAGATTGAGATACATGTGTTAAAAAGTAATAAACCAAAAATTACAAGCCATTTACAGTCTTTTTTTTTCTTTTTCATCTCTACTTTGGGATGTGAGGCATCATTTCTTCTCTCAATAAAGTTTTTGTGGGAATTCTCTCTTTACTGTATACTTTAAAAGTTTTTCCTTGTTCTTTTTTTAAAACTTGGAAGTGGTGAGAAACAAGTAAAGCATGTGAGTGTAGGCAGCTTGCTGTGGCTCTATTCCTCTGGAAATGCTACCTCTTGAAGGCAAAAGGCCCAATATCCATTTGAAGAACATCCAGAGGGGAAAGAAGATATTGCTAGTGGCACCCCCCCAGCAGCAAACCATTCATTGCCAGTGGATGTTTAAACACTAATCAAGGTCTTCCACTCTTGATTTGTGATTCACAGTAATTTTGTCCTCCCCAGGCTCTAGATCAGATGAAGGCAGCTACATAGGTTCGATCAGACTCTCGCATCAGCTGAATTCTGACAGGTTGGCACTGTCCTGTTTTAGCACTGTCCTTCAGACATACAATTATTTTGCCATGAGGGTTTCCTAAGCTCCACGGCTGAGGCTGACCAGCATGGGAACCCTGCTGCCTCAGCCCTGCCTACAAAGTTCAGGCTATTTTGTTTCCCATTTAAGTCTCCGCGCCGGAAAGGCGATACGTCCAGTTAATCTTCAACGGGTGATCTCAGACGTTATAGATCCACTTATACCTTGTGATGAATTACTTCAGTGTTTGGCAAATATTAAATAACATTTTTTTGTTGACATGGAAGTGTGACCCGCAGGCTGCAGCTGGTCCCACTGTTTGGTGCTGTTTGTGTCCTGCCGTCTGGCTCTTCCTCCCTCTGTTCCCTCCGCTATGGAGACGCCGCAGATGGCTTACGTCTGTCACAAGCAAGGGAAGGACATTTCCGAGCTGGTAATTGCTAAGAGGATCCGGTGCTGATGGCTTCTGGAGCTGCCAATCCAGGGAGCAGCTTTTGGCTCCTGCTGCGTACAGTATGTCTGCAGTTTGACCATTTATCTCACTTTACATACTTGAGCTGAAAGAAAGGTTTGTGCAAGCACTTGCTGCTCGTTTTCTGGCATGTCTTTCTCCCTCTCATCCCTCCCTTCCTCTCCCGTGTGTTATCAGCTATTGCAACAGCACTAAAATGTGTCAAATAAGGTGAAGGCTGTTGTCTGGTTCTGCAGTAATTCACAGTGACTCCATTCAAAATGGGACTTTTAAATAATCGCTGGTTCACAATTAAGGGAAAAGAAATACACTTATAGTGGCTACATTCTAACTGTTACATGCCCAAACTGTCAAACTTTTGTGTTCAAATAGAGCTGCATAAATTTATTTAGGCATTTTCATCGCTATTTCTAAGCTCAGAATCTGCTTAATACTGTCTGCTTAATGCTATCTGCTAAGGAGACACAGAAGGTGGGAGAAAAATTATATCAGGCGACATCTACAGGTGTTTGAATCACTTTGTTTAAAGTATCAAATGATAAAAATATTGAAGGGGCCCCAGTCTGAAAAATTCTGCTTATACTGGGACTTACGTTCCTAAAAGCCATGCAATTTCCAGTCTTGCTTAATCCTATAGAAATCTAAATTCACTTAGCTTCTAAGCCTCACTACCTAGTTAAAAGCTCCTTTGGCTCTTGGTTTTATTCACCTGCAAATGCCCAGATTGCTGTTGCTAGGAAATGGGTGTCTGTCTGTCATCTAAAGCAGTTTGGGATTCAAGCTGAGGAGGACAGATGCTCAAATACTGCCCGAGTCCCTTCGAAAAAAAAAAAAAAAATTGAAAAATGAGATTTCATCAAACCAGTGCTTACTTTCCTTTGACATAATGACACTGCCCATGTGCTGCTGATTAGCTGAGTGTCTAGCATGCTGAAAGAAGAAGGGAGATGTTGGGGGTTAGCACACTGACAGAAAACTGACAACAGAAGATAGGTGCTTTTTAGCATCTTTCTGTCATCTGAAGAGCATGTGGAGCCTCTACAGCCCTTAATGGAGCCTAGCTGGACCCAGGTAGCTATAGCATAGCCCCTTTGTAGTAAATTATCAGTGGATAAACGAGAAAAGCTGCCTTGGGAGCAGGGGTCATAATAATTGGTCTTTACTCTTCAATTTTATTTTTTTTTTATGTGAAGCTATACAGAAATTTTATTAAAGAAAGCTCCTAAAATAAAAACATGAGCCTTCACTTTTCTCATTCTCAGTCATTTTCTTTCCCTTTGTTTATTGTGTTTTAACTTTAACTGGCTGCTACTTTCCATCACAACTTTTCCTGCTCTGCTCTCTCTCCTCTGATGCTTGATGTGTGTATATTTGTTCAAGGAGGAACGCTGTCTTCCTTCTTTGGCATCTTTGTTTAGCTCACCTGTTGGTCAAGGCTGTTCACATCTGCTTGCTTCTCAGGCTCCATGGAGACCTTATATAAATCCAAACTGAGGTGACAAAGACATCATAAAAAGGTGTGTTCTCTTCAAAGCACATATTGAGAAATTTCTGATATGTAGCTACCAAGTAACTGGAAGTAAACATCCTCCCAATTCCATGGGATATAGAAAGTTCACAATTATCTCTGCTGTTTCTTACCTGCTGCCTTTGATAAGGGGTCACCAGATAGCAAGAACCATGCTGAGCTCCCCCATCCTATTTTTCTGCTCACCATTTTCATCACTGGTTTATTATATCAACTCTGTACTAAATATAGGTTGTAGAACATCACTCTTTCATTTAAAAATACCAAACAGAGTTAAATAACTACTATGCTGATCTGCAAAAGCCTTATGTATGCCAGACCCATCTATCTGTCTGTGTTCCAGTCTACATATATATAGGTATTTGGAGGAAGTAAAAAGAAGGTGATAGTCTGTTCCTCTCTCTTACACTACATGCCTGGGTGTGCACAACTCAGCTGTGCAAGGATGAGCCCTGGGAGGAAGAAGATCAGTTCAGGGTTGCATCTGATAAGGTTGTAGATACCCATTCCTGCTTCAGTTCTTTTCATGTGGACACAAAGGACAAAAAATTATTTTGGAATCACATTCTGTCTCAAAATTGCTTAGTTATCAACAGAACAATACGGAAGGTCATTTGTGATTAATTTGATGTCTGGCAGAAACACTTCTGTGAAGCAACCAGTTTCTAATTATTATTCAATTATATGTATCAAAATTCTCTTGCAAAGCATATTGTTAGAGAGAAAGATTTTCAAAACAACAGCACAAAGTGTATGCAAAGACCTTTCTCTCTGAGTTGTTAGCAGTGTCTGTCAGCTTTTTATGGCTGTAGGCAGACCATGCCAGAGCAAATCATGGCAGAGCAGAGTATCAATGATGGTTAAACTGGCAGTCGGTACAGCACACAGATAACTGACGAAAATACATGTATTTTAAAAAAATTAATGGAAATGTTCTGCTTTATTCCTATGTTAAATAGGACAGGGAGGACTGGAAATTGAGGACCTTCAGTATGATCTAGGACAGCCTTTTTCCTACAGATTTGTTGAATTTTTTTAGAAACTGTTTTCCTGAAGTTTCATAGCAGTAGGTCTTTGAGTAGAGGAAACATCACAGAAAGAACACTTGCAGGATTTTTTACTGTGTTTGCATTTCTTTGCAAGGTATGAAAATGATTACTTGAACATAAATTTTGGAAAACCGCTGTTCTAAGGTTCATTCACAAGAAAGGTGAATAAACAAATTTCAGAGTTTAAAAACTCCTAAACCACAACACAACTACACTCAATTTACTGTAGCCAATACTGTCTTAAGAAAATTATTTTCCTTGTGTTCTTATCCTAAACCAAACAAGCCAGTCACAAATAAATGTGTGATGTATTTCTTTGTAGGTTAAAAGAATAAAACCCTCAAATGGCAACACATTCACAAACCCACAAAAATTATAAAGGAACTATAGAAACCAGTCTTTCCATTCCCACCATAAAACAGCAGGTAGATTAATCTGGTTTATCTCCTCATGGGAAAAAACAAGCAGACAGTTTCTTCAGAAAACTGTGCATTTCATTTTTATTTTCCAGGGTAGACAGTGGAACTCTTTATCAAACACCAAATGTCCATCACATTACACCACTGAGGCCTAAATCCAAATGTTTGTATGCTGCATGAACACTGAAACGTGAATAGGGCTGAAGCTTCTTTGATCCAAGTGAATCAACATATAAAGCAAATTAGAGAACAGATTGTGGCACACATCATGTAGGGCTGGATCCCACAGCAGTGCTCAAAATGATAAATGACATCTTCAGAACCAACTTGAGCCACTAATTCTACAGCAGAGAGGACAAAAGGGAAATAATTACAGGTTAAAAAGCAGAAGTCAGCTTTGTCAAATTCAGTCTGAGTATTCCTTGTCAATGACTTTACATGTTAAGGAAATAGTGCATTCACTGCACAATTTAGACATGAAAAATGCTTTTTTATCTAGCCCATAATGCATGTATTTCTTGTCCTGCTACTGGAACTGCAGGGCAGAAAAGTAAAATACTATGTTAATTCAAACCTACAGATCTTTGTACCAGGGAGAACTCTGTTAGCTCCTCTGCCACCCCTTGCCATATGTCACTCAGTCCTTGGTGGCTCTGTGACCCTACAGATTCTTTATTTTCCCAAGATTCATTACCTGCCACTGATTTTAGCACCACATGTCATGACATGATCTAGGGGCAAACCTTGTCATCCTATACAGTGAGATTGGCTGTCAGGTGGTGATCCATCCATCCCTCCAGAGCCCATCACCCCATCATCTTTTTCAGATGTTAGAGTGAATGAATTTCTTGAGAGAATTATCAAGATTTTCTTGATGGAAACTTCTCAGAGAAAGTTGTGTGACCACATTGGATTATAATCTCTTCAACTTCCATCTTGAGTCAGGACATATGCTTTCTCTTCTAAAACAAACACAGCTAAATTATAATGTTCTTGGTCAAGTTCCATAACTTTCTGAAATGGTTTTTATGTTTTGTTTGACCTGTTCATAAATCTGCAGCTACACCCCAAGTACAAAGTGGTTGCTTCCCTCATGTTCTTCTTGTATAAGAAACTGAGCTGTTGCTAAAGGTGGTTTCTGAGCCTGTACTAAGAATCATTTGCCCTATATACATTAATTTTATCATTAATTGCTTTGCAAGCCTCTTTGTTTCCCAGAATCATCAACATTTTTTCTTTTACAAAAATTTAAAATACAGAATATACCATATACGTCACTATTTTTTATCACAACACTTTACATTCCTCCAATACTGCAAGGCTGTTTTTCTTATTTAATATATCTTAGAAGAAGCTGAAAAAATACTTCCTAGGCTACTGAAGGAGTACTTTGAGTCCTTTCCTCAACCTTAAGTGCTTTGACTCAGATCTCTGAGGTTTGAGGAGAAAAATAGAAAACTCTGCCTGGGAAGTACATTTAGTTTGTAAAATTCTTTATAACTCAACTAGTGAGAAAAGGCTGATCCTCTGATTACTGTGTACCAGGTACTTTTGCACTGTACTTGATACACTGGTCTTGATACACTGTCTGAAAAAGAATTAAATTGAGAAAGATAAACCCACATCTCAGATGTCTGTTTCATACAAAGAAAAATAACTGAGCCTCCTGAATTCCCCATTCAACAAATTTACTGTTCACACAAGGCTGTATTCTAATCTTATTATTCAAACTGAACAGTGAAGTCTCTGTTTTTTCTCATTGTGGTTTTTTTTGGATAATAGGTGCAAAGCATAGTTTCCATATCAAAAATTTGAGAGATAATATTTTAATATTAAAATATATATTCCAGATTATCAAGACTTTTTGTCTTGTTTTAACTCAGCTTTTGTTTTTCACTCTTTCCACACAAATTTAACCTAAGAAATGTAATTCTCAAAAAGCAGAAGTTAGAAATTTTTACAGTTGGAAAAGAAGAACACAATATTTCATGAACTAAATATTTCTTTTTTTATCTCTTGAAATATAGCATCTCACCTGCTTGACTAAATCACTAACACCATGAGTTAATAACTAACTTGAAAAACATCTTTTCTGAGCATATTTATGATATAGTACAGTCAGGCTGAATTCAAAACATTCCTATGGTTTTGAAGATATACATACTCATGGTTTCTCCTGTTACAGATTTGTTAGTACACTTGTTACTCAAGTCCAAATACTAGCAACTCCAACATGGAATTTTCTAGCACATTTGTTTACTTTTGGCTCAGGTTTAGACACAATAACACTGGTTAGTAACTGCTTAGTTGTGCTAGTTTCTAAAATACATAGAGAATTTTCTCTCCTGTGCTATGATAACTAAAAAGAAAATAGTAGCAACATTGATTAACTCTAATGGTGATGGAGTTAGGCATTTCAATTCAGTGAATGTTTCATGTTTCTGCACGTTTTCAGGGTTTAAGTCCATTTTCTTCCTTGTTGCTACAGTATAAGCATCCAACCTAGTTGCATACCTATTTCCAGAAAATTTCCTCTAGAATTACGAGAGATGTAATTTTTTTGACTTTTTAATTTTTTATTTTTTTCCCCCCAGCCTCTTTGAAGTGTCTAAATAATTTTCTGCATCCAAACAGCATGGATGGACACATTTAGAGCCTACATCTCCTCTTAAAAGTGTTTTCAACTTGCTCAGTGTAATAGCTTCACAGTGTGAGTCCTTGAATGGCAAAATAACAAGCATTACCTAATCTTTTCATTAAGATATTTCTGTTTTTCTTCTAAGAGCACTGAAAACTTTGTGCTCTGGAGAAAAAAAAAAAAAAAAGGAATTTGTTGATCTTTGGTCACAGAAAGAGGCCTGGGAATCTAATTCAGTTCCCATTAAGAAATGAAATGAGTATGAAAGCTCTAACGTGATTTATTCACAGAACAGCCCATGTTTAAATGGTGTAGTGCACAACCATATCAGTTACATTTAGAGTCCAATATATTTGGACCATTTAAATTTTTTGAAAGTGAATTGGTTGCTCCTGAGTGAACATAATTTGCAAGCTGTTCTATCATCAGTGGAAATTATGAACACACTGAGTTACGTGTTCCCAACCCTGCTCCCTCACAGCTGCTAGCCCTAGTAAAACAGAGAAATAACAATAACTAGCAATTATCACTGAGATTTCAAGAAAAATTACTTTTGTTCCTTTTTTACATCCTCTCTGGGACAAGAGGCAGCCTGTGGTGTGTCTGACTTTGGACTTCACATGTATTTGTTGTTTGGATAGAAAAATAACAAACCAAATAGGAAGGTTACTAGGGGTTCTCCATCAACTTTTATTGGGAAATCCAGATGGACGATGGGTGGATAAATGGAGTAAAAGTGAGAACTAACAGGTTGACTTGGTCATGGACTCTTGGTTTCTGAATGTGGAGTGGTCAGCAGACATTTCTGTGGCACACATCAGTGTCTGGCAAGGCTTTATCCTCATATCACTCTCATGGTAGAAAGAAAAGTGGCAGCTACAGTCACAAAGAAGGAGGGGTTATCCCTCCCACAGCCAGGTTTTGCAAGGGAACCATGCCCAAGCAAACTTCATCAGGCCCAGTGGCAAACTTCATCAGGTCCAGTCCAGTGAGCTTCAGCAGGTCCCATGGCATGACCAGGAAACAGGGTAAATCTCCATCTGTCATTTAGATGTGGCTTGATGTTCTGTGTGCTGTAGCATGGAATCCATTTTCCCATGGAACCTAAAATTTTCTAGGCAGTTATAATTGCATTAGTTCAGGTTATGTCATGTTTGAAGGCACAGGTGTCTAAACTTGTTGGAGCTGCTGCCTTTAGGCACCTCACTGGCCAGTTAGCTCACTGACTCTCTTTTCTGGAATACAGAGAACGGATATTTGTAAAGTGGGTTCATCTACGTTGCTAAGAAAAAGAAACATAGCTCGTGCATTGACATCCTCTTTGAACTCTTGGTTGTCCTCACAGCTAACTGCTAGGTCACTCCCTGTCTGTTTTCAGGTCATTTCAAGGTCATGGAGTATCATAGAGTGATTGAGGTTGGAAGGGAGCTCTTGAGATCATATAGTCAGTACCCCTCTGCTACCTCTCCCCTCCTCCCACCTCAAGTAGGGTCACTTAGAGCAGGTTTTCCAGGACCATGTCTAATCAGGTTCTGAACACAGACTTACAGAATTGTCGTGGTTGGAAAAGACCTCTAAGATCACTATGTTCAGCCATCAACATATCCTTTAAAAAAAAAAAAAAAAAAAAAAGAAAAGAAAAAATGAAAAAAAAGAAAAATATATCTATATAGTCATGCCCACTAGAGCACATCCTGAAGTGCCTCATCTACATGTTTTTTAAATACTTCCAGGTATGGTGACTCTACCACCTCGCTGGGCATCCCATTCCAACACCAAATTATTCTCTCAGTAAAGAAATTCCTCCTAGTATTTAGTCTAAATGTCCCCTGGTGCAACTTCAGGTAATTTCCTCTGGTCTTATCATTATTCACTTGAGAGAAGAAGCCAGGACCCACCTCCCTGTAGGTACCTCCTTTCAGGTAGTTGCAGAGAGCAATAATGTCTCCTCTCAGCCTCCTCTTCTTGAAACAAAACATTCCCTGTTCCCCCATCCTCTCCTCATGGGGATTGTTCTCCAGACCCTTCACCAGCTTGGCTGCCCTTCCCTGAACTCTCTGAAGCAGTTCAGTGTCTTTCTTGTTGTGAGAGGTCCAGAACTGAACACAGTACTTGAGGCACAGTCTCACCAGTGCTTAGTACAGGGGCAGGATCACTTCCCTTCTCCTGCTGGCCACACTATTCCTGATACAAGTCAGGATGCTGTTGGCCTTCTTGGCCACTTGGGCACACTGCTGGCTCATATTAAGCCAGGTGTTGACCAACACCCCCAAGTACCTCCCAGGAAACACCACAATTTCCCTGGAGCACCTGTTTGACCAGCTTCACAGTAAAGATTTTTCTTTATTTCAGATGGAATTTCAAGTATTTTAACCTGATCCCATTGCCACCTGTCCTATGACTGGGCACCACTGAGAAGAATGGGGCTTTTCTTTATCAGTATATCAGTGCTTATTTTTATACACATTGCAAAAGTCCTCCCCCCTATCCCTGAGCTTTATGCAGGATGAATAGTCCCAGTTCTCTTAGACAGTATTCATATGAAAGATGCTTCTATTCCTAAAATATTTTCATGTCCCTTTGCTGGACCACCTCAAGCATGTCCATGTCTTTCTTGTACTGAGAAGCCCAGTACTGAAAACACTACAGCAGATGAAACTTTACCAGTTCTGAGCAGGGAGGAAGGATCACCTCCCTCGACCTGCTGGCAATGTTCTTGATAGTACAACCCAGGAAACTGCCTGTCTCCTTTGCTGCAAGAATATATGGTGGCTCATTGCCTACTGGGTGTCCATGAGGACCCCTGAGGTGCTCAGTAAAGCTGTTTTCCATCCAGTTGGCCTTCACTGTGTCCTGATTCTTGGATTATTCCTCTCTGGATGCAGGGCCTTTCATTTCCCTTTATTGAATGTCATGAGATTCGTGTCTGAGCAATTCTTTGGCCTGTCAATATCCATTATGAATGGCATCACTGGCCGTATGTTGTGTCAGCCACTAACCTAATTTATTTTTTCTTTTATCTATGAATTCTGAGGGTACATTCTGCTCCAGTAACGGGTAATTAATGAAGAGACTGAACAGTATTGGTCACAGTATTGACAAGTAGTTAAGTATGAGAATGTTGTAGGAGACAACACTCTAAAAGCCTTACTGAAGCTAAGGCAAACGATATACACTGCTCATTCTCCCAGAGTCAGTCCTTGTTTCTATAAGGTGTTACAGCTAAGGCTTTACAATATGTGGCACTCTCTCCTCTCTACAGATATCCCATATTATTCCACCTGTTCTTTTACAGAAAGAAACAACCACATGTCCTCCTATCACACCCCAGGGCATGCACCAGGCCTCCTTAAATTCATCCTGTAAGAACCCTGCATGGTGATGAGAATTCCATCAATCTTCAGACACTGCTGTCTGCAATAAGAACACAAAATAGTCATTGTTACTCTGGGCTGAAGGAATAGTTCAGTGGGCAGAGAAGATCAAGGCCAGGAGCTATGTGGTGATCTTGTTTGGCAGAACACATGGTAAGCACCATGGATGCAAACAAGTACTTGTAATATGGCTTAAAAAACAGGTATCAGTTCTTGTTCATTGTTTGGTTTTTGTTTTTTTTTTTTTTTTTTTTTTTGTCCTGGTCTAGAGGCATAGCCAATTACTTTTGCCAGGGTTCCTCTAACTGTTTTTATTGGAAGTTAAGAAAATATTTTTTTTCTCCTGTTTTTCTCATTATCTGATTGATAGGTGCATGCCCCAACTGCAAAACTCGGTATAGTGGTTTTTTGTTCAGTAACATTTATTGTGCCATAACATTTTTAAGATACTCAATTTCCAAACCACACATGACTAACTGAAAAAAAGAAAATTCCTATCTGTTTTCTTTGTGATTTAGACAGATTCCTTTTAACTTCCATAGCAGTTTCATTTACTTGTGACCTTATCAAGTGAAGTCTTTATGTTTTATGACATAAGCAAAATCATTTATCATTTTGAGTGCTTAGTTTTTGGTAGGACACGCACAAGCTACTGATTTGCACTTTTACCTGTCCTGCTGCCTGAGAACTATACTAATCACAGCCTATGGAGGTGAGGTCAAGTATCTGCGGACAAGTAAGGATTGAGGCTCCTGCACTAAATTCTGTTTCTTCTGAGTAATTTTTTTGTTGTATCTCATTCCCTACTTTGCATTATAATGGCCACCGTCTTGTATCTTTTCCTCCTCAATCAGTCAAACAGGCCATGATCATCCTGAACATACTGAAGACCACTTTCTTTCCCCCAAATGTTATTTTTTTAATTTCTATTTCTTTATTATGAAATTGCAATTTTTAAGATAATATCTCTGCCTCCTTCCAAAACTGCTCAGATTCACTGGTTATGGGCCTCAGTTATCTTTCCTCAGGCAAAAAAATCTATTTACATAGACCTTAGTAGTCTCTTTACCATCAAATCATTTACTTTATTTTCATTGAAAAAAGCTTGTTGCCAAACACAAGCCAGATGGTGGCTCATTTTTCCAAAAGATAACATTTAAATATAGACAAACAGGCTGTTATGTTTCCAAGGATATAAAAATATTTTATGTCAATGGTATCTTGCAAAAAATTTACTTTGCAGAGGGCATATTATCTCATTCTACATTTACTGATTGTTTTGTGTCTATGCAAGTTAATACATCTATCTTTTCCCTCTGGAGTAGTTATTTTTTGTCTTCTTTACCTACTGTCTGATTTTTAGACAAATTAACCTTTCTCTGATTTTGCATAGACAACTTCACCGTGGCTAGTCTAGAAACTCAGGTTTGACCACATGAAGTTGGGATTTAACTTTGTTTTTGACACCGAGCAGGTGGGACCTTCCTCTCACAGCATAATGAATCATAGAATAATAAAATGGTTTTGATTGGAAGGCACCTTTAAAAGCCTAGCCCCCTGCAATGAGCTGGGAATGATACTGCTTTCAAACTGTGTTATTCCCATCCACTGTATAAATTCCCCTTATGAGTATAAACCCAAATTTGAAAGATGCCTGAGTTTTCTCTATCTTGTTTCACAGAATCACAGAATGCTAGGGGTTGGAAGACACTTCTAGAGATCATCTACTTCACCCCCCTACCAGGGCAGGTTCACCTACCCTGGTTGCAGAAGATGATGTCCAGGTGGGCTTTGAATGTCTCCAGAGATTCCATCACTTCTCTGGGCAGCCTGTTCCAGTGCTATGCTACCCACAAAGCAAGAAGTTCCTCCTCATGTTTAGATGGAACTTCCTATGTCCAAGTTTGTGCTCATTACCTCTTGTTCTGTCATTGGGCACCACTGAAAAAAACTGCTCACATCCTCCTGTAAATACTTATAAGCATTGACAAGATTCCCCCTCTGGCTTCTTTTCTCTAGGCTGAAAAGACTCAAGTCCTTCAGCCTTTCCTCGAGAGAGAGAGATCCTGGTGTCCTTTGTAGCCCTTTGCTGTACAGCCCTTTGCAGTTCCTTGTCCTTCTTGAACCAGAGAGCCCAGAACTGGACACAGTACTCCAGATATGGCCTCACCAGGGCAGTGTAGAGGGAGAGAATAACCTCCCTCAGCTTGCTGGCCACAGTCTTCTTGAAGCACCCTAGAATGCCATTAGTCTTCTTGGCCACAAGGGCACATTGTTGGTTTATGGCCATTCTGTTGTCCACCAGGACTCCCAGGTCTTTTTCCACAGAGCTGCTTTCCAGCAGGCCAGACCCTAACCTGTATTTATGTATGGGACCATACATTACTTTTGTTAAATTTCATGTTTCTCTCTGCCCAATTCTCCAGCCTGTCCAGGTCATGCTAGGTGGCAGCACAACCTTCTGATGTGTCAGCCACCCTCCCCAGTTTTGTGTCATCAGCAAACTTTCTGAGGGCACACTCTCTCCTCTCATCCAGGTCCTTGAGGAAGAACTGGACCCAGTAGTGACCCCTGGGCAACAACACTTGTTACAAATCTGCAATTGGACTCTGCACCTCTAATCTCAGGTCTCTAAGCTCTATCTTTGAGACAGTTTTCAATCCACCCCACTGTCTATTCATGTAACCCACACTTCCTAAGCTAGTCTATGAGGATGCTGTGGGGGGTGTTAAAAGTCTTGATGAAGTCAAGGTAGACAACATCCACTGCCTTCCCCTCATCTACCCATCCCAGTCGTGCCATTGTAGAAGTCTATCAGGCTAGTCAAACAGAATTTGTCCTTGTTGAATCCATGTTGACTACTTTTGATAACCTTCTTTTCCTCCATGTGCTTTGAAATGATGCCCAGGACAAGCTGTTCTATCTTTCTAGGGATGGAGGTGAGGCTGGCAGGCTTGATCTTCCTTCTTGCCCTTTTTGAAGACTGAAGACATTTCTTCAGCTTGTACACTTCTTACAGTGTTAGTGTTGTTGCCTTTGACTTTCTGTTAGCCTGTGTGCAACTGTATAGCTTAAAATTATAGATACTCTACTTGCTTTTGTGATCTATTGATGTTCTGCTGTGACATAAGCAAATACTCCACTTAAGAATGCTCAATTTTAGGTAGTGCTTATCTTGCCAACTTCCATGTCTCAGCAAGGAATGTCCTCCTAGACAGTTTTGCAAAATAATGGTGCCCATTTTTAATCTTAGGTTTTCTCTTAAATGCCAGGAATTTGCTGAGTTTATTGGCCAGCATGAGTTTATCATGTTGTATTTTAGGGACACTGGCAAACTCAAGGGGCTCAGTAGTAACTTAGTGACATATGACAAGTGGACACTGTTGTCCAGAGAGGCTGAAGGTGAACAGTGTGGATACACACTACTTGCAGAGTTTGTACCATGTGGCACTAGGCATTGACATCACTCTGGAAATAAGACATTTAACAGCAATGTTTATTTCTCTACCCGATGAGATAAGGAAGGGCTGGCAGCCTTCGGGCGCAGCTCCCCAGCAATCCACTTGGTAGCCTGTCAGCAAGGCAAGTGAAAGGACAGGAACAAACAGTGAGCTTCTAGAGAGAAAATTTCAGAATCAGCAGATTCTGTAACCCAAGTGCTTCTTCACAACTTTGTCAGCTCCATATAATTTCTGATTAAAATATTCACTTTTTGATTAATTACCTGTCTCCATTCAAAAAAGTTCCATGGAAATACTTCTAACAAGTCAGATGCATAGCTGTAATTATGAAGAAGCTATAATTACACATACAACAGAATGTTTTTATAAGGTAACTTTTTCTACAAACATAAAATAAAAGTGCATTTCTCTCACAAAGATAGCAAAAGCCTGTTGACATGAGACATTAAAACAGACAAACTGAATAGAAGTTAGACAATCAAATAGTACCAGTTATTGTGTTAATCTGTGGTATAAGTAACAGCCTATGAGGGGACTGACTATGGATTTTTTAGGCATATTTAAAATTGAACTCTTTAACTTTTCATTTTGAAGTGATGATGTCACTTAAAGTGGTGACCTAAATGAAATTAAGACCAATAAAAGATAAAAATTTTTAAAAGTGGATGGGAAGTTATCTAAAATTCAGTTTAAATAACATAGTTTATTTGGGACTGAAGTATTTTACATTGATTAAAAAATCTCCTTTCAAAAGCTTGCTTGGTTATTTTGCAAAAATGTTTTAATTTGATTATTTGGTTCTTTAGGATCTATATTCTCTTTCCCATTCTGTGTTCTTTTTGGTTATTCTTCTGAAAAAAAATAGGACTATTCATGCAATTCTTTCCTGACTTGACTGTTATTTCTTATGTATGTGCCATTTCTAACCAGAAAAAGCTGAGATTTCAGCTTTCACTATGAAAATACTCGTACTATAAAAGATTAGTTAGAAGCTTCAAAAAAAAAAAATGTGAAACCATTGAGACAAAATTGAAAGCTCTGAGATAAAACAAAAATAGTAATCCAGCAATTATGACCAATTCTTCTTCTCTTATTTATATGATTCTAGATTTTATTAAGGATACCTTCCTTTTCATACAGTTAATTTTGATAAGTTCCTCCTTTGCATACCAAAATTGTTAGAAAAGGATATAACGTTTAATTCCAATTCCAGAAGTAAAAGCTCTGTTGCTTCTTTTTCCAACCAGAAGAAAGGCTTCTATGGCTTCTATATCTAAACACTTCTCTAATTCTTCCACCCACACCAGCTGATCAAATAACAGATATTACCTCTGCCTGCAAATACAGTCCTACTTTTATTTATTATTATTACCATTGCAGCAAAACATTGCTTCAGAGTGAGAGATTTTCTTCACAATATTTTGGAGACCCTCTCCCTCCACTATCAGGAAGGGAATGGGAGGGATACCAGCTTGGCATCTTAGGCACTTCATTAACTAATTTAAGAATAATCTGTGCAAGATATCTACTTAAATTGTAATCCTTGCTGCCTCACTAATTAACCAATTGTTCAATCAAATTTAAAGATTTCCACATCACATGGTCAGAATGTCAGTACAGAAAACACCACACTCTCAAAGTCAGAAAAAACATTGATCTAACTTCAGGTTTTAGACAAACATTTTTTAAAATGCAGAATACCCTTCCACAGAAAGAATTCCAAATGCCTGAACTTTATTTAAGGTTTCCTTGTCACCAGGAACACTACTGGAAGGATGCCTCAGCCTCTGGGGACTCATATCTTAGTGTTGCAGCTTCCAGGCTCACATTCCATTCAAAAGAGGGTGAAATCAGGGAATGCAGTCTGACACTCACCCTGTGCAATTTGTCATGATCACCAAGAAATCACTTACTTGTGGTATTTTGGGCAGACTTTCTTAACACACATAAAAATCCCACTGCTCTCCATGACCTGAAACTGGTTTAATGGCAATGCTGGAAAACTATTTGTGCAATCTTTTCGGGGTTCTGCATGGTTCTGCTTTCTTTTGAACTGATGCCTCTCCGAATGCCCAGTGAAGTCAAAGGAAACTGCAAAAGGAAAGGCTGCAGAACTTAACAGGAAAGGTGAGACAATAGCACAGATAAGAGCTTCAGGTTCCCAGCTTCAAAGGAGTCCAGATAACAATGGCTAGGCCATCAAGTGATGGGAAGCATTTGCCTGTCTGGCTCCATCTTTCCTGGGATCAAAAGATGTGGTAAAACCTCAAAGACCCTTGAAAAGGGAGGGGACTCAGGAGAATTCCTAGATTGTGTTAGTGAAAAAATGCTGGTGGGGTCCCTCGTCCTACATTAAAGGAGAGAGTTGACTACTTCTTTTTACACAGAAACGGGCAATAAAACAGGTATTCCTTTTGACAGCATGGAGAAAACTTGGTAAATAATTCATGTGGGTAACATAATTTGAAAAATCATTTTTCAGTTTTGCATTCCTCCTGGCAAAAAACCCCAAAACAAACTGAAGTGCTTTTCTTTCCATTACAAATATTTTCCTGATTACTATAGAAGATACTCAGGATCCAGGAAGACAGCTCTCAGAATGAGCAAGGCTAGCTAGTTAGATCTGTCTTTTATTCATAGCTAAGAGGATAGCAAAACGTTGGAGGATGTAACTCAGATGCTCCTCTAAGAATGGCCTCAGTGAAACCTGTCACTTTTGAAGGAGCATTTGTAAATGCTTAGTAATATCTTACACTATATATATTACTCTGTGCATAGTAGTAAGAATTACACATAGGTCATGGTCAGGTTGAATATTTGTTTGTCCCTCAGGAGAGTCCTCCAAACACAAATATGGTCATCAAATCCATTCACCCAGCATGCAGAACATTTACTGCTTTCCTGTGTCTGCAGGGCATGTGCTAGACCTATTGATCATGAAAGCATGTGAGCAAGAACAAAATTATTCATATTGTCAGGAAGCTATTTGGCTGTTTGGGCCAGTGGTAGATATTGCAGGAACATGTCACAGTTATTGTGTTTTTCAAGCATTCAGAATTTTATAACAGATGTCTTAAATTTTTTTCACAAACAGTAATAATCACAGAATCATAGAATCATAGGGCCATGGAGTCATAGAATCACAGAATAGTTTGGGTTGGACGGGACCTAAAGATCACCTAGTTCCACCCCCTCTGCATGGACACAGACAACTCTCACTGGGCCAGGTTGCTCAAAGTCTCATCCAACCTGATCTTGAACAGTTCCAGGGCTGGGGCACCCACAGCCTCCCCAGGCAACCTAATCCAGTCTCTCACCACCCTCACACAAAAGAATTTCTTCCTTATGTCCAACCTAGATCTACCATCTTCCAGTTTAAAGCCATTACCTATTGCTATATACCCTTGTAAAAAGTCCCTCCCCAGCTTTCCTGTAGGCCCACTTCAAGCACTGCAAGGCTGCTATAAAGTGTCCCCACTTTTCCAGGCTGAACAATACCATCTCTCTCAGCCTGTCTTCATAGGAGAGGTGCTCCATCCCTCTGAGCATCTTTGTGGCTCTCCTCTGGACTTGCTTCAAGAGCTCCATGTCTTTGCTCTGTGTTGCAGCTACAGAACTGGACATAGTACTTGAGGTGGAGTCTCATGAAAGTAGAATAAAGGGAGAGAATTCCCTTCCTTGATCTGCTGGCCACACTTCTTTTGATGCAGCCCAGGATATGATGGGCTTTCTGATCTGCAAGTGGAGATTACCAGATAATGCTCAGCTTCTAATCAACCAGCACAAGCAACCAGCAACCCCGAGTCTCTCTTAAGGGCTGTTCTCAGTCCATTCTTCTCTTAAGCAGCAATTGTGCTTTGGATTGCCCAACTTGGATGATGTGACAATAGATCATGCTTCCTTCTTCAGGAGATTTTTTAGCACTTCACTGTAAAAGACTTCAATATCAGTTAGTAATCCTGGACAAATTCTATTGTCAGTGGAAAGGAACAGGTATCTTCGGAACATACTCATCATACCTTTTTCCTGGTTTTGGTTGAGATCACTCAAGCTAGGGAGCTGTGCATGTCTTTACACTGGCAACAGAGAGGGACTCAGTTTGCTGACTGAATTTTCCTATGTTCTAGTTCTTGTCAATGCATTGACTTAAACACCTCATATACATACGTGATATTAGAGATCTTGAAACTATGACCAACAAGAAATGTTCAAATAATTGACTATTTTTAATCTTAAGAAGAAAAGACTGAAACCATTTGTTGTCATTCTGAATAATTAAAATTGTAGCTGCAAAGAGGCTTCTGTCATAAGCCAAAAGGGTTAGGAAAACAATAGCTGTGTAACATTGCTGTAGGGTGCATTTAAGTTAGATTTGAAATAAAAGCAAGTATGTTTATCAGTTAAATGATAAGCCAATGGAGGTTATGGGATATTTGTCCCTGGAAGTTTTTTGAGAACTGTATGGACTAACATCTGCCAAGAACAGTGAGCATTTTTCTCTACAAGAAGCAAGTGATTTTATCATGACTCCTGTATGCCTACATCTATATTCATAAATTACATCTGCCTAGGATCATTATCTGACATGATACCATCTAACATGTAGAAATATAAACGCCCAAAATTAGGTAGTCAACTCCACCTTACTGAAGATGGACACTGGCCTGTGCCAGCTGGCGAATCATGCCCAGAAAATAATCGGGAAGCTATAAATTATGTTAGCCAAAGTTGTGTGGAGACCCTGCAAGCATTTAGCAGTGCAGGCAATCGAGTAAAATTATTCAGGATTATTCTCTGGCCCAGATTCATTTACGACTGTAGCTAGAACCTGTGGTCAAATTTGTCCACAGCCCCAGCACAACTCTTCTCAAATTGAAAAATGAAATAAAGGTCAAGATTCTCTACTCACCAAGACAATCAGTCTTTTCCTACTTGTATTAGTGAGGATTCTCTGTAACTCTCATATTTAGACTTCTATCCTTTTTTTCTCAGTAGAGGGCATCCTTAGTACAGTCACTTCAGTAGTCTGTATCCATACAGCAAAGAGTGAAAGCAAGCTTCATATTGCTTCCAAAGTAGACTAAAGTGAGTAAACACTTGGTACATGTTCATATTTATGATAAACGTTAAGTCTTGTGGAACAACTTGGGCCAGTATTCACTTGAACAGCCTTTCTCCACTGTAATAGGCAAAAAGGGGAAACAGGGACTGGTAGATTAGAAAATGTGAAAATTTCTTGCTTAACCTTTTCTCTTTTTTTTTTTTTTTTTTGTGTAGAAAAAAAAATCCAGTATAAGCATAGAGTTAAAATAGCATATTTAAGTTCTTTTCAGAAGAAGATTTCTCCACTTACTTTAATTAAAGTTCTCCACAAGCTCTTTTTTTTTTTTCCCCTTAGGTTTGGGATCTTGGCAGGCTTTATGTTTTTTAAAAAAATCCAGCTTTCTCACTAGGCAAATTTTCCCAAGCTTTCAAAGCTGCACTGTTTAGGCAATCAAATGTTAATCTGACCACAGTCTAGCTTTTGCTTTCTTCCCAACAGCTTGATATCTATTGCCATTAACGTTGTACCCTCAGATATAGGGTAGACAGTAATGCCGCTGTCCAGCACATAAGTGGTAAGGAGCAGAAGCACAAATATTGAATTGATAACATGCCTGTCCCTCACCCCCAGAGCATGTGCATGGGTAAGCCAGCTGAAAATGATTTATTCTATGTACCAAAGATATACTAAATAAATCCAAACAATATTCCTTCTTTTTTTTTTTTTTTTTTGTGTATGTGTGTGTCAAGTATTTCCCACGAAGCTGATGACTTCTGTCTATTAGCTTATAATCTATATAACCCCAAATGTGGTAAGCAAAACACATATAAAACCAAACCTGAAAACAGTCTCTGGGGGACTGTGTTAACTTAATAACTGAGAGAGTGAGCATACAACTGAAATTAAGAAGGCATGTCTAAGAAAACAGAGTATAAAAGTGAAAGTTTTTTTAAAAAAGTGAAAAGATTTTCACTGAGTCTGATCTTCAGAGAGTTACCACCATGAATATTTTGAAAAACAGACTGGTATAAAACTTGAACACTTAAAGCTCTTACATCTACCTGATCTATATTGCTCATCATGGGTAGTAATGGCATTTTAGTGATACTTTTAATGTTCATCTAGGATTGTGGTTATCTCTGGCTATAGGGAAAAAAATATGGGGGAAATTTAAAGAAATGCATTATTTCATCCTCTTCTTAAATCTTCATTATAAATCAAACTTACGATAAAAAGTGTAACATTTCTTTATTAGGAGCTAAGTCTGAATGACAATAATTTTGCTATGATTGCTTTTAATGATAAACTGGAAACAGCATACAGTGATCACTACCACATGTATTTAGGCTTGGGTTGGCTAGACTTGTATTCTCCCAGGGAAACTGGGTACTTCAACTGGATTTCATTTTTAAAAATTTATGTCTGACTGAGAAATTTCCAACTTAGTTTCCAATCTATTTATTCACAAGAATTCTTAGGGTTTCCACTAACTGTTGCAGATGTTCTCTGCTAGCCTGGGTTCCGCAATCTTGGAACAAGCTCCTGGGAGAGAAAAGGCCTATTTTACAGGATCAGGCTGTTTATTCACACTGCAGTCAAAAGGACTAGCTGTATCATGTTGCAAACAACAGCAAATTATCTGAACAGATAGATTCCTTTTCATTACAAGGATAAATGTGCACGTACACACACATACCCACACAGATAGACACACAGGCACATGTGCACGTATGCATGAACTGGTTGGGAGTAAATCTGAGAAAAAAACCAAGGGAGGGATGAGGTTAGACAAAGTTAATGGGAGAAAAATAACCCCCTCAGGCTTAATTCTACTCCTGTCACAGAGTAATAAAGGGGTTTTGTTTGTTTTGTTTTGTCTTGTTTCCCCCCCCAATGAAAACAGATGACTGAGGCCTGATCCTGTTCTCAGCAAAATTATTGTTAACAGCTAGAGTTGGAAGTTGAGCAAAAAGGGGTGCTTGTAGGTGCTTGCCCAGAGAGAGCATCTTGAAGGTTTAGGGTCTAAAACAATAGTGTGACATTAATGTCAAAAAGTTTGGACTTCTTTTCTTTATTTACGAAAAAAAGTGCCTGTGTCTTTTTAGGTGCAGAAGTAGATGGATGCAGTGGAAACAAAGGACCCAGTTTCTCAGAGATTCTTAAGAGCTGCCAGATAAAATTAGGGTTTCATGAAAGGCTGAGAGAGTGCAGACGCTCATAAATAACGATGCTGTCCTCCTTCCTTCAACAGCACTGCAGTGGGGCTCTTCTGGCAGCAGACACTGTGTTAACGCTTTTAATATGCTTTAAAATGAGTTTTATTTTTTAAAGAAAGTCTTGCGTATTTTAAAAGTGTTTGGGTGTTTATTTCTTGGTTTTGCTTTTATTTTCTTTCTTTTTAATGGAAATCAAAGGTTATTTTTGTTAAAACTATGTAGCCATATCTTCTTCCTCATCCAGAAGGTAGAATTTCTCCCTTGAAATTCATAATGAACTGCATAAACCCCTTAGTTACGAAACTCCTTGGAGTCACTGTCTCCCAAAGGTGCATCTCTGGATGCCAACTGTAGCCTAGGCTGCACCTTACTCTGTGAGGATGGCAGCAGAGGCACAGTTTCTTGGTTGTTATATTTACAGTAGAGGCCACGCTGTATCATGCTGGCTCTGTCCCAGCGGTCAGCAGAAAGCTGGAAGGAAGGGGATAGAAATATTTCTTCTCTAATCCTTTCTCCTAGTCCAAAAATAACGAAAGCATTTTTTCTTAGAAATGTGATGGTTTCATTTGATTTAAAATAATGACAGAATGCGTATCTGTATCAGGCTGCAAAACTTATTGCTGCTCAGTAATATTTTGTGTCCCAGAAAACAGGTGTTTGCACTGGCCTAGGCATTGTCACATGGGTCAGATGAGTCAAAGCAGCTCAGTGTAAATGAGAGTCAGAGGAAAACACCTTTTCAGGTGTGTTCCATGTCTGTTAAACAAAAAATTGATCCACTGACCTTTTTAAAAAATAGATACAAAAAATATAAGCATGCGGACAAATCACCAAAAAATCACGTGCCCTATGCAAACACAATATTTGGTTGAATTCATCCTTCTATTTGAAGCAAAAGACTCAGACAACTGAAGAAACAACAAAAGTGAGCCTTCTCTAGAGTGCTGGCATCCTCCATGGCTTTTGGTTTTGTTTCAGAAGGAAATCCACCTTCCAGCCATACAGCCCCAGGAATCTCTTTGGAACAGGTGGTGTCTAAGCTTCAGGGGGAACCAGCAGGCTGAAAAGGAAAAGCTCCCAAATGCCTCCTACTATAGCCCAGGAAAACACTTCATTATTTGTGTTTCCTTATTGAAATACAGTCTCTTTTATAGCTGGGGTGATACAAACAGCTGTTCCATTTATTTCAAATGCTCCCTGTTTCTGGGCTAATCGTTTAGAGCTGGTAGCTGAACCTCTGAGCAAAGTTTGCCTGGCTTCTTAAATAGGGGTGAAAACCCAGAGTCTGGAGACTGACAGGAACTTTTCTGGTAGCTCTGGTTCATTTCTTTAAATATTATTATTCCTTTCTTTATCTTGCAGCCAGTCTTCCTGCAGGAACTCAGGAAAAATAATAAAACCATTTGTAAAAGCCTGCTTCAAAACCAAATCTTAACGTGAAACACAATCTCTCCTTGGTTGAGGAGTTTGTTTTTCCCTTCATCAGGTTACATTGCTGTCAGTTTGGTGACTCCAGAATATGTGTCACTTCTTGATCTGTAAAGGAGCTGGGACACGTGCATCCTCATATATAGCACTTGCTTTTCTCTTTGCTACTGTTGGCAAGAGTTGCCAATTTCATTAGTGTGGCTAACAGTTCTAATTTAGTTCTGGTTTACATTGGCTTCAGTGAAAGCAGATATAGTAACCCTTCACTTCAGGTGACACCAGCATAACTAGATTTGTCATGCCACAGAACAGCCACAAGAAATACAGTTACTTCTGGGAAACAGACTTATTTACATGGTGTATTCTGGTTAGTGCTATGTTGTCATAGCTGTCTGTATACTTAACACACTTAACGCAAAATATCTGGAGATGGGTTGCAAATGAAATAAAGAAAACCAGAATGAAACAAGTGAAGTACTAGAAATAAAAGAGAAAGGGTTGTAAATGAAATAAAGAAAAGCGGAATGAAATAAGTGAAGTACTAGAAATAAAAGAGAAAACCAACAATTGGTACCTACTGAAAACCAAAACTGGGACAAGAGAATACAGAAAAAAACCACTGGTAACATAAAGGCAGGAATTGAATGTGGTCGAATTCAAGCTCTCTACATTTTAAGAAACAAATAAACAAACAAAGAATGGTATACACTATACACAGATATATTTTGGTCACTTCAGGTATGTGTGGACCCTGGTCTCTGCAAAAATAAAGAAGTTGGTGCTTGGCATCTAGAAAAAATACAGATGGGATGCATGTTTTCCTTGTCACTTGAATGCCTGGGACATTTTTTCCTATTACATATAGGTAGTAATTATATATAAACACAATTGCATAGAATTTATGCACATTAATGCACTAATGTGGAGTATTTTGTCAGGACCAGGAATGGAAAGCATCAGATGAATCTTTTACAACATTGTGGAAGAAAGTTTCAGGACAACCAAGTGTTTCCAGAACACACCTATGTGATGTTAATCAAAATGTTGGTACCCAGAAGGGAGAGAGCAAGGGCCACTTAAGATATGAGAGGAACATTGAAAACTGATGGGCCTTGCCAGTCTTGGAGGGAACCACCAAAACTGTTTATGATATTGTGGTTATGGGGAAGGCTAAAGCTTTTAAAGATTGATAAAAAAGTATATGTGTTTTTTTTTTAAATTGCCCAAAATAAAACAAACTTATAGCCTGTACTGAATATGTAAATCTTCAGTGCACACTGGAGAAGCGTTAACGGAAAATTATTCTCTTCATTCACTGGCAAACTGGCAGAAGAAGAGATTAATCACTATAATTTTCTTCAGTAATTTCAAGGGGTGTGGAGAAGGCTCTCTAAACAGTTCAAATATCTGAATTGCAGAGCACAAAGTGAAAAGAGACAATTGCAGCTGATTTCTGTGAACTATTGCCCAGTGGCAAAATATCTTCTCTTTTTCAGGAATGCATATTCCAGATATCCGCTGCTGGCACTTTGTCATGTACTTCATCGGATGCTGTGCTTCCTGTTTTGGATCATAGACTGAGCACATGTGGTAACTAACTTTTAGAAAATCTGATAGCAGACCACTGTTTGATAGACTAGTTTCTGAAAAATGTGTGGAACTTTTTTGACTTAAACATAAGGAAGTTCAGACCCAGTTGGCCACCCTCCAGTGGCCTTTATGCAAAACTACTCTGGTTGAAGATTATTAAGAGCATTCTCTTAGAAATATCTCTAAATCAGTTTTGAGACATTACAAGTCCATAGATTGTCTTGCTATAGGGAAATTGTCTGGAAAATTTAATTTCTTGAAGGCAAGTATAGATGTCTTTTCCAGATATCAAACGGAGGAAGACTGATAGTGACTCCATAAATGTTCAGGTCACAGCTGTCAATTTTTAAGCCAAGCCACTCTATAAAAGAGGGGTGACAAAAACTGTCTTTGGAAATTCTCAGTTCAGTGTCTGGCTGTGAAAATATAAATCCTAAACAGACGTTACTGTGTTTCTACACAGTTTTCCAGACATCAGAGAAAAATCTGATGGAATTTCAAGACAATATTCACCTTTCAACCAACTCACAGAATCACAGAATTTTCAGGTTTGGAAGGGACCTTTAGGATCACCTAGTTCCAACCCCCCTGCCATGGGCAGGGACACCTCCCACCAGATCAGGTTGCTCAGAGCCCTGTCCAGCCTGGCCTTAAAAACTCCCAGGGATGGGGCTTCCACCACCTCTCTGGGCAACCTGTGCCAGTGTCTCACCACCCTCATGGTGAAGAACTTCTTCCCAACTTCCATTCTAAATCTACCCTGCCCTTCTCTGAACATGCTCCAGCACGTCTATGTCTTTCTTGTAATAGGGGCTCCAGAACTGGATGCAGAACTCCAGGTGGGGTCTCACGAGAGCACAGTAGAGGGGCAGAGTCACTTCCCTGGACCTGCTGGCCATGCTTCTCTTGATGCAGCCCAGGATCCAGTTGGCTTCCTGGGCTGCAAGTATACTCTGATGGCTCATGTTGAACTTCTCATCCACCAGCACCCCCAAGTCCTTTTCCTCAGGGCTGCCCTCAAGCCAGTCACTGCCCAGCCTATATCGGTGCTTGGGATTGTCTTGATCCAGATGCAGGACCTTGCACTTGGTCTTGTTGGACTTTATGGCATGGGCCCACCCCTCCATCCTGTCAAGGTTCCTCTGGATGGCATCCCTTCCCTCCAGTGTGTCAGCTGCACCACACAGCTTGATGTCATCAGTGAACTTGCTGAGGGTGCACTCAATGCCACAGTCCATGTCTCTGACAAAAATGTTAAACAAGACCTATCCCAACACTGATCTCTGAGGGATTCCACTTGTCACTGGCCTCCACTTGGACATGGACCCATTGGCAGCCACTCTTTGGGTGTGGCCATCAAGCCAGTTCTTAATCCACTGGGTAGTCCATCTGTCAAACCCTTGTTGTAGCAGACTGGAGACCAGGATGTCATGTAGGACAGTGTCGAAGGCTTTGCTTGGGTCCAGGTAAATGATGTCTGTTGTTCTTCCCTTGTCTATTGATGCTGTGACCTTTTCATAGAAGACCACAAGATCTGTCAGGCATGATTTGCCCTTGGTGAAGCTGTGTCAATTACACCCAGTGACCTCTTCATTATTCTTGTGCTCCATCAGTGCCTCCAGGAGGATCTGCTCCTTGACCTTACCAGGCACAGAGAATGACCAGCCTATACTTCCCAGTATCTTCATTCCTTCTTTTTCTGAAAATAGGGGTTATGTCTGCCCTTTTCCAGTCAGTGGAGACTTCACTGGACTGCCATGGCTTTTGGAATATAATAGACAGTGGTTTAACAACCACATCTGCCAGTTCCCATCATGTTGACTCATCAATTTCTTTAGCAGAGATGTAATCGAATGTCAAATTTTTTGGGGTGGCTTATGCACTTTCAGAAAGGATCTAATTATAAATTAATTTCTACAGAACATTTCTCTACACTTTACTGGCTTAATGTCTACTATGAGATTTCCACGTGGATAATAAAAAGTCCTTTTCTACCCAAAGCAAGGAAAGCCTACCATTTAAAAGCTGAGGGGTGATGGTATGTCTGTTTGACACAGTCTGTCCAGGCCAGTGTCACACAGAGATACTGGAAAATGCCCTGGATAATCATGCTTGGTTATGGAAAACATTACAGCTCTATGAACATGGGACTCTACCCAGTCTCATATAATTTGATTCTCATCTGAGCTTATTAGCCTGCAGAAGGTGTCATACTGATGTAATGAGGTTTTTGATGGTTCCACAGTAATCTGTATAGATTGCAGCTGTGCATTTTGGAGCATCACATCCTGTTAAGCAGCACTTCAAAAGTGGCTGAAAGGAAGAAAATGCTTCCATGAGAGATGACTCATCCAATGTAAGTAAAATTCATTGAATGCCCTATGGAAGGTGTCCACAAATGGGAAAGCCAAATGCAATTATTTGCTGTTGACCCTGATCTAGAGATTATCTTCCAAGAAATAATCAGACTAATGTACAGTGAGGAGGAGGAAAGTGTTTCTAGTGTGGTTAAACAGGCTAGCCACAGGCCTAATGTTCTGATCTAAGGCACATGAGCTGAAGTTTTTGAATGCCTCTGCCTTCCCACTTGTGCACTTTAACACAGTGAGAAACTAGCTCTTCCAAAGCACACATGAATCTGATCCCAGACTATGTCTTAGAGTTTAAAAGAAAGGTTTAGGGCTTCCTAGAATGTACCTAGAATGAGTGTTATATACCATAATTCACACCATTTTGTGGTGATTTTTATTATTCTGAGAGAAGTCATACAGATTATGATTTCCAGTAATAACAAAAGATTTTTTTTAAAAAATTTTTTTTTTGCAAGTGACTTGCTGTTTCATCTGTACAGTGTTAACTGCAATTTCAGTTTAAAAGTTCACCCGCTCTGCAAAAGCCAGGAGTTTTGTTCACCACATGTGTCTGGATTCCTTTACATTATCCTAACACACACACAATTGTCAAGCTAGTCTTTGACAATGAAATTAGTGTCATGGATGAAAAAAAAAGAGCTTTAGCCTCTAGATGCACCTGTTTACAGCAACGAGGCAGGCTCAGAGTCAGGGTGTGTGTGTGTGTCAGTCTGCCACTGCAGCTGTTCCATTACCATAAAACCCATAGTATTTATTAAGTTTTAAGCCTTTCTGAACTCCGTAACTTTGTCTTACAAAGGGAGGCTGTAATGCTATGTCTGGACTGTGATAATAGTTCGGATAAAGATCCAGCATGTGACTCCTAATGATAGCATTAAGTCTATTGGAAGGAACTATATCAAACTATATCCAGTAAAGCAGACAGCAAATATGAACCATGAAGAATTAATGATTAACCACTTGTTGCATGCTTCACTGGAAACAGCACAGCCATTGAGGGAGTTTGCAAACTCTGCAGAAGTAAACTCACAAACTGCAGTTACAAAACAAGATGAAAATAAAAATGCACTGCCTAAATTTTGGGTGGGTGTTTTTCAGTGCAAGAAAGTTATTTCCTTTGCAAATAAATGTCAGGCCTTATTCATGTCCCCAGCCTGCAGCTGATTATATGGACAGAACAGCCCCATACCTTCAACAACCCCCCCACACATACTGAATTAGATGGCAGTCCCAGGCATGTCCACAGGGATTCAGCTAAGGCGTAGGAGTTCCAGTTACAACAAACAACAAAACTCTTAGATGCTGTGTTACATCTTCATTATTCTTTAAAGACTGCTTGTGGTTTACAAGCAAGAAATCCCACAGAAAACTGTGTGGGATTACACTCATTAATCCTGTGCATTCTGTAATTTTAGGAACTCATAACATTTGAAAACCTCCTGACTTTGGAAGTGCCAACTTGTAAAGAGTTCGGTATTAGCATCCACAGCTTCAAACTAACATCACTGAGAGAACTGACTGGAAACCTTGGAGAAACCAATGCCATGGCTGCTGACAGGTTGTGAAGATGACAGCCATCTCTCTTTGATCTTGGCAGTGACGAAATCCTTCCTTGCAACTACTCTCTTGCACTGGGACTCGCGTGGTACAAGTCGTGACTTCTGGTGCCCTGGGAATTCAGTGGGACCTGGAACAAGTGGGCAGGAGCACCTGCCTCTCCTAGATATGAAATCCTTCTGTCAACTGATGTGTTGTGGTTCACCACTGTCCATGTCAGCAGCTTGAAAGCCAGACTGCTTTGCTGCAATGCAGGGTAGTGGTGTGCTGGGGACCTGTTTAGCCTGTGAGGCTCCCAGTATGCAGGTCCTCAGAGTTATGCTGCAGCCAAAATTCTGGATAAATTCCCCACCAGGGGTGCACAGGTGAGAAGTAATGCTGTACAAAGTTCTTTTGGTAATCGGTGGAGGAAAGCCCACAACCCCAAAGGTCAGTTGGACTGGACCTGCCTCACGTTTAAATCTCTTAATGCTAGAAGACTGCACTGACAGTGTGAATGATGAGGCTCCAGCCTTAAGGCTTGCTGGAAGTGGATGGCTGTTTACCTAAGTCAAGTGCCAAATACAGAAATTATCTTTATGCCAATACAATTCTATTTATGGCACTACTGTTTATCTTGCAATTGTCAATGAGCCTAGTGAAAATGAGGATGAGCTCCAGCATCTTGAGGAAAGTAGGTTATGATGTTCTTTCCCTAAAATTTCTTCGGGGAGATGTGCAGAAAATTTTCAGTGTTAAACAAGAAGTACTAAATGGTTTGGGTCAGTATTTTGGCCCAGACTGGTGCAACTCTTGATTGCTCCACCACTTTACAACCAGCGTGGTGCATACGGGTTCCACTTAGGTTCTTTCAATGACTTTTACATTTGTGTTCTGCTGCTAGATCAGCAGGAATTTGAAGGACTCTGAATTAGTTATCTTTTATGACAGGTATGAACACCTTAACCTCCTGTGGTGGGCTGACCTTGTCTGGCTGCCAGATGCCCACCCAGCTGTTCTCTCACTCTTCCTCCTCAACAGGACAAGAGGGAGAAAATAGGATGGAAAGGCTCATGAGCTGAGATAAGGACAGGGATATCACTTACCAGTTACTGTTACAGGCAAAACAGACTCTACATGGAGAAAATTAATTTAATTATTGCCAGTTAAAATAGAGTAGGATGGTGAGAAATGAAAACTAAAAATAATACACCTTCTCCTTCCCCCCCTTCTTCCCAGTCTAAGCTTCATTCTTTCATTCCTTGCTTCTGTACCTCCTCTCCCAGGAATGGTGGAGGTGGGTGGGGAGTGGGGACTGGGATGAGTCCATAACAGATCCTCTCTTCCACTCCTTTCTCCTCACACTTTTTCCTTCTTCCAGCATGGGTCCTTCTCATGGTTCCTTTCCAGAGCCTGCTCTCGTGTGGTGCAGGGAAGCACCTGCTCCACCGTGTTCTCCTTCAGGCTCTGTCTGCAGGGGAATCTCTTCTCTTCTCCTCTGACTTCAGTTTTCCCTCAGCTGTTTTTCATCCCTTTATTCCCCTCTCCACTCTGTCCTGTGGCTTTTTTGCCCTTGAGGTGCTCCTGGATGTGCTACCACTGAGGGGCTGTGCCCTTCAGGGGGTTGGTTTGGGTCGGCTGGAACCGTCTGTGTCAGGCATGGGGCAGCCCCAGTCTCTCCTCACAGAGGTGACCCAGCAACCCCACTGCCAGCACCTGGGCACCTGCACCCTGTGCATCTTCACTGAGGCCCAGATCCATTGGAAGGTTTGCTCTTCTCTGTTTCATCTGATCTAAACACTGCAGGCAATTTTGTCGATATGCAAATTTATAGTCACTTGTGGGAACTCTCTTGCCTATTTTGTTCATCCAAAGGTGAGGTCTCTCCAGTTGGCAGGTACCAGCTGAAGTCCCTCTGTCAGCAGTAGAGAGAGACAGGGACCTTCAGATGCATGTTCAGTATGTCCTAAACTATTCATGAATGGTTGGGCTAGATGTCCCTTCAGCTGGCTTGTCCCTCTCCAGTGACTATGGAGGTAGATGAGACAAGACATTACTTCCTTATTCCTCTTCCCTGGAGGCCACTTGATGCCTACCATAAAAGATTATGTTTCTCTGTTGTTTCAGAGAGAAAAGAGCCTCTCCTACCTGACAACCAGCTTTTTGTGCTCAGCTTCCATGATTTCACTATCGTGACAGTCCAGCATCTCCTTATGGAGATATTACAGCCCAGCACCAGAGCAGGTTTTTGTGAAGTTTCATGTAAGCTTTAGAGTCTTTGGGTCTTAGGTATGTGGATGCATGCATATGTGTGTATACATACACAGGGGGGTGTGTTTCTCTGTGTGTCCATACACTGCTGAAGCGAGCAGGTTAGGGAGTGGGTTTGTGTTTGTGTGCATGACCTGTGATCATCCACCCTGGTTAATGGGTAGGATGATCTTTGATGGTTCCAGCTCTGTTCTGGACTTCTCCAACTGGCTGTCTCCAAGACAAGGAAGGCCCAAGCCAGCCAGTGATGAATGACTTTTAGCAGCAAAGGCACAGCTATTGCCTGTGCTATAGCAACACCAGATTGCTGTAAATAGAAGTACAAATAAAGTGCTGGGTTTCACAGAAAAAGTTAGGAAGTGTTTTTTTAAAAAAAACAGGATGACTCAATGGGAGAGGCCCAGTTTCCCAAACAAAGGCATTTGGAGCCATTTGAGATGCCCCAAGCTACCACACGTGTTCACTCAGCACTGGGAAACAGCAAAGAGCCTATGGAGGATTTGGTTCTGACATGGAAGACAGGCATCCCCTGGGCTATCCAGCTGTACCTACAGTCACTACAGGGCTGTATATTTAGGCACCGGTATCATACACTTATTCATTAATCACAGGTTTACACTTGTTTGGTTTTTTTTTAAGGAATTGCTATCAAAATCCGTTTTTTGAACTCTCTTCTTTTTCTATATAGCTACTTAGGGAATTATGATACCCTTACTGAAAATAAATAGAACTTTACAAATAGACATTTTTTTCAGTATTACTTATCCCAGTGACAGATCTGCTGGTGAAGGTGATAATGGTGAAAACAGGCCAAAAATGAATGTATGAGAAAGTGGAACTATTCCTAATAGTCATAATTAATTTGAGTTCTTTTTATATGGAAAGGAATCCATCTTTTTTTTTTTCCTTTTTCATTGTTTGTTTGTGGTCTTGGGTTTTTTGTTTGTTTCTTTGTTCCTTTGTTTCATTTTGTAAAAGATTCAGAATTTGCTAAATCTTTTTCCAACCTGCTTTTTAGATTAATCACTGCTTTGAATTCTCTAATTTTATAAATTTCAAAAAATCATCCTTGCATTATAAGACCACATTTTCTTTTAATTTACTGACTACTTTCCAAAGCAGGAAGTTAAGAAAATGAAACAACTTTACATCCAGAACAAGATAAATAGTATTGTCCTAAGAGGGAATGCTATTTATACTCCTTTTGTATTTTTATTTCCTATTCTGTCCTCTTCCCCATTCCACTGACTATAATTAAAATAATAGTTTCTGAAGTAATTTTACATTTCCTTTCCAGGGCTAAGGCTGTAAAGGAAACCTTTCCAGGGCTAAGGCTTTTACCTCCTACAGAACTCGTAATGGTGTGATTGCTAGTGTAGGCAAGATAAAAAGGACAGCTAACACTTTAATCTGTACCACTTAAACCTACTTTTTGTAGATGCGTCATTGTGATGAAATAGTTGGTGGTTTCACAAATGTCTTATCATGAGTAGTCTTGATGTTGTACATGTTCTAACAATTACATTGCTGTGCAAAAATACCCATCTTTCTGAATGTGGGTCCTCTTCTCAGAAGAAGGGAAGTTGATCTGGATTTCAGCTGAGATAGATTCACACAGCACTTACACTGGAGCTTTGTATGGTCTGTCCAGAAAAATATATCCCTAGAGTGCTTGGTTTGTCTTCTGGAGCTCTTCATAGACACAAATGCCTCTTCACAGAGAGTAGAGGGAAACATGCTGCATCACTCATCAAGACTGTACTGCTTGCTTACTTATGGTGATACCCATCAGGTGTAGGCACGTGTGTCCTAGAGCTTGTTGCTTAAAATAGCCACCCTAGATCTAGATATAGGATATTATACAAAAGTGAAGCTATTGTCATTGTCATCATCATCAACTTAGCAAAAACAAAATCTGGTAACAGTTCTGGCTATTGGGCTCCAAGTAACTGGGATATGATAAGGGATAAAGAAAGGAAACACTTCAGGGACACCCTTGTTCTTAGTGGTTGTGTCTATGCAGCGAAATGGATTTGTTCCATCTGATGCAAAATGGATGCATCATAAAACGTCAGGTTGGAAGGGACCTCAAGGATCATCTGATCCAACCCTTCTAATATTGTTGTTTATATGATATATGTCAGCACCCTGTCGAGCAGAGACTTAAAATTTTCCAAAGTGGGGGAATCCACCACTTCCCCTGGAAGACAATTCCAATGTCTGACTGGTGAAAAATTTTCCTCTTGTGTTCAAATGGGATCTTTCCAGGAGCAACTTGTGCCCATTGCCCCTCATCTTCTCCATGTGACTCCTTGTAAATAGGGAGTCTACATCTGGAACATTGAAATAAGGTCTCCATAAGCTTTCTCTTTTTGAGGGTGAACAAACCCAGTTTTCTCAGGCCCTACTCATATGGAAGGTGCTCCAGTCCTCTGATCTTCCTCATAGTTCTTCTCTGGACCCTCTCCAGCCTGTCTGCATCCTTTTTGTATATCAAGGACCAAAACTGAATGTAATAGTCCAGGTGCAGTTTGACAATAGACGAGTAGAGCAAGATGATGAGTTCTGCTGGTGTTGCACTTGGTGGTGCAACCTGCATCCTGTTGGCTTTCTTTGCAGCTGCAGCACACTGTTCACTCAAGTTGAGCCTGTTGTCCACCAAGACCCCTGGGTTCCTATCCACAAGGTTGCTCTGCAGCCAAGTCGATCCCAGTCTGAAATGCGCTCATGGATTATGTGTTCCAAGGTGCAAGACCTTGCACTTCTCTATGTTGAACTTCATAAAGTTCCTGTTAGCCCACTTATCCAGCCTGTCTAAGTCATCCTGGAGGGTGTCTTTCTCTTCTGGGGTGTCAAGATCTCCACTCATTTTCGTATCATCAGCAAACTTCATCAGGGTGCTCTTGATCCCAACATCCAGGCCACTTGTAAAGATGTTATACAGCATCAAATCCAATATTGATCTCTGAGGGACTCTATTTGTGTCTCGTTGCCAGTTGGAGGATGAACTATTTACTATTACCCTCTGGGTAGAGTCTGTCAGTCAGTGCCTTACCCACCGCACAGACCGCTTGTCCAGGTCATGCTGAGTCAGTTTCCCAAGGAGGAGAAACTACCATCTGACTGTACCCAGGGCTGTAGTGACAGTGGCACTGAGGCCAGCAGCTGGGGAGAGCCACGTGGGCTGGTGGGAGTGATCCCCAAATTGTGTCTCCCTGGAATGGCTACAAGTCTGGAGACACAAAGAACCTGTTGCTTCATTTCAAAAAGAAAGCCAGAGAGCTAATTAGTGCTTATGGATTAGCTTAACGATGTTAGATAATCAGGAGAGTGTGGAGGAATGCCAAGATAACTGGCAGTGTGAGAATAACTATTTTTTCTTAAAATATTTCCCCATACAAATTAAGTCCTGTCTGTGGTAGAGTCCTCCTGAGACACCTGTCCTACACCAACTAACTAGGTTAAACCTAACTGAAGGTCTGGATTTAATTGTTGTTGCACTTTGGGCACCACAGTCTTTTAATTAATTTAATTATGAGGACATTCAAAATGTGTTATCCTTTGTATGTGGTGATGGGCAGGAACTTCGTGAGACTGAAACCCATTAATACAAACTACATTCATAAAAAACAGCAACAGAATTATCCTGCTATCATAAACTCCTATCTTTTGGGGCTTATGAGTCACTGCAAGCAAATGGAAAAAACAAACTGAAACAATACCATGTTAATTGGCAAGGCTTTTTCAGGATGAATAAATGTTCTTTCATACAAATCCAAACAGTGCCAGGCACTGTGGAGGCTGATCCTTATTTAGGATCTACAGGCAGTATAGGAAAACTACACAGTCTGAGGCTCCTTCAAAGGTGAAATAGAGGTGGCAGAGTTAAATCTCTCAGAATACCAGAGCTCCAGTGAAAGCAAGAACTGCCCAGTACCGAACAACATAAAGAAATGCTGATATAAACCAGTGAAAAATATCTTTATCCATCCCTTCTCTAAAGCCAGTGACTGGTTTGAGTAAAGCTCAGTCATACCTAGAGCTTTTCCAAATGGGTAATGTGCGTAAGAGCTGTCTGGCAGATGTGGAATAAATCCAAGACAAATGCAGGACATGCTGGATGGGCTGCACGTGCAGTGCAAGGGGCAGAGCTCAGGCTGCCTGTCTGCTGCTGCTCCCTGGAGATGCTAGGTGAAGAAGGGTCAGGGCACCTCAAAGGGGATGGGACAGAGCTGTCTTATGGCTGGTGACTCTAGATATAAAGCTTTTGACCTGTGTAAGGGCTACCAGACATCCAGAAGTCACAAACAAAACTGTAAGTGTATTAAAACATGCCTAGAGGGAGCCTCTCATCAGAAAGGAGCCAGGGCAGGGGGGAGGAGGGAGGGAGGAAGGGGACATATTCAGAAAAATTTGGAAAAGCCTGCTACATACTGGAGTGCCTGCAGACAGTGACATGAAACAGAGCTCAACTCTTCTTGGTGTTTTGAGGCTAGAACCATTCCTTTTTAAGCACAGTTAGTTTTTGTGAGCTTATAAACGTTGAAACATGATCAAAGTAACAGTTTGTTCTTTAATAAAATGCTCTAGAACTGAGCAGTGATTCCTAATTGCAAAAATGGGTAGTACTCAGCCGGGCTTTCTGATTGGCTTTAGGGAGTTTGAATGCATGGCCTTATTTCACTGCAAAGCCCTGGCAGACTTTGCACATTAAAATTCTAAACTGTCTAAGTAGGTGTGAAACTAATTTTGTGTTTATTTTTTAAAAACCACCTATGATCATTTAGGGCCATCCACTTCACTTTGGGAGGCCCTTACCTAGCTGCAGGTGGGCCCTAGGAGACAATAAAGCCCACCTCAGAGAGGATAATTTCTTGAATATCATAATATGAATATTTATAGCTTCTGGAATCGCTGTAGCTACTTATCCATGTTTCCAGCCACAACTTTTCTTAATAAGAAGGGCTTTGAAAAACTTGCTAAATCTGGACATAAAAGGAAACAGGAGTTTTCCTAGTGCAGTGGAATTTTTTAAAAGTCACATAGTAACTTTATTGATGAAACAAGGAAGAAAGCACTTTTCCACCAGACTTTGCAGAGCTTATTTACAAAACACAAGATTTTTTCATTAATGTGTAGGCAAGGCAAAATCATGACGAGGTTTCTTGCAGAGTGAGGATGCTTATGTGGCTAGTTATTTCACCAGTGGGTTGTCTTATTCCTTTGCTTGTGGTGTTTTAATATGTTTATAAGAGACTTATAATAGACAAACCTTGGGGAAAAAAGCCAAAAACAAACCACAAACAAAACGAAGTTTCAAAGAGAGATTAAATAACTTAGAGACACTTTCGTGATTTAAGTTTTAGTTAACGTGAAAATGCATGTTACATTCTATTTACACAGATTCAAAAATGTTTGCAAGTAAATTTATGCATCTAGGATTCATATTTTGGCTTACTTGGCTTTTCATTTCACTTAGTGACTCACAGTGACAAGGTCCAGATTACCAACACTGGCCAGTGAAATCCAGAGATCACTGAAATCTTGCTGGCTTCCTGGAGTTCACCCCCAGATTCAGACACCTAATATGGGGTATTGAAATAAAAGTGTCTGCAGGTAAACTACAGAGCTAAACTTTTTCAGTTGGTGGAGAAGTTGAGAGATAAGGCAGGATTCATTTATCTAGATGTGGGTACCTGGTGTCTGTTAGGGCCTGGAGAATAAATCTTACGAAGAATGATTGAGGGAGCTGGGACTGTTTAGTTTGAGGAAGAGAAGGCTGAGGGGAGACATCCTCACTCTCTATTCCTACCTATGTCCTACAAATGTCCTAAAAGGACATTGTAGAGAGATTGGTGCTGGTCTCTTCTCACAGGTAATTACCAGTAGAGCAAGGGGGAATGGATTCAAGATGAAACAGGATTAGGTTTAGCTTGGACATTAGGAAAAAAAATCACAGAAAGAGTGGTCAGACACTGGAATAGGCTGCCCAGAGAGGGGGTTGAGTTATCATCCCTGGATGGGTTTAAGGGTTGTTTGGATGTAGTGTTGTGGAATATAGGGGAAAACTTTGTAAAGTAGGGATGATAGTTGGACTCAATGATCCCAAGGGTCTTTTCCAACCTGAAAGATTCTATGATTCCACAATTCTATGTGAGATAACCAAGTGTCTCACATCAGTTTCTCTGGTTCTCTCCTGAACACCTCTGAGACCTCAGACAGAGTTCAGGTCACCTGTTCTGTGCCTATCTATCAGCCCTGTGTGGGTGACTGGATATCTCAGGCTATCTCAAGTGGCACAGATCTGTTGGGCAGCAGAAGTGCACTTTAAAGTGTTTGAATCCAGAGCCATATCCTAACATCAGTTGCTTTCATAGAATCATAGAGTGGTTTGGGTTGGAAGGGACCCTGAAGATCATCTTGTTCCAACCCCTCTGCATGAGCAGAGGCATCTTCCATTAGACCAGGCTGTCCAGTGATCAATCCAACCTGGCCTTGAACACTTTCAGGGAGTGGGAGTGTTTCATCCAGAACTTCCACTGGCAATCTGTTTGAATGTCTCACCATAGTCACAGTAAATAATTTATTCCTAACATCTAATCTAAAATTACCCTCTTCCTGTTTAAAACAATTATTCTTCATCCTATCACTTCATGACTTTTTACAAAGTCCCTCTCCAGGTTTTCTGTAGTCCCCCTTCACTCTGAAACTCTCCCCAGAGCCTTCTCCTCCCGGCTGAAAAACCCAACTCTCTCAGCCTGTGTTCATTGGTGCACTGCAAGATGGACAAAATATTTGCCTCCACTATTGTGTACTCTTCCCTGTATTCTTTCTCAGTGCTGTTCTTCAATATTTTTTGAAAAGTCACAGTCTTCACTTTGTTATCTTTCCCACCATTAAATTTCCCAATGTGATGGTTACATGTCACTCTGGAAGACAGAAACTATTGCTATCAGTGTCTCAAGATGACAAATTGAGAAAGTATATTAGCAGTCAGGATGTAGTTAGGTTAAGGCAGAATCATAAACATGACACATCTCCTGTACTGAAGAAGGTGTGGCTGATAACTAATTTTATTCTTACTATATATTTATTTCTCTGACTCCAATGATCTGAAGATGAAGGGACAGCCAGGATGTAGGTGTTCAGTAGTTGTGTGTCCCCTCTCAGCATGAATGACAATAGTACTACAGGTAAGAGTGCAAATAAAAATTTGTGTCGTTAACCAGATTTCCAGAACCAGAGACAGTTTTTCAAATCTCCTGAAGCCAACAACTTAATTGTCCTCTGCAGAGGCAGTAGAATGAAAAGGGCTTTTACAAATCTCGCCCTTCTTTCTCAGAGGTACAAAAAGATCCTGTCACCACAAAATGGGGTGACTTTCACTATTGAATGAGGCTTCAAAATTATTGCTAGCAGGTTATAAACCATCTGGACAAGCTATGATGCCCTATTGGGAATTATGGGAGCTAGGAAGCATTGCATTTTTGGGGAAGAGTTATTATTATGTATGCTAGAAACAGTACTACCTATGTTTATGTTTAAATTGCTATGTATGCTTGTGTTATTACTACATTTAGAAGTATAGGGGGTAAAATATAAAGAATAATTTTCCCACTATGCATTGACTCTAAATCAGGAGAAATGACCTAAAGGCATAAAAAGTCAGCAATGCTGTTCTCTGTCCTGTGAGTAAACAATTGCTCTGGAGACTATCTACTATCAGCTTGACAACTTTGAGCGTAAGATATTAAAAAGAAGAGGAACTGTTCTTTCCAGCCATGAGGATGTGTTTCCTTTAAGGCAAATCTTGCAAATAATAGACTGTGAGCCAGATCCCTCTGCCTTTGTATGCAGAAGGAGGAGGCTTTGGTTCTTTAATTAAGCAGTCCGAGTCCTTTTTTTTACTCAGTGTTGGAAAAATAAAATAAAAAGACTGATTGATTGTAACAACAAGCTGAACACCAGATGTTTTATGAATATATGGCCTCTCCAGCCCACACCCATGTGCATGTAAGAGAAAAAGAAAAACAAAAGACTGTTTATAATTGTCAGAATATTAAAACCTTTGCTTATTCAATGTTCTTTCTTCGCTGGCCTGTTCGCGCAGCCAAAAAATTTATTTATGACATAGACCATTCATTGCCTGAGCTTTGCTTTCCAAACTTGGTAGAAGTATTTCATGGCCATAGTCAGATGTCTTTCTTTATGTAAATTTTGATAATTCGGAGGCTATCTTTAAACCAGTTCCTGAAACCGCAGGCTGTAATAACTCACTTGGTTTCATGTGCTCTGCTCAGTCCCATCAAGACAAATTGCCGGGCTCGGTGTCCTTTGCCAAAAAGAGAGGAACATTCCCTTCTCCGGTTACATAACACTGAGACACTTGAGCGGGAGAGACAGGAACCAAGGCTTGCTGACTAGCAGGTATTCTGCAGCTTTGGGGCTTTCTGCCACACTTTAGAGTATCTTTTATGGAAATCCAAATGCTGTTCTCCTACTAAGTTACGAATGCCGCTATTACTAGTGCAGCAGCCTTTTCCTGAAAGAAAGGCTGTGGACCAAAGCTTTCCTGCTGTACCCATACCAACACTTCCCTTTGCTTTTAAAGGATTTTTTGTTCCAGCACTGCAAGAATTGGTTTGAAAAACAGATTTAAAACAAAACAAAACAAAACAAAACCCAGAAAAAAGTTCATCATACTGTTTTATAGTTACTATAAAAATCTAGGGTTATATTTCCAGACTTGTCAAAGACTAAATTCCTCCTTAGGATTAATTATTAACTTTAACTCTTTATATGCAAAAAGTACCTGAATCCCATTTTGTAATGGCATTACTGGTTTCGTGAGTTTATTGTTTCACATCATTTGATAGTGTTCCAAAACACATTTCAGATTTCACAGGTTGGCTTGAATCTGCTGCAGCCACACTTTAAGGACAGATAGTAAAACTGGAAAGTATGCATTAGTGGGAAACAATAGCCTCCCTGTGCAAGGCTACTGTAAGCTTGAATTAGGACCTTGAACTGCCTGAATCCATGCTTTGCACATGTTACACTTTGATATAACTGAAGCGACATGTGACACAACTGCCTTGTTTAAACTGTGAGATGGGTAAAAAAAAAGTTTCACATAAAATCTTTTGCTTTTCTGTTTGAACTGTTCTTCAGCTGTTTTTAAAATCTGTATAGTTAAATTGAGATAACTCCCTTAGTATTTTCCCTAATATATACACGTGTGTGTGAGTTTAGTTTGGTTTCTAAGAGGAATGGGGCTTAGGATACCACATGATGAAGAGTATGTCCATATGTCTTACTCATTTCTCCTCTGTAATAAATTTTCAACTAGTTGCTATGTGACAACCAAAACTAACAAGCAGGATGTCCCAGAAACCCTAACTTCCTACACTTTTTGTGGAAACTGTTGGCTGCAGTGGCAAAAAGAGACCCAAATAAGGGCTGCTACTGAGGGAGAAACCACTATAATCCATCTTTGTAATGCTGGGATTGCAGGTGACCAGTTCACACATACTGGTGGCTGTGGGGCACCATGTTTACTGTTTTCCTAACAAAAGTGCCAGGGGGCATGGGAGGCATCTCAAAGGACTGTGGAAGAACACATGGAGTGGGAACACACGGGGAAACAAAGGCAGTTCATCCCACTGATGACTGGACAATTTAAATGTAGATATATGTCATGATTGAAAATCTGGATAGGTTTTATATGAACAATTAAAGATGGTGAGAACTGATCTCCCCTGGTAACAAGTTGGCCATCTGACCTTGGGGTTTTCTTAGGCAGTATTTAAACAAAGAAGAACAAAAAGGGAAAAGAGAGTGTACAGATCATAGAATAGTTATTTCTGGGACTTAAGTATTTTGTTAGTTTACAAGTCTTCCCAGGCTAGACTCCAAGTCTTCATTCTAATTGACATTTCTGGTACAGATATGGAGACAAGATTCTGTCAGCACACTCAGTAAGGCCATCAAATAGACTATCAAGTTCCTATTCAATCTATAAGCGGAAGTGTCTGATAATACAGAAATGTTTATGGCTTTCCCACTTAAAATAGAAGCACCAGAGCTGAGTTTTACAAACAAAACTTTAGAATCCCTTATACTAAAATGATAAAAAAGTACATTAGGTTATGCTGTGGCCTGGAGAAGATGTGGTGTATTTTTAGCTCTAGTACTAACAGTTTTGATTTCTTGTTGAAATTTTATTTCCATTCAAGAAAGGGTCACTGGAAGACTACCAAAACATTGCATTTGAGTGTAAGGTTTGTAAGAATAATGTTTATCCCTAGTAATAAGTGGAAAGCATTTTACTCTGCTATTTATTATTCCTCCTAACCTGCAGTCACGTATTAAAAAAAAAACAAAACAACACAACAAACAACCTTCTGAACTAAGATTGGCATTAATTTTGAGCACCTGATGGCAGTGCCCATGGTCTTTCTATAAGGTTCTGTATTATACAAACTATAGATATTTATAGTGCTCTTTAATATTGTCACATAGGATGAGACTCAAAGTTTTCAGCAGCTGATGTGTTACGTGGTTAGTACTGGCACAGTTTTCTGGTATCACCTCTGCCACAAGTTACCATCTCCTCTCTTCTTGTTTAAACAGTCATTTGCCTGTGTTCCATCCCAAATCACTGTAAGTATTCCACACTGAGAAGGACACAGTGTGCTCAGTAAAGTTTTAAGGTTTGATCATGTGAAATGTAGGAGTAAACTGCTTTCATGAATTCAGATTCTGATTTCAGTGGGAGCTGCTCATGAAGCTGTTTCTAAAATCTCCACGAAACAATTATGGGAATCCTCCCTTTGCTCAAAATCCTGTAAGCTATCCAGGTTTTAAGCACACAGCACTTTACAGTCTGTGCCTCATTTTCCCCTGTGTGAAGAAATGCCTTAGGAGTTCTGCCATATGCCACACAAGCTCAGGTATTAGTGCAATGCAGCCCCCATGGCTGCAGGGAGCAGGTGCTCTGAATGGGCATTACAGGCTGTGTTTTCTGCATGCCATGCATGTTTCAATCAGACATTGTCCTTTACAAAGGGTTACATTTCCAGAATTTATACCTGATTTCATTTGAATTTACACTGAAATATACCAAAAGTCCTAAAAATTTCCTTAAGTCTCTGTGAAATGTTGTTCTCCATGACTAAATGTGGATTTGGAGAGCCTATATTTATAGCAACATCTCAAAACCTGAAACTGCTGAACTGACCATGATCTACAAATATTCTGTGTAGCAATTCAGCTCCTCAAGACTGAGGAGTGGACAATGTAACTTTGAATATCTGAGATTTTTTTTTTAAAATGAAGACTGGAAAATACATGAAATATCAGACAGTTTGGCAGTTAAAGCAGACAGAAGAAAGAAAGAGCAATTGTAATATAATAAATATATGACAGGAAGAAGTAATTCTTTTTCCACACACAGGAACACTTCCTTTTTTATTTTTTTTAATGCACCTTTGTTAAATACATGAGGAACCTGATAACGACATTAATACTAACAAAAGAGGGAATCTAATAGCCTAAATATGCACACTGTGATCTCCAATTTATATTACACAAACCAGATAGTATCAGGCCAAGATAATCCCTGTCACAGAACAGAGGCAGTGTTTCTCATTCAAATATAGAACTCTTCTATATATAGCCTACTTTATTCTAAACTTTATTCTTCAGAGATCAAATTATTTAGTTCCTTATGAGGTATAATAGTGTAGTCCAAAACCAAAAGCACATTTTAAAGCTGATCACACTCATTAGGACTCATTTAATTGTTCTTACTTTCTAACTTGTTGGGATAATGAGACAACAATTTTAACTCCATTCATTAAAGGAAAAGAAGAAAGAAAAATGGAAGAAAAACCATTTTGAGACCCAGGCCTAAGATGCTTTGGTTTTAAGGGCAACTGAGGGCAGAACAGTTGCATCCTCTTCCATTCAGAGGCACAGCCCATGGATGTGCTTTGCACATCCTTTGTGCAAAAACATGGAGCTTGATGAAACTGGGAGACCAGAACTCAATTGCATGAACAGGCGTGAACAATGCCTGAAAGGAGAAAATCTCCATCACTACTTTGGAAGCTGGATTGCCATTCAGTCAAAATGGAAAAAAAAAAAAAATCCCACAGATCAGAGGGAGAGTAGTTTATTTCCCTTTAGATCCAGATTCTAGTGACAAATTTTGTTAGTTGGTGGTGAAGAAGGAACACATACATTCATATAACTTTGAATCTAGCTCATTAGACCTGGGCTCTGGGTTAGGACTTCCTAGTAGAGAACTGAATTCTAATAACCAAACAATAGGATCCTTGAGAGAGACCTTATTTTTCTGTCCTACTGAAATTGAGCTTATGGAGTGGCTAGTTGGGAGAGAAAGGTCATTCTTTGACTCAAGTCCTGGAGGCTCCCATTTAAGATTTATAGAAGAGCAGCTTTCCACAGAGAAGCTCACAATTGCTAGGCTGGTTATGTACTCTGGAACATAGAAATCAATTGAAGGCAAAGGGAAGATTTGAACATTGACTTCCTACACAAGATAATATTATCCAGTAACAGGTAGGATAATATTATCCTGACTAGATATATGCCTCCTCTGATTTGTGAATTTCTCCAAATCTCCTTCATAAATGTAGCCTCTTTATCAGTTTTTTGTTTGCTTGGGGTTTTTTGGGTTTGTTTTTATTTTGTTTTGTTTTGCCCAGGAAGACTTAGATGAGCCAATTTCTAATTTTTAAACATTTTCTGAACTTCTTGTGTGAGCCTACAGTTGCTAAACCTGATTCAGTGATGAACCTCCTCCAGCTGAGGTTATTTTGAGGTTTTTTATCCACAGAAAATAAATTATTTGTTGAAAACCATTCACTTGACCACCCAATGGTACAGCATTCCTGACTGTGTTATAGGAGGGTAACATTCTCCCTAGTGCCTGGGTTCTTTGTTCAGTGCATTCTCTGAGGCAAGCTTGGCAGATTAATTCCATATTAGCCAAAGAGTATGATCAGAGGGCAAAACACAGTGGAATATTAACTCTCCATCTGCAGAAGCCCCTGAAGTAAGAAGTGTGAGCAAGATGGAATTTCCTAACCCTACAGGGCAGAAGTGTGAAGGGAGAGATTCAGACAGGCAGCAGCACAAGCTGCCAAGTCTTCGGACAGGAATAAAAGAAGAATCTCTAGCTGCTAGTGCTAATCCTCCCAGAACTAGTTTGCTGATGGTGCTGCCAATAATTTTTTTAATTTTTTTTTTTTTCTTTTTAGTGCACTGCTTTTCTATATGCCTTCATTTCTTTATTTGCCGGTTTATTGATTTATCCCCTCCAGGATTTAAATAATTAGAAATTACTTTTAACGCTAGAGTTTTTCCAGTTGAAACATTGCAAAGCCCTAGACAAGTGCCATGACCCACTCCTACTGGATTGCTCTAGCTAACATTTACCTAATGCTAAATGAGACCACTCTTTTTGAGGGAATATGTTCAAAGATGAGAAGAAATGTTGCAGCTATGATGTATGGTGGAACAAGTGTCTTTGTAGGATCTTACAGAAAATACATTTTGTATTTCAAAGCAAAGCAGAATGTTTGGAACCATGGAGGCTCCCAGAATTTTGCTTAAAACAAAACAAAAGCTCCTCTTTATTTTCAGCTTGAAACCACCTGAACTTCATCTAAACCTGGAAGGCTGATATTCTCTTTGTTCTCTGCTTCAATCAAGTAAGTACACATGCACAGCTTTTTTTGAATCTGTTACTACTTACTTATGACACTAGAAGGACTTTCCGTACTCATGGTCACTGAATTCTTTTACTTAAATCAAAACATTCTGTGAAAATCTAAACTTAACCATCTTTTCTTTCCCTAAGACTGATAATAAGCAGACACATAAACTAGAGAGGTACAGTATCTCTTTCCAATACACTATAAAGACAGAACTGCATCATCCTTTTTCGCTAGCTGGTAGAGGCCAAATTTAGTCCTCTGCTGTATTTTTTTTAATTATATTGAACTCGATGGGCACCACTCGTACACAGAATTTGACCCTTTGAATTTTTTTTTTTTTAGCGGTATTTTTGGAATAGTTGTAATAGGGCTAAAGGGATAATAAAGGTAGAACATGGAATATGTAAGTAAATAATTAGAAATACTTTTGGAAACTAGTGTTGACTTCCTGTCCTATGCCCTCTTTTAACACATGCCATTTTCCTGTGGTATATCAGAGGCATTATGTTTGAAATAGAGTATTTTTTGGTGCCAGATGACTCACAAATTCACCTGAGCAGCAATTTACAAATGGGTCAAGTCTCACGAAGAATCATAACATTTGCCTGCTTTGGTTTAAGCAAACCTGTGCACCCATGCACATTGTAGCTAACTTGTTTTTAATGTTTAATGACAAAATATGCAGGCTGAGGAGTTTGCTTTCTACTTTGTTTACAAGTAAGATGTTAAAAATGCTTACAATCCTTTAATAATAATAATCACACACACACAAAAGAAAATGAGATAATATCTCTCACTGGCTTAGCCTAATGTGCTTCTGTTAGCTTTAATGCAGCTAAAAGTATGACTGTAAAATTTAGTCTAAAGTTTCTTGAGTTATCCTTTATTTCCTCAATTAATCATGGTAATAATGAAAAATAAGCATTCCGTTACACCTGATTACGTGCCTGTCAGTGAAGCAAAATGACTTCTGAGGTCAGAATATCTCCGGTTCATGTTCCTTCTAAATAATAGTCCAGTGGTGGCAGTAATGTCTAGTTGTTAGAAGCTCAAAGAAGTATCCTTGAAATATTTCAAATACTCTCATGCACTTGAAAGTGAAACATTCATTTAATAAACGTGTAATGTTGAACAACAGGAAATGTGAGTGATTAAAACATGCACACTAATCTTTTGAAATAGTTTCTCTCTCCTTCTCTTTCTTTGCCCCCTTTGTAACCAGAAAAATAAAAAGCCCCAAACTAAACCATGAGTGAATTTCACAGGCAACTCAGAGATGTGTACTTAAAATTGAGTGACTGGATGCCAATGGTATTTTCAAGGACATGGGACACATTGACTTAAAACAAGGACTGAAACCACTAGAACATGTTCTTAGGCATATTCTCACCTCCCTTCTTCGCTTCTGCTCCTTCAGTTCCTCCTCTCTGTAAAAAAAGTGTTTGACTAAATAGAAGAGCTCTCTTGCTTTTTGAACACTTATCCATGTAGGGCCAGATCAGATATCTTTTCTTCAATTCAGCAGCACCCCCCTCCACAAGAGTCCTTAAGATTGCAGTAGTACTAATGGCAGCCTACAGTTTTTCTTCAAAGGAGCATGGTTCAGGCCATTAAAATCCCTATCTGCTATAAAGTCAGCTACCCATGGTGTTCCCCTTATGTATGGGAAGTGGACAGCTGTCAGATGTAGTATGGACATCAGGAACAGTGTCATTGAAATAAAAAGGCCATAAGTATGAGCTTTTCCAGGACCTCAGACACAGGTGTGAATAACCAAACATAAGTAGAAGCAGGTATGCCAGCGTGGCACTGGTATCAAAGGGAGCTCACTTTGTTACATGCCAGAGGCAATTAAACTTGTCTAGTCCAGGCTTCAGTATGGTTTAACAATATACACCCATTTTCCCCGTGCAGACATTGGACTAGAATTTTCGGTGTGGACTGAGCTCTAAGTATGTGGCGTGGCTACATCTGAGACAGCTTGCTCCAGACACCTCATAAGTGAAGGTCATAGACTCCCAAAACTTTACCTTGGCTTGATTATCAAGAAAAGGATAGTTCTGCATCTCCAAATTTGCAGTGGTCCTGTGGTCTCATAGAGAAGGGACTCAAGCAAGCTTTGAGAAACAGTGTGACAGCTTCCAGAGGACATCCATGCTCTGGATAATCTGGCTGCCTCATCTCAGGGCCAGCATACGGATGATTTAGGTGTCTAGTCATGACACCTTAGTGGGACTACTTCTCCTTTACTTGAGACCTGCTTTTGAGATATAGCTCTTGCCCTTGGCTTCTTTCTGAGGTGTTGTGGTGCTGTGCCTGTGCCTGGTCTTGTATGTCCCTGATTTCGACCTTGATCCTGATTCACTGACTTGACATTTTGCTTACACCTTGTTCACCATTATGGATTTAGAGTGATTGACAGGCTCTCAGTCGATGCTGCTCAGCATCATCCCCAGACCTGCTTTGCCCTGCACAAGTGCTGTGGGGCTGGGTCTTCTGTCACGCAGGCTGATCCATGGCTCCAAGGACGCCTTAGAATCATAGAATCATAGAATTGGCTGGGTTGGAAGGGACCTCAGAGATCATCAAGTCCAACCCTTGACCCACTACCACTGCTGTTACCAGACCTTCTCTCAGTGCAGCCTATTCTCACTGCTCCTTGGCCCACAGCAAGGGGTTCATCACACCCAGTTGTGTGCTTCAGCATTGCCAACATCATGTCTGATCTACAGGTTTGTATTGCCTTCTTAACCAAAAAAAAACCAAAAAAAAAGATGCTTGTGGCCCATCTGACCTATCTTATATGGTCAGTTCAGATAACTTAAACATGTCTCTTGAAAGGGTTTGATTCTCTCTGTTTATTGAAAAAGGAGTCTAGAAGAAGTCCATCAAACATAAGCATGCAGGTTGTGGCTTTTGAAATTTGTACAGGTGAGTCCCAGCTATTGCATCCACACCTGTCTCTGACCAGCTGTTGGTCAGTTTCTTTGCTTTCTATATTCTACTCTAAATATTTAGATTTTATGCATTCTTAATAGATGTAAAAGTTGTGTCTTATTGTTTATCTCTGTAGACCCCAATACAGCATAATGCTCCATAATCTGGGCATTGGGACACTGCTGTAAGAAAGATAATATTAATTCCAGCATGAAATGAAATAAAAAATATGTCTCTGTGGCTAAAACTATACTGAGGTCAAACCTGAATCTCAGAAGAGTAATACAGTTTAGTAAAAATTTGAAATAAACCTCTCTCTCTACTTCATGCTTTCCTAAAAAATTTTTCAAATCTATTGCCAGGGAGATTTTGTTTGATAGAGAAGAGCATGGTTAGTGAACCAAAGACTGTTACTAAATAATTTTAAGAATATTTATTAGTATCCTTTTTAAGAGCTGTAAACTCTATGTTTAATTTCCATAGCCTCCTTTGGGTCCACCTAAACCAATTGCTCTGCTAAGAGCAGATGATATTATTACAATCACCATTGTGTCATCTCTGAGTTGACAATGCTCCCTGCTGTGGTCAGTCTGAAGGTGACATTGTCTATCTACATTTGGTCAATACATCATCTCCTTTGTGTTTATTGCCTTTGGTGACCTGATGATTGCCTACTTGAGATACCCATTAAATGAGTAGTTCAGAATTTTTTAAAATGGCTTTGAAAAGTTACTTGATAGCAAAAACCAGTCTGATTTTAGATACTTCTGAGACTATAACAGCTCCTACATATTTCAGCTATGAGAAACTTCTTTTTCTTGACTATCCTTACCTATCAGGCTGTGTTTGATTTTAAGCCCTTGCCCTGGAAGCTCATAGGTTTCTGTTCCAAACAGTCTTTTCTTTGTTTTCTACTGGAATGTGAACATGGACCCTAGAAGCCCAGATCGGCTATGAATGTCTAGAAAACTCAGCTGCTTGGGGCCTTCGATGTATTCCTTTGCTTGATAGTAATACTCAGCATGCAGGTATAATTTTGCTTTCTGAAAATTCTGTGCAAGAATTAATGAGTTAATCTAAATTAGCAGAGAAAAGAATTGGCAGAGCTGCCTGCCTCTTTTTAGCCTGAGGGTTGGGAGCACATGAATGCTCTCAAATCCGTATCTCTCACATGGCATCCCCGTTGCTGTACCCACTTGACTCAAAGGACAAGAAGCAAGTACTCCTTTGAAGTACTACCTTAAACAAGAGATAAGAAATAGTAAACTTAACTGAAGCCTAACTGATGGCAAACAATTCTGTCTTCTCATGCACAATAAGCAATTGCTGAAACTGTCTTTCAATCTGTGTAATGTAATCATGACAGCAATCAGCCAAGCCCAGTCTCTTTTTCACTCTTCCTGTGCTATTCTTTTACTTCAGCAGATTTTCCCTATAAAGTTGAGTGATAAGACTCTGCAATTGCATCCATGTTTCTGAAGAAACAGTGCACAAGGTAATGACAGGTTTCATCACCATAGAGGTGGCAGTAAACAGTTCTCAGGCTTCCTGTTCTTGAATGATATTGCAGTGGCTTCCTGCAATTACACAATATATTGTCATGCAGATTAGCTGTGGGTCAGTGCATGGGGATAGGAAACTTCAGAGGTTTCTGTTGAACCTGTCAGATTGGCAGATCTAACATAAAGTTGGGATCCTCTCCAGCATTCCTCTCCATACATCTTATTGTAGGCTCTCTGAAAAGATGGGTGTAAAACAAGTTGTACTCTTCCTCCAAGGAAATGCCCCAAACACCTGTTTTAGGAACAAGCATTCAATCTGTAATTCCTCGAGGGAAGAGGTGAACCACAGGCTTGCAGGAAAGCAAGCTGAAGAAAACTGTAGGGATACAGAAGTGTTTGTTTCAGGAAGAGAGGAAAGTTTGAGATCCTTTTGGGCTTGTTTGGTTGCCCTCTGAAAAAGGGACAGAACAAGCATGCACATATAACTCCTGTTCTGGGAATGAAAGGAAAAAGGCAGTGAATGTGTGTCTGTCTTGTGAAGGTAACAAGGAAAAATCCAGGGAAGAGATGTGCTTCCCTGTGTTCAGGAACCAGCACTTAACAGTGGTCTTGTTATGTATCTAAAGTCAGCGGAAATATCCAATAAACTAAAGAGCTGATGAGGAGACATCAGAAGTAATCTGCAAAGTAAAGTTTAGAAAGCGTAAAATAAGAGTCAGTGCTAACATAATCATGGAAGGAAGCAGTCACAGTCTGTCTGCATTTTGAAAATCTCACATCTAAAGTAAAGCAAAATGTATTTGGACTACAAACCACATGCTGATACTGTAATATAAATCACGTATATACACAAGTGCAAAAGCAGATTTCATTTAATATAGAAAACCCCGCAAACCTACAAACATTATCTGGAGATTTTATGACAAGACTAAGCTTAAGAATTAAGCTCATGCTTAGGAACAGGCTCAGAAAGCACAGTGGTGTGCAATGGTAAGATTAGATGGTGTTTTCAGGACCTAGAAAAGCTTCTGGCCTTTACTGCATGCCCCTCGTGGCAGTGTTTTTGTATGTATATTACTAATTACATTATGTTGCAAAAATGAGTGCTTCCAAAGGATATTAGGCATCTTTTGAGGCACTCTTTTTGGAAAAATGCTTTCTCCTTTTTAATGGAATAATCTCAGAGGTGAGCATACACTTTTCCTACCTTTACAACAGAAAAACCAGTTGTCCATGATAATCTCAGTAGCTATCTATTAATCTTTTCCCCGATTTTCATGGATACTCTGAGTCACAAGATTTATAATATTGTGAACATCTGAAAAATGACTAAAAAGGCAGCAGAAGACGGAACAGGTCTGGGAATACTTTGTTTTTTTCTTCCAACTCCTTTCATTTAAATCTTCCATTGAAGGCAGGAGTTCTGGTCCAGGTACTTTAGAAAACTCACTTTTGACCTATCTGTGGTGGAAAAAGGAAGCATATACTTATATTCCTACCTTGTTTTAAGCACTCAGTTAAGTCACTGATATGAAAATCCCTATTTTTCCTTTTTCTCTGTTAAGAAATTAAACCTACAGAAACTGGTTTTAAAAAATGATCTCCACTCTCACTCAACAGATGTCTGTCCTTTCTCTCTGTGTCCCCACTGCTACAATTATCTTCTTGAAGTCATATGGGGGGAACAGAGGCCAGACATTCACTGAATTGACTCATTTATTAATCATGCATTATCTTTTGTAAGAATGAGCGAATTTACTGGCTTGTGTCTGAATAAGAGTTTTCTGAGCAGATTCTACAAGTCAGCGTTTTCTGAGGCTGAAAAAACCCTGAAGATGATAAAAGCACTGTCTTCTTCCATTAACAGTTCATCCCTATAATCTGCTGCTTACTCTAAATAGCCAAAGTAGCCAAGATGCAGTTTGTGCCCTGGCACAAGCTTTGTGCATGCAGAATGTTTTAACTTCTGTCATGGTAGAGGACTGTGTTCTAACAAGCTGGTTGAAGCTTATGCTTCAGCTTGTCATGGTATGTTTATTTAAAGGCTTAACAGCTTGCCATGGTTTCACTTGATGTTATTGTTAATAGGAAGTATTTTGTTTTGACTCTCTTTCCTTCCTGATTTAGGGTCCTTTTTTGCACCATGGCCATCCCCACACACCTAAATGTGCACTACTTCAGTCTCTTTCCAAATGTCTGTGCAACCAGGTAGGCAGCACAGGGACTGCAACAGCTAAAATCCAGGCCAGAGTGATCACAGCCTGCCTCAGGCCAGATTTGAAAGCTTACATTTGGAAGAAATTTTTACATATAAAAATATCCTTTAAGCCTCAGTTCTCTCCCTTTGTCCCTCCCTCCCTCCCTAGTGACAATCTCTGGTGGAAAATCTTTTTGGGAAGTATTACAGAGAATTCAGGTTTCATTTGTCATTTCAGTTACAATAATGTGATATATGACTATCTTAAAATGAAACATTTTACATAAAGTATAAGTTAAATGCTTACATTTTTGTGGAAGAAAACCAAAACCCACTCAAAATCTTCACATTTCACAGGAATTAAATTTCAGAATGGAAGAATATGCCTGAACCGAAATCTGTTAAAATGAAGGGCATGACTCCTCTTGACCCTAGCAGCTTCTGGGTCAGGGCCTGTGTGACTTAGTTTATCTCAAAGAGAGTAATTTGGTAGGTAGTTGATTGGTGTAACAAAATTCTGAAAAGTACAGTAGCTGCAGTGGGCTGATGAATATAGCTAAACTGCTGCTCTCTAAACAGTCAAATAGCTAAATATCACTTAAGTGCCTTGGCTTAAATTACCTTGGAACAAGTTACTGTGAAAGGGAAATGAAAGCATATAAATGAGTCTGAGACACTTGTATTCATTTGCTGAGAACTGAGGGAAACAATTAAGATAAACCAGAAAATGGCAGGCATGTTGAGCCATATGGCCCTTTCCTGTTTCTAACACTTCTTTTGTTTAACTTTTCCAAAGCAATTTTGTCACTATTATTACTGTGGTTGCTTCAGTTTTAAACATGTTTTCCGAGCATTCAATCTTTTCCCCAGCTGCCCCTTTCCTAAAAAAAAAAAAAAAAAAAAAAAAAAAAAAAAAAAAAGAATAAATGCTGGAAAAGTCTTTAAGATGCTCTTTGGCTCATGTTGCCTTTAAAACTTTGCACTGCTTGCTGGTTTCTTTTGTTTTTGCTTTCTGCCTGTTTTGCCCAGCTGTTGGGCACTCTGGCATTCCTGTGTTCTGGTATAGCAAAACAGATGCAGCCTACAGATCACATGGACTGCACCAGTTGAATGAAAGCAGCTTTGGTCATTAATCCTGTCTATAGGCCCTTTGGCTTTTTTTTTTAACAAGTTGTCTTTTTTTTTTTTTCTTTTTTCTCTGGTTTTGTTTTGTTTTTTTTTTTTTTTTTTTTTTCTATTCTGGCTTTTAATCATGATTAACAAAAAATTAAGGAATGGGGCCTAAAAAAAATAAAATTGTGAGAGACAGAGATCAAGCAGGATGCTGTGAGCTTTGAAGCATAAAAAATACAGGAAAAAAAGAAGCTTTTATTGTCAGGAAATGGCAAATACCTAGCTCAGTTTAACAATTCTGTCTGGCTGCTAGATAGGGAAGTAATGCCTTTGGCAGTACATAAACCCTTGTTTTCTTGCCCTTTGTCTTCCGGTGTAAAACACTGTTGAAAAAATCACCTGTCCATTGCAAAGTTAAACTAGTGGCTTTAACACAGTTGCATGGGAACTTGGGTTTATTAATGAATACAACATACCCTCTTTGATTTGAATGCTTTCAGAGCCCTGAAAAGATTCAAAAGGCATCACTTCCTGCACCAGCGGCGTGCCTTTATACATCTCAGTGGTTCACCCCTACCCAGCTGCTATATCTCATTAACAAGCGTTTGGCCATCGCTGCAAACTTCGCAGTGTTGACACTTGAAAGGCCCGGGCAGGCGCTGGCAGGCTATCAGCTATGGCAACAGGAAACTGCCCCAAGACAACACTGAGAAAACAGCAGCTGCAAAAGCCAAAAGCAAAAGAGGACGGAGAGAGCTAGGTGTTTCCAGGCTGCGCTGTTTTCCATATGGGCTGTTTGTGTAGCGGAGCCGTGCCAAGGGAGAGGAGGAGAAGGAAAAAAAAAAAAAAAAAAAAAAAGAGAAAAGAAAGGTCTAATAAGGAGGTTGATATAAGCTCGGTAAAGGCTAGGGCATTAAATACTTTTTTTGTTACATTTTAATGGCTTCCTAAAGTCTATTTGCATGCAGATAAAAGCCTGCCTGTCTAACAAGTTCACAAAAGCCAGGCCTGGGTACTGCCCTCAAGTCAGGCTCCCTGATCTGTCTCTGGTGGGGTGTCTGCAACCTGTCACCCTTCCTGAAGGGACAGGATACCCTTGTCCCCTTCCTTGCAGCACCCTCCCTCTGCAGACAGTTAACTCCTGTGACATGGTTTCATTATAACCTATGTAACTGAGGCTGCACCCCTCAGCCATAAATGGGTTGTCTTTACTAAGCATTGATGGAGTGATGAGGACCTAGCCCAGAAGCTTCACCATGCCAGCAACACCCGCTCCACCACTGTCCTGCCCCATGCAGACCATGGCATTTAATGACCTTATGCTAGACAGGGAGCTTCTGAGCTCAGAAGCAGGGGAAACCTGCAGAAGCCAGTGGGGTGAAAGCTTTTATCACCTTATATTTGTATGGATGAAGCTCATTGGCAATCGATGACAAAAGGATGAAACAGTAAAAAATGGTGAAATGTGGAGTACCGAAACTTGCTTAACCATACTGTACTGCTATTTTACATATGTAAAGAAAAACTAAACCCTGAATGTAGTTTATCCTGTCTATTGCTCTGTGCTTCTACTCGTGTACCTAAGGATAGGTTAACCAAGTTAACTGGTGCAGGTTAACTAAAACTCATTCTGCAAACATCTGCCACAAATCTTCAAGTAACAATGGTCAGATTCATGCAATAGTAGTGAAGCCAGCAGCAACAGAGCACAAGCTGACATGAGCTCAAGACTAACCACCACCTTAACATTTTCAATGGTCTGGAAAAAACCTCTCAAACAGTTTTAAGTTTTTAATAAGGATCAGTCATTATTTTTCCAGTGGTTTAAATGTAGCGCTAACCAGTGCCATGTTTCTTCCTTCAGATCCTTCAAGGGTTTTGCAGCTGTGAGAGGCTGCAGGCGGATGTTTAGATAATCCGAGTTTGTATTTTACATTTACAGGTAGAAGTTGTATACACTATCACTGTTACAGCAAATGGAAACTATTTTCTCAAGCCCCATGCGCGTCAAGCTCCATAGTTTATACTAAAAGTGGATTTCATAGCCTGTTGTGTACACTTCATGTTTCCTGTGCCAAGGAACCACAAGACAGAAAACCTGCAACCTGTGAAGTTCCAAGTTCCTCTGCCTCAGACCTCAATGTAGCATCGTCACTGATGGTTTCCAGCACGGCAGCACATGCTTCCAGTTCTCTAATATGTGGTTCAGCTACAGGGTGACTCAGGTGGTGATTCAATAGGTGGCAAGCTTCCCTCTGTCAATATTGAACTCATGCCCCACTATCCAGGTATGCAGAGATGTTTAAAAGCCTACCCTTCTGAAGGGATACAAGAGGGATGCAGTGACAGATTATGGTTCTTCTGGATCCCATGGCAGTTAATTTTTTCACAGGTGGAAATATTAACTCCTGGGAGCTGGCCAGCTCTCAGTTTGGAGGAATACATTCTGCTTAAGCTTTCCTTTCCTGTCCTTTTGCTGGTTTGTAATCTTGCTCTTCCTGATGGCCTCCTTCCATGTAACACAAAGCTGCACTCACTCTCTAGTGTGGAAGATGATTTCTCTGAATCCGAAGAATAGGAGAGGGTGCTGGTATCCTGAGTTAAGCCCAAGGAACAAGAACAGTGCTGGTATTTGGAGTCAAGCAGAGAGAAAGCATAGGAGAAATTATGCTAATCCCTGTTACTCAAAGTTTTCTCACCCTTTGTCCAATGGTACAACAACCTAGGGATGTTTGAGGTTAGTCCTGGATTCTCACATGATACCTACAAGAGATGATCATCTATGAGACAGCATAGAGCAAATATAAACTTACCATGCTGCTTATTACTGCAATACAGACCACCTGGAACTATGTTACTTCTTTAAAAAGTGTCTTGCTAATGGGAGCTGTATGTTGCAAGAAGGACATAAAGCCAGTTCTCCTGCGCTCATACTAGTTCCATTTTATGTAAACAAATGATATTATTCTTTTATATTTCAGGTACAATGAGAAGTGTTGATACTGATATTCCTCAGACCCTTCCATCTTTAGGTGTTCTCTACCTGACAAGATAGGCAATTAAAATGAGCAATGCTTGCTCTGCAGCCAGTATGTCCCTGTGACAGAGCAGTTAGCCACCACACTTTCAGGCCAGGAGTACATCTGTGTGCTCCCCTCATTGTGTAATTCTCTCTATTTTGCTTATTTTTGCAGCTTCATAGGGCTGTTGTGTTTTTTGTTTTTTTTTTTTTCCTCCTGATAAGATAGTGCCATGTTTTGGTAAGAGTTATCTGTCTGTGCACAAACCCAGCCTCTGCTCTCTTCTTGAGGAAGAATTGCAGGATTCCCCCCACAATTGTAAAACCTTATCTAGAATAATAAATAATAAATAGGGGCATTTCATGATTTACTTGTCATTTGTGTCACACAGAAAGGGAATTACTGCTCTGATGAAAAAGCAGACAGAATTTGGAATTGTTGTGTTTCCCCTATGTGTTACATTAAGATGGTAAAACATTCAGCTTCAGCTTGGAGAAGAGAATGAAGGGTGACCTCATCAATGTTTATAAATATGTGAAGAACAAGTGCCAAGAGGACAGAGTAAAGCTTTTCTCAGGGGTGAATAATAATAGGGCAAGGGGCAGTGCTTATAAAGTGGAGCATAGGTGGTTCCATATAAATATGAGGAAGAATTATTTCACTATGAGGGTGGCAGAGCACTGGCACAGGCTGCCCAGGGAGGTTGTGGAGTCTCCTTCCCCAGAGACATTCAAAGCCCCCCTGGACACGTTCCTGTGTGACCTCCCTGTAGGTGACCCTGCTCTGGCAGGGGGAGTTGGACTCGATGATCTTTTGAGGTCCCTTCCAACCCCTGACTTTCTGTGATTCTCTGATTCTATGATTTATTGGTATAAAAGTTGGCTCTTCGCTGTCATGAAAAATACAATTTCCAAGCAAAACATGATTACAGAAATAAAAATGTATTTTCTGAGACTATGTTAAAAATAGCTATTGTGGATTTTGAGAAGTGGCAGAATATATGACCAAATATAGCTTTACTCTAGAAATGTAGAAAAAAATGATCAGTCCTGGTAGACAAAACCAGTGCTTTGTTTTGCTCATTGGACTGTACTATTTCAAATGTGCACACATGAGGACAGATGTATGAGAAGTAATTAAAAGATGAGAATATAATCAAATAACTAATTTATTGTTTATCCATGATAAACTATGACTTAGTCTGGAAAAAAAAATACTGTAAAACACAGTGTGAATCTATGATTGTTTAAAAAAATCTTTTTTTTTCTGTTAAGTTCAGTGTCATTCATTCTATGTAAGCTAATATATCACAGGAAATATGAAAGATCATGTATGCTGTTATGTTTATTCTTTTAATATCATTGACTGCAAGTATTCATACTAGTGTATCTTTTTTTTTTTTTTTCCATATTGGACCTTGCATGTTTAAAATAAAATGGAAAATTATTTTTCCATATTATAAATTTGAGCCTCATAATAGAAAAGGAATATGAAGGAATATTTTTTTTTTAATTTATTTTTCCTTTTTTATTATCTTTGTTAAACAAGAAGTTAGAGAAGGAGGGGATTAGAATTTTGACTTTTTAATTCTTTGACTTCAATATTATCAGACTTTCAGGAAAATTTACTATATAACATATCAAATCAAAAGAAAGAAAAAGACAGAAACAATAATAGACAGAAAGACAGAAAGACAGAAAGAGAGAGAGAAAGGGAGAAAGAAAGAGAGAAAGAAAAAGGAAGAGAAGAGAAAAAAAAGATAATTTATTTAATGAGATTTTAAATATGCAGTTGTACTCCAAGACAATTTTTTTCTCTGTTTCTTAAACCTAAGGTAAGAGGAAATTATATAGAAATGTTAACATTTCCTCAAATGCAAGAATACTACTGAGTATTTTTTAAGGAAATGCTTGTCTTACAAACACCTTTTAAAGGAAGCAAGTTTTGAGGTAGTAACTTGGCCACACAGATTGCTTAGGAATCTTTTGGTTATTTCTGGTAAGCAAAACAGCTAGGGCTTGATCCACAAAGCACACAAACATATACACAATTTCCAGTTCATAAAAAGTGCCATGAAAAATAATTAATTGTAGGCATATTTATTTGAAAGATTTCTTGCCGTTCTGCTTCAAGAAATGACGGCTGATTTGAAATTGAGAAAAGTGCCATAAAATGGGTTTCTTCAGCTCGATCAGGTTCAGTGAAGATCGTAAAGGACTGTAAAAGCCTGGATTCATTCAGTCTCGTGCCTTTGCAAAGCTTCTGTGAATGTTTTGTATCATTGCTGTCAGATGTGATTTTCTCTGCCGCTGCAGATGTGCACAACAGATTTACTGTTACAAGTAATACACAGTAAATTCCTGACATAGAGGCATTTAGGGCCACTGCCAGATGTCTCATTTTAATAATGCATTTGTATATCCTAGTGCTGAAGGGACAATTAAGCTGTGAACAATAAAGATAAAATCAGTGGAGGACAGGTATTACCATTTTATTGTTGTAGTCAATATACGGTGCTCAATAAAATGAATGAATTCAGTTTTGGTTTTGTGTTGTTACAATGGGATTACTATCATCTAGGTCTCATTCAACAAACAGTGGATGGGGACATGTCTTCATTACAGCTGTCTGCATGAGAAGAAGGTCGCCGGTTGCTCCATTTCTTCTCTGACAGTCTGGATGCAGAATTATCTCTGTCAAGCTCCAGGATGCATGAGGCAAATGCAATCTCGTTTCCATCCTCAGCAAATTAGTGATGTTGAGAGATCAGCTGGCTGGGCACTGCCAGTTTGTTATCTGTACAATTGACTGGGAAACATTGCCCAGCCTTGTGAAGGGCTTATCTGTTTGTTGTTCCCTTTGAAGGCAAATGGAAATGTGCAGGTAGGTTTTAATACTTCCCCCCTTTCTAGCTTTCCCTTACACAGAGTTCTTGAACTGGCTTTATTTAGTCAGTACAAATAACAAGGTACTTCCACCACTAAAGGTGCTGGGGAGTTGCTCTGAATAAAAGCATTAACCCCAAAGAAAAAAAAAAAAAGGGAGAATGCAGGTCTAAATCATACCTTTACTTCAAATTACTGAGGTCATGAAGAAACTTTTAAAAGAAACAATAAAAAGTTCGTAGTGTTTATTGTAGCATTAAATGAGTCAAGACCTTAACTTTCCACAAATTCAATATTGTTTGAATTGAATAAGAAATTCTGATATTGATACCTCCTGCTCTGTGTTTACCCCTATGGCACTCTCTAAAATATACTAGGATTTTATGTTTAGGTGTTTATTAAGAGGTGGATGGATTATATCAATCTGAAAGAGAAGAAATAATAGGGTCACCAAAAGAAGCCTTCTGTAAAAACTTGCTGGTTTACACAATGCTCCTTTTCTCAGTGTAGATAACCTACTCTTACCCCATCAAGTTGTTAGAGCTTCTTTTAGTTAACTCCTATGCTGCAATCCACAGCCTGCTTTTAGGTAAAGTGTATATTCCAGAAGGACATTCAGTTTTGATTTAAAGTTTTCATGACATGAAGGACCCAGCACTTCCCTGCGTAATATTTGCCAATGGTTAGTCACTGCCACAGTGAAGAAAGAAAAGAGAAAAATACGTCCTGAAGTTTGAAACTGATTAGCTTTGACTCTTAGCCTTCACTTCTCATAATGCCTACATGAGTAGTTGCATGGGCCCAAGCTGCCCTTGCTCTTGAAAACAGTTAACAAAAGGTGGCTGTAGGCAGTGAGCCTTCCAGACTGTTGTTGGCAATGGTGGAAATTGTCTGAAATTAACAGTAACAGAAAGTCATGCAGTCCTTGTTTCTACTTCCTACTTTTGGGGTCTTGCTTTGGCTGGGTCTATGGCTGGGTTCTTCCTCTAGGGATGCATCCTCTCCCACTGGGTCATCCACACTAAGTAAGTTGGCCCGTGTGCCCCACAGTCTTTTACCCCAGTAACTCTGGGCTGCACATTAAGGTTGGAGGTGGCTGTGCTCTGTCCTCACTTCAGGGAAAAAAGTACACTCAGTGGCTATGAACAAGCACTAAGTGCCAGGCAACCCAGGATGGTGGCCAGCATCTGCCTTCACTGCAGATATGCCTCTTGGGATACAGAAAAGACAGGGAAGAAATATAAAAACTACATGTTTAAAAGCTTTGTTTCTGAGATTGATGGTTGGAGAATCCCTCTCTTTTCAGAGCCATAGTAACATCATTTAGTGTACACTACAGCTTCCTACCATAGGGTCTCTCTAAACTCTGGTCTGAAGCAAGTATGCTTGACTACAATTAATCTGGATCACATGCTTTAGTAAATTCAATTTACAAGTGTCCCTCTTCAAACTACCCCTCCTTTCCTAGTAAAAATGACACAGCATGTAGACAGACAGTTTTAAGAATTATCCCCTGGGCCCTGTTAAAGAAACCAATTCATAGATACTCATGTGTTAACCACATGTGTGTTTCTTTGCCAGTAAGTACTTAGAAGCTAATGGTGACAGGGTAATGAAAATAGCTGAAGCCATGGAAGGCCACTCAAAAATGCACAAAGTTTTTTTAAAAAATAATCAATTAACAAGCTGCTGGACTATCAAAATGCAGTATCAGAATAAAAAGAAAAGCTATTGAGAGTCCTGCCAAACCATTATTAACAATTCTTAGCTTTCCTCAGGCATGTCCTCCTTCCCCTGCCCCCTGCACTCCCTTACTATTTTTCCTTGCAAACAGTGGAAGCTGAGTGCCAAATTGCTTCCCTGATTTCATCAGTCCAGAAAGTTTCCCTGCCATAAATCAACCTGTTCTGGAGACGTGTCCCTTCAGCTGGGTCTGGCAGATTAACAATGAAAAGGGAAGAGACAATGGTACAGTCAGACAGCCCTCCAAAAAGCACATTAGTTGAGAGCTAAAAACTGATTAGTAAAATCTTCCCATCATTTAAAGATGCATTTTCCTTTGTGATAAAAGCCAGGTCTCCTAGACCTCAAGTCAATGTCTGGTCTTTCCAGAGCAGGTTTACATTGTGATTAGCATAGGGTTTGCAGTTTGGGTAGACACACGTGCAAGTTAACTTTTAATGTCAGAACTTGGACAGGATTCTGTGATGTAGCTGCAGCTAAACCCAAAAAGCACACCCCAAGCTGAATTCTGTGCTGCTATCAGGGTCCAGCCAGGCTGAAAAACCATTTAAGGTCTTTAATGAGGTTGAAGAAGACCATACACTTCACAGCTGCCCTTTGCAGTGATTTCACTATTATTTTTAGGTTGTGAGGAAAGTAGTACCATCCTCCTCAGTGCTGAAGGGTACATTAATATTTTTCCTTGCTTTTCCCATGTATGACAAAAGGTGTCAGCATAGAATTTGCAGCATGTGAGCTGTGATTTTCTCAGGTCTTCAGAGTGACAACTAATTACCAATAACTAATGCACACAACTTATATTTAAACTCTTCCAAGTGGCTCTGTGAGCTGCTTATTTTCTTAGTCTGCTGGTACACAAACCCAGCTTTTTTAAAAAAATGCTGGAATGCAAAGATATATGATTGTAAGATCAGTTGCAATTAGATGATTATTCAGGGTCACAAACACATATTTTAAAGAACAGTAATAAATAATACCTTTACATCTTTAATATCATTTTACTATCAGACTGTGAATTCTTTAAAAAATTCAAAATTGGATGTTAGTACAGAAACGCCTTTCTATTAAAGATCCCACATGCCACTAATATTTTTTAAAACAGCTATGAATTTGTCATCTTGATTAATTTTTTTGTTGTTGTTGTGGTGGTTTCAGCAACATGAAGTATAAATTATAAATAATATAATTTAACTTAATAGTAATTTCTTAGAAATACGTTATTGATGGAAAATGTTTAAATGTTCTGTAGTGCATCTACTATACATATAAAAAAAGCCTGACTGCAGTATATAAAGAGGTAATTTAACCTGAGTTTAGCAGGACATTTATATGTATATCTGGTAATTTATCTATATGAAAGAGAATATAGCTTTACAAGATACATGAACACTCCTCCTTTCCCCAGAAGAATCTCTACCAATGTCTGCTAGAAAATAAGGCAATTACTTTACAACAATAATTTTTTTAATTTTTTTTTTTTTATTTCCCCAAAGCTTTCATTGTCAGAGTAAGTTGATTAAGGAAGAAACTTGGCTTTCATTAAAAATCTTAACATTGGCTCCTATCTGACAGCTGGTACAAATGTATTGCCTAAATCTGTTTGACTTTTGTAATCACTTGAACCTTAACAGGCACACTGCAGGAGCTGAAACAGCATCTTCTTGATGTTTAGGAAACTGCCTGTCCTCCCTTATTTCCGAGACATTCTTTGACTCTAAGACTAACATGATAAGCAAAAGAGGGGCCATGATCCCCTCAAGCACTGAATCCTTGATTTTACATATTGCTTCACTACCATTTCATTCCCCAACTCCCTTTTGGACTGTCTCAGTTAACTGCTGCTGTGACAAATCTTGGAAGTGGCAAAAGCAAGTTCATTTCAGAGGGCATGACTGTATCAATATGGCCTCAATCTAGCCTAAAAAAATCTTCTGACAGTATCCCAGCCCTCAACCTCCCCGTGACACCTGCTAAGGTGTCATGACAGGCCTTCATTACACCTGCTAAGGAAGGCAATAAATAACCTCAGTCTTCCTTGGCAGCTGTGACACAGCACCCATGCTATTTTTGGCAATTTTAAGTGTGACAAAACGTGAAATGAATAATAATATTAATATCTTAGGGACTGATGATACTGAAGAAAACTCTGGATGAACTGCTGTATAGTGTGGGCATGGTTAGTGTTCTAGATGTCTCTAGCCCTGGCACCCCAAGTCCAGGCAACCTTGGGACGAGTGCCAGCCTTTAAATACCATAGTGGACTTGAGAAAGTAAAGCTTCTGTGTTTGTATGCAAATTTAATTTGTACACTATTTTTTATTATGCCAGTTCTCCTCAGGGGCCAAGCCAGATCTTCATTTACGAGGTCATTAATGATTTGTGTGATAACCAGATCTATGTTGATTTTAACTGTTTGTTCTAAATCCCTGAGGGTTAGAATACCTGGGTATTTAAAGCTATTGGAGAGCACTGAATCCCACTGACTAAGTAATGCTTGGTATGATTGTTCAATTAATCCTAACATTTCAAGCTTGTTCCAATTAGTTTTATACCCAGACAACAACTTGAACATATCATTATATTGTAACAAGTCATGTAATTACAAATCACTTTAAAATAGAGTGAAATAGAAACCCATCTTTACTGGACATAAAAGTTTTAAGGCTTATGGAACAGTTTTCCATGCACTAATAGAGCCCTGCTTGGTTTATGCTATGCAGTATAAATTTATGCCTGGGCTTAGCTTCAGTACATGAAGGGTCCTACAGGAACTGATGGGAATGCATCTCTGCTTAAAGCTTAGCCTATATTTATGAGTGCATTGGCTGGGTTAAGACTCCAGCTCGCTCATTTAGGACAGTCCTAATAGCTGTTCTTAAAATCATCAAGGAAACATTCACCTATAGGCCCATTCCCTTCCATGTCCCATTTGCAGCATGCAGAAACTGAAGCTCAGAACTATTTTGCTACAAAATAGCAAAATATTTTGTCCTCTGAGACCAGCTCACGTCAGGCACATATTACAAGAGAAATAGGAGCAACCCAGCTCCCACATTTATGGGTCCATCTGGAGTCTCTCATGGTCCTCTCAGATTATATGCACCTGGAGGCCTTTTCTGGGTTAATGGCCTTCAGCAGGTTACTGAGGAAAAGACAGGATACTTAAATATGGAATATGGATACTGAAATACTTAAATATAGCTTGACCCTTAGAAACAAAGTCTCCTGTAGCTCCAGCACATTTCTGCAGAAAGCCAGTTAATAAACCTAGGGGCTACTAGTTTGCTTTTTCATTCAGTTTTGGTAATTCTACCATGTATGAGATAAAATTAAGGGAAAAGTAAACATAAATCTCCAAAGAGAGAACTCAGAAGTATTCTGCCACAGTCTCCTGCAGGGCTACATGCCTGGGTCTCCTTTCTCATCTGCCACCATTTGGGCCATCTACTTCAAGACACAGATGCTCACGGTCTTTGCTACTGTCAGCCCAGGTACCTGTTATGGTTTGATCCTTGCAGGCATGGTTTCCTAACTCAGGTCTCTAATACTGAGGCTGTGAGAGCCTACCAAATCAGCAGGTGTAGCCATCTCTCACATATTGAGAGGAAATAAAGTATGAATGTACTTGAGGTGGAACAGCTGGATGAGGAGGGAATGTGCCATTCCCTCTGTAGTTTATAGTCCAATCTATGATTTTTAACTGCTGTCCCACTTTTCTCATACATCTGGTTTTATTCCATCAGAAAACACGGGCAGTACTAGTAGCCTGTGGCTATCACTGACTGATGGAGCTACTGGATTTTGGCAAAGTTGTGAGCTGCCTGATTGCTGCCCTTCCAGCAAAGCTCCTCCACACCCTGGGCATTCTTTGCTGCTTTCAGGAGCTGCTGGATGTTCTGGAAACAATGAAATCATCCCCAGAGAAATAGTGGGGGACAGCATCATCTGCATTGCCACCAGCCCTCATTCAAAGGCAAGATCACGCCTTGTGTCACTGCAAATTCACAGACAGACTGTTACTGTATAACCATAATTTAGTCCTTTAAGCCAGGAGGCCATGCTGCAACAGCCTGTCAGACACATAAGCCAGTGGTTTGTGTAAGGACAGGTTGAGGTTTTATTTAATGCCAAGTATATCCAATAACTGATCTGTCTTTCTTGAACAAGAAGGGCTGTCTTCACCTTCCTGCACAGAGTCCACTCTGCTCTTGCAGGTCTAGAGAGCCAGAAATCAAGCAGCAACATCCTGTCCACCAGTTCCCTTGGTCACGGAGGGAGGAAATGGCTTTGACACTGTATGACCTACTCCTACGCTGCCCTTCTTAAGCAATTCACCTCTTCAAGCAATTATATTGGGTATGAGTGACTTCACTAGACAACTGGTGGCCTGCTGGTGATGAAGGATGGGCTGCCTGAAAAGGGAGGAGTTTAGGAACAACAAATAGGCTGGGACAAACTGGCAGGGAGGAACTACTGGATTAGATGGTGCTTTATTCTTATGGAGGAGAGGGCAATGTATTATGCCAGAGCCATTGACTTGGAGGGGAACACCATATCTAGTTTAAACCTCCAGGGATGTACACAAGGACTGCAGAAATGTTACAGCAGGTTAATCCCAGGCCACCTGGAAAAGTGAACGGGAGGGCTTTGGGAAAGCTTGGGCTTTGGGTGCTCTTGAGTATTGTTCGCATTCAGAGAGCCCAGAAAAATCATTCCAAAAACTGCATAATGTAAACAGGGAGTTCACCACTCACAGCAGGAGCTAATATCCTGTGAAAAACTGTGCAGACACACTCCAGAGAAAGGCCTTTCTGAGAAATATGGGCAATTTATAGATGCTGAGTAAAAGAAAATGTTAGCAATGGCCAAAATGACTGGAAGTAAGAAGTTAGCACCGACAGCCACTGGCTCTCTTCCTTGTTTTTTACCCTCATAGCAAAAAAATAAGACAGTGGGTTTTGTTGACAGCTGCAAGAAAAACAAAAGGCCAGAGAAGAGCTTCCCCCAAGCCCTCCTTAGCTCCTTCCCAGAGGGAGGGATGGAGGGGGGGGAGCTCACAGCAGGGGTGAGAGGGGAGGTTGGGAGGGCGATGGTTCTGGGGGAGACGACAGGAAGCAAGAAGCGACTGTCTCCCTGCCTGCTGCAAACACACACAGACTTAACCTAGGGCTGAACTTTTGCCCTTGAGTGACCAGTGCCATTAGGACGCGGGTCAAAAGGTTGCAGGGTGACAGAAAATGGAACTTTTATTGAATGAAAGAGAAAATGAAAAAAATTCCTTTGTTTGCTTAACTCCGTGCGGTTTGTATAGCCACTGTGAGCCCATAATGGAGTCCGGAGTGAAAAAGTAACTTGATTTATCACATGCAAAGAAAAAAAAACCCCAAAAACCAAAAACAAAACAAAAAAAAAACACCACGAAAAGGAGGGGTATTTTACTGAGGGAAACACTTAAAAAAAAAACCAAACCCAAAACAATGAAACAAACAAAATATAGTGAAAGAATAAAAAACACAACCCCCTGCAACTTTCCAAACTTTACAAATAATGTGACTTTAATCAATAAAGCCCTTTTATAGCAATGAGACAGAGTTTTAATTCGTTAGGAACAAGTGTATATTAAGATCACCAGTGTATATATCTGTGTTTATTAAAGACACCAGTGAGACACGTTAAAAGAATAGTCATCCTGTTTGAGTCAGGGAAAACGTGCATGGATATGAGCATCTGGATTAAAAATATTTTGGTTTGACACATCTGAGTGCCAAAATCATGGCTTCATATGCACAATTCATCGGCATTTATATGCAAATTCAAACCCCAGATATTTAAAATCAGTCTGAGGAGAGGAAACATCTCTGGTAAGGCAGAAAGAAAAAGGGTAAAACTAATAGGGTTTTGGCTGAAATTAGAGATTCCAAATGAGTTCAGCTAAACATAAGGTGAAATCTCAGCACATTTTGCATGCTTAATATATGTTCTTGTTGTTGTTTTTTTTTTTTCTTTTCATGATAGAATGTGGTCCATCAGCAAAGTTGCAATTAGTTAAAATCTAATGTTTTAAAATACTGGATTTTTAGTTGAATGGCATATTCTGATTCAGATCCAGAGTTATAAGGGCTAATGTTCTGAGCTGTCTCACTAGTGAGAAAGAACTTGGTGGAGGAAGAGCACAAATAGTCTAATGAAGTTCAAAGCTTTGCCGTGTAGAATATATAAATATATATATATATGTATAGGTGTTCCCAGAAACATCTAAATAAAAAATGGCAGACCTTTAGTGTATTAAATTCATGGACACTTGAGAGTATATAGAAGTGCTGTGCATGTGATGAGTGGTACTGTACTTGACATGTGCAGGAATAGTACTTGGGGGCAGGAGGCCAAAATGCTGCTTGGTATGAACAGGGCACCAGAAGCTTTCTTCCAACTTTGGCTTCTGCATCTCCATTACTTCTCACTCTTCCTCTGTAATGTCCTCCTTATCTCTCTCTCCCCTTTTAGGTCAGTCAGCCCAAGAACTGCAACGTTTCAACAATTACATCAGTGTCCTCAGTGTGCCCCAGAGCCTCTCCTTTCTGATTACTGTGAACAACTAGACTGTCTGGCCTGCCACTTAGCTCCAGAGATCTTCAGATCTTGCCTCCAAGGGTCCTAATTTCCAGAATATGTCTGCATCTTGCTAATTCTTTTTGTGTGTTGTCACAAGTGCAGGGCTTTTTTTCTCATCCGTACAGTTAAAACTCTTACCCAGACCCATTTTGGGTGTTGCAGTCACGTATCTCAGTTACTAGAGTAGCCTGTGTTTTTGTTCCTGACAAATTCAGCCATGTTCTCTACATATCTATTTGGACTGCTGCTGTCAAGATCGTTATCCCCATCTGTTGCCTTGATTTTGTCATAACTCTGGCTCTTTGCACCGTCTCCTTCTCCACTGTAACAAATGCAATACTTTTCCCTTTTCCCACTTACATGACACTGTAATCTGTACCAAAAGGCTGACTGCTATCTCCATTGGAACTGTCATATTAGTTTCCCTCATCTCCTTTTCAATTTTCAGAACATATTTCCAATTCTTCATCTTTCTTTCCACTCAGGTGCCTGAGGAAATCCCCATAAAAGCAAGAAAACCTGATATATCTACTGACTTTAAAAAGTTTATTACTTAGTTGTTCTACTACATAGTTTTCTTCAGCTGTCCCATCAGGCTGTCTGATTCCATCTAGTGTAAGCATTCAGACCTCTGAAATCATTCTTTTTTTTTTTTGTTCTTATTAGCACAATGCTTAAAATAATAGTGTCCTCCTTCCTGACTAAGGCTTCCAGTTTGCTTGGCTAATATACACAGCAATTTTAAGTTATAACTTTCTTGGACATGCAGGCTAAATCAAGAGTTACTCCATTAACTCTAAGTATGAATAACCCAGGTTTATATGAGTATAATGGAGAAAAAACTTTGTCCTTAGTTTAAGTTCTGTGTTTACGCACAGAGACCAGGTAATTATCACATACCTCCCCTTACACCCCCAAGACTATAGGAAATATGGCTTTAAGAAAAATACAAAAAACAAAGTGTATAATGAAATATATTTCATATACAATAACATAAATGGACTTTGAGGTTGTGAATTAAAGGTGTATGGAATTCCTCAAAATTATATTTAAAAATAAACTTGTTTCTACATGAAATCTTGAAGGCACTTCAGGTTGCTTTTCTCATTCTTTTTGTTTTCTTTTCACAAGCATAGTTAGACACATCATAGTTTACTGGCTTGCAACATGTCTCTTTGAAAACAATGAAAGCTGCTTTTAAGGTCATGGAAATAATTTGGAAGAGGAATTTTATATTTTGTAAAGCAAACTTTCTTCTGGTCTAAGGTCCTTTGAGCCAAGTTTCAGTGAACTTTTACAGCCAAGTAATACACTTCCTCTGACAATTTTTTAATGCTACCAGACAATTTGGCTACAAGGTATTGTTATCAAAATGCTAAAAGAAAAACTCAACAACTCATTATGCTGGGGAACTAGTGGCACTAGACAGTTATTATGCTTTTCAGTGTTGTTTCTGTTCAGCAGGTATTAACATGTTTGGAGAAAAGGGAACAAAGGATGGTAATGAAGGCTACAATTTTTTGGTGGATGAATGATTAGTTCTCAGAACACTGCCAGAGACAGTAAGTAATTTGTGGAAGGCATTGTTCAAAGACGAGATATTTTGGGAATAGAAGTATTGTGCATTGTATACCATATGCCAACCTTTTGGGAAGTCAAGTCAAAGTGGTGGGAGAACTTTAGGAAAAAATCCACAAAACCAATCTCACTGCATTTCATCATCTTCACCTACTCACCAGGAATCTGGTGCCTGGAAAATATGAATCTAGCAATTAAGCTTGCCTTTCTCAACAATAATGTCTGCTAGACAATACAGATGCTTCCTTATAAACAGATTTAGTATATTCTGTACAGAGATTCTGCAGCTCTTACAGAAGGGAATGTTAAAATGTTGAAAACTTGAGGTGGAATTCTTTTGTAACCAACTAACACCTACCCTCGGTAAGGGTAAAGTATCTGTGGATGCACCTTTTAATCGAGAGATTTGGAGTACAGTGGCAGACAAGGTGATCCCTTTAGACCAGCCAGATGACATAAGACTTGTAGATGGCTGAAGCTGAAGAATATGAACCCCACTCACAGAAAATACCTACACTTGTAGTTTTGGCACTCCTTTTTTTGTGTGTAAATAACCAGCCTTTGATCACTTCTGGCAGCATCACAGCTGCAGTCATGATGTTGAATGTTGCAGAAATTGTGTGCACAGAAGCAGCAGGATGATCCTGCTTAATAGTAAAAAATCCCACTGTGACAAAATATGGATCATTTGAAAAATCTGACGTGCTTCTCTAAAAACAGAACAAAAATAGGTTAATTGGTTTTCATATATCTGCAAATGCCATGTGCAATCAGCCCATCGCTTCTCTGTGAAAACTAGCAGCTTGTTCTGGTAGTGCTAGAGAGGGGTTACTGCTGGGAAGTAACTAAGATACTCCCTCATTTAACAGACCACAGAACAGCTGCTGGACATGAATGCCTTTCAGTCACCATTGATCACAGATCGATTCAAATTAGTGACCTAGAAATAAAAGGCTGCATATTGAAGGAGAAATTTCCTATACCATTCTGTCTTTGGTAATGAGAAATGCAATTGTCTGCCACATTTAACTTTCAGCTGTCAAATACAGCAGACACAGATGATGTCAAAGTGTGACAATATCAAAAATTTCTAAGACTTAGGTCATTTTTCCTCAGAGTGCATCTTTCCTTTTATTTTATTTGTGTTGGTTTGGCAGCTTCCTCACCGAGTTTGGTAGTTAGGTGTTTACAATATTAGGCATATGTAGGAAATTTACACTCTCAAAAAAATTGCTTTAGAAATGGTTTGTCAATCCTAAAATTCTTATATTACCTTAAAACCCACAGGGAGGGTGTGGTTTCAGTTGCTAGGCTAGAGCACTTAGGATTTGGATTCCAGTCTTCATCTTTGCAAGGACCACTTCTGTGGCTTTGGCAAGCTACATATATTTTCTCCATCTCAAATTCCCATCTACTAATGGGGAAAAGTAATGTTTCCCTATCCTGGGAATATTTTGAAACTAAAGTCACAGGTAAATGAAAGACATTCTGCTACGTATATAGAAATGACCAACCTGACAATCTTATTGGGTTCTTTTGACTAGCTAATGTTTCCTTTGAAGGCTGAGTTGGAAATACAAGGCTGAAATGCAAGATTTGTGGATATCATTTTCATGCCTATGGTCCTAAGAGATAAAAATAAACAACACTCCTCTCCCTCCAACAACTGAAGAAAATGGGTCAATCGAAAATTATCACAGTGACAGGTTTTTCCTTTCATTAGGATTACAAAACAGTCAGTGTTAGTAAGAACTGTAGAGATTTTTCTGACAGAATTAATTATTCTGAATGATTAGTTTGTTATGCTCCTTGCAGGCACCAAGTTTGGAAGAGGAAGTGCTTTGTCTTTCGATTAAAAATATCCAAACAGCTCTTGTGGAGTCATGATCTGAGAAACCAAAACAAGTCCTTAACTGTAGATAAATGAAGGTTGGCTGATCCCAGTTTGTAGAAAGCCAGAGGAAGCCCTCTGCTCTGACCCTGTGCCCTCTGGCATCACAGCTGGTGCACGAGCACAAAGACAACTTGGATGTAGATGCTGCTGTGGGCACTTTACACAGGCTAGATTGTAAATTTGTCCATTTATGAGTGTCCTGCAGGGGTTCCCATCAACTCAGAAGACAAAGCAAGAGCTGAAGTGAACAAAGCATATCCATAAAAGCTCCTCTGATTGCCACTATTAATAAAATGGAGGCCATAAACAAATTTAGTGTACTGTTTCTTAAGTGGGGGAGCAGAAAAGTGGGGGATGCCTTCCTTGAACTGAAGGAGATGTGCATGCTACACAGGGTGAGTGCAGGAGGTATATATGTTCTTTAAAAAATAAATCTGTTTGCTAGAAATGTTTTCCTTAATGTGTCTGATTCCTAGGCTTTGGACATGAATTTCATTCCACCTGAAATCTCAAAGTGCTTTAACAGAAGCTTGCAAGTTTTCTTTTGCAGAATACATGGAATAGATTTATTGGGATTTTTTTGAGTGCTTTTGGGTTGTTTTGGGGGTTTTTTTGTGTGGGGTTTTTTTTCTGTGTTTTTGTTTGGTTTGGTTTGGTTGGTTGTGGGGTTTTTTGGCATAAATTCAGAAAGAAAAGAATAGTTTTGAAACTGTCCTGGTACATATCAGCATTCTCCAACGTACTTTAAGGTCTACCTCCAACTTGCATATTTGTCATTATCATTCACCCTTTCTAGTAATAAGAACAATAATTTTTTTATGCCAACACCTATTAGGAAGCATTAGATATAGACCCCAAATCACCACAGTTTAAGACTAGGAGTTCAGTTTTGAGGGGATGATTGACAGAAAGAGCTACATTTCCTTCAGAATGCCAGGACCTTCTAGTCCCAAGTACAATGAGCCCAGTTCACAGAGTGGTTCACTCATCCTAAGCCATACGTGTTCACACATTTTCCAGGACTGTTTCTCACCCATGCTAAGGAGTTCAGCAAAGCAATGTAGAGGCTGGTGAGGTGGGGAGTGGAGCTTGGGTCAGTTGTCTGGATGGAAACATATTTTTTCTAACTCCGTATGCGTGCCTGTTCTGCGGTAGTCTGCCTTGTACTGCAGATGCCCACCCAGAAAATGTAATTGCTTCCAAAAACAGGTTCTGTGAAGTTAAATACATTGATTGCTGGCTGGTTAATGAAGACCCAAAGCAATAAAAAATCAAACACTGAATAATCCTAGGGAATATGCAAGACAAGCAGGTGGTAACGTGTATCCCTGTGGTCCAGTAGTGGGGTTGCCAACAAAGAGCAAGGTGTTTAGCACACCTGGGATCAGTCCCTGGCATCATGACCCACTGAGGTGCACAGCAAATGCCAAATTCACAGCATATTAGACAATTAAGATACAACTTGTGCTGCAGCTTTCTGCATTGCACATGGATCCTTTTTCAGATAATTGGTTTTTAGAATTTAGGAGAAACTTTATATTGAAGAAAACTGGAAAACTAGCATGGCAATTAGTGGGTTTCCCCGGGGACCGAGCATCAAAGGTAGCCAAGAAGTCCGTGTGGATTTTTTTTTTTTTTTTTTGACTAACTTTAATGAGTGCCAGGTAAGTTCTGAGTAGAAACTGGACACCTAACTTAGCTGAAATTCATGGTCTGGAAACCACTAAGAAAAGCCGGTTTCCATGTTTTACATCTCAAGCTTAACATCACGTGGTCACACTCTATCATGCAGTAGCGCTGACAGCCGAGCAGGAAACAGGTCAGAGAAACACCCTCACTCTGTTTCATTTGGAGCTCATTTGTTCTGAAGCTTCTAGTGACAAATTATAGTGTGGTTTTAATAGGAGTATGTGTCTAAACTCATTCTCATGTTTTTTCGGCAAATTTGGTCTAGAAGTTCTCATCTTTCTCCTCCCACACATGCACCCTGTGCCAACTTCACAAACAATGACCTCTATTCATCCACATCTTGACTCTGTTGACATCATCAGGCTGCAACAGAGATAAATTTAGTCCAGTGAGGCAAAGTGGTGTGGTTAGATTTTTCTCTTCTATCCAAGGAAAATGCATCTGGAAACATATCAGACAGACATCATTACAGATTCACCTGTAAACTACTTATTACAAGTGGGACTTAGGAATGACTGCATGTGAGGTTTTTGAGTTTTCTTTGGCTTTGGTATAATCAAATTGAGATTATCTTCCTGAAAAATTGGTGTAATAATATTTAAACACTTGGAAAAAGACTTAATTTGTTAATTAGCACCCATATAGTTATTAGAGATCCTTGTATGTGAGATATCACGCTAATTTTACAAGAAAGCTAATCTAAAACTGAAATTAAAAAAATTGAATAGCAGTGTTTAAATTCCTTACTGTGTTTGAATTTGATTTGTTTAAATTCTTTTTTAGTCTTTCATATATAAATAACAAAATTAAATTAGTAGCACCCCCCAGAAGAAAACATCAGGGAATCAAAACCATGAAAACAAAAGTATGGGATCAGGAAGATTTGGTGGTAAATAAAGAATAATCCAATGCATTTGGAAGGGAACTAGATCTTTCCTCTACAGCCCATGAAGCTGATTTTCATCTTGCTGCCTGGTTTACACATACCACAAATAACCCCATGCAGAGGACAATTCTACGTGCTTGTAGAATTCATCCTCTCATGCCAGCCCTTCAAAAACTGACTCCTTCTAGCACCTAGAAAACTGGACAGAAATGAAAACAACAATCTGGTTCAGAGGGCAGTAATAGTCTGGCTTGGGACTGCTTGCTCCAAGCCCAAACAATTTTTTGCAACTATTTCCTTTAACTACATGTGCAAGGAATGAGATTCCTACTTTAAAAGCACACATGAAGTTGACTGTGAGGTTCATAGGTGGCAGGGCTGCCCACAGTGCTGCATGGGCAATCTGGGGAGTAAATGAAGTACAACTGAAGTCCATGACCTACAGATGTGCAGAGCCAGCATGGTGCACTACACCACCTCTGAAAATAAACATTTCATATGGTAAATTAAAAATGGAAATGGAGCTGTTTTCTTGGTGGGATGCACTTCCTCTTCCCATCTTCAAATTTCAGGAAAAGAATACCAGAACAAGAAAGCAAACCTTAGGAGATCAGGGAGACTGGCAGATCCCTTTTGTCCATATCTGCTGGAGAAGATGGTGAGAAAAAGTCCATTGTGCCTGGACTTTTAGAATATAGTGAATATATAGAATATAGTGCCTGGTTGAATCCCTATAATCCATCATCATATCAGGCTGGGCCAGTCTAGAAAACAGGAGAGCACCAGAGCTTAGTTCAGAGTGAGGGAATAGTACCAGATCATAGCAGTACCTATTTTGCCATGTATTCATACACAGACTACCAAGGGCCATTGTCATAAATTTCTAAATCACAAGGAACCATTTATTGCACAGAATCACTCAGAACCACTGAAATTTTGAAACACTCCAGTTGTGTCTCACCAGTGCTAAAAAGAGGAGAAGGATCCAAAGGACCTCCTTTGAACTGCTGGCAATGCTCTAACACATCTGAGGAAGCTGTTTGCATTCTTTACTGCAAGGGCACGTTGCTGGCTCATGGTTGAATGGGCTCCCAGGTCCTTTTCTGGAGAGCTGCTTTCTATCTGGTTGGGCCCCAGTGTGTACTGCTGAGTAGCACTGATCCTAACTAGGAGCAGGACAATGCACTTCCCTTTGTTGAGCTTCATGACATTATTGTCAGCCCATGTCTCTGTCAAGGTCCCTCCGAGCACACCAGTCTGGTATATTGTCCCTTTCTCCCAATTTTGAATTGCCTGAAAACTTGAAGAGGGAGACGTTTGTCCCCTCATCATATCCATTAATAAACAAGCTTCAAAATTTACAACGCAGTAGATGTTGCCTCCAAAATTAGTAGTTACCTGCTCACTTGTGAAAATGATGTGTATATCACTATACTAAACATCTCAAAAGGAAGGGGCAGATCCTAGTAACTGTGTGATGATGACTGATGTTTTCTTCTCAGTTTGGATTACAGAACTTTAGACAGTCTGGTTTGAATTGTGTGGTAGAAGCAATTAATGGACTGAGTTGTCTCACCACACAGATTGTATGCTGTTCTTTCCCATGGCTAGGAAGCCAATCTCAAACAAGTTGGTAACCTTCTACACAGAATCAAAGTTGCACATGATAAGCACAACTATGCATGTCTAGAACATACTGGGGAAAATTAAAACTAAATTATGATACTTGTTGACAAAGTCAGCCTTAAAATGTACTTAATTCAAGCACAAAATCTGTTCATAGACCAAGGAATTCTGGGCAACAGCCCAAAATCTATGCTGTTTTTCCACACAAAACAGATAGCTCTCCAAATTCTCATGCCTTGTGAGACTATCAGAATCCTAGGTTTGATGGTTTGAAACCTCAGGAAAATTTTCAAGTTCATAAAAAACACACTTAGCTCCCTGGTGCTTCTACCAACTAATTCTTCAGAACTGGGCATGTGAATTTGAAGACAACAGGGAAGAACACCTGGTGCTTTCCATGGCCAGAAGCCATTTCTGTCAGATAGCAAATTTCGGCTTTGCAAGAGAGGGGCATGCTCTGAAAAGAAGCCAGAAGCATGCTGTAACACTCCTTATGTGTCACAGATGATGTCTTTTGTAACTGGTCAGATACTGTGGAAAGGACAAATCTCTACTTTGAGTAATAATCACTCTATTCAGTAATCTTGCTGTTGCACTTCACGGCTGGAAGGAAACAAAGGTGTTTTCACTTCCAGTTCTTTGCTTGCCATCTCAAAGGGATGCTGAGTGATGCAATACACAAATCTCATTGCTGCAGACTGAATGAATACTTGAAAGCTAAATCTTCCCATCAATAGCTGTGAGAAATGTCAGACTTGGAAGGAAAACTCCAAAGGGAAAAAAAAAACATTACCCACATGCTGACAGATCAGACTTTCATTTCCCATCTGCTGATGAGAAATGAGATGAAGGTGATAACTTCTTGAGAGATGGTTGTATAGTTATCCGCCTCCTGAAGAAAGGAAGATGTGATGCATGATGCTTTCTTACCTTCCCCTTGCAATTCTTATGTACTGGGAGTGGTAAGCAAGGCTGCCACATGAGCTGAACTGTAGCTCTTGAACCCTGCAGCTCCCTACAATAAACTGTGTATACATTGTGTGAACCACCAGTCCACCTCTGTAACAAATCCCAGAGTCAGGAGGACTATAATATTTTCTTTGAGGGTGAAGTGTGATCAGCTAGGTTAACAACACTCAGTCATATAAACCAGGTCCTTACTGCCAAACCATGGTTTCCTGGAGGTTTTGACTTTGACCTAATGGCTAAAGAGAGACTCCCTACTCCTTTGACTTTCTCCCAGCTTGGCCTAGCTTCTGTGTCCACCCAAGCCTGGTTTTAGATGATCTCTTTGAGTCCTGAAAGCCCATCCAAGCCCATGCTACCAGCTTCTATGCCACAAGCTCATGAGGTCACTGTGCAGCTCAACATTTTCTCATCAACTCAAGGGACTATGCAGTATGCTGTGTTTTGAACCACAGGAAGAAGTGATGGTGTTACACTGGACTTTTCTGAAAGGCATGTGGCATTTCTAGTAGCCTAACTCCAAGCCTCTTCCACCATATTTACCCACACAACTCTTGACTTATTAGTCAAACTATGCCCAGAACCTTCACCTCAGCTGCATGGCTTAGACATGCCACATGGCTGCCCTTGTCAATGAATCAGGAACCTTGTCAAGTATATAAGTGAATTACATTTTTCTCAGTCTTGGTTGTGTAAAAATGTTTTCACCATGTGCTCAAAATCTGTTCATAGAGTTTCTTTCTTAAAACCACATTTTAATGATTCAAAAAAAGGAAATATTTATTTAAAAGATATTGCTGATAATGTTCTTAGCCTGGAACAGGCTAACAAAATTAGAATTAAATTGTTAATTAAAGTCTAATTTACTCACACAATTAGTTCCATTGATTTCAATAGAATCACATGAATTAGTGAAATGAGCAAGCTCTCCCTGAGGTAAACCTTTAAATTAAAAGGTGATGGAAATCTTGATATGGGGATCTGTTGACTGAGTTTGAAATATGCAGCTCTGATTCTGGTCTTACTTTTTACTGTAAGACTTGGTAAACTTGCCTACAAATGTTTTACCCAATGGGGAGAAGAAAGGAGTGTCTCATTAGAAAAATGAAATATCAGCATATTTCTATGTTTCTTCTCTGCTCTTCATTTGAAATAGATGATTTTTTTAATGTTTTAATGTGTTGGGGCTAAAAAAAAAAATTGCAGAAAGAGAAGTCAAAATATTTGGCATCTTCTTTGGAATTAGGTTAAGCCAGATCCTTATCTGCTTCATGTTATTCATTCTTTGACATATTTGATTTGTAGCACCTAAAAGCCTGGATCAAGATGGCAAACCCACTGTGCTGTACATGCTGAATCCTGCTTTCAGTGCAACAGTGAAGGGATTTTATGGCCCATAACAACACCTATTATATCCACAAATATGAAGAAGTACATTCCACAAAAGTATGCATATTCCTACACATGTGGGTGTGTGTGCAGACACATTTACATGTGCACATGCACACTTTGCACTTGCTTTGAGAGTCTAATGTGCACCGCGAGAACTTCACTCCTATTTCTTGACCCTTCTGAGAAGTGAAGGGAGAGAGGAGATGAGGAAGCATACACAGCTATAGTTTATTCCCATTAAAGAGATGACCTATAGATAATAGAGAGGAGATGGAAGAAGAATACTGGCTATTACCAGCTTTTTTCACTGTGCATACAACTCATGGCCTCAGAAGCCAACAGGGAATTGTCACTGGTGGAATGAAGGACAGCATTGCCAGGGGATCATGGTGCAGCAGGTGTGATTGATTAGAGGTGTAAGGCTTAAGATGGCAGCAGGGGGAATGTTCAGTGACCAAATTAATCTGCTAGATGACCTTTCCTCCAGACGTGTATAACGTTGCTCCTTTAAAGCTGAATTTGCATTTAGGTGCTTTAGCTTAGCTGGGTGACTGTCTATAGGAAGATAATTTAGAACAAAGGGTTCGTGAGAGCATTTATTTAGCATGAAAGATACCTGCCTGATATTTGAAAATGGAATTACAAGGGTATTCAGAAATAAAGTACAAGAGAGAATAACATAGCTAATGTTGATTGGTGATAGGTAACTGATTAGCATTTTAAGGGCATTCCTAGTCCATTGATGTCAGTGGTAGCTTTTCAGGAGATGTTTGTCAGGGTCTTTAATGAGGATTATCCTCAGTCTGTCAATATCATTTAAAAACATAACTGAATACTATTTAAGGGAGTAGATGTGAAAGTAATTACATTGATTATGACAAGACATTTTTATGCCCATTTAAGTATAGCATACTCTATATTTCTCTTATGAACTCCAGTGAGAGTTTTGCTATATAAAAATGAAGACTGTGCCATTTTAACCATGTTAGAGTTTAGTGCCTCTCTGGCCTCACTTCCTTCTGGTTTTTTGTTTGCTCAGTAGGGAAAAAGTACACCTTGCAGTGTGCTCAAATTTAATCCATTCACATATTGTTGTCTATTTCTGTGTACTGTTATTCAATCCTGACAAAAAAATCAAAACAAAACAGTGGCAAAAAAACCCCCAACAAAACAAAACAAAACAAAAATTGAAAACCCCTTTTGGTTTTGAAACTTCCATTTTGGTAATGAAATATTTTTTTAACAACAGAATTTCTTTCTTCTTCAAATTCTGTTTATGACATACTATGCCCTTATTCTTACTAATGTGAAGAAACTCACAGCTCTTTTATGATCAAAAGCAGATCTGAACATAACATTCCAAAGATGAAAGCTGCCTGAACAGCAGCATGCAGTTCCTGGCAGAAATCTCTGTTCTCAATATCCTCTGTCAGGAGAAATGTTTCCACCTACAAGACTAATTTATGCACTTCACAACTGAGTAGTGAAAATGCCTCCTCCCAGATAAACTGCAGTATTCTACAGATGTGATTACACTGTTGTAAGTGGCAGGAGAGCTTCACTGGTCATGTTGGTTTCCTGTATTTACACAATAAATGTTTCAACCATGAAGACCAGTTACAAGTTTCAGCTTGAAATGTTTCTTGATAGACTACTGCATATAAATGTCTTAAATTTATCATCTTAGAATCTGTTAATACAGTAGAAAATAGTAGTTTGGTATAAAGCAAATAATTTAATGTTACATCACTGGTTTTGATATATTTCATGGTTTCAAAGTCTTTTTGCAAGACAGCTTTTCATTACCTTTAAGTCTGACATCTGGATGTATGTTATGACAAAGTATTGGTGCTTATGTCTAAGATACTAATGTGATAGGAAATGTCAGAAAAGATTTCCATCCCCACACTAGGAATCCTAAAGGTTACACTACCAGAATCTGCTATGCTCACATATCAAAACAGTACTTGAACAGCTTGAACTCCCACATTTTCTTCTTTTTTATCATAAGAATTCTTATACTAGAGTAGCAGCTAAACTCATCTTTGAATAGTTCTTGTTGAAAATTAGATAGCACTTTTAAGGATGGATTTACCTCAGTTTGTGTGCACATATGCAAGAGAAATTATGGTGTTCTCACATCCTGTTTTGTTCAGTGTTCTGGTGACTTGCAGATGGCACCTGAGAAATACGAAGTACAATTGACATTGTACTGTCTTTAGCATCTATCCACAGGCACCACTCTCATATACATCTCTGAAATCAAAACCAAGTCTCTATTTTGAAGCTGTGATATACAGCACTGAACCTCCCAGTTGCTGTAGTCAAGAGAGAAAAATGTGCTCTAAGATTTATTTTTTTTTTTTAAAGGGTAACACACTTCAACAATCAAAGGCTGAAACCAGCTAAAAAGTCACACAGAACTGTATTTGAAATCATTGGTTTGGGAGTATACGGCATGTGTGTGTGTTATGTGTGGGAGAAATCCCCTTAACTAAATGCATTAGAAAAATGGAATGAATGTAAAATTCAACAGTTTAATTGGATCCTGAGGAATTATCTTGGAACCTGCAAACTGGCTTCCAAGCCCTGCTAACCAACTTACCTTCATCAAATGCTTAAAAGCTTTCCTCACATTGTCAAAAGCATTTTAAGCAAGCAGAGCACTCAGCTACATACCGTGACAAATTTTGCCTGTAGGCTGTTAAAATGGCTTTAAACTAGTGAGGCGAGCTCTTAAAATATATATATGTACTTTATACGTATTTCATCCCAAACTGTGTCCATCCTCCCTAGCTTTCTTTTCTTTTCTTTTCTTTTCTTTTCTTTTCTTTTCTTTTCTTTTCTTTTCTTTTCTTTTCTTTTCTTTTCTTTTCTTTTCTTTTCTTTTCTTTTCTTTTCTTTTCTTTTCTTTTCTTTTCTTTTTCCTTTCCTTTCCTTTCCTTTCCTTTCCTTTCCTTTCCTTTCCTTTCCTTTCCTTTCCTTTCCTTTCCTTTCCTTTCCTTTCCTTTCCTTTCCTTTCCTTTCCTTTCCTTTCCTTTCCTTTCCTTTCCTTTCCTTTCCTTTCCTTTCCTTTCCTTTCCTTTCCTTTCCTTTCCTTTCCTTTCCTTTCCTTTCCTTTCCTTTCCTTTCCTTTCCTTTCCTTTCCTTTCCTTTCCTTTCCTTTCCTTTCCTTTCCTTTCCTTTCCTTTCCTTTCCTTTCCTTTTTGTCTTTTTCTTGTAGCCTTTTTATCTCGAGAGTCCAGCAGGGTTATTAATTAATGAACTTGTGTATTTTCCGTCTTTAGTTGCCGAAGACTGAGGAGCTGTCAATCAGCGGGGACCCTCCTGAATTAGGTGAATGCTGACATTTGGCAAGTGTCATCACAGTTGCCTGCCCATGCCCTTGTAATGCTCTGAGCCAGTGACCCTTCCCTCTTTGTCACACATTTCAGGTAGCACTCAGAGCTCATTGTGTGCAGCTGAGGTCAACCGCCAACCAACCAAGTGCTCTGTCCTGATCGCACAAAGCTTTCCCTGAAGGCAAGAGAAAAGAATAATAAAAGGGGGAAATGGCCTGCTGAGCAAAGGCTCTGAGTCTTTTATAACAGGAGGTCGTTTTTGATTATAGGAAGGAACCTTCAGTGGCCATGGAAACCAAAATGCCACACAAAAGCCAGAGGGTGCTTGGGAGGTAAACAAGACAGATGAAAGGTGGTGGTGCTTTTAATCTCCAAAATCAATGTGCTTAGGTGGGTGACTTTAATTTAATCCATGTCTGATTAACCCTCTCCCTTTGTTTACACCATTATAGGAGTTTTTCTCCTGTAAAATTTTTAAACAAATGTTAAAAAATTCCAGGACAAGGCTGGTCGCTGCAGTGTTTTCATCCTATTCACCCCTCTGATGTAATCATGGATGTTCTCATTATCCACATAAATGCCTAATCCTTCTTACTCCTGCTAAGCTTATCCTCAGTGCTATATTTTTGAATGAGAGTGAAAGATCTTATACAAATACAAATTCTTGTGACTTTCTTTTTTGGACACCTAGCAAGATGAAATAACTGGAAACAATGGTCCTCAGTAAAGAAACCTTTTCCATCAAGAAGCCTGGGAGCATTTTGGTGAAAACTGGTTTTGATTTGGTTGAGTTATGAGCCCTTGAAAACTGCCCATCGTGCACACTTAGACATTTTTTAAAGAGTAGAAAAGGTTTTAATGACAGCTGAATGTTCGGAAGGAAGTTGTGCCGTGCATGCGTGCGCGGCTAATTTACCTACTTACTGAAAAATATACTCAGGGGTAGTGCTCTGAATGAACCCTGCCTCATTCACTTTGAGTTGGCTTACATGACCGAAAACTCTCTCCGACGGCAGGGCAAATTTTCCACAAATAATGAGCATTTTATGGATGAGATTTTCCAAAGCCAATCCACTGTTAGAAGTCCAGAGCCCATCAAGAAAGGAAAGGGAAAGGGGAAAAAAGGCCCAGAGGAATTTGCATTCCTACATCCTTTGGAGTTAAGAGGGTACATTCAGTAAAGCGAGTCATTTAAGCACTTATATCAGTCTCAGTGTCATTAGAGAATGAGCTTCAAAACCTCTATGAATCTTGCTTTGGCTCCTGACTGAAAGCAAAATGCACACACATTTATTTCAAAGTCCTAAAACGTCTGAAGGAAGATGCTTCAAAATAGGATTTGCAGAAAGAACTGCTTAATCTCACTAATTTCAAGTTATCTTAGCCCTTTCCAGATCTGAGATGTCTTTGCCATGGCACTCAACAGCTGCCTCTATTCAGAAAAAACACTGTCTGTCTATCTCAGTTCTTTGAAAAAGTAAACCATAGAGTAAGGTTTCATATCAAAATACAGGGAGAGGAGCTACTTTAAGTGGTGGTGCCTACTATGCAGTACTCCAGCCACAACAGTGCTTGCTCAGGGAGCAGAACTGAGAAACATGACTTCCTCCAGTGCCAGGATGCTTGAATCCGGTCCCCTTGAAACCTGGTCCAGCCAAGCAGTTTGAGCCTGGGGAAAAGGACATTGCTGTAACTGGGCTGCTTGTCAGAAACAAACATGATGACTGGGGGACTGTGAAGAAAAAAAAGCCAGTGAGCTCCTGTCACCCCTGCAGGAAGAGAAGGTCCCTCTGGGAATATGTCACTCGGGTGTAGCAGGCAGCCATGTGTCTGAATGCTAGGCCAGACTAGCTCTTTGCTTGAACTGGAGTAAAACTGCAAGTACTTCAAGAAATGCAAAGTAAAACAAGACATTATAAAAGAAAGACATAATCCAAGGATAGCTTTCTGAGCTACAATTTTAGGCTGATCAATCAAACCTATCTAAATTCTGGGGGGTTTGTACTGCCCTAATTCCATAAGGGCCCACAGGTGTCATAATGCCTGATTTTTTAACTGACCTGCTGTTTTTCACTTCGAGAGGAATGTGGGATGCAGAGAGGATCCTAGTTTTGAGCTTCCCAGTTGTTACAGAGCAAGATCATGAAGCTGTCTCCACTACCCAAAAGGAAGTATAAAGGAAAAGATCTAGTCCCTGGCTATAGGCAAAGGAGGGGCTCTATTTTCAGTGAGGGCTGATAGCTGTGAACCCTCCTGTTACCCGCCTCATCCAGGTAATACTCTCTAAAGAAAACACAGATTATGTCATCTACCTTCCTCTGCTAACAATGAACATCCACATGTCATTTGAAATACTCAGCTTCTGCTCTTCTCTTAGGTCTAGGGCTTGACTCTTGCTACCCAGGTCCCTAGTGGGGCCTCTATCCACTAAGCTGGAAGATATTCTGAGACAGACATCAGAGAGAGTTCCACTGCCTAAGAGTCTTTTGAGCAAGGTAGGAAACATTTCATTTTTCACTGAATCTATGGCTGCTAGTTATTTAAGAGAACAGATCCAAGAATCTCATGTGTGCCTAAGCTGGAGTCATTCTCTCTCTTTAAATCAAATGGAATTTACATAATTTCTAAGAGATGGAGAAGTAAAAACAAGCAGGAAGTGAAAGGAACCCACACAAGGATCTTTCAATAACTCTCACCCTGAAGTAGAAATTTTAGAAATCTCAGTATCTGTGTGATATGATCTTGGTCATGGATCACAACCAATTCCACTCTGTTCTTTTCTATTTTGATCAGCTACAGTCAGAGATCACCTTCTGGACCTTCTTGTTAGCAAGCCCTCATCATAGAGCTAACCAATGTCAGAAGTTTTAATATTACACAGAAAACCAAAAGGAGAAATGTCAGTATGTGGGCCTTCCAGGTGACAAATCAGCAGTAATGAACCAGAGATTCTTTCAGGATTAAATATATGATGAACAATTTGTTTTCAGGGTCTTTGTTTTGAATACATTTTACAACTCATGTTCATGAATCTTTCCATGACTGAAACCTTTCAAATCTTTCAAAAGTCCTAACCATAAAGTGAAGTGTGCTGTAATTAATATTTGGAAAAGTTCAGATCAATCAGTTGTTATGAGAATTGCTCTTGTTCACGTAACTTAGGTGTGAATGCAGTATCAGGCAAAGAGTTTTTCTTCTCCCTTCCTACTTGTATGAACACAAAGGTTACCTACAGCTGCAGTGATCCATGTTTTGAAGATCTGAATTTGAACTAAATGTGCTTTAGATTTTATGTGAGCAAGTTGGCATCTTTCAAGGAGTACTAGGCTCAGATAAACTTCATTTGCTTGTTCAGGAAAAGTTTTCCATGATTGTCTGCAGCAAACAAAATTTGGTTTCCTTCATCTAAAAAACGCAAGGATTATTGTTGACAATGTATCGTGTCACAATGAAGTACTCACAGCACCTTTCTCACAAAGCAGCAAAGAAAAAAACCACATACTGCAATCCTTTCCTAATTTTGCTCAAGCAAAACTCAGATTAGTATAGTAGTGTATTTAATGAGAACCTTGTGACTGGTAATACCAATTGGATTCTCTTCAAGAAGGTAAAGAATGAACAGAAAAAGTAAAAAAAGTGGTGGAAATATGCCACATAAAGAGATCAATATCTTGCACTGTAAAAATATTACATCATTTAAACAGCAGATTACTGAACTGTTCAAGAAGCAGAACATAATGGCTGAATATAAGGGAAAAACCTTTTTACTGACCTGAAGGGAGTGTCAAGGTTACCAAGACTGCAAATATTGCTATGAAGATGAGGAACTGAAGATAAAGAAGATAAAGTGTTATTTTAGATTTTGCTTATGTTCCTACCAGAACTTTTGGGGCATTCATCATTGTTTGTGACTAACTGTTTCCACTGGTCTCCTCTGACTGCTTTAATAATATTTTGTAGCTGCAAAACTACATTCTGCTGAAAAAGTCCTTAATTTGCAGTGGGCAAGCCTGGTATTCTGAAAAAGGAAAAGATTATTTCTTTCTTTAGTGTGTGGTTGGATTGTGACAGGCACAGCACCTGAATCCAGACAAACTGCTAGGGTCCTGTTAAGTTACAAGTGTCCATGTCTGTTGGACAAAAACTGAAATGTTATGTGGCCAATTTAAGCAATGCAGTGACCACCATGAAATCTATTGATGTTTCCTTCAGACTTAATGTAGATACTTAGGCAAACCTCTTTGGCTGAGAAATTGAGCTTTATCATACTCCTTTTTCCTCTTCTTCCAGCTAAAAATATCAATACCTTTATATTTATGCTAGTGCAACACCATCTACTAGGAGGCAAGGGTAAGAAAGCCAGCTCTTTTAAAAATTAATGAGCCTTGGAAGGAAATGAAGCTGAGAGAGTATGAAAGCATATGAATTTTTCCTATACAGAAGAACCAGCATTCATTAAACTGTAATTCTACACTGTTCAAAGCTCCAGGCCACTCCAGCAATAGATTGGTCTAAGTACTACAGAGTTCAGGGTATGCATTCTTCCCCTTCCTGGAAAAATATATTACTGCATCTGTAGATAACAAGATTAGCAAAGACATTTGCTTTGTCGTGGTGACATGTGCCTACCTCTGCATTAGATACAATAAATTGGGTCTTGCAATTGTCTGAGAAAACAGGAGATTTATATCCAGTGCTAGATTTAGGGCACTTCACAATGGTAGTAATTGTAAGCATAATCCTGTTTTCAGACTGTCAGATGATGGGAATAGCATTTACTGAGTATGTTAAGAATGGCAGCCTGGAGTGTTTAGTACTAGTTAATATTAGAACTTAGAAGTAAAAAAGAATGTTCATACAAATAATTTTGTTAAGCAAGATATATTTTATTGTTCTTTTGTTGGTTTATTGACTTTAAATGATTTAAAATATACTTCTCTATAGCTCTCTTTTGAATGCAAAGAGATGGAAAGCTGTCAGAAATCAACAGATTACAGATTACATTATTCATAGATGTTTGTTTACCAGATATGATCACTGGAATTTTTGTATGGAAGACTATTATTTGTTCTTTCTCATATACAAAGAAATAGTCTCAAGGAACTCATATTCCAGGTCAGAATGCTAAACAAGAGCATATTGACCTGGATTATTCTTGCTCTGTGTATTTCAGAGCTTTTCTCATATTGTCTTCTGCTGAGAGTATTTTCCACAGAAAACATTTCTATCAAGAGATCTATATCAAATGGTAGTTGATTTTTGCTCATATACTAGTGCAAACTTCCTGTGTTCATAGTTATATAGGTATAAATATTTTTCGTAATACTATCTTTGACTAAGCTATGCACATGCAAAACTTATCATAGAGAAATTACTGTACTGATGCTGATGGACCATTTTACCTGAATCACCAAATGTAAATACACAAACACAACCTTAGAACCCTGAAAGGAAATAGCTTTCAGAAATGATGAATAGTAGTTCCTGTTTCAGTGGTTGGTAAATGTATATTTTGTTTTCATTTGGTCATCAGTTATCCCTATTGTGTTTATTACATCATCAGTCACTAAGGGATGATGAAATGATTGCCATGAGACACACATCCACCATTAGAAACTGAGATATTTAAGAAGACCCACTTGCTTTTTCTTTGAAAGACCAGCTATTACAAAGGGTGAGTCACCAAGAACGAGGAAGACTAAGTCTGTATTCTTTCCAAACAGTTCTTGTTGCCATTTTTAAATATCATTAATCAATGTGAGTATAGTTGGGCTGATAGAATTCAACATCTGAACCAGTTATGCTTCTTTCAGGAGTATAGCAGATATGTAGTCCCAAAATCAGAATAATGTTCAGGTGCTAGTTACAAGAGGGAGGTCAGTGCTTCATGGTTGTAATGGAAATAGATCTTGACTGAAAACCAAAATTTGAACAGTTTGTAAAATTATTTGGAATTAATAAATTAATAACTGGTTTTTGATGCTTTATGTTAATTCATTTTGGATTTATCCTAGAAAATCATCTCTTGTCATCAAATCAAGAAAATTATGTCCCATTCAGCTAGTATGTAATTCACTTTCTGTCTTTCATCTTTCCAGGTCTTCATGTTTCTATTTCTTTGTCAAATGTGAGGTTAAAATGGAATGGAAGCTCACAGTTCATAACAACAGTTTAAGGCAAAAAAATTACAATAAAACTATACCGGTCTTAAGGGTGGATCAGAACCAAACTTCCTGTCATGGTTTAAAACATTCAGAACTATAAACATGAAATATCATGATACATGAAATGATAAATAAAATACAGAAAATTGGAAACGGCATTTAAAAAAAAATAAAAATTTGCACACCTGAGATGTCCTGTCTTGATAACTACACATAGGTGGGCTACAGAGCATCACAGCCATGCACACTGTACTGGTATGCACCTAACCTGTCTGCTGCACCAACAACTCAGAAATAGGAGAGTGGATGAGCTGTCACAGAGTCAACCTGTTTTTTTGGAATTAGCACATCTACCTGGAATATTTAATTTTTTAAAAATTATCTTTTAAGATGAAAGGAACTGTCAACTGATAAAATAGTGGTGGGGTGAAGTTGAAATCAAGAGTATTACAGCAAGGAATCATGACAACTAACATGAAATTTTGAAGAAGTCCAAACTTATTTCAATCTTTGGACATACATAATACTTAAATTGTGTTAAGTCTGCCCCTTAAGTTATATCATGGGGAAAAAGTAGAATCTGGACGTTTCAGCATTTGTGGTTCCAGATTCAAGTACGCTGATTTTTTAACAATGGTTCTTTTCTTATTTGCCTCACCTGCTCCTGGTGTTGCCTGGATGATGTAGTTGCTCAGATGTTGTGGTCTTCTTTGAGTATTTACTTATCAGTAGTGCAAAGCTTATGGAATGGGTTGGCTTGCACTGAACTGGATTTACAACTGTTTTCCTTTCTCAGAACAGTGGAAAGTAACTGAAATGGACATATACTTTATTCTTTCTTCTTGTAGATACCCTTATCTTCACATGTCTCTTAACCTATACTGTCTTCAATATTCTGTCCCTTTTCACACTCTACATTCCCAGGCATATTTCCCAATCCTTCTTGCAAAACCTACATTATCCTCATCTTCACTTGGCCATCTGTTTTGAAAATGTCTGGTGAAATGGGTAATTTAAGGAGTACATATCTGTACATATCTCACCAGAAAAAGATATGTGATGGTTGCCAGCTCTGAAGAAAATAACTCCTGCAACACTCTTCCTAGGAAGTTATTGATCCTGTGACAGTTAAAAAACTTAAATCAAGTTTAGGTCTAAAAGATACATCTTTAGCCTATATTCATTGACTTAATGTCAAAAGTACTTGTTGAAACTCTATATTCTGTGTTATGCTGTTGTACAAAATAAGTAAGCCTAACAATCTCTTCTTCCTTGTGAAGATCTGGTCTTTTAATTTAAAAGGGCCACCATGTCCTATCTTTTTTTTTTTTTTTTTTGTAAGCATGAAGTCAAGTACTGGCATATTACTAAGACAATTTATTAGGAAAAAAAAAAGTCATGCAATATAATAGCATATTTCTTACCACCTCCATTTTAAATCTATCAATTTATGAATTAAGATCATGTTATTTGTAATTTTTAAGAGACCGTTTTTTAAATTCAAAAAGAAAGCGATATAATTTTTCATAGCAGGAACCTGTGCTTTAAGGAATGGAATCCATGCATTAAGGAAAAACAAAAATAGCTTCAGCTATGAATGCACTAATGATTCTATGAAGACATGCACAGAATGAGTTATAAGATTTAGGTTTCCATGCATACATATAGGATATACAATATAAAAGAAAAAAAAGGCTTGATTAAAATTTTCCACTGAAATTGTTTTTGGCAGAAGACATGATTCTAAATAGCCTACTTTTTTGTTTTGTTTTGGTTTTTTGTTTTAATCTGAAATAGTTTTATCTATTAAAATATTAAAATTTTTCTTCAACAGTTTTTGGACGGAATAAGTGACCATCTCACTTTAGGACTATTTATGCCTCATTTCCCAAAGAAGCAAGGTGTATGTTATTAAACTGTCTGCCTAGCCTTCCATCTGTCTATTGTCAGCCTCCCTCAAACTTTAAAAATGTGTTGGACACATTTGATAGAATTCTCATGAGTATAATAAAGATTAACCAGATGTTTGGAAAAGAGAGATCTTGTTAGGGTCCCATTTAAAGAGAATATATAGTGGGATCTTTTCTTGTCTTTCCTGTAGAGATATCCAGAAGTAAAGATGTAACTGCTACCTGAACAAGTAGCATTTGCAGAAATAATCTGATCACCACACATGTGATTCAGGCATAACAAATGGTACCTTTTCCTTCCCAGCAGGTGAGAAAGCAGGGGATTAGCAAGGGAAACAGAACTGTTCCAGTATATGAGACAGTAGATACAAATCTGCAGGAAACCAAGCTTCATTTGTCAGTCATCTCACTAACAAAGATGATACACAAAACCGAGAAGGGGCATTGTCATATGTCTGTGAAGTAAATTCAAAATGCCAGGTTGTTTATCCTTAGATAAAAATTGAGAAATTCTGCTTTTAGCCCTCTAGATGCTCTTGCAATCAAGGCAAGCTATAAATCAGAACTTTGACTGAATTTTGATTTAATTCCAGCAGCCCTTAAAGACAGTTCCTTGGCAGGCAGGATCTCATGGCTGTGAGAGTCCTCAGCCACACTCTTCATCCAGAAACATCCCATCCCCAAAGGCTGCTAGCTGTATCTCACTGTTCTTCCCTGAGGGAAACCTGAGGGGGTACAGATGGTCCAGGTCTACAGCTGTAAAGGCATTAAGAACACCCAAGTCAAGATTTCATTTCCCTCCAGCAAATCAGGTTTTAGAACAACAACAGCAACAGCAAACCCCTCCTGAACTGTCTATAGCTCAGGAAGTAATCTCAGTTCAAACTGGTGAGAACTCAGATCTCTTCAAATTGGAGAACGTGCAATTAATTTGTTAAATGCAAGGGGACACACCTGAGGGTGATCTGTATTGGAAATCAGGAAATGTTGATTAAAAATATTGCTCCTACTATGAAGGAAATAGTCACCCTGAACCTCTGATTTAGAGTATGATTTTATTGTACCCTCAGTCAAGTGGGTAATACGTGATTGAAAATGAAGCAAATCTAATCAACTAATATTGACCTCCCACTATTGTGGGAGGCATCTGTACCAAGTTTCTTGAAAGACAGTCCTGAACATCAGAAAAATATAGCGCTCTTTATAACCAAGGAACTTATAAGCAATAAAATAAAAATTTTTTAAAAAAACAACCAAAAACCCCAAACTCCGCGAACCATATCCTATTGCTAAGAATAATCCAATGGTATTTTAAGAGCCCTGCTGAACAGACAGGCTTTACATCGTGCTCTGAGTTTCTCCCAACTGGGTCTCTGGCAATGAGCCAAAGGCAGCAGGTTTCAGAGGCGCGGGCCCTCCGCTGAGAGCAGCCCAGCACCGCTCCCCCTGAGCCGGGGCACCGCACGTTCACTTTATGTGTAGTGCTCCTGTGCCTCACAGCTCCTATGGCTGATATTTTCTTTATGACTTCAGCTTATTTGCAGATTTGGCTGCAAGATGTATTTTCACACAGTGCTCAATACGAAGTCTAAAACTGAAGCTCAGGAATACGGCCTACCAAACTTAGCTGGATAAACTTGATTTTGAGAAATAATAACCGGGGAAAGACAGAGTAAACTACTCCCATGAAGTTTTCGACAGTGTCTGGTGTGTATGATGACACTAAAACATGTTATTCCAAAAGTATGTACAACCTTAGCTGTCAGTTGGGTGAAACTGCATCACAAATACCTAACAAAACCACAGAGAAGCCAGAGAAATATCACCACTTTTGTGCTCTCAGTTGTAGATTGGCATTCTAATCTTACTCTTCTTTCTGCAACTTCAGAATGATACCAATGGCCAGTATGTATTCTTGTGGATCCTTGTGCCTAAAGGAATGAAGTGGGTTGGTTTTTTTTCCAGAGAGAGAAAAAAAGAAAAATATGGCATGTGTAAAAGCAGAATCACAAGTGCATGATCTATGGGTACAGTGTGCATGGTCTTTGAAAAGTTAAAGATTGGTGGAGGGGGTTATCTTCTAGGTGGACATAGATTTTATTTTCTTTCCTTTTTGGGGTTCCATTTATTCTGTATTGTAATCCAAAGTTTAAGTTCCAGTCTTTGCACAGATGAAGTAAAAATCTGCCTTCTGACAAATAATATTGTTTAAGATTTTTATCTTCTAAAGTATTGGCTATAAACTTCTTTCCAATTTGTGCATAAAATTCTATTAAGAAAAAAAATTCTTTTTTTCATAAATACAAAGTACCTGTTTCAACAAATCTTTCACTGTTTCAAAAAGCTGAATAATATTGAACGAATGAAGAGAGATGTTGTCAACTTCAGAACAAAATCTCTAAGCAATTAGGAGACTGCTGTGGTTGAATTCTTCTCTGCCCATGTTATTAGGCTTGAGTGCTGAAAAAGAAAAACTATATTTGTGTTTTTCCACAGCAAAATATGCCAATGATCTGACCTCAGTCAGTGAACTCTTAAGAGAACATCACAGGTGCTAGAGATGGCTAAGAAGAGACAGCTGGAGGAGAATATTTATTATTTTTATTTTTCGTCTCACACTGACACTTGACTGATTAATAATACAAAGAATCCAACTCTTTCCAGCAGCTGGAGAAAAGATTGGTTTTTATCTCATCATTAACATTCCCATAAAGTGATGAACTATAAAAATTCTGCCTGCAAATCCAAACTGAAAAAAAGGTCAGAGAGGATCAATCTTTTTTCAAGCACTAAAACCTTAAAAACCTATTCAACTGGATATCTTCAGGTCTGGTAACATCTGCAGTGAGCTCCCTGAACAATAGTATTGCTTTATCAAAATACTTAAGCACATGCTTAATTTTAAGATCTGAATAATCCCATTTTTCTGCAACATATTTTAAGAAAGCATTCCAAATTAAGGATGGAGCTGGAGCCAGAGAGTGGTCCTTCTACACTCCTCAGTCAGCACGTCTAGGATTTCTGTGACCTATATGCAGGTAGCCCAGCTATTTTGAATTAATATAAATTTAGTGAACACTTTCCTAGAGGACAGGATATAAATGTAGAAAAAAATTAACCTAACCATGGGATGGAGAAACCTCACAAACCTCAAAGTGTGTTTCCAATGAATCAGTACTTTGGTTTTCAAAAAAAGCTGACATAACTTTTCTTGACTGGTTTTTGTTCTGTAGTCACTTTTAAAATTTCTAGTTCTAGCCAGGCCAGTAAGTAGAAACAGAAAATGCTACAGAACTTCCTTTCCTTGTGGAGGCTTTTTAAAATAAATAAAACCAAACATATTTCTGTGACCTATATGCAGGTAGCCCAGCTATTTTGAATTAATATAAATTTAGTGAACACTTTCCTAGAGGACAGGATATAAATGTAGAAAAAAATTAACCTAACCATGGGATGGAGAAACCTCACAAATCTGTTATCATCGTAACTAAACAGAAAAAGGATATTACAGAGTATGTATTTACAAGCTTGAAGGTGTATTTCTCTCAAGACATTCATATTGATTACATAGTAATATGAAATTTAGTTTCATATGATATTTCCTATTAAAGTAGTGGTGATAATTTTATATTTCACCAGGAATGGAGAAACTTCTAAGTAAATGCAAAATGAGCCATCTGAGGACAAAATAGTAATGGGTACAAGTTACTTCTGGGGAGGTTCCAATTAGATTTGAGAAGAAAAATTTTCACCATGAGAACACTGGAGTCATCTCCCAAGGGAAGTGATGGATTCTCCTACATTGGACAGTTCGAAGACTCAGCTTTACAGGGTGTTGGACTATCTCATTTAAACTATATATTTACCTAGGAGGGTTGGACTGGATAAACCTTGACAATCCTTCCAACCTGGCATTCTATGTTTCTATGATAGTAATCTGTACATATAACAGTATCAGTGAGAAATTCTTCTGAGTTCCTCTTCCATATGCAGAGCAGAAAAAGCAGTTCTCAGTTTAGTTGCCAAGAAGCCTGAATGCCTAATTTCTCTACTGCAGCCTTTTAGAATTAGAACAAATTAAAAATTATTAATATCCCTAATTTCATGAAATTCCAGACATTGTTTGAATGCATACATGCATTTTTATAATTGAGTACCTAAAGTATTCAACCATGGAGTTCCGTGTTTGGTTTGTATGGATAAAATGCTGCCATAATGGAATGTAGGAATGCAACAACAATAGATGTAATAGCAGCCAGTTTTGCAAGAGTTTTTACATGTAAAATGAAGACCATTTAAAATAAGCTTCAACATGGCCTTAAGACCTAGTTTACTCAAAAATTCTGTTGAGTAATTACACAAGTGAGCACCTGGTTTTGTTTTGCAGTCCTAAGTTTTCAAGTTTTTAAGTTTAGTAGTCACAATTGTTGGCAAGTCTATCCCCAAGATTCCTCTGTCACTAAGAGTTTTCCTCTTTCCTTCACAAGGTTAGAAAAAAACCTGATCAGTCTAGATTCATCATGCTAGAGGGTTTTGCTGGAAACTCATCACATGTGGTCAGTGTGGGTTGGCAAGTACCAGATTTTGTTAGCAAACTCTATCCTCTAACCTTACCACCAGAGTTGAACCTGCCAGGGACCACTTTCCCTGATAGCATTACTGACAAGAGTCTTTGTTAAATCTGGAATGGGTATGTAAGTTTAAATAAAAGAAGAAGTGACTTAAACAACTGTCTAAAACTCAAAGTGTGTTTCCAATGAATCAGTACTTTGGTTTTCAAAAAAAGCTGACATAACTTTTCTTGACTGGTTTTTGTTCTGTAGTCACTTTTAAAATTTCTAGTTCTAGCCAGGCCAGTAAGTAGAAACAGAAAATGCTACAGAACTTCCTTTCCTTGTGGAGGCTTTTTAAAATAAATAAAACCAAACCAAACCAAACACAAACATACAAAACAAACAAACCAACCAACAAAAAACCCCAAAAGGATAATGCTCTCAATAACATATGTATACATATATGTATATATATATATATATGTATATATATACACACCACTGAATTTCAAAATTAAAGGTTAAGCCAATTTGAACCTAACACTACTCCCTCCTTCCCCTCAAAATATAATTGGTGGTGACACTTTTGTCAGAAATCTCATGTGACTCCAGACTGAATTTAGACATGGATACAAGTTTCTCTGATGGTTTAAGAGATAGAAATATTGCCATAATTGTGATATTATGGGAAAGTCAGTTCCATGTAAACAGTCTCAACAATATTTGTTCTTTCTGTTGTTAGAGTTCTGACATAGCTGGGTTTGAGGGATGGAACTTTTTTTTGCACAAGCCACCAAACCAACAAGAGGTAATGCTTTTATCAGTTTTGTTTGGCACATGGTAAAGAGATAATGGGAGCTCTAATTATAGCAGATAGCTTTGAATCCTGGTCTGTTTTAGGTTAAATTAAATATAAAAGCAAACACAGTCTAGACAGCAATGATGAGCCTTTATTTCAAAAAAGCAGGCCTGGGGAATGTTATGAAAATTATTCCCTGAGACTTAAGAGAAAGAAGAGTTAGATGTGAGTTCTCTCAGTAGTGAGGATTTAGACTGAATATAAAATATATGCAACACAACAAATAGAGTGTTTCATGTGATCCAGAAGGGATGACATTGTATTATGGCCAGTAAATTAAAATAAATGAGGTAAATTAAGAAATATATGTAGACACAATTGAGGAAAAACTCAACACATTCAACACAGGTGTTCAGGTAGTCTCCATCTGATCATGCCAAAAGAATTAATCTATGCACTTGCAAGATTTTGTAGCAAAGATTTATGGTAGTTTGTCGAGTTGGATGTGTTACCTCATCAGGTGATGCAGCAGCTTAGTAAACTTAAGGAACAGTCATGTCACAAAATCATAGAATAGTTTTGGTTAGATCATCTAGTCCAACCTTTAACGTAGCACAGTGCCAAGTCTACCATTAAATCATGTCACTACAAACCACATCTATATGTTCTTTAAAATGTCTCAAGGGATGGTGACTCAACAACTTTCCTGAGCAGCCTGTTCCAGTGCCTGACAACCCTTTCAGTAAATAAATTTTTCCTTCTACCAACCTAAACCTCCCCTGGTGCAGCTTGAGACCACTTCTTTATCTACTACTTTCTGCTTGGGAGAAGAGACCAACTTGCACCTTACTACAGCCTCCTTTCAGATAGCTGTAAAGAGTGATAAGGCCTCTTCTCAGCCTCCTTTTCACCAGACTCCATAACACCAGTTTCTTCAGACACTCCTTATAACACTTGTTCTTTAGACCTTTGTCACCCTTCTTGTAGTGAGGGGCCCAAAAAAGAACACAAAATCTGTTTCTCCTCCGAAAGCACCTGTGCTCATCACTAAATAAGAGAATCAGCTTCCTTCTTGCTTATTTTCCCAGTTGTCCTCTTTTGCTCTGCCCATCTTGGGGCTCTGCAGTGGCAGAGGTAATTTCTGAGGAGATGGGATCTGTGGGACTGTGTTTTCTGAAAGTGCTCTAACTACAACTAAGTCTGAGAACAACTAGTTCCTCTGCCCATGTTTTTAAAAAGAAACTTCCCAGATGCATCATGAGTGGAACCTCATACTACCCTTTAATATAAGAGATTTTAAGCTGTGAAACCCATTTGGGAATCTGCACTTTTTTAAGATTTTAACCTGTGAAACATTGGTCAGTCCGCTTGCCTTTCTTACCAATGCACATGTCTTTTAGACAGCTGAGAAGGAAAAAAAAAAAACATGAGATCATATTGCACCGTAGTCCTCCTGGATTGTTCTTTCTCTAGAAAGCAATCATGCTTTTTCTAGAGGTGGAATTGCCAGGAGCATCCCACTTCTGCCTGATCGCTTTCTCCGTTCTTTTGTAACTGTAATATTACTGGCTGTTAGGAGATATTAAGGAATTAAGGATTTGGTCTCTTAAAATTAGCACTTTTCAGTGGTTCTGGAAAGAAAAGCCCAAAACACTAACCATTTTAGAACACATAGGTTTTGTCCCATAGCTATGTGCTTAACTGAAAACATGTATTATGATATTCCTGTGAGAAAAAAATGCAAAAGGAAATAAATCTCCTTTGTATGATTGGTCCAAAATTGATGCAGAGTTTATGTAGTGAGAAAATACTTTTCTTCTGCCTTATTTCTTGCTTTGCTGCTGTTACACTACCACTACTAATATTTTTGCCTGATTATTTAATTAACCTTCTTTCGAAAAATCTTATGAGTGGAACAACACAGCCTAATTTTTTTTAAGACAACTTAAAGGAACCTTGTTATCAGCAGGTGTATGACATTTTTAAAAATCAACAATGAGCAACTCATCTAACTTTGTATTTCTGAAAGGAGATCACACTTGGAAGTACAGATTTGTACGTGTACAGGAACAGGATATTTACTGTAGGTTTCAATTATTTTTCTTCCATTTGAATTCCATGCACTTTACCAGATTTAAAGAGACTTGAAGTTGCAATAATGCAGTGTTAAATTCAACATTCTACTCGCACACTACATTCTACAAAACACAGACACTTTGTTTTTCTTTTTCTTTAGTTTGCAAGCTTTTTTTGAAAGAAAATGTCACTTTCTTTTTCTAAGTTTACATAATTGTAATCTTTATTGCATGGTAAATAATGCATAAATCTACTCAAGCTATTTGGACAAGTTTGAAGAGACTTAAGAGAGTAGACAATACAGACTTAATAGTTGTATCATTCAAAGCACAGATTCCCAACAACAGAATCAGGTTGATTCCCAGCAGTCAGCAGCCACTGAATGCATTGCGATTTTGCATTATCAATTGGAAAGTTGATTTAATGGCATCCCCTGAGCCCTAATCTCTTTCCTAATTGCTTGTGATGTATTTTTCAGGAAAGTGGGCAGCTTTGGAAAGGTTTGAGTTGATCTGCTAAAATACCTGTTTTCTCATCAAATGGCAAAAACTGACACTGAAATCAAGGATAATGGGCTTTTGTATAAATTTCAGTCAGATTTAACTATTAGTAATTACACAGCAAAGCAAACAAAAAACTTTTTTGCTTAGTTTTTTGTCATGTTTCTGTCTCAAGACAAAATGCAAACATATGCTTCTGAGAGAAAGGTGGAAGCTGAGAAGGAATGCACTACTACCTCCATGCAACCAAACTTGATTGTCTGGAGGGTTCAATGGAAAAAACATGTGATCTGTGGTGGACATCTACATTTGAACTAGTCACCTGAGTTCTCTTTAACAGTTGCGGAAAAATAATTGTATAATCATAAAATGGTTTAGATTAGAAAGAACATTAAATATCAACTAGTTCCAAGCCCCTTGTGTGGGCAGGGACTCTTCTCACTGGATCAGGTTACTCAAAGTCCCATCCAGTTTTGAATACTTCAAGGAACGAGGCATCCACAGCTTCTCTGGCCGACCTCATTCAGAGTCTCACCATCCTCACAGTAAATAATATCTTTCTAACGTCTAACTTAGATCTACCCTCTTCCATCTTAAAAATATTACCCCTTGTGCTATCACTACATGCCCTTATAAAAAGTCTCGCCTCACCTTTTTTGTAGGCAACTCTCTGGAAGGCAACTACAAGGTTCACCTCAAGCCTTCTCCAGGATGAACAACCCCAGCTCTCTCTGACTGTCATCATAGGAGAGGTGCTCCAGTCCTCTGGCTATTTTTGTGTCCCTCCTATGGACTCAGTCCAGGAGTTCCATGTCCTTCTTATGTTGGGGGGCTCCAGAACTGGACAAAGTACTCCAGGTGTGTTCTTATGAGAGTGGAGGGGGAGAATCACCTTCCTTAATTTACTGGATGCACTTCTTTTGATACAGCTGAGGATATGGTTGGCTTTCTGGGTTGCAATTGCACCTTGCTGATTCATGCTGAGCTTCTTATCGAACAGTACATCCGAGTTATTTTCCTCAGACCTGGTCTTGATCTATTCATATTCTTTGGATTGGCCCAGTCCATGTGCAGGACCTTGCATCTGTCCTTATTGAACTTTGTGAGATTAACACAGGACTGCCTCTCAAGGCTGTCAAGTTCCCTCTGGATGGCCTTCCTCCCCTCAAACAGGTTGACCACATAGAACCATAGAATTGGCTGGGTTGGAAGGGACCTCAGAGATCATCAAGTCCAACCCTTGACCACTACCGCTGCAGTTACCAGACCATGGCACTGAGTGCCACATCCAGTCTCTTTTTAAATATCTCCAGGGACGGAGAATCCACTACTTCCCTGGGCAGTCCATTCCAATGTCTGATCACCCTCTCCGTAAAGAAATTCTTTCTAATATCCAACCTAAACTTCCCCTGGCACAACTTAAGTCCATGCCCTCTTGTCTTGTTGAAAGTTGCCTGGGAAAAGGGACCAACTTCCCCCTGTCTCCAGCCTCCTTTCAGGGAGTTGTAAAGAGTGATAAGGTCTCCCCTGAGCCGCCTCTTCTCCAGGCTGAACACCCCCAGCTCCCTCAGCCTCTCCTCACAGGACTTGTGCTGGAGTCCCTTCACCAGCCTGGTTGCCCTCCTTTGGACCTGCTCCAGGACCTCAATCTCCTTCCTGAACTGAGGGGCCCAGAACTGGACACGGGACTCGAGCTGTGGCCTCACCAGGGCTGAGTACAGGGGCAGAATCACTTCCCTGGACCTGCTGGCCACGCTGTTCCTGATCCAGGCCAGGATGCCATTGGCCTTCTTGGCCACATCACACAGCTTGATGTGCAGCACTGGCCCCAGTAATGACCCTTGAGGAATTCCACTCTTCATTGTTCTCCATTTGGCCATCAAGCCACTGACCACTACTCTCTGAGTGTAACCATCCAGCCCATTCCTTGTTCACCGAGTAGTCCAGCCATAAAATTATTATCTTTCCAGTTTAGAGACCAGATTGTTGTGTGGAACAGTGTCAAACACTTTGCGTAAGTCCAGGTAGATGAGTCTTTTGCTCTTCCCTTTTCCACCAATACTCTGACCCCATCATAAAAGGTGACCAAGTTTTTCAGGCATGATTTACATTTAGTGAAGCCATGTCAGTTGCCACCGATCAGCTCCACATATTCCATGTGCCTTAGCAGAACCTTCAGGAGAATCTGGTCCATGATCTTTCTAGGCACAGAGGTGAGACTCACTGTTCTGTTCTCCTTGTCTTCCTTTTTTTCCCTTTTGAAAAACTGGTATTATGTTTCCCCTTTTCCTTTCAGTGGGAACTTTGCCAGGCTGCCATGACTTCTCAAATATGCTGAAAAGCAGATTTACAAAGTCATTTACCTGTTCCCTCAGGAGCTGTAGATGGATCTTGTCAGGTCCATGGAATCGTGCACTTGCAGGTTCTCTAGATGGTCTCGAACCTGCTCTTCTCCTACACTGGGTTGATCTTCCTTCTCCCAGTCCCTGCCTTTGCCTGCTACTTGTGTCGTGTGGCCAGAGCCCTTGCCGGTGTCTAGTGAGGCAAAAAAGTCACTAGTACCTCAGCCTTCTCCATATCCCAGGTCCCCTGTTTCCTTCTGGAGAGGGACCACATTGTCCCTGGTGTTCTGCTTATCAATGACAAACCTGTAGAAGTTTTTCTTTCTTAATTTCCCTCGTCAGATTTAATTCTATCTGGACTTCAGCTTTCCTAACCCTGGCTGCCCAGACAACATCTAGATATTTCTGCCAGTCTACCTGTCCTTCCTTCCACCCTCTGTAGACTTTCTTTTTACATTTAAGTGTTTCCAGGAGCTCCTTCTTCATCCATGCAGTTGTGAATTTCTTGTCTGCCTTCCTCTTTGATGGGTCACATTACTCCTGATCTTGGAGGATGTGACTCTTTGATGTTGAATATTCTTGGGGTACTTTGCTCTCCAGAGCTTGATCCCATGATACTCTACCAAGAAGATCCCTGAAGAGGGCTTTTTATAAATAATGACTTATCATATTGCAGGAAGTTAAATTGGGTGAGAGGAATTATTCTTTAAGATGATTAACTCTTTGCCTATGAAAGCAATTTAGTGTGATTAACTCAAGAAGATAGCATCTACACTGAAGACATGGGCAGTTAGGTTAGGAGAATCATTCCTCAAGGTTTTTGTCTCTACTGGTAAATTAAGGAATTCCAGGGAATGTTCATTGGCATGGGAATTCGATCATCTGTAACATTAAATTATTTAAACAGCTCAGGGTGTGCTTTTCCTTTATTCTACTTAGGACCCCAGCAAACGATTCCTCGGCATGGTTTGGGAGCACACACAGGCCAGCAGACACTCCTAGAAGGCAGTCTGAGTGCAACCATCCTGACTTTGAAAGTAAAAGAGTTTAAAAGTACAAAGTCAGCCTGGTTCTTGACAGCTGGCCTCAGTATTTAATTTCTACTGAAGATATATCCTGAATATCAAAGTTTGGGAGTAATAGTAGGGGACAGTAAACCTTCATAATGAAATATGTAATCTATTTTCACCAATGTTTTGGCTACAGCATCTTAGTTTATCTGTTACGGCAAATCTGTACAAAAATGAAACCAGGATGAGAACTCTTAAAGTATTTCCACAGTACAGAGTGTAAATCACGGTGAAACATGTTCCTGAATAATGAGATACATTGGAAAAACATAACATGGTCTAAGCGTCTGACTGCTTTAATTAAATCAATATAGCTTGTGCCTGAGTGTCCTGATATAAGGTAAATTATAAGAACAAACTACTTATTTTTTAATGCAATAAATTTCCTATATTCTATTTGCTTCCTTGTCTTGTTTAAAGATGAAAAAATAGAAAAGCTTATGGGTTGTATCTTAATTAACCTGCTACTATAATATCATTCTTCTACCATGAACAGGTATTTTCCTTTGTACAATTTAATGGCAGCATATTATTCCCATGGTAGCAAAACACTGTTTTAGACTAGAGGTAGATTTGCTGATGTAGCCAGGTCTTCTATATTTGATATGGAATTATCTTCTTGGAAACTAGACACATATGTAAACTTTGCATAGACACCAGTATGGAGTAATAACACAAGTTTCCTTTCTAGCCTCAATTTTTATTTGTGTGCTATTACCAACACTGTGACTATTATAGCGAATATCTTTTGAAAAACAGAAGGTCTAAGAGTTGATACAAATTCTGTGGTGAATTACTCCATGGCAATGACATCTGCAAAGCTTATACTTTAATGTGAAACATAAGTAAAGAAATTACTCCTTATAAATATCTTAAATTCCTTATATGGAATAGATACTATGCTCTTGGATTGAAATGAAAAATTACAAAGTCAATGAGAAATGAGAACAGACTGTTTGCAATTTTCTGAGATCATGAGAAACTGCTGAGCCAATTGGCAATTTCAATCCACTTGCTTATTTCTCAATTAATGCTCCTGTAAAATAAAGAATAAACAAGCTTTGCTCTGCCTCTTGCTTAATTAGCCATAACAAAACTTTCTCAAGTGTGGTACCTCAGAAATTGAAGGTATCATGATTTTAAGCAGTAGCCTGCCAACAACAATATAGAAAACTTCTGAACCTTGCCAAGACTGCTCCTCAGCAAGGCTGAGGCTTCTCCAAGTTATATGAACCATTTCCTGCAGATGGGTTGGAATTCTTCCTTCAATGCGGTTTTTAAGGGTTATTTATTTATCATATTCTGTGTGTCTTTTCTTTACAGTACTATCTGGAGGGTTTTTTCTGGAAAAACTCAAATAATTGGATCCGGGTTCTGTGTATAAGGGTTTTACTTTACTTCAGGAACTTGTGTTCAGTGAATTCCTAGTTATTTACACTGTATAGTATAAAGTATATTCCAATTATTTTCCACATTCACCTAAGATGAAGGAAAAGTTTTCCATTAAATCCTTCATGGACTTGTTGAGGGACCATGGTTTGGATTACCCAAGTGAAAGAGTCAGGTGCAGAACTCATACCTCTCCATCAGTGGTCTGCTGAGAACAGGTGGGCAGAGAGCAGGTGGGGAGTAAGGGTTGAACGTGGTCCTTACTTCTTTACCACCTGTCTAAAACATCTGAGCTTGTGCTGACAGGGAAGTAGTTCCATGCTGATGTAAGCCTGCAGTAAATTAGGAGCATTTGGGAGCAGATGGGAAACAGGAAGGAAGTTGTGCCTCAGCAAGTCAGAAATGCTCAGAAATGGTCCCAAGGCTTTTCTTGGGTAAATGCCACTGAGGATGCTATTCTTTGTGCCAGAGAGGAACTAAATTAAAGCCTGTGTCTTGCTGAGTGCCCACACAGCCTCAGGCAGGTAGGAGCTGAAGGGAGAGCTGGTGAAAGGCCACTCTGCCCATGGTTTTCATGGGGGCTTTTCTGAGGGGAGAGTTTGGAAACTCTGGCTCTGTGCGTAACCTACATCTAGTAAATTTATGTGTGTAGTTATACAGATAATCTCCCTGCTTAGACTCTTGAGGTCCTCCTTGGCTGTAAAGATTTCCTTTGACAGTCATGCTATTCTAAACATACATTTGCCTTGCAACGAAAGCAACACTGACTGCGATATAAACTTGGCTCAGAAATGCTTCTTGTTTTCCTAGATTAAACTCCTTTCTCCAGCTGCATCTATTTTAGTGTCTGATGAACTTTATGGTTGGCTCTCGTGCTTCCTAAGGGTAATGAGAACTTGTCAAGAGAACATAGTTTGTGTAGCAGTAAGAAAGAGCATAAACCCCCTTGAATAAGAAGTTTAGTTCTTGTGACAGTCATAGTGACACCTCTAAAGTCATTCAGATGAAAATTCTAGACTCTCTTTGAAGGAGACAGGAAAGGAAACACTGGTGAGAAAATTTGCATATCAAGTTATGAAAAACATTGTAAGGCCTCTCGAGACAAGCACTGACCTTCTGTAATTGTTTAAAGAACAGTTTTCTGTACACAGAAATTTCTGTATAAAATGCTTTGTACAGCATTTTATATTTTTCTAGCATTTCTTCTTCATTTGGTTAGGCTTGTTTGCTCAATTATTTGATTCTAACTTGTGTCACAGGAGAGAAGACACTAAGCAACTTTTGAGCAACCTGGTCTACTGGAAGATGTCCCTTTCAATGGCAGGAGATTTGGAATCTAGATGATGTTCAAGGTCCTTTCCAACCCAAAACACTCCATGAAAACTTGTCCAAGAAGCCTACCATCTACTTTATAAACAAGAAGTTTCGCCCCCAACTTCCAAAATAAGCACCTAAATGCAATTGATTCTCAGTTGTTAAACTCCATTGGCACTGTGGGATCATAGAGATGGGTTTGGTAGACTCTGTCATCAGCTTTTATAGCTAATGGCCTTGGGGAAGACTGCCACTCATGAAGTCTGTGCTTTGGCTGGAATTGTTCACTGATATCCTAACAAAGACCCTTTTAGGACACATAAAAGCTTGCATCCAAAAGCAGGATTGCCAGTACCAGGCTTGATATACCCTCATCCCCCAGAGTCAGCTGCTGCACTTTACGCCCGTACCAGCCTCACAGGTGGTCTGGTTTGTGAGGCTGTGGGAAGAGCATCCTGGGGAGAAGGGTGTGTTCACTCATGACCATTTGAGGGTTATGCTGGAGGGAAAATGCCAGGCTTGAAACAAATAGCAGGGCAGTGGGAAGAGTCTAGGAGACAGTAATGTTTGTGAAGGAAACACCACTGGAGCCACGCCTTTGTTTTTGCACATCTACAGTTCTTTGTTCCTTTGGAAATGCGGGGGCAAATTGGGTGCCAAATGGTAGTATTTGGTGCTCATATTGCAATTCCTTTGAATAATTTTAAGTAAGCATGTATGAGAGGAAGGCAATGGATAATCAGGCTCCTCATATAGGTAGGTATGTATCTTCCACTTCAGAAGTGAAGAGAAGGAGTTGTATGATGTGGTTCCTTTGAAGGTGTTTTATTTTCCTTTCTAACCTGATTCTCTGAAAGATGGGAGTTCTGCCAAGCCTTCTCAAATGGAGAATGAAGACATACAGTACTTAATATGGAATACTTTTCCTTGGTGGAAATGAGAGAAAGAAAGTATTTCAGAGAGGTGTAAAAAAAGAATGAGCAAATGAAAAGAACATGAAACTTTGGTTAACACTTTCAGTCAGTATATTTTTTAAGAGAATATTATTTAAATTTCCAGGTTTACTATTGCAATATGATTCTTCTGTTGTATCCCTGAGAAGAAAAATTAATTTACAGGTTTATTTTTGGTAGTTTAGCACTGAAAATAGTAAATTAATTTTAGTTTTTAAATATTATTTTGGTATTCTTACATCAAAAAATTATTTTCTGCTCTTCACCCTAAAGCTACCTCCCACATTCCTTAAAAAAACAAAAACAATCAAACATACAAAAACCCCACAAACAACAACAGCAAAAAAACTCAAAGAGAAAAAATAAATTAGAATGTTTTAATGTCATTTTTGGTAGAGCTTCACAGGGTTAGTGCTAGTTCCCTTCGCTATTTTTTTTCCTTCTTTGAGATGTCAACCTCCACTTAATTTTCTGTTTTGTTTTTGTTGTTGCATTGTTTTGCTTTTTTTTGTTTTAATTATTTTTACAAGGGTCACATCAAACTTTTTGTTACCATCATCTCCCTCCATTTGACCATTGCAGCAATATTATCTTTGGTTGTTAAATTTCAGTTTTAATTTCTCCCTCTACTGCAATTCCAGATATATGTAATTTTTAGTATTTTAATACTTTTTAATATTACTTCTTAACTACAGACCTCTCTAATAACAGAACTTCCCAAAACATGAGTAAGACTAGCACGTCAGGTAAACCAGATCACCATCAGCAAGTCTGGGTGACCATTTCTCTTAACACTTTGCAACAGACACATGTTTTTGAGAACAGCAGCCTGGGTTGTTTGTACCTTCAAAGGAGCTATGTGGGTGAATTTGGGTGGCATATAACAAAGGCTTTGTTTCAAAAAGACAGCAGCAGGAAGTGGAGAACCAGGATCCCACCTCCATGCAAAGGAATGCCTCTTGGCTTGGGAATTAAAGATGATGTTGGTTAGATGGGTCTTGATTCCTCAATAGCCCCACCAAAATGGGCTATCTCTGCATATGGGACCCCAGCCGGTTACACCCTATTCCATTGTTTTGGAGCTCCTGAACAAATCTGGCAGTGTTTCTACCAGCAAGTAACAAGAGATTTGGCCCAAAGCTTGATCATGATTACCATAATGATCTGCTATATAGATAGTATGTAGTATATACAGTAAAGATTTCATGAATGTGACTGTCTCCTTTTCAGTCTCAGCTCCATGTACTTTATTTCACGTCTTAAAATATTAATTTCATATAGTTTACTGCAACTTTCAACCCATGATCTCAAAGCAATTGGCAGACTTCAGAAATTGCATGCCATTTCCTGCAGTACTTTGACTGCATCCCTTTCAGTGAAATCTCCTAATGAATTCTGTCAGGTTTTCCCTGAAAGAAGAATGAGTCTGGTCTGCCAGCCTTGGGATTGCTGCAGCTGAAGCTAAAAGTGAGTCACCTTTGAGGAAAGGGCAAGGGCTGCAGGCACAGTAGCAGCTTTATAAACATCTCCTAGGTATGGTACAACAGGTGGGATGCCTGTCATAAGGTGAGGGGGACTGATGCCACCTGGGATTCCCCCTGGCCAAAAGTGGTCAGCAATTTGGATCACTGAATGCCTGCAATTCTGTCCTGACAACAGGCTGCTGTTTCCTAACCACAGCCCGTGAGAAATGACTGTTCTGCACTTGGTACAAATGTGCTCCTCTGGTATGTTAGACTCAGTACAAATTCTCTAAATCCCAAGTAGATGGGAACTGAAGCAATTCTATGAAGTTCCACATGCTGTAAAAATAGTACTGCATAAAAGCATTTTGTATTATTAGACTGGATTTCCCAGAAGAATAAATACTGCTCTGAATATAAGATCACTTTATGGTTTTAGCCTCTTAAATCCAACTTCTTGTTACAAATTTCCTGAATATTTTTTTTTAAACCTGTTTCTACAGGGGGGCTGAACAGTCTGTTATGGATATTTCTGTTAACTTTAGTACATATATTTCCTGGTCAAGACAGCCAATACCTACCCAATTTCATATCTTTAACCAGCTCACAAAAAAAAGTGGAGCTTAAAACAGATGTAAAAAAGGATATTTCTGTGTGTAGGGGATGTGAGTGAGAATGTTGCTCTTTCCCTAAGTCTTGGTAATTTACATGCAGTAACATCATAAACTTGTCTCAGTGTGGGAGGCTCCATGAGAATAGTATGAATCTGTCAAATTCCAGTCTCTCTGGTATACTTGGCACAGGTCCAAAAATCTTCCAGAGGCTGAAAAAAGAATCCTAAAAACGACATCTCCTAGATATATAAATTAGACACCACAGAGTGCAGTGATAAACATTTCACAAGGATATTAGAGGAGATTTTTTTTTTCTTCTTTGGCTATGTTTCACTTCCGACAGGTTTTTCCCTAATTATAAACCTGTTTGCTTTACCTGCAATGGACTCTGCACTGGAATTGTCACCTGCAGACTGATGATTCCTTGTGGGGCTGTCTCTACCGGAAAGAAACAATAAATCGCAATAAAACTTTTATCTGTGTGCTTGGTCAAATACAATTTAGTGGAACTTCAAAAATCTACATCTGTTCTGTATACAATTTGTATTGCCATTTGTTACACAGATGTGTAACAAGACAAATACCTGTCCAGGCATACCACATGATTCAGAAATGCCTATGTTAATCATGCTGGTGGAAGGAGGTGAAGGAAAAGACAATAAATCAGCCTGCAAAAGGTTTCACTTGGAAAGGTCTAACAGAACAGGGTTATTTTTATCCTAGGATGCTTTTAATTTGAATCAAAAATGCTTTACCACATGTTCTGCCAGCAGTTCAAAAGGATTGGTAACAAACATTTAATCTTTTTTATTCTGGGATTGGCACTAAGCCCTCATCAAAAAGCGTATGCAGTCAAACAGCTTATCTCCTCTAAGCTGTTTCCCTTAATGTGTTCCTAATTATAATCCTATATATTGCACACTGTGGCCAGTTGAACAATATGGCAGTAATTTCTTTACAGGCCTCTCAGTTCTTTGAACTGTGAGTACAGAGGGCTAGAACGGAACCAGATCAATGGGATTTGAGTGCAGGGGAATCCAGCCAGATGCAATCTCTGGAGAATGCATTTCCAGCTGTTCTCCAGAAAGGGACTGGAGCAGACAGCTGCTAACTCTGCAGCCCCTTTCATTCAGCCCACGGATCTGTGCTGCAAGGTGTAGTTCTTCTTATCTTTATTGCATTCTGTACATCTGGGGTGGGACTCACCTATATTCCACACAAAGGGTGTTTTTTTAACAACAGGGATTGGAGTAATAGCCTGCCCACCCCCTCCTCTTAAGATTTCATGAGACTATTAAAAAGCTGAAGGAATATTTGAATCAAACTTGGGCAAATGTTTCCATAAGCTAAAAGCTGTAAGATAGAGCTGAAAGGAAGTAAAAGTATTTGTGCTATGGTTTTAGATATGGTGATGGGTTTTTTGTTTGGTTGGTTTTGTTTTTTGTTTTGTTTAGGTTTGGGTTTTTTGTGACAGATTTTGGAACACATACAGTCTGAAATGTTAAGCATATTATTCATGAAGTGCCTATGTCCTTTGCAATGGCAATTTTCTCTGCCTCCTTTTCCCTGTATGAATGTCTGGTTCATGAAGAACACCTATAGCTGTAATATGACAGATACCAAGTAAAATAAAGTAGTTATAACTGAAGCTATGTTTATGCTAAAAAAATTGGTTCTGTTTTCCAGCTTCCACTTAGCTCTGATGCAGTGATAGATAAAAAGGAGAAAAAAGCAGCCAGTTAAGGATTTGGTAGACTTGCTTTTTGTAAAATTTCCCTGTGTGGGTCATATTTATTCATTCCTGCTTAGTATATTCACTTCCTTTATCACAGAATCATAGAATGGCCTGGGTTCAAAGGGACCTTAGAGGTCATCTACTCCAGCCTCCCTGCCATGACCAGGGCTGCCTCTCAGCCAGGCTAAGCTGCTCAAAGCCTCATCTAACTGGCCTTGAACACCTCCAGGGAGGGGATATCCACAACTTCTCTGGACAATCTATTCCAGAGTCTCACAACCCTTGAGATTTAATGTGATGTTTTCCCATTAGCCCCATACCCCTGGCTAATATGGAGGGTCCAAGCAAAAGTATTTAATATTTAAAACAAAGCAGATCAGAAACATAAACTCTTTAGACTTGTGAATAATTTGCAAAATAGGTAGTCTGGAATTATGGATGAGCTTTACAGGAAAAAAGACTCATTGTAGTAAGTGCTTTTACTGACACTCCATTTGCCCTGCAAAGAGTTTGGGCAGGTACTGCCTGATAAATAGCTCAAAGCCTGAAAACTGGGAAGTGGTGTGTTTAATGTGAATACGTGGCTGGAGTTAGAGAGGCTGAAAGGAAAATGAACTCATTTTTACTATCCCTTACAAAATCCAAATACAAAGATTGGGGGGGGTGGGGTGTGAGGATTTGTTTTATTTTGTTTGTTTTTTAAATTTCTCTCACATATTTACTAAAGCTGCAGAGGGGCCTGTGGAAGTACTGTTAGAGATGCTGCTGGCACTCCAGCTGTGCCTTGTGAAATGGGTCTATGCACCCACCAGCATTGATGTCTGTGATGAGTAGGTACTGAACAACACTGAGGAGGATGGAGGATACAGGCCCATGCAGAAATTCTCTCTGATCCATAGCCTGCTGGAGTCACTAGGAGGACATCTCATGATCACAGCAGGCTTTGGACATCATCCTGCCTTTGTAAGATGTTCACATCAGCTGACACATAGGCAGTTGTTTGAAGACTGTTCTGAACTTCTGTCTTGAAAGTTTCATACAACTCATTTACTCTGTGCCTTTGCCAAACAATGCTGAGATACTGAGAGCTTCACAGTACTCCACTCAAAATGGTTTAAAGGTTTGGTGTCTATGAAGTCAAAGTGTGGAAAAATATCACTCAAAACCAACCTTATTTAACACACCATTGAATATACTGATAATCAGATAATTCATCTTTCTAAGGATGTTCAATTGGTCTGTGAGGCAGTCTAGACTCACTGAGGGGCTCCAAAGAATAAGACCATTGCTTTCAGAAGCTGACACTTGTTTTGTTTCTTGCTTTCATGTCTTGAGTCTCTAATTCCTCAAGTCCTGGGATCCTTGCCTGACAGATACTTTAGTCTTTCCCTTTTCAGGCAGGTGGAAAACATGTCACTATTTGCCCACAGTTCAAAACTGTCTAGGGTGCCAACTTCTGAAGACTGAAAGACATCTCACTGCTCACTGCTTCTATTAATGTTAATTTTCCCCACCAATTTCAGCATTATTTTCACAAGTGTGTTCAGATAGCAAATAAAATTTTAGGACGTGTGTCTTTTGACATATTTGCCTTTCATGTACTGTCAAGTCACTGTCGACTTTGTTTCAATTTCAAATAGGAAGTGCACCCTTTCAAATGAAAAGATGGATAAACAATTCCTTGATGAATGTTGATCCCATCATTTTTGTTGAGTTCTCTAGAAAGTTTACCTTTCTTACCTCTAGAAAGATTACCTATCATATTGGTCTGCAAATCATCCACTTTTAACTGAAAAAAAAATATTTCCTGTGGCGTGAACATTTCTGGAGTTTTTAGCCTTGAGAACAGCTTTATGGACAATTTTAGCTACGAGTGTCTTCATATAAACAAAAACGTGACACTTTTTTTTTTGGACTATTGACCAAGGCCAAAACCTCCTTTATCTGAGAAGATGAGTAATTGTTCTTTCTTAGAATTTGTGATGAATAAAAGACTGGTTGTCAGTTTCAGCCATGCTTTTTTATAAAGACCATGCCGATCTGGCAGGATCTTGTAAGAACTTAGTGTTGCTCCTCATGTCATTTTATTTCAGGATCAGGGCCCGTTTTCCTCAGTTTCCCAAAGTCTGTTGAATGCCTTAGTACTGTAGAATTCCCAAGCAGTCAGTTTAGCTTGTTAGACTAAGCATGTTTACATAAATTTTAATTTCAAAGAATTTTGTACCAGTTTCTCATCTATTAAGACATGCATTTTATAGGTGGTCTCAACTTTCATGAGTCTCACCTGAACACTTTCTCATGCTACTGTCTCACCCACGTATATTAATGTCTTCACAAAGAAGTTACAGTCCTACTTGTTTAGATTTAGATTGTTTAGCTGCTCCATCTTTTTCCAAAGCTTCTGTTTATGCTGTATAACTTTTTCTTCCAATAGTTAAACATCATCTTTGTAGTCTCTTGTATCCTCTATACCAACAAAAAATGTTACATTTTCCAGTTAAACCCCTCAGGGGCTGGAAACAACCCAAATGGTAGTCTGCAGAAACAGTATTTCTCAAAGGGACCACTAAGTGTGAACAATTATCTTCTGTTTCTCCTAGGGCCCCCTGTTGAAAGCTATTTGGCATTACCCATGTTCCCCAATATGTCCCCTGTCACAGGTAAAGGAAAATTGTCCCATTTTATAAATCCATTTCTTTAGATCTCAAGGTAGGTAGAGATTTGTCTCTGTTTTAGTCTAAAGGTCTATAAAATATATACACCCTAGTGGTTCTTTTTTGTTGTCTCACTCCCAGAACAATACACAATGTAGTCTGTCTCAGAGTAAGATGATCTTTCCTCTGTCTATGAGTTGCTGAATGTTTGGCTCTTTCAGTTCCATTCCTAGTTCTACTAGGAGTTTCTCTATTTCTATTCCCCTTTCTCACAGTGGTTTGAAAACCCTCACTGAAATGTCAGGCAATGTCCACCTTCAGTAAATTTCACGCTAAACTTAGAGTTTTTGCCACCTGTCAAACTCCAGCTGTTTTGTTAATAATAGTTTCTAGCATGCATTGCTAGAATCATATGGATTTTTCTTCCTCCTCCCCTTTTTCTTCCAGGTTCCTATGACCTGTGAGTTGCCTGTTAGTATCACAATATTTTTATCCTTAGATCAGTCACAAATTTGTATGTTGGATTTTCCATCCTCCATAGATAAGATTTGTCTTCCTGTTGAATCTGCAATTTCTTATTACTTTTTCCTGACTAGCCTTATCTGACTGAGAACTATTAAAACCACCAAATTCTTCAGAACCAACTGTTGTAAAAATAGGCTGCTTTCTGAAATTCATTGTTTTGATTGTTGAATCTCAGAGACACAGCTGAATGGTCTCTGAGTGAATGGTTTGATTCAACATGATCTAGTTACATCCCAGTTTTCCAGAGAGCTACAGGTTCAGCACAAGTTCTGATTGCATTACTCCAACATTCACATGGTGTATTTTTTTAATTTCTTACTGCTTTAACATACGATAACCATATGGTAATCAGTGATCGGATTAGAAAAGGATGTAGTATTTAACTCAAACCTCAATCAAACAAATTTTTCCATTTGTGGCTTATATGACTTTTGGTTTCACAATTTTATATGTAGGCAGTTAAGTCACATTTCGATATAAAACCTTTTGTTATATCTTACCACTAAAAAAACCTGTACAATCTGTGATCAACAAGTGGAATGACCGCATGATTCAGAGCATCAGTTCTTCCATCCCTGATAGAGAGGGACTAATTTTCCATTGAAGACTCACTAAATTTTAAAAAGCATAATAACCACAGCCAGCAAGTACAAAAACTCACAATTTCCCTTGTAGAGAACTGTTCTAATCACAAAACAACACGATAACAAAATGTCTCTTTATTTCTTCTTTGACCTATAAACATTGAATTCTTCGAATAATGAAAGAGCTTCACAAGGAAGAATGTATTGCAGCTTCATCCTGACTTACTGTAGCCTTTGCTTCAGTGTCTAAAACTGTCTTTTGGGAAATAAAAAGCAGGAAGTTTTGAATTCCCTCAGATAGAATTTTATTCCTGTTTTCTCATTTCCCAGATAAATATTTTAACTGCTGGTGGCTGCCTCCTACTTCTGCTGTTTTCATACTTGTTAGGTGATTTCATGGCATACTGTAGACTTTGCCTTTCTCCTCCAATGTTTCCTGCTGGGGTGGTTTGAAAGCTAAAAGGCCATTCATTTAGATTTGATTCAGTTCAGGATTAGGCTGGATTCATCCCACTGAACCTAAGCATTTAACTAGGCTAGTTTGCCCTAAACTCCATCTATATTCAATAAATCTCCCTGTAGAGAAAGTGTGGGATGACAAGTCTCCTATTTTAGGTATGTCTTAGCTAAGTGATTGAAGGTAGATGTCTACACACAGACCTGAAGGTTGTCCTTTTAGACCTTTAAGGCTCTAGTTTAATACTGAACTTAAGCACTTGCTTAAATGCACTTCTACTTGGGAAAGCATGTAAGCATGTGCTTACAGTTAAACATGGACAATAAATAATATTTTTCATGTCTACTGACTGTGACATTTTTTAAAAGAGAAAGAGAAATTACTCCAACACTTCTATTTTTCTGAAGTGCTTTTAAACCTCCCTGTAGTAATAAAATATTTCCTACTAAGCTAAACCTTTTTAACTTTCTCAGATTTCTATGTTTTATTTCCATCCTGCCTTTCTAGTTTGGAAAATATCTGAAGATTAAAATTCCATTCACCTTAGTTTGGAAAGCTGACACTGCACATTGTATTCAGATTACTAGTAATATTTGAAGAGATAATCTGGTGGTACTTGAAAAGATAAACTATAACAGCATGATTATAAAAACTTCAGCAAAAACTGTTTCACTTTCTGATTTTTTCAGATTGGGAAGCCCAGTATATCAACAGAAATATAGTAAATATTTGGTCTTGTTTGGTATTTCTGTGAAACTACTGAGTCATCTTATTAGTTAGCACCTGGAAAAATCCATATGCTTTGGCTAGTGAAAGTCTATCAGTCACATTTGAGATTTTCTGAAAGACCTGATCTGATTTTTCTTATGCATAAAACACATACAATTTACAGCAGATATTAGAGTATATTTATAAAAAATAACCTGGTGTAGAATCCACCTATTCTCCAAATACAGGGACTGATTATGCATCACTTAAGCGAAAAGAAAAACTCTGCTTCAGCTATTGGAAAAGCAGATTAGGTCAGTAGGCAATCTCAACTCTCTTGACTCCAAAGGATCAGCATTTCAACCACCCTCATAGCCATAAGAGGGACCTTGCAGCAAGACAGAACTGTGTGCTATATTTCCCCACCCCTCCAGGCCAAAACCTCAAGGATTCTCTCCCCTCTCCAGAACTGTAGCTTCTCTTTCTTTTCCTGGCATGCTCATTTTTTCCTAGGATCACTTTTACGGACTTCCTTTGAGCTAAAAAAATGATATGTTTCCATGTTTTTCCTTACTCCACAGTGAGCATCTTTCCACTCTATATTGACATCTCTGTAATGAGCTTCTCTGGGCCCTTTTCCCAAGACAGATTAGGCATTTTTGTCAGTAAAGAAAGACCAAAGTATTTCCATAAGGAGGGAAATATTTAAGTGAATGTCTGCTTTGGTGGAATGATCACTAGTTGGACTATGGTAGAAACCAAACATAGTTAGATACCTATCTCATAGACAACCATTGAACCTGAAACAATTTCCATGTGAGAACAATTGCATTTTAATTCTATTGTATCCAGAGATGCTCCACTGAATTTGCCATGTACACCTTCATGAAAATAAGTTTTAAATAAGTTTAAAATTAAACAGCTGAGGCAGAGGGCTTTATATCTGGAGTCAAAACAAGTCTTTGGGACCAGAATTTTTCCACTTAGATTGTTTCAGTCTAAACAGATTGAAAAATTTTCCCTGAAGTAAGAAAGAAGCCGTTAAATAAGAGGTTTTAATAGCTCAGTCACCCCCAATTTATTTGGTGTCCCTTTGAGATTATCGAGTGAAAAAAAAATAGCACCTATAGAAAGTAATGAATACAGAACATACTTTCACACTTTCCAGACTTTCTCTCCATGCTGCTCAACCTCATTTCCTTATTTTTTAATGATAAATAAATTAACATTAATTTTCACTGTTCACAGCATGCCATATACATCAGCTAAAAAGAAAAAGAAAAAATGGTTAGTAAAGTCTTTTTAATGGTATGTAACATGTGCTGCCCCTTCTGTGAACTCACCACTCATTCAGGAAATTGATTTGTCAAGATGTGAAATAAAAATGCATCATTTCATCACATTTTTAGAAAATATGGGTCCAATCTTGTAAGATGCAGAGGAGGCTCAGCTCCCTTAAAGCTTTTCAGTGGAAGCACTTAGCACCTCACAGTAACAGGCTGATTTCACATGTCGTTTTAATGATCCCTTTAATAGTTCATTCTGGAACGCTGAGAGTTGCAGTGCCTAATGCCCTTGTTGGGCCTGGCTCTGAGCCAGCTTTATGCTTTGCAGCTTATTTGTACCCAACAACCTCACCTTAAAAAATATTTGTTTTCCCCAGGATGCAGGTGTTGATATAGCTGCATTGTAGGTAGGATTCCTGGGTCAGGTTGTAAATCAGGACATGGTGCTGACTGGGGAAACAGAGCCCAGGCCTCGGGGCGGATCTGAACGGGTGCTCCCCTCCTCCTCTGCATTGATCCTGAGCAGCCCAAGAGTGGTCCAAGAAAAGCAGCTTATACAGGCACTATAACATCTGGAAAACCCTGCTAATATTGATTTTCATGTGAGAGGGGTGGATATATCAGGCACGACTTTCAACGCCTTACACAAGTTTTATACCAGGGCAACTCGGAGTTTATTGGAACTTGGCTGGCATAAAACTGATACTGCACAACAGAAAATATGGCTCATTGCTACCTCTACTTTTTTTTTTGCAACATGAGAAAAAAGATAATCTTTACCACATTTTTCAATATGATCAGTCATAACAGAACCATTCATGAACCCCTGATCCATCTGCTACTGCTGCCTCCGAGGAAGCAGGGTATACCATCCCATTATTGTTTTCCAATACTAATAATTAATCATCTCTGAAACTGTGTTATATACAGCTATTTATTTGGTAACTGATCATATATATATATTATTTGTACTGGATATTTTGCAACTTGAACTTCAGTCTTCCTCTCTACTGATGTCTTCAAACACTTCCATGAATTCCTTCTGCTAAATGTAAAGCTTTTGAGTTGAGAATTTTCTTCTGAAAATTCTTTTTTTCTTCTTTCTTGCCCCTGCTCTTTTTAAAATCTTCATCATCTTCATCTGTTTGTACATCTTTCTTATGTGGCACATAGACATCTGCCAGATGCTGGAGTCCTACTTGATTCATTCATTCACTCATTCATAAACTTATCATTGTTCTGGAAGTAATTTTAGTTATCAGAGGTTTGCAAGCTACCAATTACCTACGATATTGTCAGCAAAGTGAGGGAAAAGACCATACTTAATGAATGTGACATTAGAAGGGTCCCTAAAGTTTTCAGAACACCTGATCCCTTTTTCTCTGGTCATAATTAAAGTAGGAAGACAGGTCTTGTCTTGGAATGATGGGGAATATTGATATTTTGGTGTGCCTGCCAAATTCTCAAGTTGATAACAGGCAGCTACTCTTCTCTCTAGCTGCAGATCTTCAGCATCTACCTGCAGCCCTCGGGGTTCCTGGCACACACACACCTGACACAAGATATAGAAAACACCACTTCCAGCAACCCTGAGATACTGTGAATTAATTTTTTTTTGAACTTGCTTACTCATTGTTTTTCATCAATACCCTATTTATCTGAAAACTACTAACCTCTTCTAGGTATTAAGAAAAAAAAAGGAAGTACAGCTTTATTTGATTGATTAGGAAACATTCATCTTATTGTTTTTATGTAGGATGTGGTCTATTTCATGTATGATTCAGCACAACGAGGAAGTGAAAAATAAATTAATGACTCCAGGAAAATTCTGTGATCTTCACTCTGATTTAACACAAGCTGACAAGCTCTTGTTCATTCAAAGGAAATTATCTGAGTAAAATCTGAATAAAACCTGAGTAAAGTACTCAGGACTTGGTTCGCAGTAACTCAGACTTTCTTTTATCAGCCCAATGATCTTGGGAAAAGTAGCAAGCAGAGACAGGGTGTATTCTTTTGGATAGTTGTATGATTTTGAGATCAAAAACTGTAAGGAATTTTTAAAGATGAGTTTTCTGTGCCTGTGTAGTGCATGTTAAATTCAGAACTTAGAGGTGATATTTTTCTAAGATGCCAGTTACTAAGATGAACACGTAATGCAACAAAAATTGAACATGAAAATATGAAATTTCTTTTTTTTTCATTATTCATAGTCCTCTGTCATAGGTAATATATCCAGTAAAATGATATCGAGAAGTTTAGAAGGCAAAATGGGAATGGAACGAGTCTGGCACAAGGTGCAAAAATGGAACTACACGAATATTTCAGAGGCATCTACAACTTGTACATACATAACACCTCAACTATTAGTCTATGAGGAATGTGCAGCAAGAGTTGACAGGTAATTTTTTATTTCAGACTAGGCAGTGGTTGGTATAGTGTATTCAGTACATGGGATGGTGATGGCTGTGGTGGTACTTACACTGTTAGAACAAGGCTGTGGTGTGGCATTTCGCCAGTGGTTGAAGTGAAAAGTGAAAAGCGACAACAGTATCCTGCCAAAATCTGGTATTGTCCCAGAGGATTTTCATTTTATTCCAAAGGTCATAACATACTTCATTCAGCCAAATCTGCTTCAAGAAATTCCGTCTCAAGGAGAAACACTTCTTGACAGAATAAGTGCTATACTGATTTTATATATATATTTTTAATGAATTTTCTTTGTACAGAAGCAGGATTGTAAAGTAATGTCTGTGTGCAGGAAGGTAAAATCCTGTGAAAAATGTAGCATGGCAAATGGATAAATCTTGTAGCTCAGCAATTTGTGTCAGTGTTTTACATAGGAGGAAATCCTCAGTGACATGCATCTGATAATGGAATCATTTCATATAAGGGTGCTTACTGTATGAGGGCTCTACTGTTTGCAGCACCATACAATGGAGTACATTAGCTGCACAGCACCACTTTAATACCAGGCATTGAAGGCTAAGCCCTGCTTTTAGTTATTGCATCAGCAGGAGTTAAAGAAGCCTTGTTCTAAAAGTAAAGGCCAGAGAGGCCAGGTTGAGAACTAGGAAATACTGAAGAGTGAGGCTTTTTGCATAAGTTGGACCAGATTACTTTTCCATTGCTGTTTTTACACACTGACTTGTGTTTCTTATTTAGAAAAACAGTCTTCAGGACTATTTTTCCATCCATCTAGGTTCTTTTACTTTATTACCTAAGTGCCTTCATCATCCTAAGTACCTAATACCTCTCATTATCTTAGTGAGTCATTTAGGGGCTGGCTATTTAATATCATTAATTCATTATGAATAAATATTAGGAATAAATTTACACTTGCCCTGAAAGATGGAAAGCTTTTTTTAATTTCTGAGCTCTGGGTTACTTAACATAGTATGAAGTCACTGAAAAGGTTTTATAAAAAGCCCTGAGTGAAGTAAACAGCAGCTTCCCAATGAGATGTAATATTTTGCCTCATAATAAACAACTGTAATTTATTTTGAAACCAACAGGTGCTGCAGAGCAGGTAGACTAATTTAATTCTGAGATGGCTTTTCTTCCACATTGAACTTTCCAACTCTAAGGGAAACTTTGGCCCCAAATGTAAAGAAGAGTTCAGTCATATTTCCTCATAGAAAAAGAACTCAGCTACTGGAATAACAGTAGGTTGGATATATTGAAGAAAGGTGAAATGTGTTTCTTTTCCAATGCCCATCCAGTTTTTCTGGCCATGTAAAATGGTGCAAAACAATGGTCTCACTTTTCCTCACTGTTATTTTGATGGCTACCACCTAATGCTTTGCTACAATAAGAGACCTCTCGTGGCTAGAATTTCATTTGCAGGATCACCAGGGAGACTTTTAGCTTTCCCAAGATTACAGTCCCTATGTCTACACTTCTTTGTGACTCTTCTGAACAGAAGCATACACCAATAAGTTTAACTTCTGCACTTTTTATTTGTTTACAGTCTGTGCTTAATCACATTTCTGAGCATGTCTTCTATAAGATATCCTGGATGGACACCTTGTAGAGCAACCCAAACTACTAATTCTTTTTGAAATGCAATACAGGTGGCACATGGCAGAGGAATGGTAGAAGTGACAAGGTATGGACCATAGCATAGATGGGATGGATGTGTGTGCAGTATTCATGGGCAGGGCATCTGGGTTGTGCATCAAAGTCATTCACACTGCACCTAGTGCCTTATGGAAATGTCAGATGTCAGCATGAGATCATTAACATATAACCTTACTGTAAGGCTTTCATATTAAATGTTGCAAGAAATGATGGGATTTATAGGCAGAGTAAATTTGCAAGACTGTGGCTTGTGCTTTTTGATAGTCCTCACTTGGAATCCTGCTCTTTGCAATTATGTAGTCCCTTCATGTCACATTTTTTCTAATATTAAATCTCCTTTAATTCTGAACTCAGACTGAAAACTCTGCTTTAAGCTTGAGAGTTTGAGTGAAGAAAAGGCCAGTTGAAATTATCCAGAAAACAGCTATCTAGCCGGACCAGAAATTTCAAAGGTAGAGAGTGCCATGTATCTGTGTCTTTTCTTCTTATATATCTTACCACTTTCTAGGAACAGTAACTAAAAAGAAAAAAGCCTTTCCCATTGGCCATAGGAAACACTGCAGAGCTCAGACAGTGTGGTACTGTACGGGAGCACAAGGCGTGCTGCATTCCAGACGGAGCTCTCCTGATTCCCTTCGGTCTGTGTAAATACCAGTCTTTCAGACAGGATTGGTACCTATCCTCTTCTTCTTCCTACCAAACCTGAGCTACTCTCTAGATCATGCAGGAGAAGTGAATTTCAGAAAGTATTTAATTAGAAGTATATCCATTGTACCTCTTGCAGGCAACCATTCAAGAATGCTTCTGAGCCGAACACTGCCATACCCTGCTTTCCTCTTCTCTCAGAAGCTTGTGGCTCCTTTTTTTTCTGCACAAACACTATTTCCCATAACTGTATTTCTGTCTTTAGTCTCAGGAAATTGCTTTTTTCCTTCCTTTTTTCTTCTTTTTTTTCTTTTTTTGGAGGGGGGGGGGGGCGGCGTGGGAGCTGGGTGGGTGGCCGGGAGAGTGGTGTCTATCAGCTTGGAAGGAGGAAGGAAGGAAAAGAAAGGTGCTGAAAAATGCAGAGACATTACCAGTGGGTATGATCTCAAGTGAATCATGGTTTGAAAACTGATGTGTGACAGCAGAAACATTTCCCAGTCTGTTCTGCTGCCCAAGAGACAGTGGTGTTTTCTGTGTTAAAAAGGCCATAGCAGGTTCTTTGCCTGTTATCTGGGGATTCTTTAGCAATTCTATCACTAATATTGGCATTTCTTCTCTTTCGTCTCAATTTTGATGCATGTCTGTACCACAGAGTACACCACCAGAGTGGTGACTCTCACTTGACTTCTATCCACGCTGTGTGGAATAATCACCTGGATTTATTTTGCCTGTCATACTAACTGCATTTTCAGGAGGCATAAATACTCATAGTCAAGAAAGCACTTGAAACCTGGGACTACAGAAAAGAAGTTGTTGAAAATCCCCTCAAATCTAGTTCCAATTCATGGGCACTATTTGCCTTTCAAGTTTTATTAATGTGATGGATTTCAAACCTGTAGCACTATAACTGTACAAGTCAACAGAGAGTTTGGCAATGTATTTTTGGCTATTATGTATGGAATAGAGATGCCAAAAATAATTGTAGTGAACTTCTGTGCCTATTATTTAATAAAAACATTTTTATATCATCACGAGTTTGGATTTGTTTGGGGGTATAAAGGGTAAAATTTCTGATGTACTTTTCCAGGAAAATCCCCCGGTTTTGTTTCTTAGCCAGAATCCTCTAGGACTATTTCTTTAAACCAAATTATTTTCTTTAATGCAAATACAAAGATTTGAAAGGGATAAAACCAAACATGGACGAAGTATTTTGCGGGTACATGAAATACTCCTTTTGTTGCTTAATTTCCTCAGAGTATTCTTACATGGTTGCTTACACTTTTGTCACAAAAACTCTAGGGACTTAAGAAGCTGTCTATCTTATAATCGGGTTCATGAACCAAAGCATTGCTCCCAAAAAATTACTCCTGAAGTATTTACCAGAAAATCAGCTTCTCCTGGGTCCTGCAGAATGCTGCAGCCTTGCAGTGCCTGTACAACAGAAAGCAATTCATACATCAAATATGTGGTAATCCCAATGAGGATGTGATGTGCAAAAGTGATCTGGGAAGATGGGGTGGTTTTTTTCTGCTCACTGTGCCTAACAATGCCAAAATGTTTTTTCCCTGCCCATTTACTTTAACAATGTGCCATTCTGTACCTCATAAGCACTTAATTTATTCCAACTCTTTGGCCTGACCTGTAATCCCCCTCTCCTTACCCATCTGACCCATCTGTGTTTCATTTCCCACTCATCAGCATCCAAAGAGCTAGGCCCAGGCCCTGTTTGGAGCCATTAGACAGAGATTGGCACTGTTCCCTCTTCCTGCACCACATCCTCTGCTGAAAAAAATGACCATCAGATCAGAGAACAGAGCCTGCTTTGTCCCCAGCAACCAAGATCTGGAAGCACTTTCAATCATTTGCACTCTATACCCACTCAAATGCATTAATGTGATCAACATTGGGCCTGTTGTGGGCATTTTTTCCAGCAAATAGCTTGCTAACATTCCAGGCATGTACTTCCCTGAAAACAAGACTGAGACAGGGGCCTGAATATTCAATTGGAAAATCACCAAGAGCAAGAGCTTAGCTTGGCACGACTGGTGTTGATTCTTAATAAGTGACTTCCTAAAGCTGAGGCATGGGGCTTACAGCTTCAATGACTTGTTTGAAAAATATTTTGTAGGTGCCTCATACCACTTTATTTCCTGTGGTATGCGTCATATTGTGAGCTATTCTGAGCCAGGCTGTTTAAGCACACTAACATTTTTTTCCAAGATTGCGGTGTTTAACTAAAAATGTGCTTATACAAGATGAGCTCATAGCTATTAGCGCTGATGTAGTTTTAACTACTTGGATACCAATAGCCCAAGGCCTAAAACCTGCTGAAAAGGGGGGGAAAACTGAAGCAAACACCATCCTTCACAGTCATTTAATGCATTTCGAAGACAAGGCAAAGGGGAAAATATTTTAAAAGTCAGACTTCGTTCCTACAGGATATTTGCCATGCTACATACCTTTCCATCTCATTACAAAGGCTTACTATTGAAAGACTTACCAATATGAACAGCTGAAGAGATTTCGGACATCCAGTTAAAATTAATTTCTTCAATGTTTCTGCCTGTGCTATATATATTGCATCCAGCAGAAGCAGCTTGTATGTCCAGCTGGACATACACATCTTAATGTTTTATTCATTTGAACGGGGCTTTCATTGACACAGCCATCATGACAAGGCAAGTTTGACTGTGCTGAAGGAGGTCAGCAAAGATTTTTGTCAAAGCACTCCATTGCGGAGGAGGTGGTCTGGCTGTCAGAGTGCTATTATTCACTTTTGGTGCACTTTTGTATGATTTCCCATTCTTCAAGCTGAGAGAAAACAGCAGCATTATGTGTGCAACACTTGAAATGTCAAGGGGTGGGATTTTTGGACCTTACCTTGGTCCGAAGGACTAAAGAGGAATATGAACAAGCATGTGAGGTACCTTGCAGAAGCCCATGTGCCTTGTTTCAGGGTTCATTTAGAGAAACTGCACTTGCCTGGGTCATATCAGGCTGTGTCAGGTATAAAGGTCTAAAAAACAAATTAAAAGGGAAGAGAAGGATATCTATACAAAATGGTTAGACTACTCATTTTACTCATTTGGACTTCATCTGCATCTAGAAGTTTGATGTAGAAGAGATGAAATGGAAATATTGACAGGAGAGAAAATGGAAATAATTTAAAGTTTCCCCAAATATGCTATGTATGGAGCAAGAGGAATGAAAAGGGCAACGACTTGCATGACATATACCATGATCACATTTTTAACCCAAACTATTTGAGAGACAGGGATTCCACTGCAGAATAGCTTTTATAAAGGTATATTTGCATGTATGCTATTTAACTTCATCCAGACTCCTTTTTCTGTATTTCAGTGAAAAATAACTGAGACAACACTTATAGCTGAAAATGTAAACAAAATGTTTTATCATTTGCTTTAAAAGGCCTATTTAAAAGGTCCATTGGTGAGATTGTTTTTGATAGAAACACATAGATGTGATGAGCATTTTGACACTTTCATAACAGGGGACCTAGCAGTTTCCTCCTGAATTACCTGAACTTAAGTGTCCTATATAATTTTAGCAACTCTGTTTATCCTTTTCTGTGTATTCCATGGTAATTGATAGCACTGTGTTGTAGTGATAGTACTTTTTGACAGCATTCCATATGTATGTTTGTTACTTGTACATATGAGTCTTAACAATGCAGATACCTCGCAGGAGACACAAAACTAGATTCTGTCAAAAATTTTTGTAAATCAGTGATTAGGCTACTTCCCCCCTCCTTCCATTTTTACAAAGAACTTCTCTTTGAAGTGGTTTAAGAACTCAGTGGAGTACAGTTTCAGTATAGTTTTACTCACAAGGTCCGTGCAAAGCAAATTTCAAAGCTCCCAATCCTTTTTATAATAAACTATGCTTATTACAAATTGTTTTGTATTATAGAAAATAAGCTTCCCATTTTAGCAGGGCAATAGGAAGAGAATGTGTGTAATAGAATGTCATAATATCAAACTCTGATCACAGTATTTCAAACAAAATCTAATAATGCTAGTGGTGTCTGCTTCAGTGGTGCTGAAGTTCCACCCTCATGATGTTTGAGCTGATTTAAGTTTTCCCCTTATTTGGCCCCATAACAGAGCTTTAATGTTTAATGTGGGCATAAATTCACTGTAGCCCTCAAGTGAAGACTATATTTGAGAACTGAATAGAATGCTTGAATTTACTCTCCAGATTTTTCTTCCATGATCAAGTAAAGTTCCATGTAACTTTCTTTCCCAGCATAGTGCACACAAAATCTCAGGAAACAGCAGGGCTTAATTAGGACCCTGGTTTATAGTTTCACCTGAAAAAATACATTTTAAAAATCATATATGTTTGGCTGTGCAGATTTTTTAGTCAATAAATTCTTGCTAATTAATCACATTAACGGCACTCCTTAAAAGTTGAAACAAAATCACAAAACAAACCAAATACCCCATAAATATCATGTATAAAGAACCATTCACCAATGTATAAACTACATGTCTAAAAACATTTACAAATATTTATTTTGTATTTCTTTATTTTTTATTCTTTTTTTTCTCTATTTCTTTCTCATGGTTTTTCTTTTTTCATCTCTTTCTCCTCTTTCTCTTTCTCTTTCTCTTTCTCGTTCTCTTTCTCTTTCTTTTTTTCTCTCCCTTCTCCTCCTTCTCCTTCTCCTTCTCCTTCTCCTTCTCCTTCTCCTTCTCCTTCTCCTTCTCCTTCTCCTTCTCCTTCTCCTCCTCTTCCTCCTCCTCCTCCTTCTCCTTCTCCTTCCTCTCCTTCTCCTTCTCCTTCTCCTTCTCCTTCTCCTTCTCCTTCTCCTTCTCCTTCTCCTTCTCCTTCTCCTTCTCCTTCTCCTTCTCCTTCTCCTTCTCCTTCTCCTTCTCCTTCTCCTTCTCCTTCTCCTTCTCCTTCTCCTTCTCCTTCTCCTTCTCCTTCCCCTTCCCCTTCCCCTTCCCCTTCCCCTTCCCCTTCTTCTCTCTCTCTTTTGTTCTCTCTCCTCTCTTTCTTTATTTCTTTTAATTTCTTTTTAATTCAGGCATAATGCAAAAATTACAACTGCTGTCAGATGTGAGAGTTCAGTGATAAAGCCAAACATATTTGGGGGAAAAAATATGTGTTATTTGGTTAGATTATGTTACACTTCTCACTTCTTCTATCTTGATTTTACATGCCTGTATTAGAATTTTAAATAAAAATGGCTGCAGTCACTTTCCCTCAGACAAAAGTAAATGGTAAAGGGAAGTTTCATTCAGTCATTGTTTTGTCCCAGGATGCTGAAAGCAGTAATACTCAATGCAAACAGTGACACTGAATGCTGGATTATGATCTGTGGCTGGCTGATGTAAAGCTGATGACACAAGGGCAGGATTATATTAAGCCTGAAATATAAAGTAAAAAATAAACAAACAAACAGAAACACTCTGGGTTTGCTGGATTATTACTTCTGACAAAGCTACGTGTCTAAAAACTTCAGTGCAAACCCACAAAAACATGACATCACAACAACTTATGGACTGGCAGATTCCCATATCAAGGAATATGTAGTTTTTGTCAAACCATTTTGGGTGAAGTGTGTATTTATACAATAAATACAACTTGTCATTCTTCCTTTAGTAAAGAACAAATTATTTTTACAGTAAAATAATTCCCCCATTTCTTCTGGTTTTAATGTCAAAGCATTTTCTTCTTTGTATACAGATACTGGTTTTTTAGATAGACCTGAGAGACTACTGGTCTCTTTTATGATGTCATTTGTGCACATAAAGCATATTCTATTTCCAAGTATTTACAAATTTACAACCATTTTTTATTGTTGTATTTAGAGGATTTATATTTCTTTTCTAATATCTCAGCTTTTCATATGGAAATGCCTTTGTGCATTTTAAAAATACTAAAACTCAGAAAGTGGTCAGTCTAATTACTTTTGAAAACAAGTAGGAATTTAGCTAGTTTGGTTGCTTGTGATTTTCTGCATTATTCTCCACTTTTCACAGCTAGTTCCAAGTATCTTTCTAAAATATCCACTCTTCTTTAGGTTCTCCCTGGCACTTTTCCTTAGTGTTATTACTTCTCTGATGACAGCCTCGTCCCAGGAAATCTGAAAGGTGTTCCCAGAAAGGGTCCTTCTGAGTCTCATGCAATAATAAATTTTTCAGCCTACGAATAGAAGGTAGGATTTCAGCATACAAAGTCATGACACAAAGACAGTTGTTCCTTTCCATTTGTAATTACTGTTTACTGTTATTGTTTAACTCTCTTGAGTACTCATTTAAGTGGAAGAGGCGTGAGACTGCTTTAACTTTTGATGATCTGAATGTGCCTTCTTGAAAACTGAGATGAACCAGAATAATTTGAATTTCACTGAGTCTGATAATGCTGCTGTGTATTGTGTTCTCCACAGGCAGAAATCTTTTCCAAACTAAGTGGGGGTTGACTACAAGCAACTGGCTTTGGTGCAGCCTGATGGTGCTGATGTGGGTAAATACCACTCTGCTGATGGTGAAGAAAAGGTAACAGTGTGGGGGGGTGCAGAACTGAGTACAGTTATGGATATTTACTGTGGGCTCTGGAAACATCACTGAACTGAGAAAAATCTGAATCATGCCAAAATCTGTGGCTGCATCTGTCAACGTAATAGTTTCAGTGTGTTTGTGATATGGGACAATTACAGTTGGTATCTACAGCTGATTGCTCAAAATTTTGTGTACCAGGACTTTCTGCTGTCCTTATTTTATCAAATATTGTTTTTCACACCCCTGTTAAAAATGGGTCAGGACTCAGAAAGTGAGTCTGAAATGGAACAGGTTTGTCTGGTCTATCACAGTAGTCTGCAGATGATGAAGTAGCAGAGATGTAGGAAAGTAAGGTAATCTGTTCTAAGAAGTAAGGTGATCGTGGAAGCTTGTAAGGGACAGGGATGATTGGACTGGTGAGTCTCTTGGGTTTTTGGGGTGAGCTGATAGATTATACCTCCTCTCTTGCTGATTATCAAGTCATGACTTATGAATTACATTCTTTGTTACTTCTCTTGTATCAGCATTAGTACAGATGTTATTCATTATGTCTGTATCTTTCTGAATAACATACTGGGATCAATAAACACATCTATTTCTCTACTGGTTCTGGGGCACCTACAGATAATCCATTCTGTCACATCAGTTTTACATTGAAGATGCTCAGATACTAGGCAGTGTGTAACAGTGCTCATTCTGAAGACAAATACAGCCAGTGTGTGCTTTTCTGGAAAACAATATTTGTTTTGCATCATGGTAGACACATCAGCAAGACTGCCCAGAGATGTTTTAGCACCTGGTCACTTTTCCCATATATGTCCTCAGAAGAGGGGGCAGGAGAGAACATCAGTAAAAGGAGTGGGTCTCCTGACATTAGTCCCAGCCTGAAGACCGTCAGGGCAAGGGCTTCTCTCTTCTGAAAAAATTTTAAACACAGCCACTTTAGTACTCCTCAAACTCCCACATTTTTCTTTCTTTTATGACTTCTAGAGGCAGTCACAACACATTGGGCACACCTTTAATTCCATTCTTGCTATGGTCCTATACCTCATCACTTCCACTATTCCTCTGCCATGTGCCACCTGTGTTGCATTTTGAAAAGGATTAGTAGAAGTGGAGACACTCCTATATGAGGAAAATTAAGCAAATCTTGACATTACTGAAGAAAACAAGCATGGAGTTTGCTTTTTTAAATTTTTTTGTCAGGGTTTCTGTCTCAGTGTTGTCTTCATGGCATCAGCTCTTCTGTTATGCAGCTCATTGGAGTGGGAAATTTTATAGAAAAGAAGAACACAGATTGTTTTATCTCATACAAATGAATGTCTGTGATTATGTCAATAATTAGTAGTGAATAATTTGCTGGTGGAAAATTAAAATAATAGATACGGGGTTATCCTGAATAAATGTCTTATTTTCTATTACCAAAGTATTTTTTGCCTTTTATTTGGTAGCACTAATCGAGTTGTTAAAATATAGAGTGTTGCAGACTGATTGGGTGTGACTCCACCAGGAAATATGATCTTCTGTGGCTTGACTGTATTCCAAAGCCTCTGATTGCTTAAATTTTTTGCAAAGCTTAGGGAAACTGAATGACATTGGTGAGATGCCACAAGATATCATAACGCAAAACCAAGAGGAATTATCAAAGATTATGTAAACCTGAAGATATTACTTATTATTACATTTGTCCTGGAATAGAAATCATACCAGTACCCCAAAGTGTAAGATAGTCCCTCTACAAGTCCCTGAGTTTGCTAATAATTATGGTCCTTGAAAATATTTTCTGAAACAGTAAAGAATGTTCTTTCTGGTTCTCTGTTTTTCTTTTTCAGATGACTCCTTAGAAGCAGCACAGTGACAAAGCTACTAGTCAAGAGAACTTGCAGGTGAGAAGCCATATGTAGCTGGCAGCTGTAGAAATTTTTTTTTAATCATGACTGCTGGGCATAGTTAGGAGAGCATGCTGTTACTGAAAAAGAACAGAACATGACATTTTCAGAAAAATACACCTATTTGTAAGGGTAGGCAGATTAAATATATTTAATTGCTGCTGAACATAATAGAGTAGCATGTGAGGAAATTTTTCATTAATACAATAACTACATGTTTGAACCCCAAATTAAATGGTTTTATTTGGTCTACAATGCCATGACAGTGAACATCATGAGGAAAATACATATTATACACATTAGCCAGATGTAGATAGTATAATGCAGAGATATTAGTAAGCTCAAGACCTCATACTAAATGAGTAAAAATTCTGAAAATGGCAATGAGAAGACAAGAAACAGGACTGAGTGTTGGATTTGACTCTTATATTCTGCATTTTGACATACTAATTCCCTTGTAGTCCTTCCTCGTTCGACATCACTTCAACTGTTGGACGCGTTGCTTCCTTTTTCTTTGTGCTGTATCTGTACTTTGAGTCAGCATCTTCAGGACCTTTATATCTTTTAAAAATTTCATATTCTCCTTTATATGGCCATAAACACTTGTGTAAATAAACACATTCATCTTTCCTTCTTTCCAGCTCTCCTTTCTCCTCTTCCAGTTCTGTGGAGCTAAATTGTCACTTCCTAGACTGTGCCCTGTGGAGCATCCAATGGATGATGTGCAGTGTTGCTGGGGCCTTGGCCTGGTACCATGTTGCTCCCATACAAGAGATGATGAGGCACCCTAATAAATTTAATGGGGATGACTATCATAACACCCATGTTCACAGTTTAGAAACATAACCCTCACAAAGTATGAGTGGGAGATTGTACAATCCGCATCCTGGAGCAAAGCTGCCAACAGGAAATGATCCAATCATTTCTAGTGGAAATAATGTAAATAAACATTCAGAACAGGAGGAAGCAGATACAGCACTGCATCCAGGGACTACAGGTTCCAGGTAGTAATCTATATCCTGTAGATCAAAGGGTTAAAAAACCCTTCCTTTTGGAACCATTTTCAAAGCAAAAGAGTTGTGATGGATACTGCGGCCTACCCAATATTTGTGCCTTTGTTTCATTACACGTGCATTTTTATGTGTGTCTCTCTGATGTCTGATGCCCAGTATGACCTCACATTAACACACACTTAAAAGCATTATATAAATGTATTCCCCCTAAAAGACAGATAAAGTAACATCTGCATTTTCCTCACATTCTGTGTGGCTTCAGAACAAAAGGGAACACAACAAAAAGGAAAAGAATGCTCTCCTCTAGTGTCTTTACTAAAAGATACTGAGTCTCTGCAAAATTTCGTGTGTATCTATTTGGATGTAATCCAATAAATTACCTCAATAAATAGGTTTTGAAACATTTAGTGCTTTTCTTTTTCCACATGCCTATTTGTGAATGGCTTACATTGTGGCATCTGGGACAGAACAGAGATCTGAATTGCATGTTGGCAGTATTTGGAAGCAGAGTACTTTTGGCAACAGCTTTTTTCTCAGATGGATGACGTTATGGACTCCAGGAAACTAAGGGTCTGCACATTAACTAAAGGTAAAATATACAAATCTTTTTGTATTACTCTTCTGTATACTCCTGTTTATTGTTCTTCAACACTGATGAACAAAGAAGGAGGTGACTGCTAAGAAGTTTTGACTGTTCTCCTATGAGGACAGGTTGAAAAACACTTGTCAGAAATTATGTAGAGCAGTAAGGTAGACTATATGACCTTGCATGACGTGTTCTAGTTCATGGATATGGTAATTTTACAAGAATTAAAAAAAAAAAAAAAAAAAAAGCTATGGATAGATCTAAATACTGTGCTGCAGTTCCGTCACATTAGTGATATGAAAGCAGAACATGGTTCAGACTCATCTTTCATTTTGACTGTTTTAAAGAGTAATTTCATATAAATAAATTACAAGAGGATAAACCTAATGTAGGAGAGGAACCATCAATGAGCTCATGTATAAATAATTTTTGAGAGACACTTAAATATGAATGAAAACTAATAGCATTACTAAATAACAGCAACAAATTGTAAGGTTCGTAATTACACATCATGAATTCAACTGAAATAATGTTATTGTAAAAGCAGAGATCAAACCGAACATCGCAAAATGGGAAAAAAAAAAAGACATTTTTATACATATTTTGATTTTAATATTGGTACTCTGAGTATCGATATTAAGTAAGTATCTTAGTAAAGTAAAGTAAAATAACTTTGTATCCCCACTTCCCAGGGAAAGCCTAATGTTTCTTGGGTCAGATCTCATTTCCTTAATAAAAAAGACATTCCTTTCCTGGTTTAATTCCTGATATTCTTTTGGAATTGTTCGTAGTTCCTAAAAGTATAATTTAAAAAAAATACTATGATTTTTCCCCTTGTATGTATATGAGGGACTGGGGAAATTGTTAGTTAATATTTTCTTAGAGAAAACAACCAGAGAAAAGAAAATATGATATTGCATATCAATCAAAACCACAGAATCCTTGAGACTAATCGGGGATATTTCCTTGCTAAAGAAACTGCCCAAGTGATAATTTGCAGGCTACATGGCAAAGCCCAGAGATGGTTTTATAAGATTGTATAACTTAAATTAAGTGAATCGGTGGATGGATACTTCATGGTAGTGAAATATATGTTGATATGTAAAGAGAAAATTGAAATAAAATGTTTCCAGCTTCAGCTCTGTAGTTAGATGTTTTATGTAATTAAAAAAGTGAGCATATGTTTCATTTTGATAAGGCTTTTAAAAAATTATAACACAAGAAGTTTTATGCAATTAGGAATTTTAAAACAAGCAAGAAGTAGAAAAATAAACACATGAAAATAATTTCATTTCTTTATTTTGAATAGTATCATTTTAAAAAGAGTAATTAAGTAATTATGTTTACATATGTGATACTTGTAAAATCCTTGGAACATAAGCAATATCAACGACAATTCAAGCTACTGTACTATCATTTCTAGTTTAAAGATGAGATCAGAACACCTCATTAGAACCTGGTAATTGAGACACCTGGATTCAAATTTTAATAACATTTTAAAAAGTATTGGCACTCCTGTCTTATTGTCTGCAAGCTTGATGAGTTAATTTAGACTTCTATAAAACACTTCCAATATTTTTAACTTTTTTCAACTTTTCAGATAAATAAACTCCTAAGAAGTACTTCTTAAAAAAGTATCTGCCCTATGGCAACTTCCATAGCTGAGACTGTTCTCTCCAAGAACTGTGGCTGTTGATCTCTTGTTAAACACCCAAAGACACTGACTTGTACAGTGCTCAGGGATGTAACTTGAAAAGTAACACACTTTTTTCAGATATATGAAAATATGTGGGGACTAAAGACTAGCAAAAGAGAGGCTTAAACTCTAAAATAAAATACTACAAAAATCACATTTGAGCTACTTAAGGAAAAAATAAAAGGATAATAATATCATCAGTTGTTTGGGTTTTTTTTAATTTTTTAAATGTATATTTTGCACTGTTTGCAACTGTGGGGAAAAAAAAATAATAAAAAAAAAGATTTGGGTAGATTTAGGTTGAGATGTGGCCAGATTCTGGCAGGTGTAAACTGGCATTATTTTGTGGAAGACTGGCCCTGAATGAGTCTCAGGCTCAGGCTATGCATAATTGAACATACAGACATCATGACTATTTGATTTAACCTTGGTTAATGCATCTGAGCCTGCAGTATTGCTTAAGGGAACAAAATAAGTGGGTTTGGTTTTAACCATTAGCTTTTTGCTTTCTGATTACTCCATTATGTTTGAGCTTTGACTGAGCTTATTTTTTTCTGCCCAGAAGCCTCAAACCATTAATTGAGAATGACATTTCAGTGAGAAAAAGAGTACAGATAAGTAAAAAGCAGACAAATATATTAACCTTCTGTATTTTTCTTTGATACAAAGACATTAAAATGCTGGAATATAGTGTGCTAATTATCTATTATCTGTTCTGAGACATCTAGACTAGATGTATAAAATATCCTGGTTAGTCTTCAGGAGTTCTGACAGAACCAGTACAATTCTTTTTCATATCAGAAGTGCAAGGATGAGTTCTGACTTGCATTCTTGTGGTCCTGGGGAAAATATTCCTAGGCCGAGAACAGGATCTGCAGATAGAGAGGTGAAAAAAAAAGGTATTGTCTTGCATAGCTAATACTATGACTGGCTTTTGGAAGATGTGGCTCTTTTTTATCATGTTGCTTTAGCAGAGTTATGAAGGAAAATGGTGATGAGCTTCAGATTTTTTTGGCAAAGTAGATTGTCAATCATTGATGAGCAAAACCTGCTCTTTAATAAATATTGTGCAATGCATTCTTGTGTCATATATGTGTTTTAAATTTTATTAGTTTTAGGATTAAACTATATGAAAATGTGCATGAGTTTGACTAAAGACACATTCTAGAGTTTCCTTCAATTCTGGGGGCGCAAGGAGGGAGAAAAAAAAGAAAAATAATATTGTCAGCAAAATGGTAGTGTTTTCAATCATGTGCAAAAACTTTTTTTTTTCTACCAAAAAAGTCTCCTGTTTGTAAAATATAAAAAATTATATGTTTTGGAATGTGAACATTTGGCCTTGGACAGGCTCAAGAGGAGCAGAATTACAGATGAATTAAAAGCAGAAGAGAAAAATTAATCTTTTACTTATCATAAATGGAAACTTATGTTTCATTCATATTACATATGAACTAACAATTTCCACATTTTCTTTCTGAGAAGTAGAGGGATGGTGGCTAAAGCTGGTTGAAATTTTATAGTTATTTTTGCTGAGAAAAATGACTCCTTAACTAATATTTTGATGACAGTTTGTGTTCCTCCTAACAAATAGGAAATTTGAAAATCTCAGTTGTTCGATGCCAAATTTATTGTATTTTCCTCTTTTATTGATGAATATAAAAAGTGAAAAACCCACAAAGAAGTGGTTGTCTTAAATTCTTTTTGGTTAAATTTATGTTCACTAGACAATAGTGTAATCACAGGCACCTTCCCCAGGGAATGCAATGGAACATAAACTGACTTATAGTTGAGAAAAATGATGACAAAATTATCACAAATAATCAACTACTCATCCAGAAAATTAATGGAAACAATGGGAAAATGCTACCACAGGAAGTGAGTAAATTCAGATTATATCAAGGGTTCATCAGGAATAAAGCATGTTTATCTTTTCTAGAAGCAAAGACTGTCCTTCTCCCATCTCCCTACAATCAACATATACAGACTCTAAAGACATATTCTACTCTAAAACTCTCTCGGGAATGATCTTGGGAACATTACCAAACTGGACATAAACCACAACAATAGTATGTGGCAAAAAAAATAACAGATGTACTTGACTTAGTACAACTTACAATTCTATCTTTTACCTTTTAATAGAAGATCAACCTTATGTAATCATGAAGGAAGATAAATTACTTCCTGCTTACTTTTTTTTACCTTTTTCTTTCATTCTCTCTTTTTTATTGCTGGAGTGGCTGGGTGATTTTACTCTGGGAATTCAGTAAAAGAATGTAAAGAATGACCAACATTTTTCCATCCCTGCACACAAAATAATACATTAAAGGCAAAATGCTCCATTTACTTCAGCAGCATTTGGGAGATTTTTGACACAGCCAGGAAATCATGAGCTGAGTTTCTCCTGGAACATATGCTATGGCTTCGTGTGGATAACATTATTAAAGAGCCCTTCATAAGGGTTATTTTGTACCTTAGCTGGGACAATGCCAGTCATTCTTAAGGCTTTTCATGTCTGAAAGGAAGAAGATAAATGGTTGCTATCAAGCATGTAGATGGACCTTTGATATACAGATAGCCAGGGACCAGGGTGTGAAAATACCAGGGGGAAAAAAGGTATAACAGCATAGAATAGCAGACATCTCAATGGGGAAGGAGCAAAAGGAAGGAATGCAACAATTTATTCTTTGCATGTTTTGTTCCCAGACAATTTATGCCTTGCTCTACACTTTCTTAAAGGCATCACTGTCCTCATTCCTCTCCACCAGCAGCTAGTAGATCTTTCTTCTTCAAGGACTCTCAAAAAATCACAGTGCTCTTGAAGTCAGTTTCCTCTTCCTACCTGAGCATTTGCTTGATTCACCTTAGGCCTTTTCCAGTATCCTGAAGTTCCTATAATTTATTACTCTCTATTCATGATCATACTAATGGAAACATGCATCTGCTGTTGATAAGAAACAACTGTGATAACATTAAAATAGCAGATTTACTGTGGATTTGCATCTGTATGAATCTTCTTTCTACATATCTCCACAGACTTTTAGATGTCCTCTTAAAGTGGACTCCTTCCTGTAAACTTCCAATGATTATGGTTCATTCTTGCATGAGCTGTGAAAAAATAGGGTTAACTTTTTTCTGCCTTGTCATCTAAGGCTTTGTCTGTGCTTAACCAATGTAGCATCGTACCTGATAGGTCTGTCCTTTCTGCTGACTTAAGTGGAACTTGGAAATTCTTTTCCCTAAGCCGGAAACACAACAGAACTTGAGTTGCACCTAACTCAGGTGTTGAATGCAACTTGAGGTCTGGTGGGATAAATGTGGCCTAAGAAAGCCAAGCAGTAACTATCCTACACGACCCAGTGAATATGATTGGTGTAATGTTCTATTCAGCAACATGTATACTCTAAATAGAAAGGATTATTTTGCTTTTTTTTTTATATGTTACTTAGCAGGTAAGTCTGTGCAAAGGAATAATGTGTTTCACTAGTTGTTAAACTCTTTTTAGCATTACAAATTGAAATCACAGCAGAAATCTTTTTTAAGTATAACTGTTTACAAACTAGATCTGTACAATATGTGGGTGAAAGATAAGGGCAATAAACAAAATCCTGCACTTTTCAGGCTAGGATCTGACAACAATTTTCTGGTTGCATTGGTTAATTGTGAGTACAGTGTTGATGATGGAGAGCTGGTATGCATGGTTTCTTTTCCAGTGGAAGACACTTTTATGTGCCAGAGGGAAAAACTGTATAGTCTTTTAAGTCTACAAATTACTTGATCTTTATCTAGAATTCAATATTCCAGACTTTGTGGGGATTTATGAGAGCACTGCTCTTAAACTTCTTTTCAGTGGTTTGCGTAGATTGACTTGACCTAGGTCAGATGATAAACAGATATTATGGCACAGGTAGTATACACAGATTACCACTCAGTCTGCAATGGCAAATAGCATCAATTCTTATAGTAACTTCTACCTAGAAATATCATTAGATAGATCAGTACTTACAATTGGGCAAATGTTTTCAATTAGGAACTGAAAGTAGTCTCCGTTTTGTGTAGAGAATTTAGACAGTATGCTGGATGACTGGATGAGTGTTTCTTGCAAGGGACTTGGGCTTGCAAGAAGACAAACTGATTTGTGTTCATTAAGAGGACTGAGATGAAGAAAAAGACCTGCTTGTAACCAAAATATGTAATATCCATTTGTTTCAAGAGATTGGAATCCCAATAAATGTTCTGGTCCAACTTTACTAAAATGGAGAAATGGAAAGGAAATAATTTAGAAGCACTGACGAGAAGGTTTTGTTCTCTTGTGCATTTTCCAACATACACAACCTGAAAAAAAACCAAAGAAAACCCAAAAAAACCCCACCACACAAACCACAAAAAACCAAACAAAAAAAAGCTGATGTAATTTGTCTCTAGATTTAATTACTAATTGGTTTTCATAGAATTACATGTTATATCACCTCGAATTATGTCTCTTCCTGGTTGAGTGTATGCCCTAGCTAATCTAAGGTGCACATAATGATAAGAACCAGGTGTGCACCAGCACCAGCTACAATACATATGCAGACAACTACATACTCACACACACCTGCATGCACTTTCACAGGCAGATATATATACAGAATATACACCACATGTATACCCCACCACTCTTACATATGCATATGAGTTTCTGTGCAGAGGAAATCCAAATGCATGCCCCCAGTAAGAGCAAAGGCACAGTCTGAAGAAGAGGCAATCAACATGGCTGGAGGGAAAAAAATGAAAATGTGTTGTTGCAGACATCAAAAGAGGAAGTACACGTGTAGCACCAAAACCAGACCATAGTCATGCATTTGGGAAGGACTTGGTGTCAGTGTTATTGTATTGTGTATCTTGTTATGTGTATGACATCAATACTCTGATGTGTCCTGGGGATTACTGAATGATGAAGAATTGTCTCTTTTAAAGCACTTCATGACATTGTACTTGGCTCACTGTACTGTTTATCCAGACAGTAGATCAGAGCTGACTCTCAGAGTAGGGGCAATCACGTGTGAGGTGAAAAACACAATGTTGTCCAAATCAGAGATGGGTAATTCCTAGTTTTCAGTGTTTGTTCCCATTACAGTGAGAATGCTCTTTCTTAACATTAACAGTTCTCTTCTTTTACAGGAGGTGAATTCAAATTTTCGTTTTCTTTTTGTGCATATTTTCTAATTGAAAAATCCTATCATATATATAAGTATAAAAGGACCTAATTTAGAAAGTTCATATAAGAAAAAAATTTTTGTACTCTTTGTGTACTTAACACTTTCTCTATATGCTTTCAGTCTGTAAACACTGGAACTGACTTGCCACATCCTATTACTTTTACAGTCAATTGCATCTGATAGATATATTTGTATAATGCATTTGTAATTTTTCACTAAATTTTGGGTGAAGATAAATGACTATGGTGTGCAAAGTGACAAAGATTATTGTATCTTTTCTCCTGATCTGAGCACTTGATATAGCATATTTGCATTAAAGACCATCAGTGAAAGATTTTTCTTCTTTCCTTCATCATCACTTAAATACTATTTTACATCAGTCATTTTGAAATTATCCACCAATGAACCATCTTTCTTACGTGGTCTGGAAATGGAAGGAGGTAGAAGACAGTCACATATTTTCAAGTTTAGATTGTATGTTTGTCATGTTAGCTCTGAGTACAAACAAAAGTATTCAAGCCCAGTTCCACTGACATCAATGAGAATTTCAGAAAGACTTAATTTGGGAAAAAAAACAATTAGGCTCAAAAATGAGCTTTTAAGACTAGCATGAGTGAGAAAATACACAAGCCTGGAAATACGATGGAAAGAAGAAGATGGTTAAAAGAGGTAAGTCTGTAATCATGGAATCTTAGAGTGCGTTGGGCTGGAAAGGACCTTAAAGATCACCTAATTTCAACCTCGCTGCCATGGACAGGAACACCTCCCACTAGACCAGGCTACTCAAAGCTGTAATGGCATGAAACAAACTCAGTATGGTATCATCTAGTTCACCTTGTTTCAGTCTAATAAGATTTCACAAAGCTTCCTGAATTACTCTAAAACTGAACCAGGAATATTTTCTTGAAGTGACTTCAATATTGCAAAGCATCCCAGGAGGTCTGTAAACTTGTTAAAATATTAAGAAAGACATAGCTGTTCAAAGAGCAGTTCTTAAATCAGCTCCCAGGTGGAATATGAAGAAAAAAAGCTCCTGCTGGTTCAAAGTAACACTGTTGCATTGAAAGCTGATGTTGCTCAGTTCATTTAGAAAATACTATAAACTACTTTACTATGGGAACTTGGTAAAGGAATCTTTCATTAATAGGAAAGATTGTACTGTGCACTGCAAATAAAGTGATGTTTACATAATTCTGAAAGATCTTTCAAAGATTCAATATCCTTCTGCTGTGGCTTACTGTAAGCACCATATTAAAGTTGCCATTTTAATAAAAGGAAAATTTCATAATTAAGTCATTACATTGTGGGAAATCTGTTAGCACTTTGGACAGACACACAATTGGATTTTTAGTTATTCATGGAGGTATTTAGTTTTAAACAAAAGATTTTGCAGTTAAAAACAACCCCAAGGAACAGTGACAAATGTACTTTGAGACCAAGTTCTGTGAGGTTTTAGGGTAGCTATGGAATTTATTGCAAACAAAACTCCCCATGTTCATTTATACCTGAGTACTTTCATATTAGGATACAACATAAATTCAGCTTCTTTTTTAAGTACTTCTTCTGTTTAAGGCTTTTAGGTGATTCAGTTTTTCTCCAAAATGTAAAAGAGGTAATTTTTACCATTGTAACAACACATTCATAGAATCATAGAATGGTTTGGGGTGGAAGGGTCCTTAAAGATCATGCAGTTCCAACCCCCCTCCATGGGCAGGGACACCTCCCACCAGACCAGGTTGCTCAAGGCCCCATCCAACCTTGAACACTTCCAGGGAGGGGGCAGCCACAGCTTCCTTAGGAAACCTGTCCCAGAGTCTCACCACCCTCAAATTAAAGAATTTCTTCCTAATGTCCAACTAAATCTCCCCTCTTCAAGTTTGAAACTATTATCTCATGTCCTCTCAATACACCTGTGTAAAAAATCCCTACCCCAGCTTTCTTGTAGGCCCCCTTCAGATATCAGAAGGTTGCTATAAGGTCACCTCAGAGCCTCCTTTTCTCCAGGCTGAACAACCCCAACTTCTTTAGCCTGTCTTTATAGGGAGGTGCTCCAGCCCTCTGATCATTTTAGTGTCTCTCCTCTGGTTACATTCCAAGAGCTCTGTGTCATTCTTATGCTGGGAACTCCAGAACTGGACACAGTTCTCCAGGTGGGGTCTCACAAGAGCAGAGCCGAGGGGGAGAATCACCTCCCTTGACTGACAGTCTGTGCTGCTTTTGATGCAGCCCAGGACCCAGTTGGCTTTCTGGGCTGCAAGCACATATTTATGGCTCATGCTGAGTTTCTGGTTCCCACCATTCCCAAGTCCTTCTCCTCAGGGCTGCCCTCAATCTTTCCTCCCCCCAACCTGTATTCATGCATGGGATTACCTTGACCCAGGTGCAGAATCCTGCACTTAGCCTTGTTGGACTTCATGCAATTTACATGAGTCCACTTCTCAAGCCTGTTAAGGTCCCCCTGGATGGCATCCCTTCCCCCCAGCATGCTGACTTCACCACACCTTTTAGTGTCCTCTTCAAACTTGCTGAGGGTTCCACTGTCCATGTCACTGACAAAGATGTTAAACAGCATTGGTCCAAGTACTGACCTGAGGAACACCACTTGTCAGACATCTCCGTTTGGACACTGTGCCACTAAATACAACTCTTTGGATGTGACCATCCAGCCATCTCCTTATCCAATGAGTGTTCCCTCCATTGAATCCATATTGTTTCAGTTGAGAGATCAGAATGTCGTGTGGGACAGTGTCAACTGCTTTGCACAGGTCCAAGTAGATGAAGTCTGTTGCTCTGCCTTTGTCCACCAAGGCTGTGACCGCATTGTAAAATCTCACCAAATTAATCAGGCAGGACTTTCCCTTAGTGAAACCATGCTGGCTGTCACCAATCACCTCTGTTATCTGCTTGACTTAGCAAAGCCCTCAGGAGGATCTGCTCCAAGATCTGTCCAGGCATAGAGGTGAGACTGACTGGCCTGGAGTTCCCTGGGTCTTGGATTTTTTTCCATTTTTGAAAATGGGGTTTATGTTTCCCCTTTTCCAGTCAGCAGGAATTTCACCAGACTTTCCTCAAATATGATAGACAATGTCTTTGAAACTTCATCCATCAGTTCTTTCAGGAGCTGTGGGTGAATCCCATCAGGTCCCATGGACTTATTCACCTTCAGGTTCTTTAGGTGGTCTTGAACCCACGCATCATATACAGTGCGGGGATCTTCCTTTTCCCAGACCCTGCCTTTGGCTCCTGTAACATGGAGGGTGTGACCAGAGTCCTTGCTGGTGAAGGCAGATGAAAACTACTCATTGAGTACCTTGGCCTGCTCTACATTTTGGTTGAGCAGCTCTCACATTTCCTTCTAGAGTGAGCACACACTTTCCCTAGTCGTCCTTTTATTATTGTCATACCTATAGAAATTTTTCCTTTTGTCCTTAGTCCCCCTTGCAAGATCCAATTCTCTCAGTGCTTTTTCTTTCCTATCCTGATCTCTTGCTTCTCTGACTACTTCTCTGTACTTCTCCATGGTCATCTGTCCTTGCTTCCATCCTCTGTAAACTTTGTTTTTACCCTTAAGTGTGCTCAGGAGTTCCTTGCTCATCCCCACTAGCCTCCTGGCACTCCTGCCTGCCTTCCTTTTCACTGGGACACTCTGGTCCTGGGCATGCAGGAGGTAATCCTTGAATATGGACCAACTTTCCTGGGCTCTCTTCCCATCCAGGTCTTTTTCCTATTCTACCCTACTAAGCAGACCCTTGAAGAGACTAAAGTCTGCCCTTTTAAAATCAAGTGCCATCGGTTTACTTCTCACTTTCCTTGCTGCCCTAAGGATCTTGAATCATACAGTGTCATGGTCACTGCAGCCTCATCTCCCATTAATTTTTACATCTCTCACCAGCTCGTGTCTGTTGGTGAGAACAAGGCCTAGTAGAGCTTCTTTTCTGGTTGGTTCCTCTGCCATTTGGAGGAGGAAGCTGTCACCAATACACTCAAGGTTCTTTCTGGAGTACTGGTGTTTTGCTGTGTTGTCCCTCCAGCAGATGTCAGGTGGACCATGGCTTGTGATTGCGAAGACTGCCTCATCCACTTGGTCATCCGGGTTGGGTGGCCTGTAGCAGACCCCTACTATGATATCACTTGCCTCTGACTTCCCTTTAATATTGACCTACAGGGTCTCTGTCAGCTCCTCATCCATAAACAGGCAGAGATTCACATACTCCACCTGGTCACTGATGTAGAGGGTGACACCCCCTCCCCTTTTGCCTGTCCTATCCTTTCTAAGCAGTTTATACTCAGCCATCCCCATGCTCCAGTCATAGGAACTGTCCTGCCACATCTCAGTGATACCAATAACATCATAGCCCTGAAGACAAAAGGACAGATAACTCATTTATTCCCCATGCTTCATGTGTTTGCATAGAGGCATTTGACATGTGCCTCCTTTGAAGCAGCCTTACTGGCAGGTCTTATATCTATCTGCACACACACCTTCCTGTTGGTCTGTGATTCTCTTCCAGGCTCAGGGCATCTCTTAGTGGCTCTGTCTTTAGTGAGGTAAAAACTTTTGTTGGGTTGAGCTATTGGTTTCACCATTAGCATCACCATGCCATCCCTAGGCTCATCTCTAGTGGTCACAGTTTTATCCTTTCCCCCCCTTCAGACCTAGTTTAAAGCCCTGCCAATGAGCCTTATCAACTCCCAGCCAAAAATTCTTTTTCCTCTCCTGGATAATTCTGTACCATCCTGTGCCAGCAGGTTTGGTGCCATGTAAACATCTTCATGATCAAAGAACCTGAAATTCAACCTATGGCACCAGCTTCTATGCCACCTGTTGATCAGGTTTGCTTTCCCATTCCTTTCAGCATTCCCTGACAGTAAAGGAGTTGAGGAAAACACCACCTGTGCTCCTGGAGAGTAGGTCAAGAGCAGGTCAAATTCAAGAGTAGGTCAAATAGTTTTCCTCATAATTTTCTCCATTGTTTGACTGATTTTAGTTACTTTATTTGCAAAAACACTTTTTTATTTACTCTCAGTGTCCCACAGGTAGGACAACAGGTGAGACACACAGGCTTTAGTGCACACCGTGTTTTTGTGTTGAGCCCATGATTGCAGAGGGTTTGGTTATGGATCCTTCAAGTTAGTTTTGACACGAGAGTAGAACTCAGACCTCCAAGAGCTAAACAAAGGGAAATGAAGATTTCTGAGAGACTTGTTGCCCCCTGAGACTTTGCCAGAGATTCTGAGGAGCAATGTGTTTGGTGAGGATTGTAGGCTTGCAGGTGCATTATAGTATTCGTTGACTGGTAAACCAGCACAGCCCACCTGACACAACTGGAAATAATAGCAATTCATCTGCAATATTGTAGAGATGCAGAGGGGTGCATTTTATATCAAACTTGATTGAAATTAAATTTAGATATGTATGGGATGCATAAGTATTTCTAGACAGGCTTGTAAGTCTGGATTTTGTAGATACTTTTTGTTTGTTTTGAATACATGAAGAGTTTGCAAGATAAAATACATGACTTTCCAACAGAATAGAAAATGTTATTTTTACCTATCTCTAGTAACTACCCCTTAATTGTCAACAATGACAATTTATAAATAGCAGAAAAATACTAGTTGAGGGAAAGGAGGGGGAAAAGTTCAGTGAAGGAGAAAGATGAAGGAAGTATGTACCCCTCTATCTGAACAGTAATCACCCTTAAATTTAAACTCCATTAAAGGAGATATAAGATTCGCTATGACAAATTTTCATAGAATTTTTAAGAGATCATCCTTTAAGCAGCATCATATATCAGTGCAATGAGTCAGTGTAATGCTCCTGGGGAGATTCCGTTTGAATACAAGAGGAAAAATTGTCACTATTAGGACAGTCAGACATTGGAATGGTCTCCCAGGGGAAGTGGTGGATTTCTCCACTTTGGAAAGTTTTAAATCTCAGCTCGATGGAGTGCTGAGACATATCACACAAAAAATAATATTAGAAGGGTTGGACCTTAAGGTCCCAACCTAACATTCATGGTTCTGTGAATAAATAAATTAACAAGATGGATCACCAGTGGATTTAAGACTACATTTACATACAGTCTAATGTCTTTTTAGTGCCATAGTTAAATTGATCTAATATCTGGGACTATCTGCATATTTAAGATAATAATACACGGAGTAACCTTGTACTCTGTGCTGTATATCAAAATTTCAAGACAATTTTTGTTCTCTTGATTTTGTTAAACAATATAAAAGCTTAAAAAGAAAGAAACCTTAGATGTCTTTCATTCTAGTTACAAAAATATTTTGGGTTTTGTTTTTTTTTTGCCACTCAACACAAATGAACAAGGGCTGCAGCTCATAAAGAAATCCTGACTGAAAGATTTATCTTCTGGAAGAAATCCATGTGGATAAAGTGGTTAGATAAGAGAGGATGGAATAGCATACAGTAGAAATAGGTTCTTATGTTTTTTGTAAATGGCATTCTTTTGTTCATTGTGTAAATTATTCTAAGAGAAAGGTTCAGTGTACATTATTAATTGATGGGATTTAGGATCACCAGATATGAAGCCCACACACATGACCTCTGATTGGCTCAGAAATCAAGTTTAATTGAGTATTACAAAATAATATAATGCTTTCTTCCTGGGTCATATGAGGAACACCTGGATAGCACTCAGTAGGAATGTTTGCAGAAAAATAGCAGGTTTGTCTCTGTGGGATGTTGTACCAATAGGCAGCACATTAGGAAGTAGGTTCCTTGTATAAGAAAAACAGCATTGGGTCCCATTTTTTTTATCCTTGCAGCAAAGTCTGTTTGTTTATTATATTAGTTGAAGAGCAAATTGGCTTTTGGACATTCATGTAGCTGAAAGTTCTGTCAAACTTGAACCATTACTCTAATAAAAAAAAAAAAAAAATTTTTTTCTTTTTTCAGATGCTGCTCATGGTGAGGAAAATATTTCTTCTGTTAGATTCTGGCATGGGCTTGATTTGAAAAAATACTGAGGTCTGCACTGAAATCTGCTGCTTTCAGGCTAATACCTAACTTCATGACTGACTTTAGGAGCATGATTATTATATTCATTGATTTCACAAGGAGAAACATGCACTTCAAATTAAGGAACTACATAAGTTCTGTCCTGCAGAGAGATGCTTTCCAGAAGTGGAGGAATAAGACTCACAATTACTTTTAGCTGAACACAGCTACACATACATGAATTCCTTTACTACTTCATCCCTTTGATTATAAATAGTCCTTAAAAATATTGCTGCATTTTATCAGTTTGACCTTATTTCACATATTCATAAAACTTACCATGGTAGTATTGATAATCCCTTTACAGTCCCTGAGAGGATTCACTTGTGAAAGTTGGAATAAACAGAAATTTGGTTAGTGCAGAAGGGTTAGGAAGTGTTTATATGGTCTGCAATTGTGGTTATCTGTATCCAGCCAAAGGGGAACCTCTAATTTTGTAGTTTTATTTTTTTTATTATAATTATTTTTTAACTGCTCCACACTGAAAAGCCTTTTTTTTTTCCTGAGAGAAACAAACTCTAGTTATAACGCATGCAGGCTGCAACATTTAAATGAACTTATAGTGCTATATTCTTGACATTTATTTCCTCTTCTAGAAAAAAAACAACACAAAACCAACCCAAAGTTCCCAACCTTCTCACCCTTCCACCCCCTGGACAAAACTGTAGGAAAGGCTTGAATATTTGAATGTTTTACAAAGAAACTACTTCCTATAATCAAAATTTACTTCCTATAATCAAAATTGCCTTGCCATTTAATCATGGAATTTGGGTCTAGTAGATAGCCTAATAATTTTAAAAGACAACCAGATGCATGTTTTGGTTTACACTTTCTATTTTTTTCTCATCTCAGTAATGGTACCATATGCTATAGAATTCATAGAATAAAATACATGCAATCATTAAGGTTGGGAACGAAATCTGACTCAGTCAAGTCAACACCACAAACCAACTAAACCATGTCCTCTAGGGATGGTGGCTCTACACTTCCCTGGGAAGCCTGTTCCAATGCTTGACCACTCTCTCCATGAATAATTTTTTTTTCTAATATCCAATCTGAACATCCCCTTGTGCAACTGGAGACCATTTCCTTTCATCCTATCACTGGTGATGTGGGAGAAGAGACCAACCCCCATCTCACTACAACTTCTGTTAGGTAGTTTTTGAGAGTAAGAAGATCGCCCCTCAACATTCTTTTCTCTAGACTGAACAATATCACTTCCCTCAGCTGCTTCTTGTAAAACTTGTGCTCCAGACCCCTCATCAGCTTTGTTGCTCTTCTGTGGACAGACTCCAGCACTTCAGTGTCTTTCTTGCAGTGAGGGACTGAACACAGTACTCGCAGTGTGGCCCCAACAGTGAAGAGTACAGGGGCAGAATCACCTCCCCAGTCCTGCTGGCCACACTATTCTTATGCAGGCCAGGATGCCATTGGCCTTCTTGGCCACCTGGGCACACTGCTGGCTCATGTTCATCCAGCTGTCAGCAAGCCCCTAGGTCCTTCTCTGCTGGGCAGTCTTCTAATCACTCTTCTTCAAGCCTGTGGCATCGTATGGGGTTGTTGTGACTGAAATACAGGACCAAAAACTTGGCCTGGTTCAACTACATGCCTTTGGTCTTGGCCCATCAATCCAACCTGATCAGCTTTTGCTATAGAGTCTTCCAACCCCCAGGCAAATCAATGGTCCCAACCAACTTAGTATCATCCTGAAATTTAGTGGGGGTGCACTTGATCCCCTTATTGAGATCATCAACAAAGATGATGCTTAAGATAAAGATGATAAACAAAACTGAGTCCTGGGGAACACTGCTTGTGACCTTCCACCAACTGAATTTAACTGGATTTAATGTTCTTTTCATACAAACAGTTAATGACTAGCAAGAAACTGAAAACTGAAAAGCAATAGACAGCTCCGGTTTGGAATCTTGCCATGGAAAATAAATGATCCAGGTATATTACCTTCTCTTCAACCACACTTCGCTGATGGGTCTTCTCTAAAACAAAGGAGAAAGAAAAGCTATTTGTGGTAACATCTATAAAATATTAAGATCTCTCCGGATACTCACAAAGAGATGAGCTATGCTTCAAGGACTCTGCAAATCCAAGTAAACCACAGATAAAGAGAAAAGCTAGAAGGAAGTAACAAGATATGGGGATTAATTCAGTCTTGCTTGGCACTATATATAATCAAATGCACTACCACAAGTATCTTCAATAAGAAATGCCATTTTACCTCTGATGTTAAAAGTGAAGCAACAATTTCCAACACTTTTCCTTCTAAGAAAACATAGCACTGCAATATGAATTAAAGGATAAGTGTTTTTTTCCAGGTCTTCTATGTTTAGATAGGGTGCTTCATTATAAACTGACTTTACAGTACCCAGATCTACCACCTCTTAAATTGTGTGTATTAGGAGGTCTCTCCACATGCAAGGCCCCTTACAGGCCCCTAAGGGGCCTTATTTACCTCTCAGGCCTCTGTCCTCTTTCAATAAAGTCAGGCTGTTACAAGATGGTTTTTGTTGCAGCAGTAATGCACAGAAGAAGCCTCATGGCTGTCAGCTTAAGTGTGATTTAGAGACTGAGATGGTAATGCCAGCTACACTTTATCTCAAACCCAGTCTAGCTCAGTATGAAGATTCTTAATTGGCAAACCTCAGCCAACTTGACTGGAAAAGGTATGATGTAGATATACTGCTTCCCACCTCTTTGTGTCCTTCCCATCCTAGGTATGCCCCATCTCCCACTTCTCCACTCACGTTAGGGGAGAGGACCACTGAACTCATGCTTTTGGGCCAGAAGTGTCTGGACATGTGGAGAAATAAAGAAATCTTTCTTTATCCTCTCTTTTTACGTGCTGTTGCAAAGTTTATAAGTAAGAGTGGATTCAGAGAAGCCAGAAGGTTAGCTCCTAAAGACTCACAGAACCATCATCAGGGGTGAATGTATTTATCAAGTGAGTAAGTGACTCAGTCACTAAGGGTTTAGGGAATGTAGGAACATGGTCAGAGCTGGCTACCAGGGAAATAAATATCAAGACCTAAGTTACAGTAGAGAAACTCTGATAAGAGAAAGTTATTTTAACCATAGAGTCTAAAGTGTCACAGTATTCAGTTTCAACACTCTCAAACATAGATGTATTACCTTTTTTGTAAATATGGTGAAGGCATTTGGATACTTATCTCTATCTGCACTGATATAATGTCTCCCGCAATTCACATAGGGACCAACCTAAAGTTCACTAAAAGCAAAAGGAATCTTTGTACTGCTTTCACTGATCTATGAATCAGACCTCCAAAGAATAACAGTGATGTGAATTCTTAAAGTTCTGAGCTTGTCTCATTTTTAATTATTTCAACAACAATAGAAAAGCAAAAATGTCTCTCCATCTTCACTGAAGCCTTCGTTCTTGTGATTTCTAGAAATGATTCTGAGATCCTGGGCTAAATTCTATGATTTGGATTCAGTTAATTTTTATTTTATCTGGAGTGACCTGCATCAAAGATTCTGTTGTTAGCCTTCTTTTTATAGCATTTCTACTTACAAGTTATCAAACATGCAATTCAAATTATCTTGGACTCACTGGCAAGATACTCAGAAATTTGATAAGCCTAACCTTCTGGGAATACCTCTGAAGTCTTTTGAATAATTTACTGAAAAAAAAGCAGGACCATTTGCATCCTCAGGTTAATTTGGCTTCTATTGCAAATGAGAAGTTTCATTCCATATATTGATCAGGAAACAAAGTGCATTATAAAAAAAAAAAAAAAAAGTAGAAATCAGTAAGTAAATATTAAATATATAGCACTGGAAAATGGTATGCTTTTGTCTAGAGAACAAATGTAATTATCAGATAAACTTAAAGAGGAAATAAGATTGACAAAATCAAGAAGAAATAGAAACTGTGTCTTGGGCCCTCAGAGATACTTAAGCAAGTAAGTCAGCTGCTCTGTTATCTTTACCTATATATTTGTCTAAGATGTCATTTTTTTTTCCACTGTTATTCAAGTAGAGTGGGGTAATTGACTACTCAAAATCCAGAGCTCTGTCTTAAGCAAAGGTCTCGTTGAATCTAGTCCAGCTTTTGTTCAAAGTAGGAAACTTAAATTATACTCAACCGTTCAGAATCCCCCTAAAATGCTGAGCAACTTAGGCAATTTTGGGCTCATTGCATGCCTTCTAAACCTCTTTCTTATCAGGTGTCCAGTGAGCACATCCTAAGCTATGGAAGGATTAAGCCATGGATGATATCAAGTCCATGCTTGATTCCACAAGGCACTGATGCAACTTCCATCTTGTCCAACATGGACCACTTTAGACAATGGACAACTGTCCAAGTTTGGGTTAAATGTTCCATATCATCAACACTTGGAAATACCCATTGACATATTTCTGGTCAATCAGCTGCTAAAACATCAGAACCATATTCCTTTATTTTCTATTTTATCCTACCTAGCTGGGCTTGGGCTACTTATCAAATGTCCACTCTACCTGGTACTTTTGGTGGGGATGCTGGATATATAATAAGGTCCAAGGACTTGGCAGCAGGAGTTTTCAGATTTAGCTATTGAAACACTTAAGTACTTTTGACCAGTTAATCTGTATTCATCTGTTACTTAGGGAAAAGCATTTGAAAAACCCAGGGAGATTTCTTTCTTCAAAAAGATTCCAAGCTATGGAATTATTCATCCAGATGGGAGGGGAACACTGAGAATTTACAGAGCTCATACCTGCAGTCTCTACTGCAGAAAGCCAAGACAAATGAGATACTGTTTGAACAAGACTGGATAAACCCCCCACATTTTCTATTAGTAGATTAATAGAAATTAATAGCATATTTAACAGCATTAACAGATAGGAAGTAAATCATGAGTCCTTGTTAATTTATCCCTTGGGGCAGTAGAGTCAAATCCAATAAGCAGCAATTTGGAAACGTCCAGAAAAGAAGCTGAGTAAAACCTGCAGAACAACTTTTTATGTATATGTAAACAAATGAAGCCCTATGAGTTACAACTGGAGGTCACTGTAACTGGAACCCATTTAGTACAGAAGGACCTTGTTTGTGCATCAAGGTATGGAAGAACATACAGACCACAAATAAATTGCAACTGCTTGTGTACCATGACGTATAATTGCTAGATCTGTAGAAGCCATCATCATTACCATCCTTCTTCATCTTAAGCTGGTTACTGCCAGAGGCAGGATGCTAAAGTGAGTTTGGTTCATTAGGATGTGTTAGATCCAATGGCTGTTGGAAGTGGTGTCTCCCAGAGAGAAGGAGAAAAGCCTGTTCAACTTAAGAAGGGCTGTTGGTGAGAAAGTGACTTTACATAGCCCTAAATATCTTCTTAGCCAAAATTTTTGTGTTATTAGCACATCTCTCTCATAAACAGCTCTGAGAAACATGATAAATTCAGTGGTAAAACTGGAAGCGGTAAAAAAAAACAAAACAAAAAAACCTGGCCTGTTTCTTCCTAAAACTGCCAGACTTCTCAGAATTGAGCATCAAAAGCCAGAGATGACCTTAGATTGAGCAACGCTGGTGAACATCCTTGAGGAACCAGTCAACAACAGGAAGGGTTTAAGTCATTATGTATAGAAGCATTTTTTAATTGAGTTTGTGATGATTTTCTTAAGGAAAATGTCTGCTTTTTAAATAAAAAATACATTACCAATATAGATTAAAGGAATTTGGAACTCAGAAATTTAAAAAAAAAAAAAAAAAAAAAAAAGGAAAGAGCATCAGTGCTGTGTTTTATCCATGCAGGAGACAAAAAAGAAGTTGTGTCAAAGAGATAACCGTCAAACTCACCTAAAACATGATCTGACTGAAATCAAAAGGGTAACACTAAGTACAATTCTGGCCTCTTATGCCTCTGACAAAAAGGTCTCTGTATTTGAGATTGTGCTGCTTCTGCTGACAGTGATTATTACTGAGACTCCAGCAATATTTTATATTTTATATCAAATATGTGACTTTTTCCATCACTCTGTTGGGATTTCTGTTAGAAAATAAACTGCACTCATCAACACTGCATACCTGTTGTTGATTGTTGATGTTAGCAGCCTGAAGGAGAAAGAAAAAAGAAAAAAGAAAAAAAAGAAGAATAAAGAAAAAAAAAAAAAGGAAAAAAAAAAAAAAAAAAAAAAAAAAAAAAAAAAGCTGCTACTTTATCTTTGAAGTGGCCAGGCTGCAAGGGGAAGTAGTTAATTCCCCATGGGTAGGCACAAACATTCCTTCACTTGTGACATGTGTAAAGGTTGCTGTTCAGAGCAGACTCTTTTCAGGACCTATTTTTTCTGGGCACTTACATTTCTAAACCCCTCAAGAGGGCTATACTTGTGAAAAAGAGAGTGGAAGCTCTGGTGTTCTGGTCTAAGATTACACCAGTAATTTTGTGAACAAACTTTGGATCAACCCAGAGTTGGAAGTGAACATGAAAAGTGTCAGTAACTCTTTTATAAGTCTTTTTGTGGTGCATCTGATTGACCCACATTACGATGTACAATAGCATGAAAGAGTGTTAGTAATCAGTGCTAATGAATACATGTACCTACCTGATTCATATACTGGGAATTACCCCTCACTAATGCTTTTGTTTTGCATTCATTAAAATTCCCATCATGACACAAAATGCTGAACATTTACTATAATAAAAACAAAAGCAAACAAAAAAATGAGACACATTTATTGCAAATTCCAGTCAAAAAAAAGATATAAATAAGGAAATCAATAGCACGGGCACATTGTCCCAGTCCTACTCTACTTTAGTTCATTAATTAATGTTTTTAGAAAAGATATTTACAGGGAGACCTCAGGCAAATACTCTGAGAGAGCTTGTGGCGTAATCCTTCTCTGTCCTCCTCTCTTCCCCTTCCCCCACCTGAAAAAGGGACTGGATACTCTTTTTTTCCCTCTTTAAAGTCTAGGAAGAACTTAGAGATGCTCAGTGTTCATGGTTTAGATTTATATAAGCTATTTCAGAAATCTTCTGAAAAAAAATTTTATAGAGCTTTGACATTACTTGCTGCATTTTTGGTGGAATTATTGTTAAAATAGTTTTGATAAATGCAAGATCTTAGCAAAAATCTACGTATGTATATATTACAAAAGCTAATACTTTATTTCTTGCACAATATTTATCTTGAAAAACCTGCCTGGATATAAAAAAAAAAATAAAATAGAAGATTTCATTCTATAACAATTGAATCGTCTATCTGTGATGTTTCTAATAACAGTTATCATAACAATGTCACATGTAATTTTTATGTTTTGTAAAAACAAATATTAATTTGAACATTATTACATTGTATTCTTTTAACCAAGAAAACATATAACAGAATCCATCCCTTGGTACACTAAAAAAATTGTTGAATGATGAGGCATTTACAACTAGAGCCTTTGCAGACTTCAAGAGGATAAATACATAAGAGAGTCTTAAATAAAAACCCTTTCGGTCCTGCTTCTTAAATATTAGGATATATTTAAGCCTTATTTGTATGGATGATTCTGTGTAAATTCTTATAGATCATCGTATGATGTATTTGAGTGGTACAAAGCAACTACTCAGATGCAAAGGAGAAAAAGGGCCTATTTGGAAAGGCATTTATTGTGGTATCACAAAAAAGCATGGGGAATGAGAAATAGACATGTACAGTGACAAGACAAAAAGGCTTCTCTTCATGTAAGAGACTATGTAAAAGCAAGCTGAAAAGCTAAGATTTTCTTCACTTCTCTGTCTATGTCACTGCTACAGATATATGAGTGATGTGCTTATTTATGAGTAGTTCAGGAATGGGGCAACCTGGGGAATGAAGAAAAATGAATAGTCAGTTACACTCAGCAACACGATTGTGCATCTACGAATCTTTCTCAACCTTGGATATTCAACTACAACTGCATTTTCCCCCCTTTTATGAAAAAACACAGAAAACTAAAGGTTTTTTTCCACTGGAAAACTGGGGAAAAAAAAAATGGAGGGGGGGGGGATTAAACCCCTGCCATGTTCTACTCTGCTGCTCAGTGTTATGACAGCATTAGCACTTGTATCAGCATGTTCAGGCTAAAGCCCAGCTAAGGAGAGCTCTTACTACTCTTTGCTCAGCTATCATGAGATCTGTTTGCTGTGGTGAGGTCTATTAGACTGAGCCCTCCAGGGCTTTAGGTAAAAAAATTATTAGTTTGAGGATTAGTCTCAGGATTTCTCATGGTCATAGGTATAGCAGTTGTGCTCACATCTCCCAGGATATCAGCTCTTGTGTGGGGGTGCACCAACATAGTTATAAATTTACTACAGAAGACATAAATAATATAGAAACAGTTTTAAGGCAGGAAGCATGGGCTTAAGTCATGAGCATGGGCTGCAAATTTTGGCCTCTGTGTCCCCTCAGACAAATGGATATTGGTCCATGAGGTGAATGTGGTTTACCTTGTGGGTTACAGATACATACTGCAATCATTACCTGTGTTATGCATAGCAAGTTCCATGGTATAATTAAAACTGCATGTGCTTCATCAAGGCAGTACTGCAATCTCCTCAATTACTTGCCTCTGTGCAGATTCTAGTTCCAGGAGATGAAGGCTTTGTGCAACCATTTTTGGTTGGGTTTTTTTTTTTTTTTCTGTAATGATTATTTCTGTTCAGTCAACATAATTAATTCTATCAAATCTCACTTTCCAGAGAGTTCACCACCAATAAAATAAGTGTATGTTTGTCTGGGTTTTTTAAGAAAACTTTCTCTATATTTCAAATAATCAACATTCCAACACTAGCCATGTATACAGATCATACCAGTAAGACATCCTGATTGGTACATCCTGATCAGCTTCCACCTGATTTGGCTATGTAATGAAATTCAGAATGTCAGCTGTGTTTTTATGCTCTTTTCATAGTGATATGAATATTCACCACTTATCATAATCCTTCCAAACACCCATTTTATGGGTGGGGAAAAAGTGCAGCACAGAAAGCAAAGTTGCCTGGATTACCCAGGCTTATAAAAAGTTGTTAGCACAGGAAAAGAGAATCCATACATTCTGATATTTAGCACTGTGCTCCAAGTACTCAGAAATAACCAAATAAAACATGTTGATGCTGGAAAAATATTAATAGTTACTATGAAAAGGCAAATGTATAGAATGTTTTTGTCAGGTTTTCCACAGCACAAAAATAGTAAAAAATCCTGGTTGGTGCTATTGCCTGTTGTTGAATGAAGCCTAATTCCAGATAAACACCTTACAATATATTTTATTTTATATATTTTCTAGAAGTACAAATATTGAATTCTGTCTCTTCCAACTGAGGGGCAGATGCAGTGCTGCTCTCAACACCAAGGATGTCCTCCAATCTTTGCCATCATTCTGTACAAGTGAGGTTTGTTTCATGCTGGAAAAGAAGGAAAACAAACAGAAACCTCAAACCAAGAAACCCCCAAACAAACAAACCAAAAAAACTTGTTTCCTGAAGAAGGGCAAAAATAGACATTGGCAGATCCCCACTAATTACTTTGTTGAAAGCTTGACTTTTTAAATTTACTTTTAAAAAATTGGCATTGCTGAGAGGAAATTCTATCATATTCTGCGTGATGATGGGGAAGCCCAGATTTAGGCACGCTTAATTTTGGACGTCACCCAAGTTATCTGTTTTTCATCTTTATTTACTTCTTGATATGACTCAACTCATGAAACATTTCAGATTCAAATTGCATCCAAGGGAAAGCGTTTCTACCCTGACAAGGCAACCTGTGATGGAGTTCTATTATCCATCTCACTCCTAAGCAGGGATTTCCTCCTACTCTATTCTGAGTAATAAATTGGAATTGAGACCTTGGTGTTCCCTGTGAGTGACTGGGCTTTTAAATTCAATATGAATCACTTTCATAGCTGGTACATTGAGGAGAAGGCAAATTGTGCTGTAATGGATTCTTATTTTGTAGCTGGAGTGTATATTTTCCACTCATTTCATGTGCTTCACCAGCATCAATTCAACCTTCCAGAAAACCACACCCTTGTCAGAAAATGTTGCACAAAGAGGCTGAGCAATCATGGCCACTCATTTCCCTCAGGGCAAATTGGCTCATATCAATCTCGATCTGCTCCTGTAAAAAAAAAAAGGAGAAATCTTGTAATTTTTCATTTCTTGGTGAGACGATCACTGCACCTGCTGTCTGATGGTAATTCACACCAAAATCCTGTAGTTTCCAGCCTTCTCCAAGGAATGTTTTCATGGACCTTTTCTGGAATTCTTCCTCTCACATCTCGTGAATTCCTTCTGCTTCCAAATGGAAGACTAGAAGCTCTTGAGATCAATAACCTGAAAAAAACCAGTAGCTCAAGAGATTCCATTTCAAAATGAAATTGGCCAAATGTAACTAGCTTTCAGCTGGCTGACATTCTTTTTGAACACAATTTCCACTATAGATGTTGAACTGACTTCTTTGGAACATACCTTCTAAGGCTGCATTTGAAATTCTCTATTTCCACCCTTTCTGTATTGCAAGGGCCATAGGGCCAGGATTTAAGCCAAAAATTATACTCATAAACTTCTCTTTAAATACTGTATCCAGTAACAATGAATTAGAAAAAGATGGGATCTGGAATGAAATCAATCATCTTTGTCAAAGACCAGACCTCTTTTCCCTTATGAACAATCTTATTGTGCATATTTCACACATATAATAGCTTACAAAAAAATAATTATGGCATAATATTTACAAGAAGATTCAGAGTAATTGGAAGCCAGTTCCCAAGACAGCATCTAAAGTTTTTAAAGGTTCAAATGTCTGAAAGCTGTTTTTCAGCTGAGAAAAAAAAAAAAAAAAAAGAAACAGATAATATTTAAATGCCCACATATGTGTTTAAGTCCAGAAAAAAAAAAGGGATTCATAAATTGTGATGCTGAAGATGGTGAGGCCTACAGGTCCCATGGGCTGAACCCTTAACTTAGAACCTAAGAACCGAGCACCATAAGCATCAGAGCATTAGGATCTTGGGACTGGTACCTGGAGTGACTCTCACTTCCAATGGTGTGGTATCTTCTACTTTAAATAGGAACTGGCAAAGGGGTGTGTCTGAAACTGTAGACAAGAGACTTATTTTGAGGACTTAGGCACTTCACAATAGCCAAAAATGAACACCGTACAAGAGGCAATTCAGAGCACCTAAATATGGATTTATAGGGAATAGGCTTTCTTTTTATTTTGAGCATATAAGTTAAGAAGGTGAAATCTATCTGTTAGAGACATGAAATGAACCCTAGGAATGCAGGCAACAAACCCACTGAGTGTGTCTACATTGCTAAGAAAATCAGGTAAGGGATAAAATTGATCACTGCAACTCTGACTTCCCAATGTTTAATTATTATCTCTATTTGTGTCTGTGTTAGACCTCTCCATTTAGATTTCTCCAATACCTGGCACAGAGCCAGCTCTTTGACATTTTCTATTATTTACCAGTAGAGCTGCTGTGTTTAGTATCACTGCTGAAGGATATTTGTATATGCTCCACTGACTTTATTAGAAGTCAGGCAAGCACCTGGCTTCAAAAGAGGTTAGTTCATGTCTTCCTCATGAGATCTAGATGTCTAAAATTTAAATAAGTCTGCAGCTTATTCTGTCACGGGATGCTAGACTTAAATACTCCTTATTTTATATTTCACACTCTTAAGCACATGTAGTGAAAACAAAATAATAGCTGTGCCTGCTGCCAAGAACTGGAAACCTGAGTGTGCAGCACTTTGGGGTAGCACCTGGTACCTTGCAAGCTGCATCTTGTATCCTTTTCAGAGAAGACTTTTCAGAGTTAATGCAATTTTAGTTATCGAAGTGTTGACACATCCATATTAAGAATAAGGAATAACAGGTGTCAGTAGAGCTTTTCTGTTCTTTATGCTGAAGCTAGTAGAAGCTGGAGGCTGCTATACACCATCAAAATGTCAGCAAAGCTACACAGAAAACTTCACTTGACTGCAGTAGCTCTAATTCACGGGAACCTTTCCAGGGTAAGCAGGGAAACATTTTTCTACTTTATCTTAGTTTGCTCAAGGAACTGAAATCATCCAGATTTGAGTCACATGCCATTCACAGAACCCCTGACTACAGAGAAGCAAATTCTAAGAAATCCTTTATGCAGAGTGTCCTCTGGTTCGGCAAGGGTATGGAATTTTGGTGACCACAGGAAGCAGTTGAGAGGTTTTCCAGCCTGACCATATCAGCCGTCTCACCACAAGAACTTCCTATTTTGGCTGACTCCCTTCAGTCAAGCTGAGGCTGCTCTGTATGATCAATAGGAGGGAGTTTAAGGACAGCTTGTTTGCCTTACGTTTGTGAAGTGGTTCTTGTTCCCTGGCTTCTCTTTCTTATGGCAGATCTACCCCTGTTTGCTTTAAGGATTTAAATCGTTGCTAATTTTCACAAAGAGAAACAGAGAGTAAAAGGTATATTGAACATTTTATGCTAAGTCTCTTGAAAGAATAACATTACAATAACCAACACAAAACAGAACAAAGAAAGACTTCTAAGATAAGCAAGACAATAAGTATAAGATAGAGGATGATTTTATAAGAAAACGGGACCTAAATAATTACATAAAATACCTAAAATACATTTATTAAAAAATATCTACAAATTCTCCTGAAATGGAAACATAAATGCAACTTCAAACCTCACAATACAGGCTGATAATTTATTAGTAATATAAAAATATGGCAAAATAAAAATAATAAACTGCATAGGACTGTTTGCTTCATGCAGCCCTTGAAAAGTTTCAATAACATAGGGACAAAACAACAGCTATTGTACAAAGCCATTAGTGTCTGATGAAAATAAGCTGGTGAAAGCTACCTTGGTAAGTGAAAGAGATTTGCATTCATGGTTTTCTAGAGGTGTGGGTAACTGAATTAATTCAGTCACTGGAAAATAATATTTGCATTAGATAGCTTAACATTTGAATAGGGCAAATGGAGTGCATCTTATCTGTATCAGATCATTGCATCCAATCTGAAAAATAACTATGAATTTGTCGTTTTTTATCCACAGAGGAGCTCTTCTTTTTGAAGTAGGAGTATGGTAGAACAAATGTTTAATTGTTTTGTGTAGCCCATGATCTTTTAATCTCAAACTCGGCACAGACATATAACACTGCTTAGTAGGAGAAAACAAAGATTGGTTTGATTGAAATAAATGTTTGATCTCTAACAGGACATGTAGACTACCTGGAATACAGTGACTATCTTGTTCAAAATTTATGCACATTAGTATTAAGTAATTTAGTTAATTTGTAAGATCTTTGAGGCAGGAACTGTTTATCACTAGATTCTTTTTAGGAAAACTAGCCCTAAAAAGGTTTAATTATAAGACTTGTGAAAAATATATTTCATTTAGAGTTTTTTTGTTGGGTTTTTTGGGAGGAGGGGTGTTTATGTTTGGGGTTTTGGGTGGTTTTTTTTTGTTGTTTTGGTTTTGTTTGGTGTTTTTTTGTTATTTTTATTGTTTTGTTTTATTTTTATAGTAGAGTAGGACATTAAACCATAACAGCTAGTATCCTGCCTCCAGGACAAAGGAAGTATATTAAAATTGAGGATCAATGTTTCTTTAGTTCTTTTAACATACCTACCTATATGTCCAACATTGGAAAGGAAAATACATTCCTTCCTTCCTTCATGATTGGTTTCCAAAACCTGGAATTAAGATTGCCATGCATAAAAGGATATTTGTTCAGTGGGTGTTCAGCTGCTTAATGAATATGAAGCAAAACCCACTCTGTGAGACAGAACTAATTTGTGATAAGGCTCAGAGGCAAAATGTAAAGCTAAGGAAACCTAATCTACTACTTGATGTTAAAGCACAGATTTCTCACAACTAAGAAGTGTACAGAACAGAACCAACCCACCCCTATACATATCTTCCTGGTTTCACATTCACTAGAGCTATGGGCCTACATGAAAATCATTTGAGGGGATATCATGAAATAAATTAAATCATAGATCACAAGGACTACTCTGAAAAACATAATTTCACCTTAAAGAGAAGTGGTAAACAGTGGATACTGCTTCAGTGACTAAGATTCTAAAGTAGTTCAACCCTCTCTCACTACTGTCTTTTGTTCAAAGATCATCTGTGACATTTCAAATGGACACAAATGAAAGGTGCAGAAGTTTATAAAAAGTGCTAAGGTGTCTAGAAAGTCCCTTTTTTTTTTTTTTTTTTGCTTTCTGTTTGTCTCTCAGATGTGCTAATATCACTTTTTTCTATGTTGGTTGCATAAAGAAGCTGTGAAAGATATGTGTGAATAGTTCCATGAGAATACTTCTAAAAAGGACATCTTCCTTGCACAACAAAAAAGTTACATTTGTTCCAGTCCTATCATGAGATTTCCAAAACTGGTGGAACAAGAGCTGTACTCTGTTATTCCCACGACACACCTTGCTAGAGAGTTTGCTGCTCTCTCATGTGGCTCTCACTGTCCCTTTTTGCTTCAGGCCAGCCTCATGGTACAGCTCTTCTGTCTCCCCTACTTTTTCTCCAACAGAATTAAACTGATTTGCAGGTTTCAGGCTAAACCATTTTGAAGATTTGGCAAATGAAAAGAGAAAACATAAAAAAAAAACATTCATGTGGGATCACTTCAGTTTGAACCCTCACATTGACAGAAGTTCTTTGCTTCATCTGCCTCAAACTGCCTGGATAATTTTTGTTCTGGCATATGACCACACCTGTGGCATTTCAGTAGGATTTGCTTAGGTTTGATGATGTTACCACAGGTCATAATCTGGCTTATAAAAAGAAGTTGGAAGAGAATTAAAACTGTGAAGTGACTATTCTGTTTCCCACACAAAACTATGGAGACAAGTTATTCTCCAAAATACAGCTTTGCTTCTGAAAGAAAAGTTTGTCATCAAGAAAATGGCTGATGAGAAATGCAGAATTACTGTCTGAGTCACTGGCATTTGCTACATTTCCTCAGTGCAGTTCATTATGAAAAACAGTTTCAGCCATGGCTGAAGCTGAGAGTTGTAGGGAGAGAGAAACCCAAAAATTGTCTGCAGTAAGAAGAAGAAAAGAAACTGTGGAGACCCCACTAGTAAAAGATGCATTGTCTATTTCCTGACCTTTCCTATATGGAAAATATGAAACCATAAAAAACTTTAGTCCTATATTGGATTTTTTAAAATAAGTTGGACCTGATATTTGAAATGATACTGACAGAAATTTTTTACACTACAGAAATGTGTCCTGGATCAGTGTTTTCTCCATGGTGAAGTTACAAAATTTATTCTTCAAATATTTACATTAATCTGCTGAGCAAATTCTATAAAAGTTCACAATTGCCTTACACACCGTGGCTTACTCTGGCTCCCTGAAATAAGGTCATTGTGTCTTAATCGTGTAACACACCCTCCCTGCTGCATATGTACATATAAATATACTTACTTTTTTTTTTTTTTTTTTTCCCAACAACAAGCTCTCACTATTACATGGGGAATATTTGGCTCTCTCCCACAGCTTTGCATAACTGTAAGGAAGCAAGCCTTTCCCTACAGTTTAATCACACCTTTCTTTTCTCACTTACACTTCAAGACTTCCACATGCTGGCAAACGTGTTTCCAGCTAAAAGCAGACACATAGAATCCTCTTGTCCCCTGGACAGACTGTAAGCCTCTTCCAGCATGTTTCTGGTATTATAGCTGCATTCCTTTATTTTAATGTCAAGGCTGGATGGACCACAGCCAGGAAACAAAATTGTACCCAAGTCCCTACTTCACCGCCAGATCATCTAAGCCAATGACTGAAATACAATTAAAATTAATTTTCTTTCTTTCTGTGGAACTACAGTGGACATGGAGTGCAGCTGTTGTAATCTGGTTTATGAGCTATCATTCCCACCTCACTTAACTCTTACTGGTACATTTTCAAAGTGAAATAGTAGATGTTCTTTCCGCTCATTTAATGGAGGTTGTATGCTCCAGATTTCACATAATAATTCTTCTCCTTTATAGAGTGTCATGGTTATTCCGGGTTCTTTTCAAAATAAGTAAAAAGCAAGGGGACTAAATTCTGCCCACAATTATAGTGGTGTAAAGCTGGAATGATTCTACCTAACTCAAAGGGATAAAGAGGGATATTAATCAGCTAAACAAAACAAAGCATAAATTAAAATCCATTCACTATTATTCAATATGCTACAAATTCATACTTCAAAATATTATATGTATTATCAAAGAGAATTTGCTGCATGGTAAGGTACCCATATTAATCTACTGAGAATATGACAGTGATGACACTGAGACCAAAGTCCTGTGTCACATGCACCATTACATCCTTAATATAGGAAAAAAGGATCCCCTTCTTGTCCGGGAGGAGAGTGTCAGACTTTTTGTCAGGAAGCCTGAATATGTTTAGATTCATCCCTCTATCAGTACTTCCTCTAACTCCTACCCGTTTGCATTACATGGACTTTCTGTTAGAGTTCCTGCTAGCCTTATAGGAGCTCTGAGATTATTTTGCCAAGATGATGTTATAGGGTGGCAAATGAAGGAAGAATATATCCTTTTTCTTCCAAATTGTGCCTGAATTAAAATCTTTTTTTCTTGGACAAGTGTTAATAGAAAAATAAAGCCTCTCTAAACAGAGTTCTGCCCTCTAGTAATGATCTATGGAGATCTGGATACAGCATTTCCTCAAGAATTTCTCTTTATCATAAAGAAGCCCAATCACCCTCAGCACTGGAGAAGTCACGTAGTAAATGTAAGCTGCCAAGTCAAAAGTTACTTTTTAGTTTGTTCTTACCAGTTTTTCTATCAGTGATCTCACAGTTTCCACACAGAAGCATTTGATTCCATAGAATAGAAATAATTTTCTAATGGAACTGTTAAAATTTGAATGGATTTAGGTAATTAAATATTCTTTTTGGCCTGGACATTTAGTGAATTTTTTATCCACATATGCACTATATTAGCTGCTGCTTATGCATGTAAAATCAGTCACTATGCTGGTTTGGAAGCTAGTAATGGTGTATCTATGAGTAGATGATACAATCATAATACACCTTCAGCTAAGCACATTAAGCTGCATTATGGCAGGAACATTAATAAGTATATTAACTCATGATTATATTTCAATAAATGTTTTTGATTTAAGATTTCTCTTTAGACAAGGATCCAGATCTACTTTTGTCCTGGTTAGTATATTAAGTCATCCTTAAATCACACGGGTTTTTAAGGTGTGATTGTAAACCAGATCCCAGGCCTTAGTCATATTATCCTACATGATAAAAGTAGTTGAACCTGATGATCCTTGTGGGGTCATTTCCAACCTGAGATATTCTCTGATTCTATGAGACTAGCTGGTTGTTCATTTGAGTTTTGTGGCCACCACCAAAGTAAGAAACTATGCATCTAAGCAGAGACACACAGAATATGTTGTGGTTATGTGTGTTGTGACAGGGTGAACAAACACACAGAATTGATGTAAAGCTTCTGTGTTGTACGCATACAATTCTGTTAAATAACAACTTTGATGGCTCAAGTGAATAAGCAAAAAAATGAATTTTTTGTCCCATGTAAGGTTTTAATCTTGAGATGTTTGTCATTTTGTTTATTCTAACTGAAAAAAAATAACCATTATAAGTATCTGTCATCATTTTTGAATGCTGTACACTTCTGGCTTTCCATGTGTGAGTAATTTTGAGAATACTTTTTTATCAAGATGCATGCTGTAGACAATCTCCTTGACAATCTCCTTTTCATGGAAGAATTTACTTTTGCATGTCTGTGAATACAGGTAATGTACTATGTATTTTGTAGGTGCAAGTCTCAGTTCTGCTCAACCAGAGAAGCATCCCTGAATTTTCTGTCGATATTAATGAGAGAGGTTCTCAGTAGTCAATTTAGATTTCTATTGTTAAATTTAAAGAACACCAGGAAGCTTTTTTCAAATGGTAAGATCCAGACCTTGCTGCAGTATCTATAGGGCTTTGCAAGGTTTTCAGGAGGAGCTTCTGAGCATTGCCAGAGGCCTTACTTTTCTTCACACGTTGTATGAACATCATAGTGATGTCCCTACTAGCTTAAACAGTACCAGGAAATGTTCCCAGGCTCCAAAACTTATTTATCCTGTTAAGTAGCTGAAGTTTAGGTTGTGCCAAGAAGAATCTTCAAAGACAATCTCTGTATGTTGTCTGGGATTTAATACAGAATAAAAGTCCCGCCAATGAGCAGTCTAGCATGGTTCTGGCAGGTGAAAAAATCAGCTGGGTGAATGTGGGCTATTCTATGCAAGTTTGATTCTCATATCAAATGTTTCTGAGCCAATGCTGAGTTGCATTACTGATAGCAAATGACCTGAGACCATTAAAGCTCTTGTTTTTCATGATAACCTTTTAAATGCAAAGCAAAGATGGACTAGTTTTATTTGTGTGACATCCATATTGCAAATATATTTACTCAGGATATCTTTCACTAATTTTTTTTTAATTAATTTTCAACAAAAAAGTTAAAATTTGCATCATGAAGTTCGTTCAACTCGTTTTAAATATGATTTTACATTTCATTCAAAAATTGCGACAGAATCACAGGAATTTATTTTTTTGGCTGTCTGAGAAGAAAATTGCATACAGCTTTTGTGTCTGTGCAGAGGAATGTGCAGGGTCTGTTTTGTTTTCTGGTTATCTGTCTTCTAAAATATGTATCACACACCTTTAGGAAAGTACCAGAGGTCATTAATTCTGTGTCCGCTTCTCCAAAAGTGGACTTTGCTTTTTCTGTCCTGCTCCTAGGAGCTGTGATAATACCTTCTTCCCTTTTTGCACAACCTGAGATTTTCTTTCAGATAACGAGCAGGTTTTTTAAGCCATGTTTTTATGACAAAAGGAGGCCATATTCAGTTCTAATAACTCCTGGTAAAAACAATAATTTTTTTACCCATTAAAATCTTATATTTTCTAGTGATAAAAACCAAATGATACAAATTCTGGCAACACAGAGGTTAAATACAGTTTCAATTCAGTCTAGAGTTGAAGTATATTTGTAGTTGTCATTTCAGTGATTGGAGTGATATGCTGGCTCAATGAAGTTTATTGCTTCTTTATGAGAATTGGGAAACAACACAAGGTTACAATTGTGCAAGGGTAGGGGAAGAAAATGGTTCAGCAAAGTAGTTAGCAAAGCTATAAGGTTAGTAGTATAGAACAGGTTAGGTTAGTGAACCTATATGGAGTTCTGCTACACATAATGAAGATAGGAAGTTACTACTACTTCTCTAGGAAGTTACTCCTGCTCAAACAACTTGACTAAAGTATGTAAAAGTATCTTTGCCAGGAAAGGGTATCAACATTTTAATCTACTTTGTGCTGATAAAGAGAGGGAGGGGGAAGGGGCTTGTTTTCATAGAATAAGATGGAGGTGAAACAAAAAACTCTTTGTCTCAAGAAATATTGCACCTGCATTAAGTTCACTGCTGATTCCTCAGCAGAAATTTGATTTTTTCCTTCTTCCTTCCTTCACGAATTTCAGCACTGAGGAATGTGAGGTATGTAAGCCATCCTTCTTGTTACTGACAAATTTCTTTCTTCAGATGTGAAACAGGATAGACTTTCCTCACCTAAGTTACCATCAGCAAGTCATCTCAGCAATGCACCTGTACCATGTAACACTATATTAGGCTTTCCAGGCCCTCATATTTGTGTGACAGACTTGAGAGATCTATTTCCTGCTAATTTAAAATCTATGGTTAGGGGTCCTATTCTGACTAGGAAGATCTTTTAGGAAGGTATTGTAGTTTCCAAACAATTAATCAGTGGAGAAATAAATCTTTTTTTATTTGATAAAGGAAACTTTTTTTTCATGAAAGGAGAAGGTGTAAATTCCTTCGTACTCCCCTTCCTCAAATGAACTTACAGTACCTTCAACATATCACATAGAAATGAGTTTTTCTTGGATTTACTTTTCTCATTAATTTTATACTTTAATATGGAAAATCTCTGGTACATTTATTTATATATGTAAAAATACAGGCGGTATATGCACGCATATATATAAATACACCTATATACCTATGCACACACACATACTCATCTTTCAAATCATCAGAAAGGTAATTTGACTTGAAAATGTATGGAAGAATCCCTTCAATGCATTTTATTTCTACAACACTGTTATTTTGTATTATGCTGTGGTTTGGAAAGGGAGAAGTTTTCCAGAGTACTATACTGAGGACCAGGTTGTTACTCAAGATTCATAAATAGTAAGGTCAGCTCAGGCAAAGATCTTCACAGATATTTTGGTCTCCATGGAAACCTATGAAAATAGAAGATCCATCTAGCTGATCTTATAGCCCTAAAAATCATTACAAAATTGTGTAGGCAGACAGGGACACAAAGTTGTGTAGGAAGTCTTTATAAAAGTCTGTGTCATTATAAGCACTCGATAGATTACACAAACTTGCAATAGGTAATAATGCACTTCAACTTTTCCTAATTTCTTAAGACCTGTCGGGCAGGTCTTCGTTGTTCAATACCAGGGCTAGCAAAAGCCTGGGAAGATTTATCTTCCAGTACCACCCTCTGCTGCTGTGCCAGTCTGATACTGAAAGAAGCCTGGCAATGTGAATGTGGCTAGTTCAGTTCCAGTCTGGATCTCATTCAGTCACCACGAGTGGGAGAATCTGTGTACCTTCCTTCAAAGAATAGTTATCAATATTCCATCTCAAACTTGCAGAATATTTCAAATAGGATTATCCAAAAATCTTTCCTGAGCCTGGTCTTATTCATGCTGTGCAATAAAAACAGTTATGGAATAGAGTTTATAGTGATGGCGTTCACAGATGCCAGCGAGGCCACAGAGGTAACATCCATAAAAAGTCTGTGATAAGAATTTATAATAAATTAAGAAAGAAAAAAGAGAAGAAAGAAAACTGATAAAATGTTCAGATTCAGCAAGATGTAATTTTGAAAAGAGAGGTGTCATATATAGAAAGCAGGAAATAACTTTTTACCTTTAGGAAGCAAAATTTTCAAAATACTCTCCAGCAGGCTATGCCAGTAAAAGGATATCAAAACCATCATTAATTAAGAGGAAGGAAAAACTCAGTGTTGGGTAAAAAAAATATATTCTTTGTATAAAATGCTTGAAATAATAATTCCAGTTCTACTGTACCATAATATATTCAGCTGCAATTCTTGTGCCTTTCAGAGTCACCCTTAAGACAAAGGTATAGCTGGTCTGAATAGACCCAGACAACAGTTCAAGGACAGCAACATGGAAGATGAGTGAAATTGGGGCATAAAAGACATATATAATTGTGAAAGGTCATAGGAGAGACTACTCTGTGATTCTGTGACAAATACCAAGAAGAACCTTGTTTCAGTACATTTTGACAATGTTCATCAAATCTTGCTTTCTGAAACTTGTTTTCTCAATTTAAATGACAGTGCAGAAGCCCAGCATTCCATTTCCCATGAATCTGTTACAATTGTCCATTACTTGTGGTAATATCTTTCCATTTTTTATTGGTAAGATCCCATATCTACTCTCCCTTATGTTGACTGGTTTGCTATCTGAATCTAATATTTTCTCTTCTTTTGTATATTGAAAAAATAATAGCTTTCTCCAACCCTCTGGCACTTCCCATTTTTCAAGACTTCTTTGGAAACACCACCAGAGTTCTAAAGAAATCTTCTTCCATATGCTTAAACATCTGAGGTGTGACTTTTACAGTCTTATGACAAAATATCCAACTTCAGAGCCTTCTATTTAATGTACTGATGAAATAGAAAAAGTTTCATAATTGTCCTTAGTGTCAGAAAAATATTACCTGTCTTTTCCTTCTATGTCCTTAAGTTTTTTTTTTTCTTCCTCCCTGGCCTATTTTTAGTGCTAGTTTTGCTTTTTCTATGAGAGGGAGGATTTATTTTTAACCAAACTGAAGACTGAATTTTTTATCAGTATGGGGAAAAAAAAAAAAAAAAGGAAGAGTGTCAGCTTCTAGTAGCTCTTCTAATGTCTGCAGCAGATGAACTAATGATCTCAGTTTTGTTCCCACAGAAACACACAGCTCTGTATAACGAGGATGCACATAGGAGGGATAACATGACAATCGTCTCATGAAGGGCAAATTGGTGGCTTTTTATTCAAAAAAGCATTACCTTGAGCCCAGTGAATCACCATGAGCCACCACTAGGATTTGAATTACACTATTTTGCATTTTGATCAGACTTTCTCTATTTGCATAAACAGATGTTGTGGGTCAACTGATGGACAATACCTTCTTAAAGTGTAAGTTGATCACTTACCTGAGATCTCAGGTTGTGTTATCGGGAGAGCTTTGCAGGCACTTTTAGGAACTTTTGTATCAGAACTGACTGAAATAGTAAATCATGTTCTGATTTATGTAAAAGATCACAAATATGCTTGCATGTAGACCTATTCAAAACGTCTTTCAGCACAGAAATAGTGTTTGACACATCAAGAAACTTCTGTCACAAAGATGCAGTCTGTATTGGCAAATGTTTGTGGGGGTTCTTTCTAATATAGTTTATGTAGATTCTGCAGATGAGATAATGTACAATGAAAAATTGTGTGTGTTCATAAAGTAATTGAGTTTTCTCACAGTGATATCTATATTAATTACACCCATGAGTGTTTTCATACAGTGGACTGAGTTGAAAAAGTCAGCAAAATCAGTTCTTTCAGCTTATGAAAGGGCATTAGAAAAATTCTCATTGTTGGTATAGCTTAGCTGTCAGTCAAATATGGAATTTAAATGACGTATTGTGAGCATAATCATTCCCAAAATACAGTTGTCACAAACATGAAGTGAACTCATTAAATTGTTCCTCTGGCTGGAGCTATAAGAATTACCTGAAGTACTGACAGTCTTCACCAGTGTCTTCCTGCAGACTGGCTGTTAATTTTGAGTAAAAGCCTTCCGTCTTGATAATTTTATTTCATTGATGTTGTAATTAGAATGCTTTGAGGATCACTGCAGTTTTAACAAACAGGAAAGGACAGGTATTTGCACATGGATTAGATATATATGCACCAGTGTGACATTCTGCAGTTTATTTTAGTTAATTGATACCATACAACATCAGTCGTATCCTAGAATATCTAGGAATCATACATTATATGTTTTCCATTCTGTAGGATGTCATTTGATCATTTTCTATTTTGTAATTTCCAAAATTTTCCTTCCTACTGTATATTGGTTTGTCTTTATGTTCACATAAATGTCACTCTAATTATTTTTCTTTCTGGGTGAAGAAACTAGTAGATGAAATTTCCCAGCTGAGATCAAACCCAATCAACACTCATTAGCAGATCCCACATATTTAGTAAGCAGTTAGTATTAAAGTGAAAGAAAAGGGTCTGCTTTTAAAAACATAGCATCTAATTCTTTTCCGAAATGTACACGAAATATCAATTAGTGTCTACAGTGAAAGAGAATATCTTTGAAAGGCAGACATTTATCTGATGAGCTAGCAGAACCAGAGTCTTAACTAGTGGAAAAGGCTTGTGTTCATCACGCAACTACACAGTAATTATTTTTTAATCCTAGGAAATGAATAAAGCTTGATGGATTATAAAATTCTGTTCCAATGAATGTAGACCAATTGACTAAATTGTTGACACTTTAAAGACCTCTATTAAGAGCAGGGTCACTGAATCTGCATATTTTGTTACTGCATGGTGGCTTTGCATATTTATTTCCAAAAGGCTCAAACATGCATCATTTTCCATACTGTGGGCTGCAGATAACAAAGATGGAAAAGTTCTCCCCATTACTTCCCTTAAATCATTATTCCTCCCTCAGTTCTTCTCCTTCATGGAATTTGAAAGAAGTCATGAAAATTGTGCAGCTGTCCTTCAGTGTAGCCACTGAACTGTGCAGAACCCAATATGACCTCAGAGCTGTCCCTGCTCTGAGCAGGTCAGACCAGTGGATTCCTGGAGTCCTTTCCCACCTTAATTTTCCTATGATACTGTGACCTTGAACTTTGCCAGCAATTAAAGACTTCAAAAAGAGCTGAGGGTACTTACTATCTTACAGTACCAGATCTCAAGCATGCAAAATCTTTGTTCTATTGTCATACATACCTTGTATTTTAGAATTTCTATAAAAATCAATATGAACTAGAAAAAATATATACAATTCATATACACAAACAATCTCCATATGAATCTGAAATTGTGCAGTTAAACTCCACTGAAATCTGTTCATACTTCAAAGAAGTCACCATAACCAACTTCAGCTTCAGTTATTTGGCATTTTATCAAAAATAATAGGTTAAATGCAACACATATTAACAATGTGGTTGACCTTAATGTGATGATGTGAAACTGCCTAAATCTATCCCATATTTTTAAATTTGAGTAGCAGTTATGACTTTTCTCCATTGAACAGCATCTTGTGAGATGTTCCTAGACAAGAGACCTCAGAAAATGGGAATGATACTGCTATATTTTCCAAAGTTCATATCACCTGAAGCTACATCAAACTTCAGGTCAAACCTAGAGGTTTGGCTCAAAGAGTAAAGTCTCTTATTACTGACCACTACAATTGAATAAATAAGAGAATTTGATAAGTAAAATTTGGAAAAAACAAATAGTTCAAATACATATGTAAAACGCTAATTTCTCTCTACTACCACAATCTAAAATCCTTACTAATCTTTCTGAATTATATTTGACACTTATTTCTAAATTCCCACTTAGCTTCTACATAAAGCCTCTGCCTGTTTTGAGGTGTGGATACCCCAAATCCATATGCATGGCATGCAGTTTTCCAGTGAGAGTACTTGTGCCTTTAGTAAAACCTTGACACTATCTATGCCTATATTGGGTTTGCATGGCAAGTTTTTGGTAATTTGGGGGGGTGGGGCAACAGAGGTGGCTTCTGTGAGAAGCTGCTAGAATCTTCCTTCATATCTGGAAGCCAATGCCACCTAGACCCAAGATGGAGCCACAGTTGGCCAAAGGTGATCCCATCAGTGACTATGGTAGCAGCTCATAAATATGATAACATATTTAACCTGGGGAAAAGTTGCTGCACAACATGAACTGCATCTGGAGAGAAGAATGAGAACATGTGACAAAAACAGCTCTGCAGACACCAAGGGCATTGAAGAAGGAGGGGGATAAGGCGCTCCAAACACTGGAAAAAGATCCCCCTACAGCCCATGGTGAAGACCACGGTGAAGTAGACTGTCCCCCTGAAGTCCATGGAAGTCCATAGTGGAGCAGATATCCACCTGGAGCCCTTGAATGACCCAACACTGGAGCAAGTGTATATGCCTGAAGGAGGCTATGACCCTGTGGGAAGTATGTGCTGGAAAAGGCTTCCAGCAGGACATGTGGAGAGAGAAGGCTTCCTCTTCTCCTTAGGAAGAGAAGAGGAGTCCTCCTCTCCTGACAGATTTGCTGTCAGGACTTGTGACTCTGTGGAGGACCCAGCCTTGAACAACCTGGCTCAGAAGGGCTGCACCCCATAGAAGGGACCCATGATGGAGTAGTTAATGAAGAACTGTGACCCTGTGAAGAACTTATGTTGGAGAAGTTTGCAGAGGACTCTCTTCTATGGTAGAGACCCCACCCTGAAGCAGAGGAAGAATGTAAGGAGTCCTCCACCTGAGAATGTTGGAGTGGAAGAGATGTGTGATGAACTGACCAAACACCCATTCCTCATCCCTCTGCACCACTAGAGAGTGAGGAGGTAGAGAAATCATGTCTAAGCTTAAACCCAAGAAGAAGGGAGGAGTGAGAGGAAGGTGTTCTAAGACTTGGTTTTATTTTCTCATTGTCTTATTCCAATTTGATTGATAATATATGAAGTAAATTTTCCCCAAGTCAAGTTTATTTTCCCCACAATGGCATTTAGCGAGTGAACTCTCCCTGTTCTTATCTTGACTGACAAAACTTCTGATATATTTTCTCTCCCCTGTCCAGATGAGGACGTGGGTGTTAGAGTGAATTTTGTGGGCAAGTAGCACAAGCTGGGGTCAACCCACAGTGATGCCTAAATACACCACCTCCAGACAGCAAAAGTACTGTCCCTCCTGTCCACTTTCCGTCTGGAACCAAGATTTTTTACTGCCTTAACTGTTCAATATAAAGTATGGATTTGATTTTCTTTAGTCTACTCAGAAAAAAGTCTTCCTTCCCTTTCACATCTCATCTTTGGAAGACAGAGGAAAGTATCTCTCTTAACTCAATTGGATGGTCAGGATCAAACCTCTAAAGCTGACATACATGAAGTCAATGAGGACTATATGTGATATGAACTAACTCCATCTCCACTATTTAAATAAGTGCTAATTTGCATGTGGCCTCAAAAGTTCAGGGGTTTCAGAAGCCAAACCTCATGCACTTTCGCTACCCTACCTGTAACACTGGATCAAGAATTATCTATTACCTACTGTTAGAGTCTGAGGATGTGGCAAGTTGGAGAATTTTGAGTTTAATTCGGGATGAGAACAAATAAATAGATTTGTCTGTATACTGTAACTATTAGAAAGAGAAAGGAATGTTAACTCAAGTAGAAAGATGAGCAGTTATTTTTATTTTAAAATAAAATCGAAAAATCCCTAATTATTGAATAGATAAATGATACACTTAAAGATGATAAAACATTTAAAGTCTTTAACACAAGACAATCAATAAGATATATGCACAAATCATATATTCACAATTCACCCTCCTGTTTCTATATATACACTTTTTGCCAAATGGATTTTAGCCAAAAATTGATTTTATCATTATTTGATATCTTTTCTGGTTTTACTTCTGTCTTCGTAGGTCAAAAGAATACAGTCTAAAGCAGAAATATAATTTTCCAAGCACTAATGTTTATAATTTACAAACGGCTCCTTTGACTATTCAGTCCTGAGGTTACATTCTAGTATGTCCTTAGAAGCCTGTTTTTCAAGTATGATGAATAAATATTGAAATTAAAGTATACTGATGATGTGCAAAATATGGCTTTTAAAGTCTCATAACTTGATTCAATACAAACCAGTGTTCTCTGGTGCAAATTTCTATATTTAGGCCTTCTTGTTCAAAGAAATTGAGATTCAGAATATTGTGAGTCAATCTGGAACTTTTTACTATTACAGGTAGCTGAATCAATTTTGATCATCATATCTGCAGTGTGGTTAGAGACTAAATTACTTCTATTAAAACTGTGGAAATTTCTGCTGCACTGCAGAAATAGACATTAGAAAGAAAATTGTTGCACAAATATATCTGAGAACTTCCAGACCAAAACAGTAGTGTAATTTCCTGAGAGGGAAAAGCCAAACAAAACAAAGAAAAAAAACCAAGCCCCTCCCCACCCTCTCCCCCCCCCCAAAAAAAAATAAATCAAAAGCCAATATGCTTTACTTTGATAATGCTCCAGAATCATATTTTCTATATGCTTCATTAGGTTTCTTCTATCTCTATGAGTTTTCTTTTCTCCACAAGATGGCCTAGAAGATATTATTTAATTTCTGTGCTCTCTACTCTCTAGCAGGATGTCAGGTGGTCTTCAGGAGCATGTCCTTTTTAGAGATCTTTTCTACAGCCTGAACGTTCACTTGCCTTTGGTGACAAAATGTTTCTTCACTGCCACTTGAAAATGAGTGACATTCAAAGCCAAGTCATTGAAATATTAAAGCACAAGCATTTCTATCACAGGAAAGATAAAAAAGAAGTTCTTCTATGTTCTTCACAAACAACAGACTCAGAGTTTTACATTAATGAATTGTCATTTCCAGTCTCTTAGATGGTTTGGTAAATTGATGTTAGGCTATGGTGATCTGAAATGGCAGTGACAAAGTACACTAAACCATTTGGGGTTTGCAGTTTTTCTGCTTCATCCATCATGTTAGAAATAGGACTAAGAATGTAGGTTTAGGTTATCCAATGTAGCATTTGTTCCTGCTCCAAAGGCCGGAGTTCAATGAGGCTGACTGGAGTATTAGGTTTCCAGTTTGATCTTACTCAGAAGTTCAAATTTGAGTTGGTTCCAAACCACAATTGACTCAAAGATTTCTTCCAAGTTGCTACCATCTTGGAAACATCACGGTTTGTTGGCAATAATGAAAAGTATGTGAAGTACATGGACTAAAGATTAAGTACATGATTACACATATAAGTATACTAGGGTGCATCCTGTCCCTATTTGTAACATCTACTGTTTGGTTTTTGCTTGCTTTTTATTTCTAGTTGGAGTGGTTTTATTTTTGCAATTAAAATTTTACTGTTCAAAAAACACTTCTGAGAAAGCACGATGTAATTTTTCCATGTGCCACAAAGCATATAAATACTAATATCAAGTCCCTTACATACTGAAGTGCTAACAGTGGATAGTCAGAAGGTTTTTCAAATCTGCTTAGGATTAGACCTAAAAATAAATTGGGGTAAAAAGAATGTTTTTATGTGCTCAGATATTAGGACCAGCTTGAGCTGCAGATCATCTTGGCAGTCATTGCTGGACCTCCCTCGTGTCTAAGGAATTGCAAACTCCTTTCCAAATCCTTTCGGAAATTGCCAGTTTGATAGAATAACATTGCAGGAAACCACTTAAATTTAACATATTTGTTGTTTCATGTTCTGCCAAAACAATGACAGGACACCAGATTAGGTCATACTTTGAAAAAAAACACAGACAATAGATTTAAATGCTGCATTTTATTATTTAAAAGTTATCTTTTATTTTGAAAATGTGGAGTGGGGAAGAATGTGTACCATTCCTTATATCATTCCTTTGTGGCCAGTTTCATTATACCATGAACATTTTGTTTCAAGGAATAAATCCTACTGCTGCTTTACAGAAAAAAAAAAATTGTTATCGTGTAGTTGGAAGGCGTATTATTTATGTTTTATATTACTGGTACTATATAGAAAATGCACCGAGAGAGGTGATTATTGAAAAAGAATTGTTCTGCACCCAGAAGATTTTAAACTGAAGTAAGATATAGCAGAATAGTTCTGATTTTTAAATCACTATATTTGGGTTACAAAGTAAATTTAAAAATTAATGCCTACTTACTTGATTTTGATTGTGACTTTGATCAGAGTGAAAATTTAAGATTTACAAATATTTTTTTTTTTTAAAAAAAAAAAAAAAAATATCTGAAACTGGTGCATATAATAGCCTGTTCTTCCTACCTGAAGTTGCACAGAAATAAAATCTGACACTGAAGGATATCAACAGCAAGATATATGTAGGCAAAATTCAGGTAAATCAGAGACAGGCAGTTAAAAGATACCCTTTTGGACATAAATTATGCATTTTTTAAATGTAGATATATCTCAACGTGAATTTTTAGTGCTTTTTCTGCTCCCTGGCTATTTAGAGATTAGTTAGCGAGATCAAACTTAAGTGATCACGGATTTGGAAGTGTTACTGAAAAAGTTGTGACAAGTTTTGAGAGCCTCTTCACCTTGCTTTAAAATACACTGAGACCCTCTATATTAAGGCCTCAGAAACAAGCTGTGTCTATTGCCCATGCATATCACTATGAGCAGCTCAAGTTGTGCTCCCATGGAAATGTATTTGCAAATATTGATACTAAATCTAGGAACTGAAGGAAGATTAGGCACTTATTCTGCAGTAAAGAGACTCTGTTTTCCTCCAGTAGAAGATGCAACTTCTCTATTTAAATTCTGATCTTGCATCCTTTTCTGGGATACTGAGCACTCAAATCTATGACTGACTTTTTTTTTCCACTCAGAAATGGTCATCTCCAGATTTTGAACATGTCACTGAACATCTTTCCACTGGTAAATGCTAATTCAACAAAAATTATCAAATATCTTGTTTAAAAAATATCAAAATATTTTTCCTTGAATTATGATTCAACTGCACTTATTTAAAGAAGTACAAATTAGAGTGCTTTGGCTTTTAGATCACTTTGCTGTCAACAAGAACTCTGTTAAATAGAAATAATTTCAAAGAAAATTTACATTTACAATTTTTCATTCAGTTTAATATAATTATTTTTCAAGAGGATTAAACTTCACTTTAGATGGTAGCATTCAGTCCAGGACTCATCAACACCATCTTTATTTTTCCTTTGTTTGATGGCTGCTCGGCAAAAAATATATAGTTTGGTAGAAGTGCTGGATTCTGGAAGCACTCCCATCTTCTGTAGTTTTCAGTTCCTTGTCTCCTTGATACATAAAAATGCTTAAACATAAGAAAAGTTATTTTGACTCTTAGAAAGGTTTTCAGTACTACTATGCAAAGACTTTGATATCTTTTTTAAATGTTGGCTCATCTCTTTTATTAAATGCATTTGAGACACACTAAAAATGAATGGAAGGAACAGTCTATTTTTCTTTCACATCAGATAAGAGGCCCTTGTTTCACTTTTAAAAATTGAAATGGCAGCTGTTTTGGCAGCTGCATAGCCATGTAAACAAGATACCATTTTTAAGTTTCCACATATTTATCATGTTACAGGCACTGGGAGACTGAATCAATAAAACAAAAAACTCTGACCAGAGGTTGAGTAGGTCAGAATTCCAACAAGGAAACATGTTGTAACCATAGCTCAAAAAAGTCTAGGGCAATGAGGAATTTAAATGTTAAAATTAAAACATGGTTTCCTTCCTAAACAGGATATTGAAATTTATCCTGAATATGATAAAGATAAAACTGAATGCACAAATAGACTAAGGCAGAAATAATTAAATTTTTGTTACTTGTTTTTTTCTTTTCAAAAAAGTAAAAATGTCTATTAAGCAAAATGGTTAATATAAAATGTGCTTGATTTTAAATACTACTAATATAACTATAATGCAAAGCAGACTAATAGCTATTCACATTGTCTTTTGTACAAGCTGAGTCATTAATTTTCATTTTTCTTGTACTCATAGAAAACTGGTTTAAGAAGAAATGAAAATGTTCATCTAGAAGTGTAGAGGGTAGAATATAACTGTTTTGACTGGAATAGATATGAAGCTAACTTTGGACTGTATTTTGGATGCTTTTGTATTTAGCTACATCCAAACATGACCGTGTATGACCCAGATTTTGAATGCAAAGACATGAACAAATTCTGGTAAAGGCAAATATAAATTATGCATTTAAAGCAGATGAATGTAGCAGCTCAAGAAAGTGGCTAAGCACCTGCTTCACTTTAAGCACATCTGCAGCCTCACTGACTGTAATAGGGCTCTTATACTATCCTCTTAGTGATAGTATTCAGGTACAAAATATTTTGCATATTTTTATTTGTTTTGCTGAATAGGTAACTATGTCTTGTTTTTCTGACATATTAAATACATTTCTGTTCTCCATATGTTATAATTTTTGCAGAAAACTCTTCCTTAGATGCTCTTCAGAAATTCCAATTTTTTCCTAATGTCTCCCTTTTTAAAGTACTCTGGGTTATTAAAAGCTGACTGTAGAGGACTTTTGGAAAATGATAAAACATGTGAAAAAGGATCACTGAGACTTTAGTCTAGAGTCTAATGGTTTCAATATTTCCAGCATAAAAACATTTGGGAAACAGTCAGACCACATGAAGACTGACTTGTTTTGGATTTACTGGATATAGAGTCTTCTGTAATCTAAGAACTTAATCCAAACATTTTATTCCCCTATCTTATAAGTAGTCAGCATTGATGTTCTGGATCATGAAGTTAGCTAAGTAGGTGCACACATGAAGATAAAGGTGTAATTATTTAACTTCCTAATGAGCCTGGACAGCCCAGTCCTTATGACCCTTTTGAAACTGGCAACATACTCTTCATAGCAGGATAAGCCTAATACTTCTGTTTCTGCAGGGTTGGAAAAATGATACTTTTTAAAAGTACTGTACTTCATACTAATGAACTATAATGATAATGATGTGTGGCTGCACACTAGACCCAGTTTTTCAGATAATGTTTCAGATAATGTAAGGGATTCAGGAATTTGGAGTAAAGACAAATATCATATGGGATGGGTAACAGCATGTAATTCTGTTATGATGTAGCTGTCTTAGGTACTTAGACATGTGGCATAAAGTGTGTGTGTGCCTGCATGTATGCGAGCAGCACTTACCAACAACCTCATACCAATACATGTGCAAGCATATGTATATTTTTATATATATGTCAGCTTTTTTAATATTTTATCTGTGTGCGTGGCAGGAAAATTTAAGAAAAATCCCAGCAAACCTATCTTGCCTTGAGCACTGAAATTCTAAGGCCAGGCCTGACTAGTGAGTTAGTTAACATCAAGTGATGGATTCTTCTGCAAGAACTGGACCACAGGATGTATAATGTTCACTGGCAAATTGCCCTCACTTAAGGCAATAATGAAATACCTTCTTTAACATTAAAAGAAATAAAACTAATCAAGAGATTAATGCAGAAGGATTATGAATCGGGATTTTAAAAAGGTATATATAGAGATTTTTCTTTCAGTACTGCCAGAAGGACATTCTTCTTTTAAATGTAGGATAGAGAAATTGAAACAGGTGTCAGAGGTAAACAAGGCCTGCATCCCACAGGCAATGCTGAAAGGAGATGCAACCCAATTCACTTTGAACTTGCTGAGCACCTAACAAGCCAAGCAAAAGTCTGTCTGTATGATCAGCTGTTAGAAAGATGTTACAAAATGCTACCTAGGATCCAGCCTGTGTGACCTGAATGTAAAAATTCAATTTTTCTATGGCAGATGGCATTTATTTCCTGTACATGATTTGCTAAACTGATACAAGGAGAGAATCTAAACTTAGCCACTGCATCTTCAGCTCCAGTGAGCACATCTCACTGGTCACCAGACAGTGAAATAGTGAGACATGGTTATCTTACCCAACATTTGATATGTACCTTTCAGAACAGGTCAAAATCATTGTTTCAGTATCAATCAGTATATGTTTTTGTTATATATTCCTGTCTAGCTGGCTGAATCTTCTAATGAAGCCACAATATTAAGCAGACCTGAAAAAAACAAACAAACAAAAAGAACAAAACAAAACAAAACAACAAAAAACAAAAAAACCTAAATCCCAACAAAAAACAAATCAAGAGAGTGTGGAAAGAGTTTCTAATTGTTCTAACACATTTCTGCAAATTTTTATTGGTGCAAATAAACCTCCTTTCCTTCTTTAGCTTTCTCTGCTATGAATGAAAAGCCAACATTACTGTCTTGAAGCTGGATAAAATTTAAGATGCTTAAAATTAAGGGAGAGGGATTTGTACCTACTCAGCAGAAGTTTCAGATTTGTAACTAAATGGCTGCTACATCAGCAGCTAAAAATAAGAACCGTCATTTTTATAGATTTAAGGCAGCTCTGATTTAAGCCTGTGACTGGTATCTGGTCTTCTCTTCCATGTGGTTATCTCCCAGTCTGTCAATCAAGACAGGAGTTTTCTGAGGACAGAGAGAAGCAGCTGCAGATTCAATAGGAGCTCTGAGTAGCTCATCAGCACAGCTGTTCCCCTACATTTGTTTCCAAAGCAAAAAGTCTTTTGTGTTTATATTAGGTAAGGAAATGTATTATTTGTGCCTATGAGACTTTTCATTAAAACTTCTGAAAGGCAAAGAAGGAAAAAAATATGTTAAAGGGATAATATGGCAGAGAGCTCTGAATAAGGATCTTACACATTTCAATTACATTTGCTTTAGTAACAGCTTTTGATGTGAACTTAAGTTAATTTACCTAGGAATAAAATGCACATTAATATTGAAGATTTCTTCTTACTGTAGTGCTTGTAAAGTGAATCATGGCCTGGCTGTCAGTTAGGCGACCTTTTACAGATCCTTTTCCTCTCACCTTTTACAGATCATTTCCTCTCCTCTCCTATCCTTTCCTCTCCTCCTCTTCCTCTCTTCCTCCTCCCCTCCTTTTTACCCCACTTTTTTCTACTCCTCCTTCCTTCTCTCTTCCATCCTTCTTTTCTTCTTTTTCAAGAGTAATAGTGCAAAGTAACTATATTTGGAGATACTATGTTCATACTTTACAATTAATCTATAAATGCAGTAAAGTCATAGTATGATTCTGTCCAGCACATGTGAGAATAGCACTTGAATGCTTAAAAGGCAAAATAATTGTGTGGTTTTTTCTCAAAATTCTGAGGTATCCTGACTCTGAAATTCAGGGAAAAGAGATTGTAGTCCATTTTCATGAAAAGATCCCTTGTTTAATAAGAGGGACTTTAATACTTGTTTCTGCAGTACAAAGATTCATCTGATACTGCAAAGAGATCATTCTCTGATTTCTAACCATGCCAAAAATATTTTAATTTGTCTTGATTTTATATTGCTTTTACTCATGTAAGTTCTTACACTGCCTGTCTAATGAGCCTAATTAAAGTGGCTGATGTTTTGTGTCATTTTCTAGAAAGATTTTCAAGCAGAAAGACCTGTGATCCAAAGCTACACACAAAGGAAGACAAAATGATTTCTTTTCAAATCCCATGGAAAATCACCGGTTTTATGTATATGAAAAATACATATATGGATTAGTAGTTTTCTTTTTTGTCTTTCTACATTTGTATCCAGTCGTTGATAAAAGGACTGACCCAAAACCATTGAAATCAATGGAACTTTCTGTTGACTTCCAAAAGCTTTGGACCAAACCCAGTGTACACATTCATGGCTTCAAAGTAGGAGACCCATTAAAAAACATGCAGTTCTTGGTGTCTAATGCTACAGTCTTTTGTGTTTTCATTATAACAATTACAACAGAAGATCTTTGTGCCAGATGTTGGGTCACTCACGAGAAACATCTGTTACCAGCACGCAAGACCTGGCTGGATCAGGGCCATTAGGAAAAATAAACAAAAATACATTCTTTGTTTTCGTTACAAGAATTATTGTAATTCTCCCAAGAATATGATCTTTCCCCACAAGAGGAAGATTTTGTGAGCCATATACTCTAAAACCTGAAGACACAAGACCAGTGCCAGCAAGAGCTTTCTTGGAAACTTCTAGACTCTTTTGGATCTGGACTGAATCAAAGCAGAGAACCCGCTTCTCTCTTCTCTAACATAACACGTTTCTCTTTTCCCTGCTCTCAGAGGGTAAGAAACTATCTTCATCAGACAAGGATAGACTAAAGACATACCCAATTCCTTTTTTCTGCTCTTTTTTTCTCTCCTTTTCTCCTCCTTGGTAAGCCATTCAGCATGAACGATTTCAAGCTGCTTAGATGTCTAAAGGTATAGAGAGAAGTTCAGACTTCTAGGTAAAAGCTTTGTGTCAAGTCAGTTTTCAAAGGCTAGCAGCCAAAGTTCACACAAGGTAGTCATGTACCCAGCAGCAGATGGGAATCAGTCCCAGTGGATTAGCTCTTGGCAGAGCATATTTGTACTGGTTTGTGCTAGTGGGAGAGCTGTGGCCTGGGACACAGACTGGAGGTCTTCTCTCTGGGAAGGGTCATGTGCTGAGCTGAAAACTTGGGGCCATGCCCAGCCATTCTTAGTAGCTGAGCTCACATCTGCAGAAGATCTCTGAGAGGAACTCCCAAAAGTATTCCAGGCTGACTGAGGGAGAAAGGCTAATTTCCCTTCAAAGGAGCATAGCTGTTGTGCTACTAAAATATCTTTAAACTGATGAGGGAAGGTGGAAAGTTCAAAAATAATGGTTATTTCACAGAGAATGTGATTTCAGCAACAAGCCCAGAGACTAAAATTAAATGCAGTGAGGTCAGTAGTGATGGTGGAACAAAGCCAAGGGCTTCAGTAAGGTTAGGATTTGGTCTATTTGAGGAAGAGAGTGGAAGGAGAGGTTTCATCAAGAATTTTCATATAAAATGTTGGGGAGACAGAGGAGTTTGTTGAAAGTGAAATTTTCTCAAAATCTATAGGGATTTTGTATGAATTTATTGTTTTTTCAGTGGAAAAATGTGACTTTGCAGATCAACAGTTATTCAGAGATCAAAAGTGAGAGGTTTAATCATACAATTAAAAAAATGTTAAGAACTCACTAGAATCAGTAGTTTAATGGCAAGCCGTTCATTTTTGACTTTCTTTTCCCCAACCTATATTTGGTAACAACACTTTTCTCAGCTGTGCCCCCACCCCTCCTTCATGTTTTTAATAAAGACATTCAATTTGTTCTGGCTCAAGGAAAGTAAAACCAGCCTCATGTGTACCAGTCGTCTGTTATAATCTTGGTCCTATACACAGATATCTAAGATGGAAAGAAGTTCAGTTGCTGTTGAGAACTGTGGCACAGAGGAAGTTTAAGGCAACGTTAGCCCCTTTCTCTTCATACATGCATTTGCCTGTGGAGCCCACGTGAGAGGCTGCAGATGTCAGGCCAGTATTTTTCATGACCTGTCTCAATATTATTCTCCACAAAGACCTCTGGGGTGATACTGTGAATCCCCTTAGTGAATTTTGCTTTTGCTGGCTGACACTGGCTCAGTACAACTTTCCTGCCTGGAAGGTCCTGGTCATATAAGGGAAGGAAATGCGAACGGTCACAAACCTCATCCTCCTGGAATGAAACAAAAACATGCCTCTCTGGGAACACCTGTTACTGGTTTAAATGTCTGTTTACACTTACTCTTAAAACAAGCTGAAACTCAGAGAAGGGTGGAGCTTGAAAAGGAAAAGACAGCTGAGAAAGATCTGTCCTGCATGGGATGAGGATTTTTAAGTTGCAAAAGCCAGAACTCAGACAACATTGTCTAGCGGAATCTTGATGGGGGCAACAGGAAGCTGGGCCATAGAATAAAACTTTTGTCTAATGTCAAGCCAAATGCCCAACAGGTGTAAATTCCTAACAGTCACTGGAGGTTTCCTTCCTTACATCATATTGCTCTGTGTTGTGGGGCACACAGACCAGCCTCTGTCTGGACTTTCTGTAGGAGTTTAGAGGGGGTTTGTATGACCTGCCTCCTGTTTTAGGCATCTTGTCTTTGCTACTTCAGAGAAAATTTACTGCTCTGAACTGCCTTCTTTAACCTCTTTTTGGTCACTGATTACCTCCCTGCATGTTCATGCTCACGCCATTCACTGCCCTCTCTTGTTCCAGTCCCTCCCATTCATAATCAAGCACATGAGATATATCTCCAAAAAGAAAAGTTGATCTTACACCAGGCAGTCAATGTGATGGATTGGCAGCTGCGTGACCAAAAATGTCCCTTGCTTTCTGGACTCGCCCTGACAAGTCTTCTACACGACTCCCTTAAGAGCAAAGGCAGATGTGTTGACTGTAGTCAGCACATGTGCCCTGAGTGAGTACAAGCTGTCAGGAGTTAGTCACTCTGATTTGGAAGCAGAATTATTGTTTACACTTCCAAAATGGTAACTGCATGTTTGCAGGGACATGTGCAAGACCCTCTGCCACTGGAATGTGCTGTTTTGAAAGGATCACCTATGATTGATGATGAAATGTTTATTTTCTCAATTTCTGCTCCGTTCTGCTAACCTATTTCTTCAGTTTTTCCTAGGCATTAACAATTCTGCCTTGAGCATATTTAAGAATTGCAAGAAAGCTTCTGGCTTTTCTCTACCATACAAGAGTTTCTTGAAATCTCTTGACAGCTTGGTTTTATCTATTTCTGATACAGATAAATTCACTAAGCAGAAATTAACCTTTTTTTTAATCCTTATCTCTAGGGTGCATTTTTCCCCTGAAATGCAGTCTAGAGTCCAGGTAATGAAGGTAGCTTTCTATGCACACTGGATAAAATGGATGGAAATTAATCCTTAAAGGACTTGGACCTGTCTCTAAAAAGGACTGGAGCAAAATATATTGAGTATCCAACAAGGCTGAAGTTAATTCAGAGAAGAAAAACACAGAACACTTTATCATGATCATTTCCAGGGGAAAATGGATCTTAGAGATTCACTTTTCCTTCTAGGTCTTGAAATATAAACATTGATACAATAACAAAATGGTAATAAGTAGAGATTTATCAAGTCAATCTGCAAGTGAATGAGCAAGTTGTTTCCTGCTAGTAAGTGCCCCAACATTTTTTAAGTTCTTTCAGGAAAAATTAGTCCAGATAATGTAGGAGATCTATTTTAGACAAAACAAAAGGCTACTAAATGCTGCAGAATTTGTTTCATCATAGCAAATTTATACCTTTAAACAACAAACATACTGATCACGTAATGGTACAGAGTATGAAGATGCAGTTTGAGATACCCACTGTATCAAGGTGCCCGATAATTATTGAAATGAAATGTGAAAATGTGAAATTTCAAGTCCTTCAGGTAAGAGCTTGACCCATAGAAATGGTGATAAAAAATACTGATGTCGTATAAATTACTTTTCCTTTTGATATTCCTTGACTGACTGTCAAAAGAGTCAGTGAAGCCTCTACTGTAGCAGTTTGTTTAGTTCCAAATGTAACCCAAATGCTGAAGTTCATTATACAGTCGTATAATATGAAAATCATTATGATTTTCAAGTAAGAAATTAAGGTGGACATATTGCAAAACAGAAGATTTATATGGTAGACCATGTCATGTCGTCACCTGAAATGTTTCTCTCTCCTCTCATCCCAGACACTTCCCTTCTAAAATTCAGGTTCAAGTCAGAGATAATTTTGAGCATCTGATTAAACAGATAGTGAAAAGTTGAGAGACTTAGATGCATATAATTGAGTCACGGCACTGTAATTGTATAGGCATATTTCTATGACACACTGTGAACAAGAACAATATTAGGTAGTGAATTAATAAAATTTCTTTTAAACCCTAGTGTATAAGGAAAGCATTTGGACAGTTGAAATCTGGTTTATTTTATGATGAGCTATGCCAGATAAGTCCTTGAGTATTGGGATTTTTTACCACTATCCAGCTCATGGTGAACAAAAAAAATGGCTCCTCAATATGCCAGCTCAACCGTCTGGAAATAAATACGGAAATAAACTTTCAGATAGATGCTGCAGGTAGGTGGACAACAACAATTCGCTTCACTTCTTTTAACTGAATAACTACCCCTCTCATTGCAAGGTTGATATGCAATGTTCTTAAAGTACATAGTGACAGTCTCAGATGTGAGACACTGGAACAGGTTATGGATGGACACAGGGAGGTTATGGATGCCTCATGCCTAGGAGTGTTCAAGGCTAGGTTGGATGGGGCTTTGAGCAACCTCATCTAGTGGAAGTTGTCCCTACCCATGCAAGGAGGTTGGAACTAGATAATCTTTAAGGTCCCTTCCAACTGAAACCATTCTATGATTGCTATGGTATTAGCACAAAGAAAATAGCTGTTCCCGTTGGCCTGACACAATACCTACTGAAGCATGGAGAAGATCTCCCACTTATTTCAAGTCATTATCAATATACATAGGATTTTTAGCATTTTGAATGGCTGCATTGAATTATTGCATTTTAATTCTTTCTGTTGGTTTTACCTCATATTAACACCAAGAAAGAAACTGATGCATGAAATTTTTTAGTGAACAGTCATTAAGCACCATAAATGTTTTTAGGGTGACCAGCTAGGAGAAACAAACCACATTGCTGACTAAGTAGCATATTTTGGCAATGCTGATCAGATAAATATTTTATTTGAAAGTATAACAGGTTTACTAGCAGCAAAAAGGTTGAACAAGGCTTTACACTAATTAAGATATTAAATATTGCAGAGGTGATGACTCATTACACCCCTTATGGCACGAAATATGTATCAGGAAAACATATGCTCATGTTTTGAAAAGTCATGCAAAAGTCTTGCTGGAATGTCAGGCTTCTTTTGATGAAATAATTTTCTGCATGCAAACTACACAGAAGTACTAAGTGCAATTGAAAGAAGGAGCAGATACCAGAGCCTTTAACCAGGGCACAGCTGGGGAAAAATAGCAACCAACCAACCAAAAAAAACCAACACCTAAACAATAGTGACAACAAAACAAAACCAAACAACAACAAAACAAACAAAAAAACCCCAACAACAAGAAAACAAAAACAAAACCAAAAACAAACAAAAAAAAATAATAAAAAAACACCAAAAACCCCAAAACTACTTAGTGCAGTCTGGTTAAACTTTAGTTTTAATCTTAAAATGAGGAGTTCAGAAACAACTTTATAAAAGATCATGAAAGAAAAACATATGTAGTTCTGGGCTGCTGAAAGGCAAAGATAAACATGTTGGACTACAAAAAGCTGATTACTCTTTAATTCTGTAAACAGCACGGTCTAAAAATGATGTTTGAACTCAAGAACTTCATTTGGGTTTATGGAAGCTATGGGACCCCTTTTGGTTTGAGACGATGAAAAAAGGATGGAGTCCCAGCCAGACAGTGTTATTAGCAGAGCTATTTTTTAACATCTGTAAAAGCATATGGTGAAAACTCAGAGGGAAAAAAACAAACTTTTTTAACTACCTGTGTTCATCTATTTGCATAAATGAGTATGAAAAAATACAGCAAAATCTCCACCCACCAAAATAATCTCTGGTCTCCCCAAATAGGTTCCCATGTACTGAACACTCATTATAATAAGAGCGATGATCCACACAATCTAACAACTCTTAATTGGCATTTGTAAGCATAGACAGAGTTTTATTTTATGAGTTCAGAGGCTGGTTCCATTCTGATGGATCCTCTGTTGTTAAGAGACTGGAATTATCTACTAAGCATTGCTCAGAGAATGACAGGATAAAAATGGAAAGATGTGTTTCAGATCTGATGAGTAGTTTATTAAACCATGAATAACTGACTGCTAATAAGAGCACAGCTATGGTTTCCGTATGAATATAAACCAGTTAAATGAGTAACTCTTCTGTAAGTTTATACTTGGCAAGGCTTGTTCATAAGTCTGCAAGCAACTTCTCTTCTGCATTCAATGTAGAAGTTATGATGAGCTAATAAAATGGGGGAAATAAAAATACCATGGAGTGATTCAAGCAGTGAAAGCTAAATTATACTCTTGCATCTTTTGAGACCGAATCTTTTTCAGATTGCTTGCTTTCTGTTCCCACTGACATCAATAGGCATAGCTAAAACATGTATTGAACTAAAACTTTGCACCAGAAGTTATGCTATGATGCCACATTAACGTTTCAGAGATGTTGTTAAAATGCTACAAACTAGATATAAAAATAATTGTATTTTAATAATAAGACAGGACAGAAGCTGCAAATAGATATTATTCAGTGCAAAATCTCCTATGGTTCATAAGAGACACTTCATGTCTTATTATATCCTTGAGACAATATCATACTTCATCTTTTACCAAAACCAGTGCAAAATCCTAATCAGAGGTCTCCAAGAGACTTTGCACTAAGCTAAGTGAAGCTGAGAATTTACTCAAGAATTACTGAGCTCATGGGGAGGTTATATGCCATAGTTTATTTGATGTATAAGGAAAATCCGAATACAAATAGTTCATAGTCAGATTCTCCAAAGTACAGTGGCAGAAAAGAGATCCATTTCTCAGACACACAGTGGTATTGAGAGTCCTTTTACATAAAGTGCAGATCCCAGCCTAAGGTCACTGTAAAAGGGAACTGGAGGTGAGAATGTAGGTCCACACCCTGGGATAGGTCTATGCCCCAGGATTAAAGACAAAAAAGGCACCAAGACAAAACCATCAGTGGTGGGTCCCAAATAGAACATTTAAAGGTGGATCAACTGGCTCTAAAATTATACCAGCAACAAAAGAAGCCTAAGCCCTTTGAAGTTCTGAAAAGTAAAGTTGATTAAAAGGCCCTTTGAGATTTTTAAAAAATGTCACTAATAACACTTAGCCCAGCAAACAAAATGAATCTTTTTTCCCACTCCCTAAGCAAAGCAGCATAGGGGTTTCCCACAAAGAATTTTTTCTAGCTACAGAAGAAACTTAAATCAAGTCACAGTAATTAGAATCTTACAATGATTGTTCTGCTCTAAAAGAGGAGGGATATTTTTTTCCCTTCAGTTTAAATCATTTTAAAAATGGCATACATTTTTTAATCTCTCCATTCTTTATCCAGCAAAAATTTTATTTCTAGTTATTTTTCATCTTCTCAGCTCTATAAAAGCTTCTCACTCTTGTGTTGGCTATCCCTCATCCTAGTTGCTTCACTACTCTTTTTAATGAATTTTTTTCTAGTGACTCTCTACTGTTTGAGTGATCAACATGCTCAAACTTTCCCATGAGCTGTACTGTTTTTTGGTCATTGCTGACCTACCAACAAAAACATCTCAGCTTTTAAATACAGCTCATAGAATTTTACTGAGCTGGCGTGGTGGCAGTGAAGGACAGTGCTTTGCAGTAATCCCTTATGCCAGTAAGAGCCTTTCTCAAGCTTCAGTAAATGAATCATGGTCATATTCTAATAGTCACTAGTCATCCCATGTCACTGCACAATTCATTGATATTTTCTGTTTAATCTGTGTATGAAATTTCTTCAATTAAAAACTTGAGTAAAGAAGAGGCAAAAAACCCACCCTAAGTCACTTGACAGAAATCTTGCATTCCTGACTTTAAGTAAGGTTTTTCAGTTTATACTTTTTTAACTTTCCAAACAGGAGCTGTGTTAACATTTATACCCACAAGTGATGAATGTATTCTGTTGAAAAGAATATTACAAAGAGAATAAAATGTACGTAGGGTGCTCTATTAAAAATTAAACACAGAACTTTTGCACGCAAAAAACACTTTTTGGTAGTCTGTTTTGTAATAAGTCAGGTCAGAAGCTGATGGCTGAAAATGTACTGTTGCAGGACACTGAGGTATGTACCTTGACATTTTAGTATTAATTAAATTTTCTGATTAAAATTTTAAAATCTTTCGTTGTTGAAAAAATCCATCTGTTTGATGGGGCTATTATACATATGTGAACATATACTCTCAGGGCCATAACCAGAAAAGATGGTAAGGTACATGAATAATGATTTAAGCACGATGCAGACACTTTTGTCTAACAGACCAATCCACAAGACTTACAAAAGATTAGTTACTCTTTTTTGAATGCTTGTAGAAAGCCTGAGGTTGCATAGGCCTGATGTTTTCCTAAATTACATGTTTTCTCAAAATTATGCAATGACAGGGACTCCAGGTCTAGCTTTTATCTGATCCACTGTATCCACAAAGAAGGAAAAATTGTCTGGGAATACTAATTTGTGCCTTGACTCAGTATAGCTGTGCTAATATAGTTCTGAAGGCTGAATAATAAGCCCTGTTTTTCAGAAGGGTAATTTTAGGCTCAGTTATGTGTTGACAAAACTATACAGTTTCCAGTCTAGATAAATACAACTAAAGCCAGGCTGGAGGGACCTGCACCATGGTACAGTCCATGCTGCAAACAAGCAGAAACACCACTAGCATGGCTGAAAGGAGTTCCTGCAAATGTTTTCACCAAAAAGTGGCAAAATACTATTAGAGTTGGAAATAATGGTAAGTAGACATTAACAACATCAACAAAAATAATTTCCTTGACTGAAAACAAAAAAATGCCACCATAGGTGCACATAAATACATATTCCTTTTCTCAGGTACTGACCATACCCTAAGAAATATGTAGTATGCTGCAATTATTTAGGTATTGCCCTGCTAGTGTCATGAAGCTGTAATATGGTAGAAACAGAAAGTGATAGGTGAAAAAATGTGAGTGTTCCTTCTTTAGTAAATCAAAAAGATTTTCTAGATTTTTGTTGTAAGATTTGCTGTAATTAAACTTTGGGAAAAAATGAGATAAAAGTCAAACCTATTCTTTATTACATGTTTGTAGGAGAAGAAATTATGACTTTTAGAAGCCAGGGATTTAGAAACCATATACATTTTCTCTTGAACATGATTCACAGTCTTTAAAATAAGCTGATAGCCCCTTCCTATATATCAATTCTACTTTCTTTTATTTCTTTATTTCTTTTCCATTAAATACAAAACCCTTAGAAGTGAATGTGTGGATAAGAAAGGTAAATTTTGTAATCAGTTTCTACTCTGCAACCTTGCTTTATTCTCCAAGAAGAAGAAATGTATACAGATCTAAAAAGAATGTACCATTTACATTTCACAGGTTGTGAAAGGAGAGCACTTTTACCTGAGTTTCATAGGATGCCTTCAGTAAAACTGCATACAGCTGTTCTCAGACTTAGTAAATCTTTGTAATTTTAAACATTAGAGTGCTCTGTACTCAAACCAGAGATAATTTCCTGACTGCTATTTAGCTTATAAAAACTTAAACCTGTTCCAAACCCAAGAATTTGGAGGCGTACAAATTCCTGGAAGTTATTATCCTTCTTTCCATAAACTGTACAAAACAACAGCAAAAGCAAAGCTAATGACTTAAAGAAATGAGTAAGTAAGTGTCTTTTTCCCACATAGCAAACTGTAGTGAAAGTTCATAGTTCTATTTAACATATTTGTAGCACATAAAGTATGAAACAGTCATATGCATTTCTTCCTTTCCAAAAAGAAAATATTCGTATGGGCATACAGATGTGATCCAGAGCCAGTGAGAGATCTGAGATCTTCAAAATGACCACTTGGAGACTACTCTGGATGCCCATAAAGAGCATGAGGTGCACATTCAAGTGAATTAATCCCAATCCCAGTTTAAGTGATGAAGACAACCCAAAATCCAAATGATTCTCTAATTTACAAGAAAAACAAGAATATCAGTCAGGCTGCAAAATCAACAATGTTTTTCTTCTCTTTGTTCGGGTTAGGGTCTATGAGACCAAAGACTAATTGGTTTGCTATCTATATGGATAAGCAATGTGAAATGAGCTTCTTGTCTTGTTATTTTTCTGCATGGAAAATGTTCAGTCCATTGCAAAAACACCCTATTCCTTTGTTTCTGTTCAAAAAGAGGGAATGTCTGTACTTTGTGGTAGTATACTATATTTTGGAAATATAAAACCCATTAAAAGCAAAACAATAAACAGAGCAACGGTGATTTTGTTCTGAACCTTTAGCAGCAGAAAAACCTATATTCTCTATAAGAAAGATGATACCTCACAATGATTGATTCAATCAATAGAAAAACTACAGAAAATCCAGAATATGTCTGAATAATGTTCAAAATCTATTTTAGATGCCAGTATTGCACAGTGATACAATGATATTTGTGAAAACATTCCAATTTATATTCATAATTTTTTGCAAAAATTCTGTAAATTTTGAGAGATATGGGCTTCAGAACAACACAAAGTCAGTATACTGTGTGACATAGATAGCCAAGGCTATTCAGAGAAATGTTCTAAACAAATAATGTTATGGTTCAGAATGTGTTACTGGGACCTTACCTGAATAACCTTCAATGATTTCTTATTCATTTATAACCAGGCTCTTTGTTTGGATAACAACACTGAGGCCAGGCTGTCTTTAAGTAGTAAAATAAAGATAGAAAAAAACAATGCCATTTAAAACATAACATCATGTGCTTCTGCCTCATACTAGAGATTTGCTGTTAATGAATATCTACAGCAATAGTGAAGACTAAGAATGTGACCTTGGACTTTAACTTGGGATGTCAAATTTTAGTTTACACTTTAAGAAGAGGTAACACTGAACTCGGGCTGCTTTTACTGTTTAAGTACTTCAAATTAATTCACCTAACTGTAAATATTCTTAATAGTAAAAACATGCCATTGATAATCCCAGCTTTGCAACCTTTTCTCTACACAAGCAACCCATATTTCTTTAAACAGTCTTAACTATTTCATTCAACCTCTACGTGTTAATAAAGTTTACAGAGTTCGTATTTTTTTGCTACTACAATATAAGCTTGTAAATGTTAGATATTAAGTATATCAGAATGGGGAAACATTGCCAAATGTGAAAAATTCTCAGAAGTGAGACATCACTTTATCAAAAGTACTGTCATGCTTAATTGCAGATCCATGTTAGGAAGTTGCCTTAAAAGCATGTACTTAATAGGTAGTTAGCCATGCAGATGTATCAGCACTTTTATCTGGTTTTGTATACTGAAACTGGTTCGTTTATGTTAATTCCAGCCTTACTTACACAATATTAAAATGGCACAGTTAGCCTGTATCACACGTTATTTCTTTGAATGTTCAGAAGAATGGAGTTTACTGCATATTCTGAAAAACGGTGGTTTGGGGGTTTTCTTTTTAGCCAAATATAATTTATTTTGTGAAAGTACTCATGAGATGCCCTGTATACATATGGGATTTTCTAGATACACAATTTATGAGCAGCCTTAGGTAAGTCAAGGATTAAGTTCAATGAAATGAACAGTTATTGTACAGAGTCAGCACCGAAAAATTAATTTTTGGCACTCTTGGGACTTCAAAGCAACTATAAAGTGATATGTCTGGATATAAATGAAATAGATTAGTCAGAACATGATTTATATTTTCATTGATCTCAATGGGAATTGAGCTTATTTGATACCTCCAAAATTGATTTCCAACTGTAGACACTGCCTAACATGATAAATACCACATTTTCTGTGAGGCTTTTAACTGAATTCCAATTTCTGCACAAACCATAGACCTTCAGTTACCAAGGTGCTGCCCAACCCTCATTAGAAGCATTTTCACTGTTGTCTCTCCTGCAGCCAGTGCAGCCATTTAACATTTCCTCCTGTGTTTAAGTGCTCTCCTAATTGAGGGTCATACTAAGGTTGGTTCTTTTCCGAATTATCTTCAACAGGCACAAATCCACTGTATTCATATTGGTTTTACCAGCTACGAAGAAATAAAGAGCTTCAGATTTCCTTTAACGAGGTGGTTTCCTGATGCCTTTTGGGCAGTCTTTCTTCTGCTTTCTCCTATTTATCCTGTTTTCCTATAACCACCTCCCCTTTCCTTGATTCCTTTATTGTTGAACTACCTTCTAGTGAGAAATCCATCTCTGTGGTTCAAAACAATGTTTCACCCTGCTCTCAGTGTCTCACCAACATGTGCTTTTCCATGAGCAGACTTGAGGCCTGAGACAACCTCTTGCCTGACACATTTTCATTATCGGTGGGCAGAGCTGAGTGTCACCCACTTCCTTTCTCTACCATACACGTGAGGCTTTTGCTGAAATATCACATTAAGCAAGCTATTACAACAGTGTAGTCCATAATAACCCATTCAACTCAAAGAATACAAATTCAGGAGAGAGGCTGCGTTGGTTTCATGGGCTACTGGTGTCCACAGGCTAAAGGCTTCTGACAAGTTAAGAGCCTATTTAGCTTGTTATGGAGCTGCAGGAGAAAACAGACCCTGTTGTAGTTTCCTCCACAGTAAAAAGGCCATCCATTTGTTATTTTAAGAAGTTCATTCCCAAATGGTTTCATTAAATGCAAGCACAAAGGTGTCGCTCTCTTCCTTCTCCTGAACAAAATGACAAATGACCTTGGGACTGAGCTCACCGACATCACCTTATTCTGTGCTGGTCAACTGGAAACATTTTTATTTTTTTACATTTTGGACATGCAACCCATATCATGTTTCACATAAAAAGTCAGTAAGATTTGCACAAGACAGTGCACAGCTAAAGGGTAAAAAAAATGTCATTATGTAAGTCTGGTAATTTCACCTTTATTAGTTAATGTATTTGCAACCGAAATCAGAAAAATGCCTTGCATTTCATCGTTGCAACTGTGTTTTGTTACTATTTTTTAATAACAATTGTCTTTCTCAGATTATGATTTAGGTGGGCAGAATGATACAGTCTCCTCAGAAATGAGATTTGGGATTTAAGTCAGTTGGAAGCACAGGAAATGGCTCCTGATCTAGATTTCTTGAGGTGACTCTTCTCAGAGTTACCAAGGAAAGTGTAGTGTAATTCCTGCCAAGTTATTCTTTAACACACCAGTATCATAAAGGAAAGGGATTTGGCTCTGCCTGTTTCTGATAACACTTCATTAGTCTTCACTTCATCTTTATAAAAAGATGACCACCTTTTTATACTTGTAAATATGATTTTTTTAAATATTTAGATTAATTCTCCTTAAAAAAATAGTAAATACGGTGGAGCAAAAAAAGCCTGTTTTGTTTGCAGTCCAATTACTATTATTATTTAATAAAGATGTATGTGCATCTTTTGATTCTCTTTGAATGAGCACATCCTTTTTCAAACCCATATCTCAAAGTAACTTCACCTGAAACAAGATGAAAAAATTAATTGGCTGAGACCTGCTTGGCATTGGCCTTAACCCATTTTTATTTTTTTTTCTTTAAATTGCTGCAAACCTTTCAATGAGCACTGATTAAATAGTCAGCAGCAATGTAAGTGAATCAGGTGTGTGAGTGTTTCTTAATCCTTACTGCAAACATTTTCCATTCTGCCTGGTAGGCCAACATCATCCTGAGTTTAACTTCACCCAAGTCAGTGAAATTCTACCAAAGAATAAATTGCCTTGTTAATTTTTAACAGAGTGCTAAAGGAAACTCTGATTGCATTTTGAAACTCCAGCTCTTTTCTCTCAAAAGGAAAAGGAACCAAAAAAAAAAAAAAAAACCAACCCCCCCAAAAAAAAAACACACACACACAAAAAAAACCTTTTAGCAGCAAGAATATTGAAGCATCACTTAGTAAACCATATACTGGTGTGATATTGGGCATGTTTACTAGGGTAGTTTTTTGAGTATGTATATATTACTGAAGGGGGTTTTGGCACTGTCACTTGATATCTGGATTGCAACAAGCACTTCTTTTATTACTGACAAATAGAAAGCATGTGTTTGGCTTTATTTATTGTTTTCTGTGGAGCATATGTCAAGTTCTGAAAGTGTGTATTTCACTAGTCACGTACTAAGTTTAGTTGTTATAATTAGTAGCTAATATCTGGCATGATATCCAGTCAGTGGGATTTGATTTGACAGTTTAGGGAAACAGACTCGACACCTGTGGAAACTGAGAGAGACACTCAGCAACACACTGAGATAAATACCATCACTTTCTTAATGATTCAGGACCATGCTTTCCAAAATAGTTGTTAATTCGGATCCTCCTTTTTCTGAGTGCAAAAGCAGAAGCTGCCCATCAGTAATCTCACTTGTCTAGAGCTGTGTTTCCAGCCCCTAAAACTGGAGGGTGTTTTGGATGTAGTTTTTATGTGTTTGATGCTTATACTAAGGAGGTTTTTCATGGTTTGCTTTTTTTAGAATACAATCAAGATTTCAAACCCTAACATATAGTTGCCCCCTGAAATAGTAATTTCAGCATTTTCCTCCTTGATTATGAAGTTCCTAGAAGAGCTGGTCAAATCTGAGCATTTCTATTCCATGAGAAAATCTCACAGTTCCAAATTAATTTAACGTTGCATTACAATGAAAACAAATCACTCTGGGGATCTGAAAAAAGAAACATTTCCAAATGAATAATGTTTTTTTTCATTTTTTCTTATTATTATCACTTTGATATATATATGTGTGTGTATGAATAACAAAAATAACATAATTTTGAAAGGCAAATTCAAAATCACTATTCCTAACATTCAAAACAGCATCTGTCATTTCAGGTAGGGGTGTGTATGTCTACAAAACATTTTTATTTTGAGAACTTTCCTTCAATGGAAGGAGCATTTTAAATACTTTTAGACTTCTGGCAGTATTTCATTACAAAAATATGAGCTACATATTCAATACTAAATTAGCTAGCAGGTTATTATTGTCATACACACAAAGGAATCTGGAGTTAAATGCTACAGTTTGGGAATTCTTCTTTATCTCTTTGTTTCTTCATAGTGTTCTGAAGAATTCACAGTATTCAAAACTCAGAGGCATGCAAATGGGAATTTGCATTAGCTCGACAAAATAGTCATAGCGGTTGAGATGATCAGAAAGCCTCTGTTTTTTCATATACTAATGATAAACTTATAATGGAAGTCAAAAGACAAAAATGAAGGATGTAATCTTAGACTACATCTATATTACTGAATAAAAGAGGCCAGGGAACCAGTCTCTGGCCCTGGGGCCAAGTAGCCTGGCACAGATTACCTCTATACAGCTGCATTGCCAGCAAGCAGGAGCCAAAACTGCTCAAGGAGCATTATAAGCAGCATGGATTGCAAACCAGTGCTACAGTCTGTGCCCCAGCTCTGTATGATTGATTAGCAGAGACATATCCTCTGTGACTGGTGAAAATTTTCTTTTACTAATAATCATATTGATGCAGTGATCCACACAGTGTCAGATAGAATATTTGAGAGTTTATGCTAAAAAGCAAAACCAATAACACAGAGAGTTAGGCCCTATTAGTAGCAAGAAACTAAAAGCAAGAGTAGTTTGAAAAAATAAACTAAAGTGATAATGCTTTATTTAAATCAGCTCTCAATCTTATGAATTTGGAGTGGAAGCCATCATTTCAACACACAAAACCATACCATTGTGGCTATTAACTTTGAAAAAACACATTAAGAATACGTGTTTGTAACCTAAACTTCACTAGAAAAAACTTTGCAGATATGAACAAGCCATGCTATACTACTGTGCAATAAGTAACATGTAATGATTTTCATAACTGAAAAAGGTAGCTATGTATTGAAAATGACCTCTTCAGCTGAAACTAGGAGCCATGGGATTTTGCAGCAGCAGAGTACTCTTGTTCTTCCTAGAAGTGATGTGAGTGACCGTGTGATTGAGGAGATTGGCAATGTGATCAAAAACTTCTCTTCTTAGTTCCCATTTCCAGTTCTTATATTTTGAGGCATGGGGGAGTTTTGCCCTATCGTAGTAACTTCTGTGTCCTCTGTCTGATCATTAATGTTGCCTTTTTTGTGTTTGGTTTTTTTTTTTAAAATCCTAAAATGAGAGAACCATATCAGTCTCTACAACTACCTGAAAGGAGGTTGCAGTGAGGTGGGTACTGATCTCTTTCCCAAATACCAAGTGATAGAAAAGAGGAAATGGCCTCAAGCTGTTTCAGGGGAGGTTTAGATTGGGTATTAGTAACAATTTCTTCACTCAAAGGGTTGTCATGCACTAAAACAGACTGCCCAGGGAAAAGGCCGAGTCACCATCTCTGGAGGTATTTAAAAGACATGTACATGTGGTGCTTAGTAATGTGGCTTAGTGTAATGGTTGGACTTGATGATATTAAAGGTCTTTTCCAACCTAAATGATTCTATGATTCTAAAATGAAGTGCATTGTGTATGTCTATTTGTTTGCATCATACTGGGTCTTTCATACAAGTCCTGTTTGCAAACGATAACTTTTATTTGTTCCCAATAATGACCATTGCTTTTTTTAGCAAATTTTATTACAGCAAGGGTATGTCAAAAGGAAGCAGAAAGAGCTCAAAATACTCCAGCACTCCAAAGAGGAGACTTTTCCTTTAAATATTTGTAGTGCTATCAGCCACATTAACATTTTCCAGCCACTCACACTCCCAGTGCCCCTGGTTTAAGGTGCTCAGTTATCTGAATTAGTAGGGCTTGCACAGGTGTGACCGAGGGCAATAATTAGCCCATTCATTCCCCAGTCTGTGCTTCTTTGAGGATCCCTGGGGAACATATTACTGGCAATGGGTATTTGTGGCACTTAGTAGTTTCATGTTCAAAGCTGAATACAGTATCTTACTGTGTAAATCTCCTAGGATTAACACTTTGATTAAATCTTAGACTGGACATTCTTGCCTGGGAAGAATGGGGAAGAGTTTGCTTTGTGTCTGCCTGCACTTGATAAGCCTAAGGAGGAAGGGTGATTTTCCTAGGCTCCTGGCTGATCAGAGGAATACAGTTAGCTCCCTTCCAAGCAATGTGCAATTGGTTTCATCTGAAAGCTAAAAACTCAGAAAATGCGAGCACTGCACGAAATGCACCGAAATGTGTGAACTAATCCTTTATGCCTCCTTTCTGCTACTTCAGGTGGAGCAAATTCAGCTTGAGGAAAGACAGCCAAGTGTCACCCACTGCACACTGCCTAACTGGAGCAATTGGCCAGCAATATTTTGGCAAGTGTGTTGCTTATCACAATCTGGAAGGCATTATAACACAGAGAAGTTGAGGCTGTTGAACACCACAGTCCAGCTCCACAGAGCGATGTTGTGAGGCCACAATTACAGAGTTTAAAAATTCCTGTCACACATGGCCTTATCAGATGGCCTTATTTATATTCAGCTACAGGTGTCTTTACTCATACTGCATGACTAAGATGGGTGGAGATACCTACAGAAAAGAGCTTTCTTTCATTTCCAAGAGCCACAATATAAAACTTCAGCTGGGAAAAAGCAATCTAGGCTAGGGGATCAGATGCACTTAGCACTGTCTTAATTGCTCCTACTGTAGCTGCTAGGAATTTTTTAATGTTTTGTACTCTTGAAAATCCCATTACATCTGTTTTTTTCGATATTCAGCCCTTGGGTCTTCTTGCTGTCTTTATAGAGCTCTATTTCATCTAGGGACCAGAATCAAAATGTAGTATTCATACACCTTTCCCATGGAAAAACTCTCTTGTATCTAATGAATATCATGCTGGATATAATGGATAACATGCTCAAGGACCTAATGTTTTCATGAAACTTAAGAGAATGTCTTATTCAGCCAAAGTCTTCTAATGTAACAAACAAGAGAGGAAAAGCCCGACTGTCTTAGACAGGACAGCATGCCTTCACCTCCTTACAAAGCAAGACTGAAAAATATATTTTAGGGAAGCTGGGATACATTCAGTATATTGTCCAAGATCTTTGAGCAAAAGCAGGCCTTCTTAATTGCAAGTGGTTCTAATAAGCACTTGTGAGTTCTGCAGATGGCTCATATGCAGTGCTGGACACCTGCATGGAAGAAGAGTGGGAAAGGGGTCAAAGATGTGCTAGGGGAATAAATTGATGTCCTCTGTCCAGCCAATGAGTCAGTTTTTCTCCAGGCCCCATCCTGTAGGTCTCTGTAGAACTCTGTTGCTTGCATTTTCCATAGCCACCCCAGGCACCTGGTTTTGTGAACCCTGAATGTTTTCTTTCACTGAAGTGAATTTCAGGAAAAAAATTTCTTTCTATGGGGGAGGAAAGGCAGTAAAAAAGAAAAGAAATCAAGGCTTTAAGTTAAACGTTGCTTGTCCATTGACAGGCAATTGATTCCCTATTGATCATAAAAAATCCTTGGTCTAAGTGTTGTTCCTGCTCCCTGTCTCGGCACCCTAAGTGTGCTGAGAGCCAGCACCTCATATTTCCTGTAATTAGTTTTGATGAATCCAGCACATGGCTTGCACTTCCACCGACAGTTTGTTTGCTGATTTTATTTTTGCTGGATTGCATGTGAGATATTACTCATCTGTATGACTAGTCAAGTGATTTAACAAGAGAAGCATCATCCAATGAACACAGGCTTATACTTCAGCCTGACTAAGCCAGCTGTCAGGGACAGCAACAGCTGCTGATTCATGAAAGGAATGGAAATGTTTCTTTGTTAAATCAGAGCATATCCAGCAAAATCTGTCTTAAATGAAAATGACTGATTGCAGCTATGCATCAAATAATCCCAAGTGGAAGTCCAGAGGTGGCGAGTTTTTGCAATTGCATGAATCTGTTCTAAACCAAAAATTATAAAGAAAGGGAGCACTGATCTCCAATTCTAATTTTCCGGGATTTATTCAAAGTCCAATTATTTTAACAGAAATACTAATACAGAAATGTGTTTCTACTAAGTGTAAAGTTCCACATACAGATCCCCATTTTTTTCTCCATCTGTCAGTCTTAATCTTAGTCTTGGTTTTACGTATCTCTTGTTTCTTGAGGTGCTGTTGTCCCCCTTTATTAGAAAGACAATACTGCACACCCTTACATACCCTCCTTTTCACAGCCATAATTACTCTCTACATAGCTGTAAGATCCTCCTGAAAGCTGTTTTACCCAAATCACAGAATCACTGAATCATAGAATCATGGCATAGTTTGGATTGGAAGGGACCTTGAAGATTATACAGTTCCAAAGCCCCTTACACATGCAGGGACACCTCCCACTAGACCAGATTGCTCAAAGCCGCATTCACCCTGGCCTTGAACACTTCTAGGGATGAGGCATCCACAGTTTCTGTAGGCAAACTCTTCCAGTTTCTAACCACCCTCAAAGTAAAGAATTTCTTCCTAATGTCTGACCTAAATCTGTCCTCTTCCAGTTTAAAACCATTACCCCTTGTCCTATTGCTACATGCTGTTATAAAAAGACCCTCAAAAATCTCTTAGAATCATAGAATTTTCAGGGTTGACTGGGACCTTTAGGATCACTTAATTCCAACCCCCCTGCCATGGGCAGGGACACCTCCCACCAGATCAGGTTGCTCAGAGCCCTGTCCAGCCTGGCCTTAAAAACTCCCAGGGATGGGGCTTCCACCACCTCTGGGCAACCTGTGCCAGTGTCTCACCACCCTCATGGTGAAGAACTTCTCCCTAATATCTGACCTAAATATGACCTCCTCTAGTTTGAATCCATTCCGGTAGCCCCCTTCAGATACTGGAAGGCTGCAATAAGGTTTCCTCAGAGCCTTCTCCTCTCCAGACTGAAGTACCCCAACTCTCTCAGTCTGTCTTCATAGGAGAGGTGCTCCAGACCTCTGATCATCCTCGTGGCCCTTCTCTGGGCACTCTCCAGCACATCCATGTCTTTCTTGTAATAGGGGCTCCAGAACTGGATGCAGAACTCCAGGTGGGGTCTCACAAGAGCAGAGTAGAGAGGGAGAATCACTTCCCTGGACCTGCTGGCCATGCTTCTCTTGATGCAGCCCAGGATCCAGTTGGCTTCCTGGGTTGCAAGTGTACTCTGATGGCTCATGTTGAACTTCTCATCCACCAGCACCCCCAAGTCCTTTTCCTCAGGTCTGCCCTCAAGCCAGTCACTGCCCAGCCTATATCGGTGCTTGGGATTGCCTTGATCCAGATGCAGGACCTTGCACTTGGTCTTGTTGGACTTTATGGCATGGGCCCACCTCTCCATCCTGTCAAGGTTCCTCTGGATGGCATCCCTTCCCTCCAGTGTGTCAGCTGCACCACACAGCTTGATGTCATCAGTGAACTTGCTGAGGGTGCACTCAATGCCACAGTCCATGTCTCTGACAAAAATGTTAAACAAGACCTATCCCAACACTGATCTCTGAGGGATTCCACTTGTCACTGGCCTCCACTTGGACATGGACCCATTGGCAGCCACTCTTTGGGTGTGGCCATCAAGCCAGTTCTTAATCAACTGAGTGTTCATCCATCAAACCCTTGTTTCAGCAGCTTGGACACCAGGATGTCATGTAGGACATTGCCGAAGGCTTTGCCCAGGTCCAGGTAAATCATGTCAGTTGCTCTTCCCTTTGTCCTTCGATGTTGTGACCTTTTCATAGAAGGCCACAAGTTTTTTCAGGCATGATTTGCCCTTGGTGAAGCTGTGTCAATTATACCCAGTGACCTCTTCATTATTTTTCTGTTCCAGCAGTGCCTCCAGGAGGATCTTCTCTATGAGCTTAATGGGCACAAAGGGCTCTTCTTTGTCTTCAGACTCTCAACTTTGCAAGCTGCAACATCAGAAATAATTTTTTATTTAAATTAGGACTATTGATTCTGAAACTGTATTTAGCACTGAACTTTTCTTCTTCCTCTTAGAACCATGGGCTTGTCTAAGATTTTGTGTTTCTTTACAATCTCTTTCAGTTTTTTTATAAAATGCATTGCCTATCACAATGTTATTTTCCTATGTCACAGAAAAAATCATAATCACTAAACATATAATAATAATAGGATTTGCATTTCTTTATCACACAATATTACTTTACAACAACTTAATAATATTTCATTCAGAAATGTCCACCCCTAGAAAAAATAATTTTTGAGGCTTCACATAAAAACTTTGTTTAAAAAACTGGAGATTCCAGAGATCAGCAGTGATTTATTAATGCAGTCCAATTTGTTATGTTTATCCTGTCTTGTCATCCAGGAACAAAGGTGCATTCAATAAAATTGGAAGATCCTCATGTTTTCTGTAACTACAAAGCTTTTCAAAGCCTAATTATAAGCTAACCCGATTTTGCAGTGATTGAAAATAGTAGAGCCAGTTTTTTTAGTTTCTTAATGTTAATAATGTGCTTCACCTCATATTAGCATTCTCCATAGATTAAATGAAGGCTTTTCAATGGCTGCTCCTAGAAAGATTCTTCCTGCACACTGAAAAAAAATATTGTATACATTTTATTTATCTTCCCATATGATATTTTGTAGCTTCAGATGTGTGCCACTGTTTACAGAAAAGGATGCAGAAACCCCTGAATGAAACCTCTGGGTTTCAAAGCATCACTTCTGCTTGCTGGAAGAGATAGATACATGTCTTGCTGTTGAACTATTGTTTCACGAGCTAAGAGATGTTATGTCATGAAAACACTGAAGAAACTAGGGGTCTTTCCTGGAGATACATATATTCTCTACCAGGAGAAATGTTTGTCTTTGGTATTTTTAGGTCTGTTTTGATTTTGCAAGGCATTCCACTTAGCAGGTTAGTTAATCTGTCCTACAGAAAATGGATGTGTTGCCAAGTTTCTGTTTAAACAAAGAAGGAAGTGAATATGAGTTTACTTTCTGAAAAGTAAATGTGGGAAACAGCCTTCTGTAAGAGGAGTGATTGAACTATTGGTGCTGAAATTCTTTCCAGTCAATGAAAATTATAACATTTCCTAAAGAGGATAAACACTTTTTTAAAAGAAGATTTATGTATTAATATTCTATTTCTATTATCTCTTCAATGCATAGCTGCCTGTTACATTGGTGCCTTTACTTTTCAGTTATCAAACTTCACTTGGCAGATAGGTGCATTGTATATCCCATAATAAACCATCCCTGGAATGGTAAAACAGTGAGCAGACTGTCTCGTTGCTCAGAGCAGCCTTTTACATAGGGTATTAGTAGTATAATTGTAATAGTAGCATTTGAAGAGAGTTCCCCTGTCTCTTTAAGGAGTCATCCCACCTTTCAAGGGTTCTTCAGTGGGAGGATATGTAGTATTTTTATTATATCAAAGGGTAGGGATCTGGTACTATTTGTATAACAGGAATAAAATAAACTTTAGATAATAATAAAAAACATATTTGTATATAACAGATAAGTCTTTTATTAAGAGCAAGAAGGAAAGAATATTCCAGGGATTTGATCTTGTTCTGTGTTGTCAAAGGGCAATTTCTCATTAACTTCTAAAGACATAAAGTTAAGATTTCAATAAAAACAAAACCTCAGGAAATATATTTTTTTCTATGTAATGCATACATGAGAGTCTCACAAACCAGCACAAAGTTTAAAGCTTCAGTGACTGTGATATGTGAGATGGTGGATAAATATACACATATATAATGAGAAGCCAAAAACTCAGCAATATTTATCTGTGAGGCAAACACCACTGATGAGTATGGGTTTCATGGCGAGAAACAAAGCAAATACTGTTTAATGAAAGCTGAAAATCTAGATAAACAGCTTACTAAGATTTGAGCTGATTTAAGCTATACAGACCACAAGTATGGTAACCGTCTCTGAAAAGACAGGATGTAAAAGGATGACAAGAAAAAATTCTCCTCTTAGTTTTGTCTTTACTTTTACAGTGATGCCCTATTGTCCAATGTATGCTCTGCTAGGCAGCTACTGATGCTGGCTTTCTAAATGCAGTCATGGCCCATCATTTTCCTCTGTGCAGGACTGATGAGTGTAGATGACTGTAGAAGAAAATAGTGATTTTTTATTCATGAGAAAAAAACAAAGCAAAGAAACAATAACAACAAAATAAAATAAATAATATAATAAATAAAATAAAATAAATGTAATGTAATGTAATGTAATGAAATGTAATGAAATGAAATGAAATAAAATAAAATAAAATAAAATGAAATAAAATAAAATAAATTACCTAAATTCTTTTGGGTTTGTTTTGTGGTGTTTTGTAGGTTGGGCTTTTCAGTTCCATGGAAACTACCCCTACCTAAGTGCTTGCTTTGATCTGCTCCAAGCTATCATCATAGAAAGGGAGACATGTTATATCAGATACTGTTTGGAATAATTACCTTTCCTGTTTCACCCATGACATTCAAGGTTCATACTTATAATGGAACTCCTTCATTAAGACATAATTATCTTCTTCACACATTTTGTTCCTTATCTAAATCTCCTCTAAATCTCTTTAACAGAAATATTCACTGACAGGAGAAAATGTGTTGCTGTTGTGGTTTGATTTTTTCTTTATAACATACCTTGTTTATGGCAGACTGATTTCTCAGACCTAAGAAAAACAGTGCTAAAAAGCCCCATGAGTATATTAATCCTATTTCTTAACTAACACAGAAAAGAGCTGTCTATAGGGTAGGGTACAGCTGTGATAGTGGTGAGGAAGTTTTCCAAAACTGGATCCTGCACCCCTTCTCACATGGCAGCAGGACACGACACTGCATTACACGGTAGCCCTAACACAGGGGTACAGAGTCCTCCTCCCCCTCCTCCCTTCCCCTTTGCTTTCCTCTTCACCTTCCCCTTTCTGTGCAATCAGGGTATAAAGAAGAGAAAGAGGAAAGAGAGAAGAAAAAAATGAAGTAAGTTTTTCAAGTGGAAATAAAATACACAGCCAGCAGTGGTTGTGAATGAAGGATACACCGTCTCTCTTTAGGGTGACCTGGTTTGTGGGTATCCTCATGTGAGGAGTGACAACAGTTGTCCTGCTTTGAGAGGGCCTCAAGAGCAGATGAATATGATCCAACTATTGTACATAGTGATCACCTGCTAGACCTGATTTTACTCTTCTGCTCAAGTGTTTCAAAAATTAAAATTATTGAAAGAAAAATACCATATTATACATTTATATACATACACATTATACATTTCATTTTGTTATCGCATTTCTCTCTTTCATTTTTAGTTCCCCATTACAATTTTTTTGCCTCCCCTCTCTGTTTTAAAGCAATTTCAGCAAATCCAAATATTTTCTTTTGAACACAGGGAGGGGGGAGGGGAGGAGGGGAAGAAACTTGCTACAGTGACATAAACAATCTCTTTCAATTTTAGCGAGATTAGACTTTCCTTCTTTCTTGTGTTTTAGCAGAACTGCAGTGAGAGACATCAGAGACAGAAAAAAAAAAATCCTTCTAGTTGACATTTATCATGTTGTTGGTCTTCCAAAAGAACTGCATACTAAAAAGCAGAAGATCATATTCCTTAACATATATCATACTCCCATACAAACCAAAATATTTTAAAACATAAATTCAGTAAACATAGGAAGAGAAAATAAAAACATCCATGGCATGAAATGAGAAGAGAACGAAGAGAAACCAAGAAATGGTCTGAAAATAATGAGAAATTCTTAAGTCTGAAATAATTCATCCAGACATAGAGTAAGTACTTCCTCCACTGTGCCACAGGGTGCTCAGATACTGTGAAAGCTGTCCTTCTATTCTGAGGACTCTTTTTGTTAGTTCAGTGCTGGATGTTTATTGTCTTATACAAGACATATTTAATAGAAGACCAAAATATCTTCAAAATGAACAAATGGAACAAGTCTGTGAATTTAAGTAATGCATTAAAAAAGACTAAAAGACTGACAAGCAGACATCCTTTCTCGCTAAAAGGAATATTTAAGTTTAACAGAATATTAGGAAATGACATTTTATCTGAGAGTTCATTGCAGAATAACTTTTATATTGTCTGATGTTCATACTGGATGCATGAAGGAATCTCTTCATTATTGATGCAGAGAAGATTCATTCAGAATTTTTTACATCTTCAAATATTCCATTGGTAAGATAAAGTAGTCAGATGCTAAGGTGTCATGTACTTCTTTTACAGATATTCATAGATTTGTTTTAATTAACCAACTAATTATTTATGTATTGACTACAGAAATGTTTTCGAAACTGTTTTGTATATACAGAAAGCTCTCCTAAGCAGGCTTTGTAAGCTATGTAAACAGTCAGAAAAATCATAGCTTCCTGTTTCTCTCACTATATGGACATCTGGGTATCTTGAATGATGAGAAAAATGAACTTAAAGATACAAATCTTAAAGCTTTCATTCTAAACTTATATTTTCTAGTGTTAAATATTTCTTTATTGTGACTACAATGGAAAGACATGCTTCTTCATTGTTGATAGGATTCCAAGCCACTCTGAACAGGTAACTAAAAATTTCATGGGAAATATGGTTTTCTCAACATTCTTGCATAATAAGCTGTTAAACTAAACCTTCTCTCTAGCAAAACTGGCCACTACTTTGAGTAACAGCCAAACTTCTGTTTTGTTTGTTTTTGTTTTGACAGGTTGCAAGGAAACAACTTTTTGCTGTTCTTTACAAAAACCTTTATTCAAAGGTGACTTCTCCTGCAAGCTTTAATTATCTGAGTATCTGCATACTGTCTGACCTGTAAAGACTGGAAAGATGGCAGTATACCTAGGTCTTCACACTGTTACCTCTAATGTATATTCTCTCAGGTATTGATGTACATTGTTGCTATTTTCCCGTGCTCTGCTCCCTTCTTAGGTTTGGTACCTACAGGTTTACACACGAACACAGAAGTTCAGTGGCATAGTATTTATATTGGGAACATTCTTTTTAATTTAGGATGCCTTTTCTTCAAGTAACTGCAGAGGTACAGAGGGAAGAAAAACATTGAGCAGTTCCTTTTAGGAAGCCAAAGAGAAACATGCTGTCTGGCTTTCAGGATTGTGTACTTCAAAATAGGGGAAGAATGTAGCAAAACTCAGTTCACAATCCCAGAAAACCTGAAGAGATCAAATGTTTTTTTCTAGAACTATTACTGTTACTCAGTAAATAATTTTACTGAGTATTAAAGGGAATTCTAAGACATCAGTCCAGTACCCCTAGAACTGAAAATTGAAGGGATGGGCCCTAATATGCAGGGAGATCTTTGGTAGCTTTACTTAAGGACTTTCTTCTTTATGTTTTAATGCACCATCTTTCAAGGCTTATTAAAGGTGAGATTAAACTCCAGATTCACCTACCTACATGCATGCAAGGGACTTACTTGCCTAAACATGTCTACTGCTGTTTTAGATGCCTAGGGTGCACTACCTGATACTTATTTTACTCTCCAGAAGAGTACAGTTCTTTGTACACGTTGTGTCATTTGTCAGCCCTAGGCAAATGCTTTTGATCCACTTCATTTTCTGAAATGGTGTTGCATGTTAGAATTTGGGCAGCTGAAGCTGTTTAAGGAACATTTATAGTCAAGAGATGCAGCCCAAACAGTCAGCAGATCCTTAGTTCTGTTGTTTTTTGGTTAGGTTTTGTTGTTGTTGTTGTTTGGGGTTTTTTTATTATCATTTTTTAATGGGTATTAATTTAATGCAATTTAACAACTCTGAAACATGCTGATGTTTCCAGGCAAGTAAAGTAAGAAAGTGATCTAGACAGCAAGTTGTCTTCTGTCTGTCATTCCCACAGCAAACTATGCATCATCTTCATTTATTTATTTACAGGACTACATACATATGGATTCAATCAAAGAAACCATGTAGGCTGAAGTGTTTTGTTTTTTTTTACTTAGGAAATTCATTGTTCTGAGAAGTTCTTTATGCAGTTTGCCCATTTTTTCAACATTCTACTACATTTTTTTTGTCTTATGGAAATCAGTGAGAAAAAATTGTTCTATATATCAACATTACTAAGCACTTAAAACTGCATTTTGAGAAAAAATTAGAAGAGCGAGACAGAGAGAAAACTAAAGTTTTTGAGAAGTAACAGCTAAAATCCATTTATTTTTCTATGATTATATCCTTCTGCAGCACATCCTACTCTTGCAAAATAGAAGAATTCTGCAGAAAAATTGATTGAGCTTATCTGACAAACCAAAACTTGTAAGCTTAGATACTATGGAACTTTCTGGGACCATGTGCACATTAGCAAAATCAGTGATACATACTTCAGTAGAAACATTTACATTACATGTTAGAATAATTTATTTTCTTTTACCGAATGGTTGTAGCGTGTATTCTACAAGAAATTGCTGGTGGTTCTTTAGACTGTTTGATGCTGACAATTTTGGCCATTTTTGTACTCATACTGGAAAGATCTTGCTGCCAGAATGCCAACTCAAGTGTCTCAGCACACTCAATAGCACTGTTCTGTAAAATCATTTATAACACAGACCATCTCTTTATATGCTGGCCAGAGATACATCCTGCTAGTGAGAACACTGTTTAAAAGAGTTCCTTTAAAAATGTTTCCAGGACAAGAATAGACGAAGCATTTTTTCCCTGTTCTACTTATTCAGGTTAAAACTAAAATTACTTTTTTTAAGGACATCATATTGTTTTCAGAATGTTGTTTCAACCCAGGCTGAAATATATCAGAGTGTGACAATATTCTGCAGCACTACATCATCAGGCCCCAGGGGCAAAGGTTAATGGGTTGTACTTCACCTGGGGGTCAGTTACAAGTGTGTTGGGATCTGTCCTGTTGAATGTCACCATCAATGTCATGAAGTGACAGAACACATCTCTGTCAGCCTTGCAGATGGCACTAAACTGGCGGGGTGGTCAATATGCTGAAGGATAGGGCTGCTTTCCAGAAGGATCTAGGACCAACAGGAACTGGGCTCTATTCAGGGTTGTGTGGTGGGAGGATGAGAGGCAACAGGCACAAACCAAAACAAATTGATATAAGGAGAAACTGGATGCATACTCCAACAGTTGGAGAGTGGAGTAGGTTGCCCAGAGAAGTTGTGTGGCCTCTTTTCTTGGAGGTTTTCAAACACAAATGGAGAAACAACTTTTTCTAACCTCAGAGCTGCTCCTGCTTCGAGCAGGAGTTTGGACTGGAGACCTACAGCAGTCCCTTCCCACATGGATTATCCTGTGATACTGTGATTGATTCTTCTGTCTCTTCCACCTATTTCTTCATACTCTAAATTTCTATACTGACAGCATTTATGATGAAGACTCTTCCAAAGAAATTTTATAGAATTGCTCTTCTGCCTTTATGGGGAAGGGGCCAGAAGAAAAAAAAAATTAAAATAAATAAACAAACAAAAAAACAAACAGCTAGTGGAAGGTATTTTGTTCTAATAAATCTGTTTCAGACTGAAATAATTCCTGACATTAGTAAAGTAGACCACCTATTAGATGTCACTGATGTTAGTTTTTTAAGGCTTAATAGTTTTTCACTGGAGATGAATGTCCTTATTTATTAGTGGATGATTTAGACTTCTCTCACACTTGTACTTCTGTTTTGGCAAACTTTATCTTTCAGTAGTTGGAGCAAATGTCATACCTGTCTGATCAGCTGTTCCTCAGAATATGCAAACCATTTAATTTCTCAGTGGTGGATAAAATGATTTTTCTTTTCATTGGCAGGCTTCTCTTTGTTCTCTCAACCTATCTCTGTGTCCAAATTCCTGTGTTTATTTTCAGGTATTCCAAATTAATTGGACTCATTTACTGTATCGTCTCTGTTGAAGCTAAAACAGAAGTGAAAGGAAAACAAAATGAAACACTGAGAGAAAAAAAAAAATTCTGTCTAAACCTTTCTCTTCATTTAGTGTATTTAATTTTCCTAGTCATTATCCTTCCATGAAAAAATTCTGACTAGTATTCTGTCACCTTCTAAAAGATCGTATCTGAAGCACTCCAGTTCTTATTTCAGCAGAATGTCACAGATTTTGATGCCTGTTTTATAAACTGCCTCAGCTGCTGTCTCTATTTTTCAATTCCACTATTGTGTCCAGGTGCAAAGTACAGATAAAACAAACATGATGTCAGTGAACAGATACACAATCTGTTGCATAAAGAAAAGGCATCAATCTTGCACCATCACTTTGAATGAACATTCTCAAATTCTGCCTTCTTAACTCAGATTTTCTTAGCAAAAAATGAACTCGGTAAAGGTCTTTTTTCCCACACCCAAAGACTGAGAAAAGCCAGTGAAGTAATTTCACTGTGGTAAAAAGTATTAATTTGATGCATTTTTTTTAGATCTGAGATGCCAACGGATACAAGCTCAACTCATTTCTTATGAAAGACTTGGAAGTATTCTAGGATGTCCAAAGTTTATCTCTGCTATGTTGTCACCATAACATTTTTTTTGTAACTGAACTTGCAATATTAGTTTTAGAAGGGATATTTTTGGTAGTAAAGTGGTTGAATTTATACTAATCATGTCTTTTTTATTAAATCTGGCCAAAAGTTACAGCTTTGAAGATGCACCCTAAAGCATGTTGGAGAAGTGTTGCATTTCACATGCAAGGGTGCCTCCAAGGAACAAACAAAAGGGAGGATAACAAGGATGGACTCTCTAGTTAGTAAGGATCCTATCCTGAGATGAGAAAGAGACCGTTACAGTTCATGGTTTTCTGGATTTGGAGTGAATGAACCGGAAAACATTACTCTGAATTTGCCAGAATCCGATTGGCATTAAGAAGCTCAAATGGTTTTCTTCCTTGTGCCAAGGTGGAACAAATACAAGATTTTGGAACCATACAAATGATTATGGAAGAGAACTGTCATCTTCAGGTCAGCTGTCCCTGATTAGGACTGCTTCCTGACAGCTTGCAATGGAGATTTTCAGCCAATAGCTGGATCTTCCCCCTGGGCTGCCAAACATTTTCTCATGGAACAGGCTTCACAGTGGACTCATTTGCCCCACCAGCATCAATTTAATATTGAATTCTAACTTTATGCTGAAAAGATAACAGCAATATGATCCAAAGTGTCATGTCAACAGGACACACTAAAATATTTTTATGAAAAAGGAGATGGAACTTCTTTGGTCAGCAAACCTCTTGGTCACTCAATGACTGCAAGTCGCTACAACTGAAGAAAGAAGGAGGAAAATAAACCACAGTATTTGGATCCATCAGCTATTAATATGAGGTTCTGAGGGACAGAAAAGAATGGAAATAAAATCAAAATAGGACAAAGTGGCCAGATGGCCTAGTTTCAAATAATGTAGGCTCATGCTATTCTGATTACTATCAGGCAGTGGCTGCTGTGCAAAACTCCATCTGACTCTCAGAAAATGGTATTTTTGGCTTCATCCATTGCACATATTCAGCAACCTATTTAAGCAGGAATTAAAAAGAGGACATAAACACTTAAAGTACATATGCAGATGGTACACAGTTCACTGCATCAGCTTCCTGTGCTGTGGACTATAAGCACTTCTGTATGGAGCTGACCAGATATTCAGTGTGCATCCATCTAGAGGTCATACAGACCTCAGGGATATGTCTTCTTTTCACTCTTGAGTTAAGGTGACACAGAAGTTGTTCTACACACTTGGGATCCTTGGTCTGGAAAAAAAAATTTGTAGGAAAATACATCCAATATTATTTTTTTATTTAGGGACTGACTGAATGATCTTGGTTCAATTTTTCCTGCTAAAGTTATTTAAATACTGTATTTTGTTGGCGAATAATCTGAGGGTACTATTTGGTTGTAGGAGAAAAGAAGGAAAAAGGTGGAGACAAAAAGCTTTTCACTCAGCATTGCCAGATTTCAACTTGAAGCTCCATGAAAATCCCTTTGTAGACTTCCATTCCAGTTCTTAAATTTTCACTTACTAACTTGCCAATGCATTTCAGTCACATAATGCTACAAATCCTAAAACCCAAACTGGGCTGGTGTGTCCATGCTGTACAGAGCAGGGCTTTAGAGTGGTACTAGCTGAGATGCCAAGAGTGAAGTCTTACAGTACTGTCTTACCAATGTCACTGTGCACCTTCAGGGATATGTCCTGCTACCACAGATACTTTCCTTTGTGTGCAAAGACAGCCTTTACAAGATCAGCACCTGCTGTGCAGTGTAGACATGCCCTAAGATTCTTGCTAACAAATGGGATTACTCAAATTAAATTCCTTTACATTGAAGTGCCTGTTTCCAAGAACGGCCACAGCATTATGTTGAAGACTGCAATCTCAAGTACAGATTCCCATAAGGTGGAATCACAGCACAAATCAAATTATGAGGGAAGAAAAAGCCATTGTTTGTTTGTAACAAAATTTCCTGTCAAATACAAGTGAATATATTCTAATTGGAAAACCTGTTTAGTGGCAGGCCCTAGAATTCTTGTTGCTTTGTAAACTAGATTTATTCCAAGTTCCTGTAATGTCTGATGAAAATCTGAGACCTCTACTGCATTCAATGTTCTATATCAAACAAAAGTTAACAGCAGATAGAATGTATAGATGATATATATCTCAAAGACTCAAAGCGAGTGATAGTAACCTCTCCCTTTTTGTCCCAGTCAGATCGCCCCTGTACCTTCTAGTTTCCCTAGCTTGCAGGGAGGAATAAACAATGAGTAAAATGCAAGTAGAGCAAGAATAATTGCTAGGGACACCACGTCTGAGACCATTTTGCAAGTTTACCTCATCTGAAAGAAGAGGTGTCCCTGTTGGGTTACTCTCTCTCTCCTGGTTAGCTGTTTCAGGGTTTGGGGGCTTTTATTTATTTATTTATTTCAAACAAATAAACAGACAGCACCAAGAGGAAAGAAATTGCAGTAGTCTGAAACAAGGTAGGGTCTTTTAAGCATTCTGTTGTGCTAGGCAAAGTCTGTTTTAAATATTTAAGGAGCTTTACACAACCATAAACCACTCTAATCTCAGGTTTAGAGCAGACATTTAGAGCTATACTTTTCTGGATCCAATCTGAGAACAAAGAAGGTTTACCTTTCTTTAGTCTATATCATTACCAGTGACAGCATCAGTCCTCCTCTCCTTTACAAGTGTAAATCTGCAGCTTTGTTGAAATTAATGGCTCTCCCCAGCACATTGTTAGCCTGGAAGGAGAATCAGATTCTGGCTATCTACAGTAATAAAACTTGCAAAGAGATGGAGAGCTTAATTACCACTTCTGACTCCTTCTGCCTTCTAGAATGCAAATAAAATGATTCATTGGCAAGTGGTATGCTCGGTAAGGTTGGCTGTAAGAGAGCAGACACCAGCAGTCCCTGGTCAGCTTGGTAACCAGCAACATGGCCATATGCTAGTTCAGATTATGGAAGGAAATTTGCAGCTGTTATGAATCCGTTTTTTATTAGAGATACAGAAATAAATGATAAGCAGTAAGAAGAGTATGTTTTCTTAATTATACTGTGAATCTCTTTCCAATGGTATCCTGCCAGTAAATGCCATACAAAGCTGATGACATGTGATTCAAGATGAGGCACAGATGCACTTTTATAGAACAGGGATACATGTGTAGCATTACATATATAGAACACGTGCATTTGATTTCATAAATGCTGAACTGCCAGAGGCAATTGTTACTTTTTTCTTTTTTTCTTTATTTTTTTTTTTTTAACCTTACAGAGCCAGAGAAGGACTGTCTATGCTGAAGGATTCTGGCAGTCCCATTCCCATCAAAACTGTAATTAATAAACTAGATGCTATATGCAAGTTTACAACCACTATTGTATAGGCATTCATACTACTCTGAGACTTCCTTTGGACTCAGGAAAGGTAACCACTACATTCTCAATCATCTATAAATCTACCTCATTTCAGTGCAAGTCCAGACAGTGTATTTGGGTTTAGAACTGGATCACTTCAGTAGATGCTCCTCTTGTTCTCCCAGCAGATACAGTGCTTTAAGGCCATCAGTATACTTCAAGTTGTTCAAATATTTTCTCAAAAGAAAACAAGGATCTAGCACAAATTCTACTTCCTTCTGGCTTGCTTCTTCTCAACAATAAACAAGGGGCATCAAAGGACCTCTCCTGACTAACACCAAAAGCGTAATTTTTTACTAAAAATGGTCCAAAATTAGAACAGTGTCCATTTGTGGTCAGTGAAAAAACCTCTTTTTAAAACATTTAAAAAGTTTCGTTTACTTTTTAAAAAACAAATATTCCACATTTTCATTAAGAGTTGCAGTAATCTTTATTCATCTTAAAAGAGAAAGAAAGAGAAAATCCTTCAGAGCCCTGAGACTGTGACCATTGCTCTCTGATTTTTTTCTGGCTGCAGTTGCAGATAAGGTAAAGAATGATCTCTTGCCTAATAGCAATTGAGAAGAAAACATAAATACATACCAAGTTCAGAGCAAGTTAATTATGTTTTCTATGGTAACGTGCGAGTCAGTGGGGAAAAAAAAAAAAAAGAGGGGCTGGGAAAAAAAAGGAAAGATTGGCCTCTGCAGATGAAGCACCACAGGACTATGTATTAGATTCCAGCTCTGCAAGTTTCACTGAGTGCAGTAATTGTCCATTCTCCAGATCATAACCCTCCAGATCATAACTACAGTGCTTACAGGGCTATTTTTAGCAGAAAAAAAAAATGTTATAGGAAATAAGGAGGAGGGTTTTTAGCCTTAGAAGTTTCTTGCTCAGCATGATGGAGGTCTCTGCTACTACATTAGTCAAGAGAGAGAAAAAAAATGGTGAAAAGTGCCCAGGGAAGTATCCCCCATTTCCAGGCAGCTATCAGTGGGACAATGGATTATTCATAGTATTCCTGTCCAAGTGCCTAGATTCCCTAAGGATCCCTTATCTCAACACACCCCACACCACTACTGAACTTTCATGTGCCTTCAGGTATATGTTACCATCCAAAGGGCACCAGAGATATCGAAGAGGTAGGTGCAAGTGGGGACCCAAATCCTGCTGCAAGGAGCTCCTAGAGGGACCACCATATCTCTCACCCTCTCCCTGAAGAGGTCTGTTCCTGAACCCTAAATGGTTAATAAACATCCTGCTAGCCCTCTGCATAAATGAAATCATTGAAACAAAAGGTGGGAAGCATGGGATTTTCCTGACTTTCTCTGGTCTTGTCACTTGGGAAGACCCAGTACCCCAGGGGTGATGGGCCTGGAGGGGATGGTGATGGCTGGAGCCCAGGTTTCTAACCTGCCCCAGGGACAGTGGGATGCAAAAAGGCTTTTCCCTGAAGCATGGGCTTGGACACTTGGCAATAAGTGTCCAAGCCAGCAGAAGCCATTGGGCATGGTAGGGGACTACAAGCAAAATAAACAACAGGGCATTATATTTATATAACAGAAACAACAGGAAACTAAAATTATTAAATTTTGCAGTGGTAGTGGATGAAGGGTTGGACTTGATGATCTCAGATGTCCCTTCCAACCCAGCTGATTCTATGATTCTATGAAATCTGAAAGTGAGAGCTGTGAGGATAGGAGACTGTTTCAGGCTGCCAGGAAAAGCAGACTGTTTGAATAGAGCTACGGGCATCTTCTGTACCTAAACGAGCCATGAGACAAGCCCCAGAATCACCTGAAAGGTATCTTACAAGGTCTCATCCCAGCCAGAAAGCTTGCTGATAGGAGAGGGCAAGCTAGCAAGGAGCAAGCTAATAAGGAATAAAAAAAAACACCGCTCAGCATCTTTTGTAAGACTTTGTTATGTTGCTGTGTGCAGCAGCAGTTCAGTGCTAAGGTAATTGTCAGTTGCCTCTTGGGAGATATATGGCAAACCAACACAACTGTTGATAGGAAGAGTAGTGTCTTCTAGAGAGAAATAAAACTTCTCAGTATTTTCCAGCCACATTTTTAGGGGCATTTTTAAAGAGCATGTTGGGACCTTTCAAAGTAGCTAACCTAAACTGAGAAAGTACTGTGCTTCCCTGGCTTCACCAGGTTTCTGGAGGTGAGAGTCAACCCTTGTGGTTCTAATTCCTGAACCCTCTTGCAGGTAGCAGATGTACAGTGAGGATGTCTCCTCAGGCAGAGCAATACTTTCACAGTCAGACTTGCTGTTGCTGATGTTGAATCAGAAGCTGTTCTCAGCTGGTGAGCTTTGAACTCTGAGAATACTTCATCGTGAACTGTGTTTCCTTTCAGACCTCAGAATATTTCCATGAAATGTACCTGACTGGAGAGACAGAAGGTGGGAGCCAGTTTTTTGCACCACGAAGAATCTATATTCACAATGTGTTGCAGCTACTGTGACAAACTGCTCTTGAGTAGTCCTGTGCTTGAAAACAAGGCAGCTTGTAGCTGTGCAGTCCTGTATATTTGTGTGCATGTGCACCTAGCCGTGCAGATAATGCCAGAGGTTTGTTTGCTAGTAGCCACCTGCTACTGCAGCCTCAGCTTTTAGACAAGTCCTGTACTAACATCTTCCTTTGACACTGAAATCCCGGTTTATGAACATTTTGCATATGCTTTGAAACATTCTAGGGGGTTTCTTTAAGTGATTGTTGCATCAGTTAAAAAAAAGGAAGCTAGGTAAACTGAGGTATAAAAGCACAAAGTGGTACACCCACAATCCTTCACCAGGCATGCAGCAGCATTAGAAATAGAACAAATATTTCTGAAGTGCTAGTATAGCACTCTTCTGCTTGGAGAGGCAGTCTCCTCTGTCAGCAGGCATCTCATGGTTACCCTCCAGCTACTGCTTGGGTTTTAACTCCTCCTTCAGATAGGTCACGAGGAGCAGTGACTTGGGCTGTGCCAAGACCTGAAATGGGAGACTGGCGTAAATGGCAGGTAGCCAGCAGTGAGGAGACATCTGGGATAAGACAAGGTGCTAAGGTGTGTTGTACATAGTTATGAAACTATTCTACCTTTGTTTTCTGTGTAACGTTATATTTTTAAGAACCATGCCTGCCTGAGGAGACAGTAGTTGTTTTGTTCTCTGAATTGCTGTAGCCTCAGGGTGTCAAAGTCATTTAGAGCAGAGGGTTGAATTCCATGTTAAATTATGGTTCATGGGTCACAGTATAAATATATGAACTGCATACTTTCCAGCACAACAGTAACCCAGTGATGTCAGTGGAAGTTCACAGAGAGATCGGCATCACTCAGCTGAACAATTTGCTCCTTTTTAAAATTGCAGCTGACCGAACTCCCTATTTCCCTCTTTCTGCCAAATCCCAATTGCTGTTCCTTGAGAGATGCACTTCTGCCTCTTCCCTGTTACTTGCTGAAAATTGCAGTGATGCAGAAATGGGTTCAGGGAGATTTATCATCATGAGAGTGTTTCAGGCTGCTGGTGGACATGGGTATGTATCTCCTATTAGCTATGCAGGGTCATGCTTGGAAGCTTTTCTTTGTAACCAGGAAGTCTTAAAAATGGAAGCAGGATTTTATATCCTGTGCCCCTGGTTACGGCCTACAGGGTATGTTCCATCTTATTGGAGCATGAACAGAAACAAACTCACTGCTTTTAGTAACTGGATGTTTTTATTCCTCTGGCCCTGGATCAATTTGAAATGAATGGAAGAAAAATACTTCCACAAACACTCAAGTCTATTTCCTTGCAGATTTGTGCCCCGTGATGGCCTCACTTTTCTATATAAGAAGATTCAGTCTTTACCTGCTCTTTGCCGACTCTGAAATTTTCCCAAGCCTCTCCCAAGTAGACCTTCTGGTGCCTAATAGGTTCATGGATCATACTCAGCCTTGCCCTTTATTCCTCTGGTTGCATTCTTCCATAAAACTACAAGATAATTATTCTGAGTCTTTTTTCCCACTTTATTTGAAGTCAGTCATTCAACATATGTAACAGAAGGGAGTCAGTTTGCTTGGAGAGGAAATAGGAATGAGAGCAAGAAGGAAGGAAACAAAAAGGAGGCTGTAAAACTCTGACATGACTAGTTATTGTTCATGATGCTCTTAAGACTTCTGAGATCCCTTCCAAACCCTGACATTCTGTGATTCTGTAAATGCTAACACTAATATTGAGCTGCTTCTCCTCAGCACAGAGCATGGGCTGCCTCACACATAAAGGAATGGTTGACTTTCCACAGAGGGATGTGTGCCTGCATAAATCTCTGTATATTCATGTCCTTAAATCTCAGATTCATCCCTCCTGTCTTGTCAGCTCATCCCATCCCCTCCTCCCCTTTCCTCATGTGGGATGCGGATGTTGTGAGAAGATGTTGAGATTGGAACATCGATTTTCTATTCTCCCTCACAAATGAGCAGGAGATTGCTTTTAAAGGTATTAAATGGACACAGGTGGGACTGTAAACTTAAGTGCCTCCACATGGAACATCTGCTGCATGTTCTCCAGTTCCTGTTATCTTTATAGCAGAACTTGATCTTTTAACCCCTTCACAACTGCACCCCTCAGTATTTGTGCGAAGAAGATGTGCAATGGCTTTTCTTTGATGTTCAGAGAAGCCACAATGGATCTCTGTGATGTGAGTGGCATATGGCATGGTGGTGTGCTTAGAAATTTGCACAGGTGGGTGGGGGAGGAAGACAAGTGTTGTCCAGGTGTTCCTAGTCTTGCTACAGATAAGAGGATTCCAGACGTACTGCAATACATTGAATATCTCCATTCTCCCTCCTCCTCCCCTCCCTCCTGTGCTCCCTCCAGCCCAAGAAATGTCTGTCTTGGGGGAAGGGCACACTTGTGGGTATATTCCAAGCTAGCTTATATAATCTTTGCCATTTGAGGTTAAAGAATTTTTTCTAAATGTTTGCTCTGGATCCAAAGCAAGTAATTTTTCCTTTCACCTCCCAAATCTATTCCTTCTCTCCTTCCTCCTGCTTCAGGAGGACACCTCCTGAAAGACACCTGGTTTTCAAGCTTAAGCATAAAATAAAAATCTGTCCAGTTTTAATGCATATTTAACCTCTTCACTGCTGCCACTCACCACTCCACAGCATTTGCTCAACAGGGTTATGTGGTACTTTCTTTTGAAGCCCTAATGAAGACACAGTGGATCCTTGGGCTGGAGCTGCAAGCTGGTTGCCAGGTAAAGCATTCATACATCTTTTCCATGGGCTCAGCCTGAAATGAAAAGGAAAAATTGTCTGAAAGTGCACAAAAAAAATATAGTTTCAAACTGACTTTAGTGTAGAGTGAAAGCTGTAGACTCAAAATGAGTTTTAATACCAGTTGATGAGTGTACCTGTGTACTGTTGATGCCATGTGTATGAGTTCATTGGCAGCTGGGGTGGAGTAAGGAGACAACAGGACATGACATAAAATAAGGAAGAGCTGTATTGGTGAAAACCACAATTTCTTTTAAAGCTAGTAGTCATACTGTATGGGAGGAAACCCAGCAAGGCAACTTCACGTAGACAAGGTCCAGAGTCGAGCCATGAGAGCAGCAATAAGCAAACATTGTTCTCAGCACGTCAAGTGTGTGCGCTAACTGTGAGTAAAATATTACTATCCTGATTATCAGTCTTACAACCAGTTGTTCAGTTGTTCATGCTGAAACAACTGGACAAGGAAGTGAAGAACCAGAACCAAACAAATATTCCTAAATGAAACAAGAAAGATTTCAATTTCCTTTGAAACCTTATGTCAGGTCCCCCCATTCTGCACTTCCTTTGCCAGGAATTAGGATTGTTTTTTGGTCTGTTTCAGTACATCCAATACTGTGGTAGGAACCTATCTTGTTCTTGTAGTTTTTAGGAATGGATTGGCTTTCTCGGATAGGGATTGGAAAAGTAGTAAATGCATGCAGATCACAAAAAATGTGCCTGGGCCTGTATGTTCCCTCTCTCTGTGACTTAAAGGTGAGTAGGTGAAACTCTTCCATAAAGTGGTATCATTTGGGGCATTTTATCCATGGAAGTTGTAATTGATCTGCTAGTTTCCTTTGCTGTCTGATGGTGACCTTTTCCAATAGGATGGTTTCAACAGAAGCTATAGAACGAGATATCTGTATGTTTGCATTATTAGGACACTATTGCTACTTTTATAAAAGGTGTTGGGACAGGATGAGGGACTAATAGCATCAAAATAGTGCCCTTCAACTTACCTTCTCATAGGTCCTGAACTGCTTATTATGTTAACCTCACCCTATGTATCATGATATATTTTGTCTTGCTGCTTGGGATATGTGGAAACCTCCTGTAGTCTTTTCCTGGATTCTTTCTTTGCTTTGGGTTCATTCCAGTTCAGGCTTCTTCCCCTTGTGCCATTTCCCATCTTTTCTTCATCTTTTATAGAATCATAGAATTGCTCAGGATGGAAAAGACCTTCAAGCTCATTGAGCCCAGTCTTGTCCTAAACCTACCACCCTATTCCAGATGACCCACCACTAAACCATGTCCCCAAGCACCACTTTCAGTTTAGTAAAACACGATTTAACAAAACCCCACCAGTAGTTTAAGAAGGCCCTGCTTCCTCTTAGAGAAAAATGAACAAGCGAACAACAAAATATCCTTAAACAGAGCAGACTTACTCAAACCATCATGCTGCTCAGTATGTATTCCAGTGCTCCTCTCCAGCCCATTGTCCAATTTGTTTACTTAGATCACAACTTTCTTTCAGATAATAAATCTCTTGCTATGCCCTTACTTACCAGCAAGGGCATTCCATGACACATTTTAGGTCCCTGCATCACCCTCACCTGACGGTTCTTAGAGGAGTTTCACCATCCACTCGGAGCATGTGGCTGGGCTGAGGTCCATCAGGGAGCAAGGACACGGCCAATGTCTACTCCCAGAGTGGGGACTTGGAAGCACTCCTGTGCTTTGCAGCCTAGATGTCTCCTCTGCTACTCTCTGCACCCAGAACAATGGGATTTTTCTTAACTGTTCTCACTTGGCCCCTTGGCAATCTTGTAATTTAAAGAAATAATTCTCTAAGAACATACGCCTGGCTATCATTCATGGGATAAGCACTATTCATGAACGTTTTTGATTTTTAACAGCTGCATTTGTGTTTTTGTTTTTAAAGTAGGGGGAAAAAAGAAGGGGAGGGAAAAAAAAAAAAAAAAAAAAAAAAAAAAAGAAACATTAATCAAGAGTTATGTTTGAAAACAACTGCTGTTTCTGGAGACCATCTTTCCAGAAGTGTATTTAAAACATGAAGAAACAACTGTGCCTGTCCTGAGAGACAGAGTTCCCAGATAGTTAAATTCAGCATCATTGCGAGTGATACCTTATAATGAAACCAGTCTATGTTGGAAGTTGTGAAGTAACTCCCTTACTGTAAACCCTGCAAGAGGTGGTGAAGCCTCCTGTTCTCAGAGGCAAATGCCTTAGGTCAAAAGAGTCTTAGTAAGTACAGGGACACATAATTTCTGTTATCCTTCTGTCATGAATTCTGGCTCTTTTAACTGTAGCAAAAATTCTAAGCCAACCCATACTTTTTGGATTACTTTAAAACACATCACAGTGCTTTTCTTAAAGCACTTTATTTTGAATAGGAATAGATCCATGAAAGGTCTCTGATATGGGTTGAAACTAAATCAGGTTCAAGGAAATGCAGCTGGAAGCACACTTAATCTAAAAGCTTCCCAGGCACAGCAGCACAGGCCTCCATTCTGCAGCATGTCTCCGCCCCTAACTAAAGTGCACCAGGGCTTTCTGAGATCCTTTAACCCTTGCACTGCGGGGTTGATTCATCAACAATATTCAGGGGGAAAAAAAAAATTTAAAAGCACGTGTTTTCTTTCGGTGCAAGCTCTGTGGCATGCGGTTTTCATCTAATCATCTAAATAGAGGATAGAGGGGGTTGTTTCAGCTTTCCCAGACCTTGCAATTGGTTGAATGGCAATACTAATTCAATCCCTGGAATTCCTGTTTCTCTCACAAGCCATTCCTTTGAATCCCAGAGATGATACAGTTCACATTATGTTTTATAACACCTGTCATTTCCACCTGCCCTGCACGTGGATCACTTGTTTGTGTGAATACACAGCCTAAGCTCATGTGTGCCAGGTCAAGCTGTGAGTGAATTTTTTAAGTATTTCAGCCATTTACTGAAGGATTAGAAAAACTGTAGATGGCACCGTGTAAGTTTTAATTGGAACGAAAGCCAAATAATAGTGAGAGGATTGTGAGAGGGGGAAATGACAGTAAATCTACAGAGTAGTTCATCCTTCCATTTACATAGAAATTCTTTTTTTTCAAAAGAAGGAGGCAAGGGAGGTGATCTCTGTAGATCAGTCTCCCTAACCAGGCCATGGAGTGTCAGGAATTCATTTTGCTGTGACTGAATTTTTTAAGTATTTAATTTTTTTCCTTTGTGTTGATAACACCTGATTTGTATGCTCAAATTTTTCCCTCTCTTTTTACCACCTTCAAGCCAGTTATAACCTACTAAGCTGTGAGGTCTACTGTTCTGTATGGACTGTTTCAGGATGCAAGCTATTGGCATGTCTATGCAGAAGATAGATCAGAGTTTCTTTGTGGTCTCTTGAATGTAATGCTTTAAGATTGCAGGAGGGTTCAGTTGCCACAGCTGAGGCACATCCCTTGTCCCACATCCATTCAAGCCATCTGAATTTGCAATGATCACTTGATGGGATAGGTAAGCTTCAAGTGATCTAATTCATAGGCTGATATATTAGCATTAACCAGTGGTCCTGAAGATTTACTGAATCCCCCACTGAGCAGTTCCTTCCAAGAGCTGTAGCCTTGGGCACAGGTGTGGGACATGCAGACGGGGATGCTCAGTGATTCAGCTGCCCCAGCAAAACCCACCTGCAGCAGGGAGAGAAAATTTGCCTTCAGACATCATTGTGTGCCTGGCAGATAACGCAGTGCTGACAAAGTATCTTTTCACTGCAGCTCTGTGAAATTGCACTGCTTTTGCCCCTGGAAGTCACATTTTAAATAAATTAGCTCACTAAAGTCAATCATTTGTATGATTCTAAACTATTTTAAAAGGCACTGAAGTCTTGTTTGCCCTAGAGACGGCATTAGTAGAGAAAACAATTGCTGACTGGGTGATTTCATGCTGTCAGATGATGCACTTACATTTACCTCCAGAATTGTTTGTATATTGTTTGACTTTTAGCTAGAAGAGATAAGCCCATGCTCAGGCCTGGACATAGACGTGCTAATGGACTTTTCCACACAGTGTTGTAATTAATAGCTATGCCAAGCATGGCAGCAATGGGGGCAAGTTTGACTTCAGAATCTACAGTACTTATGTGATCTGTTTTGAATGTGATTTTATGCTTACATGTTTTCACTTCAGTGTCTACATATATCTATATATACCTATCCCTATTCAAAATATAGACAGAGATTTATTGATAGGTATGCATGAATAACAGCATACTACAGTCACAACTACCAGCATGTTTCATTTTCTGTATTTTTTTTTACATTGTAACACCATTTAAGTTTCCATTGCATTCTTAAATAAGACTATTAGTTTCTATTATCTTTTGCAAATGTTTTTCACAAGAGTACATAGAAGCGTGTGGAGATTTAAAAAAGATGTGTGATTAATGAGTTTATTATACATGACACACTAAATAAAAAGCATGTTAGTCCTAAAAAACAAAAAAGAGGAAAAATAAATTTTGTTATTTATGCCCATCAAGACCTCTTACTGTTTAGTTCGATGTGGAAAATTATTTTATTTGATATATGGGTGGTTTTTATGAACTTCTATGGTGAAGCCACATACTCTTATGATTGAGAAAATTGGAGTCCAACCCAGAATGGCACTACAGGTATGCTGCCACCAGAAGAAAAATCACACCCTCCTTACCCAAATAACCTTGTGCTTTTATTGATGGTTTTTCAGATGTTGGGTCATATCCTTTTAGAAAGATCTATGGGAGAGGGAGTGGCAAATCATGGAGAGAGGGTAGCATGGCTCAGTCCTGCGAGCAGCACCCCATGGTTTGGCCAGTGCTGGCCGAGTGGTGAAAGTCCATGTTAGCTCCCAGCTTAGCCACAGACAACCTGCAACTCTTTCTGCTTCAGTTCCACTTTTCTTTGCTTCAATTCCTCCCATGTCTTAATTGCTCACATTTTTACATAACTTTTGGAAGGAAATGTTCCTCTTTAGTGAAGTTTCTATATTCTCCCTCTGCACTGCTTAGATGCTGCGCTTGAGCTGATGGAGAATTTAGGCAGGCCCTGAATCCCTTTCAAGGCAATAGGATCCTGGGACATACCATTTCTTAAAATTACTGGAGGAAACAGATGTAAGCTGCACTAGGGAAAGTTTAAGCTAGATATTAGGAAACATTTTTTCACTAAGAGTGGAGTCAGACATTGGAATGGCCTGCCCAGGACAGTGATGGAGTCACCATCCCTGGAGGTATTTAAAAGGCATTTGGACCTGGTCCTTAGGGACATGGTTTAGCAGTTAGCTTAGGGTGTTTGTCAAAGGTTGGACTGGATGATCTTGGAGGTCTCTTCCAACCTAAAACATTATGGGATTCTGTTATTCTTAAAAAAAAAAAAAAAAAAAAAAAAAAAAAGAAGAAGAAGAAACATCTGAATATCTCCATTGAAGAAGCTGGCCTCTGAAACGTGTTTTGCTAAGCTTGCCTCAGCCCAGATGCTTTCCCGAGAGTGAGAGCTGCAGCTTTAAGGCTATGGTCCCAGATCCACATCACACCCACATATTTGTCCTCTCTTTGCACAGCCAGTGCCAAGCGGTGACATCTACCACAGTCTCTGGGACACGCTGCTCTCTGCAGCGGAGGAAAAAAGGGGTGAGGGGGAGGGAGAGGGGGGGCAGCCGGGGCAGAGGGGGGGAGGGGGGAAGAGGACAAATCCCACTGTGTTCCAGAAGGATGAGTCACTTCCTCGCACCAGCTCTGCGATGCTTTATTTATTGCCGCTCTGCTGATACGAAGCTGTCTCCCTCATCCCTTGGCGGCATCCTGGGCCTGGCCTCCCCATTAATCACGCGGGGCCATGGGGAGTGCTCAGGGAGCGGGAGTCCTGCCCGCCAGCGGCCTTTGGCTGTCTCCAGTTCAATGAAATTACCTTGTGTGAAGGCTTGTTTTATGAGAGATTGGTTTATTTGTAACTAAACTACTTCCTCCGCTATTTGATAAGCTCAAATATTTGCTACTGATAGTCGGAGAGTGTCACATTTATTATCCTGTTTCAGGCGTTGCTTAACTCCTTTGTATCAGGCTTCTTTAACCCCTTTGAGGACTGCAGAAAAAAAAAAAAAAAAAAAAGCTGGAAAAGTCTCATTCCTCATGTTCTTTGAAAAGAACCGGGGTTTATCCTTCAAGGGTTATCCTTGATTAAACTGACTTGCTTTATGATAATTCTTTATATGTTTAACACAACATTCAGCAGGACTGACTCACACTGTTTGTTAGAAATAAAAAAAAATTAAAAGTGAGCAATGCCCTTTTTTTTCCTTCATATATTGTAACACTTGAAGCTTAAAACAAATGGCTGCATGTGAACTTGAAGCACCATGGTCTCAAAGATGGAGCACTCAGATCAGACACTCACAGGCACACAGGTCCATACTAAATCCTATTTGCAGTATTGCCTCTGGTGGCTATGTCACCTGTGACCCATTTGAATCTCAGTCTGTGTTGTATTAATTCTGGTTGAAAAACAGACTTGCTTAGCTTTTTAAAGACATCTGATGCCTTTGTAAAAATAAAAAACCCTACAGCTTTTAAACATAAGTAATACTTTATAACCTACTTTCATACACTATCAAATTTTCCCTATTTTTGGGGGTTTAGGTTTTTTTTGGAGGGGGGGTTGGGGATTGAAGGTCAAGGGGTTATGATTAAGTATTTGATTCTGAAGATTACAGCAGCAAATCACAGTCAAAATATAATAAGGGATTTGTAGATCTTAGGAAGAACAAAATTGCTTAGCTGTTACAGAGGTTTCTTTAGGAACCTCATCTATATACTCTGGCTCTATTATTTTTAACAAAATTTTCTTAGGCACATGATCTTCCAGTAGCATGCATGCTACCTTCCCTAACCTGAGCATTTTAGGTCCTATATGCCAACACCACAGATACCTACATCACTATCCCCAAGGTGTCATGCTGGGTAGAAAAATGGAGAAACAGCCACTTTTTATCTAATAAAGAGAAATAAGAGCTTGGTGTCTGGGGTTGTGTGATGGAGAGGGTCTCCAATTCCTTTTGGTACTTTCATAGTATCTCTCAGCTTCAGGACCTTGAGATACCTGAGGCCAGAGGGAAAATCAATAAGAGAAAGTCTGTGCCTGCCACTGCTGGGGACTGTGGCCATTTATCTCTGATGAAAATCAGAGGATGGTCATTATTTGAGAAAGGTCATTACCCTCTAACAGGAGTGGTGTCATTCCAGCACTACTCATACGTTTTTCATAGAGAATCTTCAAGTCATTTTGTGTTGGAGCCAGCAGGCTCTGGGGTAGGGATTTGGGCTGGGGAAACAGCATTATGTCCAGAGCTTGTGGTGCGTTTGAATGCAGGAACAACTTGATATATTTGTTCTTGTCAGGGGCAGCAGTGAGCCAGTCCTGATACTCACAATGCAGTGCACTAGATCTTACCTGATATATATATATAAAAATATATTTCTTTATATATATATAATAATTTTTATTTAAAAAAAAACAGAGAAAGGGCTAATCTACTGAGAATATGGTGAGACGAGTTGGAAATCTCCCTCCTGTGGAGTAAATACGAGTTTTCTGAAAAATATAGCTAAAGCTGAATTGGATAAAAATAGATCAGTTTGTCTTCACACATATTATTTATCTGAATATGACTATCTTTTATCTGAATTTCAATTTTCTGAAATCATCTGGAATACAGACATGGGTGAGTTCATAAATTTTTTCTAGACATGAATATTCAAGTGAAACTCTTGATCTTGCTGAAATATTATAGTCCCTCAAAATTCAGGGAAATGAGTTTGGGTTTTTTTCTCTGAATTAGAAAGTATTAAGGGGAAATACATGTCCACTGTGTTAGGTAGGAAGGATGCAATGGTTATTCTTTGTCTGACAGACTTACAGATATATTCAGTCACTTGCCTGATTACAACCAGATACAGAAAGCTCACTGCACAAGGCCAGGTGTCTGGTGTGAAAAGAAATATTAAACCTATCTGAAATGATAAGGATACTAATTCTGATTTAGGATTGTGGCCTTCTATAGCCTTCCCATGGGATACCAGCCCTTTCGCAGGTGCCTAAGCTTATTTCTAACTGAAAGCCTGCTGGTGAGACTCCAAAATTTTCTGTTTCAGCTGAGGTCTGCCCTGGAAGACAGGGACTAAGAACTGAGCCTGAGAAGACTGAAGGTTTATTAAGTGTGTGTTTGTCTTGGACTTTGACATGAAGATGCTGCTATTTCAGATGCAGATGAACTCTTAAGGCTGTGGAATTCTTTGAAGATTTGCAAAAGAGGAGGAGCAAAGACTCAGCTGTGATTTCTGTATCACCACAGGAGATCATAAAGACAACATTCTCCTTTGGCATATGAGTTTTTAAAAAAATAATTTAAAAATTGTAAAATCATGATAGGTTGCATTTTTATGAACATATAGTCTTTAGCTAATTTTAAATAAGCTCTTTGGAAATTTTAAAAGCAGATATGTAGCCTAGATTTCACCATGAGTTTGCTAGAACAGAATCAAGGACAGATAATTGGTGTGTTTCTTTTTGATATAAGCTTCAAGGCACAAACATATAATACTTAATATTGTGTTAAGACACTAGTAACCTATGAGTAGTTTCCAACTTTAATAATTTCCAAAGCATACTGACTTGCAAATTGAAGTGCAGAGCTTTTTGTGTTTTGCTATTGATCAAAGAAACATTGTTGGGATTGAGACTCTGAACTGGGTTTCTTGGAAGAATTAGGTTCTCTCAAATAAATTAATCTATGGTTAAATTCATTCTCTTCCAAAAAAACAGTAAGTCCTACTTCCCTAGTAGGTACAGCCCTATGTATGTGCTGTTTGTGCTCATCCCTATGTCTTTGGTTTTTTTTCTTCTGACCCACGAGTACTACTGAAGTTATTTAATAACTTATTATTCTGATAATTAGAAATCTTCTTTTCTTGCCCAGAAATAGTTTATAGCAATTTTTGCTTGTTCCATGATCATCTATTAGTTAAAACTAAAAATAAAACTTAAAAAAAAAAGTACCATGTTTCAATCCATGGTGTTTAACTTCTTGACTGTTTCTAAATGTTCGGATCTCCACAGGCTTAGCCTTTGACTAAGCTGAACAGAGCAAGTTCTTCTTCTTCATAAGTCTTGACTCTCCTTGTTCAGCAGACATTCATCCTTGCAGGAATAAATACGTGTTTCCACTTTTTCCTCTTCACTATCTTGGAACTATTATTTTATGATAAAAAATATAATAGGCAGTGGTGCAGAACCTTCTATGCAACTGAAGAGCGAAGTTTGTCATTTAACAACAGTAGACATTAATATTGTTCACAGCTTTTAGCCTATTTACTGTCTGAGGTTATCTAGAAAAAGAAGAGAGTTCAGAGTCCTTACAATGGTCATGTGTTCTGTTGATATTTATTTTAGCTAAAAATGTTTTAAATAGAGGTGGGAGGCATTTTCAGCATTCAGATACTACAAGTGTCCTGCCAAAGAAGGAGTCACAATCTACAAGTCCTATGTGACACCAAGTGCACTGGCAGCCCAAAATAAATGTCATAAACCAAATGGAAAGAAAAAGTATGATGTGTTCATGATCTCATGTAAAAAAAGATGATAAAGAAATCAGGGAGAAAGACGGTGCAATTTGACTTGGGAGACGAAAAAAGCAGTATCTAAATAGATGAACTCTAAATAGATCTTCATAAACAAAATACATTTAAAGACTACTTGGGTGTACCTGTTTAAGAGAAAATAGTAAAAGGAAAGCAACAGTGAGATTCAAATGTTATGCAAAGATGCAGGGGCAGAATAATCTAACATCAGCTGAAATCATATATCAAAAAAAACATTTTATCCATGACTCATCCATGATTTATTTCAGTGGTGTTTGGGTTGTTGTTTTTTTCCTCTTGTGTATAAACTGTGGTAAAATGTGGAGAACATTACTCCTTATATTGGGATTTATTACATATAAGATATTAGAACATGCTTTACCATCCACTTTCCATAGTGGAAATCCTTCTTGTTCCTTTTTCCACTACCTAAAGAATACATTTTCACATCTCAATACAAGATCTATTGCAGTGAACATCTTTTATGGTGCCATTACAGTAATGAAATTTATTCTGTCTTCATTATTTTAAAATTATGTATGGACACGCAGTTTCTTGACCAATATCTTGGTGCGGCAAATTGCACATGAATTAATCTGCCAGTAATTCAAGGAAAGAAAAATGACCAGTTCTGTTAAGGCTGATTTCTTCTTCCATTGGATTCAATGGCAATTTTACCATTGACTTAAGTGGGAGTTGGATCAGGCCCTTAGTCCTCTGTATTTACTTTATTTAGGCCAAAAGACACATAGACACAGAGAAGAGATTGTTCAATGGTTGCAGTTTTATTCAGTAAACTTGCTGCTTGCTGGCAGTATGGCACCTCTAATGGAGCAAAATATTACAGCACTGGGGATTGCTTTTGGCAGTATGCATATTATAGCATGAGTCAAAACAGTTAAGGTTATGTTTTCAAAGATGTGATGAAATTTTAGCTGCTAGACTGAGAAGTGAGTTAAAAATGTTAGATTGAAAGCCCACACGAGTCTTGTTGGGAAGTGGTGATTCTTAGTTTTTAATATTTATTTATTTATTCTTTACAAAATAAACCTGTCTGGGTGTCAAACAGGAATATGCACCTAGAGATCCGAATTTATTTCCAGGGTTCTACCCTGGACATCCTGTGTGACCTTGAACCAATCATTTAGTCTCCCTGTATTGCTGTACTCTGTAAAATGTGGATAACAGTTCTTACTTTCTTCTGTCCCCAGCCCTGCCTGCTTAGCTTGTAAGCCCCTCAGGGAACAGACTCTCACTTAGTGACTGTTCCTTTCCTCCCAGATAAGACCCTGGCTTTGGCTATGAGCAGAGTATTTAAAATAACAAAATAATACTTACTGTTCTTTTGAGGAAATACCTCTTTTTATATGCATATTTTGAGCTTTAATATAGTATAATTTAAACAGATAATTTTTTCCTTTGGCTTAATCTGTTGATGTCTGTTTGATGGACTCACTTGAATACCATGAGAGTGCAGGGTTAAAGATTCTGGCTTGTCTTACAGAGCTCATGCTTCTTGCCCTAGCCTCTCCTCTACCTGTGTAGGGTTGCTGTCGTCTTTGATTAACCTCAGGGAACAATTGCTATGCACATATAAACAAAATTATTATGCACAGTAGAGCTAACATATCCAGAACACTTGAGACTTGCTGTACATGTGTGAGCTGAATTATACAGGTCCAGGGAGAATGCCTTGTGCTGGACATTGAAGAGACCATATGTGAATATATTAATGACAAGGTGTGTACCACAGGGATCTGACACTGCACTGGACTTGGTACTCAAGTAATGTTACTTTGTGTAGAAGTTGTGGATCCAGTGTGCCCAGGACACATTGCATTTTCTGCCTCTTCAGGTGTGTTTGAAGAGTAAGCCAGAGACTGGGAACTGGCAAGTTTATAACTGTTTGACAGCTCTAAATCTGATCTCTGAGGTACCTTCACACTTCATTTCATATATGTATATGAAATACCTTGGTAAAATCAATGAGCCATATTCATGCATAAAGTTTCATTTGTAATTTAGGGTCAATAGGATCTCAAAGGTGTGTTAGATTTGCTCTAAAAGTGCTTCTTGAATAAAATCTCTAAGTGTTCATGGGAAGCATGAAATGTTATTTTGTCTGGATCCTAATCTCGGATCCTGAAAAGATGAGTAGTGAGCTACTTTGATGTGTCAGGAGTGTTGCTTTTCTGGGTATATGCTAAGGCAGAGCTCTATATGCCAATGGAAGGAGTATGCAGATTTAAACTGTTTTGGGATGACAGTGTTTCAATGACTTGGCCAATTTGGTTTCACTTTAGCCTTTTTGAGAAATCAGTTTGGTTTTGGGGTTTTGGTTGGTTGGTTGGTTGTTTTTATATGGTCCTAAATTATTTCCTCATAGGTGTGTGGAAAGGAATTGTATCTAGTGGCACTGAAATAAAAATCCTGTTCCTAATAGAGTCCTTTGAGAATCATACTTGAGATCATACTTGGATATGCTTAGGTTCATAGAAGTTTGTGAAAGTCATTTTTATTGCCTCCTCCATATCTCATGGTGTAACATCTGTTGACAGAACTGGAAGGTCTCATTGTTTATTCCCAGGTCATTCAACTTGTGAATATAGAAAATGAGAATCTTTTTCTTTTTTTCTTTTTTTTTTTTTCAAATCAGGAGTCTATCTGCCTGTAAACCAGGCATCCCAGTCCTTAGGTCAGATGCCAGCTGGGGATAATAGAGAAAGCTCATACAGGTTCCAATTCAACCCAGGAGATTGGTACCAGAAAGAGACGCAGCACAATGATTTCATTGATGACTTTGGGCACTGTTTCTTCCATGGATCACTGACTTGATCTGGTGCAAAAGCCAGTTTGTTTAATGTATTTTACAGGAAGAACAGAACCAGCCTTTTTTGAGGAAGAAAAAAAAATTAATTATTCCTTTCTTGGTGATTTTCTTATTTCTGCGTTCATACCGAATGGGTACAGATTGAACACCATTAACTTACATGTCATAAGTAACTTTAAACAGAATGGAACCTGTGCTCAGAGATATTTTTATTTACTGTAAATTATTCCAGAGGACTTAGAATGGCTTTGATAGTGCAAAGACTTCTTGTGTTCCGTGATGCCACTGTGTGTGGGGGACATGGCTATAGATACACTCAGCAGAGCCCAGTAATCTATATACCAGATATCTTATAAACATTTCCAGTGTCCCTTGAACCATAAAAAGATAGCAATAAAAAAATAATTATCATAGTGGTGGTTTTGGCTGCAAAAACCAACACTTCTTCTACCCCAATAACAACCTATTAAATCTTCATATGTGTCTGTTTCATCATGGAGGACCATTACTGTAAAAATCCAATGTTCATAGGTTCAAAATGGATGTCTGGATGAGGTGATTTTTGATTGCATAAGTCATGAAAATAAATTATCTTATTCATTCATTTCATATTTTTGGTCTGTTTAGGGAAAAGAAAGTAAATGTTTCCTAGAATTAGGTTGTTCTTTAGGTCAAGAAGTTGCTGTTTTCACTTAGTGTGTCATGCAACACAAGCTTAGAACTTCATTCTGATCTTTCTGGAGTTACAGTTCATATTGCTTTTTCTAACTAAATAGGCTCAGTGACCTTTAGCCTCAGTCCTTGCGGCTTAGCAGCTTTGTCAGAAAAAAAGATTTGTATTTCAAATTGTGATAAGTACTGAACTCTCATAGATGCATTTGCAAAATATATGCTAGAAACAGTCTTCTCTTAGTACATTCTAGAAGTCAAGCTACCATGCATTTATTGTTGTAGTCAATGGGGCAGAATCTGGTTGGAGGTGTGTGACTAGTGGAGTCCCTCAAGGGTCGGTACTGGGACCGGTGTTGTTCAATATCTTCATCAACGACTTGGATGAGGGTATAGAATGTACCCTCAGCAAGTTTGCTGATGACACTAAGCTGGGAGGAGTGGCTGACACACCAGAAGGCTGTGCTGCCATCCAGAGAGACTTGGACAGGCTGGAGAGTTGGGCAGGGAGAAACAAGATGAAATTTAACAAGGGAAAGTGTAGAGTTTTGCATTTGGGGAAGAACAACACTATGTCCCAGTATAGGTTGGGGGCTGACCTGCTGGAGAGCAGTGTAGGTGAAAGAGACCTGGGGGTCCTGGTAGACAAGAAGATGACCATGAGCCAGCAATGTGCCCTTGTGGCCAAGAAGGCCAATGGCATCCTGGGGTGCATTAGAAAGGGTGTGGTCAGTAGGTCAAGAGAGGTTCTCCTCCCCCTCTATTCTGCATTGGTGAGGCCGCACCTTGAGTATTGTGTCCAGTTCTGGGCCCCTCAGTTCAAGAAGGACAGGGAAGTGCTTGAAAGAGTCCAGCGCAGAGCTACTAAGATGATTAAGGGAGTGGAACATCTCCCTTATGAGGATAGGCTGCGGGAGCTGGGTCTCTAGTTTGGAGAAAAGGAGACTGAGGGGTGACCTTATCAATGTTTTCAAATATGTAAGGGGTGAGTGCCAGGGAGATGGAGTTAGGCTTTTCTCAGTGGTGACCAGCGATAGGACAAGGGATAATGGGTGTAAATTGAAGCATAGGAGGTTCAAGTTGAATATCAGAAAAAATTTTTTTACTGTAAGGGTGACAGAGCCCTGGAACAGGCTGCCCAGGGGGGTTGTGGAGTCTCCTTCACTGGAGACATTCAAAACCCGCCTGGACACGTTCCTGGGCGGTGTAATCTAGGTGGCCCTGCTCTGGCAGGGGGGGCTGGACTAGATGATCTTTCGAGGTCCCTTCCAACCCCTAGGATTCTATGATTCTATGATTCTATGCACACTATAAAGAGAAACTGAGTTTTCAATGCTGAGACCTGCTCTGTGACTGACTGTGTAGTACAGAAATGACCCCCTCTGTGCCTGGGGAGATCATGGAGCAGATTTTCCTAGAAGTTCTGGTAAGGCACATGGAGGAAAAGAAGGTGAGCCAAGAGAGCCAGCACAGCTTCACTAAGGACAAATCCTGCCTGATGAACCTAGTGGCTTTCTATGACAGGGTAACTACATCAGTGGACAAGGGAGGACCTGGCAATGTGATCTATCTGGACTTCTGCAAGGCCTTTCATAGAATCATAGAACTGGCTGGGCTGGAAGGGACCTCAGAGATCATCAAGTCCAACCCTTGATCCACTACCTCTGTGGATATCAGACCATGGCACTGAGTGCCACATCCAGTCTCTTTTTAAATATCTCCAGGGATGGAGAATCCACTACTTCCCTGGGCAGCCCATTCCAATGTCTGATCACCCTCTCCGTGAAGAAATTCTTTCTAATGTCTAACCTAAACTTCCCCTGGCACAACTTGAGACCATGCCCTCTTGTCTCTTGTGGCTTTGACACAATATCCTACCCACCAAGTTGGAGAAATATGGATTTGATGAGTGGACTGTTCAGTGGATAAGGAATTGGCTGGATAGTTGCATCCAGATTGAACTGCTCAATGGTTCAAAGTCCAGATGGAGACCAGTGACAAGTGGTGTCCCTCAGGGGTCTATACTGACACCAGTACCATTTGATATTTTTGTCAACAATACAGACAGTGGGGTTGAGTGCACCATCAGCAAGTTTGCAGAAGACACCAAGATGAGTGGTACCGTTGATAAGTCAGAGGGATGGGATGTCATCCAGAGGGACCTGGACAAACTGGAGAGGTGGGCCCAGGTGAACCTCAAGAGGTTGAACAAGATGAAGTGCAGGGTCCTGAGCCTGGGTCAGAACAATCTGCATTATCAGTGCAGGCTGGAGAATGAGGTTTTAGAAAGCAGCCCTGCAGAAAAGGAGTTGAGAGTGTTGGTAGATGAAAAGCTGGACATGAGCAAACAACGTGTGCTTGAAGCCCGGAAGGCCATCTGCATCCTGGGCTGCATCAAAAGAAGCCTGGACAGCAGATTGAGAGAGGTGATTCTGCCACTTTACTCTGCCCTAGTAAGACCATCTCAGGAGCCCTCAATACAGGAAGGACATGGACCTGATGGCATGGGTCCAGAGGAGGGCTACAAAAGTGATCAGGGAGCTGGAACACCTCTTGTATGAAGACAGGCTGAGGGAGCCAGGGTAGCTCAGCCTGGAGAAAAGAAGGCTCTGGGGAGACCTAATAGAGACCATCCAATATCTGAAGGGGTCCCATAGGAAGGCTGGGGATGGACTGTTTCCAAGGGCTTCTACTAATAGGACAAGGGACCATAGTTGTAAATTAGAGAAGAGTAGATTTAGATTGGGTGTTAGGAAAAAGTTCTTTATCATGATGGTAGTGGAAAAATGGAACAGGTTGCCCAGGGAGGTAGCTGAGGCCTCATCCCTGGAGATATTCAAGGTGAGGCTTGATGAGGCTCTGAGCAACCTGATCTAGTTGAGGGTGCCCCTGCTTACTGCAGGGAGCTTAGACTAGATGATCTTTAGAGGTCCCTTCCAACCCAAATTATTGAATGATTCTATGAAATTCACCAGTCATCTAATATTTCAGTTATTCTGTAATCATTACCAATACTTGGCAGGTAGCAGCCTTCATGTACCCTCATCATCCTCACGAACAGTGCAGTCATTGTACATCACCAAAAATTTACAGGTAATATAGCTGCCACTCTTTTTGTATCCCTTCTAGTGTAGAAAGTCTGTTGCTGTAAAGTACTTTACACTAAGTCTGTGTTCCCTCTCCTTATTTTATTCTTCAGTATTCAAAGATGTGTCTGTATTCCTAAATAATTCCTTTCACTCTACAGTGTTTGCACCTTTCAGGCATTTGTATACTTATGTCTCCATGTTGAAGAGTCCTGGCCCTACAGGCAAGATTTTCTCATGTTGCTACAGAAATTCAGTGAAGCAAAACCTGGCAGCTTTGCACAGATCTGTACACATAGAGTTCTGTAGATCTGTAATGTAACTGTAAGCTTTGCTTTGTACAACATCATAGCTTTCAGAGTAACTTTCATTGCTTTGGGCATATTTGTGTTCAATATTCTTTACAAACTATTTATCTAACCTACCAAGGAATAGTTTGTGTGACAAACTACATTTTAGACTCTATTCCTTCCTATAAACATGTCAAATACACAATTTATTTCTTTTTTTAAACACTGGCCCTCTATAAAGTCATAAAATAAATTATGGCAATCAGTGTTCCTGTATTTGTTTTATTCTTTTTAGAGATAAAACTTAGAGGGAAGAGAAAAAACTCTTATTTTATCTCAGTAAAATATTTTATATAAACAGAATGTTCTGGATTAGAAGGAATTTTAAAGATCATCTAGTTTCAAATCCCCTGCCACCTTCCTATCTCTACATACCATTAGGAAAAGTGCCTCTCCAGCTTCCCTGTAGATCACCTTCAAGAACTGGAAGACCACTATAAGGTCTTCCTAGACCAGCACTGAGCTGTGTGGTGCAGTGAAGATGCTGGAGGGAAGGGATGCCATCCAGAGGGACCTTGACAGGCTGGAAAGGTGGGCCTGTGCCAAGCTCATGAAGTTCAATAAGGCCAAATGCAAGGTCCTGCATCTGAGTCAGGGTAATCCCAAGCACAAATAGAGGTCGGGCAGGGAAGGTATTGAAACCAGGCCTGAGGAGAGGGACCTGGGGGTTTTGGTCAATGAAAAGCTCAACATCAGCAGACCATGTATGCTTGTAAACCCAGAAAGCCAACTGTATCCTGGGCTACATCAAAAGAAGTGTGGCCAGCGGGTCAAGGGAAGTGATTCTCCCCTTCTACTCTGCTCTCGTGAGACATTACCTGGAGTTCTGTGTCCAGTTGTGGAGCTCCCAACACAAGAAGTTCATGGAGCTATTGGAGCAAGCCCAGAAGAAAGCCTCAAGGATGATCAGAAGCACCTTTTATATGACTACAGGCTGAGTTGGGGTCGTTCAGCCTGGAGAAGATAAGGCTCCAGGAAGACCTTATAACAGCCTTCTAGTGCCTGAGGAGGGTCTACAGGAAAGCTGGAGAGGGATTCCACAAGGTCATGCAGTGGTAGGAAACTGGGTGGTGGTTTTAAACGGGAAAAGGAGAGATTTAGGCTAGACATTCAGAAGAAATTTTTACTGTGAGGGTGGTGAGACACAAGAACAGGTTGCCCAGGGAAGTTGTGGGTGCTCCATCCCTGGAAGCATTCTAGGCCAGGTTGTACGGGGTCTTGAGCAACCTTGCCCAGCGGGTGATTAAGTTTCAAAGTAATTGAATTACATTCAAAGAAATAATTTATCTCTTCTACATATGTATGTTGTACAGGACAAGTGTGATTTTAACTTACATACTTGCATTATATGGCTAAACTTGAATATGAAAAATTTATATCTTAATAAACAATAAAGATATTTCAAGATTTTTCAAAGTAAGGTATGCTACCAATCACAATGTCAATCTATTATTGTTTTATTTAAAAACAGAAATTAAGATAAGTTTATTATAATATGGGGATTTTTGATCACATCTTTTTTAAATACCCATATCACCAAAGGCTGACTACTTCCTTAAAGCACATAATTTCTCTATGTGCCTCATGTGATCTCATTTTTAAAAGAAGTTTCATTAGGTAACTTCCTCTAACTATGAAAAGCCTTATTTCTTAGTGTAACAAAGAAATAATTCTCCTAACATGTGATTCACCTCAGCTGTAACACAGATGGTACACAGACTGTTCTATGTGCCTCGTTGTCTATAAACTTGAATATCCAATGTTTCAGAAGAGAATTATCATAACTTCTTTAAAGACAAACAAACAAACAAAACAAAAACACCCAAACAAAACCCAAACAAACAAAAAACCAAATCAAACAAACAAACAAACCCTCCTTTGCTATGTGTCCATCAAGAAACACCCCGGTTAGAAAAAAAAAGAAGTGAAGATTCCTATCTGAAGGAAAATGAAAATTCTGGAGCTGTAATTAGTTCAGCAAATGTTGAAATGCTTTAGAGTATACTCCATTTACTTTTGGTACTAACATTCAAGAATTAACACTTCTGGCATATTAAGACAATTGCACCCTTTACAGTCTAATCCTTCATCAGGTTTGTACTAAATATAAGTGTAGCATTTTACTCCTTAGAAATTGTCAGAATTACTTAAGGTAATAAGTCTAGTCCAGTATCCTGTCTTAAGCCCCCACTGTAGATAATTATGGAATAACTTGCCTGTAGAGACAAAATATTCTGAAACCTTCAACGTAACAGGGATATCTTCTGCTTTTCAATAGGGCAGTTTATAATCCACTTTAGCTGCATAATATCAGACTATTTTCTGACCAGTCCTTCTATGTATAATGCTGATCTCTTGCTCTCCACCAGGTATCATGCCAAGAACGTTCCCAGTGTAATTAAGCATAATTTGAAAAGGAATTTCTTTTTCTTAATTTTTGTTTTTCATATAATAACCACACTTGCCCTTGTGTTATTAAAAAGACTGAAAAGAAGTGGTTGGTATAATTTCACTCTTAAGTTTAAATACCCATATTTAATTGCGTATCTTTATCATATCTGCTTTCCTATTCTGAAGTTCATTATCCCAGTCTTTATTTTGCAGAGTTTGCTTTTTTGCTATCTGTGATCATTTTGGCTCTCTGGATTATGAAAATTCATCTTCATTTTAAGTAATTGATTTTTCATGAATGTCTGAATTAGGTGAAATTATTACTTAATTTTATTTAAATTTTGACAGCAAGGATTAAAGAAAAAATTGTTTGCTACTTTGAATAATGGGGATTATCTAGATACATGTAGAAAATCTGTAACATTTAAGGGTTAGTATTTTTATCAGTAGCATAAAGTGGATAATTGTCACATTTACAACTTTGATACTCGTAGACTTTTTGGGTAAACATGTTAAACAAGTTTTATGCATGCAATGTTGTCTTATGCACCTGGAGGTTGAAATTGCTTCTGTGTTGTCTCCTTTGTAGTTCATGAAACTTTTGAAGTTCATCAGGTTAGCTTTCATTTTTCAATACTTATGCATACATAGATCAAAGTTTAAAATCAATGATTTTTACTCAATTTTATAAATCCATCTGTCATCATAGTTACCACACTTAATTGTTCACTGGTATAGTCCAAGGCACTGGTAAGGAATTCCAAAGCTTTGATGGTGTGTGAAGCTGGTTCTTGCAGGAGGTGGTGTGTGCACACCCACACATGTGTGCTCAAGTACAGTTTTGAAGCATATGAGGACTATTGGGTGATGCAGGAACAACACTGCCACGAAATACTGGAGTTCAACCCCAGAACACTGTCTGTGTGTACCCACCTTTAGGGTACCCTTTATTCTTCATGATGAATATCTACACCAAGAATTTATTTTTTTTTGATTCCTCCGGGCTGAAGAGAACTGACTGTTACTGTTGTCTGAGGCTGTTTTCAACTTTTCATCTATTATAAATTTCCTTTTTCCCCATCAGTTTTGCTCTTACGTTCAAGTTAAATCATACTTCCCTTTTTGTATATAACAAGAAAATTATAATCAGGTGGAAAATTGGAAATAAACTTTGTTCATTATGTCATTTTTCATGCTGCAGAAGCATACTTTGCTTGGTATATTAATAACCCTGCTCTTCATTTTGATGTCCATTGGGCTGCATGAGGTTGTAGCAGTCTAGTCGCAGAGTTGATGACCCTCCCAGAGGTCTCATAGCTTCACAGAGGACATCCTCACGTAGTCAAACCCATGACTATGGACTTTTTGGAGGCATGTACATCATGAGAGATGGTAAGAGCAAGGAATCGTAATTTCTTACTATGAATGACGTGACTTGCAGCACATTGGCATGTTGAAACTGGGAAAACTTGGGCTAACACTTGCATGTCTTCACCTACAACTTCAACTCCTAACTTTTTGCTGGTGCTCTCATTCACCAGCTTGGTGCATGAATGTTTTTTCTCCTTTAATATGGGAAAATGTCAACTCTAGGTCATAGTTTTGGCAAATTCACTCTAATTCTTACTTCTCAGGATTTTTCTCAGTAAGAGATGCACCTGGGACCATAGCTCTGCAAGAGGGTACAGCACCCTCCTACTGGGCAGCTCAAGTGTGGAGAAGGGAAATGTGGAGAGGCTTAAGAGAAATGCCATCACTATGGTATGATAGGGTTGGCTGTAAGCTGCAGGGGCACACCATAATTAGGCTGGAAAGAGTTTAAATTGCTTCACCCAGACTCCCTTTTATATCTATTTTCTTTGCCTCCACCTGCCTTTTTCTAGGGTTTGTTTTTCTTGTTTCTTATGGCTAAGTTTCCCACTCTGTGCTGGATTTCAGCCAAAGCATGTTTTTATAGGCTGGGAAGAACTTTTCCCACATTACAGACTGGCACCTAGTGGGTGTGCATTTGTTGCCATCCTAAGAGCACACAGGAAGCCTGGCTAGAGAGGGGATGTCATCTTATAGGAAAGCCTTGATTGCAATCATATAGTTGGTGTTCCTAAGACGCTGATTGAGGTAGTTATAAGTAATGATATTTCCTGTACCTCATAATAATTTTGCATCTCTTCAAGTACAATGATTGTGTTTTAAATTTAAATTTACTTGGTTTAATTTCTCTCTGGCAGTTCCTGGCTATCAACTTTTATTATAGTTAAGTGTTTCAAAATTACAGCTGTCCTTTTCTTTCATCACATCATGGCCTTTGTTGCTGAAGCCAGTATTATACTTCTGCAGAAACCTCCTATATAGTTTATATCATCTTCTATAAAGATGCTCTTAAAATCTTGGCTTTTTGATGGTCTTTGAGAAGGCCTTTTCTAAGGCCTCTCTTATTTCTACTAAAACTGAGTCTGTCATCTTGGCTTGCTGGGTTCCTCTTGACTTTTAATGAGCTCAAGCTTTTGTCCTGTTGCTAAAATCCCAAAGTGAAGTACAAGTGAACTGCATTGTAGTCAGTCATCATCCTTTGACCCTTTTGGTTTAAGCAATCCTATGACATGTTAAAATTTCCCAACAGCACAGCTCCTGAGGTCATTAGTACACAAAACATGTCTGTGGTATCAAAGTGTTCTCTTAATACAAGCACATCAGTAAAAGCATTCTGTCTTAAGCTGTCTTCCACTGTGGAGAGTTACCCAGTCAGGAGACATTTAAAAAATTTTAAAAATACTAAGATATCTTTAAGTGCTTATTGATGTTTTTGTTGCTGCCACTGTTTTTCTGTTGCAGGTTAAAAGAGACATGACAAAAAGCTACAAAACCAGATGCATGTGTTGGACACGTAACAGCCATTAGATGCACTTTTTTTTACCAAAGATGATAGCACAAAAAATGTTGAAACTTCCATTGCGTACATGGGAGGTTTTTCTAATACTGGTGACTTGATTGCATTTGTTGTGGTTTTTTTCAATGCTTCTATAAAGCATTTGGATACAGAACTCTGTATCCAAATGTGATACATTTAGTGATGTATTTTTAGTACGGAACTATATTGTGTGAGTAATAAGCCACAATGTTTACAATTTAGATTTACACAACTTGATGTACATGGACAACCAGCAGGTTCTGTAAGAATTTTGCTTTTGCTTTCCATAACTCTTAGTTTTATGTCACTAAATCATTAGCTTTATAACATGAATTCCATATGTTGAAAAAGCTGGCAGAAAATATGCTACCTCCAATCTGATAGAAAAAATGGGATACAATTGATCCATAGATTTCTTTTGCTTTCATTTTCTACACAGAAGAAAGGCCAATAGCACTCAAGAGTGATTTTGCCAGACACTATTTTTATTACTATTCTTACTGCAGTTCCAGGGAACCAGTATATATTTCTAGGACATATTCATTACCAGTTTCAAAGAAATATTTTTTGAGCCTCAAAGGATCTATGTATATATTGTGTTACAAAAAAAAAAAAAAAAAGAAACAAAAAACAAAAGCCAAACACCTCCCCCTCAAAAAAACCCAAAACAAAACAACCAAAAAAAAACCCACCCCACAAACAAACAAACAAACCAAACAAACAGAATATGAGAAACACTTAATGTGTTGTTTCTGACAGCTGATAATTTGTATACTAACTAACAGCTTTAACTATCTGTAGCATCCTTTCTTTTGCAAATGACTTTATGGTCCTAAGTAGTGCCTTGTCTAGAGAACATTTTTTGACTGTTTCCCACTTGTGCATCTTAATGATGGAAACTGTTGGTATTTCTACCCCTAAAATTCATGTGGACTAACTGGTAAAAATCTATCCTTCTTTGCATCTTGGATAGTGCATGTGATTTGATCTGTACGTGCATGGATTCATACATTACTGGTGTGTCAGATCGGGGGAAAGGGATGTCATAGGCTTCCAAACATTCTGCTGCCAAAGTCAGCATCTAGAAGGTTACACTGAGGAAAATACATGCTACAACATCCAGACAATGTAGTCTGACTCACTGCTGAACCATTGCCTGCTTTTTCAGAACCCTGAGGTGGGAAATGAAGGATGAACTTCTACAGACCTTACACCAGGGAAGTGCTTATTACTGAACACTGTCCAAAGAGTCCTGTCTGCCTTCACCAGGGCTGCCTTCCTCCTTTTCTCCTTTGCCTACAAATAAAATAGAGCTTTCCATAAATCACAAAGGGTAGACCTGTGGAGAAGACTGCATGGGATTTTTGGTTCTATTCTGGGTTAAGATGTCAGCTGCCTATGCTTTTCCTTGACTTTTTTAAAAAAATCTTTTCTTCTGTATTTGTTTCTAGACAGGCCAACTTTATACAGCAATGACAACAATTCAAACAGCACAGGTTCTGAAAAATCAGAAAGGCTTTGCATATTAGATCCATCTGTAAGTAGAAAGTACATTGGTTTGTACCTTTGCAATTAATTACTTTTCTTAAATATAAAAAAAAAAAAGGAGGGGCAAAAAAAAATGTGCAAAGCACAGATTTTGAGGTTTCTGAAACTTGCTGTGAAAATTTTGCACAGCCCTGTGTAATAGTAACTTTAACTTGACACAGCCCAGTTGTTCTAGTTCTTTATTTCAGGCTTCTTTATTACATGCACCTGTTTCAACTAACTCGTAGCTGTTTCTGAAACTTCTGATTGGACTGCAGCCAGGAAGCACTGTGTGTTCCCACAGTTAATATGATCTAGGACTTTAGAGGGTTCATGGGGATGTGTGTAATATAAAAGTCCAGACAGATAAAAGCTTTCTCCTTACTTCTGCTCAACAATAGCTTTGCTTGTTTACATCTTCTGGTCTCACCACCAAAAATTTGGGAGAAGAGGTTGTTCTTTTCCAATGTCTCCTGCATAGGCTGCACTTCAAGTTCACAACGAGTTCAGGGGAGTTTTGCACGGTTTTGGATTTCATTACAACCAGTTCATGCAACTCTGGACTAATCCTGTCTGTCCAGTTCCATAGTAAAAAATGTGGGCCTCTAATGACATCAACAAATAAAAATAAGCAGCTAATTTAACAATAAGTACATTATGCAGTTCAATGTAAATGTAGAGATGTATTTTCTATTTGTACTTTCGTATTAGTTGTGGGTAAGATTAGGAAAAGTAAAGCTTTTAGTAAGAAAATATGATATGGTCACCTGATTTCTGGAAAAATGAGGCTTTGTGTGAGAGTGTTCTGTGGCTGTAAAGTGAGGAATATGGTAACAAGCTCTCTGGAGAAGGGTTTGCCCCTTGAATTCCAAGGCACTCACCATCCATAACTGGTTACCATATTTTTGTTTGCAATAGCCACACGTAAAAATGTGCCTCCTTCTCTAGCAGCAAACCACAGTTTCACCATCTCCTCAAAACCTAAAAATGGGGCCAACCTGTGTTAAATTACTTATTAAACTTTCATTTTAACAGAAAAACATAAAAAATCTGTTTCATTATTTCCTAGAACTTTTTTTGCAAGGGGCACAAAGGATGTATATTTTCACGTGTCTCAGGAATATTTTTCAGAAAACTCATCCCATTAGAAAATACATGATTTACATTACTTATTTTAGAAGATTGCTCTCTGATATCTATGGAGATATCAATCAAGAAGAGTAGACAGACTTTAACTGCAGGCATGAAGAGAAGCACTTAACAGGGTATTTTTTCCATTCTGCAGTCCTGTGGTTGCATGAAAGCAAAATGTGATACTTGGTGAGATCAGAAAATCAGAACCTGAATCAATAATACTGCAGTTGTTTTGGGGAGGGTCAGCTTAAAGGAACAGCAGCAAAATGTGGTTCAGTGGTGTTAAAGGAGAAACACTGCACTACAGCAAGGAGTTTATTTTAATGTTGCTAAGCATACTTTATTTATCATGTGGGAGAAAACATTTTATCTAAGAGTAAGTACTGAAACATTTCTAAAGGTTATAAAACACTTAGAAAGAGAGTTCTCTAAAATCTTTAAAGTAAATTTGCTTTCTGAATTCTAAGGTAATGAGGAATACACCCAGGAAAAAAATATGGGAGGTAGACAGAGGAAGAAGGTAAAAATTTCAGTAAGTGAAATTCAATTTTGTTTTTGCATTAAAAGCTTCATTATCTAATTATTTGGCAAGCTCTATGCAGAAATCGGGTTAGTGGAAGAGGAAAGAGCTATATTTTGAACTGCACAAGCAAGCCACTTTGACATATGTCTGCCCAGACTGCTGGAAACATCTCATTCATTTGAGATACAAATGGTCTTTGATAGTAGAAGCCTGGTGCCCACTCCTTGCTGTAGGTTACCCTCTGCTACTAGTCTTGGTGGAACAGAGTTTGCTTTGCTTCCTGTTCTGGTCACAGTTTACAATGTTTTTAATTTGAAGGTGGGTTTTATACTAAGAAGCTGAGAAGTGGAGTGACTGTGGTGTCCCATTTTGGCACCTCTGGCTGCAGAAGACCAACAACAAACAGCTTCAGGGCAGAAAACCTTTTCAGTGAGTCACTGCTGTGAGAGGATTTGTTAGACTGGCCAAACCAGACAGAGGACTGCTGCTGGTGGTCAGTGGTTTCTGCCCAAGATTTGCTGAGATTCTGGGACCTTAAGCTCCATTTTGATCTGTGAGCAGGAATGCGTGCATGGGACACAATTTTCTGCCCCATTCTTCCCAGCCATCATTTTACCCGAATGTTAGTTTCTTCTTTTGTTATTTCTACCTTACCTAGATGGACTTATCCTGCCTCCCGCAGTCTCCATGTCCCTTTAGTATTGCCCAGTATTGCCCACTGGTTTTCTCACCCACCCATTCCTTTCTCTTTTATTTTCTTTTTTTTTCTTTTTCTGTTTGTTTTAGTTTTTCCCTAGAACCATTTCCTTTCTTTCTCCAACCAGAGCTTCTTTTGTCATTACCAATTCTCATATTCAATTGAGGATCTAATGACACATCTGCCTCACATTTTTCTCGTTTTCCTTCTGGGTTCCCTTTCCCTCATTAATTTTTGCACGTACCTCAGTGTTGTCACACCGTTCACACAGTCAGTCCCAGAAATTCTTGATACCATCTCCTGCATTTAGATGTCCTTTTGCAGTCTGTCATCACTGTTTTGCCTGATCACTAGGTCTGAGTAACCACATTTCTTTCCCTGATCTCTACCCATCCAGCCTTTTTTCACCACTAAGCACACCTCCTCCCATCTGTTTCTCCACCTTCTTTTGCAAGATCCTTTCCCCCATCTGACTTCTACCTACACATTGGCTGTGCATCAGCAAAGGAGTCCTTTTGCTTTTGCTCTTGAAGTCCTGGAATAACCAAAAGTAATTCAGTTTCAAGGAAACACAGATTCATCCTAGAAACTCTGAAAGGAAGCTCAGACATTCTGTCAGTCTTGGATACTTCAGGCAGAGAAATAGTGGGGTAAAAAGTTCATTGTTCCATGGTCTTGAAACATATGTAGTCTATGCAATACCAGCAGCTGTGGGAGGATCAGACTTAATTATTCTATCCACTGAATTCTGGTAGCATCTAGAAGGCAAATGTAAACACAGTTGTTTTGGTTGGTTTCTTTTCACAACACAGTAGTTAATCTTATTGCATTTTAGATGGGTCCAGATTTTAGTGATTTCTTTCAGTCCGCATTTATTCCAGATACACCCAGATTAAAAAAAAAAAAAATTACCTTGAAAAACTATATATTTCTATATTTTTAATTATGGATCTGAATTTAATTGTGGGATGAATTTAAAAAAAATTATATATATACATATATTTTTAAAAAGACCAAAAAAAAAAGAAAACAACAAAATCTAAACCAAGTAAAATATCAAACAATTCCTTTAGAATAGCCTGAAGTAATTATTTGATATGCTTATACCCTTTGGACATTTCTTTTTTCAGCAGAAAGCTAAATAAACAAGGAGAATAATGAGGAAACTTGCATATGTTATATTAACAGCTTATCATAGACTGATTGAAGTACACTATCAGGTTTTCCCAGGTTTTAAAGATGTTGCTGGCTTTTTTTAAATCTGTGGGTTACAAATATCTGAGAAGCAGACTTGAATTTTCTAAACATCTGATTCTATTTGCTTTAAATGTAATTATAAAAAAAAAAATATATGGACTTTTACCATGACTCCTCATTTCTTTTCGTGCCCTGGCTGGAACAGATTCTGAGGGCAGGTCAGTTCAGTTCAGATATTTTGTAACTCTTTTTTACTTTTTTTTTTTTACTTTTTTTTTTTTTTATTACATATTTTTACCCAGTTTCTAAAAACTAAATGAAATTTCCTCATGCCTAATGTTGAAGTCAACTTGTCACAGAGACATCTCCACATCAAATTAAAGTTTCATACCTATGAAGACAAAAAATTCTGGAACCCTCTGGATTAAAATGGGCTCTTTATTTTTCTTCATTACTCTGCAAAACTAAACTTTTGGTGGTATTAATAACTGTTCCTACCTTAGCTTTGCTGATCATAAAAAGAAAATTCTGTGCCTAAAATATTGTGGTTTTCTTTCTTTAGTGAAAAGTAAAAATATTGAAGTCTACTTTGTATTTCAGCTTCCACTGTACAGGTCATCTACTAACATATTACTGGGTGTAGTATCTTCTGATCTTGAAGTCCAGGCTTATTAGAAGGAAATTGTTCTTAAAGAACTGGTAATCCATATTTTTCACATCACTGTAGGGCTTCTATTTCACCTTCATGTCAAATGGTTTAGTGATAGTGGAAGCTAAAATATTAAAGGTCTCTATCACTAGTAGATGTTTTTAATTTAGTGGGCAATATTTAAGGTAATTCTGAAAAGCTTTTTTATGCTTCCCTCTACTTTGGGAGCTTCAGCTTAGGTCTTCATCATCCTGTGCTTTTGGATGAACCATCGAATGTAAAAACAGTTGATTTTTTTCCTCTTTATTTGAGAACCACATCTATTTATTTGTTTGCTTGCTAGATTGTTACCCTTAAATAAATTAAAAAAAAAAAAAAACAACATTAAAACTAGGTATTAGAAGGCTTCTTAAGGAAGGGAAATGTGGATGTTGCTATTAGTCATGGTTGCCACATATCAGGGACTTAAGTATTTCCCCTGTTCCCACATTAGTGATACATCTGGACCAGTAAGAATTAAGGATGCAGAATTAAGAATCAATAAAGCATTAGGAATTAATACTGTTTCGATCTATATAAAGAATTTTAATTATTTTTGTTTCTTTTTCTTCCAATATATTTTTAACCTGTGTTATTTAAGATGAAAATATTATACACATTCAACATCTGCAAAGGGTAACAGGAGATGACTATAGAAAATAATAGAAAAATATAGAAAATAATACTTATATCAAATTTAAAAGTGTAGAGAAATAAGTTTTTAATTAGTTTCATTATTATGTTGAACTTTCAGGTGACTGTTTTGTTTTATGTTTTGTCTTATGATAAAGCTCAGGTACTATCAGGTTTTCAAGTGTTAAGAATACCTTGTAGTACCATATTTCATGTGTGTATACCTTGTCCACCCATGGTCACTAGTCTGGAGATGATAGGGTGCCAGATTCGCGGGTCTGATTTCCATTCCAGTTACTGGGTGACTAAGTTTTGGGCTCACAGTATTCAGAATCCCTTACTGGATCACAGCTGTACTTCCATACAAGGGAAAAACTAAATGTAGATTCTACAGATTTTCAGTCTACAGCTAATTCTCCTTATACAGTTCACCTTTCCCTTGCATTGGTAATAGTTCACAAATAACACGCAACTGACTCCTTCTAGACAATAAATTTGCCTTAACTTTTAGGTTTCTTTCAATTAGAAAAATATCATGTGCAAGTTTTCTAGAAATCAGCAAGGTGTTCTGACCCTTCCATTTGTGCAAACTTAGAATGTTATGTAGTAGAGAAAACCAGAAACAATACACCTCCTTCTGCCTCCAGCCCTCTGACATGCTCAGAGATCGTGGTGACATGAAATATACATAATTAATCAACAACCACTCTCTGACTACACTTTCAGTGTGTTTGCCAATGGAAGTCTGCAACCTACTACTAAGCAATTTCTCATGGCAAGGTCAGGGATCAAATAACAGGGGGCTTAAATGATCCAACAGGAAGATTAGATAAAATGTAGAAGACTTACACTAAAAGGATGTTACCTTTTCTCTCTGTGTCTCTATTTTTGTTGATAAAACAGCTTCTTATTTCATAAAGAAAGGTAATAAAGACAGAATGATGAAAACTTAGATGAATTAATCATCTTTAAGGTGAGAGGTCTATTTCAATAAAATGTCCTATTTTATTTAAAGGTAGTGTATTGGCCTTTCATCAATGATTTGATGTCATTTTTCTTTCCTTTTAAACAGTTATAATCGGTATTCTAACAAAGCACAGCCTTAGAGAATGAAAGTTACAAATTAAAAAGGTTATTTACTGAGATCCAAAGCCCATTTAGTCTAACATCATGTCTTCAACCAGAAGCTGGTATTTGGGACTTCAAGTGACCTTCTATGAGTTCCTTCACCAATTGATCCAGGTGTGCCTTTCTCTCAGCTCAAAGTTGGTAGGATGTGCTCCGTTCACCAGAGCCAATGGAGACCCTACATTGGAGCAGGGGAAAAATGTGAGAGGGAAGGAGCAGAAGAAAGAAACTGCTGCATGTTGACCATACTCTCCTCCATCCTGAGCCCTGAGTGGGTAGAGGTGTCTTGGAAAAAGGACTAATGCCGAATCTGGGGTAGTACAGTAGGAGAGGTGTTTTAATCTTGGTCTTTTTTTCTCACTACTCAAATCCATTTTTGTTGGACCTTGCCACTGTGTTGCTGAACCTGCAGACAGCTGAGATAGCCCATTCAGTAAAGAAAGATAAAGCTAGCTCTCTGCTCCCTCAGAGGATAGTTCCCTGGATCCATCTGCTCAGCTGGGAAGAAAAAGGATTTGGAAAGTGAGTCTTGCCATAACAGAGGCCACAATGGAGGACAAACTATGCAGTCCTGAGGAAAAACATTTGACAATTTCTACGAGGTCCAGATTCTATCTATTTGACTCACACAATGGAAGTCCTATGTGCAAATGGAGAATCAATAGAAACAGTAAAGATTGCTTAGGGGAGGGAGTATAAGAAAACAGGGCAATATACAGTAGTAGTATTCCTTTCTGCAGCTAAAGGATTTCCTGAATCAGAGAACGAGCCAGCAAAGCATCTGTCCTCCACAGCTTTGATTATTGCATACAACTGCACATTTGCCTCCTTGTCTTCCTGTGACAACAAATTCCAGCAATGTGATAGCTTAAAACAAAAACAAAAAGCAAAAAACCAAAACCAACCAACCAAAACTAAAAAAATTCTCCACAAGAAAGAAACAAGCAGATAAAATAACCACCTTGAATTTGTTTTTGTTTTCTGGATGCTAATTTTGTTGTTTGGCCCTTAGTTCTATTGCAGAAAATTGTAAACAATTGATAAATGTACATTTTCTCTATAACATTTATGGTTTTAATGCTTGTAACCATCATCTCTGTTCTAACCTAAAGAACCTACTCATTTTAATCTGTTTAGATAAAAGCCATCCCATAGCTCTGATTTTCCTTGCTGTTCTTTTCTATACTTTCTTAGTTTCATGATGGCATTTTTGAGGCAAGTGACCAGCATCAGAAAACATGCCTACATAGAGTTATGATGTTAATTTATACCATACCATAAGGATGCTTCTGGTCTTGTTTTTTTTTAATTTTTGGGGTGTTTTTTTCCTAAGATTTTTTAATATTCACATTGCATTTCCTAAAACAGCTTAATATTAAACTATTTTTAAAAATGTATCTTTAATGACTCCAGTGTCTCTTTCTTGGGTTATAATACATAGTTGAAAGTGTATATTTAGCTAGGTTTCTTTTTCTCCTATGTTTCTTTCTGCTTATTCAGATTGATTTTCATTTGTGTTTTGTTATCCAGTCACCCTGTTATCATGTAATCCTGCTACACTTCTGTCCTCAACAGCAGTGCTTGAGTCCTCAACAGTACCTGAGTCCACAACTCAGGTTGTCACCTGAGTATTCTCCCAGTTTTTATGTCAGTCCTGAATGTACTGAACACAGCACATCACTATAAAGCCAATGAGCAGCATTCCTGTGTTGTGAAAGCTGCTCATGTATTTACACCAAGTGTTTCCATGTTCCCAAGTGGTTAGATACCTATCTGATTTCTGTCCAAATCATGTGAAAGGTCTTACAACTTCCTCATCATCAGTCTCCTAAAAACTTCAGAGGCTTCTCACCATTTATTTGGCAACAACTAGAATCTTGCAAGCATTTTCTCTCTCTTTAATCATGTGAATATCATCTTCATGATGAACTCTGCCTACACTGATGGTTCACAAGCAGGAAATTCCAGAAAGTACTCTGGCAGCAGGAGAAACAGTCTCCTAGCTTTCCAAAAGTCTAAAGAAGAGAGAATAGCTAAGAATTTCAATGCATAGATATGTGCACGTGTTTGTTTTTAGCTGTTTGGGGCTTTCACCTCAAAACACATGGCTTATCAGTTTTAATCAGTAAGTTATTTGACTGGGGTGACTGTGTCCACACCCCCCAGAATGATGATAGTCCACAGTCTCTCCTCTTTAGATGTCTAAAAAGAATGGAAAAGCATTATACCTGAAGTTCTTCTCTGGAGGCAGCTTTATTGATTTATTCCCTGCTGCAGGCAGCATAATAGAAACAGGAGAAGAGGGTGTTCAGTGATGGCTGGACCATACCTAAGCAAATTATTGTAACTTCTTTTCAAGATACTGCAGCTTTAGCATATTACTGACGTCAGAATCTCCAATTTGAAGAATCTGGCATAAATAAGTATCTGTCCCAGGACTTGTGGCTTTTAGCCCTCACGGAATTGGGCCAGTAAATATTAGTGAAAAATTTATTTTTGAACATTTAAAATTAAAGGCCCTGTCTTCCCAGCAAATTATCAGAGTAAACTATGTTCTTCCCCAAATATACACATGGTAGATACAAACTTCCCCGAAAGGAAATATTCTACAATAATTATTATCAAAAGCATAATTCTGTGCTTTCTTGGAACAAAAGAATTTGGGAAAGAAACCAGGTTATGCATTTAGATATTTTACATGAACAGCAAGGATGATTTTTTTTGTTTCTTTATTTTAAATACATATAATTTTATTAATGCTGAGCACTAATCTGTCACAAGGTAAGAGCCTTCATTGCCTTTTATATATTAATGAAATATGGGACTGTTTTCAGATTTGGATTCCAGTTATATAGGGTATTACAGAGACAGCTACTGAACTGAAAAGACTTGTTTAGCTGAAAGACTGAGCTGAAAGAAAAGACTTTTTTAGAGTATGCCAGAGGGTAAAATGAGGAGAGGCTTTTGGGAAGAGGTTATGGATGGGTATAATTAGGTGAAATATCAGGAAAACACTTTCTAATAATGAGGATTATTAAGGTACAGAACAGTGTCTTAAGGGAAGTATTTCAGAGGCAAAGGAATCTACTAGCTGAAATATAAGCCTTAGTTTGCCTTTCCTATGGTTCATATTCATTACCCTCTCATAAAGTGCTCTTTGCAAAAACTCTTCTCTATTTTATATATAATATATAAAGTTTTATATATATATATATATACACACACATACACACCTTCAGTCTCTCCTGTCCCACTCCCCCTCCACGCCTTCAGCAAATATAGCAGCTACAATATTTAATTTTTGCTCACTGTGAATGAGGCAAGGTCAGTGCTGCTTGGACTTGATCATGCAAACATTTACTCACATAACTTATCTTACTCTTAGACTTAGTCCAGTTACTCCATGTTGAAATCAGCAGTGTGTATGGAAGAAACAGCTTCCATGCAGCAACTGTTCAGAGCACTGGTTTCTAATATTGGGTTTTATACTGAAAAATACTGCTTGGAACTGCAGTCAGCCACAATGTTGCATTGCTAGAATGGTTCCCATGATGTTTGTGTCCTGTGTCAGCCAGCACCCATCCTCCAACAGGACTTCTAGGTGTAGTTTGAGAGCTAGAAAGCTCCCAAAAGGTGAGGGACACTTTTAAATAATAAATGAATTTAATAATATAACTGTGGGCTATTCTGTACCAGGTGGCTTCAGAGTCAGAGAATGACCCAGATACTTCCTATTTAGCTAGGCCTTAATTTTGAAAATGTATATAATCAGTTAGATTCTGTAGATTCTATATATTCTGTCTACAGAAAGTACTTGGGAAGAAGACTGCTCCACTAAAATTCTGTCCCCTTTTCCAATACTAAGTAAATTTTCACAGTGGGATTTTGTTATAATGCTGATCTGTTTTCTCATAATCCATTTGATAACTTTCAAAATTAAGCTTGTGTGTAAGACCACACCATAAGACAGCTCATTAATGCTCTAACAAACCTCAAATAAAGTATATATTACAAAACACATAATGAAAATTACTATTTAATTAAAAAAAATGTAGCATGTTTTCTTTTTCCTTTTACTTTTAGTTATTTCAACCATATGCTTTTATTTTCAGCATAATTTCTTTAAAAATTTTAGCTATTTCTTAGGTTAATTCAGAGCTCAATAACAACTCCCACCACTGAATTATTGTCAATGCATCCTGAAAATTGTCAGTGTTTGCACAGCTTGTCAAAGAGATATGTTAATGCTGATTTGTCTGTCAGGGAAAACACAGGAAGGGTTTTATTCCTCTTTTTTTTTCCACCCTCTGTCTCATTCTGTGTCTTGTCACTCTTCTCCCATCTTTTACAGCCATAAAACCACTCTCTATGGTTTTCCCTTCCCTTCATCGATGAGTTTCATTCATCGTTTGATGTTTGTCATCACCCATATCCTGAAGACCTAAAAGGAAAAATAATTTATCTTATGATAGGATTTGAATTCTTTACATTTAGTATTTTTAATTTAAGAGATCTAATGTGCGGATGACCTGAGAAAAAACAGCTATATACTGGGAAACTGGTTGCCAAGACTCCATTTCTGTAACTCTTTCACATGATTCATTTTGTTTTAGCAAAGGTATCAAAGGCACATCAGATGAAATGAGTCCAAGAAGTGTTATTCATTACAGATATAGATAAGTGTCTTCATTATAGATATCAGCAGACTTGTATCATGCTTTGGACTTGCACGATTCTTGCTCCTTACACAACTTAGTCAAACTTCTGTTTTCTATGGCAAGACAGTATCTGAGTGAAGCATTCTTCTCTAGATTTGACACTGACCAGCTTGGATAATTTACCCTGGTAAGATCTTTATTCTGCTCTGCAGACTGCCTGAAGCCCAGGCTATTAGGCACGATGATTAAAGTTAGAGTAGATTCTTCTCCATATACCTGAGATTGGCAGTCTTGTATCTAGGATCCCATATTCACTTTTTCCATGGAAAGAGAGAAGAGACTCCACAGAGGAGTCTTAGTCCTTCAGCCTTTACACAGACCATTGCCCTAAGCACACGAACTCCATGTCTCCGCATTGGACTAATGGTCTGTTGTGATAATCCATCTGACCTCTTTAACTGGAGCCATCGGGTCCTCTTGAATTGATACATGCTTCAAGCCCACTAGCAGTGCTATGAAAACCATTAAACTTTGAGTTACATATGTTGGGTATTGCAAGCATTAGTGACCTTTGTCTCAGTGGCTAATTACCACTGCTTTTAAACATCGTGCTTTATTTCAAGGCTGTCTCTTGTCGACCTTTCACTTTCATACAGTGCTGCAAATCCCTTTGCTATTCACATGATCTCATTAAGTCTGTAGCAAAAAATACACATTTTCCAATTTTTCCTTCCCTAGTATTTGTTTTGTCTCTGGTATAAGTTCCCTCCAATACAGTAACACATTCTTCAGGTGTGAGTACTGAATCTGGATGCAGAGCTGCAGTAATAGTTGTGCCAGAGGTAATAAGATCCCCTTACATCTATTTCATATTTCCCTGCTCATAAATCCCAAAACAGTTTTAGGTCTTTTTAGTCACAGAATAGCAGCACTAGATTATTGGAATAATTTTTTTCCTGTCATGGTCTTTTTTAGATAAACAACCTGAGCTGTTTGTCCTTACATTTCAAAATACCTATTATTTCTGTTTAACTTTTCTAATGGTGCAAGTGGTTCTTTCAGTAAACTGTATTCACATTTATCATTCTGTTGGGGATTTTTTTTTTCTAGTACCTATGAACTTCATTAGCAATCATTTAGCTCTCAAATTATTAGTTACAAATTATTATCAAAATATTTTGTCCTATTGTAGAGAGGCAGAACCTCATTCAAAAAAATTCTCATCATTGATTTCTTAGTACACTTGGATTTGATTGTGGAAGAAATTATGAAAAAAATCCCTTTTCTCACAGAAAGATTTTTTGAAACAGTCACTTCAAAAAACATCAGACTGTATTTGGTATACTTTATATAGTTTTATCTATAATTTGGCACATAAAAGATAGATCTAAATAACAAAAAGCATAAAGTATACACGTTTTCAGAATTTGGTTAAGCCAGCTCACAGTTTGGTGTGTAATCTCTACAGTATCTTCTATAGTAAAAACAGGCCAATATTATGTGGCAGTTAAAGACCAGCCATGCCACCATATAGATGTTCATAATAGAGGCAAGTGTCACAGCACCCTAGAAGATTTGTCATGGCAAACTGAGATAATACAAACACGTTTTTCAGTGTGCCCCAAGGTCCTGTCACTAACTATTATGTTTTCAAAAATATCTCCATATTATATTATCCAAAAATATCTTTCTTGAAGTTTCTGCATTTTCCCCACATAGTTAATACAACTTTGTAGCATTCAATTGCAAAGGAATACCAAGTTGATGACAGTTATTATAGTATTTAATAATAATAATGATAATTTAATTTATCTATTATTAATAATTATGTTATTAATAACAATATTGATAACACCAATATATTAATAACATATTAATAGTGTTGTTTAAATTAATTAATAATTAATTTATTGGTTTTATTAATAATAATAACTCTTAATTTGTATATATTTTAATATATATAAATGACAAGGTGAGTAAAACACTCTTTGATATATATAATGTAATCAGCAAAAGAGAGCTGGGCTTCAGACTTCACAGAGTTTATTGCTAGCCATAAAACTTGGCAGAACAGCTATTGTGTGATCTGTCCACCTATTGCTGAGGATGCAAACTTGTGTGTGAAATTTGAATTGGCCCCTTTCTTCAATCCTTGAATGATTTCTCTCTTTTCTCTTCTAAATTTGTATACATAGTATATACTTCATACCAGAATTTCTACAATATGCACATTCCTCTTTAATAGATGTTGCATTTCTGTAACTGTATCTGGAGACAAATTTATCCTCTATTTTATTTGATGTCAGTCTGATCTACATGTTTTGTATGAATCATTAAAGAAAATAAAATTACCAGTTTTAGTATTCATAACATAATTCTTCAAGAATGCGAAAAAACCCAACACAGAATACAGGTCCCATAAACAGAACATTAAAAAAATATTACCTCTTGCTGGAAGCTTACATGAGTGATTCATTTGGAACTTTCTAGGGATTTTCACAGTATAAATACCATGGTTTTAGTCTAAACTTTAAGTAAGTAAGAAATAGCAGTGATGCCAAACTTGACTACAAATGATCTGTTCTTCAAGGAGAAATAACTATTCACTTCTACTATCTCCCTTCTCAAGTGAGGAAGAAAATAAATAAATAAACAAATAAATAAATAAATTTAAAAGTCCAAGGCAGAATGCCAAAGACAGCATTCAGAAGTAGGGTTGGTTAAAATTAAAGGGACTGGATTTGTACAAGTAGAGACTTAGCAGCGTGAGAGCCACCCTACAGGCACATGTCATTTTTTTTTTCCCCCTAAATATAGAAAAGAAATAAGGAAAGAAATTATGGTTTTGTGGGCTAAGTATTGACCTAGGTTTGGTTCCTGTTCTGCTTCCAGTCTTACTTTGAAGAAATCACTGAGGGTCAAACCACATTTGATGTTAATGCAGCACAGTCAATAAAGTCATGCTGCTTTAATCCTTCTGAAAATCCTGTTGGTAATATTTCTGTGCCTCAGTTCCTTACTTGTGACATTATAGCTAATACTATTTCCTTTCTCCTACCCTTTGTCAATCTTGACTGTTTACACAAAAAAGCCCTGTGTATACTTAATTGTCTTAACGAATGCCTGTTAACACAGAACAAGATCTGTGCTCTCACTTGTCTGCACAATAAAGTGAAGGAGTGTGCTCAAGGACGCAGGGGAGTTTATGCTCCAATTTCTAAAGCTGCTAGAAAGCTGTTGTTTCTGTGCTTTTGCCATTTCTTGCAGTGCTTAGGCTAGCATGTCTGCAGGAATACATGACAGCTTCACTTTCAGTTGATCAGATACAGACTAAATCAGAGAATCACAGAATTTTCAGGGTTGGAAGGGACCTTTAGGATCACCTAGTTCCAACTCCCGTGCCATGGGCAGGGACACCTCCCACTAGATCAGGTTGCTCAGAGCCCTGTCCAGCCTGGCCTTAAAACTCCCAGGATTCCTACCACCTCTCTGGGCAACCTGTGCCAGTGTCTCACCACCCTCATGGTGAAGAACTTCTCCCTAATATCTGACCTAAATCTGCCCTCCTCTAGTTTGAATCCATTCCCCCATGTCCTGTCACTACCTGATATCCTAAACAGTCCCTCACCAGCTTTCTTGTAGCCCCCTTCAGATACTGGAAGGCTGCAATAAGGTCTCCTCAGAGCCTTCTCCTCTCCAGACTGAGGTACCCCAACTATCTCAGTCTGTCTTCATAGGAGAGGTGCTCCAGACCTCTGATCATCCTCGTGGCCCTTCTCTGGCATTCTCCAGCACATCCATGTCTTTCTTGTAATAGGGGCTCCAGAACTGGATGCAGAACTCCAGATGGGGTCTCACGAGAGCAGGGTAGAGGGGCAGAATCACTTCCCTCAACCTGCTGGCCATGCTTCTCTTGATGTCACTTGTCACTGGCCTCCACTTGGACACAGACCCAATGACATGCACTCTTTGGGTGTGGCCATCAAGCCAGTTCTTTATCCACCGAGTGGTCATCCATCTATCAAACACATGTTTGATATTTCAGAGACCAGGATGTCATGTGGGACAGTGCCGAAGGCTTCACTAGGTTCAGGTAAATGGTTTTGGTTGCTCTTGCCTTGTCTATCGATGTTGTGACCTTTTCATAGAAGACACAAGGTTTGTCAGGCATGATTTGCCCTTGGTGAAGCTGTGTCAATTATACCCAGTCACCTCTTCGTTATTCTTCTGCTCCAGCATTGCCTCCAGGAGGATCTGCTCCATGATCTTACTGGGCACAGAGATGAGACTTACCAGCCTATAGCTCCCTGCATCTTCCTTCTTTCCCTTTTTGAAAAGGAGGGTTATGTTCCCCTTTTCCAGTTAGTGGGGACTTCATTAGACTGTCATAACTTTGGGAATATAATAAACAGTGTTTTAGCAACCACATCTGCCAGTTCCCTCAGTACCTGTGGGTGTATCTCGTTGGGTCGCATGGACCTGTACACTTTCAGGTTGTTCTGATGGTCACAAACCTGATCACCACTTAAAATTTGCAGCTCTTCCTTCCAACCCTTGACATTGTCCTCCATGACTTCAGGAGTGTGGCTGGAGCCCTTGTTAGTGAAGGTGACGTAAAGAAGTCATTGAGAACTTCATCCTTTTCCATATCACTTGCAACTAGTTCACCTGTTTCCTTTCTGAGGGGGCCCGCACCTTTCCGAGTCTTCCTTTTGTTGTTAATATACCTATAGAAAGTTTTGCTATTCCCCTTGATCTCCCTGGTTAGATTTAGTTCTAAATGAGCTTTGGCTTTTCTAACCAGGTCTCTTGTTGCTCAGACAGATTCCTTTTATGCCCCCCATTCCAGATATCCTTTCTTCCAACCCTTGTAAAGTTTATATTTGTGTGATAGTGTGTCCAGGAACCCCTGGTTCATCCAGGCAGGTCTCCTAGAATTCTTTCCTGCTTTCTTCTTTGTCAGTGTACTTTGCTCCATGGAAAAGGTGATCCTTGAATACTAAACAGCTGTCCTGGGCCCCCCCTTCCCTCTAGGGCTTTGTCTCATGGTACTTTGTCCAGAAGAAAGGCACAGAAGCCTTGTAGGTATTTTTTTTCTTGCAAGCAACCTGTAGTCCAGGTTGGGCATCTAGCTGATTAGTGCAGTCATGGTTTGCAATTCTGAGAGTGGTTTGAGGTGTCTGCTCCCTCTTTGACCTCTGTAGAGACAGACTCAGGTTTATAGACTCTGCAGTTCTGGACCTCTGTTTCTGCAGTTACATTGTGCTTCAGCATCCAGGGATTTTGTCATTTCTTTTGTTCACTGAAGTACAGACTGGTGATGAACAAACTAAATTATGTAGTGTGAAAATTCTGCCCCATCCTAACACTTCTGGTTTCTTGAATGTTGAGTGGATACACCATGGGAAACCTCTCCTCACAATTTTTTTTTTTTTTTTTTTCTGTGGCTAAGAAGAAGATATGCAAAGGCAATGGAAATGTGATGGAGTTTTTTATTCAGAGAAACTCATTGTTATAGCTCACTTCCAGGAGAACAAGTATCACATGGACTATGTAGAAGTGATGAAGCTAAAAGGGGAAGAAAGTATTTAAATTACTCACATAGGATGTTAACACTTTTCTTCAGTTAAATTCTTTGCAGTTTTTGTAAAATGCAAAATAACAGATAGACTGCTTTCTTCATACCTAGCTGCATCACATATCAGACAGAAATCTCTCTTCTGAAAAATAAAATTTTCCCAGTAGCCAGTCTGTTTGGTTTTTTCTTTGTTTGCTTTCTTGTTTTAGTGCAGACTTATAAGTTCCTTGAGAATGAACAGTGATACTTAAACTTAGTCATCTGACAAGTGACAAATAAACACTGGGAGAAAAGCAGATCTCTGTTCATTAGAAAAAATATAGACTTCACTGCAGCACAGTAGTCAGCTGTGCCAGTAATTTTGACGTTCCTATGCAAATTGGGCAGGCTCTGTGAGTTCAGGTCTACTTTACTGCACAGGGGGGCTTTCAGCTCTTGGAATCTGGCAGGGGTTCAAGATCAAAGTGTTTCTTTGAACCCACTTGTTAGCCATGCAAAATAAACACAATTCACCTTGCAATAAAAAGCATCAGTGAGGAAAAAAAAAAAAAAAAAGAAAAAGAAAAAAAAAAACATTTTTTAAAATCCTTCAAATGCGAATTTAGTACTTATACTATTGCTATTAAATCAGTCAAAGAAGAAAAAATATTTAAATTCTGTAAAAATGGTCTGCAAGTGAAAGTCTTCTACAAACAGGGAGAAGTGACTATTTTTTTCCATGATCACAATTGCAGACAATGCTTTAAAACACAGAGCATCCTGATGTTGCCATAAAAAGTGTCCTAGCTAATTATTTGCCAGTACAACTGTTCACTTCCTGTGGTGGATTTATGCTAAATCCTGTTATTAGTCTTGCTCTGCAATTGCCATTGTCTGCGACTGGAAGCAAGGCTCAAAGGCTACAGTCAGCCTTTTATTACAAAACATGTGAATGGAGATTTGACCCAATGTTCGACCACTTCCCCTTTTGGTTTTATGTAAGCTGCTGAGCCTTTCCCTATAAATCACTATGCTGAAATGAACTTTTACACTTTTTCTTCTTCTCTTGCAACCCCGCAATGTTTTAGGGTTTGGGCTTTGGTGTTTTTCTTTCTTTCATTTTTTTTTTTCAATAAAGCATTTTCTTTTTATTTTTCCCTTTTTTTGTTTTCCTTTTTAAAAGAAAATAAATTTCAGAACTCTTTGATGACAACTTGGCAGCAAGGTCTCTAACAACATGAGAAGTGCAAAATAAATGCTCCAAGTCTTGAAAATCGTGCAATTCTTGAATTTTTGTATTTTAAAAAACTGAAAATGCCATCCTCCTTTTTAAAGTATAATTTGCATAAAGTATAATTTGAAAAAGAGTTTACTAACAGGCAGAACTTAAAAGAAGTTATTGTATAAACAAAAGATTTCCTATCAAACACAAACTAGCCATGCATTTTCATACTTCATGTGGTCAGGAAAAATTTGATATATTTTTTTTTTTATTGGACAATAAAAGCTTGATGATGTAAATACACAGAGATGAAAGCTATTAGTAAAGCTAAAACATTTCTGCAAATTTTAGTCATTACAGAAGGAGGACCTAGTCCTGGAGTCACTGGACAGAATAAAATTCTCATTAAAATGAAAGCCAAACATTCAGTAAAGGCAAAAACATATTTACTTGCATAATTATGTCCATCTTAGGTACCTGTTTTTGTTGGCTCTTGAGTTTCATACCTGCTGTTCTTTTTCATTTAAATTAAAATTAAATTATTTAAATTAAATAAATCCTTGGAACTAAAACATTATTAACGCATTATTTATAATCTTTTTCCTCTTCGTCCCAATATAAATTTGAATACTTGGACTTAAACTAGCGTGGCTGAAATTCATTTTTCCCTAGTTTAATTTGCCCTGATTTGACACTGACTTCAAGAAAAGTAAACCAAAACTTTCAGACAAATGCAATAAAGGTGGATGCAGGGAATTTTTAAACTAGTTCATTTCATATTTCCAAAAAACAAAAATAAATCTTCCAATGATATCTAAAATAGTTTTGTACTGGTAAGATAAGTGATTGCTAATAGATAACTGATTGCTAATAGTTTTTTTAAGGAAAAACTAGTTATAACTCTCCAGTGGAAAGCCATTCGTTGTTGGCAGCTGCATATGTCAAAATGGAAAAAGTGGCAGACTGCAAGTGCCTCTCTCCAGCTCATTCCCTCTACCAAATTTAGAGTGATCCACATCTGTTGTTTAGAGAAAGTGAGATTGAAAAATAGCCAAAAAAAGCTTCTTTTTTGTAGATCCAAAGTCTGAAGTGCTTTCTCCACAGTCATACTAAAAGCAACATCTGTATGAAGGCCACAGGATGGACTCATCTATATTTGTTCACCCACTACATCTGCCCCTAGACAGGAGACTATTTTCATATTCACCCTTCAAACTCAAAACACATCGGGAGCAAAGAGTTCAAACCACTAAGGGTAGTGTTCATGAGGAGTTTATTAATAGCTGGCTACTACCTGGATTAACAGTTAATTTGTCATGTTAATCCTCTCATGCATCCTGTTGAGGCAAATCCTGTCTTCCCTGAAGAGCTGGGCTTTTCTCAGGAGCATGCCTCAGGCAGCAGGATAGCTTGCCATTTTTTTTCTTTTTTTTTTTTTTTTTTTTTTTTTTTTTTTTTTTTCTTTTTTTTTTTTTTTTTAACTCCAGCACAACGAAGAAATAGTGAAAACACTGTGGTTATCACCACTGCAATAACATCCCCACTAGTTTTTCTGTGGGCAGAAGCCCATCTCCAGTAGAAAGAGGAGTAGGATTTTTCCTTTCATAGCTTTCATAGCTTATGATTTTAAGCTATTCATGCTTGAGAACTTTTATTCTTACAAAATATTTTTGAATTGTTTTGACGTCTGTTTTATTTCTAAAGCATCTTTTACAGATAGGTTTTCAGTTATTTGTTAAGAAACAATGCCTAAAATCACAAATTTAATTGTGTAAACTTCTGATCTAATTTGAGGAGAATGTGTTTAAGGGGAATGTTTTACATATGACCTTTCTGAGAAAGTCACAATTTCTTCGTGTAATCTGAAGCGCCCATCATAATTTCTATAGACTTTGTTGACATCTCCTGCTGAGCGTAGAGCTGATCAGCTTCTGACTTCCTGGGAAAGAGCTCTGTTAACAAGGCTTCCCCTATTCCCTCGTGTTAGTAAATGTTTCTGCCTTCTGGGCTGAATCCTCCTCACACTGAAGACGTGGCAACTTGTTCTGTAGCTGTCAGGGGGATGAGGATCAGCACGCCTTTGTCTGTGGGAAGCTCACAAAGAGTCTGTACCTCCTCATTCTCAAAGCATTTGGGCTCAGTGCAATCTGACAATTTGGTAAATCTGGTAAATCTGACAAATTTGCTTTCCTTCCATCTCCACAAAAATTCTACATTTATTTACACAAAACTTTAGTTTGCATATTTAAGATGAAAAGGGGATGTCAGTGCTTTGTGGCAAGTGAAGTTTAGTTCCTATTTAACAATCCATGCCCCATAATTGTAACTGACTTATTAAATGCAGAAGGCACTGAATTTTACTGTGTGCAGACAGTTAAAAAAACCAACATTCACAAGTCCATTAATTCTACACAATTTATTCCTTCCTGGGATTCAGAGTTTTGTTTTGTAAGCTTAATGTTGCTTTTTACCAAACTAGTAAAAATCAAATGAGTCGTGACGTAATATGAAATTATGCTCCGAAAGTTCATCATGTTTCACCAGTAACAAGACCGCATATAATAAAAGCTATTAAAAGTCAGCATTTGCCCATAGTTACTATGCAGTAGGTATTTCCAAACATTTTTAAAGGAACTGTTCTATAGAACCAAGTGGCCACTGATGACAAATGTTATTTCTTATAGGAAATTTGGAAGATTGAATTTACAGTGGATGTATAGAAAATGTATTTTTTCATTAACATTGATTATTTTTCTATGGAAAGAAATTTTATGTTTTAGAATTCTTTTTCTACTTCTCTACTTATTTTTAAATTTCACTGAAAAAAAAAAAATCCTATTCATTGTAGTGCATTTGGCAGGGAGGTGTTTTGAGAAGCATAGTAAAAAAATAAAACAAAAAACCAAACCAGCAAACCAACCAAAAACCAACACCAACATAACAAGAACCTAATATAAGTATGTAAACTGTCTAATTTTATTCTGGAAGTTGTAAAAGATGAAAAATTCTGCTGGTGTAACTTTCGAGAGAAAATAGAAAAGAATCTGCCAATAACTACTGCACATGAACAGATGATGGATGTAGTTCATATACAATGAAGAATGATGATCTGAATAAGATTGTCTCTTCTACAGATGAAAATTTGTGTCACATTGCTGATGCACTCAGATTTGAAAGAGAAAGGTAAAAACTGATAGTCTGTCCCACACTGTGCAGTTCTTCTACATCATATGTAGCATGTAGCACATCTTCTGATATTCCTCTGCATTCTATAAGGGAAGCCTGTGGCTACTCATTCAGATATATACATGCCAGTATTTGTCAGTGAAGGCAGTGATTCTTGAGCAAGTGAGTTTGATATAAATTTGGACCCTATTTTCAAAACCACAGAATGTTCAGTAGCTTCAGTTTTTTACTGTATCCCATTGAGAAAAATAGGAAGTGTAAAAAAAATCTTTGCATCATATGTTTACAGTATACATTATGGGCACACATGAGTAAGTTCTGCTTGTGTTCCAAGGAGAAGAGAGCCATGTGAAAAAAGCACCATATTGCCAAACCCCAACTAATAGACCCTGGAAATGTTTCCTAATTTATTTCCCAAATTGCATGATTTCTGATAAAGAATAAAAGAATGATACTTTATGTACTTGAAAATCAGGACAGGATTTGGTAGTTTCTTTCCATTTCTATTTCACAACAAATTCCAGTTCTTAGTAGCTCAATTAGGATACTTACATAATTGATTTAATGAGGAGGATGATTTAAATGCAATATGTTGAGACAAATAATTAGCTACTCTGTTTTGGGTTGGGTTTTTTTTTTGAGCAATGATTAATCATGCTGTCCCAGATCCAAATGCATGTTCACAATGATGCATTCATAGGGAAGTGACAGGTGATAATAAATGTGTTAACATTCAACTATTGTACTCTAGTATGATCCAAGCAGTATTTCCTCTTATTACCTGGTTAACAATAAATTTTACTATAAAGCTGAAATAAGAAAGATTACTCCAGTGATTTCTAGACTGCTGTAATTTTTACTGTCTTAAAACCCCATAATTTTATAAATTCCATTTTCCACTAAAATGAGCTTTGAGCTCATGTACTTTCAGAAAACTAAAAGGGGAGTTGCCCTGAAGGTGTTTAGCTGCAAGAATGGCACAATATGCATTTGTTAGACTGACTTTAAGTGTATTTAGAGCTCCTTGTCACACAACACAGATAATTACTACTACTGTACTCAGTGGAGTCTCTTCCTGTCTTCTGCCTCAAGTCAGTGTTTTCGAGCTTTGCATGGGAGAATTTGAATTACAAGGGAGCCAGTTTGTTATCTCGGTTGGATCGGTGGCTCCCACTTGTCTTGTCTTGAGGAAAAACTCTTAAACTGATTTGGGAATTACACGGCTATCCAACACAAACAAAATCTTCCAAAGAAGTCATTGGGAGTTTTCTTGTTTCAGAGCTGTATCAGAAGATCCCACACATGTTCTTGAGGCCATGGAAGGAGATGGAAGATTTGGTGGTTGGTCAGCTAGGAGGGACAGAAAGTATGGACAGTAAAATACAGACACAGAACCATTTACTTAATACCCAGTTTCTGTAAACACAGAGATAACTCTGTTGTCTGGCAAGCAATTACATCGATTAATAAAACGTGAGGTTTGGGAAGCTGTAAACTGCTGATAGATGATTTTCCTGGGAATACAAAAGAGGTCAGCCCCCACAAAATTTTTCAGTTAATTAGTATGTAATGATTTTTCTGGCTCTGTGTAGGCTGATTTACACAATAAAATTCATTCTTTCTTTCCATTTATTAACATATCTACACACTATTTAACGACATATACTCACAGAAATTTTGTGCGTATTTGGGGGGCAGGCTCAGGGCTTTTTAAAGAATGCACAAGACCCATGTGATGGCAGCTGAATTGTATAATAATGTCTATATGCTTTAAAGACTTGCACCGTAGCCAAAACATGTCTACTCACATTCCTCATTTCACTTAAGTGGCTTTTCTTATGAAAAGGTTTTGTTTGTATTCCTGCAGTTGGTAAAAGAGGAGCTGTATGCCAAAAAAAAGCCCCTAAAATGCAGTGGAAAAGGTCCTGAAAAGACTACTGACACCTGTTTTAGTTCAGATATTAAACTAATGTTTAAAATACTTAACAAGCCTCTAGAATTTAACATCACCAATTCACAGCTCAGGAGCTTGTGATTCTGAGGGGGAAAGCCTCTTTCCATAAGGAAGGGGACTCCAGAAAAGTAACTGCACATAGCAATAATTAAAATAATAAATGTGCAAAAGTGCATTTTATGTCTTCATTCAGGAATTCTGTGCAATATGAAGCAATAATGGCTGCCAGAATTCACTCAATTTATTTATTTGTTACTGTAAAATTCCTGGTCCAATTCTTGTTGGATTTCCTCAGGAATGTAGAGTTCAAATATATTAGAGAAGCACGAATACAGTCTTTAGTAACTTCAGTCAGTTTGCTCAGGAATTTTTAAAGCAAGTTCAGTCAGTTGATTTTTTTTTCTCTTGTACCTCTAAAACAGGTTGATTCCAGTTTAGCTATGTTAAATTTTTGCATTCCTCCTCTGAAATCTCACATACACATCACAATCATGTAAATATTTTCACATTGAAATTGAAGATGTAAATGAAGTCCTGTTGCTGTCTGGTTTTAGTTACAATGTCTGTTTGTTGACATCTCACATGAAGGCCTGCTGTGTCTCTGGCTCTGTCTACTTCATTTCCCCTCTAATTAGGCTTTGCCCTCAATTAAGTTAATGATGCAACTTTTCCTATAGATCATTTGCCCCTTCAATCAATTAGCAGAATATGAAGGGTGCATCCCTCTTTGGCTTTGGATTTGCTTGCCTCAGGGCAGACTGTTCAGTTCACAGAAGCACTTAGGCAAAGTAAGCTGTTTGCTCTGAAATATACAACGTGACTAAATTAGGGTTCACAGAAGTATGAACTTGATTTTCTTTTAAGAAAATAAAGAAAAAGTTTTTTAAAAAAGCCACACACCAAAACTGAACCAAATAAACCAACCAAACAAGAAACCACCCAAACCCAAAAACTAGAAAAAACACAATTATTTGTATGACAGCATAAAAAGAGATACAGTAATCCGGTATACCAGAGATATTCTAGAAATGCAGCAGATACCACATTGCAAACATTTTGCAGAGTGTATGCAATCATGACCATAAGTAGAGGGAAACTAAAAAATCACTCCCCACACACTCTTCCTTGTAGAATTCTATCTTTCCTATGTACCATGATTCTTGTTATCCTCACTTTCCTGAGTGCTCTTTGACATCTTCCCCACATGAAACAGCCCAAATGGCCAATCTTACCTCTACTGAAAACAGTCTTCCATGTCCTGTTGCTTTGCTATCTACTGGGTTTGTAAGCACTTACACACTGTGTTGGAGTTCCTTAAGTCAACATCAGTCCATCCCTGGTGTAGTCCCAGCTTGCTATCCTAACAGTCATGAGATCATTGCTCATGATCACACTTTTTGCTTGCCATCCCGTGTAAACATATATATCTCCTCTCTCATATCTCATTTTTAAATTTCCTTTTTTCTCTTGAAGAAGCAAAAAAACGCTGCATCCCCTCCTTTGAAGTCTACATGCCATACATAAGCTCTCATTTCTTCTTATTCTCAATATGGTTGCTTCACATACTTAGCTTTGGTGATAAAAGAAGGTGTGATTTTTACCTTCAGGTAACCAATAAGAAGGAGGTGTCCTGAGGTGAAAACAAAGTAAAGATCAAAGCCTGTTGGTTTTACCACAAGGTAAACTTGCTGAGATCAACTCTACACCTTGGCCAGGGGCTGAACTCAGCAAGTTTACCTGATGGTAAAATGAGAGAACTTGCTCCTAACTGTGTTTTTATACAGGAATCTACAGTGCCTTTTGACTTGGGGCAAAAAAATTACCTCTTTTCAGTAAGCAAGGGAAGCCCTTCTTCTCTCCATTTTTTATCCTTGTGTCATAACCTGCATATGACAGCATTTTCCTTAGTCATAAAGAACTCTTTGATTTATAAATAATCCTCTTTCTAAAACCAGGTAACTCCTTTTTCCTAACTAGCCTTACCTTATTTTCTCAGCTGCTGGCCTCCAATTCATTTGGATTAATTTTCTGGTTTAGAAGACATAACCTCTGGGTGAAGTGATCTGCCTTGGTCTGTGTTTGTTTATACCTACATACACAATCCCCTATATACACAAATAATCTTACGAGAAAGGAAAAAAATGGTCCTTACTAGCCTCCCTTACTTCTACCAATAGCTAAAAATAGAATTATAACATTGTCTAATGCCTGCTATAAAATACGTTTCTTTGAAAAGTACCCAAAATAGTCTAGTTAGAGTGGGAATATGGTGCACATGCAATGAAGAATAATATAAAAACCGTAGGACACTTCTGGTGAGGTGAACCTGGTAGTAACAGGGAAGGTTTTTACCCTGGGATGATGGGGTCCATCCCAACCAGACCTTTATAACCCTGCAGAGATCTTCCTGACCATCATGATTTAATGCTAGGCTGGCAATTAACAAAATGACAGATTATCTCTCTTAATACCTCTCCCTGATAAAGGAGAGACAATAAGGGAAAAAGACTTATGAGCTGGACTAAATTACACAGTTTGAATGAAATACTAATGTTTTCTTTAAAAGGAAAAAATATTAAACATATACAAATATATGTTAAAAAATAGCATGTTCCTGCCCTCTCTCCCCCAGTAACACTCATGTCACCACTGAGGCTGCAGGGCAGCCCTGGAAAAGTCCCAGGCTGGATTCCTGGAGTCAGAAGCAGTTGGGAGCTGGAGTCAGAAACACATAGATTCAGGCTGGCATGGATCATGACCAGAGGTAGACAAAAATCTTCCCAGGAACAAAGAACAAAGCAGGAAGAAGGAAGGAAAGGGCTTGACCCTCATGATCCCTTAAATTTATATTGAGTATGACATGTATGGGATGGAATACTCCGTTTGGTCAATTTTGGTCACCTGTCTTGTCTGCTTCTCCCTAAAGAAGGGATTCAGGTTTGAACTCTTTACTCCCTTTCTTTTCCCAGAGCATAAGATGTTCCTCAGAACTGATCAGTGGCCTTGGTTCTGCAGACCAGTCTCTAGTTGTAACTATAAACATGGTGCATTATCAGTCCTAGAAGCAGACAATGATTGAGAAACTTGCTGTTAATTTCATCAAGTGCAGCTACTTAGAAGAGACTTAGCTGAGAGAAAAATTACAAGACAAAAAATTAGCTCTTTCCTGGCCCAAACCAGCTCACTGAGCCTTATTTTACCTTTGTGCCAGGTGTCAAGAATGCATATGATAGCACCATGCCCAGCATTGCAGCACAGCAGAGCAGGAAGATTCTTCCACCTGCTTACCAGACTTTGGCAGGAGGCCCCACCAGCTAAAAACATCAGGATTTCCATTGGAAAACAATATTTTATACTGACAGATGGCAGAGGCATGCCTTATGCGTGATTGTGTTGCCTTAACATGAAGAAAGAACCTTGGGTTGTATTTCATACCAACGAATCAAAGAATTAGTTTTACAGTATCCACACTACCCAGCTTTTCTCACACTTTTATATGCTTCCTGGACAGACATGTTTTCATCTTCCAAATCTAACCATTTTGTAAGTGGTTTACTTCATCTGTAAGTGCACAAATGACATCCTGGGCCTGCAAAAATATGTAAGTAGATAAGTCTAAATTATGCCTATTTTACCAAGAGCAGATATAAATAGAGCACAGAAGGCAACTTGCTTAAGACCACAGAGCAAGTTATTGTCAGCACTAGAACAAATCCAAGGATCCTTGTTGTATGTTTGTATCCAATACCCCCTGCAACTCAAATGTGAGTTCTTTTTCAAATACATTTATGTGTTCAGCATGTTAACTGACTTCAGTTTAGAAATATGATAAAACTGAGGTTGGTTTTATTTTTGTGAGAAGTATTCGAAGCATTTGAGATAAACTGCTCGTATCGTTTTGAGTTGTGTTACTTAAGAGGATGTCTCATTTCTCTGAACTGTTAAGCTGTAGTCACTTGCTATTTTTGTAGTGCATGTTTCAGTAAACTTCTTAGCATACAGTGTATGTTCAAATTTCAGCTTGATATAGCACAACATCCTTCCAGAGGTAAGTGTGTTATCACTCGGTTGCTTTAAATCTAACTTGCACATCATGAAACAAACAAATGTTTTACCATATTTTGAATTACTAGAGAACCAAAGGCTTTTTCCTGATTAATAAGAAAGAGTGCATTTGTTTATTTAATATACACAGTCAAACAAGGTCATTTTTTATAAAGCAAGTGTATCTCAAAATGATACCAAACATGCAGTATTTGTTTCTTTCACAGTTCATGCTATAGTCTTACAAAGAATGACAAGGACATGTTCTTAACACGCATATGCTGCCCTGAGTAAGTCACGGAATTCTTAAGGGAAACTGAGCAAAATGAAGGACACTGTAAAAAAGTTCAGTTCTGCTGTTCCCCAGCAGTTCAGCGGGGAACTAGAAAAAAACATACAACTGAAAGTGAGATTGGAAGTATCCTGCAATATGTATTTGATACACCACATCCTTAGCAACACAGTGTTTTGATGAACAGACATTTACCAGTTCAGTCATCAGTTGTCTTAATGAGCTTGTTAAAAAAGAAAGATTAGACAATCACAAAAACCTTGAACATGTCAAACAATGGAGTCAGAAAGACAAAGGATAGGATTCATGTCAACCAAAATAAGCTATTTAGTCTGAGTTGATTTTTTTTAGGCCCCATGTATATACAAAGGGGAATGATAGACATCTCCAAAGGGAAGATCTTCACTTCTTAAGACCAATGACTAAGACTGCTGGAAAGAACTGCCCACTGGAGGTAAATTTTCTTTATTGACTGTTAAGGGCACCTGAGTAACTAGATCTACATGCCTTTCCACATGCTTTTCAGCAGCAAAAATTAGGTCTGATCCTGTAAACCCTAAACACACACATAAATTGAAGCACCTGGCTAGTTCTAGCAATGTGGAGGATCCTTGCAGAGCATTTACAATCAAATACACATGACTGATTGGAAATTTAGAGACAAAAATATCCCTTCTTCAACACTGTCTGAATGCCTTGGTTTCCACACCTATGCCGAAACTCAGATATTGCTAGACTTTTCCAAAATTATGATGTGAAGTGTACCTGGAGAAAAAAAAAAATTTGTGCTTTGCATTGCCTTAGGGCACACCAGCTATCAGGAAACCTAGAACTTCTCAGTGATATCTTTCACCTATCCCAGGTATTCTGTATGAAGGAAAACACAGCAGAAGATGACAGTGTATGGCTCACTACATCCAAGAAAGGCTCCGTGCAGAAGAACTAATAAAGAGAATAATAAAGGGTATCTGGAAGCAATAATGAATACAAAATGAAGCAGAAGATGAGAACCATTTTGATGTTATGAAGAGGTAACATTTGTGGCACTTTTTTTGCTTTTTTTAAATTTTATTTTAATGTTTTCCTCTTCCCACCACATCCACATGTGAGTTGTCTGGATTTCTTTTTAGCCAGCTACTCTGCACCCATGTGCTCATTTCAGCAACGCATCAGAGAAACCAGTTTACACTACAGCTGTACTTCTTTCTGCAACCTTCCTCTGTGGGGATAATTTCCAAGCTCTGAATTGTCTCAGGACTCTTGGGGATTCTGGACTAACTTTTGGGATGCAGGGAGAAGGCTGTGTTTTCCTTATAACACCAGAAATTCATAATGGCATAATTTAAAATGGAAAATATTAACTGAATATATATTTCCCAAAGGTTAGAACTAGTCAGTAGAAAAATATTCTTTCTATGTGTGTGAATCTTAGGAAAAGATTAGCTGCAATGGGGACAAAGTAAGGAAAAACTCGAACACTCAGTGTACCAGTGATGTGCTTTGCCATGGGAGTGTTGCTTCCAAAAAAGATTAATGTCCCAGCCAATGTAATCCTTAGTCACCACCTGCTTTTAAACAGATTGTAAGTTTGTAGGTCTGCACACCAATTATTCACTTTTTCAAGCTGTCTGGCTGGCTAGCAAGGGCACAATATAAGAATTCACTTGAACAGTGGTCGTTGAGCTTGTGAACTATCTGTAGGGAGGCTTTAAAGAGTAACTTATATAGCTGTGTATAAGAGCAAAGGCCTCTTACAAGGGCAAGTTAGTATTTATTCACTTAGGACTAGTCTATTGCCAAGTTTATTGAATATGTTTTGTTTAGTACAGGCTCAGTACATTAATGCTGACATTTTCAAAAGATTTTTCTCATGAACCAAAGAGAAATGCTTTCTGGGGTTTTTTTCTCAGTGAAGGGTTGCCATGTTCCACACACAAATTTGATTGTGTATTATAAAGGCAAAAGGATGCTTCAGTGTAAGAGCAACAATAACAAGAACTTTTTAAATAATTCTGTTTCATCTCTAGTTCTGTCTGCTCTTAAAAAAATGACACAGCTTTTGAGGAAACTGCATGCAAACTTAATAGCTAGGTTAAAAAAAAAACAAACAAACCAGCTACAAATTATATGGAGAATGTAGAAATTATTCAAGCACTTGCTGAAAGAAACTATTTTATTTATGTTTATACAGAACTAGTAAAGAGAAACCAATGCCAATGTAAATATTGCTTTAAGTACTGTTCATTACACTTTCAGGACAGTTGAGGTATCAGTTTGAGGCAAAGCACAGTTTTAGTTCAGGAAAAGCCATGATGGTAACCTTTGATCTTTATTTCCTACAGTTAATACCATAATAATTCTTTTTATCTCATCTTGTACATACACATTCCTAGGACTTAAAGCAGTGGTTGTGCAAGAAGTTATCTGTAGTTTAAATGAAGAACTTGGATGATAAATCAAAATGTTTTATACAATACTAACTTGTGATAAATCATTTTTTATGCTATTTTGCTCTCTCCAGTACTGCATTACCTCCAGATCATACCAGCATACAATAGACTATGCATAAACTTTGGTCTGGTTTTTAAATAAATCACAGACTTTGGGGGGAAGAAGGAAATTTCTTCTGTTTGTATGACACTAACAGCAATCAGATTTAATAAAACCAAAATAAAAATGAAAGAAAATAGAGATTGGTCATTCTTGGTTAAAAACAAGCAGTTTTCCCCAAGATGCTAAATTATGAATGGGATCAGCCTGACCTAACTTTTATCTTAACTTAAAGTAAATTATATCTAAAATAGGTCAGTAGAATCACCACCTGGAAATGTTTGTTTGTTGACAATAAAGGAAGCCTTAAATTACTGGGTCTGACATCTACACCATAGATAGGGAGAGATTTCCTAATCTAAATTATTACCTACACATCACACAGGAGTTTTAATTTTACATTGCCAAATAATTTCTTCACCATACTGGCAGCTCATCAAGCTTTTTTACCAGAAATGCCAAATGTTAACAATTTCTGCATATTTCAAAAGTTAAATGTGTAAATCTGTCTAAAGATCAGGCTTAATAGGGCCTTGTTTAAGTGAGATGTACACACATCCTCAACAGCATTCTGAAGCTATATATAAGGGCATTAAGACTGTAATCAGGAATGATCTGGTTACATGAGAATAGCTTGTTGTAACATGGGTCAGGAGGAGGAAAGAGACAAAAAAAGGGCTGTGTAGCTGCCCAACCACCTTTTTGTCATATGACATGGACAATTCTTCAACATTATAGTATTCAATGCAATTAAAATGGGGTGTTCCCTGCTTCTACTCTCTCCTCCCAACTGGTGATTTCCCCCCCAGCATAGGTTGGTATCAGTCATCCTGTTAATAAGAGTAGGCTTTAGATAATTTTCACCATTATTCATTTCCATAGGTCTTAAACTACAGTGGAAAGTAAAATTAAGCAGATGTATAGATGGGGTTGTCTCTAAAAAGCATTTAACCTTATGAAAGGCACATAGAAATAGCTCTTAGAAGATAAGAAATAGGTAATCACAGTTTGTGCACATAATTTATCATCTCTGTTGCACTTTGATATCTCATTATAGTCAATAAAGCCATTATACCACACTGTGAATGCAAGACTTACTGTTTAAAAATGTCTGATGTATAATAGTGAATTATCTTCCCAGAATAAGAATGCAATCAAAATCAATGTAATGCCTGATTAACACCCCAGAAAGTTTTCCAGCAGTCAAAGTAGTCTCAATGCGTCCATATACTACATGTACATATATACATAATTGCCTATTATTCTTACCACATTTGTTCCTGTTAAAAAATTTATGAGTTAGGATAGGAACAAACAGACAGGCAGAAGGGATAATTCAAATAAAAACATGAAATATTTTTTCCACTATTAGCAGTTAGGTATTACACAAATTTCTCCGAAGAGACACAGACAAGGCATGTTACACATAACTTTGACATCTAAGCCAGTTTGGAAGCAAAAAATAGGAGTAGATGGCAACTAGTGTAAACCACATTTTTTCTTGGTTCAATTTGCAGTGCCACTTTGATTAAACCTTGAATATAAACTGTGTATGGGATTGTTTTAAATCACTATAGACCAAAAGCTGAACCTCTCAAACTTTCATGCTTTAGAATGGTGCTATGAAATGGTACCTGATCTTGGTTAACTCAAAGTGCAAGAGAAGCTCCATGTCTGCAGGAGTTTTCTTGGAAGAGTAGATTTAGAAATCCTAAATTTAAATCAAAAGTGGAAAAGTGTTTTGGAAAAATTTTTCCTCGATGTGTTTCTCTCTCATGTCCAAATAAGAGAAGACTAATTTGTTGTGATGTACTGTAATATTTCCCTTGACTTGTGTTTCTTATTATTTAGTTAAATGTCATCAAACATTTAATTGTCAGACTAAAACATTTGTATTCTATTTCTTTGTATCTTAATGGAGCCTGTGAGGACATAAGAAGTAGAAATGCCATAAGGAGTACTTTTTCTGAACATTTTATTACCCTGTGTTGTCTGTAGGTAATTTAATGTACTCCGCCTACATGAGTATATTATGCACTAAAAGATCACCAAGATTAATTTAGATTGAAATTAAATATTAGATACAAAACCATTTATTCTATTTTTATTCCTTGTGTTATATTGTTACTTTGGGCATTACTGATTTGCATGTAAGCCAGTGTATTTCAAATGAACTCCACTGTCTGAACGGAGTCACAAAGTCAGAGGCTTTCATTCAGCTGCACAATCTGGTTTTCTTTTATCCCATCCAGGATTCATAGCAAGTATGCGATTGCAGCTAAAGCAAGCTTTGCAGAGATACAGCATAAAGCAAACCAGTGTATGCTTCACATCATCCTGCTGGCATGTTTTGACTAGGGGGTGACACTCCTAGCATTGAGGAGATCACTCTTTTATCCCTGGGGCTGTCTGCTGAGGCTGCCACAAACTGTGCCAAGTCAAATACATTGTCCTACCATGTAGACACCTGTCCACTGAGCATCGGTGTGACACCGCTTACTTTCATCACTTCATAAAGTTAAACAGCTGTCTTACCAGATGCATGTTCAGCCCAGACTGGATTTGAGATGGTTACCTAGGAATGAAATGTTTCTTGTGTGCCATTACTGATCTCACAGGCACTGACACCACTGCACATTAGAAAAAGGCTTCAGCTTGGCCCTTTGAGTGCCATAGGAAGAAGGGTTTTAACTGCTGCACCCAACTGAGACAAGATGGGTTTGGTCTCAAGTGTTTGATGCCCTTGTGATATAAGGACTTGAATGTATTACTGAGGAAAGGAGGGGAAAATTGCCTTTATGAATCTAACACTATTAGCCCGTGTTCCTGTTTATGAGATCAAATGCCTTCAGATGAACAGATCTTAAGTGACATGAGACTAGGAAAAATGGAAAGAAAAAGAAAAAAAAAAAAAAAAAAAAAAGAAAGAAAAAAAGCAATGCTATTTGCACTTAATGACATATAAAGTAAAATACATTGTACAGAGAAAAAATCTCCCATCCAGCTGCTTGATGGTTTTCCTGCCCTAAGCTCCTTCCCACAGTCACCTCACATGTTCCATCAATGCATTTAGTACCCACACTCTCACTTACTAAAATAAAAATGAGAGTTCCTTGGTGATAGGCAAGGAAGCAAATCAAGAGATCAGCATTCAATTGCAACCTCAAGTAGGGTAAAGAAGTAGAAGGAGGGCAAGGAAGGGGAAGTAAATTGAGAAAAAGCTAGCACTGGCTACAAAGAAAACTATAAAATCAGCCAAGAAGAGTCTTGACATGTTCTCTTTTTCCAAAAGTAAAAAGAAAAATTCTTAAATTATATTTATATAACTTATATATTTATATTATTAATATTATATATTAAAAATATATAATTATAATTAAAATTCTTAAACTGCCTCAGATAGATAATATGTCAATGTATTATGTGAAAACTGCCTTAAGATTTATTTTTCATGTTTGCTGATTCAGTTTAGCTGAGGCTTTTCAAAAAATCATTATCTTTAAAAAATCAATTAACTTTAAAATCATCTACTCTGAGAAACAATTCTGCATGAATATTGCTTAAAGCTTCCAAATTAGTGAAATATGAAAATGAACAAAGTCATAGAATGTGTTGTTTTATTTCACATGAAATGCTGAATGTCCATATCAGAGATAAAACATAGCGACACAGTTAACATTACATTTAATGTGAGAAATATCTAAATTTATCTGCCCTTTAACCACATATTGCAGGACATTAAGGTTATTGTAAATATTAGAGGATTCAGTCAGACCTATACATTTCTATATCTGTTACATTATTCAAGGGCACAATTTTTTAGACTATTTACTTGACCAACTGTACATATGTCCATAAGCATTTGGTGAACAGAAGCCATTACCATATTCCATCAAAGTTTCCAGCAAGATTTTTATGCTACTGGAGAAGCTAACTCAAACACAACAGCACTCTTTGATGGTTTGGTTCAGACAGACCAGTGATTCAGAGCATCTTTTATTTATTTATTTTCTTCTGTTATGTATACAGTAAATATAGCTGGCAATTAGCAAGAGTTAAAGAGATGCAACACTACCAGCAGTGAATAAATTACTAATTGGCAGAACAATTCCCATCTCCTCCATTTGACTGGATATTTGTTTTATGTGTGTGTTTGATATGGATTATTTACTCCTGACAAATTGGAGGAGGGAAGTGTATTTGCTTTTGCTAAATCGGGAGTTGCAAAAATTGTGGTCAAAGCTATGATTATTATGAATATGACATTGAAAATGGGAATAGAAAAACAGTTTCACTTTTTTTTTTCCAGGGTAAAGCATAATTCATACTCTGTACTCTTAATTATGATGGCAGCATCTCAGTGAAAGAAAATTTTTATTGGTATTAAAAAGTTCTTTAAAGTCTTTTTATCTATCTCTTAACTTCTGTTGCAACTTTTCTGCTAAGTAAATTTGAAACATTTTGGAAGGATTTTCTTCCTCCCTTTTTTTCCCTTAAATAGAGATAAAAATTTAAAAATTAAAATTTTTTTAAAAAAAAGGAGTGAAATTATGTGGTCTTTGTTAAAATTCTCTTATAATACAACTTCTGCTGGTTTTGTAGCAAAGGCAATTTATATTCTAATTGATCAGTTTTCAAAAAGGAAACTTCCAGGTTCCTTATTCTGTATGGAAACAGTATCAAAGTGTACATGGTTTGTTCTCAATTTCTTTGCATTATCTGATCTTTGTAAGTAATCTATAAAGATTTAAACTATAGGACATTCAGGATACTCAAGTTACAACAGCCCCAAGGTCTAATGAGATCTTGTCTGTGTTGTACTTCAGAGTTGGAAGGAATTATTGCCCTATAACAGAGAGGATGTGAAGCTTAGTGACAGAAGTCTTTAAATTCTGGCATTTTAATGGTAGCTGCATCACTATGGGCACACCTGACATTTCATTATATTCAGATTAATTTTCTAGAACTATCTGTGTCCTCCATTGATGGTCACATTGAGAATGGCAAAAATAGAATTACGTGTAATTCAGTGCCTGATGGAGTTCTATCCAAATAAAATTGCTCTTTTAAAACAACATTAAAATATTGTGCCAACAATCAGGAACAAGTTTAATATATACATATAAATGTAAGAAAACAATTGGCAGGGGTAGAAAGCTGTTCTGAGAGAAGCAGCATGCATACCTTTATTTTAAAATATTGCTTTATTTATTTGTTTCAGTAATAGGAAATCAGAAGATAAACATTTTTCTCCAGTTTTAAGTGTATATATCTGAGAAGACTGAAAATGTAAGTTGCAGAGCAAAAGCTCAGCTGGTACACATCAGTGTGGCTATTGAAGTCAATAGAATAGTAGCAGGGTTTCACCTTCACAGCATCTGGCCCTCACACATTGAGAACAGCTGATGTTTCAGAAGGTAAAGTACATATGTACAAGAAAAAAAACACAGCCAACCTTCCGTGTACACCTTATTAGAAGTTTGTGGCTTTGATTCGAGTGAATTCAGTGTGTCCTTGACAGGCAAGGTTGACAAAATAGAAAACCATTGTATTCCATTAGGCCCAATATCGATAGAAGGAAAAGCAGGGAGATGCAGCTCCCTCCACTCAGGAAGGTTTTCCTTTAGGACAGAGCAAGCCATTACCTTTCAAAGGCTTTCACTCCTTGTGATGAGAATGCTGAATATCAGACCAGTCATACATGAATGTTTATCCCAGTACACTTTCTTTTTGCTGGCAGGAGACGTTCAAAAAAAAAAAAAGAGGTAAGGAATGCAAGCAGGGAGAAAGCCTTCCCCTTGTGCCCTCCTGGCTTCTGGCAATCAGCAGTTTACAGACTTGTTTTGCTAGACAGATCGTCTAAACTGCCAGTAATGTATGGAACTATCCTACATTTGAAACACATCCATCTTGTAAACACGTGAATTTAGAATATTTCAGAAGTATAAACAAACACAACTGGACCAACCAAGACTTTATAGCACATGAATGGTTCATCTTTTCATAAGGATTTTATTTCTTGATCACTGTTACTCAATTCTGAACCCATCAAAAGTGTCTTTTGCAAAGTCTGTTCTTGTCAGTGAGGAACTCCAGTTGCCAAGGGACTTGGAAGACATAAAAGTCCTCCAAAAAAACCCACCTTATTGGTCTCCAAACAAGAAGACCTACTTCTACCTGATTAAATCCAGTGTTCCAGAGTATGTACAAGATAGCAGTGGTAAGCCAAACTGATTTGAAAACTTTGGTGTATTTCCAGGTGTAAGAAAGAGGGAATTTTACATTTTGAAATGCTGTTTACCACTGCTTCTGCTTCTTTTAGGCGTAACAAAAATTCTGCAATCACTTAGGAGAAAAATGTGAAAACCTGTTCATAGCAATAAAAGTCTGTTATGACTATTAGAAGACAACAAACCTAACTTTAATTGGATCTTTTCTACACAGTCTCATGGATTAGGATTTTTTGTAACATGTCTAGTGGTTTAAAGGATAGCACACACCATTCTGAAGAGGAAGTATGAATATGAAAGTTAATATATTTAATAGAGTTAAACAGTCATTTTATTATCTTCTTTATTTATCTTCTTCTTCATTTATTTATCTTCTTCTGAGTCATTAGGACAATTTTTGTGGGTTTCCTACCACTTTCATCTAGAGTGTTATGCATGACTTTTTCTCTGCCTGTTCTTTCCCATTGTATTCAAGATTAGTACAAACAACAGTGACAAAGAAACAAGGACTTTTGCCCACAAAATGCAATCTATTAGACACAATATCATAAATAAATAAAGCAGGACCAGTAAGTGAGGAACAGAGGAAATCAATGACAGAAAAGGGAAAACAGACCTTTTCTTCTTGCATGTACACTGTAAATATTTATTTTGGTCTTTTTTTTCTGATACAATCACAGGTGTGAGGAGAAGTGATTTGTGCCAAACTAGAGTGTATTGACAGAAAGCTAGCTGCTGAATGTGGGGATTTAAGGAGGAATCTTAAGGAGGAAATCCAACACCGTGGGGGCTATTTACCGAGCCAGATTTGATTTGCAACATTAACCACAGGAGTTAAAGTGATGATGGTGTCACTGCAGTTCAAGCTGTGCTGAAATCATTGGGCTAGGTAAGTAAAGTTTTGTGCCATCAAACTGCCCACTGCCATGCACACACCATTGCATTGGCCACTTCCCACCACAAAGCCACCTTCACCCCAGTGCCTTGGAGGAGGAAATGGTAAGGATGCGAGGAGATCAAAGTCCCCTCTGTGGGTCTTAGTGACAATATCCTGAGGGTCAGGAGCAGGGAAAAATAGAGGCTGAAACAGAAGAGAATGTGTGATGATTCAGAGCCCCCTATAGTATTGCCTGCCAGTGGAGCAATACATATATATTAATATGTAAATACTCTCAAACCAAGTATTTCAGTGAAAATGAAAGGTGCCTTCTTCAGATCAGGCTGCAGACAAGCTCACTTTTGGACATACTTGGATGCTTACTTCTCATCAAGGACCAGAAGCTATTTCTGGAGGAAGGAAGGAGCTTAATGTGTCTGGCCAGGCACCTCTATAATACTTGGAAGTCTCCCACATGCATTTTTAGGATGTTATGTTGCTAACAATACCATGTTGCTAACAATATATTAGTAAAAAAAAAAAAAATACACACACACACACAAAAAAACCACTGGCCAAAAAGAAACCACAATGTAAAAACAAAGCTTTGCAAGCTTCATACTCTCACTGATACATGAGAGCTATAGAAGATATGAATGTAAGATATGTGTCAGTGAAAAAATAAGATCTGAAAGACTGTAAAGTATGGATGTGGGAAGTTTCCCAAGGATTTCAGATAATGAAAAGGGAGTGGGCGGCAGGAGGAGGTTAATTGTCCTTGGTGTCTTTTGAAGAGCTTTTTAGAAAAGAAACTTAATAAAAACATTGCTCCTACCAAAGCATTGATAAGCAACTTTTACAGATTATAGAACTTCAAACTGATCACCAGCCATGAGGGACATAATAATTTGTTTATTTTACGTGGCAGATAATTCAGGTTTTCTTCTTTTCATAAATATTCAGACACACATCACTACATACAAATGCTCTTAAAATAGTAATATTACTTTAGTAAAGTACTAACTTGCTTCTTAAGACAGAAGTTCTCAAGAAAGAAACTGAAACTAGAACTCTTCACATCCTAATTGTTTGCTTATTTCATTTTTATATTTATATTATACACATATATGGTTGTGTGTGTGTGTATATATATATATAAAGACAACCCACATACCACACGCATGTAGGACAGCCTCTGCTTACTTCAATACCAATGTAAGGCACAGACTTCCTTGTAGTCATCAACTAACTTCTGTTTTGAGATCAGACTGTGTCAGTGATGTTAGAAGAGCTTCTTTTTCTACGTTCTCCCCCTTAAAAAATCCAAAAATGGCATAGGATGCAACCCTTTTGCCTCTCTAAACAATTATATCATACATTCACATACGTTCATAACTCTCTGTTGAAGGAAAATATTGGTTCTCACTGATGGAAGAAGATGCCATCAGACTTACTTCCAGTATTTCAGGTACATTAGCAGTCCAACCAATTACTTTGCATGCAAACCCTAACAGGGACTTGGTAAGACTTTAGCATCACTTATTACTTATTTTGCACAGTGTCTTTTGCATAGGATGTGAGACTTTCCACTAAATGAACATTTTTAATGTACTTAATTGAAAACCAAAACCAAAGTCAATGTAGCTGGTATTTATTTGACCAAACATAGACATCAGTACTTTAATCACCATCACAGTGTAGATGTAGTTATATCTGAAATAGTAAATTTCTGCTCTCATTTATGTTCAATAAAATTAAATAATTACTTTGAGAGTAGGATTCATCTCATCCTAAAATAGACAATCAAAATAGGTCAAATTACTCCTATCCTTAATGTCTCCTTTTTTCTCTATTGGTTATAAAGAGGATCCTAGGTGACTGCATCAGATGCAGACAGCTGCAGTTTGTGAATACCACCTTGTCAAGTTTACCAGAGATGTTTAGGGCTCTGAACTGGGCTCATTTATTTAAATCCTGAAAGTTGTTTCTTCAAAGTGTCTAAGTATTTTCATATCTGAGTCTCAGTATAATTCATTTATGACCTTAATATTATGTGGTGTCTGTTCCTTTGAATTCATTGTGATTACAACTCTGTTTTAAAAATAGTTTTCTAGAAAGTAAGAAAAGAAGCCAGCTTGCAGTGGATCTCCTACTACATATAAAATGGAGTATTCCAAAATTAACTTAGATAAAATTGAGGTGCAATTCGTTTATCTTTCTTTCATTTGATATTTGTACAACATTCCTCCAAAATCTAAGCTCTTTTACACTTTCAGGGACAAAGAATTAAGACGTTTAACAATGCTGTGATGTGTTTTTGTTATAACACAGGTGAGGTTACAAAAATGGCTTACACCACTTTAGCAAAGGATTAGCTCTTTTAAACATACTGTTGAGCACCTGATTACCTTCTCCCTCCCAAGCCACAGCTGTAATTATATGTAAATTTGTCCATCCAGGGGCTGATATTTACATTTTAGATTGTATTTTTTTGTGCCAGCACGTTGCTGGGACGAGTTTAGGGGAAAAGCCTTGTATCTTATTCAAGAGATGAACCTGAATTCCTCTGCAAAGCTGTGAAGTTCAGCCCATTCTTATGTTCAGAAGGCTGGCCATCTGGAAGTGCTTTACAGCTTTCATTAATAGAAAGATTTATTGAATACAGTATGCAGTGATAAAAAATACAGATAACTGATTCATAGAAGAATTTTCTATGTTACTAACATTGGCTCTAAATACAAGCAACCATATATTGTCATACTTTCCATCTGACTTCCCTTTTTTTTTTTTCAGTGACAGCATTTATTGGCCTCTTTTTCTTAATGTGTGAGGCTCCATTTGATGTACTGTGGGAAGGGCAAGGGTGAGCACCCCTTGCAGAGTGTCAAGGGTGTTGGATACCCCAGTGGAAGGGCCCATGGAGGGACAAGGCCATAGGACATGGCTGCTTTTACATTGCACTCCATATGCAGTGGCTGATGAACAGCACTGTAGTCTTTCTCTGGCCTACTTCTTATAAAGAAAAACAATGTGTCTCAGGAGCACAAGAGCAACCTTGTCACCCCTTGCAGGGAGTTTGGTGACACATAGCAGTAGAACTCTACTTGCAAGCCCAGCATTTGGCAGGTATGACAATAACTTCCCTGCACAGATAGCTGGGGGAAGCTGGTGGGGTTCTGGGAGCTGGTTAGTGAGCAATTGGAGATTTTTGAAAAGCATTTTGCTTTTTCTATCATCTATGGGAAGGTCTCCAAACAACTTGAATGACTATGTATCATTTTGCATCAGCATCTTCCACAAAGCAAACTCCTTGATGGATATTTTTTTTTACCTCATCTGCTGCCTTATGAAGCTATGATTGACAAGGAATGCATCTTTTTACTATTAAATCATAGAATTTAGGTTGGAAAAGATCTCAAAGATAGAGTCCAGCTGTTAACCTAGAACTGCCAGGTCCACCTACTAAACCATGTCTACACATCTTTTAAATACCTCCAGGAATGGAGATTCCACTGATCCCCTGGACAGTCTGTTCCAGTGCCTGACAACCATTTCAGTGAAGAATTTTTTCCTAATATGTAATCTAAACCTCCCCTGCCACAACTTGGTACCATTTCCTCTCATCCTATCACTTGTTACTAGGGAGAAAAGAGCACCACCCACCTTGCTACAGCCTCCCTTCATATAGTTGTAGAGAGCAAGAAGCCCTCCCCTCAGTCTCCTTTTCTGCAGACTAAACACACCCCATTTTCTCAAACATTCCTCATAAAACTTGTTCTCCAAACCAGCTTCGTTACCCTTCTCTGGACACACTCCAGCACCTCAATGTCCTTATTACAGTAAGGGACCTAAAGCTGAACCCAGGACCCAAGGCATGGCCCCATCAGTGTTGAGCACAGGGGGACAATCACTTCTCTTGTCCTGCTAGCCACATTATTTCTGACACAAGCCAGGATGCCATGGGCTTTCTTAGCCACCTGGGCACATTGCTGGATCACATTCAGTTGTCAACCAGGTTCTTTTCCTCTTGGCAGCTTTCCAGACACTCTTCCTCAAGTCTGTAATGTTGCATGGGGTTGTTGTGACCTAAGTGGAAGACCTGACACTTGGCCTTGTTGAAACTCATAGAGTTGGCCTCAGCCCATCAATCCAGCCTGACCAGAGTCCTCTGTTGAGCCTTCCTACCCTCAGGCAGACCAACACTTGTACACAACTTGCTGTCTCCTGCAATTACTAAGGGTGCACTTGATCCCCTCATCCAAAGCACTGAAAAAGACTTTAAAGAGAACTGGCCCCAGTACTGAGCCCCAGGGAACACCACTTGTGACTGACAACCAAATGTATTCAATTCCATCCACCACAACCCTCTAGACCTGGCCACCCTGCCAGTTTAGTTGCCAGGGAAGCATAAGCCTGTCCAAGCTGTCAGCAGCCAGTTTCTCCAGGAGAATGCCAGGAAAAGGTGTCACAGGCTGAAGTAGGTAGACAACACCTACAGCCTTTCCCTCATCCACTTAGTGGCTCACTCTGTCTGGTAAAGCCACGGGAGATCTTATCCATACAACAGGAGGACCTAGATTAAGCCAAGCTCTGGAAGCCTAAGGATGGATTCCCCCAACACCCAGTTTCCCTGTATCAGAGTCACTGCACTCAAGGGCTTTGAAAATGCTTAAAGTATAGGTACAAACTTGGGTTCAGACTTAGCTGGACTGGATTGTAGCCTATATAGGCATTTATACTGCTGTCTTTACAACTCTGTTAAAATTGTTAGAACAGCATCAGCAAGGGACTATATCTTCCTAGCTGTAATTCATACTTCAGGTCTGGGAAAGCACAACCATAGTCTTTTACTTACATTTTAGTTTGGAAGCTTTTTCCCTGCTGTAAGATCATGAGTCAAATGGCTGCTAATGCAGTTTGCAAAGTAACACATGAATACAATTGAATTTCTTTTGATGTACAGTGTAATTATGTCAGAGATCAATAAGGGAGCTAAATGAAACTTACCTCCTGTGTTAGCAGTAACATATTATTCATTTTTTTGACTACTGATTTACAGCAGTTATTAACTTTTTTCTCTTTTTAAATCTCTTGGATGTTGTTATAACATTGTCTACTCTGAAACACATTATCTGAAACACATGAGTAACAGTGTCTGTTATCATTAGCAACAGCAACCAGATGAAAATTCTTATGATTATTTTTTACTCCATTAGTTCTCAATCAAGTCCCTTAGTTGCTTTGGACAATGAGAGAAATTTCTCTTTCCACTTACACATAAAACATCAAATCTCTGGTGTCCTTCTTTACCTTATGAATTCTTTACATTTAAAATACGAGAGTTATGAAGAAATAAAACTGTGAAAGAGCCATGAGGATGAGGTCTAAACTGATTCTCTTTTTATTCACATTTTCTTATTTCTTCTGGGTATTTCATCCTAGAGTTAGAATTCATAAGGTTCAGTTCTTCAGTAACAAGTCATTCTGATTTTGAGACTACAGGAAACTTGAAGAAATCTTGTTGTAACCTACCTAAAAATTATAAATGTAAAGCCTTTAGTATTTGATATACCAGTTTTGTTCACTATAGCTATGGCTGAAGCTAGGTTCAAGATAGCAAAGAGAGTCAGTACTTGTATTGTCCTATATATCTGCCCTATTTTGGATTCCATCTTGGGAGACATTAAGGCAATGCCTTTGCTTGGTGCATCTAGCAGGTCAGCTGAATGTAAGACACCTGGTCTTGATACAGATGAGTGCAGAATAAGGCACTGCAGAGTGTAAACCAGTGCTCTCTATGTAATAAAGAAAATGCATTGAGGTTATATTAATATTCACATACTCTTCGCATGCTGCCATTCCTAAAAAAAAAAAAAAAAAAAAAAAAAAAAAATAGTCCAAGTTTGTGCTAAATAGGACATGTCTGTGAACTCTTGCATCAAACCTTTTTTCAACCCTCTGTCCCAATTCCTGAACATCCCCTCCTCTTGATCATGTAGCACAAAGTGTCCAAACCATTTTTCTGCAGATGTCAGAGATTTTTATGTTGTGGGCCAAGAGCAAATAAAACTGATAACCAAGCACTACTGCCTGGCCTTGTAAAGCTGGATATGATAGATGATCTCTTCAGCATCATCCTACTGTATAGTAACATTCTGCATTTTATTTGATTCACAAGTGTAAACTAAAGAAGTGCAGGAATGATCAATAACAGATGCTAAAGTATCTAATTACAGAAACTGACATAGTCACATTTTTAAATGCAAACACACGAGTTTATTTAGAGACACATATGCGCTTTATATTCATTAGTCTTGAATATGCACCAACATGGATTAGAAAAATAAAACAGTGTATCCCTTGTGATCTAATTTCAGTGGTGCTGTCTTTTATTGTGTTTTGGCCAGAAAAATGAATAAGGAAGTTTTTTTGTAGGAATACTTTGTGCTCGTCCACTTGGTAAAGCTTTCTGTATTGTATGCAGGTTCAGTTTTATAGGGCCGTGAACTGAATTGCTATTTAAGTCTTCTACCTGCCATTTGCTTATGACTTAGAAAAAGAAAACATCTATATTTCTGGCCTCATAACATCTTTTTCAGGATTAAAAGAATTTCCTTATGATGTAATGTTGGAAAACTCTCCTTCAGATAATACAGGAGTGGTTGCAGTTCATCTGATGCAAGTATAAAACTGATAGTTTTAGTCTCTTTAGCTCCAGCAGACAGTGTACTCCATAAGTTAAAGTGTCTATAGAGTATATTTGAAAATATACAGGTTGAGAACTTGCCTATCCCTACACTGAATTCCCAAAATGGGCACCTAAGCCTCAGCAACTAACATCTTTCATAGGAGCTCAGAGCCATCCTTTCCTTTCTGTTGACTGTGTCCTCACAAGTACATATTAACCTTTTGTGGAACTGCTTCATTGGTTACTTAGGGTAGAAAGTCAAATCAGGTGTCCCATTGGATGGCTGGGATGTCACTATGTCTTTCTAGCCTGGGAATTCCAATATGTTTTCTGACTGGATTTTTATATATATTTTATACTGTGCATAGGTACATTTATAATGGTCATTAATAATGGTTTTTGGTTCTGTTTTGTTTTGTTTTTTAAATGCTGGGGGACTGTAAATGAACTGGTAACTTTGGACTATACTTTGGTTTGGATGCACAATTTTGATGCCCTTTAAAGAGCCTGAATTTTCCCAGGGTGGCTTATCACTTTTATGTTCAAACCTCTGCAGTTTCTCAAGCTTAACATCGTAGTGCTGGCACCCACTGAATACAGGATGAAATCATTGTCTTCTCTGATCTGGTCTCGACTCATCTCTCTTGTCATATAAACATGTTAATCAATATTAATCATATTTTATTAAACTAAAATTAGGATTTTATTTCTTTTTATATTATAGGTAATCAATGAGTTCATCATAAGCTATGAAATGGAAAGAAACAGGTTTGTCCACTGAGTGTCAAAAAACATAGATTCTTAAGAAGAGTTCTCTTAATTCCAGTGAAAAAAATTAATATTTTGGGAGTAGGAGAGATTGAGTTCCTTCCTAATGTCATTACAAAAGTGTTAGTGGAAGCAAGGAGAATCTTACAACCACTATAATGTTCTGAAGTTTACAGAAATATTTTTACCTTCCTAAGCACATCTGATTTCATATTCTTTCACCGATTCAAAGACAATGTTGCCGAGAACACATTTTAATACAATTTATTAATAAGATCTATTTTGAAATAGTGTTTGCCAATTCAAAGTTTGTTCTGTTGTCCCTAGCCAAGCTCTCCTGTTTTTAAACTTTCTAGTGTTAATTATAATTACTATTATGGGATCAAATGCTTCTATACCTATGAAATTTAAACTTCTATGTGATGAAAGTCAGCAAAAAGGAATGCACAGCCTGTTTTCAAGTTGATAATTTGGTACAGAATTTTGTATAAGGATTCAGCAATAGACTTTAACAAAAGATATTTCCTGAAAATACTTATCTTAGTGAGGGATGTCTCCTGAAAGAGATATCATGAAAGGTTGTCTCCGGAAAGATCCCATTAGCATGTAATCTTTTTGTAAATTCAGTATTTCTTTGCTGAAACATCAATGATTTTGCTGAAACATCAACATTTTTACTGAAACATCAATATTTTTACTGAAACATCAACATTTTTGTTAACAATTTGATTGAACTACCACTAAAAAAAGTTTACTCTCTCATTCCCCCTTGCACAGACTGCCACTTTTTCCCCCTAGGGAATGAAATTGTAATGTAATTGTGATGAAGGTTCACTTTGTGTTCAGAAAAAAATAAAAAAAGAAGGGCTTGTAGCAGAAACAGGACATTCCAAGGTATCCCCTCAATTGTTTGTAAAGATTCTGGTTCCTAAACACAAGTAGGCAGGAAGCAAAAATAGGTGGCTTTGCATAGCATTAATTTCTAAGAGTTTACTGTACTTAAAGTGCAGTTTTCCCTACCATCTAGATTAGATTCATCAGTAGCCAATGTAAATGTCTAATTGAAGAGTAGCTTTCTGAAGTCTGTAACTGTCGCTTGGCTTCGTCCTTCTCTGTTTGTTCCTAAGATTTCTTTCCTCTCTTGTTTTCCTTCTGAAACAACAATGCACTCTATTTTGGGGTTGCTAGTCATGATTCCAGGAATGGGAATCCAACTCTTGAGTACAACAGGCTTTACATAGTAACTTCTTGGCAGAAATTCAGAAATGCTTTGACCAAAGGGAAGAAAAAAAGAACCCAGAATAAGGGTAACTTGAAATGAAAGACACTCAGGAAAAAAAAAAAAAAAAAAGTAGGAAAAAAAAAACAACATAAAAAAATACATTCAGAACACGGAAAACTGCAGAATTGAGATAAATCATGATACTTGTTTTTTCATGCCTAATTGAAACCTTTTTGCTACTCTATCACCAAGTATCATGAATGCTAAGACACTTCTCTTCTAAATGTGTATATGGGAACATTCTAACCCCAAGCTTGCCAAACATCAAGTCCTTCTGTTTGCTCTCTTTTTAAAATTAACTCTTGATGGAGGAATGGTTCCATTCAGCAAGGGAAGGAGTTTAAGGTTTCCCTAAGTCTGAGGAATTAGCATAAGAATGGTCCTAGAAATGATGAACTGTCTAAAAGATTATTCTGCCCACAAACAAATGATCCACTGTTCAAGGGTACCTGCGTGGACCCTGCTTCTGTCTCTCCCCGCACCCCCACGGCCACCCCCTTTCAATAGTGGAGAATTTTCTTTAAAGGAAGAGACACAATGTGAGATTTTGGAATTTGGCATCTGAAGCTGTCTCTCCTGCTTTCCTTTTTTTTTTTCCCTTTCCTGCTTTCCAATTATTTCTGCCTTTGCTTTTCCTCACTAATCATCTCTTCTTGAAATGACTGTCCCAGCTGGCAGACACCTAATACAGTGCTTCTCTCCCACCTCACAAGGAGCCAAGAATTAGGCACTCTTTTCAGTTCTGTCTTGAACCAGTTTTTGTCATTTAAAAATCCACGAATCTCTGCCTTAGTTTTCTTTTCACCTTTATCTTGCCTCCCTACGTCCTCAAATTAATTACCAGAGAAAGGAAAGGAATGCACAGGTAACAACAAAATACACTTTTCTAAAGAAATGACACGCTGAGTTATTGCCAAGGTGAACTGTTTCTCTTGGTGTTTATTTATCTGTTGCTAAACACACCAAAGCAGCTATCATATTTTAAATACAGACTTTTTCAAGATATTTAATAAAGTGTACTGTGTATTTATGACTCCTTAACCAGCAAACCATACCCTAATGGATATATTTCAAGTTCCTGACCCAAAACCCTTAATTAACTGTAAAACTAACATTCTTATTCTTCTTCAGAGGAGTATTATGTTAGCAGATTTGGATGTTAGTTCTGAAGGGGACTGTTTTCATATTACCACAGATCCTGAGGGGGGGAAGTAATTTTCTATTCCAAGAAAACATCCACCACTAGCACCAGTGAGAAGCAGAGCTCTGGGTTTTGGTGTTTTTTTTTAAACCCTAATGACTAGTTTATATTCCATAATCACAGAGTGCCCCTTTCACCTGATGATTTTTGTTCAGTCTTCAGTACACTTCCTTTCCTGCTCCATCATTCATCAGCTATGAGGTCATTAACTTTAAATGAGAGACTCTCAGTAACCAGCAGAGAATTTCATTGTAAATCAAAACTTCTCCAGCTGATAAGTTAATTTGTCAGTAAGGCAGCTTGGGAGCCCTTTTGTTTTGTATGGAATTTTCCAGACAGTCCTCTAGGCTGACACCACAGAAATCAGGATCAACATTTATTATGGGCCTTCAGTTTTGAGGGAGGTCCTGAAAGAAAAGAAAGATGACATATTTTCTCTGAGCTCCCAAACTCTCCATACCTACAACTATCTCTCTTCTACTGTCTGCTGGGATATGCTTGATCATACTGCCAATGTATGGATGCATGCCAAAAAAATATGTATGGCCATTAAGGAACACTTGTTCTCTAGCTGAAAGGGCCCCTTTACACATGTCTGTCTTGAAAAAAAAAAAAAGCTTAGACAAAAGCTTTATCTCCAAGATATGACAGCTAACAATCTCATTATAGTCCATATGGGGATGGGAACAAGTGGCATCCAACAAGGAGACCAAGCAGCTCAGATGTTCACTAAGTCTTCACATCAAAATAGTAATCAGCAAAAAAGCTTTAGAGCCAGTAATGGAGCCAGAATTTTATCATATTAGGTGCAGATAGCTGTGCTGAGGAAACTCTACAACACAACATGGGACCCGGGATAGGGAGCTTCTGTTAAAGTCAGGTGGAGCACGGCAAAGCTCAGTAAATTGAATATGCTGAATTAAAACAAGCTTCTTTGTCCCAAGAAATCTTACAGGCCAGATCATCTTGTCTCTTACAGCCTGGGCTTGCCCTATGCAAATTGTAAGGTCAAGGAAGAGGAGAGGAGGAAGTATGTGCTTGTTTCATCAAGCTATGGAAGATGAGCTTCAGTCTAAGTCAGTCTGGCCCTGGCCTGAGGAGTCACAAACATGATGCTTGCTTCATTCCTCCTGTGTGTAGAGCTTTGGTATAGAGAAGTGCTTCTCCTAGCATGCATGGTCCAGAAAACAATTTTTCAAAGAGAGGGTCTCTTCTCATACTAGTGTACGTAGACAAGTGAAATAATGGAAAGTCACTTTTCTATTTGGGACACTATGTTATGACAGCTGTCCAGTACAGTTTTACTGTAATGGGCTCAGAACTTAGTGTAGCTCTAATGGTCCTAAACCCAACACTTCCTCTCATTCATGTTACTTTATATACAGAAGGGACTAGTAGGACTTACCAGGAGGGGAAATGGATGGAGGCAGAACTTTGGAGAATTTCTGAGTGTTTGGTTTTTCATTCTGAACTTCCGAGAAGGAAGAGCAGAGTATGTGCCTGTGTTTCCTGTGCTTTGACAAGCAGAAGTGACTATTCTGCAAATGAGCATCTGCATCCACTACTTCTCCATCACTGCTGCTCTCTCTTTACTTTTTATCATGGCACTCTCACAACTGTCCTTTTTATTTCTCTTTTTCACCTTGGAAATAAGTCTGTTCCCTTTTCCAGGTGGCATTTCAGGCCATCACTTTGATTCTGACCAGCTACAGAAGTGAGAGTACCAGACCTCAATTCTGACTGTTCTGCCCCTGCTTCCTCCTGGCCCGGACAATCAGGATCACAGCTGAAGCAGCCAAGGATGAGTTACAAAGCTGGACAAGAAATCAGCCCCTTGGTACTGGAATTGCTACAGATATCACAAAGTCCTTTGACCACTTTTAGCCACAGGGCCCGATCCTGTCAGCAAGGCACACGCAGACCTCCCATTAGCTCTATGGGTGTTCCACAGGCAGGATGCCAGGGACTACCATCCCCCCTCAGAAGTGTCTAACAGGTCTGCATAAGCCTATGAATGAGGCATTCCAACATGAGATTCTCCACATGTAATGCAAATTCAGCCTTCCTCCTCAAGTTGTTGCAGTAGTTGGAGAAACACGCTTCTCAGAGCCTTTCCCAGACTTTTATGATTCCGGGTGGTTAACTGGAAATGCAAAAGCCAGGCGAGTCCCTGGGTGGCTGCTCATATGGAATTTTGATGCATCTGTAAAGGGGAGAGAAGTCGGCTTGTAGCATACTTTCTGTTATCAAAGGCATGCTAGGCAGTAAAGTTAATTGCATTACACTGTGTTCAAACAAAAAGGCTTGAAAGCAGTTTTGTCTAACTGTGTGAATATGTGCCCATAGCTTGTGTATGTGACTGTTGCAGTAAAGTGAAAATGTCTGTCAACAGGAAAAAAACAAACAAAAAAAAAACCCCAACAAAAAAAACCCCACAAAAAACCCAAAGAAAAAAATAAATTAATACTACCTCATGGGGAATTTTCCCTCCAGGTTCGAACTAGTAATATCCTCCACTCACTTGCCCTCTAAGCCATTTTCAAAGAAATGGTTTCTCAATCATAAAACAAATCATGACACAGAAACCCCTACCAAAACAAGACAGGCCATTGCACATGCTGCATCTCAAGGGAAAGGATGAGACAATCAACAGCATGTAACAGCTGCTATTCACATTGCTTCATGCACTGTTGGAAAGCTTTCAGAGCCTGAGCATGGTGAAAAAAAAACACAGATATAAGGTAGGGTCACTAATGATGCATCTTATTTAGGAAAAGATTTGTAAATTAATTTAAATATTAATATATACTTAGACAAGCTATTAACAAAAGTAATAATTCAATAATTTTGAATCCTTTCCATCCCATTACAGCCCATACAATAACATGTTAACACAAGAATCCAGAAGTTAATAAAAATTTCAGATTATTCAAAATTTTGGAAGCAAAATATATATGCAAGATAACAACCTCCATAACAGCTTATAAGGAATATCTGGAGCTGTTCTACCTCTAAATCCTGGAGTTTCAAGGGAATTTTTTATTATACTTTTGGCTTCAGTGCACTCACACCATGTGGGTTTTTGCTTTGAGTTTTAGGTTTGAATGGACCAAGTACTTCAAAGAAAGACTCTAAATCAGGCAAATGCACTGAGTTTCATATGCTTTCCACTCAAAACCATACTTTGGCCCAGATTCCCCCACAACAGAGCCCAGTCTCATTTGAAACTCAGCCCACATTTGTTGAAAGCATTTACAAATCCCATCAAAACTGGCCCAAGTTTCAAATTTGTAATAAAATCCAAACCCAAGAGTTCTGCTTGGCTTCAAATGTCTCTCTGTTCTAGTAATTTCCACTTGTTTCCTTTAAAAAGAAAGAAAAAAAAGGAAAAAAAAAAAAGAAAAAAAAAAAAGGTATAATTCGTGCTGATTTCTGCCTGTTACACTGGTAAACCTGGAATAACTCCATAAACTCATCAAGCTAGCTTCAGATTTCCACCAGGGTAGGTATAAGCTGGTTGAACACAAGAAGAATTTATTAAGATAAAGGTGAGAAGCTTAATACTCCAAGGCCAAAACCCCAAAATGCAACATGTGTCTTTCTCTCAAAGTTAAAAAAACAGAACTGAAGCCCCTGGGCTTTCTGGGATGGAAGTAAATCTTACTGTCTTCAAATGTGGCAACATGGTACCGTGCCTAGGGCCAACATTTGCCCAAGAAGTGGCAGATACACCATGCTGACTGTCCACACCACATCGCCCCTTTCTTTCCCTTCTTCCCTCCCTTTGCCAACACCAGCCTCTACATGGTAACCCCATGAGCAGGCTTGGGGACTGCCTTTTATTTTTTCAGTTGCATCCAAACCTGCAACCAGGCAAGACTCAAAGCAGTAACGCTGACTATGAGGATGGATCAGGGGCATTTAGCTCCTGGACACCAGCATGAGTGGGAGCACCACAGCCTGGATTTAGAGTGGCTTAAAATCCCCTTGAAACATCCGCCAGTCTTGCAGAAACAGGATTCCTGGAATACTAAGTCCTGCTCATTCACCAGAGGGTATAATCTCACCATATATCACAGATTTGCCAGCGCATGATCTATCATGTGACATGAAGAATGACATTGCTGACACACCTACTACCTGATCAGTCACTGGATCGTATCGTCTGAGGAAAGCCCACTATGATGAAACAAAAAAAAACCCTGCAGCTATCACACAGACATTAAATCCAGCCACCTAAGTGTAGTAGGGGGGCTATCCCACGGACGGATCTTAGTAAGAACAAGAGAGACAGCATTGCAAAACCCACAAAGCGACTTTAGGGTTGCAACCTGATTTAAGACCAAACTGCTGAGACATTACTGAGCTGTAAGACGACAGGTAAAAAAACCAACAGATTTTTGGTCTGGATGCTCTTAGAGCATGTATTTACCCCTTTTGCTCTCCCTCCATGGTGAATGCCCAGGAGAACTCGCCCTGACCCTGTGGTGTTACCATAAACCAGGGCAAGGCTCACAGCACCCTGCCTCGAGAATCACAGAAATCACAGAAAGTTTTAGGTTGGAAGAGACCTCCAAGATCATCCAGTCCAACCTTTGACCAACACCATAAGCTAAATCCAGACCCTTCAGCTCTTGGGTTTCATTTCTTTGGGGAGAAAAGGGAGCTAACTGAGCCAGGAGACTGAGAAATCAGAAATGCACATTTTAGAACCTCTTTCAAAGGCAAGTTTGCTTTGCCTACCCCGCACCCTTTTCCACCTCACCCTCCGTTGCCCCTGGATGATAAATGTGTCATTAAATAGCCCACAGTTTCGAACAGTGCCTTCTGCTGAAGGGAGAAGTGTTTCCTGGCGCTGGCAGAGCCCTTCAGCAGTGGCGCTGCCAGTTTGCCCCTTTCTGCCCCGGGTGTCCCTCCAGGAGCAGTTTTGAGGAGCTTGGTCCCACCTGGGGGCTGCTCTCGCCCCTCCTTTCCCTGACCCTTTTTCTCCTGGAGAAAGGCTGAGGCCTGGAAAACGGCTACCTGAGGCCCTCAGCCATGAAAAGATGCGGTTGGAGTGCAGGGAAAACAAAGTAAACGCCATGAGAAGGCAGCTCCCCGCTTTCCCCCCCTCCCGCCCTGGGCCCACCAGAAGAGGCCGGAGCGGGAGCCGGCAGCCGGGCCACAGGGCTGTTTGATTGCCTAAGCCTGCTGGCCAGACAATAGGACCAGAAAGAATGGCTGCTTCCTTCCTTCCTGTCGAGTGTTCTGCCTGAGTGAGCAAATTCAATAGCACTTCGCTTCGCAGCAACACCAGGCTCTCTCGCACAGGCGAAAATCAACAAAGAGCCATTCTCGGGCATTTCCAACTGCACCTAAGCCAAGGCACTGAGCTGTGGAGCCATCCGGCCCAGGGAGGGGGGCGGCCCAGACGTCGCTCGAGGGTGTGCGGCCAGGCACAGTCAACATCCAGGTTATTGTTTATGGCGAAGGACTACTGCCTTATTATTTTCCTTTTTTAATTTTTTTTTTTCTTTTTCTTTTTTTTTTTCTTTTTCTTTTTTTTTTTTTAAATCTCAGGCACCGGGGCAGTTTGGTTCGCTGAGCTGGATGTTTGAAACCCCTCCGTACAGGCAGGGTGCTACGAGGTATTCAGGCGTAACTAAACTAGAAGGTGACAGAAGAATTGCTGTGTGCAGAACATACGCCCTCAGATTCAAGTGGCTGCACATTTAAGTCACCGACTGACTGAAAATGAAATAGGTGTAGGTCAAGTAAAAACATCTGAGGGAAGCAGGTAAGCAGATGAACAAGACTGAGCTAAGGTGTGTGCAAACTGAAACATTGTTCCCTATAAATTCCATAAATAAGAGAGTAAGAGAATAATTATGGATTGTGGTTTTTATTGGTATCACGCTCTTTTCTGTTCTTCCAGACTCTGCTCTTTACTTCAGCACTGCCTAAGAAGGAACATCAGGCTGCTACGACAAGGACCCAGGACTCTCATGCCCAGAGCTGCCAGTCAGAAGACACATTTTTTGTCAGCACTGAATTTCTAGATCTTCAGAGCCCCTGAAGAGGTTCCAGTCCTTTTACCTTTCCCCATGGAAATAAAGAGCACTCTCGGTTTCCCTCCTCAGTTTGTACATCTCTTTGCAGTACAATATTTGGTCCTCTGGGATTCCTGTGTATTTGCAGCAAGGCATCCCCTCTTGTTCTACAAGCATGGCATAGGATGTGGCTATACCAAGTGATGTATTCCTGTGAACATCTGGGTTTGCTGATTCAGTGTGTGTGGGAAAAGGAAGGGGGAAGCGCAGAAAGTATCTCAAAAAAAAGAAGTTTACATAGGATCTTTGGAGTGATTTCTTCCTCCTAAAAGGCTAGATTTTTGCTTTTTTTTCCTTGAGATGAGCAGAGTAAGATTTTGCACTTGCCTGCTGCATCTGTTTTCTCAAGCAAAGACCTGTTTGTTTTCCCCTTTGTGTCTGAACCATATTTGAAACAGACCACTGAGCCAAGTTACATCAAGCCTGTTTCTTTTCTTTACTTCTTCTGAACTATGACAGATTATTCTAGCCCATCTGCAGGCATGATTAAAAATATGAAAATCATTTTTACTTTCTTTTGAACCAGCTTTGATATAGTGTTTGCTGTCAGATAATCTATAGAGTTTTAACATCTGGCAATGTAAAATGGTGTGTTATTGCAGCTGAAGAAAGAACCATTTAGATATTTTTATAGTGAGTATTTTGTGGCATCCAAGATTGTACTTGTGGCTTCAGTTTACAATAAACTTGTGGTGGTATAGTTATAACTAAATTATTCATTTTTATGCATCAGAACGTAGTTTATAAGCCAGAAGAAAAAAAAAATCCCAGCACAGAGGATCTTTATTAAGATACACATACTGCTTACACTATTATGATAAGTGACGTTCAAATATGTCATCACCTAATCTTAGGAAACTAGCTCAGACAACTTTCTATTAAGCAATAGCCTGTAAATGACAAAACAATATCTATTTCAGTCACTGCTCAGTAAAAGTTAGATTACTGTAGTTGAAAGATTTTTCTCTTTTTCCAAGAGCATTCAGAAGAAACATGTAGAGAAAAATTAAAAAACAAAGTCTGAGAGCTGTATAGACTTTCATTTTTTATAATTTGGCATCAGTGGAAATTCATACAATTTATAGATGCAGCTGATTATGCCCACTAATGTTTACAGTCTGGTTTGCTATTGAAAGACAGTAGCCAAGAACGTAACAAACTTAACATGAGACCTGTTCCTGGTTCAGTTGTTCAGTTTGTTTTAGTTAGCCTTCACTCTTTTAACCAGCTGAGGAATCTCATGGTATCATGCAGTTGGTTTCTGCTAGCAAAAGCAGCAACCTAAGAGGATAGGGTATACATCCCAATTAAGTTTTATCCAAATTCAGGCAAAGCTTCCCTAAGGAAGTATTACATTATTGCTTGTGCTTTGGAAAAGAATTTGCAACTAAGCATAAAGAACCTGATCAAAGAACATCACTGCCAGTCTGTACTCAAATTGCCCCAAATCAAGAATATCTAAGAATTCTTTTTAGGCTGCTCCTTACTTGGTATCCTCTGGAAGTGACATGCAGGTACCTTCCCCACTTACTTCAGCCAGAAGTGTGCATCACCACAAGGAGATTTCAGCTTCAAGTGGGAAGAAGATTCAACACATTCAGGTACATTAACTCTGAGGGCAAAACCAAACAAAGTATCAGATTCTGGCATCTGGGAAGGTGGTTGTTGGCCATCAGCCTCTCATTATAACACAAACCCCTTCCTTTTAGCACCTTCTGTTCTTTTAAAATGGTCTGGTGCCTTTCTTTTTTATTATTTTTTTAATTTAATCTCCACTGTAGCCGGGCTAGTGAGAGGTCAGATGAGTCAGGCATTGGTTAAACCAACAGAACTGAGATAATTTTTGACAGTTATATAACCTCCCACCTTCATTTTAGGAGTTTACTCATTCTTAGTGGGCCATGCCCACTAGGACTTCCCACAAAGCTGTGGGGAGAGTTGAGAAGACAGCTACTCAGTGTATTTTCGACTATATATTAAATACTATCATTGATCTATATATTAAATACTGTGTATTTTAAACTATATATTAAATACTGCCATTGACCCTATGACATCTGTCTTCCTCACAGTCACATTCCTCACCGATACATTAGATTGTACCAAAAGACTATGAGGTACAGACAAGTGGCTCTGTAGGTTAGGAGCTGAGGCACAATCTAAGCTGTGGTTGGGAAGTGTGACAGCAGTGAGGACAGTCATGGGGGAGCCAGTGGCAGCCAGACTAGCTCAAGCACTTGCAGAAATGTAGACAAAGCAGCTCAGGATGCACAAATCTGCCTGGGACCCTCGGCATTTAACCCACATTGAAGCCTTACTTGTGGAGTGATTCCCATCTGCATTTCCCAATTTATAGTTAAGTTTGCTGAACCATATAAAACAAAGTTGTCACAATGGTGCTTTTGATTAAAATTTTTATAGGGGGCCACACTGGCCTTTGAAAACAGTGGGGGTTGACAGTGGTCTGCTGGTGCTGCTAAAAAGTTCAGGAATGCTGAACTTTAAGGTTAGGTTGTCTGATTGCAGTGCAAATATATGCTAAGTGACTTGCCCAAGGTCATTTGTATTATGATATCTATAGTAGAGCAGGCACTGAACACTGAATTTTCCATAGCTGTGGTTAGTGCTCTAATCTCAGCTATGAAAAGCAAAAATATTTTCTAATCTGACTAAGTATGTTCAATTGTATCATAGGCAAAGTTTAACTGCCAATACAATATACATAAGCAGGCTAATAGGCATAACAGAAATCTCCATCTTTACTTCTTCCCTATGTGAACACTTGAATTGAAATGACAGTTCATTTTAATTTAAAACTTCTGATATTTTTGGTGCAGACTCTAACCAGGAATTGAAATGAGACACACTTGTTCTCAAGTTAATAGAACTGCCAACAGTTTTGCACAGAAACAATGAGTGATCTGACTTTAAACCACTTTTGTTTCTCTCTTCAGGACAGAGTTGCACTGGTTAACTTAAGGTTCTATTTAAACTAATCTAGTTATACTACATTAAATGGTGGGTGGAGGTCTGTTACGCATATTCAGACTAGACAGAGTTTACAGCAGTCTAACTGGGTCACTCTTGAAAAACTGTGCATGACTTTGTTCTGTAGACAAAGACTGCCATTATTAGGGTGCACATTTCTGTATAACCCCAATGTCAGAACTCAGAGGAAACCCTTCTCCTTCAGGTTTAGCTGCTGCCATAGCTCATGAAATTGTCACTCTTTTGCTTTTCATAGACTAATAAATCATGGTCAGACTGCTCTTCTCAGAAACCTCAATGGCCTGTCCATATTGCTAATATGCTAATGTTGCAAAATGACTTATGATTACAGTAATGAGTATTCAGCCAAACCAACTTGTTTGGAAAAGGGACTGGATACTGAAGGATTTCCAGTATTTGTATTATTGTGAATATATATATATATACACACACATACCTATTTATAGATCTTTTTTCAACTAGAAGGGAAGAAAGACTGTCTTTAGCTGCATGTATTGTGATTTGGTTTTATTGAAACAGAATGTGAACATTTAGAATAAGTAGTAATTTTGGAAATTGTAGCTAAAGAAAGCAAAAGGTAATAAGAGCAGAAACAGCAGTGATGTGTGGAAGGACACTCATGGGATGTAAGGGTCTGAATGAGCAGCCTTTTTCACACCCAAGACTGCTGTGCAGTCACTAGTGGAAGCCTACAAAGACTGAATGGATGACATACAGACTGCAGGACTATTCTGCAAAGCATGTCATAAACTCACTGAGTAGGGAGGCATTAGTGGGTAGGCACCCTTTCATATTGTCCCATAAAATGAATCAGGGTCACAGATTTGAAGAGCTAATATTTATGTGCTTAATGGTGCTACAAGCAACTTACACCTGCAAAAGAAAAATGTCCCTTTTGCACATTCACCTCTTGGGTGTGGGGTTGGGGTGAGAACCACCATCGTGCAATAGTTCATGAAATGGAAAATGACTGTGTGCATGCTTTGCTGCATCAGGTGCTTTGTGCAGTTGTCTGTTTTACCATGCAACAAAGGCCAACAAGCTGATGTACCCAGCAGCATGAAATGAAAGTGCTCTGTATTAAAAAGTGCAAGCAACCAAACCATTTTTAAATATAGGCAGAATCTCTAATAAGCAGTAAAACAGCCGTGTCTCTCCCAGCTAATGAGTATTCCCATCTGTAATGGTCTGCCACATCCCTGGTTAATTAGAAACTAAATTACTAACATCTCTAATTATTCATAATGACATTCTTTTACATCTGTTAAATTAGTTATAAAAATGATTAGCATAAGAAATGCTCAGCTTTGAAATACTAGTCAATAAGTCAAAAAGCCTCTGTTTGTTTGCCTATTTAATCTAATGAAAGCTATTTTATCTCACATGGCATCTCAGGGCACAGGCAAAATTAACCCTGTGAAAGTAAATGGTTTTATCAAACAAAGCAGAGCTGTGTTGCACTGCTATCATTTACATGTACAGGCTGTTTCCCCTAGTAAACTTATTCCAGGATAGTATACAAAGTTTGAGTATGCTACATAATTTTCAAGGTCATATAAAAAAAAAAACCAAAACCCAAAAAACTACAAAAAAAAACCCCAAAAAACAAACAACAAAGCTCTGAAAAATGTATGTCATGTTTTAATGTACTAATAAAAAAGATGACCCAGCTGTCTCCCAGGCTTTCCAGACACTTGACTAACCTATTTGCTTAAAAGGTGTATATGAACAGACAAGTTTTCACAGGGTGTCATTTTCCATATAATCAGGAGGGCTTTGTGCTAAATTGTATAAGAAAGCATTCAGGGTTAAAATTCAGCATGACTCTCCCCCAAACAACCCTTCCTGCACCTTCACCCCCACTCCCACTTAAACCCTTTTGGAGGTTCCTGCCCTCCCCTCCCTGTTCTCCTCTTAGAAGCAAACTCATCACCATTAGCACACAAATGCAAAATAACCAGCCTAGGCCTCTTCCCAGGAATACAAATTAGGGGCAGGTAGTTGAAGAGCTTAGAAAGCTGAAATAGTGAAGTTCACAATGAAAAGGATGAATAGATGAGAGACTGAAAGTGGGGTAAAGTGTTCAGCTTTTGTCATTTAAAGTGACGTCTTTAACTCTTTGCCTTCATGAGGCTGCTCTTCACAAAAATAATAATGAATTGCAATTAAGACCTGAAGGACAAAAGCGAATTATGTGGGAGGAAAAAAGGAAAGGGAAAGAAAAAAAGAAAAATTATTATGACAAGAAGAAGATTTTTTTTCCACCTTCAACAGCATATGAATGAATATCTGTCAGGAAAGCAGAGAGGATAGTTTTAGAACTGTCATTGTTTAATGTGACAATGGTGCCACTGTAGATAGCAAAACCAATGATGTCATCAAAGCAGCTGGAGAAAAGTTTGAGATGGCTCATCAGATCTTCTAAATTTATACCCACTCATGAAGTTCCGTAACTATTTCATATTCTGTTCTACTTTTGGTGACATATTTCTCCTTCTTACTGAAATACGGGATATTTTAGGTGTAAAGTGCTACTATATTTAAAGTTACTTGTCCTTCATTTGTACATAGCCTCTGGGAAATTTAAGTCTCATCTTCTCAGATTCAGCTGCACCTCTGGACTTGAGTGCCACCTGTTTGTCCCCCCCTAAAACAAAGTTCCATTTAATAGCATAGACCTATGTTCAAATCATGGTGAGAGTCAGAGCTTTAATAGACTTCTTTAATATGTATTATTTGTGGATATGGTATCCTGCTGTCATTGTAAAATGGAATGGCTCTTTGATCACACTGAGGACAAGTAGTTCTTTAAACCAGTCCTCTGATCCTTCTGAATGGTGAGTTTCAACAGAGACCCAAGTTAGGTACAAAAGCCTTGGTCCATATTTTCTCTCACCTCTCAAGTTATTAGAACTCCTCAGAAAACCTGGGAAAGGCCTTTGGAAGGGTTCCATAACTCCCTGTCCCATTTATTACTGCTAAAGTATTTCCAAAGAAAATGTTAACATCCCTTCTCCGTGTTCACCCACACAAAGCACAGAACCAAATGTAAGCCAGCACTGGCAGCTTGTAGCAGGACATGTAGGATGGATTCACTGGCTATGGACTGTGATATTTGGTGTAGGACTGCATCAGTATTTGAACAGCAATATTACCAGTAGAATCTGGAAAAGATGGATTTTAAACACAGAAAAGGAAGAACTAAAGTGCAATAATAATAATAAATAATGAACACTCAAATATGTATAATAAAAAGATAAGTCAATGACATTAGCACTGGTCTAACTGATTAGTGAGGATTACATATGCATCTCCTGTTTTTACCTGCGGTGTTCTTTTTTATTACTGCAGAAGTTAATGCTTTTTCACACACTGTAATGTCCATTTTTACTTTGTAACAGTACTAAATTTAATAACAAATACACTCTGGGAAAATTTTGCCAACAGACATTCATGCAACACTTATGACTTCAAAGTATGGAATATTATCCAAAGTTTCCCAGGACCTTTAATTTTATGAAATTAAATTGAAAATTTCACAAACTCTCTCATACTTCCTGTACAATAGCCAGTATTTCTTGCTCAGAGTTTGGAAATAGCAGAATTCAAGTCCTTAAAATAAGAAGAAACATATTAAAATAGGAAAACAGTGAGCAAAATAAAAGGTGACTGCACACTCGTAAATTAGCTTTTCAAAAAGAGTTTGCATCAATTCCAGCTATTGCACTTCAATGACAGTTTATGGGTGTGGCAGGGGAAAAAATTCTCATTTTATTTGCATTGTTTTACCTGTTCCCCTTGTTGAGTAATTTTTTAGTTCCATGATGATTGCTTGACATTCCATATTCATTCTTTGCTGTGACATTAAAAAAAATGTAAAAATAAAATAAAATAAAACAAAATAAAATACTTAGCAGCTTTAGGGTATGTCTACAGGGACGGGTACAGACAGATGCAAGCTTGTTTGTCTGTTCTTCAAAATGGGCAGACATGAGCCAACTCTGATCCAAAGTCATAGGCACATTCAAATGGCACTTGTATTTTGAGGTAACAAGCAGGATTGACCAACCCAAGTGCAATTACTTCTCTTTGGACAGGAGCTGGCTCTGCCTGACCAGGTCAGGGCACAGCCAGAGGATCCTGGATCTTCCTTCTTGTGCTTGTCCAAGCAGTCAAGCTGCAAAAACCTTCCAGAACAAATCCTGGCACCACAGAGACAGGTGAAAACAGCCCTTTCAAAGTCCTTATAAAATAAAGAAAAAAAAAATCTTGGGAGCTATTTTCTTTATGGTAATATATGTTTAGATTATTTTGAACAATTGAACTGCAGTAAAAAAGGAGTTAAAGCTTTATCCTTTATATACATCTTAGAGATGATACATCTATTGTGTGATGATGTGATTAATTAGTCCTTAAAAAACCTCCCAACGAGAAGTTTTTTGTGGCTCTATTCATTTCACCATTCCTTTGATTTCCTAAACATATTTTATTCATTTATCTCTTTCTTGTATTAAAACAAAAATAAATGAAACAAGATACTTACATTTCATTGTAGTTTATGGAAATATTAGCATTTATTCAGAACTACTAATTTTCCTTATTGTGCCTAAATAAATGCTTCCAACACTGTGGTCTATTCCTGGCTGAAATTCCCCACTGAAGTCAATAGGAACTGAACATGTGTATCAGAAGTCAAACTTTGCCTTTTTAACATTCTAGAGCACTTTTAAAAGTCTCTGAAGGAAAATACATATAAAATACATTCTGAAGTAAGCCCCGTGAGGAGAACAAAAGCGGGTATTATTTAACAGCCTCACCAAAATGCAGCAGATCTGGAATAAATCAGGAAGAGTTTGGAATGGATTTATTGTAAGGGTGATGCTTCTGTTTAGCTTTCCATTTTTTACGGGAAGAATTAGAAATGTCACTTGGCAGATGGCTATAATGTTTTTGGAACTGGAAGAAAATTTGGCTTTTCCATTTGGTGTGGGTGGATGTTCCTCTAGGCCACATTTAGCATGTAAAATGAGAGGGGTGGGTTTGAAATCCTTCCTAAAGGGAGACCTGTAGCTGCATGTTTTGCAGACTTACCTTAGAAAATCCTCTGCCAGCAGCCTGCATACCTGATCCATATATTACCCCTAGGGAGATGGCCCCAAGCATCAGTTTCACCCTTTTTGCAGCATAAAGATTCAAGCCAAAAAAATCAAAGTATCAGGATTCAGAGCAACGAGAAATCAATAGACCAGATAAACTGGTTTATCCTCCTTGCTTTTTGCTGCTGTGCAAAGGAGTTACAAACATGGTTTACCCAGCCAGATTCCACCAGTGCATCTAACCTTAACTGCATTTTGTGTCACTAAATACACCTTGGGTTTGTGCTTGACATTAGATTTGATGGCTGTCTTATCTTTCCCTCCCTGAGCAGGATGCAATTCTAATCATTTTAGATTTGGGAAGGCTGCTGCTTTAGCACTGCCAATAGTAACAGAAAAGAAAAAAGGGAAAACTTTTACATATTGCAAGAGACCACAGAAAGCTTTAAACAGTACAACAGAGAGGTAGATGCAAAATAAAATTGCAAAGATGCAAAACTGAGTAAGATACAGAGGGTCTCAAACATTTCATCAAACATCGATAAAAAATCTGTATGGATTATGCCCCAAATACTGAGGTTGGTCTCCTTCCTCATGAGAGGATCTCTAAAGCCATGAGTCTGCTGCTACTCATATATGTGCCTTAGAGCAGAAAGATGACACTGCCATGTGTCTTGTATACCACATCATTCTTGAAAATTCTTGCAGGAATTTGAACTGCAAAGACAAAGAAACCAGTTTAGCAATGTTTCTTTTCCACAACTTAACAATAGCATTTGCAGCACTAGCAGCACAGTAAATATCTACAGAGAACAGTGAAGCTTGGTGCAGAGATGCAAGAAACCTGCACCCAGTTAAATGGATTTGCTTTGCACTACACCTGAGCCAATAACCCCTGCTGAGAGGTTTAAAGTCTGGGTTAAGTACTGCAATGCAATCAAGGAATTATAGATCAAAGTATAGATCAGTCAGTGTACCTCCAGCCTTCATAAAGATGCTGAAATACATCTATAACAAGCAGTTTGCAAGTGTTTAGGGTGAAATTAATCTTACCTTCTTTGGCCAGCTTGATTTAGTCTAGCAGTGGAACTCCTTGCTGAAGGATATAGCAGACAATAATTTTGGAATGGTTTAAGATGGTAGGCTTTGGAGTTGAACAGACAGGTCATTAAAGGTCATTAAAACACAAGATTGGATACATGAAGTTTCTGGGTTGAAAGCTGCTCAGTAATGGGACAGAGTACCCAAGGTAGCATTTGTACCAGCTACAGTGTTTTTTTATATATCTTCAGCTTCTGTAAGGAGTAAAATAAAAGGTGATATGGATCTTTTGCCTGACCAGAAGTGGCTGGTCTTACATTTTTGTGGTGAGACAATGGTGTTCCACTACCGTCAGTGCAGACATAAGCATTTCCACAGGATGTTCAAGATGTAATCACCATAAAAAGTATGTGCACCTGACTGGAAGATATTTTTTTTTCCTTCTTTTTTCAAGAAACAGAAGCCCATAGAAGGAGGTAATAACAACCTTCCTTTATGAAGTAGGCAAAATATTAGAATGGGTAGTCAGCAGGAAATCCTTCATTAGGATTGTTTAGGAACAGGTTAGGCAAATAGTTGCAAGGAATAGTTGCAGTACATTTAGTCCTTCTTACTGTAGATGATTACACTAAATGATCTTAAGCAATTCTGTACAGTTCTGCCTTTTTCTACAGGCCTGGAAAAATTTCACCTACACTTATTGGACTTTGTATTTCATAAGCCATGAAACAACTTTCTACTGAAGTTCCCTGTTATGCTCCATAAAAGCTGTGCTCAGGGAATTATTTTTGACAAAATCAGGTTTGTTCAGTCCCGGAGATACAACTGTGAGGAGAAGTGGGACATGCAGTTTTAATGTATGTTTAGTATATAACACTAAATACAATGAATAAAAGATCATGGAAAATAATCACAATCGTTAAAACTATAAACCGATTATACTTGTAAGAGTTAAAAAATGGCAATGCCATTAAAATGGATAAAATGAGGAATTTACATTCTATTTCTGAATTAGTATGCCATATAGTCAAGTGAGATGATTAACCAGGTAAAAATGAGATGCAGTATGGGTAGGATTCTGTTCAAGATTCAGACACCTGCAGTTAGGAAGCAATACATGTAGGTGTCTAAGCTAAATCAGTGGAGACCCAGTCAATCCAGTCGAAGGAGTCTAGAGTGCTATTCAACTATTCAAAGTCTGAGATTTTCTTCAGGATGATTTAAAAGGTGCAGAGAACCTCCTGACTGTTGATCTGCTGACTACTCAGTTGTCTGTGCGTAGGTACATCCAGGCACACCTGGATTCCACCTCCTGCTCCTGATGGTCATGCCACATGGAAATATCACAGATACACTTGGACAACTCAGATGGCACAGAGCATTCAGATGTGAACAACTGAGCAGAACTCCTATTGACTGAAATGAAGCTTAGACAATTCTTTCATGTAGAAACATATACATTTAAAACAGAGCTTGCTCTGAATTAATTCTTTCTAAATTAATACAGGATTTAGGAATATTAATCTTAAATTTTGCTTCTAAAAGAAACAAAATGGTAAAATGTTGCTTAGTTTTGGTTATGGAATTAGATGACATATCAGGTAGATAAAAGAACTGAAATAAACCAACAGGTCTTACATATCCAAACATTGTGCAAATTAACAGCTAGTAAAATAGTTTCAACACAACGTTTCTTATATTGAACGTGGAGAAAAAAATCTTATTGTAAAAAGAAGCATCCCACCAGATTAATTTTAATCAACCTTTAGAGTATAGATATCTCCATTTAGACCAATCACATACACTCCCTTCTTAATTAATTCAGTTCATCCTAATGCAGATGAATAAAAATTAGATTAAATAGGCCATAGAGCTTGTGCCCTAGAGGTGCATCGACACTGGTTATTCAGAAGTGTTTTTCAGTGTATATCTGTCTTGAACCTATATTTGGAATCTTTTGATTTACACAGCTGGTGTGCTTGCAGCACTTTTGCTCCTAATAAAATCGAGGAGGCTGCTGTACCATGGGGTGCCATTCGCAGCACTCCACTTGCAAAATGGATGCAGGGTCATTCAGCAGTTACGCTTCTACATAAGATAGGGATGCACTGTGAATCAGCAGCTGTCACAAATGTCAATTTTACATTTACATACATGAAAGATCAAGGAAGCCCAAAGGTGGTGAGTATAGAAATAGAAGCATGAGGTGTGGATATCTGCACTGAGATGATTTTCACCCATCCAGGGATCCATTGTGTCCTGACTTCTTAAAGAAATATTTTTAGTTAAGGCAAAGCAAGACAAAGCAAATCCAGGGAGAAGAGAGGGGGAGGAGAGATCCATAATTTACATTTACACTTAAAATTCCTTATTAAAGATTTAATATTTCAAAAAGGCCTGTATTTAGAAAACACCTGCCTCTAAAATGTAGAGTTATTTCCTAACTGAGGTGTGGGGAGCAAAAATTTGGGCTATGATAATTTTAGGTTTTCTCAGTTCAGTTAATGATCTGATAGCTCTGAGTTCTGTGTATTTACTCATTAAAATACTATTGCTGAAGGGGGAGAGTAGGTTCAGAGCCAGTCTTAGAGACAGGTAGGCACTGGGTGATCACATCAAAGTCCATCCTGAATCTCAGAGTTCCCTTTACAACACATGTGATTCTGACCTAAACAAAACTAAACCTTGAGAAACCATAATTTTCTCTCCTACTGTACCTGTACATCAACTTTATCTCACATCAACATGTTTCTGCCCAGAAAAGATAATGTGTAGAACTTTGAACTACTAAAACTGTGCTAAAATGTTTTCTGATATTTGACTTCTACACTTTAACAACATAATCTCACTCAACAGGTTTACATATTAAAAATACGAGCAATTTTAGAAGGTTTTCTCCATTAGTCAAAGCTGAAAATAGACAAAAACTGCTATACCTAAATAGCTATGTTTATGTTGTTGGGTTTTCTGAGGGACACCAGTTGGAGTGTCCCATTAACTTAACCATTTGAAAAGCAGAACTTTAGTGAAAAATTTTCCTTAAGACCACTGTAGAAAATAACTTCATCAACATATTTAGCAAAAGAATTTTCATCTATGCCCACTGTTGACTGTGTCTACCCACACTGGGAAAAAAAATCACAGGTCCAGCAAAATTTCATGAATTGTTTTTCATTATATCATAAATTTTCCAGCATAATCTGGGTGGAAAAGATGGACAAGGATGGACAGCCATGCGAGCTTTGGTGGGCTGTAGTAAACTGCAGCTAAGTGACACGCAGGCAGTCACAGTAATTCCCCTGTATCTACCTCAGGAAAACCCATCACAGTTCATACTTGGATGCAGTTTCTGATGGTGACAGATGAGATGCTATTTAGGGAAAACACATAGATAGGGTCACTGTCTGCAGTCTATTCCTTTCCTACCCCTCTTACATCTACCAGTCTTGTACTAAGTTACTAGACTGTATGTACACAGCCCTCCATTCATTTTAATTTTTGCTTAAGGATCTATTGTCTATAAAGCAAACATTTCACAGAGACAGAGAAGGTGCATGTCTCATTTTTTAACACCAAGTTTACAAAAATGAGGAAGGTCAAAGTAGTCCAAAAGCAGGCTGTTGTTGGGCTCTCTAAGTTGTTTATCATTACAGATGTTGATGGACTGTGTCTAGTTGTGAAGTCTGTTTGTCCCTGAATATTTGCTTATGTATCTTATCTACTAATTCCTGATTATGAATGCATCTCAGCTTGGCTGACTCTTCTTGAATAAAGAAGTTCCTAAATATACCCATGAGCAGACTGTTCCCTTACTGGATGTCCTTCCCTTTCTAGTCTTTGTCTAGCAGGAAAATACAGAATATTAGGTTATTATAGTCCTTAAAAATGTATAATCCCTAAAAAAGCCTGCAGTCCCTATAAATGGGGGGAAGTTGAATCCAGGGTTTAGCCATGGTTAAAATTCCTTTCTGAGCAGGATCTGAAAGCAGAGATGACTCTTTCACAATCACACTGAAAAGTAAGGATCCAAAAAAATGTAATTATATAAAAATATTTACAGTCCTGTGGTAAGGTTACATAGCTTACCAAAAAGGATGTTTACTCATCATGTTCTCTAGGAAGCACAGTGAAGTGTACTCCTGCTACTTCTTCCTTCCTGCAGCCAGGTGGGTGGTTCTCCTGAAACGCTCTCTCCATCTCTTTCTGTTTTGAGGTAAAAAGTCAAACAGATCCTGCTTGGGCAATGAAGTTGTGAGTACCTGGAAAAACTCTTTGTAGATGGTCAGGTGGACAAAAAGCGTTTATAGTTATGAAAGCAAGGTCTCCTGCTTTCTAAGGCACAGCTATGAAATGCAAGACAGTAACATCTTTGAAGATGTTAACTGAAAGACCAGTTCTTATCTTCTCTAAGAAAATTGGTTGGGGAATGGTGCTTACTTGCTTGTACTTTTTAAACAAACATTTTCTACTTATCAGATGGTAAAATCACAGTGTTAAAGAGTGCAGGTGCAGCTTTTAACATGTAATGGTAGAGATGGTAAACATTTTCTTGGTAACATGAATGACCAAACCACATGTGCTGAAATTCTACCGGTTTGGACCACATTAACATTTTACATTGTGCTAATGGTTGAGTGTGAGTGAGCAATTGGTAAAAAAACATGCACAAAGACAATCAGCAAAGATAAATTAATTGAGCTAACAGAACTAAACCATCTATTCTTTCTTTTGGCTTGGTAAAGGGGACAAAATGTGAACTTTTGAGCCATCGCAAGTATGAGGGAGGAACTCAAATACCTCCATCAAAGAAATGCACAAATTATTTTTAAACTTTTTTTAAGCTGTGGAAATGTGGTGACAAACTAAAGCATGGAAGGCCAGTAGTCTCTAATTAGGATGGTAAAAACTCAGTGGTGAACAGTGACCAAAGCCCATCAATTACCTGAAAGCCCTAATATTCTGTGAAAACCAGGCACTCATTCAAAGCTTAGGAACTACACCTTGTTCTTAAAATGAACTGAGCATCAAGTATGAACTAGAAAATCTTCTAATTTTTAAACTACATTATATTCTTCTTTTCCATTTTATCTCCCTTTAGCTGAAATAACTCCTTTTGTCTCAAGCTTTTAACTGTGTTATAAATGAGACTTGCTTGCAAAATTATAAACCAAGCAAAAGTACAAAGGCTCTTGGATTCTGAACATTGCTGCTCCATCCTACGTCTAGTGCAATTCAAGCGTTTTATGGAAAAAAATGAGAAGTCGATGTATAGGCCAATTGGATTATATACGCTTCAGATTCTTATCCTTTTGCAAGAATCATTTATGTTGGGTGACTTAGTCTGCCCATCTTTTCACTGAATAATAGCTTTAATAACTCCAGTTATAATCATTCATGTCACCTTACTTAACTCAACAGACTGGTCAAGGGGTTCTGTAGTGCACAAGATCCACACAGAGACTCTCAATAATTAACTACAGGATTCAAGTGCTCAAGGCCTGTAAGTTGCTTTCTACCATGGTTAATGCATTGACTCTTACCAAGCAGAGGTGATACTTGCCTAAATTACTGATCTTTACCTCTGAGGCTTGCAGAAACAGCAAAATTATCCCCAAACAGCCCAGTTCAACAAACACACCACAACTACACCATGTCAAAATGTAGGTTCCCATTTTCTCATTTCAGCAGGGCAGTTTTTGTGGTTGTGCAGTCGTAAAGTCACAGCTTTCCAGAGATGCTGGCTCCCTCACATACGTAAGCCTGCCCACAAACCTCCTCCCTGACTGCCCAAGAGCCAAGGTTTCTTCTCAGTCTCTTTTTTTCATCTTGGACTTGGCAACAACCCACCATCCCCATCTAGGAGGCATAGGAGCTCTCTTTTGTTTGATGTGAGATGAACACCTGGGGGCACTGAAGGGGTTAAGTGGAGGAAATTCTTGTCAGCCTCAATAGAGAATCAGGCATTTTAAAGGATTTTCTGTAAGAAGAACCTTGTATGTCTGACATCAGAGCCACAGCACATCACAGCGAAAGAGTAAAATTTTTACTTAAAGGGTTTTTTATACTTTCCGAGTGGAAAATATTCATATTGTGGTTTCACACTAAAAATAAATTCTTCCATTCACAGCTAGCAACAGGTAGCTGAGGTTAGATCAAACAAGTGGCTTACTAATGACTATGAATTGCAGTATCTATAGAAATGACCAGAATTCAAGGCAGCCTTTAAAATAACCCAGATGAATCATTATTGAAAAATATTATTCACTCTGCAATAAATAGGCTCAGCATAACTGTCTGCCACACAAAGTATGCTTTAAGAATTTTTTAAAATGTAAAACACTGCTGCATGTAAATTGAAATGATCCATTTTCTTCCTTTTGCAGGGGTTCTGTTTTTTTCATAACAAGTCTGGGAACACTCAAGTGATCCCAGGATGCTAAAGTTAAGTGACTGAATTGAATGCATTCCTTTTGTGCAAGCATCTTGAATGTAATAAATAATAGCCCTTGAAGTATTATAAATAAGGAATCTGAACTGTCTTGAGTTATCATGAAAGCTATTGTTCCACAAAGATGCAGTATGAAACAACAGATGAGAAAATCTTTAGATACTTATTCTACTGTGTAACACATTCTTTTAGGTCAGATTCTCTGCTAGAACAAACCACCAGAACATCACTACCATTAGTGGAACCAGGTTGCTTTACCCAACTTGAGAATCCGTGCCTCAGTTAAATTACTAAAAATCAGGACCCTTAAGAAAGAAAGACCAAACCAACCACCCAATGGGAAAAAAAATCAGCAAAAAATACCCACCTCACCAAGGAAACAAGCACCAAAACCACAAAAAACCTTTCACTTCAATGATTTTTTTTTAGTCTCTGATGTTTCCTTGTTCCAGCCTTATTGCATTTCTCTGAAATGGGTAGAAAAGATAACACTTTTTTCTTTTCTGTGCATGCTGTAGCCTGCCTTTACTAGAAAAAAAACCAAAAAAACCCCTAACCCAATACCTTTCATGCCATCAACATAAGATGTCCAAATCACATGTGAACAAATCAGGTTTAAGTTTCTAAATTTAGAAATGAGAGCTTTTTGTGTCTACTTAGTGTCTGTAGTACTGTGGGGACTGATCCTCTCAGTAAAACCAAATGAACAGTAAACTCCACAGTCACCATTCCATGGCCATTGCTGCTTATGGCCATTGCTACTACAGCCCTCATGCATCTGGATGGGGTATTTTCTCCTTTATTTTTTTCCCCTGAAAACCAGGATGTAACTTACTTATAACCCAAACATCTTATTTGTAGCAGTTGCAGCCATCGTAAACGAATTGTGCTTATCCAAAATAACAGGTTGATCTGCTGGGTTCTTCTGATTCTCTTCATACATAAAAATTTTTCAACATTCAGAAATCTATTGTATTTTTGAAGAATATTTAAATGGTTTGGCATCATCAAGAGATTCACATACTTGGTTTATATAACCAATCACATCTGTGCACTCCTCCTCACTTCTACCACTCACCCTCTGATGCAATCTTCTCCTAAAGTAGTTCGTAAATTGTAAGGAGCTGGGAATCTGCCTTTTTGTGCATTTGCCTGAGAGCTTGTCTCACTGCTCTTAGGGGACTGACAAAGCCTTTGAAAGTCACCATATTATCTCTGATTAGCAATAAGAAAACTAGCATCTTCACCACTCATTTCTCACTGAAAGTAGAGAGTGGAAAAAATCTGTTCTGTTTACTGGACCAAAATACCACGCCTGGGAGACTTCAACATACAAAGTACAGAGTACAGGGTAGATGCACCCCACTCACTCTGCAGATGCACTCTTGCAGGGAGTGAGGAAATGAAGAGCAGTTCATGGTAGCTTCTTTCCTTCCATTCCTCATTGCCTCTAAAGAAGATGTAATTGTGATGTGGATAGATATACAGGGGATATAAAGTGCAATACAGAAAGGGCAACAGTAAAAATATTTTGCCCATCCTAATGGGCATCTCAGATCAAAGCAATGCTAGTGCACATAGATATTTCTGTCTGAGAGCAGCTCAGTGCAATTTATTTTAAGCATGCTTTCACTTATTTAAATTCAGGTAGTGCTTATAGCTCTTTAATATTAAATACTTTTACTGAAAATTCAGTAATATTGTCACAAAACACTGTGCAGATACTTTTAGTATGAATGAACCAGTCAGAGAAACCAAATTCTCTCCCTAGACTTTTTTTGCAAAAACTCAGCTAAACTGAATTGAAACTTGCAGCTCTGGTATACAAGAAAGGTTTGACAAAAGTAAACTGAAGCAAATGGAGAAGAGTCTATACACATGCTTGTATCAGCACAAGTCTCTCAGTAAAAAGCCTAACAGGCATCTGCAGCACAGTTAATAGAATTAACCCCCAAAATAGAATCTACACACAAAATCTTGAAGATTGGTGCCTAAAGGAAGAAACTGAATATATACTTAAGCAGTGGCAGGAATAAATTATCTTAGTTGTAGAGTAAGTTAAGTAGGATCAGAAAGAAGGTTAAAAATCCTAAAGTAAGGTAGCTATTTCTTGATTCAAAAGTGTGTCTCATGCAATTACAAACTTTTTTTTATTCCCCTAGGCAGCTGGGATTTTCCCAGGATACCCATTCAAGTGTATGTTCAATCGTACATATTCAGGAATTCACCTCTTGTCTATACAAAGTTTCAAGGAGGTCAAGGAGAATTTTGTCATTGCCTCCAGTGAGGCCAAGCATTTCACCCACCAATCTTGCAGCTGAAGTGAGGTCTTTGGATAAAAACTATGTGAAATGTAAACAGCACAAGTCCTGGCCACATTTAATAAACTGAGCAGGCTGTCTCTCCATTTAATATTTCATTTAGCTTAATTTATAAACTTAAAAAGAAAGAAAAAAAAAAAAAAAAAAAAGAAAAGAAAACAGTCTGTGTTGTTCCATTTTCCTAAAGCAAGTATTTTAAGGGGCAAATTGTGACAGTCCTTTTCCCTCAGACAGTGTGTATATGGAAACATATTATGCATATTATGCATACATTTAGAACGCTTTAGTGAGATCTGTTCTCTTGGATGGCAAACTCAAGTGCAATACTTTGCACACTGATTTTTCTGTTTGAAAGCCTGCAAAATCATTCAGCAATCACAAGGTTCCATAAGCCACCCACTCTCTAACCTGGGGGCTAAGGCAGAATGGAGCTAAAAGGAAAAACGAGAGCACACTTTCCATATCTTGTGGAAATATGAGGTTACAGTGACTGTCATGGGAGGAAATTAATTTTCATTATTGTTTTCTTCAAGTTGTAGGTAACATCCAAAAGTAAGACATATCATCTCCATTCATTCTTCAAAATTAAGTGTTGTGACATATGAAAGCTTCCTTGTTGATGAAAGATAAATATAGGGAAAACTCTGTCTTTATGACTTGTCAGTAGATACTTAAAGAATAACTTGCAAAAAGTGCCACTGCCCAAATGAAACAAAAAATTACAGATTCATGCTTCATTCACAATATTGAGATATAATATTAGGTAGATACTCTACTTTGGAAAAAGAGCCCCTATCTCCTAAGTCTAACAAGTTATGTTGCCAACTGCCTTACTCCTTTGACAAAAAACCTGAAATATATTGCTTCTGTGGAATTAAGTTACAACCTGGTGATTAGATTATGTCATCCAAACTCATGATGATGTCTTCCTTTGTGAGTGAAATTTCCTTTGGGATGGATCTCCTTCCTCCTGGACTCAAATCAAATGTTCCTGGGTACCACATCCAGCTGGCCCTGAAAGGACAGTGTCCATGGTGGGAAACTCCCATAAACTCTTAAAGAGGGGAGCTGCTGGCAAGCTGGCTTTTGGGGGTAGCCCTGGAATATTTGGACTCCTGAAATGTGCTGGGGATAGCTTGGGAGGATACTTTTTGGTGCATCCTTAACTCAAACCAGGGAAAGTCTTAACACTTCACTAGCGTGGGCAATTGCAATTGCAATCCCTTGTGATGTTCCAGTCCAGGAACATTTCCATCTACTGTCTGATTTACTAGTATAGAGGTGCCCAGGGACATTATCACACACTTTCAGACTACTGTGATTTTATGTATGAAGGAGAGAACAGTTCAGGCACAGTCCTGATGTAAAGTTAACTTTTTATACTGAAACCTACCTTCCTTTACTCCCCCTAAAAATTTCAGAACAATTTACAGTGTTCTTCCATTTGTGTAGAAGAGGAATGCCTTGTTCCCCAAGAACAGGACTGACAGTAGTAGGCAGCATGCAGTTAGATTTCCTTCAAAAGTTGCTGCCTTTTACCATGTAGCCTGCTATTATATAGGATTACTTATGGATATTTTAATACTTAGATTACATTTCACAGGCTGAGAAAGTTGGGGTTGTTCAGCCTTGAGGAGATGGGTCCAGGGAGACCTCATAGTGGCCTTCAAATACCTGAAGGGGACCTACAAGAAAGCTGAGGAGGGACCTTTTATAAAGTCATGTAGCAATAGGACAAGGAGTAATGTCTTTAAACTGTAAAGGGTAGATTTAGTTTAGGCATTAGGAGGAAATGCTTTAGTGTGAGGGTTGTGAGACACTGGAACAGGTTGCTCAGGTAAATTGCGGATGCCCCCTCCAGAGAAGTGTTCAAGGAGATTGGATGGAGTTTTGAGCAACCTGACAGAGAGAATGTAATTAGATCTTTATGGTGTCTTCCAACCCATTCTGTGATTCTATGAATATTATGGGATCCTCACACTGCATTCAGTGAGCTCTGCAATAAAGCACTGACACTTATGCTTTTCACTATTCAATGCAGCTGCAGTTAAGTAAGTACCCAAAGTGCATTCTTGGTCCCTTAACTGCTCTACTTTCATAGTGCCAAATACACCAGGGGGGAAAGACAAAAAAAAGCAAACAAAATATTTTTTTCCTCTTTGCAATATGCAAATGAGGGAAAAAATAACTTTGTTCAATTTGTGCATTTGACAATTTGTAGTACACCAGTTTTTACGTGTCTCACATAATATTATTGCTTTAAGAAAATATGTAACTGATAAAAACTGCACTAAAGCGGAAATGAAAAAGGTCTGAAATGACTTTTAGACCTGAAGTCTGTCTATAAGTAAAGTAACAGTTTTAATTAGTGCATTTTACTTACATTGCAACTAATTTTGAAACATGGGTTGCTACAGCCCTGATGTTTGACTTAATTTCTGAAGACTACAACTCTAATGGTGAATGGTGATTAGAATGGTGATTTAGAAATTTTCCATTTGTTTGTTTTTTGAGACACACTGAAAGAGTACCAATATATTCCTTTATCAGTAAACATACTGACAACCACATGTTTTATGATTGGTTCATATATACTGGGTCTTGATCAAAATAAAATAAAGGTGAAAAAAATATTTTAAAACCCCACCTTTTTAAAGGTCTGTAAATTGGTGATCCATCCTGATACACCCATGTCTACTGGTTCAGAACCTTGTCAAGGAGTCAAACTTGTGTCTGCAACATCTGATTTCCATCAAGTGCTTGTCTCCTAACATATCTCAGGTGCAGCAAGTGGTTTTATAATTATGCAGCAGGCTTTCAGGAAAGCAGAGCTACTCTGATTATCCAGTTTCTTTCATTTTTAAAACAGATTATATCCTTTGACAAGATTGTTTTAAAACGTAACTTAAACTCCTAACTATCAAAATACCAGTAGGTAATCCTATATAATAGTAGGATACATTGTAAAAGCTTCTGATTATTGGTAACTCTTACTGAAATGGGAACCGATCCATTTTAAACTAAAAGTTTGAAAATTTTAGGCATAAGCTTCTCTAATCATCATGTAGGATTTAAGTTACGGGGGGAAAAAAAAAAAAAAAAAAAAAAAAAAAAAGACAGAAGAAATACTTCGGAAGTGTAGTACAATATCTGTTGAAAATGCTGAACCTCCCACCCTGACCCTGTTTCAAGTGCAATCATTGCTACTTGTGCCTGAAGGTAACTGCATCAGCTCTCCTCTGAACACTCCCTGTGACAGATGAACAAGGAGATTACACTTTTGTGGTAGTAAAACCTCAATCCCTGTCCTCTGAAAAACAGTGCCAATATGTTAAAACAAAAGGGAACTCTTTAGAAACACATAAAGCCCTTCCCCAGTAATAAAAATCACACTAAAGAAATCAAAATAGAATGTTTCTGAAACCCTGAATTTCAATGCCCCATGAATGGAAAAAAATGTGGAAAAAAACATTTTATCTCTCTAAAATACAGGACAAGTACAGCAAGGTAATACTTTTTTCCATCTTCTCTTAAACTTTTAGACACAGCGAATACCAATGAGGAAAGCATGTTTTATCCTTCTATTTCACCTTTTGTCCTAGTAAGTAGCAGTTAAACTTTATGTATTATGTTTAGGAAAGGTCAAGGGGAGAAGCAGGGACCAGAAAGAAGAAATATGAAGAGAAGTAAGTAAGATAACCATATAGGGGGTCTCATCAGATTGAAACACGCACTATTTTTGAAAGGCAAAGTATATATATATACAGTATGGATATGCACAGTTTTCCTGTAAGTGTCCTGATTTCAATGAGACATCAATTTTTATTTCTTAATTTCTAGTTTAAAATCGTATTGGGCAAAGATGAACAAAACTGAGTATTTTCGTTGGTAAGGATTTGGTGTGCTTTGTCACAATGTGGTCTACCTGCAACCCTAACCTTCTAATTATTTATTTTAGATGAGCCAAATGTCATTGCTGACATTTTCAGTAAGAAATACATCCAGTACTATTCATACATTACTCAATCAAGCATACTCTCATATTCAGCCAATTTCTTTCTGGGTCTCTGCTCCAGTGACTGACTGAGAAATTAGTCTCAGCAAATGAGATCATTGTTACTCGCTGTACCTGCACCCATCTAGGAACATCTGAGACAAGACAGACTGTACAAATCTGTCTTCTTCAACAACCGATTGCTAAAAATAATTGAACATTCTGCTGCAGTACAGAAATGCACTCTATTATCCCTGCCATTTAAGAATAAGACTTAAGATTGCACATCACACAAATTAATTATATTTTTCCAAACGTGAATAAGGTAATACAGCCAAAAATGTACTTTTTTTTTTTTTTTTTTTTTTTTTTAAAAAAAAAGAAAAGGGTAAGTTATGCATGGTGCATAAGTGGTCAGCACTTTGCTACTGTCAAGCCACTTCCACCTCACACAAGATGAGTTTTTACAAAAAACATTTAAAAAAGCTACTGTGCCAATCATCAAGACCACTTAACTGCTGCAGTACCTCATTTGGAGAACTCTGGCTTTTGAAGACTGATTTGAATACTGTAATATGTAATACTCACCTGAATATGATCTCAAACCCTTTAAGTATGTATTTTATGTTCATCTAAATACTGTACCTTTTTATTCTCCACCTGAATCCAAGTTTCTTTTTTTCACTGCTATGATCACTATCTCAGAAATTATAATTGAGCCTCAGATCATTAAAGAGCAAAATAAAAATTTGCTTGAGGATATTAGTAGAGACATTCTTAAGTTACTGTAGGAGCAAATTTGAGGTATTTATTTGTAGCTCACATTATAGGGGAAAAAAAAAAAATTGAAAAAAACTATTTGTTTACATTGTTACTATAGTCAACTATGAGTCCAGTCCTGAAGGTCTCTAGCTTTAAGAAAGCCTTACAGTGACATCAGATTTTATAATCTGATGGTCAGACATGAAAGCAACAACACAAGAAATGGAACCGTAATAAGGGTTTACACTCTCATGGCTTAATAGCTGTCTAAAATGGAAGGCCTACATGGTGTATCTGCTATGACTTTCAGAGTTATCCTCAAAACCCATGTATGGAAAAGTTTCCTTTCTTGGACCTCCACTTCCCTATCTCAAAGGACAGAGTAGGCACGCTTTAATAACATTATCTCAATCCACTTGAAAAGTCCTCTTAATTCTTACTAGAACAATCTAATCTTTTTTGAGGCAAGATTTTTGTTTCATTTAGAATAGTAAGCCTTATCTAATTAGGTGTCATATTAGGATGTTAACTAACATACACTAGCCAGCTTTTCAGAACCTGCTGCACTCACATGGTAATGCATGCTTTCTGAAGCCTGGACCCCAGCACCATAATTAACTCACAGGCAGTGCCCAATGCCACCCTCCCATATATCCTCTGTCCCGTGCCATACATCTAACCCAATTCACTGGTACTGGGCTTACCTGGATGTGGGGAGACACTATTTATCCTCATTAAGAACCAAGTGGAAGGTGACAACCAGCGTTTAATGTTAAGACCAGCTTTAAATTTCACTATCAACAAGACGACACAAGAATTCCCTGTGAACCTTGGTAATAAAAGCATTTGCCATAGTGCAAACCAAAAGAAGCCTACAACTTTAGCATTTGACTTGATCTAGGAGTTGCACCCTTCTTCATCGCTACACTGCTCAAACATACTGCAATTTTCTAGTTTCACCTCCGGCCTTCTTGAGAGATACCTTGACTGAAATGTAAGTCTCCCAAAAGACAAGGCTCACCTTCATTATCATCAACTTCATCACTACAGTGAAAAGACTGGATTTACTGTCTACTGAAATCAGTGGGGCTTTTGCGTTTTCAAAATACAGTCTTAAGGTCAAAGATTCCCTCAATAAATGGACTGCTTGATTATTCCCACGTTTGCTTTCAATCAGCAAGACTAACCCAGGACAGTTTAGGCATAAGCACCTAATCTAATTCAAGAATTAAATTCAGTGAATGAAAACATATGATGGTTACCAACTGGTTCAAGAACAAAATTTCTAAAAAAAAAAAAATAATAAAAATCTCCATTTACCAGCAGCCAAGTACAATCTCACATATATGCCCCAACACTCAGTCACAATATATTGATGCGCTTTAAATATGGACAAATTACTCATGTAACATAAACCACTTTCTTCTGGCAAATTCCACGCAGAAGGTTAAATATACACTGCTTGTCTTTGTATACCAAAGTATCAGACAGCTGGTGTAGGGAGGAAAATAAAAACAACTTACATTTTTCACCAGAGAGGTAAGGAAAAAAAAAAAATTAACAAAGCCCATGTATCAGCTATTTTTGTTTTGCAGACTAGTTAGGACTTGCATTTTTTAATTTCACTGGATGATTGATAACCAATACACACAAATGCAGAGTGTAGGACATCTGAATACTACTGAACTACATAAAATAGCCCAAACACTGGATCACAGATGAAAATTAAGGGGCAAAAAGATCTCACGTTTACTCAATGCTCTGGTTTTCAACTTTTAGTAAGTTCTTAATTTATTAGTTATAACTTGTTTTTGTTGGAGAGGGTTCAGAAAAGGCTATGAGATTTTTCTAAGTGTCAGCTTAAAAATACTTACAAGTATTTCTTAAATGCCAGTTTAAGAAATGCATAAATAAAATTCAACATTAAGACCTCAAAACTTGGAGAGACATGCTTAGAACAGGAAATGATAGTTTGTTAATAAAGAAAGGTAAATCATTCTCTAGGCTTCCGGTGGGAAACTTGGCAGTGAAAGGATTTTGACCTCAGTGGAAGGTAACCGCCACAAATGACAAATCAAGCAACTTTCTTCTTACAAGTGAGGCAAATGTTTGACATAAGGCTGGACTGCATTCAGATCTATCATTCCCTGTGGTATATTATTCTACTTTTCACAAATAATCCTGCAAGATTTTTGCACTGACCGTATTAATTTTGTCTTCTTTTTTTTCCCCCTCTCCCTCTCTGCGTAAAGTCACGCAAGCCTAACATTTTTTGTGAATGATTACTTACTTCCTATTTGAAGCACAAAAGATCATCACTTATAGGATAGGTCAAGGTTTCAGTGACTATTAGTCCTAGTCTGGAATGAATTAATGCATTTTTCTATGTCCCTTTTCCTTTTCTGTTGCAAGAAGGGTATATGGGACATTTGTGGACAGGAAGGAAGCAAAACTCCTGCATTATTTTCAGGTGAAGCAGTAAATAACAATGAATAAATACACTTCAGAATGCTATTTTAATTTTCATATTAGACTCACTGTGACTATATCACCATGAAGTTTGCAAATAGAAGTACCAGTTTTCCCAACTCAGAACAACAAATGGGGGGGAAAAATGACAAGTAGCCCAGTTTAATTTCAAACGTTAATATATTTTCTATTTTATAGTGAACATATGCATCGTTCACCCCTTACCTGCAGCAACTATGATGTCCTCATAAAAAGGGGTGATATTTGTAAGATGCCTCTTAAAATAAATATTTCTTTTTATAAAATAATAAAACTTCAAATAAATATTCTTTACACTAAACAATATGTTGAAAAAATTAGAAAATAAAGGCTGAATTTTACTGTAACTGTACAATATACAGGAAGTTCAAAGGGAAATCAGAGTCTTGTAATAGAAGGTTTCTGTAAGACAAAATACAATCTAAAAACATACTGATTGATTCACATTCTTCCGAATGTACAACATATTAGTATAATATTTTGTGACTGTGCCATGCCTTATGACACCACTTATTTTTCACAGTTGAAAATATTATTGTATATACAAAAATATAGCACATTATCTCTGGCAGAAAACAATGAAAAAAAAAGGAGTCATTTGCTAATTTACAAATTTTGCAAGTACTATTCACAAACAATAGAGTTGCCTAGGAGTGTCTGTGTTGCTTTAGCTTATGCAATATGTGGGTCACAATGTACTGCATCCCTTTTTCTTTGTTTTTTGTTTGTTTGTTTTGTTTTGTTTTGTCTTCTGTATCCCACTAGCTGGATTCTACAAGAGTATCAGTTAAGATGAAACACACAGAGAAAAGCATCTCACTGCAAACAGCAAAGTATCTCCCCAACCCTTCTACTACAGTGCCAGGACCATAGCAGCTTAGTTGGTTGCATATAGTTGGTTAAAATAATCCTTGTTACTTTTGTATTTCTTGCTAGCGATGCTATGTTGGTTTTTCAAAGTTTCTGGGAGGGACACTGGGAACTTTGCAGCAAACGGTGTTGGAGTGTTTACAGCGGCACCCAGGCCGATTTACCCGGTCATAACAGCCCTGGCATAACTTAAGGCAACCCTTGGCTGGTAGGTAACACCACAGGCAAGGCAGAAAGAGGGACACCACACCCATGGCCGACCATCTAGTGCAGCAATGTGACTGACTGCAGGAGCAGGGGTTGTCAGCACAGTTGTCCTCGTCATCATTGGAGCAGTGATAGAAGAGGCCCTTCACGCAGCAAACGCAAGTCCCGTAATCAACCACATTCTGGGCTGAGCAAAGACACTGCTTGTCACAAATCCAACACGATGGGAGGGTCCTTGGATAAGTGCACTCCTTACACTTACACTTTCCACAGTCCTCGCACCTGTAGCTGTGCGCTCCCAAGTCTTCTTTGCTCAGCGGTTTCAGCTCATTTGACTTGAGCTCAGACTTGGGCTGCATACGGACTATCCCGTCAGCAACTGGCCCCGAAGATGATCCTAGAAGTCTGTGTTCAGATGAATTACTGCTCGTACTTGTCCTTGTACTGCTCCGTGAACCTGTGCTGACCGTGCTGATGGATCGGGACAGAGGCACCCGAGGAGAGGTGTGTGTTTGCGTGTGCTGGATCCGGCTCAAATGACGATGCTCGGGCAAGCCATGGGGCCTTTCATTTTTGGGTTGGGTTGCTAGCCGAGGAGCGGACTTGACCCCTGGCCGTGGAGCCACTGTAGGTCCCTCCGTGTACTCATTCGTGTTTCGGATGGCTCTGATCTGGTCCAATGACAAGACATGAACCTGATGCATCAGGACATCCCGCAGGTCGGGCTCCCCGTGCGGTCTCCCGCTGTCACGCCGAGCCTGTAGCAAGGCCTGCGACCCGCTGCCGTGCTGAGCTCTCGTCTCCATCGGTGCCCAGAAGCGTGCTCACCCCGGCAGGCTTAGAACACATCTGAAATCCTGGAGCAACAAAGAGAGGATTCACTATTGCAACACATCTCATGCTCTTCCCCAGCGGGCCTTCCAAGCCCGCACTGCACACAATCAATAAATGCATCAGCCATTAAAAAAAAAGGGAAAGTCATATTTGGGGCGGAGTGCAGGAGCCCGTCAGCTGAATGCACCTCCCTTGGCCTATTCTGCCTACTCCTGTGGAGAGCTCAAAGGGATTCTGTTCTAGGTCCATGCATCTTAACTTATGGAAAAAGTCTAGGTATTGTGCCTGCTTAACTATAGCTTCCCAGGCCATCTTCTGGTTAGACCATGGCCTTTACAGTAATTACATTTCAGTCACTTGAAGTGAGTCTTCACATCAGGCTACTGAAAAACTTACATTAAAAATAAATAAATAAATAAAGCCCACAAGTATTTAGCAAGTGTAATGTGACCTGCTGATGACAGACATATAATTCTCCAATTTTGTTTAAAACTGGATAATATTTTGGTAGGCTAGTCTCTTTACACATTAAACTTTACATGATGTAAATAGGAAACTTTAGTTTAATACCAATGGTACCAAGAAAAACACTAAATAGCAATAAAATGTTTGAGGTTAGACATTAAATGACTTAGTGCTACCAAAAACTTCAACAGCACAAGTAAAAATACCTCTTTCCAGTATTTAAGTGTCATACTTTTGTACACCACTGCAATTGTTATTTTAAGGCTTAATACTACAAAAGCAACGCTACCACAGCTTTATTTCTTAAAACCATGCAAAAAATTCCATAGACATTTCAAATTGTAAATATTACCAAGAGTGGCTTGTGGGATAGAGGCATGCTTAATATAATCAAACAATGCCAGCATGGAAGAACTCTACTTGGTTGTGAATATTACTTTAAAGGATCATTAACTACAAAGTAGAAACGCAGACTTAAGAATTTAAATGGAAACTCAGTAAAAGACCCAGAAGATGAGAACTTGTAAATGACTAACTTCCATACTCAGATATGCAAAAGTTTGAAGTACTGCCCTCCAAATTAGTTAATATTTGTTTTGCCTTTATCATATCTTTAAGTGGGTCCAAAATCCAATTACCTACACAAAAATCCAGAACAATATTTTACAATTAAAACCCAAGCAGGGAACAAGCTTCTTACAAGGACTACACAATGTCTTCAATTATACCTAGAAAGAGCACCACAGCGTTACTCTGTACACATCAGTTACCAACAATAATACTATACTGCAGTATAATAAAATATGGCCAAACAGTTTAAGAATGAATATCTCAAGACTCTGTCTGTATTCTAGCAGCAGTGGAAAACATTTAACCTTTTAACTACTGGCTGCCTCCCCTTAAGTGCTTCTTCTTAAAAATAAATAAATAAATAAATAAATAAATAATAAAACCTAACTTTTAAGACTGACCACCGGTTTTAAAGGTTGCCAAGTCCTGGTTTGGGGCACAGAGTGTATGTCATGGTGCATGTTGTGTCTCCCTCACAAAATAATAAAAAAAAATATTGCAAAATTATCTTAAAGCACTGCTTCGTCTTCTTCAAATTAAAACCTTTGCCATATGAAACGTTTCAACCGAAACGCCTGGAGTTTTCCCTATCTGAAACTATTCAGAGATTTAAAAACACAAAAACAAAATAAAAAAAAAATAAAAAAAAAGAAACAAAAAAACCCAAAAGAAATAGAAAAAATACCTTCCCCATCCTTGAGATGAACTAGCAGCCCTGCCTGCCCTACACGTCCAGATTGTAGCCAGACTCAGACAGCCGAGAAGATACAGGGAACCAAACCCTGCCTCTCCAGCAATGACAACCCAGTGCAAAACCCAGCAAAGCTGACCCTGACCTGCCGGGCCTTCCGACCCCACCTCTCTCGGTGGTGCAGACCCCCTCAGACGCCAAGCTGGGACTCGCTGGAGGAGAAGCCTGCGCGCTTTGCCCCCTTCCTCTTTCCAGGCTCCTCCATCCCGGGGGCAGCAAGGGGGGGAGCGCAGCAGGTGGGCGGCGACAGCAGCCCCTCGCCGGTAGCCCCTCGCCGGTAGCCCCTCGCCGGTAGCCCCTCGCCCGGGGGAGCGCGGCCGCAGGCGCCGCCGCCAGCCCCGCAAGTGCAGACAACCTGGAGATAACCGGGAGACATCCTCTGGGCTGGGAAGTGGGAGGGGGCTGCCGCAGTCGCCTTATCGGGAAAGTCAAACCCATGTTTCCTTTTAACTCTTCCCCCCCCCTTTGCCCTCCCCCCCGAAAGATGCTAAAGAAGCTTTCCCCTCCCGGGTAGTGCCAGGCGCCCTGCAGACGGTTCGAGACAACACCTCCGGGACAGTCCGGGCAAAAGGCTGATTACCCCCTCTCGCCTTGCCATAAGCACCCATTCAGCTTCACAAAGCCAGCCGCTGGAAAAGCTCCTCTTTATTTTACACGTATTCTGCAAATTGCTCCAACTTCAGTCCGCCCCCCCTCCGCCCCAGCCTGAAGGTACCCAGAAGGCGGTGTCAGCAGGACACCGGTCCCATCCGGGCCATCCCCTCCTGTTTCTCCCCTCGATGGATCCGCTAACAGGACAAGCTGCTCAGCTCCAGCACATTTGCTCGCAAACATACATTTGCCTGAAAACTATGACGGGAAAGCACGTCTCTCCCTCCTTTGATCCAGCATTTCTCCCCTTCCCATCCACCAAGAACAGAGAAGCAGCATTTGCCTTTCTGTGTGTGCATGTGTGTGATAACACGATTCCCCACTTCCAAAAGCCAAAGTCCACTCTCGCAAAGCTCAAGTGCCATGACTGCTAACTTTTCCTAGCTGGGATTGGCAAAAGGGTGAACAAGGGGGGCGGGTTTCGCCTTCTCTCGGCACATTTGGGGAAGTTTAAAACGCAAGGGGCTTCTTGCGTGCTGTGGAAAAAAACCGTGTCTTGCTGGCAAGGAGTAGGAAAGCCTAAGGGGGAGAAGTCCTCTGCCCGTGAATTTCTGTTTTGTGTCCGGAGCCTGTGCAAGGCACCCCCACCCCCATCCCCACCGCACACACACCAACCACCTCCTCTTCTTTCAAAGTGCTTTGAAACCCCCATTAAGGGCCGAGTGTGTGATCAGACTATGGATTAGGGCAAAAGGGATTTTACCATCGGGGTGGGGCAAACTGACACACAAACAGCTTGCTAAAAAAACCAGCAGGTTTTTTTGTTGTTATTTTAGTTTTAGGGGTTTTGGGGTTTTTTTTTTTGTTGTTGTTGTTGTTGTTTTTCTTGGGGGGGCGGGGAGGGGCCGGTGGTGTTTCAAAGTCAACCCACCGAAGGAAAAAAAGAAAAAAGCAAAAGCAAAAATTAAAGCTTTCATTCCCCTCCAAACATGCCCTCTGCATAAAAGAACCTGGGCATAACTTTCCTCGTCTTAAGGACCGAATTAATTTAATCACAGGAGAAATATATATGTGTATATATATATATACACACACGCACGTATATATTTATACCATGTGTGCACCCACTTCCGAATTGCAGGGATCACCCGACGCCACTACAGATGGGCGTAAATCACCAACTAAAAGGCGGCTTGCCCGTTCTGCCCCAAGACGGGCAAACAAACAGCCCCGCCGCTCGCCAACCCCGCAGCTCCCTCCCTTCACTCCCCCACCACCCCCCCCAGGGCCTGTCGGAAACCCACGCGTGGCCGGCAAGGCAGGAGCGCGCAGGACCTCCGGTGCCCGGCTGCCCTGAGCAGACAGAACACGCCGAACCTCGCTCTGTCGTGTCCGCTGTCCCCCTCCCGCCCGCTTGCAGCCTCCGCGCCCGCGAAGCCCTCCGCCCCCCGCGCAGCCTTCCGCCCCCCGCGCCCCCGCGGCACCCCGGCGGGGCGCAAAGGCGACGCAGCCCGCAAAACCCCGGCGGAGTTTCCCCCCCCCCCCAGCACCCCCCTCCCTCGAGAGAAACCGCTCTGAAATCCCACCTCCGGCTCCTCTCTGGGAAAGGAAGGAGAGGGGAAGGGGGGAAGAGGGAGAACCTGTACGAATGGAAAAGGGATCGGCCTTAAAACATTTCCACGAGTTTTCTTGGAGCAACCAAGGCAGGGAGGGGGGGGTGGGGGGGTACTGAACAGCTTGTTTTGCAAAGAAGGAAAAGGCTCTCACCGTGATCGCGGCGCTGCACCAAACCCCTCTCTCTCTTGTATTTTCTTCTTCCTGCGGTTTGCAAATAAATCCAGCCCTAAAGCAAAAAAAAATTCTTTTCCAAACTCTGCTTTGGTCCAACTTGCAAATTAGAGTAAGAATGATCACCACGTAAAAAAAGTGCAGAGCAAAGTTAGGTCCCTCTCCCCAGATCGATTATAAATACGTCTGTGCGCGTATATACTATAATAATAATAAAAACACCTCTCCGGATCGGGGGGGGTTTCCTTTGCTCCTAAAAAGAAATCAGTCTCTCTCACACACACTTTCCTTTTTTTTTTCCTCAATGAACAGGAGGCCGAATACCAAGTCACTTTTTTTGTTGTTGTTGCAAATGATCAAGAGGAAGGGGAAAGCCAAAGAAAACAAAATAAAAGTGGATCTAAAATAAAATCCCAAAGCCTTCTTCCACTGAACTCCTCCAAAAAAAAACAGCTTGTGCTTGTAGCCGTTCTGCTGAGAAGCTGCTTTGCTGCAAGCTCCTCTCCCCTCTCTCCCTCTGCGAGCGTGTGTGTGTTGCAGGCAGCTCTGTGGTTTGCAATCGCGGGGGGGTGGGGGGTGTTTTGGGAGCGCAGCGGATTTGTGGTGGTGGTTGTTGTTGTGTGTTTGGAGGAGGTGGAGGAGGAGGAGGAGGAGGAAGATTTGAGATCTGAGCTGTAGGGGCTCGGCGTTTTTCTGCTCGCTCGCTCTCTCCCTCTCTCTCTCTCTCTTTTTCTTTCCGGAGGAGGTAGGGTGATCTCTCTGCAAAAGCAGCAGTAAATGGCGTCATGTGGATCTGAGGAGGAACAGAGCAGTTGTTGTCCCAGAGGATATATCGCATCCGGTCCCAGCTCATTGGCTCTGCGGGGCTACATTCACCGCCGCTCCCAGCGCCCTGCCAGCACTCGGAGCTGCGGGAGGCATTCAAAAGGGCAGCGCTGCTACAGCCCCAGCCCCAGCCCCGGACACAGCCCCAGCCCCGGACCCGGCCGCGGTGCTGCCCGGCCCTGCGCGGAGTTGCGCGGGAGCGGTGGAGGTTGCAGGGGCGGTGGGGTCCCCCGCTCCCGGGGCCTCTCCCCCCTTTTGCACAGGGGGCTGCTCCTCCGTGCGCGGTCACACGGCGCTTGGGGTGGCTTTTGTGCTGGTTTATTTACTCAGAGGCAGGCAGCGATAGGATTGCAGGGGAGCCCAGGGGAGCTGGCTTCTCCCGAGGAGGAGGAGGAAGGCACGCACTCCCCGCCGCTGCCAGCTTTCGGGAGACCCATTTCCAGGTGCTTCCCCTTCCCCCCTTCCCTTCCCCCCCCCCCCACAGTGTTCTTTTAACCGAGTGGAATAAAAGTTTACACTCCCGTCATCGTCCCCCCACCCCCTTTCCTTCCCCACCACATTTCAGGAGGCAGGAGGAAAGTTGATTACTTGGGGCATTGTCCCGTGGATTATCGCCATCGGGCGGCGCGGGGAGCGCGCCCGTGGCCGGGCGGGAGCGCGGAGCGGGGCCCGCAGGGCGCGGAGCGGCAGCCCGGGCGCCGCGGGGGGAGGGGGCGGCGGGACGGGCCGCTGACAGCGCGCCGCGGTGCTTTCCGCGCCTCGGGCGGCTGCAGGAATTGCCGCGTCCCGGGCAGCAGCGGAGACTCCCGCCTGTGGGGAGGGCTGTTTTTTTTTTTTGTTTGTTTTTTTTCCTCCCCCCCCCCCCCTTTTTTTTTTTCTTTTTTGCTATTTTTTTTGAGAGAGAAAATGAAAAGTACCACCAAAAAAAACCCCCAACCCAACAAAAGCAAAGCACACACACACACAAAAAAAATCCAAACACAGCACAAAACTTTGTTTAATTAATTCCCAGTTGTGTGGGGGACACGGTCTGCGAGCAGCTTTCAAACGTGACTGTTTGTCTTCTGGGCGTTTCCTGACACGGCCGCTGCTCGGTTCTTTTTGTAGGAGCTGAAATCACCAACGGGGTCACTGTCGCTGGGCCCGGGCATCTTGCGCTTACGCGTATCTTTAAGCGCGCAAAGCAGCTTCTCCACGTAGGCATGCACCGAGCACGGATATACCCGTACCACGTGTGTCGCTGCTTAAAATATGCAAGATGTGTAAGGCAGTAATGCAGTGCATTATTTAGATGAAAAAATCCCCTGTGCAAAAACCCCACCAGCCCTTTTTACTGCTTGAGGCAATTTTGCAGGAACTTCCTCTTCTACACCTGCTACTCATCCCTTTTTGAAGGGGGTGGTCATTCGCAATAAAAACGTGGAAAAAAAAAAGAAAAAAAAAAAAAAGAGCAGTGTCTCACACGGATGGCCTTCAGGTTTCCATAATTTTATAAGCCAGTATTCAATCGTTGACAGTCATAGATTGGTTTGGGTGGAAAGGGACCTCAAAGACCATCTAGTCCCAACCCCACTGCCAGGAGCAGGGACACATGCCACTAAACCAGGTTGCTCCATTCAGCCTGGCCTTGAACACTTCCCCAGAGGGCAGCATCCACAACAATAACACTCTGAACCTGGAAATTATTTTTCCATAGTAAGGTTAAGCCGGAGTTACATGGCTCTTAACTTCTTTCCTCCTTCGTGGGCTCCACCAGCCCCGGCCCTCCACACAGCTGCCGCCTCCTCGGCGGGGACGCTGCTCGGGGCGCTGGCGCCCGTCCCATCCCATCCCCACCTTCCCCGGCTCCCAGCAGCCGCAGACGGAGAGAAATGCCCCGGGGGGGCGGGGGCACCTCCGCTGCCAGAGCCGCAGCCCCCGCGGGGCTGGGTTTCTTGCGGGGCTCCCGGTGCGCGGAGGCGGCGGCGCGGTCGCTTTCCCCGCCAGGGGGAGCGCGGAGCCGGAGTGGCGCAGGGGGAGCAGGGGGAAGTAGGCCCCGAGGCACCCACCCGCCGGAGGCTTTGCCGTGGCAGCAGCCCCTGCGTGGGGTAGCGGCCTTCGTGGGCAGGGGAAAGGCGGGAGGAAGCCCACGGGTCTTCCCATGGACATCTCCCCCCCCATGGGCGGCGTGAAGAGCGAGCCGGGCATCCTCAGGAGTGTCTGTGGATTCCCTGTCATCAAGGAAAACCCTGGGAGTCAGGTGTGAGGGAAGAGCCTAGGTTAAAATACCCGCGAAAAAAGAAGACGCGGTCTTCATCTATGTCAGTCTGGAAAGAGGAATAATCACTTCCTCCCAGAGGAGCAAAGTCAAAAATAGGTGAAGAACACTTGGTGCGAGTCTATACACATGGGAAAACTGGTAGATTGTTTATCAGTGTTATACTGAGTGTATAAATAGTTCTTAAACTGGGAAGTTTGTCGGATCATATTTAAATCTGTCATTCAGTAACTGCAATCAGCAATTTATGTGCCAATTGTCAAGTACAGGTGGGTATACACTTGATTTAGCTAGTGGTCCCAAAGATAGATATGAAAACGGTGAAGCTATTTTTATTCACAGAGCCAGTCATGTGTGCAAAATGGTGAAGTATAGACATCTTATAGCAAAAAAACCCAAATCAACAAAAAAATCCCATGTATACATCATCCTAGTACTTCTGAGTTTGAAAGAGAAGCACCAAACCTGCAAGGATTTGTGCACAAACCTACCTTGTACATAGGTAGTCAATCGTTAGTGCACGAACACTAAAAATTAAGTGAGCTTTTGTTTGCTTGTTTTCCAGTTTGGACCTCAAAGCTGAATTCTCAGGCCTTTAATTTGATGATTCCTTGTAACTAGATTTTACAGGGTTACATGTTTCGCTCACATTTCTTGTCACGGATCGTGGATTAATGCCTGTGACTATGTTTCCCCTAGTGGTTTGCTCCAACCACTGCATGATTTTTTTATTTTTTTATTTTTTATTTTTTTTCTTTTAACCGAAGTAGATATTGGGGGGTTTTTTTGGAGATGAAGGTCTTCACTTCAATCTCAGCAGAGTAATGTAGTTGTTGTGTGTATATATATGGGTACACACACAAATACATAAGTTTATATACACATATGTATGTGTATGTGCATGATCTATTAGATTAGTAGCAATTTCAGTGACTTCAGGTGAAGGATTGGGCACAGTGAGGTCTGTGACATGAAACTCTTCTGAAATACTTGAAACTTTTCTGCAACATCTCCAAATTGTTCCAAATTTTACTTGGTTTACTTTTCAGACCAGGACTTGAAAACAAGTTTTGCGTTTGTGTATAATAAAAGGAAGTTCAATTATAAGGAACAGCTTCTCAAAAGGGAATGAAAGTGCAGTACATTCTGCTGACTTTCAGAACATTTTGTGCATTATCTCATGAGTTCATGTGGTGATACAGGAGTATTGATCCTAAAAGGACTAAGTTTGGCTGCACACTGCTTTTAATGCCCACTACTTCCTTAGAAACGTAAACCTTTAATTGATTGTCTTTCATGTTTGTAACTCTGAGAAAGATAATGTACGTAAGGGAATTGTAGGATTTTTTTTATTTTATTTTATTTTTTTTTTTTTAAGAAATTTGTGATTAGCTATGAAGCTTTTTGCCTACTGATATTTCATTGAGATTCTCTGGACAGACAAGGACACTTAGGTATATAATAGAAACAGAGGAGTCAAACTAACTGTTCTGTGAACAGCTGGACATTTTTTATGAAGAAAAGTAGGCCCCTGACTCTGTACAATTTAGTTCTGATTTAGTGATTTTCATTGTAGGTTACCTGAACGAAATCTCAGAATTCCTTAAGAGGAAAGGCTGCTTAGGAACCCACTGTGGTGGGACAAGGAGTAGCACTGTTAAATGTGAACAAGCAGAATAAATACCTGTTCCTCTGGTTGGGAATACACATGGTCTGCAGCTGCTGGGATTTGGTCAGCTTCTTCTAGTAATGCTCAAATCTTCTGGGGTTAAACTTCTGACTGTTAATCAGATCTAGCTAATGATTGCCACCTTCATTAAAGGTGATATAGGCCAGATCCTGTGTAACTTTATGCCACCTGATGACTGCCCCACTATGTGGAAGGGCAATTGCCAGAAGAAGATTTTCTTGTTAAATTCCAAATATACTTATGTAAACTTAAAAAATAAACAAATCCCTTTCCTGGTCCTTCTCAAATTATACTAAAGAATATGTACATTTAGTATTTATAATATAATGTAGAATTTTTGCATATAAATTGTTCTAATATAGCTACTATGCCCTTTGATGTGCCGTTCAATGTTATTTGGTTATATTTGTGTCCTTGATAAAATCAGCATTGGTTTTTTGGAATTCAGCTTTATAAACCTTTCCAGCTTATACAATGCATTTTGTAATTAGGTCTCTCTCCTCAGCTTTGAGACCAAATGTTCAAAAGTGAGACAATTTGGCACAGAGAGGACTAAGTGCAGTTTATTTGCTAAACTGGTATTATATCAGACCTTTTATGGTGTATTTGTTTGTCCTAGGATTTTCCTCCTAACATTTTGAACAGCTTTAGTAGAAGTAATCACAAGAATGACAGCACAGGAAAGCCACGTCTGTCAGGGTTTTAAACACTGCAGTCTATACCCTCATTTCAATTAGAGACTAGATAACAATGGGCTTGACTATACTAGAATTTTATGCAAAATTAACTCTTTGCCTATTAAAACGTTAGTAAGTAGGTGCTACTTTGGAAATTCCCAAAATATTTTGTAGCAAGATAAAGACATTTGTGTGTTGACCTGGGAAAAAATGGAATAGGTCAATGTTAGCAGTTACACGAAATTTGGAAGTAAAGCTTTATGAAGACACTTATCACATCTCTACTGTGGTTTGCAGAAATAGTTTTCAAACACCTTTAGTTTTTGCTCTTTTTCTATGGTTTGGAGGAGGAAAAAAAAGTCACAAGGGAATTTCAGACTTTTAAAAAAATTATAAATTATAAGACCTCCCATTTAGAAGCAGTCCATAGGAATCTACAGATTACAATTAGAAAACCACTGATGTAGAGATACCCAAACTAGCTCTAAACTGAAATGTAGTGGAAAGGTAAATTAATATCTTGAGTACTGTAAGCAGTGTAGCTGGAAGGGCACAGATGCCTGTGCTTCTTGGAAGTGTGGGGAAGCCTGCATGGGTCTCCATGCTCTGATAGCTACTGTGCTCCCATAGGTAACCATAAGGTATCCTTCTTCATTAGAAGCTTGGGTTCAAACAGGTATCTAGGAGAGATTAGCAATTGGTGGCATAAGACTTGCAAGCCAGCCAAGGGATATATACAAGTAAGATTTACAGATTTGCTGCTAACTAAAGCAAGGAGGTTGAGCAATTGTTAAAAATTGTATCATCTTTCTCCCACGTGCTGAGATTATTTTTTTTTTCTCAGTTGTGAAATGCTTGTCTTCATCCGAGTGCTACACAAGAGTGTCCTGAAAGCAGAGGTGATGTGTGCCACACAGAATTATTTCCTAGAGAGGAATGAATTTTGTACAAAAAGGGAAATAAAAAGTAGTGTTTCCCCATAACTTATCTGAAAATCAGAACACAACAATTACTTGAGATTTGATCTGCATTGCACTGTCTTCATTCTCCTGATAATAATGGCAATCTCAATACCGATAATTAAAATTATAACTTCTGTATCCTGGTTTTCTCTGCAGGTCTTGAAACAGTTTACAAAATATGTTGCTATGTCTGTTTCATAGGTGAGAAAACCCAGGTATGAAAAAAATAAGTAATTTGTCTGAAGTAGGAGTCTCAGGTCATGGTCTAATCTCTCCACTGTGTACATGCTACTTCCCATGGAGACCCAAGGTCTTGTCTTTACCTGTGGGCTCCAGGGTCTTTGTTCATGACTAAAATTTCAGGATCTGTGTCTAATAGAATCAGAACACCTTAAAAGAGAGTAGGAACAGCTTGATAATTACACTTATCTCACTTAGACAGAGAAGAGGACAAAATGTTTGGTTTATCTAAACAGGGTTATCTCTGAAGGAGCATCCACTCCCACTTCTTGATTAAAGAGTTCCTCTAAACTTCCATCTCTGAATCAGGTGTAGTTACTCCTATCTTATTTGTGGTTTTGTAATCATCTTTTCTTGTATTTTAAGCAGGTCTATTTCTTTCAAAAGGTCCTAAGAGACAAAGGCAGAAATTAAGTGAGAAGGGGAATTTCTGAGCTGTTCCTGCTAAGCAGGCCCCTGATGCCTTCTGGAGCTCAAGTGAAAATCTACAGTGCTCCAGGTTTCAGAGGGAATCCAGTGGCCCAGAGTGGCTCCCAGGATGGTGTCCCAATTAATGAAAGCTAAAGGAAGTGCTAAAAATTGTGTTATAAACATACACAATAAATCCACCACACCTGACAGAATGAGCTTGCAAAATAATCCCACTGGAAAACTTCTTCATTCTTGAGCTTAAGTGTTTAAGTAATTTAAAGTATTTTCATTTTTTTAATTGTTTATCACTTGCAACACGATTCAAATAGACATAAATTCTATCAGCTTCTGGTGGTTTACATGTGATCAAAGCAATTGTGTTTTCCCAGCTATGTGCTGTTTAATTTTTATTTTCTCTCTTAGCTCTTCTAGGTGTGCTTTCTCCAGAGACACAAATTACAAAGTCTGTCATAGCTAAGTACATTTCTTTTAATGCCTTATTCAAAATCCCACCCCAGACAATCGACATAAAAGACTTTTACTAAGTTTAAGAGATTTTGCATCAGGTACAGCTTGAATTTTGAGAAGATACACTCTTCACAGTTGGGGAATATGTACATTTTGCCAGCCAACGTGTAAAATTCTATGTGGTGATGGTAGGTGCTGGGCCGCAGCCTGGGATAGCTTTGGTGCTTTCACATTTTGTCAAAGCTAGAGCTTAAACAGCAAAGGCAAAATCTTCATTCAACCCAGCTTCGAATCCCAAGTTTTTTTCCGTGGTAAGAAGGAATTGGAGAGCGTTTTCTCTGTGGTGAGGGGGCGGCAGGAGGGAAGAAAGCTCCTTTTGCAGAGACCTTCTCGGTTTTAGCATTGCAGAAGCCGACTCCGAGGGCAACTTAATGAAATACAAGCAGGAATTTCCTCAGCTCTCCTTCCTGCTTCTATCTGTGCCTGTCTCACCTTTTGAGAACCTGATTTGTATTTGTATACATGTGTGTGATCCCGATTTCATTGTTTGCCTTTTCACACAGGCACTTTCACCTACATCTCTCCCCCCCCCCCCCTCTACCCCCCCTTCGTTTCCCTCCCTTCCTCTCATTTGGCAGCCAGTTGGGCTTCTTCCTGCCTTGAATACCACATTCCCTGGTTATTCAAGCTCAGTCATTAGCACCCTGTCCCCCTACTGAAATTATGAATGAAAAGCCTTGTTGTTCTTTACAAATAACTCGGGCTTCCTCAGTCAGTCAAATTCAAATGGAAGTGACTGCCAGACAAAGCGCCTGTATGATGGACAGTCCTCTCAGCAAGTGATCAAAGCATACAGGAAGTTTTTAAAGGCACAATATAGGTAGAGCGTCCTGGGCGTTCCCCCCCGGGTGCGGGCTGGGCAGCGGGGATGGGGAAGAAGGCCCGAAGGGTGTGTGAGGGGGGGATCATGAAGGGGGCTGCCGCCGATTTATTTTTTTTTGGTGCGGGGGGGGGGGGGGGGGGCAGCACCCAGCGCGGAGCCCCCTTCGGGGATGTCCATGGCGACACCTCCTACACCTTTGCCCAACGGAGTCGGGACCGAAGCCGAAGCCGGGGCCTGTGCCGGCACCGTGGCGTCCCGGTTCTGAATGCCGCGGGGGTCGCGGGCCCCGAGCGGCACAACCCCCCGCGGCCTGGGCGCATTGTCGGCGGCCCCCTTTTCACCACGGGGGAAAAGGTAATTGACAGCCCTATTGTCCCCCCCGGCCCCCCGCCGCTTTAAAACACTCCGGGGCCCCAGTCACACGTTGTCAATAAGAGCTGTCGGAGGTGACGAGTGAAGAAGGGCTGTTCAGGAAACAGTTTGAGCCCTTCAAGTGGACAGGCCTCAGTGACTTCTCCGGCACTCTGGCTGCCACAAGGCAGACCCTTCAAAAATAACCTTAAAGCAATAAATCAAACATGTTTCCTGCGCTATACAAGGAACAGCTGGTTATTTTTCCTCACTTCCCTCCCGCCCCCTCCTTCCACCCCCTCCTTTCTTTTTTTTTTTTTCTTTTTTTTCAAACCTAAAAATTATTTAAGCACAGGAAATCAAGCATGTCAAAGGTTGGCAAAGCAGTTCGAGTGATTTCGCAGTCACAACACTTCTTTCTCTCGTTGGGCTTCGACTTTTTACCTCCTTGTTTTCAGTGGTTTCTGCATCTGCCCCGATGGCGAGGGTAACTTCTCCCCTGTCTTCTACGCAGCGAGGGAAGGGTTGGGTGTACTTTGCAAGAAGCTGTTCTCCCTGATTCTTCTCTCTCACAGAGACTCCCTGTCCTGGAGTTCAAAAAGATGGCTTGAGCTTAGTAAGTCAGCTTATTTAAGAACAAAAACCCTGCACCTGAGCACTACTGAAATGCCTTGCCATAGGCAAGTCAGGATGTCTGTGCCATACTTAGGGTTTTATATGCGTAGCACTGGTTGCCTTTATCTATCTGGTGCAGGCAGTGCTCATGGAGCATCACACGTAACACATCGAGTATGATACGTGCTCTTAATAGTGTGTAGAACGCATTAAATTTAAATACAATTACAGATTTTTCTCCAAAGGCCTCTGCAACTCTGTTGCTGCAGCTGGATCCACACCAGCCAACATTTGTGTTTGCACCCAGCCCTTTTAGGAGCCCACCTGCTTGGATCTGATTTCAGCCTTGGAGCTGTCATTTCCTGCCATCACATGAGGTAGTTAGTGTATGTTAACTAAAACCCAGATCTGTTAGGCTTAGTGTTGTCACTTAGCAGTGCCCACTTCTGCTCATATATTCAGTGCGTGGCATTGATGATACACTTAGGAAATAAAAGGCAGAGGTCAAATATTCTTTGCAATATTCTGCAATGTCAATGAATTGTGACTAAAACACTGTATTCCAGTTAGAAATTAAACTTCAAAAAAAAGTCAGTAAATTCAGAGACTAAATAAAGGAGAAAACCAATCTTTTCTGGGGGTTTGGGCTGAGTGAATATCAAGTTTAAAAAGACAGAGGTAGTGAATCTCCAGCAGCATTAAATTCCCCTTACTCATATAAAACAGGGTATGCATTCTTATTTCTTTATCATGCCACTTTTAAGGAACATCACTGTTCTCTTAAGAGCTGCTGGAGGGTATTTAAGCAAAATAAACTGTCATGAGAAAAGAGGTGTGCAGCAGCAGGTTTGTCTGGGATCTTTATATGCAACACAGTTTACTCCTCTGAGTTCATGCACCCATTCTGGAAGCTCTGCACTCACAGGTCAAGTCACAGGAAAGGCTATCACTTTTAAATTTTATTTTACTTTTTGGAATATTGCTATTGTCTATCTTTCATTTACAATATGATACACTTATACATCTGTTAATAAAATTCCATTCTCTTGTGCATCTAGTTTCAGTTCACCTATCCACAACACATTTCTGCCATATTTTAAAGACTTGGGTAACACAGACTTGGTAAGTGCCTGAGCCTAGTTTACAGGCAATTTTAGCCGAACTTTACAGCATTCTGTAAGACATGGACTTCCTGAATACCTTTTGAAATCTCGTGGGAGAAAAAAGCTGTTAAAACCTCTGACCAGATGCTTTGGTAGGATCCAGTCTTTAGATTGCAAATTACTTCAGGCAAGGATCTCCTTCCTGTTTGGCAACTTCCTAGAACTCTTTTGCAGCAGGAAAAATAAACAGCTTACTATACTGAGGAGGAGATACTCATCTGGGGTGATTTACCGTGGCTAACTTGCATCCTCTGAGAATCCAGCTCCAGATGGAAGCCAGGGATTATCCATATCCTGCAAACGTTTCACATATTGGGAATCCATGATGGCAAGAATTCACTGTAAGGACCTGTTTCACTTGTGGTCACGAATTATGCACAGTCTTTTGTCACATAATAACCTACTCATGCTATTCTAAGGTCTGCTCACACATTGTTTATAGCTTTATTTTTCTGTTAAATTGAGTAGCAATTTAGAACCTGATAACATGGGTGCTTTTGGGTGTGTCTTTTGTGATGGAGAATGACATAAAAATGCATGGTTAACAAGTTTGCTATTGCAAATTGTCTTCTTGGACAACACTAGGTCAGTGGGAAAAAAATAAAAAACAATAGTAATGACAAAAACCTCTGCTGTTCACTGACTTACATGTAGGAAAGCATTTAAACCATTATAGAATATGTATGCCCAGCAGAGCTGAATCCTTCACTTCTCAATTCTTCTCAGCTTTTGGATAGGCAAAAAAAAAAAAAAAAAAAAGTCTTTGAACAACATTAGTCAAGAAAGCCAGTGTCAGTACTTTCCTGACAGGTTTTTCCCTCTTCGCTAAGCTTGTTTTTTCTGGTGGACAAGAAGCAAGTATAACAAATATTTGTCTTCCGATACACAAACAGGTCTGTGAGCTAAGGCTGTGAATCCTGCCATCTGAAAAGAGTGACAGCAAGATGGCAGGAGGGTTGACATCACGTGCTGAAAGAGGAGTGACAGGAAGGCTGAGAGAGAAGCTTAACTAGACAGTCAAGTGTGAAGAAGAGACATCTGGATGAGTGTCTGTAGATAAGAAAATGGGAGAGAAAAAGGGTTAAGAATTATAACTGTCTGAACAGGAGGATCCATCTTATTAATTTATTTGTTTACTTGTTTATTTATTTATGCATATTTTTCTTTCTTGCCCGAAAGCCCTGAAGAACCATGTCCTGTCTCTGGATGGCAGTGAGGAAAGTGTTCTTGCTTTTGCTTTGCCTTTGCCTCAGTCTTGCAGTCACACTCCCTTAACATTTATTGTGAAATCTAGATTCCATTAAAGACAACGGGAAGTTTGCCATCAAGTTTAGCCAGGATTTTACTCAATACATAACTCCAGCAGTGTCAGCAATGTTGTACTTGCATAAACCAAGGCTAAATTTGGACACAGGAAGGGAACATTTCCCCTTGTCCCTCCCCCCTTCCTGAAAGAGATGTAAGAGACTGCTGAAGGACAGTTAATGGTCATTAATCAGGTCTGTGTAAGCAGTGAGAACTTGGAGGAAAAACATTCATTCTGCAAGGTATAGGTCAAACACAGCCTACAAGCTCGATTTATCCAGCCTGTATTCTACTCTCAGCAGTTCTCCTCTGAAGGGACAACTTGGGAATGAACTGAAGAGCATATTCAAGGTTTCTGGGAAACATTGTGTTATTTTGCATGCCAGTCCAATGGATCTTCATGTACACTTCACCTCAGGCTATGTGAGTTGTAAGGTCTGGGATACAAAGCTCTTGCTGCCTATTAGAAGGATCTATGTTGCCCAGACAGCCAGAAAAAAAAAAATGGGGACTACTGATATAGATCACGCTAGCATTTTCTTCAGAGATTCTTGTCAGTGCTTCCACCGTTCAACCAGGAAGAAGCTGGGCTGCCAAATGAATTGAGGGTGAAACCTGTTTCAGAACATATCTCCAGGTTCTGTAGCACATAAATGTAACAGATGAAGTTTTGACCCTTTTGAAGTCTGCAGGAAAACTACCCTTGACTTTGATGAGGTCTGAATTTCATCTTTTTCCCATCACCTCCTTCTTCCTCCTTCACTTTATTCACATCATAAAATAAAAACTGAGGCCCATGTGTATTTTTCTAAAGCTGTTTAGATTTCTTTGAGCTGTGCACTAGCATACAGGCTCAATTTGTTTGTACAAAAGCCACCCATACATATGCAATTACAGTAACTGTGCAAGAAAAGATCTTCTAGAACCTTAGGCATCCGCTTATGAAAATCTGATCCTGGAAGCTTTATGATTTCAGACTCTTTTAGGGAGAGTCAGGCAGCCAAGGGATGTGTCTGTCTTCAACATTTTGCAATGAGTTTTTTACTTGGTAATAAAACCTGTGAGATACTCAGTACTGCTAATGCCTTTACCAAGAATCCCTTTGAAGGCATGGTAAAGTAGGATCCAGTTCTGTGAGAATCCTATAGTGAGAATCATGAGGAAAAGAAAAAGCCTTAATTTGCTCTTTCTTTAAGATTTTTTGAGTCCTTTGTATGGATTTTCTAGTGAGTGGAAGAGTTTAACATACATTTTTCATCTATCTGGAGTCTGGGGGCAAACAGTCCCTCTTGTCAGCTGTGCAAGTAGCAAAAACATCGTATGTTTCATCCTGAAAAGTTTTGCAGTTATTTGGCTTCAGACACATGGAAGTTTTACCCTAGTAATGACAGGAAGATAAGGCTCATTAGCTAATTAATTCTCAGAACACCCCGGTCACACCCCTTTTGCAGTCTGTTGTGCACAGGTGTGTTGGATAGGTGTATGTGTACAAACATGCCCTTTGGAAAACAGCATCTCCTTTTTGTTCAGCAGCTGCTGTGCAGAAGCACATGTTGTGCCACTAAGTGAGGATGATTTGAAGGTACCTTTTGGGGACTCAATACAGACACCCTGCCCTGGGATATCTTAGGTCTCATCTTGGTGAAATTTCCTACCTTTGTCTGCCTTGGTGTTCCAGGTACAGAAATATGACACTTCTTATGTCTTATCTTATGGCTGTATTCATTAGGCATAGAAATGTGCTATTAGCACTGAAGGCTTGATCATAAAGTTTTAAAAACCTTTTACTGGGGGGAAAAATTGGAACAGGAAAGGACAAACCTCCACTTACGGGTTTGAAGCCTCCAAAAACTAATGCTCTTTGCTCCCTCTGCTGGCATCGTCTCAGACATGGACTAGCACACCAAGACACAGACTATTCCAACATGAAATAAAAAACTCATACATTTAATGGACCTGTTTCTCTGGGGTGTTGTTTTTGCTTTTATTTTTGTTTGGTTTTTTTGCTTGTTTTGTGTTTTTTTGTTTTGGTTGGATGGAGTTTTTAAAGTAGGTTATCAGATAAATAAGCTAAATAGTAAGCCACTTTTTGCCTCATTCTCTTTTCCAGAAACAAGGGGGTTTAGAGGAAGAAACAGAAAATATAGATGGGCTACCTGATTTTGCATTTTTGCTTATTTAGTGCCTCTCATAACATAATCTATGGCCAAAAAGGGAAAAGATATATTTGGGGTGTCATTCATAGTGAAAGGAACAATAGCATGTAAATTTTTATTTTATTTCATAAGAACCACATCTAGGCTGAGTGTTGCTATTCTCTGATTAATGCTCTTCACTCTAGGTGTTTTGGAGGCTCTTATTAATATAGATAACCTGTTTATTATAAGATTTAATGAGTATTAACTACAGTTTTTTCTTTGCTTCTCCTTTAACAAATACTGGCAAATTATCACATCAAAGAAAATAATTATTTTCCAAATAATTTTGCTATGCAATACTTTTTTATGGTGCTGAAGAAAAAAATAATGGCAACATGCTATTATTTTATTTAGTACTTCTCTTACCTGGATTCCTTTTGTTCCAAGTGCAAAAGCTGGTAAAAGGAACACAAAAGATTAGTAGAATGAGGTGGGTTTTTTTTTCCTTCAACTATGGTTTTTTTCTAGCTTTAGCTAAGAAAAAGTGCAAAGCCTTTGGCTGAATGACTGCACCATCATCAAACTGGGTATCTCTTCAGGAAGAACTGAAAAGCTTCCTTTGAGGAATAGAGTAAAAGTGGCAGAGAAGGTCATGTGCTGTGTGGTCACTGGCTCCATGGTGACTCTTCCTCACTGTCCCTGCTGGAGGGAAGGGATGAAGAGAGGGCAAATAGCCACTGCCATGTGTTCCCCTTTAGCTTGCTACCCAACAGATGCTGTTCACTTTTTAAACACACTTCCTCTCTTTTTTTCCTGCACAGGACATACCAGTAAGGAGACCCAGGTTGTCAGAGGTCATACCTTTAACAACTCTGCCTCAGGAAGAAATATTGCAATAGAGACTACTTTGATATAATATAGGGGCTTCAGTGTAATGCAGATTGGGGAAAGCACATCTTATGCAGACAGGGCTAGCTAAAGTCAGCCTCAAGATTGGCCAAGGTCACAATATCAGTGTACCCATTTAGTAAAAATTACATAACTCTTGGGGACAAATCAGGTGACACTCTCACCTTGAGACAACATCCTTGGCTACAGTCCCAGAATACTATGATTATGTTTGAAGGTTTGAGTTCTTCCTAGGCCATGCATTCTCTTCTCTCCAAAATCAATGACAGCGGTTGATGCCATGACCAAACAAGCTTCTTAAAACAGAATTTTTATTTAGTACAAAGACACTTCAAAGAAAACAGATTTGAAACCAATTAAAGAAATGTATGCATATCTAGCTTTTCCCTGAGGCTTATCTCTCCCTAGATCTGGGAGAGCCTAGCAAACTTCAGCACTCTCTCTGCACTTTTCTCTCCCTCTCTCTTCACGTGTTCCCTTAGACAGCTTTTGACAAGTAACTACAGCAGGATGGAAAATGTTTTTCCTGTTCCACAGTAGGACAAGACTTCTAAACTTAAATACAAAATACATACAAAAATAACCCCCTCCTTAAAGATTATTGCTGAATAAATAAACGCAGATGTTTAGGCATCTAATACAAATGTGATTTCACAGTTAAAAGAACATGTAATCGTTTATGCCAAGTAAAATATTTTTAAGAGTCAATCATATGCAAACATATCTATCTTTATAATGCTGCTACATATAGGGTCTTGAGTGAGTCTTAGCATTGCCCTGGCAGCTTCTCCATTGCTATCTGCTGAGGAGAGAAGTTAGGACCTAGAAAGACTGAAGGGAAGCAGTGCTTGTCAGTTAAGAAGAGAAAGCCAAGGGAAGAGGACGTGGGTGGAAGGCTTGTTTTGAAGTCAAGAAGTTAGACAAAGAATAGTAAAATGAAGAAAAGTGCAGTCTCAACTCAGCTTGGGGCTGGTAGATTGTATAACCTAAAGCAAAACCTCATAGTCTGAAATTCTATTTAGTTTGGAGTAGGCAGGCTGATGAGGAATCCTGAAGTGGGGGTGGAATAAAAGTTCCCTGAAATTAACCCAGATAAAGGACCAAAATGCATGATTTCCTTTAATAAGGAGTTTTAAAGGATTCTGGTTAGAAGGCTGTGTATGGAATGCAAAAAAGCAAAAGGAAAAACTATGTGAGAGTGCTCTGTTCATAAACCCTGTTATGCAGTCTCGGAGCAGATTGTATTTTGGCTTCTTGTGCGTAACGAGGTGGGATGGGATAGATAACTGTTCATGATAACTGCTCGAGTTAAGTGAGGTGAATGGGTATTTGTGCTTTATGTTCCCATGTACTTTTAAAACTGGGAGGCTGTTTGCCTCTCCGAGAGTGATGCAGATATTTATTTCTCTTATTTAAATGGAACGAGTTTTTGTTTAGACCTGAGAGAATTCCTTAACAATAATTTGATCAGAAATTTTACAATCCCACAAAAGATTTTCTGATAGGAAAAAGCTCCCCTCCCCATTCTTGCCTAGCTCTAACAATATGATTTTCATTATCAACCAAGAAGCACTTTCCAATTCATATTCATTTTTTCCCTTAGGCTCCTTTCTTTTAAATAAACCTTACAGCAGTTCGTTGGAGACAGAGTCATTAACACACATTGCTTGCTCTGTGGTTTTCCAGTGGGCACAGAGTTGCATTCTCTGGTATGTTTGCTTTTTTTAATTGGTTTTACTACAAGCTTTTCTAAATTAATTCATAAAATTCTCATAATTAATGATGGTGGTATAGTAACTTCATTTTATTGACCAAATCACAAATGTAATTTCCAAAATTATTATTCCTAATATTTTTATTTAGCAGCCTGAATAGTTGTACAACTGCCCCAGGTACCGTTGTGTTAAACCAAATATTAGTCTGGCTTAAAGGTTTGTGCTAGCTTTTGGAAGGCAACATGATCCTGCACAGGTTGGAAAGGCAGATAGTGTTACATCTCACAAAAGTAAACAAAACAAAAAAAAAAGGTCATTCTCTTTATATGTGCACACTCAGAAGCAAATATGCCTCTACTAGAAGCTCAGTTTTGAAATGATGCTGCAGTTTGCAGTAGCTGCTCAAGCATAACCTCACATAAAATGCTTTGCATTCATATAGCCCAGAGGGTCATGAAAAATGGATTTTATGGACAATACATTATTTTGTTATGATACTTAATTTAGCTTTATTCTTGTTTGCTCATTAGTACCACCCACTCTGTGGTTAATTTAGAACAAAGCCATCTAAATGGTAGCCTACGGGATACTGTGGCCCATAGGACAGTTCTAGTCCTCAGGACAACTACAACATCAGATAAGAATTACTTGCCCACAGAAAACATCTGTAATATGACACAGCCTGCTGTGCTGAAGCAGTTGTGTAGCCCAAAGTTAGATCTGGGCTGGGAGGCTGAACAGCTGACATGGTATGCATAACATGTGCATATTGGGAAAAATAACTGGGTTATCATGGGGAAAATGGATGAAGGATGAATCAAATCCTACTGAAAGCTTCCCCCTACCTACAGCTGTGAGAGCAGTTATACAAACATTTACCCAGGTGCTGGACTCAGAGTGTTATGCCCCAATATGAAACTTAAGAGCTTGTACTCACTTAAGAAAGAAATAAGGGCTGTGCTAAGGCAGATGAACTGTTACAGCTGACCAAGCCCATCCTCATTTTCAAGAATGAGGGGCAAACACTAAGGTAAGTGATGATGAAGGAAGAGTCAAAAGAAAGTTTAAATTCTGCATACTGCAAATAATGTTTCTGTCTTTTTCTTTTTTTCTCCCTTCCCCTTCTATTTTTCTCTTTCAATAACATAAATTGTCTCCCTTATCTGTACTTAAGCTTATCTGTATCTACACAGGAAAAGTAGAATTTATCTTCAGCAACATACAGTTAATGTTAATGGAGTATGGTAACAGAAAGAAACAGGAACTTTTAGAATAAAATTCACGATCCCTATTTTAGATACCAGCTACAGATTGAGATATATCATTCAAGTGTCTGTTGATCTCCAGTAGCTATAAAGGAAACCAGAATGACTAATTTGGAGGTAGACGTCTTCAAGCACTTTACTTGGTCAGGTGAAAACCACTGTAAATCAACACTTATCACTAGATTCCTTCATAGTCTTGGACTGGAAGAGCAGTGGTGGTAAACTGGTCTTTCATTTAAAATCAATGTACTGCTGTGAGCACAGTATCCTCTATGCACAGGACAGAAAAGACAAGAGCTAGTTCTGTACCAGAGGTACATACTGGAGCAATTGATATAATCTAGGATAATATTAGAGGGAATAATAACACAGCTGTGGTCATAAACCTCTTCTTTACACCTGCAAATGGAGAAACTGATTATTCCCTTGGATGCTTTTGCTAGATTTAACCTCTGTTCTGTGGAGAGGTTTTATCTTCTCTGGGTTAGAAACAATATCGTCTTGTGTTGCAGTGTGCTGGCTGCTGGATCAGCTGCCACTAGATAACAATGTATAATTGCATACTGCCTTCATGAGAACATCCTGTTGCCTTGTCTCCAAGAATAACTTCACTGCAGAATACATTGTTCTGCAGGGTCACTGCTAGTGAAGTCATAATGCTGTAGACCTCCAAGAATTAGAACAGCTACACTGGTCCAAAAGTTCATGTTAAAAAAAAAAAAAAAATAAAAAAAAAATCCTAAGAAACCTAAATCCCTAGAACTACAAGAAACCAAACCAAAAAAACCAAACCAAAACAAAAAGGAACAACCAAAAAACAAACCAACAACAAAAAAACCACACACACACACACACACACACACACAAATAAACCAACCAAGCAACCAAACCCAACAAAAGGACCCTGGTGCTAAAATCTGCAAGGAGCAAAAATTGTGCTTGTGAGAGTTAAGAAGCTTTAATTTTTTTCACAACCTTAACACTCCCTTTATGCTACAGCTTTTAACCGTATGGCTAAATACTGTTTTTTCTGTTGGACTTCTGCACCATTTAGTGCGCAGCACAGGTTCCATTCATTGATTTTCATCTTATTTGACATTTCCTGGGTGTTACTTCATACTACTGATTCTGACTTGTTTACAAATGTATTGTAGTTTAGACATCCTTGTCCTGATGTCCTTTCTTCCTCTTGCTGATATCAGGTGATATGTAGGTGTACATAGCTGTAGGTGTTATAGCTGTAGAGGTTAAGGTGTTGCATGACTGTAAAGAAGTCCAATACATATGTATGAGTGGGAAGACCCTCTCTTTCTTTTCTCTTCCAGTATTTTAAGTGGGCTTTCCTCTTACTGGTGCAAGTATAGCACTGAGAAAACTGCTGCCATAAATAGGCTTTTATGGTTGCTGTCACTGCAAAAATAAAGATGCAAGGAATAGTAAGGGTGTTTTCAGTGTTTTAGGAAAGAAGAGGATGTTCTACTCATAATTGTAAGCGCAGATAGAAAAGTATATATATTATCATAAAGGTTTAATTTTATATTTTTTCTGTTTCCCATAGGTTTGCACTGCTAATGATATATACAATTGTCACAGGGGAATTTTAATAAACAAAATAGAGGTGGACTTTCATCGTCTTTCTACATCCATAGAGGAATGGTTAATTTTCAATTACTGGTTACTAGTGAACAGTATTCAACATACAAGTACTTCCTTAGTTGCAAGATGAACACTGTGTTGTTTGTACTCTATTTGTCTAACAAAGGTCTTTCACTTAAAAAAGAAAATTTTACAAACCTCAGAGGTTTTGTTTTTTTTTTTATTTAGAACTGTGTTGAGTAATGCAGAGTGTTTTACTAAGCACATTTCAAATGGAGCAAGGTGCATTAAATTAAAACTGGTAATTTTAGTCTGGGTTTCCAAATAATTCAGTGAAGCCACTGTTCCTATCAGATCTGCTGACAGATGGGTGAAGCTGTCCTTTTCATTAGAACAATTATCAAGCAGATAAAACAGATTTGTTTGGCACCAGAAGAAAATATGACACACACACATGCAATACAGCCTCAGAAGACCCAAGACACAGGTCTACTGCACATTTCTCCAAGCATCTTCTGGCCAATAAGCATTACTTGTGCTCCATTTTGGAGGTGACAAGGTCCACCAGGGTGCAGGGATGTCAGCAGTGGTTATGTCTTCCAACGAATGTGCCCTGCATGTTCATTCATGGTGGTGGCTCCCTCATGTTCCCAGCGAGATGCCATTCAAGGTGCTAAAGCTCTCCTAATAATTTCCTTTCCTCCTACTGTAAAATGCTTTTGATAGCTCACATCTCCTCCAATATATACAATCTAAAACTGCTGAAAACAATTAGGAATACACTTTTTTCCACTTTATCCTTTTTCTTTGAAAAGATGAGACATTGATGATGCCTCTTGTTCCCTTTCCTCTGCTTTTTTTTTTTTTTTTTTTTTTTTTTTTTTTTACTGTTAGCTTAACCTGTCAACATTACACATCTCTAGTAAGACATTATTTCAGAGGTTATTAAAACTCAGTACTGAATGTTTTCCTAGTGGTGAGCCTAACACTGATCTTTGTTAATATTGTCCTTTTTCTTCAGTGTGCCTCTTAAACAGCCCCCCATAATTCTGTGCACCTTCCTGGTGAAATCTTAGTCACCCTGAAGTGCATGGGAATTTTGGCATGAACTCCAAAGAGGAAAGGACTTAACATTTCTGTTTATCAAGGTGTATTTGTATTTTTCTGGATAAGGAAATCTTATATTCAGTGTTTGCCATGGAGTTTTGGCAGAGCAGGATTAGACCAGAACTCAGCACAAGTTTGAATAGCAAATGAAGAGTCTACACTAATACAAATATTTGTAGAATAAAGATGATACCCTATTTCTACCATGCACAAAAAGCAGAGTTAAAAAATGGTAATTTGAACTTCTGAATTTTCTTTTATTTTGGAATAAATTTTGTCAATAATTTGCACACATTAATTCAGCCTCCTAAATTTCCTAATATGAGGAAAGCAAGGGGAGGATTTGTCTCATCTGACTTGAAGCATATATAAATGAGCTACCTAAATCTAAACTGAGCTGCTTTTTATACTCACAGGAGAAAAGCAGGTATATCTGGAGATGATGTGTCTGACCTTATTCCAGAAGCCAACATTATTATGCAGAGGTTAATTTCCTGTTATTTTTTGTTAATCATGAAAAACCTAGAGGGACTAGCTCAAAGATATTGGAACCTTTGTTCCCTAAGATAGATCACAAGAACCACACCCCAAATTTCCAATACACTATGCCAAGGACAGATCTTTTGATTACTCTTGATTCCTGAATATCTCAAAAGTACATTGATGTGCCTCAAAAGGGTCCTTTTCTGGACCTGTTCCTAACAGTTGAGGGAAATTCTGGAGTCATTGGCTCTAATTGTTTATAATTTAATGAAAAAAAAAAGACAATAAATAAGATACACAGTTCAGGTTGGTATCTTGTTTTATTGTTCCATCTTAAATTTCAACCTCTCCCCTTTCTCTTTCATTAATACTGTCTCTTTTTATCTCTCTACCTCTTTTCCCTCTTCTGTAGCTATAAAAGTTCTGTTATTCTCCTTTTCCCTTTTGAACCTATTCAGATTTCAGACTACTTGGATTCTTTTCCTGCCACTCCTTCCTGTATATGTACTTTGAACTCTGAATAGCTGTTATGAAGACACCCTGATCATTGCTTTGCCTATTGCTTGCTTCAATGGACTCAACTACTCTGATTCCATGATTTCCATGCCTACTTCCCAAGAGGAGAAGCTTGGACTCAAATCATCATCTTTATTCTTCGAAATTCACTGTACGAGACAGATATCTTTGCATTTGTACACTCTGTCCCAAGAACTGATCCACTAAAAGCCACTTGGAGAACTGGTTTGTGCCTTTCCTGGCTCTGTTTCAGAGTGGTGGTGGCCTAAAGGAAAGCCATGCTATTATTACTATAGTGGGTTTTTTTCTTTTTTTTTCCTTTTTTTTTTTTTTTTTCTTTTTTTTTCTTTTCTTTGTTTTAAATTCTTTTATGCTTATCCAAGACTTTTTTTGGTTTTTCATTTTAATATTGTCACTGTCAAAATTATAGCAAACGTGCTTTGAAAGCATTATATGTAACATTCTTTTCACCTATCGATTTTCTCCACTCTGCCTTTCCCATGCATACTGCATCCTGTCTTTTCAACACACAGGAATTATCCCACTAACTTTCAGTTAGTCTTTCCAGATCGTAATCTCCTTTATTTAGTACAGCACCTTCCAGTTGTTGCTTGTTTCCCCACACATTTGCGTCAGGCATTATATTCTTGTTATCCTTCATCTTTCGCTTCAGAACAATTCTAGTTTCTTGCTTAATTTGTGTGTTGGAAGTACAAGCCGGATTATTCAAATTAAGCAAAAGCTTTCCCTTTCCCTCCTTCTCCTGAAGGTTCACAGCCTGCCTAACAGGCCCTGCCAGTTCTGACCCCAAGAGGCTGGCAACCTGTCTGCATATAAGTGGAGACGGTGTAATCCAAACAGTTGGCTCCGGCTGCAGGAGGCATTCCAGTGATCTGTGCGTTCAAAACCCTCCAAACTACCTTATCTGATCTCCTGTTGGTTGGCTTCCAGTATTAGCATTTTATTTTCTTCACCCATGCTTGGCATGCCAAAATTTTCTCCACGCTACTTATCTGCACAATTACAATCGTCTTTTTCTATTTTTTTGTTTGTTTGGTTGGTTGTTTTTTACTCCTTACTGTCTGAAGCAGCAGTCACTTATATATGATATAAATGTGCTTCATTGGTGCAATTTGTTCCTAAAGGGAATATGATGATTAGAAACTCCAGAGCAGTACTCAGTAAATCTAGCAACACCTTTGTTATGACAGCAGTTTTCGTTCTGGCTCTCTATCATATTTTCCTTATATAATGTTTTAACTACTTTCCTTGTATGCAAAGTAGTTGGCTTGGACGGCTCATCCTTTCTGGCTTTCTGACAGGTCTCTTTCAGGGCTTGTGCAGTGGTCACAGGTGTTTGGAACCATCTTATTCATATCAAAAGAATAACACACCCATTGCAGCTGTTAGCTCTGTTTCCGGACATATTTCCCATCTGGTTTTCCTGTAGTGTCTTTTAGGACTCCTCCTTGACACTGAGCTTTACTTTTCCCCTCTTCTATATGGGGAGTCTCAGTTGCCTCATCATTTTTTGGTAGTTTCTCCTCTTTTTCTTTGTCCAGTCCCTGTTTCAGGCTGCCTCTCCAGTTTGCACTTCATTTGGCTCTTTCCTCATGATTCATAGAGCACATCTATTCCCCACAGGGTTCGTCATGAAAGGGTCACAGACAGATTTTTGAGCAGCTGTTTCTTCCTGTTCTTCAGGCTGTTTTGCAGTGTCACAGCCCTTTGCATTCCTTCTTTAAGGGCTGCTCCATTGTTTGTGTCTCTCCTCTGGTTTCTCTTCAGATCGTACAAATCTTTCGCCTTTTACTTAAGATTTCCATGGAGAGGAACAAGTACAAGTGTCGATCAATTTTTTGAGGTTTCACTTTGGTGAAATTTTTTTTTTTTTAGGGCAACTAGGCTGGTGAAGGGACTCAAGCACAGACCCTATGAGGAGCGGCTGAGGGAGCTGGGGGTGTTCAGCCTGGAGAAGAGGAGGCTCAGGGGAGACCTCATCGCTCTCTACAACTCCCTGAAAGGAGGCTGGAGCCAGGGGGGGGTTGGGCTCTTCTCCCAGGCAACTATCAACAAGATAAGAGGCCAGGGTCTTAAGTTGTGCCAAGGGAAGTTTAGGTTGGATATTAGAAAGAATTTCTTTATGGAGAGGGTGATCAGACATTGGAATGGGCTGCCCAGGGAAGTAGTGGATTCTCCATCCCTGGAGATATTTAAAAAGAGACTGGATGTGGCACTCAGTGCCATGGTCTGGTAACCACAGTGGCAGTGGATCAAGGGTTGGTGATCTCTGAGGTCCCTTCCAACCCAGCCAATTCTATGATTCTACGATTCCTGTAGCTAATGATTGCCATCGCTGCCAGGTTTTCTGCTCTGGTTTGCCATGTGCTACCACGTGTATGAGGTGATTCTAGATAAGGTATCAGAATAGGAAAGCTAGAGGAAAGGTACCCTGATATTTTGCTAATAAAACAGCATACTGTGGGACCCATCTTCCCACTTCAGCATGAAGGAAGGTTGGTCACAGATTGGGCAGATTTTGCTGCCAAATGCTGGTAGATTCATTATAGCCATGGATAATCAAGATAAAGGAAAAGATAAACATGCTTAGTTAAGTGTGTGTAATCCATGTAACAGTCAGCATTCTACTTTGCTTTGAAATACCTGTACTGAACAAGTAATACAGTCTTGTGGGAGAGGTAAGGCCATCTAGTTTGAGAACAGATCACTGGATGTCCTTCTCTGCATCTTGTGAGGAACCAACAGGTTTTCTTTGATCAGTAAAAGGAAAAGTAAGATGCTTAAACGGGAAAAAACCCACAACCCACCAGTTATTATTATTCCAGAGCCAGCTGGTGTCTTCTCCTTATCAGTGCCCTGAGAGCTACATGGTGTCTCCCGGGTAAAGGGGAAGGAGACAAGCCTCTTCCTGTCTCCCACTAAGAAATGTCTTCCTTATGCCCATGTATAAATTGCCTGGCTTTTATTCTCTTTATGGCTGAGCTACCATCAAGTATAATAGAGAGGAACATCTCACTAGTTCAAGCTTCAGTGTACCTTTTATAGGAAGCAGGTTTGGGCTCCATGATATAGCACTTTACATATGTAGGATATGGGGCCATCTGTAGAAAGAGCATAAGGTCTGATGGGCTCTGAACTCTCCTTTTTGCCCTCTGCCTCCTTTGATGAGGGTCTGCCAAAAATGTCTCCCTTCAGACAAGAATTCCTTACCAGAAATCCTGGTGTGGATTAAGAGCATTTTGTTCCAATGAGGTCTGAGCCCATTTTCTGGCAGAGCAGGTTCCCGATGGAGGCAAAGGTTTTCAGCCTCGTTCTCTGTATAGAGACTTAATCAGAGTACAGTTTTCTAAAGGTACTGTTTAATTTTGTTATCCTTGGATAGCTGTCTGCTGTTGATACTCTGCTCTGTGGATGACTTGACTTTATATTGCCTCCAGTTTTTTCCTCATATTTTTAAATAGCCATGTACATTTTGCCAGTAACTAATGCAAGGTGACTGTGTAACAGTTACAGAAAACAGTACTGCAAACATTTTAGAAGAAAAAATTGCCATTTTGTCAAAATGAACTACAATCAAACCTATTAGCACTAGGAGAAAAATAATATCAGAAATAGAGGAGTAAATTTGCAGTCTGCTAGTAATTTTCCATTTTCAAGAAGAAAGCTGTTTTGTCAAAAACAACTCCATCCCTACTCTTATCACTAATGTATACAGTATGATTGATATTACATTTCATTATGTAAGCATTACTTTAATGCTTCTCATTACTTCTGCTCAAGTAACCCTGAATAAATGTAGTATCTGGCACAAGAAGCTGTTCCTATGGCGTTGTTTCAAAACCAGTGGCTTTGTGTTGCACAAGATGGAGCACTCAGCAACAAGGAGTTGTGGCAAAGCCTCCACTTTAAATTTTCACCTCAGGAAAGCTGTTCTATCTAACAAAAGCCCTATATCCTACACAGGGTTCTGGATCCATACCCCAGGGCATCATGCCAGTGATGCAAGATTAAAGACGTAGGTATGAAAAGATCCTGAAATCAACAGGAATAAGCATGTTTTGGTTTAAGGCCTATATATGGAGAACATTAGGAAAATTTCCTTGGTTCTGCCTGTTATAAATACAAAATAATTGTAAAAATAGTTTCTTTGTTTTGCTGGAGTGAGCAATAGGAGAAGCAGGAAAAGAGGAAGGAAATGAGTGTCTGCCTAATTATGCGTCTATAAATGTCCTCAAATACTTTGCTAATGTGGTCCGGGGAACTTTTTCAAAACTAAAATAGGCAAATGTGGAGCTTGCTTGTCCAGTTAAAGTGGGCAATTTACGCTCATCAGGCTTGGCTAGGAAGCTTTAGGAAAGCTTGGCTTAAAGTGTGGAGCCATACCACATCATTTGCTGTGTCACACAGGCCAAAATAGACAATCAAAGCTGTCTATAGCATATCCTTGACTTCTAGGCTCTGAAACCTTAAAGAAATCCTTCATCTGACTACACTGTACCTATACTGTTGATGACAAGGTATTAAAATAGCCTCCCACTGTTGGCAATGTTTAGGTCAAAGGCCCAAATTGTCATTGTGTGCTAAATAAAAGGGGGGCAAGGGAGAGAAGTCTAATTTTGTATCCTTCATTGTAGGCACTGTTTATTTGCTGGCTTGGTCCCAGGCTCTGTGAGGATCTCCCCAAACAACTGTTTCTGAGTCAATACATGGCACAGTTCTGGGGATAATTTGTTCCAGGGACCACCTCCAAAAACAGTGTCACATTTTGTTTCAGACTCTGGCCCTCTTTTATTTACCAGTATAGATGTTGGGTTTGTATTGGCCTGAAGTCTTATGAAGCTTTTCTAGTAAAGGCTACAAAATCTGTCATGGTAATTCTATTTCTCATTGACTTCACCTCTTCAAATGTCAGCATCAAAACTTAGCCTGTCCAATCCCCATCTGCCTCACAGTTTTATTTCATCCAGCCAGCACAGGTTCCAAACATCCATGACCATGTTTTATTCAAAAGAACATCTTTGTGCTTGGTTTGTTGGTTGTCTTTTTTTGTTTATTTGATTTGTTGATTTTTCTTGGTTTTGTTTTGTTTATTTCTACATAGGTATTGATTCTTTTTCCATTTGAAAAATCAGAACCCAACACCAGCATGATGGGTAATAGTAGTGGGAAACTTTCTTCTCAGGGGCACTGAGGGACTCGTTTGCAGACCTGACCCACTTGCTAGAGAGAGTTGCAACTGACTGTGGGCTCAAATTAAGGATATCACTGGAAGAATGCCTAAACTCCTACATTCCACTATTACCCTCACCTACTATTTCATGTGGACACCAACAATATGGGTAAGAATAACATGAAAACTGTCAGGAATAATTACAGAGTGCTGGGGGCAGCAGTGAAGGACTCGGGAGCACAGGTAGAGTTGTTCTCATCAGTTGTCCCAATCAAAGAAAAAGGTCAGGAAAGGGCTGATAGAATTGGAAAAGTCAATAAATGGTTGAAGGAGTGGTGCCATAGTCAAAGCTTTGGCTATCTAGACCATAAGGCTCATTTTGATAAACCTGGTCTTCTGGGGGCTGATGGGATACATCTTCCAGAGAAAGGGGAAAGAGCCTTTGGCCAGAGGCTGTCCAGTTTAGTTAAAAAGGCTTTAAACTAGGGGGAGTCTAAGGTTCAGCTGCTCTTTTGAATAGTACACTATTCCTTTTATTTTCTAATGAGCTTTTCAGATGTTATCTAATATGTATGGTTAGTTTGCATTTTTTTATATAGTTGTTAATCAGAAATGAATTTGTATCTGTGACAGCAGGAAAAATGTTTCATACAGACACTTATCTTTCTATGGTGAACAATAAATATTATGAAAGATTTTTTGGTTCTGAAAATTCTCGTCAGTAATAAGCATATAGTTGTATTCAGGCACATGATGCCCTAAAGGTCCCTTGAAGTCAATGGCAAATCTCTAACTTTCTGTACAAGTGGAAGAACTGATTTTTTCTTGCCTGGGACATAATTGTAATTTCATCAAACAGTCTTTTTGTGTGTATTATCCACCATTTTAATCTTGAATTTCTTGATTTCAGAAAAGGTTTAGGGCATATTGACTTTTAAACCCATTACTTGGAAAAGGGTATTCTTCATGATTCCACACTTCAGAAACTTTATTATATTTATATTTCACTGGATTAATCTTGTGTCATACAATTACTTGCCTAGGGAGAAATACATGGAGGGATGTGACATGCCCAAGAATATTTTCTTAATGTATGTAAGAATGTGACAGAGCACTGGCACAGGCTGTCCAGGGAGGTTGTGGAGTCTTCTTTAGACAGATTCAAAGCCCACCTGGACCTGCTGCAGGTGACCCTGCTCTGGCAGGGGGGTTGGACTCGATGATCTTTCGTGGTCCCTTCCAACCCCTGACTTTCTGTGATTCTGAAGATCTCAAAAATAATAGCACTGAGGTTATAAATGGTAGAAATTCTTGTCTGAACACATATATTTGTGTGCATGTTCACAGCAGGCTCCTCCAATCCCAGAATCAGGTTGTTTTACAAGACATTAACCTTGAAATGTAATGGTAAACCCCCAGTACAGCTGACATCACTAGATATTAATTGCTCGGAGAGTCTGAACGTTTTTCTGCATTAAGTTCATATTTTTTAAAGGGCTATCATTGTGTAGTGTTGACAGTACAACATGGAAACTCCTGCTGAGCTTGTCTATACAAATGTTTTGCTATGGCTAAGCATAGCATTCTTTGTTATCCAACCAAATGAATATAAAAAAGAATATGAATACATGTAGCAGGGAAATGATGTGTTTTTGAAAGATCTTTCCTCTGAATGATAGAAGAACAAAGCAAGATTGGCTAAGAATCAGTGAACTGGTTAGATTTTTTTCTGCCTTGGGTGGCTCTGAGGTTTGACTGTGTGCCAGATAACAAATTAGGTCATTGATACGTTACTTTTGTGTATGGAGTAATTCTTGATGTCTGTATGGTCTGTCCACACATGTGGGGCTAATCTTAATTTCCAACATCCTTCTTTCTCATCTGGGGAAAGAGTTTTTACTGTCAAAACAAAATCTACTAGTGCACTTTTACACCCCCCCAGCCTTTGCCAAATAAAATAAATCAAAAGGAAAGAGAGGTTGTCGGAAGTTATTTAATTTCAAACCACCTCCCATCAAAAAGAATAATAAATATATGTCACAAGACTCTCAGTCCTCTTAAGCACATTATTTCAGTTAAATAAAAATGACGTAATGATGTATTGACATTTTCTGTGACAAGCAGGTAAAAATTTTTTTAATGATAAAAAAAAGTTAACCACAATGTATTACCATATCCATATGCTTATTTCATAAGCCTGTGTTCTCTTTGAGTCAAGAAAACTGAATTCAAAGCATCTACAAAGTGCTACTGTCCAGATCAGACAGTGATTTAGGATTAGGTAGTGATTAACAAGCATTTTGTGCAAGACAATTTAGCAGGAATGCTGACCAGGCTTTCTCCCCCTGCTTTTCAAATTTTAGCGTATAGCATGTTTGCCAAATGGTTTACGCTGATGATGTCCACATTTGGTCTCCCTTTTGAATGGGGTCCTTCCTCGAGTGTTACCAGCTTCCCATGTCTTCAGCAGATTCTCAGCCCCTGCCACCAGTGCTGGACATCCCTGTGGCTCCAGGCAACCAGACAGGATGTCTGACACCCTCATCTCCTCCTCCTCCTCCTCACCCACTCAGAAGGGGAGGGAAGGGGAAGTGGTGGCTGGTGGTGGTTGCTTTAGGAAGGTCACTTCAAGGCTGAGGGTGGAGAGACAGAGGATTAAAGAACTGTTTGGGGGAATAGTCTGTAGAGAACAGGGAGCTGAGGTAGACTTGGAGAAGGATTTGGCTGCAGGAGGATCGAGGAGCACAGTAGGGAAAAGGAACCGCAAGAATGGGGGCTTTGGAAGCACAGTGAAAGCAAGATAATTATAGATATTGATAATTTAAGGGGAAGGAGACACAAGGATAAGGAAGCAAAATAAGACAAGATACTAGAGTTTTCCTAGATCCTGTCCTGGGAGACATGGTCCCTGTCATCCTCCTTAACTATTTCAACACAGTAATTCTTTCTTGGATCTCATGTAAGCTGTTGACATGTATGTCTTCTATTAATTATTAAAAGTTGGGGGTGTCAAGTGGGCAGAGAGGAACCTTGCATGGGAAAAACTGAAATAAAGTGTACATTATAATACACACAATGCACATTATAATGTGCAGAATGAGGCACATACGGTGTATTATGTATACTCATTTTTTAAATTGTCCTTTCAAAGTTTCTGCCATTTAGGCATTCTTAGTTTCTTTATCATACCTTATCTTTTGCATCCACTGTCACAAGAACAGATGTTATCTCTGAAGACAAACTTAAAACACTGAACTTTTTGTTGCAACTCAGTATATGCATGTATTTATGTATAATTATTTATATTTCAGGGAATCAGAGATCCCTGTGGTAGGGTAATGTAGAAGACAATTATAAATCAGGCCAGTTTTAGTCTTTGAAACATGATTTTTTTGACTGACATTTATGAACAAAACATACTGTGAGTGATTTGTACCTACTAATTTTAATCATTATTACAACATATTCAGAGTAGGCAACCCTTCACAGACATATCCTAAATTAACTATTGATTGCCTTCACTCACTCTCTAGCTTTGTTATGTACTATGCCCACCAACTCTCTCCAAGATATATGTGGCATAGAAATGATGGCATTCAAGCACGGTGGGTGTGAGCCAGTCAGTGCCACTAAAGCCAGGTATCTCTTCTCTTTTTAATACTATAGGTAAAGCATGGATGACCTTGGTGAAATCACTGAAGAAATAGTGATTTTTCTGTTTTATCTGCACTATATTGGATTAAGAAACTGGCACCCCTAAGAGTTCCTTCCTAGACTCCTTATTTGTCCAGAGAGTTTGAGATTTATTGATCTAGAGCAAAAAACCCAGCACGATGACTCAGCATGCTCACCAGAGGATGGGTGTTCTCACATCCTGTCCCTCGCTCAGCACTGTTTATATAAAGTGTAAAAAAATGTATGCTTACAGCAATAGCCATTTCCGCTTGTACATATTGGGACTGGATTAAAGTTTATTCTCAGAAACAGTAATGGTTTAGTCATCTGATTAGTTTCACTGAATCTTCCCTTTTTGGAAATTCAGGAAAAGATTCTCATGAGGTATTTGGTTTATTTGTTGTTGTTTTATTCTATAACAACATCCATTAATACATTTGTAGCTGCTTTCTGAAGTGATTGCAAGTTATTAAAATTTTATTGACCCGTGTGTCTCTGTGAAAGAGCATTTCTACCTTCATTAGCAAAGTCAAAACGCAAGCCCAAGCATTAGGGCCCAGAGAACAAATGCAGCTCTTCTGACCTTGGGTAAATACAGTTTGGGCAAAAGGTCTGTGCCAGTAATCCATACGGAATTACAGACATATTGTGCAAAGTTTTTGTAAATGGATAGCAATGGTATTTTTTCCTGTGACATTTGTGCAAATGGAACCATGAGGGACGCTTCATCTTTCACGTACACTATGGCAGATGGGTGTGTTACTCTCTTCTCACTACAGCTCTGTATTGTCTCTTCCCTCCAGGGACAGAACTGATACCAATCTCTGTACCTTGTGCTGCAGTCAGACAGAAGCTTTATTAATAATGACAATGGGACATCCTTTGCAGTGTCTTCCTGCTTCACTTGGAGCCTTCTCTGATCTTATCTTCATTGTTTCACGGTGGCTATAAATACAAGAGTATTTACAGTGAATTGTTTCCAAACAATTAATTACTGAACTATGTGCTAAATTTATATTGTCTTTGTTATGCCCAGGCTCAAGACTGAGGGCTGAATTGGTTAGATAAATGCAGTTCTTCACATTTGGGACATGAAAAATATCTGCTCTCCTATCTGTATGGAGTAATGTCCATTTGCAAAATGTGAGGTAGCATCTTGGATCAATGTGCCCTGGATAATTTTTTTTTCATGGAGGAATACAAGTACTAAAAAGAAAAAACACCAGCCTTGATTTTTTAAATCTGATTGCATTTAAATGAGCATCATAATATTTACCATACATACCACATGTCTTTTTGTGAGTCTCAAAGGAGACTAGAAGTGGGTAACACTAAACATGAAGAAAATGAAACACAAAAAATTCCAAAGATTAGTTGATGTGTTCAAGTCACGTTAATCCTCAGAAAAGAATGGAAGTTAGGGCTCTAGACTCTGGGACAAGAAAGTTCCATGTCTTAGGATGTTTTCAAATTATGTTAATTGTTTTCTTAAGACTCAAAAAATATTATGTAACTTAGTAACAGAAGTGAATAAATGCAATAAGGTAAAATATATGTTTAACCTTATAAGCTTTCTTTCTTTTATTTTCAAGCTGTAGCAGAAGCAAAAGCTCTATGAAGTCTTTGAAGGGATCATGTTAAATTTATTGATTTTAAATTGTATATATGCAGAAAGTTTATCTAGAACTTACCTAAATACAAATATTTTCAGTGATATATTAATTCTATAGCTTGGACAGCAATTAGAAACCTTGTTCTGAGAAAACTGAATACAATTCTGAGCTGTAGATACTCTGTAATTGTTAATTTTTTACCAGGAAAGATGAAAAATATGGTGTACTACAGAATAACAATTGAGGATCTTCACATGAATTTGAACAGCAAATATATTTGCTGAAAAAGGTATTAGTGTGTAAAATCATGTACAAGGGGTAATATTCTTAGAACTTTGTTCTAAGAACAAAGAACTTTCTTAAGACTTCTGAGTTTTCGTGGGACACTGAGTCAATATAAAGAAGTTATTTTTTCATTAAGTGACCTGATAGAGACCAAAATGGTCTTTTTCCTACTGTTGTGGTTGTGCTACTGATCTACTTTGATCACTCTGAAAAGCATTTTAGTCACCACAAAAATGAGAACACAAGTTTATGGAGGCAAAACTTGAAGTTGAGGCAACGACATTCTCCATCTCTGTATGGAGACCTAACAGCCTTTAATTGCTAGTTTTAATAGGATTTTTTTTTTTTTTTTTAATTCCTCTGCACGAAGCATTCATATAATCAGAAGGTCAAGGAGGAAAGAGGCTAAGAAGATGAAGTCCTCCTGGAGGAGCTATCAGCAAGAGAAAAAAGGGGACTGAATTCCTGACAATGCCACCTCCCACTTTCTCCAGAGACACAGGGTTTTTTGCCTCTCCTTTCTTTTGGCAAGCAGGTGGTCAGGGGTAAGGCAGTAGTAATTCTGCTGCCACTGTGGATGTGGTGTTTTTCTCACTTTCTCCCATAGGAAGATGAAGTTTCCCTCAATATTAAGTACAGGATTTTAAGGGTTTTAGCAGGATTCAAGGGAGAGCTGAAACCACAAATGATTTTGAGACTGAGACATGTCATACTCAAAAGTATGACAATCAAAAGTGCCGTGGAAAACCCTGAAAATGTTCTCGCAGCCCCAAATGTCTGTGATCATGATCCAGAACATCATAAAGAAGCTCCTAACCCCACACTGTTGAGGGATGAAGTCAGGAAATTGCAGTCAGTGTAGCCAAGTGAGCAAATGGCATCTTGCAGCATGGGAGATACACCCTAACCATGAATGTCCTTATCAGATCCTTCTCTTGAAAACGTTAGCATCATCAGCACTACTTCCAGATAATTGAGAAGCATTATTGACTTCACAGCCTTGGCCAGAGTTTATTTAGGATCCTCTCCACAAGAGAAAGAGAAATTCAATTTCCTGTTCCAAGAATGAGGAGCAGTGGTTCAAATGCATTAAGCTCTTGCCTAGATTTTATCTTGCCAAAAACTTAAGATTAATTATTATTTCTTCCTTGTTAAGTGCAGAATATGGGCTTGGTGCTCTGTGAGACCTACGGAAGGACAGCATCTACAGCTAATTGCTTCCCGTTTCAATACCTGATCTTTCACAGCCATGCTTTCCTATCCCATTGAAACATTATTTGAATGAATAAGAGTTATTTCAAAGACAAACAGTTTACATAGAAAGATTCTGGCACGTATAAAGGTTTAAACTGTAATTGACTCAATAAGCAATAGAGAGGAGAACTGACATGGATATATCTGCAAAGGCCACTGAACAAGAATACAGGAAAGTAAAATTCTGTAGTTGTATGTTCATTGTGTTTACAGAGTCAGTTCCTGATTATAATAATGATATTTTGTTATTTCTCGTTTGTGGGAAGAAAGAAAAATAGCAACTAATTATTTTTAACAATAGAGTTTAGGAAGAAAATAAGACATCTGTGGTCTTACTGAAATTTGAATAAAGTCAGTAGTGCTTTTTCCATTAACTTAACATTTAATAGGACCTTAATTTAACTTGTCAGTTTCATGCAACACATTTTGTAATATAGTGTAAAGACGCTCCAAATTTGAGATGAGAAAACATTTCCAAATAAGATGCAGCCAATATTCAAATAATATTTATCCCTAGAGTTGTATTATAGCAGTTGATATAGATGTCAGAACAACACAGCTAAAAATTAGATGATATTTGCAATAGCTTATTGACAGGCAACCTGTACCAGAGGTCTCACTGCTTTCAAAGAAGTCCTGTATCCATTTAACCACCTTTTCCACAAAGAAGAAGAGAGGAGTTTTAGCTGTTGGAGATTCTCTCCTAAAGGGAACAGAGGGCCCCATATGCAGGGCTGACCCTCATCATAGTGAAGTGTGTAGTCTTCCTGGACCTCTAATCAGGTTTATCACTAGGAAACTTCCCAACCTGGTGTGGTCATCAGACTACTACCACCTACTGATATTCCAGGGAGGAAGCTGCATCCCATAGTCTGAGAGGAATAAAGAGAGACTTCAAGTCCTTGGGATGGTTGGTGAAAGGTTCTGGGGAACAAGTTATTTTCTCTCTCCTCCTTCGAGTTCAGGGCAATGACATGGGATGCAGTAGAAGGCTCCAATCTCTAAATACCTGGTTCAGAGATTGGTACTAGAGGCAGGGTTCTTTGATCATGGCTGGTTTTGTAATACAGCAGGACTGATAGTAATATGTTGTAGAGGCATATCTTCCAGGGGGTAATACAAGAATTAGTTTGGCTCATTCATAGTGTTTTAAACTAGATTTGAAGGGGGATGGGGCTATAGATGGGTTTGCAACAGTGGGGTGACATTCCAATGTTAATGAAGACCAGAAGGCCTCCCACCTTCCTACGGCTGAATCTGTGTGCTCATCTCGCTGCCTGAAATGCCTGTACACCTGTGCATGCAGCATGGGCAATAAAGAGGAGGAGTTAGAAATCTGTGTGGTCAAGGGGTTATGATCTGGTGGCAATTACAGAGATATGGTGGGACAGCTCACAAGACTGGAATGTGGTCATGGATGGCTATGTCCTTTTTAGAAAAGACAGCTCAATAAGATGAGGTGGTGGAGTTGCTCTTTATGCAAGAGAGCAACTAGAATGTAGTGAGTTCTGCCCAAGAGTGGATGAGGAGAGAGCTGAGAGTTTGTGGGTGTGAGTAAAGGGGCAGGTTAGGTTAGCATTGGTGATACTGTTGTGTGTGTCTATTACAGGCCACCTGATCAGGACAAGGAAGCAGATGTAGCCTTCTACAGACAGCTGAAAGATACCTCACAATTGCAGGCCTTGGCTCTTATGGGGGATTTTAGCTATCCAGATATTTGCTGGAAGGCCCACTCAGCCAGACATTCATAGTCCAGGAGGTTCCACCAATGCATTGATGATAACTTCTTGATGCTTGGTGGAGGAGCCAATTAAGAAAGGAGCACTGCTGCATCTTATACTCACCAACAACAAGGGTCTGGTTGAAGCCGTGAAGGTTGAGGATCTCATGCAGTAGGAACAGAACACCAAGTAGGATCAAGTAGGAACCCTGGACTTCAGTAGGACCAACTTTGGCTTTTTCAATGAGTTGCTAGGGGAAATCCCATTAGACAAGGCACTAGAAGGTAAAGGGACCCAAGATAGTTGGTAAACATTCAAGGCCCACTTCCAAGCTCAAAATCAGAGCATGCCTACAGGTGGGAAATCAAGAAAGGGAGCCAGGAGACCCTCATGGTTAAAGAGGGAACTGCAGGGCAAACTCAAGTGGAAGAAGAAATTCTACAAATCATGGAAGGAGGGACTGGCCACTTCGGAGGAATATAAGACTGTTTTCAGGAGAGGCAACCAGGAAAGCTAAGGCATCCTTGAAATTATGCCTTGCAAGAGAGACCAAGGGCATCAGAAAGGGCTTCTTCAAATACATTGCAAACAAAACTAACACTAGAGGCAATATAGGCCCACTGCTGTATGAGGTGTGTGTCCTGGTGACAGAGGATACAAAGAAGGCAGAGTTATTGAATGCTTTCTTTGTGTCTCTTTATATTGCTGGAGATTGTCCACAGGAGTCCCAGACGCCTGAGGCCTCAGAAGAAGTCAGGAGAAAGGACGAATGTGCCTTGGTTGATGAGTACTGGGTTAGGGATCAATTAAGCAATGTGGAGATCCATAAATCCATGGGTCCTGATGGGATGCACTCACAGGTGCTGAGGAAGCTGACAGAAGTCATTGCTAAGCCACTGTCCATCATCTTTGGTAGGTTGTAGGGAAGAGGGGAACAGGGAACAAAGGCATCCTGGGGTGCACTAGAAGAAGAGTGGTTAGTTGGTCAATAGCAGTTCCCCTTCCCTTCTGCTCTGCCCTTGTGAGGCCACCTCTGGAATATTGTGTCCACTTCTGGGCCCCTTAGTTCAAGAAGGGCAAGAAACTGCTTGAAAGAGTCAAATGCAGAGCCACCAAGATGGTTAAGGGAGTGGAACATCTCCCTTATAAGGAAAGGCTGAGGGAGCTGGGGCTCTTCAGCTGGGACGAGTCTGAGGGGCGACCTCATTAATGTTTACAAGTATGTGAAGGGTGAGTGTCAGGAGGATGGAGCCAGGCTCTTCTCAGTGATGCTCAGTGATAGGATAAGGGGTAATGGGTGCATGTTGGAGCTTAATAGGTTCCGTGTAAACATTAGAAAAAGCTTTTTCACTCTCTGAGTGACAGACCACTGGAACAGGCTGCCCAGTGAAGTTGTGGAGTCTCCTCTGGAGACATTCAAAACCTGCCTGGATGTGTTTCTGTGTGACCTACAATATGTTGTCCTTCTGTGGCAGGGAGGTTGGACTCGATCTTTCAAGGTCCCTTCCAACCCCTAACATGTGATTCTGTGAAGAGGCAATGGCCTCAAACTGTGAGAGAGGAGGTTTAGATAGGATGTTTGGAAGAATTTCTTTACTGAGAGGGTTATCATCAGGCATGGGAACAGGCTGCCCAGGGCAGTGATGGATTCACTGTCCCTGGAAATCAATATTTAAGAGTCATTTAGACACAGTACTTAGGGATATGGTTCAGTTAAGGACTTGTCAGTGTTAGGTTCATGGTTGGACTTGATGATCTTGAAGATCTTTTCCAACCAAAGTAATTCTCTGATTTTGTGATGATCATGTCACTGTTCATCCTTGCTGCAGTTGTGATGTCATACAAATAGCTGGGAGTTGAGATCTGTATCCCTCTGTCATTCTAAATACTTATGCACATGTTCTGCAACTTGATAAGAGGGGCAATGCAACCCCACTGGGACCAAGTGTATGAGGCTTGTTTAATTCTTTGTCTTTTCTGTATGAAGTGTATGTATGAGGAAAAAAAAGTTCCCCCCAAAACTGTTTTTATGTTGTAATAAGGTGGTGGTGGTGGTGAAACTCTTTTGTCTGCTCCTCATAAAGGAATGCTTTATTTGTTAACATCATCAATTGAGGGCATGTCCCTAAAGTACTTTTTTGACCCATTTATTTTTCAGGGTACTGCAACATATGTTTTTCCTCTTCCACTTTTTAATATTTTGGTCTCTGGTGAATCCACATACAAAAGCTTCCTTCCTTTAGTTCGAGCCCACAAATGAAAGGCTTTTCTTGCTCTGATTGCAGATTAGCCTGCCAAGAAACAAACTCTAACTGGAGAACATCACTTTAATTTATTTATGGGATACAGATGACAAGGAAGTCTGTCCTCTTCTCAGGCTTTTTGGAAAGCTTTGGGCTGACCCAGCCCAGAGAAGTTCATATGGCAAAGGCGAACTGTGCCAGGAACTAAAGCCAATAGTCGTTGCAAACCTCTGAACCAAAACATTCCTTCAGTGCATGAATTTCCCTATAATTTGTGTAGATTCCCTTTTTGTCAATGAAGCTTGCAGTGGATAACTAGCTTAGTGCAATCAGACTAAACAGCCATGCTATTCATTCAGCAATTAGATGATAGCAGTAATGCATGCTTTATGGTTTCCGTTCTTCATTCTTTCCTTTCTTTTAAAGTCCTTGGAGACACTCTCTGGCATGTTTGGCAAAGAGGAGGCTCTTACTGAAAAATATCCTGTCTTTTTTTACTTTAGGATCGCTAGTAAGTTTAGTTCTCAGAGGCAAAACATCAGATCCACATAGGAAGAAAGGATCAGCTAGAGAAAAAGCAACTCTACAGTAATTTATATATATAAATGTGAACATCCATTACAATCTGTTTAAATGATGGAGGAAGACTTTTTTTTCAATTACCTGCAGCATACAGCTTAATTTAGAATAAAATAAGAATATTTTAGATGCGAATAATTTTAGCAGAAATGGAGCGAGGTATGTTTGCTCTATAAATTACTTGAGAGGGGTGTAGGGCTAAAAATAAGAATTTTACTGTTGTTGCAGAAGATAAATCTTTGTGAAGGGGCAGGCTTCTGTTCTTCAGCTTGCAGTGAGAAGTTTCAGCTTTGGCCAAAATCAGCTATTATTTTTACCCTTTACTTACTGCTGCACAGAACTAGTCTGTGTTTGGAAAAATGGGATCTATATGTACAGATAACTCAATAGCATTGCTAGTGATCCTACTAAGGGGCAAACTTTTTTCTTTTTAAAGAAAAATTTGACCAAGTCAATAAAAACAAAGCACATTAGCAAATATTCTTTCCATATAGCTGGAAACTAAACTAAATTTTTGCTTGTCTACAAACCTTGCATTTTCTTATTCTGGCAATTCTTTCTCCATTGTTTTACATCGTTCTGACTCTTAGTCACCATGTGACCTCAGATAGATCAATTAAATTCCCTGTACTGTAGTTTCTTTATTTAAGGGCTAATCCAAAACTCATTAAACTCAATGTAGGCTCTGAGGGAGAAGCCCTGGCAGATTTAGCTGTGGTAGCTTAAAGTGTTACAACACCCAGATGCCTTTGCTATCTCTTTTCAGAGGATTAATTCCCCAAAAGCAGGCAAGGAAGGATAGGATATGAGCCACATGCCAGTCACCAAGGTTTGCAGTACAGAATATTAAAGTGTAATGAAAGTAGGTGCTCATTCATAATCTAGGCTGTAAAATGTGGCAGTTGTTACATACCCTGTTCTGTTGCTCTCTAATATTGGCAATGACCTATGGCAGATGTCCAAGTTGAAGACATAGGGCAGTAACTCCTCTAACTGAAAACATGAAAGATGTTCTGCCAGAGCTATGCAAATCATACCTACGTACCTCAAAAATTTTAGAAAGCACTGATTCCTGTAAACTACTTAAAGGTCTTGGTAAAAGGCAATGAATAACAATAAAAAGTATCATTGCGCATCTCAAGGGAAGAATGGTCACATTTTTTTAACAAATATGAGAAGAAAAAAAATGAGAAAAAAAAAATTTCCAGCTGACTTCAAGAACATTTCACTTCTATTCATACCACCTCATTTAGTTTCCAAGTATGTTGTTTTGAAATACCTTTCAGCATGATGATTGTAGTTTTTCTCACAATGGCAATCAGCCAGAAGAGGATGAATATTTGTGAGGACTTGAAACAGAGGAAGACACTGGATGAGAATCCAATAGGCAAAATGACATTCTAGTATGCTTTGTACTGACCAATGAATTGAAATATCTTCCTACTGTCGGGACACTCCTCAGAATCTGATCTCTCTAATTGTCCACTTACATTCAGTGAGCTCTTGTTGAATCCCTAAGGTCACTCCACCTTTCTTAGATATTCAGCTGAAGTGCTCATTATTATTTTTGTTGTCCTGGGTTTTCTCTCTTGCCAGTGGTCAAGGATAGGTCTTCAGTTGTATCTGGTTATTTCTCCCTGGTGACTGCCTGAAGAAGTGGGAAGAAGCACGGGGAAGTGGGCTGTGATCTGCCTTTGCTCCACTGACATCTTAGAGGAGCCTTACTGTTAGGATAAACAACTTTGAACACTGTCTTGCCAATGCAGAATAGTTCTTATTTTTTATTTCCAAGTCCAAAGCTGGAAATTGTTATGCAAATTCTTAAATAGATTTTTCTTTTGTTTCATTGTTTTATCCAAATATCTGGGGTACTGGTAAGTGTAGCAGATTACACTATGAATTATATCAAACCATAAAAGATTAACAGCATAGAATCAAAAGAATATAAAGCATTTGGTTTAGATCTCACCAAAGCAAAATTCAACCCACACACCACTGAAAATCAATAAGAACTAGTGAGACCTGCATGTTAGTGATTAAAGCCTGCCTTGCACTAATGAATGAAAAGTAAAAATTTCAGAAAACTATTGATTCAGTCATATGCTCTGCTTAACCTCAGCAAAATCAGCAGTTCCCAAACAGGAACAAGTATACAAAGTCTCCCATAGAATGTCTATATTTGTTAAGATAGTACAGCCTTTGAAACATAGGAAACTGCAAGTAAGTCCACAGTTTCAATGGGTTAAGACTAAAAAAAAAAAAAAAGGAAGCTTTACATCCAAGGATAAATGTTTACATCATTATCTTATGGGAGAAACAAAAAATAAATGTAAAATGATTTCTGTACGTAAAGAATTGTGATGTGAAAAATATGCAATTTATTTTACTATAGTAACATTCTTACTGGAAAGAGCATGGCACTGGTTGAGTTCTGGATATAGTGAAGCCTACGCGAAATAAATGTGTTGTTTTACAGGACGTGGTCTGTCAGGCTGTCTTTTAGCTTGGTGTTTTTCACTTATGGGACATGAACAGTTACCAGTAATGCATCATGAATAAATTTACTTTATTTGTACTGCTTACTCTCATTTAGACTGTGTTGTTATTTGGAGCTTGGTGTAAGTCTCAATTGAAACATCAAACTTTTTATGAACTGGAAATCTTGGAAATCCTTCAGAGGAATCCTTTTATTTATATTTTAGTCAGTGTTTCCATCATATCCCCCTGTTTTCAGGGATTTATAACTTAGTTGTAAAAAAATAATTCTGGACTGAAATTTGGCATATGGGATTGGGCTGAAGAATTATGTTTTTACCCAGTTTGAAAGTAAGTCTGATTGGATGTAAACTTCAGGATACAGAGATGATTAAATGTATTCTTTAGAGATTAGTTTGCTTTATTATTATGCTGCACCGTATCATACCCTTTTCTACAATTAATTCTGTGTTAATAAGGTTATATTTCAATTACCTTTTCATCCCACACTGCTGTCACTTGGATGAAGATTAGAGGGATTACTGCTGTGTTTACCACTGAGATGTAGTATGACTGAGCATTTCTGTAGGCCCAAAGGAACATGACATTTACTTCTGATGTGTAGCATAGCTCACTAGTTTGGTACAAAGGAGAAACAGAAGCACATAGAATGCAAGTACAAATTGGAAAAAGCCAACCAGCCAACCAAAATGAAAAAAAATAAATCAAGAATTCCAAAACAAACAAAAAAACCCAACAAAATCTCACAAAGCTGTAGATGATATTAAGTAGCTTAGGCACATCATAGCCGAGGCATTCTAGTTTTGCGAAGCAGTATGGGATGGAGTGATAATGTAGATTTTTTCGTTTTTTTTCAAGACCCTCAGTTCTGTTTCTAGTTCAGAAAATGGCAACTTTAACTGTCAGATTCCTGTTGCTTTCCTGCTGGAACATCAACACAGGATTGGTCAAAATAACCCAACTGTCATTGCAAATTCGCTGATTTCAGGGTTGTCTTTTGAGGCTTCATGCTAAATTAATTACCAAGATCTACTTCTTTTAGGTTTTTTATTCAAAGAAAAGCATAACTTGAGTAAAAAAAAAAACCAAAAAACCCTAAAATTGCAGTTTGCAAGCATTTTCACCAATGAGCAGTTTTTAGTGAGAATTTCTTCCCAGATTTGTAGCAGTTATATTAAGATTTCAATACAGATTTTGTCTCTCGTAGGAAAATAAAAGAGTCTCCTTGGAACTCTCAGTTTTGCTTAGAGGAATTACATGATCCCACTAAGATTATCTTACGGACCTCAAGCACATAAAAGCAATCCTGAGAAGCTACAATTCCATTAGAGAGCTAGAAGAACTGTCCTTGTTCATCACTTCTTATTTTATCTGAGAAGAAAGCAGAATGTACTGGTATGTCTGACCCTGGTAATTCATGACAGATATCACTTGCTTCTTGTTTGGAGTTGCCAATACACAAGACAATTAAGGAGTTAGAAGTTCTTCAGTGATGAAGTTCAATCTTCATTTTTAGTTCAACAAAGCCTAATAATTTGTCTAAAGGGAAAGAAAAGACACACAAACCTCCAAACCCAAAGCCCTCAGCAATCTTTTCTTGCACTCTGAACTGGGATACTGTGTAAATACAGAACATCTGGAAACATGTGATTCCCATTTTTCGAAAGAACCTGAGAGGAGAAAAGAATAGGATGTTTTCTGAAGTGATGTTGTAAGAATACACTGAGATGCTGGAGGACTCCTTACTGTGAGGGTAACTGAGCACTAGCATGGGCTGCAAGGGAGGTTGTGGAGTCTCCATCCCTGGAGAATTTCAGAAGCTGTCTGGGCATGGATTTGGACAGCTGGTTGTGGGTGGCCCTTCTTGAGCAGGGAGTTTAGAGCAGATGATCTCCAGAGGTCCTTTTCAACTTTAACCATTCTGTGATATTTGTGATTCAGTGTCAGACTGGTGTGTAGTCCATTTTACATTGTGCTGCAATATCTGAGTGTGGTATTCATACATCAGATGTTTTGATGTTGTTTTTCTTTCTGTTGTATGTGTTGTTACAGCTAGTACTAATACGTGGTGCATCTCCACCTCTGCCAAAGAGCAGAAGTTCATGGTCTCAGTTGAAAAAATGTGTTTGACACAAAATGAGGACATTTGTAACATAGTTAAATGACACAGGCAGATCTGACAAGACTGAGAAATGTGGAGGAAGAGGATTTGAAGAATTCTTGTTATCAACTGCAAGATGTCTTCATGAGTGGGAAAGCAGGGTTTGCTGATTAATCACAATAATGTTCTTGAGGAAGAGTGTAAAAAAACCCATGCTTGAGTATGATCCAGTACTGAAAAAAAGGCACATGACACAGAATATATCAGAGTTACAGAGACTCAGATAAGGCTTTGATAAACCATCTTTTCACATTATTTACAGTTTTGACCGTATGTTTAAAAATGTGTTAAGCTGGAACTAGAAAAAAAGCAGCCAGTGCAAGTAAGAAACTGACTTCTGAGAAGAAAGTGAATAGGAATGATATTCAACTTACTGAAATGAAGACTGGGATGATAATTTGATTAGTGTCTCTAAATATGTTAAGAATTTAATTACAGAAAGGAAAAAAAAATCATAAGGGACAATGTTGGCATAAAACCTAGACACATGTGAACTAGCCAGGTATATGTGCAAATGAGATTTTTAACTGCTGGAATACTAAGGCTCCAAACCAGACTGGAGTGGTTATGCAGACAAAAAAGCCAACGTTTCTTTAAAGGCAGCTTCACAAGTTTATGAGGGAGATCCTATGATATGGCTGTCTGCAGTGGTAGGAAAACAAACATGATGAACCACGAAGCCCTTGTTGTCTTCAGTAAACGTCCTGATTTTCAAAATTTCTTATTTTTTGCAGCTCCTGTTTTGTTGTCTCTCTTGATGTTCCCTATTTCCCTGTGACACTCTCAGAAATCAAGACATGGTGGCTGGATATGTTTAGTAGGTAAGTTGTAGATTTACTGCATGGGTCTGTCTTGGGACTGGAAAAGTAAACTTTCAAACAGTTATATTTTCACTGTGAGATATATGGCTAATTTAGTCTTATGGTTGCTAGCCTGCTTATCTAGGCAGTGAAAACCATGGAAAGCAAGGGAGCAAACAGTTGACTTACTTGTATAACATATAAACAGCACTCGAGTTTTCCTCTTCTCAACCCCCATGACTTTTCTTTCACCCTCCCACCTTCCTAGAGCAAGTATGTACCCTCCCTCTGAGGTGGTCAGTGGGCAGCCTTAACTCTCACCAAATCTATAATATATGCACATACATTTTAGAGGAAATTCTAGCTTTGGTGTGGCTTTCATGACTAACAGTGTGTATAGCTTTTTATTTACATGAATGAAGTCTAGTGTTGGTCTTTAAGTGGTATCTGAAAGATATTTTTCCTTAGTGTTTGAGACTGAGTGTTCTTGGCTAGTGGCTGTCTTAAATTTAGCATTCGTTTTTGTGGAAAATTTCTGAAATCTGCAGAAGATTGTGCTTTAGGTCTATTTCCTTGTAGTATTATATGAGACCTCTCGATACTGTCTCAGGATGAGGGTGAAGATATGAAGGTTAACTGTGGTTTAAAGGAATAGTGGAAACTGAGAAGTTCAGTAGAGAGTGACTGAATCATCTGTATTATTGTTTTTTAAGTTTTCTGTTGGTGGGGTTTGCAATCTGGCAAGCTACCTCCAAATTAATGAAGTTCATGGACTGGAATTTCACCCAGAGTAATAGATATTTGTATTGACATGTATCATTTCTTCCAGCCCCCCTGGCATTTTTTGCTGTACCTGTGCTTTCAGGAAAGCACTAAATATTTTTTAGCCAGGTCTGTGCGATCTCATCTACTAAAAAACCCATCAGTATTAACCCTCTAATATTAACTTTGATCTGCCAAACACACTTCATATCAGTGGGCAAAAGAAGGAGTGCGGGTTGAAAGTTTTCCACACTGAGTTAGTATGCCATAAAAGCTTGCACAGGCCACTCCTCAGTTCCTGCATGAACCTGCCTACAGAGAAATGAAGATCTGACAGCTTCAACCTGGATTTAATACAAGATCAGCTAAGCAGGTGTTGATATCCTTAGCTATATTTTAAAGTTGCAATTTATAAAACCAGAGATAGAAATATGTCACTTGTGGTTTGGTGTCAAGGGAAGCTGAAGGGATACTTTGTCACTGCACAATACCTGTTCATACCTGTCTTGATTCCCTTTATTTCTAGCAAAAACAACCTGCCTGGGTTTTGTCAGTTAAAATGTACACTTACATTGTTTGAACGCATTGATTGCATTTGCTTTTACCCCTTTCTTTCATAAGCTTGTTTCTGATATTCAACTTGTTAGCCAAAACAGAAGCTTTAAAAACCACAATCGTATAATTTATTTTTTTTTTTTAGTACATTTTGACAAACTTGCTAACTTCAATTTTATTGATCTTTTTTCTTCTCTGCAGTGGATTAATTTCCAGAAGTGTTTGATCCATCTCTCTTTCAGCCTGTCTTTATAACAGGAAGTAAAAGAGCCTGCTGACTTGTCCCTGTGGCCAAGTGACACCCGTAATATCACATTCACACTACCAAGACCCCCTCTGAGGTAGATTTTTCCTAGGGTTAGTGGTCAAAAACTGAAGCTGTGAGTGAGCTAACTCTTAATCTGTACGAATAATCAGTAATTCAGTATTTGAGTCATTCCCCAGCCCATTTTCATTTAATAGTACAGGTATAGCCTTAGGCAATGTCTATACTAGTAAATAATGTAAACCAAGGGCCATTATCCAGACCAGGGTGTGTGGCATGGCAGAATTTGTGCCCATGTAGCTAAGTAGTCTTCTGCTTCTGTAAAGAGTGCCTTCATCTATAGTGACAACTGTGAGCAATATGTGGCTTGTGCTATCCCTAAACTATGCCTTGGATGGGCCTGGGAGACTGGTATGTAGACCAGAACTGTGTCAGGGAATATGATTAGTAGCAATTAAGTAGTTTGGTTGTGAGACAGTGCTTGAGTCCATGTCCTAGGCCTTTGAATTTTATTGTCACACTCAGCAGCCTGACTGCAGATCCTGGAGAAAACACTGCTGAGCACTTACAATCCTTTCTATCCCATCCTCCTGAATTTGGTTCCCTTAGACATGCCTATATAACACTCTCTTTCTTACTTTTGACACCTGGTCCAAGATCCCTTTTTTCTCCAGGCCTGTCCTTATACCTCATTTCTGTCACCTCTCTCTTACTGTTCTCCATGTTCAGGATGAGTTTTCCAGCTCTCCCTCTAATTCCTTGTCTCCAATGAACTCCTTTTTCTTCTCTTATTGCATTCATCTTCCTTTTTTTTTTTTTCTTACCTCACAGTTTTTTTCTCCACTTTTTCCGTGTTTCCATTTCCTTTAGTCCTGCTTCCTTTGCTTATGCTTTTGCCTGGCTTCCAGTCTGCATAATCTCGTATTTTCCACACCTCCATATCCTCCTCCAGGCTCTTGGCATGTCTGTTCTTCCCATCCTGTGGTCTGGCCAGTGTGAAGCTGGGTGTCCATTGGCATCCCCAGACTGCTTTTGTTCCATCTAAGTTACCAGTTCCTGAGTTTTTCCAGTGTCACTTCCTGTGTCCACAGCTAGGACGGATGGAAGGAACAAAAATCCACCAGGAAGGCTTAGCTCTCCCACTGTGGTTCTAGTTTTCTTCCCTGAGGAAGACCATGCACAATAGGTGAGCAGAAAGTGTAGTGACGAAGTGGGTCATACCCAGAGAGGATTCAATTTTCACAAAACTGAAATGTCTGAGTTTAGGCTCTGCTTGGTGCAGTCGAAATGCTGAATAGGTCTCTCTCCCTGGTGTTTGGCTGGTTTTAACCTTGGAGAGTGTCACAGTTTACTGCTGGCCTGGCAATTAAACTGAATAACAGGTGCTCTCTATTAATCCCCCTCCCCTCCCAGATAAAGGAAGGAGAGAGAATAAGGGAGAGAGACTTATGGGTTGGAAACTAAACTACACAGCTTTAATGACACAGTAATGATAAAAAGGAAAAATATACTAAATATATACAAATATACAGGAAAATTGATACCACGTTCCTCCCCCCTTTCCCCCAATAACTCTCATGTCACCACCGGGGCTGCAGGGCAGCCCTGGGAAAGTCCAGGCTGGAATCCTGGAGTCGGCAGCAGTCGGGAGCTGGAGGCAAGAACACACAGATTCAGGCTGGCATGGATCAGGACCACAGGCAGATGAAGGGATGGAATCCTCCCAGGATGCTGAAGCAAACAGGTACAGGTGAAGAAGGGGAAGCAGGAAAGGGTTTGACCCTCGTGGTCCCTCAAATTCATACTGAATATGACGTGTATGGGATGGAATACTCTGTTTGGTCAATTTTGGTCATGTATCTTGGCTGTTCCTCCCTAAGGGAGGTTTTTCAGGTGTGACCTTTTTACTCTATTTCTCCTTCCAGAGGGCAAAATGTTCCTCGGAACCGAGCAGTAGCCTTGGTTCTGCACACCAGTCTCTGGCAGTAACTATAAACATTGAGCATTATCAGTCCTAGAAGCAGACACTGACTGAGAAACTTGCTGTTAATTTCAGCAAGTGCAGCTACTTACAAGAGACTTAGCTGAAAGCAAAAGTACAAGACAGAAAATTACCTTTAGCCTGGCCCAAACCAGGACAGAGAGTCACCTGAAGAGTAGAAAAAAACCAAGCAAAAGGCCTTCAACATAGATAAGAGCCCAAGACTCTGAGCCTACAAGTCAAGACTGCATATATTAAAAAGGGAGATTTTGGAAAGTTTTGGAGTTTGGATGTTTTTATGCAGACAGACATCACTGATAAAAAGGCTGCTTCCCCATCTCCAATTTCCTGTCACCTCCAACTTCAAACTTTTACTTTATGCTTAAAAACACTTGAACTGCTCCAGGAAAAGGTTGCCAGTATTTTTTCAACATTGCTAAACAACAGATTTTCTTTAACCTCATTCTCAGAAACAGCTGTACCATTTTGGATGAAACTTCCTGAAAAAATTTCCGCCTGAGGCAGACACCTGGCATGGAAAAATTTAGCCCAAACATTTAAGGTTTGGCAAAGTGATATGCAGCTGAAAACAGGCTTTATAATGGGAAGTATTGGGCAACTTTAATAACAAGCAAAATTACCGGCCTCACCCCAGCACCAATCCTAACTGATGTGCCAAGCTCTCTGATAAAATACTTAGTTTAAATGAATGAAGTCCTTATACATCAAAGGACCAAAAATAACTTGGAACATAGTCTTCTTCCAGATATAACAAGCATTTCCGACTTACTGTTTAGTGATGTAAAGAGGACAAAGTAGATTAATTACAAAGCATAAGATGTAATCTTCAGTTTGCGTCTGTTAGAGAGAAGAAAAGTGAACTATGTGAAGAGTACTGGCAAAGTATATAATACCTTTGTTGCTTAGATTTTATGTGTTTGAGTCATCCAAAAGTCAGATGGTTTATTTTCTCCAAACACACCCCAAACTGTTAGCCGGAAAACCACTTAGACATTTAGATGGCAAATATAAGTACTGAACACAATAACATAATTTATAAATCTTTCAGCAACTCACCCAGAATGTTTAACAAACTGCTTTTTCATTCAATTTCCCCTTCCAGTACAAGAAGAACTTCATTTCCTATTCTATTTGTTCTCCTTTCTCTAAAATATAACCCTGTCATGGTAGTCATGCTGTTCCTTAACAAAAAGAAATCAATAAATATGGAAACATGTGATAAAATTTGTTCTTCTGTACACAAATACAGTGGGAAAGCGCTGTACTTTTCTTATATTTTTTAAAAATAGTGTTTTTTAAATAAAAATAAATTCAAATAATGACTGGAGAAAGAGAAGTGAAGCAATTAATATTCAAAAAAGAAAAAGGAAGGTGAGGTTAATATAACACTGACCTTTCACAGGGCTTACATTTTGAGATTTATTTGGAGTCTAGTCAGAGAGTCTAAATTCTGTCTTAACATATAGCTCTGCTGGATTTCATACACCTAAATACCATAGAATATCTCTTACTGCCTTCTCACAAGCAGTGCATGAGCATTAGAGAGTCATAAAAATGTAATAGCTCCTTTGTTTTGGAGAAAGAAACACCATCCCTGTGGATGGTCTTCACCTAAGAGAGACCAGTGGGTGTCCAGGGTATTATTTACTACCTATTTTGTGCTTCATTTAAGTCACAGAGTAGGTTTCATTGGTTAGCTACACTTAAACCTACCTTATCCAGACAGCCAAGAATTCAATTCAGATAATAGATGATGATGCTGAGAGAGATGAGAACTATGAAACAGCTTGATTCATATCCTGTAAAGAAGAAAGGAGAATTTGCTCCTTGGGTTAAAACTACCCTGAGTCTTAGCTTATGGCTTATCCTCTTGGATCAAACTTCATGGGAAACGGACCTGATTGCTCTCTTTCTCTGGGAGTGCTCTTAGTGCTAGCCTCAGGGAGAAAAGGAGAAAGCTGAGGATGCCTCTGTCTTTCATTGGAACTATAGTTGTGGTTCCAATGAATTGTAGTTCCAATGAAAGTAGTAACATAATGTGGTCCTAGAGGGAGCACATGTGATGTGTGCTGTAGTAACGTAATGTGGTCCTAGAGGGAAAGTGGTGACGCAAATTATCTTGAAGCCAAAGCTCTATTTCTAAAATAGTGGTCCCAGAAGCTCATTTAAGTTCAACGCCCACTTCATATCATAGAAGGCTGTAATAGTTGCCATGAAATGAGATGACTCTGTGGTGTGATGTGATGGTTCTCAATCTGTCCCAGTCTGTTTCTATCATTAGAAAGAATATTACCTAGATCTCGGTGTATGAACAACTCCATTAGGTAAAGTGTATTGACACCTTTGTATCATCTCTATTGACTTAATACTGACAATGTTTATTTTTGTTTACACCAAAGGCTTATTAAGCTAATAGCATGAAACTATAATTAGTAGCAAGAAGTGCTGAATCAGATAGCTGGCATCTGTAAATTGTGTGATTTTCTTCTCCTAAGAACAATTTTGTTATGTGGTGATCGATGGAACTATTTTAAAATGCTTTTATCCCTTAAACCACTCTGTAGGTAAAAAAAAAAAAAAAAGTACTTATATTAACTCTTCTTCTTGACAGTACACAGCAAATATATTAAGGTACCACATGGAAAAAAGCCCCCCAAAAATTCCATACGGGATTAACAATTATGCAGAGATTATGTCTGTATCAGAACAAGGACCTTATTAAAGAAAGGTATGTGTAATAAAAAGCATGCAAGTGCTTCTGAAATTTATGATAGAGCATCAGTGGGAGACAACTTTTAAAAAGTATCAGAAGCATTACCCTGTGATCCAAGATGGAGTCAGAGGAGCACAGTGAGTGAAGAAACTCCATTTTCTGACCTGCCTGAGAGCCATGCTGTTGCAGAAATGGAGGAGAAATCCTTGCAGTTAACAAACAGAATCATAGAATCGGCTGGATTGAAAGGGACCTCAGAGATCATCAAGTTCAACCCTTGATCCACTACCACTTTGGTGTGGGTCTATCCTCACTGATTTGCGATTGTCTCAAAGAGCAATTTTAAAATGAATAACCCTGGCTGGGGTGGAGGACCTGGCTGGCCAGAACTGAGCAGGGGGTGACACCTCGGGATGTGGTAAGACCTACTGGGTGGAGACTGCTCCCATTTTCTGAGGGCCAGCCTGCAATGCTGGGTGGTCCCTCCAGGCACGACTGAGCCAGCTCCATTGTACTTGCGAAGTACCTGGCTAAGGGGGCTGGAACAGAGTAAGGATGGTACCAGGAAGAAGATAAGAACTAACGACGGGGTGGAGACTACTCCCCTTTCCTGAGGGACAACCTTCAACGCTGGGATGCCCCTGGAAGTATGATTATGTGCCTGGCTAAAGTGGATGGAAGAGAGGAGGAATGTCACCTGGAAGAAGATAAGAATTGATGACTGGGTGGAGGACTACACCCTTCTGCTCCCCTCCAGGCAACCTGTCTCCCCAAAAGCCTGGTTGACTGACAGCTGCACCTTCGGAACAAAAGGAACTCAGGGGTATATATGGCTGTCCATGCTGTGGCTGTTCGGTCATCCCTTGACTCACCGCCATTTCATCGGGCCCTGTCCAGAATCAGCGCCATCTTGAAGAAACTCACTGGACAGCCGGACCCCTGGTGGTGACTCTCTCTCTCTCTCTCTCTCTCATTCTTCCCACTTTCTTACCACTTTTTTTTTTTTTTTTTTCTACACTTTTCTCTCTCATTCTTTCTTACCACTTCTCTCTCTCTCTTTATATCTTCTTTTCCTCTCTCTCTCTTTTGTCTGGCCCTATATTTTTGCCTGTGTCAATTGTCAAATAAAATCTGCTTGCACCTGACCTTTCTATGGTTGGACTTTGTTTCACGGATCCAAAACAAAAATAAATTTTAATGTTACCTCGGACCGTAACAGCTGTGGTTAATAGATGTGTCCTGACACTGTACTGCAAGAGCTGAGGGGAGGAACCTTCTCCTGAGAACTGATCCAGTCTTTGAAACACACATTGTGGATCACACATAGCCATGCGTACGTTATCATATGGTAGTAGAATGGGAACTTCTTGTAGGAATTGCTCTTGGGATAGTTGTAAAGCAGCAGAAGAAGCAACTTCCCCACTTCTGGGATGCATAGGCAGCACTGCTCAATATCCTGAGAAGCCAGCAGGTCAGAGACCTAGTGACTAAGTAGGATGTTTGTGCAGGCCTTTTACAACTCTCATGGTACACGTGAAATTCGGGCAGTGTAGACTGACGGCCCTGCAATCCATCGGACTTGGTGGAAGTGTAAAACAGCTGTCCCCAATGGCATGACTACAAAACACATTTCAGCAAATGCAACTTGGGCCTAATTACTGTGTCTCCACTTCTGACATTTCTAGTTAAACGATGTTGTTGATTTCTGCAAGAGAAGCTACAATTTCTCTAATTAAAGGAGGGGGGAAAAAAACCACCCCCCCAAAAAAAACCCCTAACAACTGAAAAACAATCTTCTTGTTCCTTCCCAGATTGTTCCCATTTACTGCAAATAAGCATGAGTTCCTGCCTGGAAGCACTATCTGCAAACTGCAGTCAGATGTAAAAGAAGCCTAATCAAGCTTGGGAACTAGGCCTTAATTAGACTGCTTGGAAAACAGAGCAGAAGAGAAAATGAAAATTATTAACCATCACTCATGATTCCTGTTTCTAATTTTAAAGAGGAAATCATGCATTAATCAAACCCTAGCCCTAAGCTCAGAGACACGTTTTAGAAATATCCTGAAACAACAAGAGGAAATCTTTTCAGTGTTTAGAGAAAACAACTCCTGATCAGCTAGTATGTGTAGTACAATATATTTTGATATGAAATAAGCTATGTTTCAGTATGCTTAGCTTTTGCTGGGTCCAAGAAAAACAAAGCCAATACCAATTGAAATGAAGGCACATGACAACAATTGGGGTTAAGCCTGGGTTTTGTTAAAGGAAAACAAAAATGTAGAGTATGATGTTTTCATGGATAAAGAAAAGACATGGGAGGGTAAGAGTAAGAGGAACAAAGCAGTAACATCACTGCTATTGTGTTCTTTGGTCATAGCAAAGAAACTCTTTGGCACACATGAACAATGTTTAATACAAATTATTTCTGAAAAAAATAGCAAACAGAAGCACAACCTCTAAATATTACCCAGAGATCACTTGAGATCGTGCAATAGAATTTATCAGGGCTTACTTCATAGTTTCTGTTATATTTGGACTATAAAGATAATTTTCTATTTTTTGGCAAAGTAACATGAACTTTTTGGCTGCGATTCAGACACTAACGTTTTCTGGTGGAGTCAGATTGAAATCTTTAATTTTCTTGGAACTCTCCAGGAAGAGGAGAGAAAATGGGCTCTTGACCTATATTAAACATTTCACCGTTCTTCTGGAAACATCACATTACAAAGAATGCTCCCTTTTTTTTTCTAACACAAATATCTAAGTTTTTCTCTTTGAATTACAAACAACACTTCCGAGAACACCGTTTTTCCTCTTAACTCTCCAAGTGTTTACCAAGTACTGTCTGTTTAGATTTTTAAAGATAGTAGTTTCAAAATCTGAAATTACCTATCTAGAAATGTTAGGATGGTATTCATTGTTGCTATTGTGACTTACAGACTACAGTTATTGGTCTGTGAAAAGGTTAAAAAATTAATGAAAAATGAGCAAAATACAGACAGTTTTTCATCTATCATGCTATATATGTTATGCTTTAATAAAGCTGAAGGATTACATTCAGCAATCAAAGTTTGTAATTTGATAAATCATTGTGCTCTGGAGGAAAGGGCACAGGCAGAAGTCAGTGAGCACTGAACTTTAATGATAACTTTAGCATGAGTTCTTCCAAAGTCTTGATGAGTAACCTCCATAGTATAGTCCCACAAAGAAAATGGTCTGAAAAAAGTGAAGATTTTGTACTCCAGTTTGATGTCATCTCACTGCATGATACAGAACAGAGCCTTTCGGTTTTAATTGAAAAATTATATGAACTCTTTATTTACTTTGGCTGAAACTTCTATAATTTCTTTCTGATTCATGATGCATAGACCACTTGGGTGATGCTTTGGCTGCTAAAATTCATTTGCAATGCTTCTACTAAATTAAATATGACAGGATTTCAACTCTTGATTTTGGTAGATGACTAAGGACAAGATAGAACATGTTTAGTCTAAAAATTGGTGAAGTTGCCTTGCAGGTCAAAAGATGTAGATTTAAATCCTCTTAGGCTGAAAGAGGGAACTGAACCCAGATTTCCCATCTACAGTGTGAGTGCTGTAAACACTATAGTGTTGTGCAAAAAATGTAGATGATAGGATTATAAAGTTTTGTAACAAAGTGGCTGAGACTCTTCCTTCCTACTAGATTCAATGCTGCCCATGCATACGTGTGTTCTTGCAGCACTTTAGTTTGGTTGTGTCACAGTTCAGCCTATGTTCACAGCAGCTTTCCTACAGTTCTAGGCTCCTGGAGCATTTTCATTACACACTGCTGAACCTAGGGATTTTTAATCACTTTGTGAACACTGAAGAAAGTAGTTTAACACAATTTGAAGCATTATATTCTCCTCTTAATACTCGTAGCTCTTTTGTTTTACCTATACCAATTTAAGTGACCTATGTCAGTGTGCACATACTGTCCTGCCCACTGAAAAACTGGGTGAATTCTAATTTTTCTGTGGCTACTTGACTTGCACTATTTTTTTCTCATGCTTTTACTGACATTCATCTTTGTGCCTCCAGTTTTGAATTTTATCATAGCAGTATCAACATCAGAGTCTGCCAATACCTGCCTTGTTTTCACAGTTTTGGGAATATGTCCTGCCAAGTTTTCCTTTCAGGTTAATAGACTGTTCTGGGGGCTACCATGTGATTTCTTGTAATAACTATTTGTCTCTGTCTGTCTTATCCTATACCTGCAGTTATCCATCAGAGTCATACAGCTATCAACACTCACAACCCCGAAGTGGAAATGAGCCTGTCACTGTTTGTTCCATATTTTATGTACCAATGTTAACAGCCTGGTAGAAATCCAAATTTGATTTGATTTTGAGCGAGTTCCAGAACCATTTAACTGTTTGTAGAGTTTCAGTTAGCCTACTTTGATTAAATCACACACTTATGTACAATAACAGGGTCTCAAGTCTGGTCCTTCCCCCCCCTCTTTTTCCCTCATCTTCTTTGTCTTGGGAATCCTTTTAGTCTTTACACATTTGTTGTTGATATTGTAACTATGTGCTTTCGGGTAGCAGTCGCAAAATTCTAGGTGCTTTCCAAACATTAAAAATGAAAAAAAAGAACTCAGTTTCTTGGCTATTGTAATCATGTCCTTGCAGGTCTATCTCAATACACCCTCTATGTGAAATATGCCCACAAACACGTGGCTTGTTTGATTTATAGCTGCTCATGTTTTTCCAAGTGACTTGATGGTTGAAGAGCTCCAATGACTGCTCTGTTTGTGTATTTTAGCCAAAGCTGGCCCTAGCACTTAGGACTCTGCACACTGGAACACTTATGCATAAGGTTTGGTTTTGCTTTACATCCATTTGCAATTTTAGTTCCCTTTGCTCCACTTTTTTGTCCTGCATTTGGTAATTGCAAGCACTGTGCCTGTTCTGTCATTTTATCCATTTGGTAGCCTCCCTCTTGTAGATTCTCAAAGACCAAATAATGGTGTCACTTCAAAACGAAGGAGAAAGATGATATTTGTATTCTTCACTTATTCTTCTGGATTTTTGTTACTGGTTTAATTTGATGTCATTGTTGTGTTATGATAGAGGCTTGGCTCCAATTCAACTGAAAAAAATAATTCCACAGTGATGTCATATCCTAGAAGAAAGAGATAGCAAGCACAATCTGTGTTTCTGGGAGAGCTTTAATCTGGAGCTGAGAGCACTGCACAAACTGCCTGTGAAATAGGTATAGAAATAAGCTCCACAATTAAGACAGAGTTTCTCACACACAGCAGGAGTTCATCACTTTTCTTTGTGGTTCTTCACCAGAGGTGTCAGGATTTTGAGCTCTATAAGGCTATGTTTACATGTCTTTTCTGTTGCATGCTCTGGATTATTATCCACATCATCCTTTGTTTAGGAGTTGCTCTTCCTCCTACCTAGGCTGTAAGCACAGCTTTGCATTTCTAGGAAACTGGAATGTAGAGATTGTATTTATGCAATTTGCATCCTTGCTGCAGCTGCATCATGCCACCTGACTTGGGGACTGGAAAGTGCTCCTTGCTAATCCTTGCTTATAACAGGCACTTGTACAGCATGAGACTTGACTGCCCAAACTATACCTGGTGAGCTTTGGAAGTTGATTGTTACCTTTTTCATAAGGGAAAATAACAAAACATATTTTGCAGCAGAGAAATATATAAATACTTCCTGTGAGATTAGAAGTATTGAAGAAGGCTAATTAACACTGTAGAGGTATATAATACTACCAAGCATTTTGTGGTTTTTAGTGGACCTTGGAACAGAGAGGAGAGATTCCACAAAATTTTGTCCCTGTTATCTTACTGAGTGGAGCATTGTCTGTCTTAGGCTTTCCTGACATTTAAGGATTGGTCCCTACCTGGTTTTGATGGCTCAGGACTAGCTCCCACTGGAGAAGTTAGAAAATTACTTTGAACGGTCCAAAACAGATACAGGAGCAAGGCAATGATGATGTGATGTGGACAACCATGGGTCCAGTATTTGAAGCTGATTTCTGGCCTGGTTTATTTAGCAAGGACAGACATGGCTTCAGAAATCTGGCTGCATCCCTGACATCTCAAGCTGGACTGAATTCTGCTTTACAGAAGGCAGGTTCCAGGCAGCTGATCAGTGTAGAGTGCACAGGAGGCAGAGGGTTCAGAGATTTTTACAAATTCAAAAATTTGTAAAACCTCAGGAGCTGAGCATTGGAGGTCTAACCTGAGAGACCAGAGTTTTGCTTCTCTGCCCTGTTGCAGAATACCTGGTCGAAAGCAGCTTCTGTGGAAAGGCTTTGCCCAGTAGTAAAATGACTGTTTCAGTACTCCTATATCAGATGGTGGTATGAGGTGCTGCCATGCATCTGACAAATTCCTTAGGTACGTGGGACATACTAGTGTCAGAGGCTCCTGTGGTAAGGAGATTTCCAGAGCTGATTCAGAGAAACTTTGCAGTCTAAAAGGCAGGGCTACTTCAGAGTTCAGAGCCAATGTGATTCTTAGAAGCAGGACTTGGGCAATAATGAGATGACATCATTGAAAAAAGGGAAAGAAGGGGTACTTCATACATGAACCTTCTTTCTCTTTGTTTCAGAATGAAGGAAACTTTTGTGGCATTTGAGTACACTCCTTTTCTTACTCATCTACTCGGTGTATATTGCCATCTTACTTAGTTTTTAATTTCCACTTATAAAGCACTGTAAAACAAGACAGGACGAGTAATAGCACAAAGTGTAATAAAATCATTCAAAACCTTATTATAAAATGAATGGAAGAATTTATAAGAAAGATTTCTGGAAACTCCAGGGCTTACACACAGGGAAAAGAATGATCTTTTTTATTTTTTTTTCTCTCTCTACTCTTCCCATGCATTATGCTTTTTCCTATATCTCTAAAGAATACTTGACTTCGATGAAACTTCAGCTGATGAAGGTCTTTACAAATGAATAAATAGAAGTGCTTAAAGGATTCCCTTGCATATGGCAACCTGTACTCCTAGTGCAGACTACTCTGCTGTAGGGGCTGTTGCTGCTGTCTCAGTGTTGATACTGACAAGCTTTTTAGGCAGGCTGGCTTTGATCTAGCTTTTATGTTCCTTTATGATAATAAAAATTGACTTTATTAGACCAATTAAAGTCACATTCTTCCCTTGTTATCTCCACAGAGTAGAGCAGAGGTGAAGCAAACTTCAGTTAAGCATTTCCGTTTATGCTGGATTTATGAATTCATGTTTTATGTATTAAACTTGAGTGTATAAAGTGCAATTTTCTATTGGCTTTGCCTGTCATTTGTGTGTTAAACATTTTAAAACAAATAATTTAAAACGTATTAGTGAGAGATATGTCCTATTACTTAAAGCTCTTACGTTGTTTACAAATGTATTTTAATTGGTAAAATGTGAAGAAAATTGTCTCTTCTTTTAAAATAATTGCTTGTGATGTTCTTCCTACATGGAGATTTTCTTCAGGTAATCCATGTAGAAAGAACTACATTTACAAATATAGCATTTAGAATAGATTAGAGTGAAGACAAGATCAGAAGTGATTTCATAAGCATCTTTAAGACATAAAAAGGGTGATCTTGACATCCTTCATATACCAGAATTACTTTACTCCTCAATATGCAATAAACTGCATCAGATTAATTATCTACTGGTTAGTTAATATTATTTTCATGTTAGTATTATTTTCAACCACATCAGCTCATGCTACTGCTGTAGTTTGAGTAATCAGAGTCTAGTGCTGATGAAAATGAAGTGCCTGAACTGCTCCCTATTTTGGGTGCCACATAATCTCAGATGGGTTTAAGAATCTCATGCATCAGCACATCTTCAGATGTGTTCTTGAATGTGGCTGTCAGTCCTGATGAAATTCTCACTCACATCAATGAAAGCAGTCCTGGTTTCTACTTACAGACTTAAAAGTACAAACGTAACAATCTATCTTGGTTTACTGATTTTAGGTAAAAATGAGCATATACTTTTATTATAGCTCCCATATTATTAAAGCTTCCTTGTCAGAGAAAGAGATGTTCCAGTCAAGAACATTTAGCACAGAAGAGCATTATTTTAGTTAAATAGTTTAGTTTAAATTTTAGTTAAATATGATACTATAACTGCCCTTAGATTGTTGCTTTTGATGCTTTCCATTGGGAAGTTTTTATTTCTTATTGTGAACATCGCTTATCAATGTGTACAAGCATAAATCTACCTCTCTTTTTCCTGTCTTTAGTATGTCTCAAGGACTTACTAATCGTTGCATATTACACTTAAAAGTTTGAGTAAATTAAATAGTTACAGGTAATTGTCCAAGGCATTGGAACTCAACTTTATTTTTTTACATTGTTATAACAATCTCAGTCTCATAGTTTTGGCTAGAGCACCTCTCAATTTGCCAGTCATTTCCCAGGCCTGGGGATGGATAATCACACAGATTTCAGACCATTTCCAATTGGCAGCTGGTTGTGGCCATGATGTTTCAGAGAGTAGGATAAATTAAGAGACCTGGGCAGTTTCACACCAGTGGACCTAAGAGCTAGAGAACATTTTGTCACACGTTTAATTATTGGTCCAGATGTAGGAGCTGGCCAAATAGTCATGTTCTAATCTGTCAGGACACTGCTCTAGATTTGTATCTGATCTATGGTTTTAGGTTTTAGGAAGCAGTGTGTTTACTGGCATAAAAACCCACTGGGATAAGGTTTTAATATAAAATGTTGATGAGAGGTCACCCTATCTGAAAGGACTGCTTTATGTAATGGGAGGTCTCAAAAAGATGGATGAGATAATTCTGACAGGTTTTATGTTCCACTATTGTTCTGAAATATAAAAAGGGAATACAGATGCAAATAAGAAAGATTTTTTTCATTTTCATTTAACCTTTCTTCAATAAGTCTGCCCACAAAAACAAAGAACAAGGTGGGTTTGGTTTTTGTGTACTTTTATTTTATTTTACTTTAGGGTGTGTGTGTGTGTGTTCTTTTTTTAATTTTTTTTTTTTTTTTTTTTTTTTTTTTTTTTTTTCTTCCTGGAGGAACTCTAGAGGAATTACTCAGCAAATTTGGACTTTAAGTATGTGTTACATTTGCAGCATAGAGAAAATCATAAATTACCTGCTTTATTTGCAACAACAGAAACTAATATTGACTGTAGACAGTATTCAAAAATATATATATTTAAGTTTTCTTACTTCTAGCTTCATAACGTTTTGCAGTTTCTTATTGTTTTATAGAGTCATAGCCCCTTCTCTTTTTAACGTAGCCCACTTGCTAACCATTTTATGTAAGTATAGGCCTTCCTCCATGTATAGTCTCCCTTATTTACTGTAAAGGGTTGGTTTTGGTTTTGTTAAATTGACCACTAAATATTGAGGAAGGAAGTTTTGAATGCTTTATTATTGTTGCTAAATCCTAAGTGCAGGATTAACGTCTATATTCTGCCATCATCTTTGTGTCTAAATTTTCAACAACAATGTCATCTGCTGGTATACTAACTCCTATTCCTTTTATGTGGAACAATCAGATCGTTCCCTTACAGATATTTTTCAGAGAAGCTGAGCTTGTGTGAAATTTACAGAAAGTCAAAAGAGGATGTCCCTAAAACTAAAAGTTACCTAATATTTACTTTTTAGACATATTACAGGCTCATGTATTTTTGTTAATTTTGCCTATTATGAATACCTCAAAGCAGGTATGAGATTGGTAATTCCACTGGTAGGCAATGAACAGTTACCAAAGCTCATGTGGGGAAAGAGGAGAGGAAGGCTGTGTCAATGCATTTTAAAAATTACTTGTGGAATCTGTGTATCAGTACTATTCTTTTTATTCTCCAAAATTAAGAACAATAGTTTCAGGATGACTAATAACCTAATCTGTGTTTATTATGCCAAATTTCTGTACAAATTCAAATTAGACTTCTTTAAATTAGAAAGCATCTTTCAGGAAACTGACATTCATTAGCTGCATGCACCAAAAGCATGACCCAGTACTGTTCATTTTCTTCTGTGAAAATAAACCTATAAGCAATTTAGATTCCATGCTACTGCTCAAAGAATTATATTTTTATATATAACATATATATGTATATAAAAATATATATAATATAATATAATAATATTTTATATATGCCTGTTGGATGACACTTCAGGCAGGACTAACCTCATCTAGTTTTAGGCATCTCAGTATCTCTGATTCTGGAGGAAGCATCTCCTGAAGGGAATCATGGGATTCCATTGAATGGAGAGCTTGAATGAGTCAAGGACCCCTAATTCCCTTGTCTGATTTTAGCATATGATGAGATTTGACCAATAAATTGTCCAACCCTCAGCGCTTCCCAGAACTCCGGCTTCATCCAACTGGATTTATATTCCAATAATAAGGAAATAAAATAATAATGAAGTTTCAAGGCACAGTTTTTGATAACAATGTGCAACTAACACCATCTCTGAAACAGTAATAATGACCTATGTACTAATAAGTCATTTGTAGGATGTTTGTGTTCATGTGTATTCTATACTGTGGAACACCATTGCCTGATAGTAGGAGGAAAGAATCACTCTAGAGTTTGGTTGAATTCAAAGATAAGATTAATCAACTCTAATACCACTTTGGTTTAGGTAACAAGAACTTCTTCCAAGGTTGTGAAATACTTGTATAGCTCAGCAGCTGGAAAAAATCTTCAGATCCTTCCACACTATTTACATACTCTGTTTGTAGAAAGAGAACTTAATTTTGTTTGTCACTGGAAGCTTTCTAGAGAGTTTAAGGTGGTCTTGATATCACTGCCTTAGAGATCAAGATGTTAAATAATTTACTTGCAAGTAATAAATGTTATTTCTTTCTGTGCTTAAATGTTTATGCTTATTTGTAGCTAAATTAAATTAAAAAATTTAAAATGAACAAAGGAATTATGTGCACGAAACACAAGAACATACAAAATCTGAATTTAAAATAATGGATTTTTTATATGAATAGGTCAAATGTAATCCTTTTTTTGACATTATGTCAGTGTTGCATTAAGCAGGAAGACCCTATGTTCTTTGCTCTGAACCCATGGTCTCAATTAAAAATATGCAGAGAATCTGTGGGAAGCAGGAAGCAGTATTCTGCCCTTTTTCAGAACTATGAAGTAGAAGCATGGTCAAGTAAATTATCTGCTGTCACATTTGGAGCCAGAGGTTCTGGAGTCAGTGTTCAGTTCTTTACTGCAGTTACACATCCCAGGTTAAAAAACTTTCCTTTTTGATAGAGTTGTTTTTTGGAGAAGAATTCTTCTGAACAGATGATGGAGAAGAATTCTTCTGAACAGATGATTCTGAATTGTTAATATTCCTTTACTGGATGGGAGGGTGGAATCCTGGTAGTGGAGGGAATGCAAAGTTTAGCTATCATCTGTATTTTCCAAATCAAATTAGTGGGACAACAAGGATTAGGCAGAAACTTTCCTTTCATGTGTGTGGCTACTCTTCCATCTAACACTGTTTTCAAAAAGAAGTTAATCTTATTCTGGAAAATTCAGAATGTTATGGAGTAGAATAAATACAACTTCAAGGTTCTCTGGTCTTCAAGTGCAGTGTGTTCAGGTCAAATTTCCTGTACCATCGGATGGTATATTGTCCTTAGGTCTTAATAAACCCCCAGTATTTTCAAACTAAGGAATTTTAAGATCATATAGCAAAATTTAACAATTGCGCAGTTTGACTTAGATTAAGATTATGTACAATATCATACTATAAATCCAAATATAAAATTATTAATATGTTTTGAGTACCCTATAATATAGTTTTGGAGCTGAACATTAACAAACATTCATTAATTTTGTTTAAAGATATCTTCTTTGTTGCATTGGAAAAAATAAATCTTAAGAAATATAAAGCAAAATAAATAGGAACACTATTTCCCTCATCTTTTGTAAATGCAACAGAATTTAGTTTAAAAAATTTCAGGAAGTTTGATTGTGGGCTTCGTTGACTTGCAAAACTGCACTCAGTATATTTAGGATAGATGATGCAGCTGGAAAAATTTAACAGACATTATAAAGAAGATAATTAAGAAAGTTCAGTCCTGAAAGAAAAGATCAGGAAGAAATACTAAGATGAACTTTCTTTCCAGCATATAGTCATGTCACAGAGTTCTTGACGGAATCAAGCAATAGCTACAATATTAAAAAGATATTTGTAAATTGTTTTGTATTATTAGTTATTCCTAATATGAGTTTGACATTGCTTATGTTTGGTGAAATACGGAAGCTTCTAAAATGCCGAGGTGCTGAGTGTACAGTACTGTGCATGGCAAGGCACTGTTCCCTCCTTTAATGACAATTTCTAAGAAGACAGCAGTACATAATATAGTTTTGATGGATTTCTATTTTATCTCTTCCTTATCTCCTCCTCAGGGAATGAAAGAAATGTATGAAAGTGAGAGACAACAGGAATTAAATTTAAAACCTTGAAAGCTAATACAGTGGGAAAGGTTTCTGTGAACAGAATACATCTTTGTTGGTGACATGGACAGTGGGATTGAGTGCACCCTCAGCAAGTTTCCTGACAACACCAAACCGTGTGGTGTGGTTGATGTGCTGGAGGGAAGGGGTATCAGCCAGTGGGTCCTTGACAGGCTTGAGAGGTGGGCCAGGGCAAACAACATAAAGTACAACAAGGCAGAAAGGAATCTTTCTACAACATATTTCACTGACTTTCCTCAGAATTTTTAGCTTAGGCCTTAACAATGGCAAGATACTGGTCTATTGGAAGAGAAAAGGTTTACAGAGAAACATTCTTCATACATCCCGCAAAAGCACTAAATATTTTTTTCCAGTAGTGTTTTTATGCATCTTCCTGGGCTTTTGATTTTATTTCTGGGCCAGATACATAGCATTTTTTGAAGCCAGTCTGTCCTATCTGAATATATTTTTTTTTTTGGATATAAGATTGATAAGTAACAGGCTTCAGAGCAGGCTGTGAGGCAAGCATTTTGCATGTCAAGAACAAATTCACAACAGACCTTAAGGAAGTCAGGAGCCATCATGCAGCAGAATTTCGTAAGACTCAACTGACATCCACTGAAATCAATGGGAGGCTTTCCTTTGACTGCAATGGGAGTTGGAACAGATGCAGAAGGGGCACTTTATAAGGAGAGAAAACTGGTTCATTTAGGATTTTTGTACATAATTAAAGAAATATTCCATTATTCCCATATACAAATGCCAACTTGTTATACCATGTCTTTCATGGTTAACAATGGTTGGATAGTATCCAAATGAAAAATCTGGCTACTTCTGGCTATCTGGCTTAAATGCAATGAAACATAATGTGCCAGATTCTTGCAATACCATGTGTGTATGCCAGGGATGATCTTTCTATATCCTATGCAGCTATTTTACATGGGCTGAGTTTAAAAGGGAGGGGAGTCATTTGAGAAAGTCCACACTGCTATTAGGAAATATTTTTATCATACAATGGTGTTAGTGTAATGTGTTCGGCAAAAAAAAAAAAAAAAAAGCAACAACTGACACTGATTATAAGGACCTATGAACATTGCTTCATACGTTGCCTAAACTTGCATAAGAATAACTTTTCCCATAGACAGAATACTTAAAGACAGACTCTGAGCAGAACCATACTGCCCTCTGTCCCACAAATACTCAGAAACAGATGTGCAACCACATGTAACATTGTGTTAGTCCTATGCAGTTGCACTAAAACTGCCATATTTTTCCTCTGTACATTAGTCAAAAGTTTTCCTCTCTTCAGTGTGCTCTCCAATATGCCAGCGTGTCACTGAACCAGTGAGAAAACTGTTGCAAATTACATGCAGCCATATTTCAGCCATTTTATTTTAAGGATCCATCAAAGATAGTTTCTAGACTGTGGACGGTTTAGCCATACCAACACCATCTCAAACTCCTCTATTGTGTTAAAGAGAAACTCTTATTCTTTAACAAGAATGTCTCGTAGACTTGTATTCCTCATCTTTCTTATCTCTCGTTATATCTGGAAACAGATTTTTTTTCTCTCACTGTCTGCAATGCTACGGTTCTCCCTTTAGTACCTTTGTAAGGAAGCATTTCTATAATTTTTTTCTGCTGTCCCTCAGAGTTGGAAAGCCTTCTCCTCAATCTCTTTCAAAACAGTGTCATCTTCCTTCAAATCCTTATTTAAATATTCTTATTCTGCTGGGACCTGTACTGTTTAATATTTTTATCAGCTGTCTAGACAGCGGAATCAAGTACACTATCAGAAAGTTTGCAGATGACACCAAGATGAGTGATGCTGTTGATAAGCCTGAGAGATGTCATCCAGAAGAGCCTGAAGAAACTAAGGTGGGCTCAGGTGAACCTCATGAGGTTCAACAAGACCAAGTGAGGGGTCCTAAACCAGGGTTGGAACAACCATATTATCAGTACAGGCTTGGGGAAGATGCTTAGAAGGCAGCCCTACAGAAAAGAACTTTGGGATGCTGGTGGATGAAGAGCTGGACATGAGGCAACAGTTCCAGCTTGCAGTCCAGAAGGCCAACTGCATCCTGGGCTGCATCAAAGGAAGCGTGGCCAGCAGATCAAGAGAGGTGATTCTGCTACTTTACTCTGCCCTGGTAAGGCCTCACTTGGAGTATTGTACCCATCTCTGGAGCTCTCAACACAGGAAGGACATAGATCTGATGGGGTAGGTCCAGAGGAGGGCTAAAAAAGCGATCGGGGGGCTGGACACCTCTTGTGTGACAGGCTGAGGGAGCTGGGGGTGTGCAGCCTGGAGAAGAGAAGACTCTGGGAAGACTTAATAGAGACATTCCAGTATCTGAAGGGGGTCTACAGGAAAGCTTGAGATGGACTGTCTATAAGGATAGGATGAGGAACTATTGTTTTAAACTAGAGAAGAGTAGATTTAGATTAGGAAAAAATTCTTTACCATGAGATTGAAAAGTGAAACAGGTTGCCCAGGGAGGTAGTTGAGGCCTCATCCCTGGAGATATTCAAGGTGAAGCTTGACGAGGCTCTGAGCAACCTGATCTTTCAACCCAAATTATTCTGTGATTCTATGGTTAGCTTTTTTTGTTTGTTTGTTTGTTTTTTTTATATATAAAATAAGACAGAAGAAATAAAGAGGTTTCTGGATGATTGTGGCTACCTGAGTGCAAAGGGAGGGATTTGTTATGGAAATACAAAACAAATACTACTGTATTTTTTAAGGCAATCTGAAGCCTACTCTGTATACTGAAGACTGAGGTCCATAGTTTATACTGCTTCCTTAAAATATTAGATCAAACATAGTGACAAGTGACAGTCACAAACATTTATGTCAAGTAGAAGTAGAACTCATAAAGGAAAAGCAAGTTACAGATTTGGTTCTGATGGGTTTGCTGGGGTCTTTTCAAAAGCTGCATTTCCTTCCCAGCTGATCATATTGCTCATATTGCTACTCTCAGTGAACACATTTGCCATTGTACGGCAAGGGAAGTAATTATTTTTAATAGCATGTGAAATAAGAACTATATTTACTTCTCTTTTAATACTAACAGGATTAAGCCATTAAGCCTGTGCTTAAAAACCTCCAGAAAATAACAAAACCCTCATGAATTTTATTCTCAAGCTCAGTTCAGGACAATATCAGGATTTAACTCCCTAATTGCAATGTAACAAGGGATGCTTTTGCAGTTACCTCAATGTTTGCAAGGCTGTGACTCATGAACAAATTACTTTCATGGTTGGGTTACATTTACACAAGCTAGCATGTGAATTTTACATGCAGATCAACAAGATGGGACAGATTTAGGTGTGGGCATATTTATATAAGGGATTTGAATATGGGCATGGACTAGAGGGAAGAAAAATATCTGCATTGGTACACTTGCTACTTCAAGCAGAAGTTGCTTACAATCATATCGATGAAACTTTAAAGTGACTAATTCAATACAGGGCATTAAGTAGGATTTTGGCAGAGAGTTTGCGGTACAAGAATCTGAAAGCCGGTGACATCTCAAATCCTTAACTAAATATGGATTGATGCCACATGTCAGTCCTTCACTTACAGCAAATCATGTGGACCTCATCCCAAAGATGGCAACCAGCCACATTGGTGTCTCCGGTAGAATACACAATGCCACTGTGCTTCAGAGATTAAAGGGAAGATACATGCATGCAGTTCAAATAAAAATAAAACACATTGTCTCCTTCTAATACAACACGTGTGCACAATATGGCATGATGACATAACTCACAGCAGGGAGGTGGCACTTATTTTCATACTGAGAACTCATTGCTCAAAAGGCAAAGGGTGGAAACAGGACTTTGGTAACTGGGAAACAAAGTATTGCTTGAAGAATATGCAGAGGATGGAGCACCTTGACTAAGAACATTAAGAAGAGAAGGAGATTAGATGAAGACTGGTTTGAGTTATCATGTCTACCTCAGACTTTGTTACATATTCTTAGACTTTTTCTTCAGTGTTTACTCAGTTTATTCAGAAAGTTAACCTTGAAGAGGAGATCAACAACTACTTACATCTAAATAAGAATAAAAGGATTATTTAATATCAGAAGTCATGCAAGTCTGTACAGATTTCAATATTAAGAATGTAATTTGTATAATACAATGGGCTATTTTAAAGGGAACTTCTTTTTTCTTTCTAGTAACTTATTTTATGTCAGAAATAGCTTGTAACCTAAAGAAAACTGTAATTCTCCAAGAGTTCACCTTGCATTTCTTCATGCTGTAAGCGACAAAAATGTTGCCACTATGAAATCTGTCGTAACTCAACTTCTTAAGAAACCTGGCTTGTGATCACTGTTGCTTATGGAAACACAAGTATTTTTTATGATTTGCAAGGAATGGCTACATAGGTGAGAAGAGAGACTGTGGAAGTATTTAAAAGTCAATTCTTCTGCAGCAGAGAAACAAAACAAACCAATCCTACCCTTGTTCATTGTTCAATGCATAACTTTTGTTCTTTTGTGTCATTTTCCAATCTGAAAAATTTGTCTTCGGATGTAATTTTGTGCTTTTGGCTTAGATGGAATTGCAAAAAAGTATACTACACATTCTATATAGTTTTAGTAAGTCTCTAAAATTTTTCCTTGCTATTTTTTTTTTCTCTGCTTGATATCCCAAGCTGGACTCTGTTGTTCAGATTCTGAACTTCAACATTCACTTTCCTAAGTTCATTGTTGTATAGCTTTTGATGGCTCCTGGAAAAGAAATATGATGTTCCTTTGTATTTTTGAAGGGCCTTCTCTGTGTTTGACTTCAACTGCATTTGCAAATAGCTAAAGCACTAAGGCAAAATCTTGGAAATACACTTTATTATTTATTTGTTTGTTTGTTTGTTTATCTTCCTTTCTGTTTTGATAGTGCTGGCTCCACAGTATGGGTGACATGGTCTAGACCAATCTAGAAAAGCAAGACACTGTCAGAAGAATATGCAACTCTGCAGTGTTACTGATAGGCTGGTTGTCATGTAATCTTGTACATAAACTACCTCAAAATGAGTAAAATTTATCTGAAAAGTGTCGTAAAAATTACAACAACATCTGAGCAAGTGAAAGTTTCTAGTTATGAGACCAGTTCCTTGCTATTACAAGCACTACATCATATAATATCTTCTAAAGTTAATATACACCTGGAGGCGCAAATGTTCCTGATGAGAAGAATATAGTAAAATATATGCAGGCTTTGGACACTTCTTTTTTTTGTGAGTATTTCTCAATCAACACACACATAGGCACAGATGAGACTTCTTCAATAGAACTAATTCAATAGAATAATAGAATAATACTGCTAAACTTTAATTGGAATAAATCATCAAAGTCTGAAAGAAAGATCAGTGCCTATTCTATTTTCATATTTTCTCTAAAAATCCTTGGTAATTCAGAGGGGAATTACTTGCAGGGGGACATTGCTTTCACTCAGAATTTCTAAAACAAAAATAGATCACAGTGACTTTAAAAAGTGATGCCCTCAAACAAATTGGACATGACTGAGCCCAAATGTCTGTACAGACATTTTTAACAGCCTTCTGTCAGTTTGCAGCATATTGTGAAATTGTCTAATACATCTTCATCTTGTTAGGAATATTTCCCTTACCCAAGACTTGTTCCAGAATGTCATCTCTAATCCTGTAAGGAAAAAACCCAATATGTGCTGATTCAGTAACAAGTATCAAAGGAACATGTGTGACATCTTCAAAAGGGTGAAGAAAAACTGTTGTATGTAAATCAGTAGGAACATGAGCAACTGTGTCTCTATGTCCATGTGTATGCCAATGGGTATGACAGAAAGAGAGAAGGGAAGGAAAGGAGAAGGGAGAGAGGCAGCTTCTAAAAGAGCATGAGCCAATATCTTTTGGTGGTTGAGAGGAAATAATGAATTCTGAAAAATGTATTGCTAAGGTATGCTAACTGGAAGAGTGCTGATGTAGTTTCATCTGGGACTCAGATATCAGAATCTGCAATGGTATTTTATTCTGGTCTTAATGGATGGCTCCGTTTTACAGTTCACATTAAAGTTTTATGATATACAGAAATAGCCTGGAAGAAGGAAGTCCTGTTAATGTATCAGCTTGGTTTGAAAAGAGTTACAAACAACACAAATCCCACACTAAACTGATTTATCTCATTTCAGCTGAGTATGGACAACATAGTCTAGCCCTGTTAAGGATTGTATTTCTGCCTGGTAAGTGGGTTTTACTTCAGCTCTTCAAGTACCAGGATATTCCTCCTTCCTGTTTGTCTCCATTACAGCAATCATATCAGACATGGATTTGCCATTATTTGTAAATCACAAAGGAGCTTTAGCTTAGGACAGAAGTCTGGTTTACTGAAATTTTAGACAGACTTAAAGCAAGTGTGTTAGTGTAATAAAACATTTCTCATGAACTTATGAACCTGTAGCTCTTACAGATTTGTCTCTCATGGTTTACTGTATAAATGGTATGTATACTTTCTTTACTAAGTATCTGTCAAAGTGATGCATGGCTTTTGCATAAAATGTGTCTCTGGATGCATCAAAATGTGAGATATGTCTGAGAAAGGAAGAAACATGCAAAACAGGAGAAAATTTATCTAGAGGCTTTAAATAGCATTTCTGCATGCCATTTATTGTATTTTTATTTTTATTTTTATTTTTTTTACAAAACAAAACAGTGTTATTTAGTACAAGATCTCTGTCATCTATGAAAATCATATAAGCTCACTAGTTTTTGAGCAGCAACTTTTCCCACTCACTTCAAGCAGGTTGCACTAAAGTCTCTGTGACATATTGTCATGGAATTTTCAGTGTGCTACATTTTTGATAGAGAAGCAATCTCTGAAATCTCAAATAAATGAAAGTAAATGATCACTACTCTTTATTTAGCTTTCAAGATTTAAAGTCAGGTTTCCAACTGACACAAGTACAACTGTAGAACACTCAGAAATATTCTACTGAATACTTTTAAAATTTTATTAAAATAGACAGGTTCTAAACATGAACGTCAGTGGTTTGCTAAGGGAATAGCTTCTAATATGGGCCATTAGTAAAGATATGTGCCTTTTAATAATAATATTGTGAATTTAAAGTTCAATATCCTGAAAAAAAAACCCAACCCAAAACCAACAAAACATAAGCTTTTTGTTAAAAAAAGAGACTTTTTCTGTTTAATAGAATTTTTTTTTTCCATAAGGCTAATTGCATGATAATGGAATATAACATAGCATATAGTTTGAAAAAAATAATCTAAGAAATTCCTTAAAAAGTTTTCAAGAAAATAGTAATCTTCAACCTACTGTTAGTCTACGCTATTACAAGTAGCAGTCATGGTACAAAGATAACTTGGTTTTATAGGAAGGACATGAGAACAGTGACCATATGTTTCTACAGACATTTCAAAATACCCTAAAGACATTTTGAAATGCCTTAAACACATTGTATAAACAAAATACTTGGTGGAGAAAGATTTCTATTGTCATTTTTGTAGAATGCTGTGCCTAACTCAATCTTGAGTGATGTGGCCATCTGAAACTCATTCTGTCTTTTCCTTCAATATTTTCTCCTTCTAAATACAATATCCTTTAAGTCCCTCTTTCTGACCTTTCTTCTTCCTGTCTTCACCTTTGGAAGAGAAATGTCACTGGCTGGAACAGCAGTTCTTGTGACATCTCTGTGTTTGGTTCCTAAGCATAATAAATTTATCATTGACATGTTAAAGCTCCCCAGGATGCATGTGCCTAGTATGTGCTGGACTTCTTGAGGCTGTGCAGGTCAGCCTTGCACAAAAATTGTCAAGTTCTTCCAGATGTTTAAGCACCTTGTCCCATGCTACTACTCCTTTTGGATTGACAGCAATCTGGAAATTTGGAAAAATTGCTCAATTTGACATTTTTGCTTGGAGAAAGAAAACATGTCTGGTACAAACAGATATAGGGTACTATGTTCTGGAGAATGCAGAATGGGCTAGAGCTTTGTGCACTAACTGTGCTTTCTACTTCACTTTTTAAAAAAATACAATCCAATGCCAATAAGAGATTGTATCCTTAAAATGAGTAAAGAATGATGAGGAAGAAATCAAGATATCTCATTTTATGTTGGGTATTGTTTTGTCTGCTTAAACTTAGAGAATGAATCCCTGATACTGGGAAATAGATGTTGCATGTTCTTTTACTATCCACAAACTTGAAAAAAAATATTTCCAAGGAAAAATGTCTTGCTTACTGCAGAAGATGTGAAGCAGGACTGTATCTGTCAAAAGTCTCAGTTGAGAAAAGTTAGTTGCGTGATTGTTTCCAAAGTAACAATGAACTTACATCTGTGACTGTGCCAAGAGTTTACCATATTTTGAGATGTAGCCAAGACATGTCATCCCTAACTGACATGTAAATTTGTCAAGAGCTGGTGTTACACTGTTTTAACTCTTGAGTCAAACGCTGAAACTTACTGTGTTGCTACACACTTAAAAACATGGGAATCGCTAAACCCTAGTTTTTATGGCACAATATAAGGGTCAGATTAAATGATCTACATATTATATTCTTTCTCTAAAATGTGCTGAATCATCTAACGTTGTATTTCTTAATATTATGTAGAAAAGTGATAAAATGAATCATGTACCCTCTAGGTTCACTGTTTGATCATCTCTTGGTTCACAGAGTTAAAATGACAGAAAAAAAGAGGAAGTGGAAGAGGAAGAGAGAAAGAGGAAGAAGAAACAGAGAAAAAAGAAAATCAGAAAAAGAAAAAGAGAAATAAAAAAAAAGAGAAAAGAGAGTTCCTTCTCTCTAACAGTGTGCAGTATGTGCTCCAACGATAACAATGATCTTCTTGCAAGACTGATTTAAGTAGCAGTTGAGAGAGAGTCACTGTTCTTATTTCCTTTTCGTTGAGTTTCTGTTGGTTTATTCCCTCTTTTACTAGGTGACTGAAGAATTGGATGGCACCTGCCTTTGGTACTTTCACTGTTGTTATCTCTGTAGTCAGAGACTCTTGTATTTACATGTGCTTAAGGGCACACCCTTCAAAGCTTCCTAATCTGTTTCTACAGAGGGTGGCTGCATTTCTTCCTAACCATATCTGTGGAGTTTACAATTGCAGGATGGGTTTAGAGTAAGCATAGCTACGTATACATCATTTTAGGCACCTCTTATCTTTCAAATAGCTACCGATAAATCCCAAACTAAATGCCATGTCAGACAACTGGGAAGGAAACAGTCATACTTTCTAGGTCTTGGTAGAGAATTATTGAAATTCATCTCATGGTCTACTGCCAGATTTGCAGATAAACAATCAGTATTTGCTTGAGTCTGTTATGTATCAGGTAAATATGAATAATGTTTGCTACAAGAGTGGAGGTCCCTGACAGGAAGTCAAGTGTCAAGACTCTGTCATGGAACTTCTTCTAGGAGTAGGTGGTGGAAAAGATGCCGGGCATCATCTTGCAGTATATGCTTCTACTCTCTACTCCTGTGGATGCAATAGTTATCTGTTCAAGAGCTGACCTCCAGCAGCATAAATTCTGCAGCCACAAATACTGCACCAGTGGCTGCATACTTACTTTACTGTTATGCTGTGGATCCTAAGAAGAATTTTTTTTTTTTTTTAATCGTTTAAAAAGATAAAGCTGACTTGCATATGGGGAATACTTAGAGAATTGAAAAGTACCTGTAGTAGCTGGTGATCCACTGGCTTTCACATCTGACAACAAATACTTAGCTCTGAGACAACACAGAAGATAACAGAAATATGCTAGGGCTGGGATTCAGCTGCAGGTTTCAGTCAGCTAATTGTGCCTACGTGTTGTTGAATGAGATATTCAGCTTCAGTTGCAGTCAGTGAGATCTAGAAAATTGATCAACAGTCTCAAGTGCTATACAGCTGAAGAGTATCTGTGTTTCTTTGCACTTGGACTGAATCCTGTGCAGACGTCTTTGGAGGTACCAACTGTGGGCATGAAATTGTCGTCTAACACAGATAAAGCTATGCTTGAGAGGTCATAGAAAATCAGAGATGCCCTTGTGCGACTGACAGATGAGACACTTTATACATGAGCATATCAAAGCTTCGTCGAACTTGGTGTTTGACATGGAAAGCCAGTGTCATGGCTTGTATTACAGATTGACATTTCTATTAATGCATCTTTTCAACATAGCAGTCTGAGGCAGAATAATGGCCGAGAGACAGGCAGCAGAGCCAGCAGAAGGGTCTGGGATGACAGCTGCAAAGCACTTTGCATGACACAGCCACCTACAGTGCCAAGCCTGTGCATGCATTGTACAGTTGCTTCTGGGAAGGGGCTGCTATCATAGGACCTTTTTAGGAGGAGGGTCCTGGTTTTCTCAAAAGGCTATGACATTAGTAGCTTTCTAACACATAAACCAGGTCTTAATGTTAGACACTCGTTCATTACAATAACCCCCCCTGCCCTATGTCAGGGAGGTTGGGACTAGATGACCTTAAAGGTCCCTTCCAACAATGAAAATTCTATGATTTTACAAGTGCATGGGATAATAAAAACAACTGTTTATTTGATAGTAAAATCCTGGTTGCTGGAAAAGACCATTCTGTTTCTAAACAACCAAAGCACATGTAATCTGTGTGGTGTGTGGTTTTAAGTGATGACCTAAGGATATTGGCAAGGGAGAGTTTGAATGTCATGATAATGTCTTTTATTAGGCTATCCTTGCCTTGATTAAATAGATAAACAACCTTTCCAAAGTGAGAGGTTGCTACAGAAACATAATATTTCCGTTTTAAAAGTCCTAAACTTTTAGGATCACAAGAAAAACAAGGGCTCAGAGATAACCTGCCCACCTAAAGCCTCTTTTCTAAGCAACACCCAGAACTATTCATGTTATTCTCAAGTCAACTTTTTTACTGCAGTTTGGTCCTCATCTTTTTCTCCTTTCAGTGGGCCAGATTCAGAAGGCTGGTTAGCTGAAACCAAACTTTCGTATTCCCATTTGGAATGGAGTATATTGCCTTATATTGGGAAATTGCCTTTTTTCCTTCTTTTTTTCCTGGGGGGGGGGGTTATTTGTTTTTTGGTTTTTGTTTTCTTTTTATTTTGCTTTGGTTTTTTTCCTTCTCATTTGTTTTTTTTTTTTGTGTTGTTTGGTTGGTTTGTTTCAAATAGTTTTTTTTTCTTAGTGCTTGTACTGAATGACTGTAAGGATTGTCTCTTGTTCTTTCAAAAGCAAGTCATTCATTAGGATGCTTTACCTTTGCTAAAAGGCGTGTTTTCAACTTCAGCATGGCCACTGGCCAGAAAAGCAATTTCCTTTTTTTTTTTTTCCCCTACAAAAAAAGAGTTTGGAGACCATCAGTGTGTATCAGGAAGAAGGATTTCAGTTTTAAAGGTGAAACAACATTCAATCTTTTTACATGATAAATGGAAGAAATAGGATACACTAATGAAAGAGAGAGGACATCGTAATTAAAAATACCAGGAAAGGGTGGTGCACAAGTCTATCCTCATGTTATCTTAAAGTAAATTAGCATGAGAGGTTAAAGAAGCCAGACTTCTTTTACTTCATAAATTACTCAGCTTTCCGTAGAGGTTTTACAAGAGCACATATTACTTACCTGAACAACTGATAGTGTGGTATTTATCACATGCTGCCTCCATTTGTAAGGTCATAAATTCCCTTGTTGTGGTTGTCTGTAACTTGTTTTAGTGCTAAGTGTAGCAGTAAAATGCTGGAAGAAAATCTATAGATTCAGCTTATAATACCTAGCTCTGTATTTTATCCTATCTTGAAGGAAGTGAGAGATAAGGCTGAGGTTGCCTAAAATGAGCAGATATGGGAATAATTGCTACTTAGTGTCTTAGCTGTCAATTATACATTGATTCCTGGCATTTTAATGGATGAGGAAAGAAAGCTTTTGCTTCCTATGTTAAACCAAGGTACTTCAACTTAGTATCTCCCCTGAAACTGTTGTCCTTTGTAACTTAAACATATAAACCAATATGAGCATATGATTTCAAAGTATATGATGTACAGATATTAGGATATATTTTATTATATTTTATATTGTGTACATATATTACATTGTTCTTCTCTGATGTGTGCTTCTCTGTGTTTTGACATTGTTTTAATTCCAAACAAGAATAAGGCTTTTAAATTGCAAATATTTTAGGGTTGAAACTTATATGTGAGAGTATATTTGCTCCTACATAGAGGAGGGAATGTTCTCTCAAAGATTCAAGTTGATTCTACAGTTTTAATCTTTCATCATTTCTCTATCTTTGCTGCTAAGATAAAAGAATTTAAAAGAGACAGAAAAAAATATCAGCTTGAGAGGAAACAAGTCAAATACATCCTGATGGTTAAACAACTTTATCTGGAAGAAGTGATGCTGTATTTCTATAGACACATTACAAATTAAGATTAACTTGAAAATCAGTGGTGGAGAAACACAGAATTACTGTCATCTTGTTCTCAACAAGGCAGTGTTATCTCTAGGTGAAAAGGGTGATTTTTTTCCTGCTTTCCCAGTTCTGAATGAACAGCCTGCTCATTTTGGTCTTTCTGAAGAATTCATACTACTCTGTTATCACTGCAGGCTCTAATGAGGTTTACAATAGTTTAATATTAGATTTCTTCCCTTTTTTGATTTACTTTCTTTAGTGCTCTTGACCTGAGATAAGAACATCCAGAAAGCTCATCAACCTAGGGAAGAGAAGAAAGAGAGAGAGAGAGAAAGGTAGAAAGAGAGAGAAAGAAAGCAATAAAAAAAGAAGAGAAAGAAAGCAATAAAAAAAGAAGAGAAAGAAAGAAAGAAAGAAAGAAAGAAAGAAAGAAAGAAAGAAAGAAAGAAAGAAAGAGAAAGAGAGAGAAACAAAGAGAGAGAGAGAGATAGAAAGCAAGAAAGAAAGAGAAAAAGATCTTAGTTCAATTTTCCACAAAATTCAAAAATTGATCCCTGAACTTGGACTATTGCCACTACTAAATATTCTGCTTACTGCAGATCTAATGTATACTTTTGACTGTGAGGATTTTGTATCCAACAAAATTACGTTTTTTTACAGATGTCTGTAAAAGTTGCTCTTCTGAGGCATCATGAGACGTTTGGAAAAAGTTTTGTTATTGATAACTTAATAATTTTCTCAGATGTAGAATCAGGTTTTAGCATTATTGGAAATCAAGCTGTATTGCATTGTAATTTGCATTTCCCTAATAGGTATGACATCTGCTTGAAGATTCCTGGACCATGGCTAATAATGCTGCTGGCAGGTTTTGCTCTTTTCTGTATTTTGCAGATGTTAGATCCAGTGGTGCTCAATTTTACGTCTCTCCTGAGGCTCTCATGAAAAATCTGTGGTGTTGTGTGCATGTAATATATTATGTGCTACAGGACTGAAATGAAGACAGTTTTCTCAGGTCTTTCTCAGCATTATGACATCTGTCCTTTGTGACCACAGACATATCACTTAGGAGGTTTTAAAACCTACATCTGTCCCGTTGTATGGAAAAACACTGTTGTACTGATAGCAATGTACAGATGCTAAAACTTATTCAAATTTAATGAATTACTTTTTTGTGCATTATGGTGCATACTTATCAAACAAACAAGCATACACACCACAAACCCTAATAAAAATTGAGCTGTTTACACATTAAATAATCTGTTGCCATAACCATTCTGTTTTACCCCCATGAATATAGAGCAGAAATAATCCTGTATCTCAGACAGCAAAGTTAGGGCAAGAAAGTTAAATTATTTCCTCAGGGTTACAGACAGGTCTGTCAAAATCAAAACTGAAAAGCAGAAATTCTTTTAAGTTAAGATTCATGAAACTTTAGCTATCTACAGAAGTTAGATCTTATCTATTTATGGCTCAATTCAGAGACCTTAACTCAGATAGCTAGTGGCATTTGAGACAACTCTAGAATATCTGGGGCATGCTCATGAGCCTGGGAGATATGACAGAGGACCTGGGGGATACCCAAGTCCCTCTGATGCAGCACCTGAAAGGCACATGATATCCTAAGGTATCTCAAAACACATTTTATATCTATACTTAGGGAGCTGAGTCAAGTCTTTGAACTCCATTTCTGTCATGCTTTTAACAACATTCAGATAGTAGATTACCCAGTTTATTTGCCAGCAGAAGACAGAGAAATATCTTAAAACTTCAGCAACATGAGCAATTGCCAAGATTAGAGTGGTCCTGGAAACATGAATTTATTGGGAGCCCTAAGAAGAAAATTGACAGACCTGTTACCTGGGCTTTGTCACCTGCATAAGTGCACAGCTGCCTGGGCACAGATGAGCCCTAGAGGAACCGTGGTCCCTTCTTAGCTATACTGCTCTGTTCTCCCTCCTGAAATGCATGTTTCTCTTTCTTTTCATGGTCACACAGGGACAAGGAGATCAGGAGTTGTGCACTTGACAACCATCCCAATTAGCTGAAGAAATCAACCTTGACATAGCTCGTGGAAATCTTTGAACTAAACTAGCACAATTTACACTTACTCTATTTTCTGCAACTTTTCTAAAACCAGAAGAAGGCACTAGGAACTTACTTTAAAAGAGAAAAATCAAGGAAGGGTAAAAATGCTAACCTTGGAAATGGAAATTGTAACTTTGTAATCCCCACAGCTTTCTGTGAAGAAGGCAGCTCTTTTCAGCTTAACAAGGTAAGGCAAAAACATAACACAAGGCTAACCCCAGTGGGTAAAACTAAGGATTTCTCCTGCTGTAAACTGAGAGATGTCAGACACCTGGCAAGAACATGACAAGCAATCAAGTAAATATACCTTGCAATATATTCCCTGTCTAAAGCAATCTAGGATTCTGCAGATAGATGTCTTTTATAATATAAAATAAGTACCTCAAATAGAGAACCACACAGAGTGGAGAGAGGTGTTGTATTTGTTTCTGATAACTCTTGATGTATTCCTTCTCTCCTCTCCACTTTTTCCTGTTGTTTTTTGAATCACGTGGAAAAGAGATCAACAACAAAAAACCATCTTATTTGAAAAGTTGCTTTGTTTTTGTATGTTCTTAACATTAGTTTTGTAGTCCTCATGTCCCAGAGAAGTGCTTTTCAGGGTACTCATACACTATTAGTGAAAGAAATTGCAGGGTAATTATTAACAAATGGTTAACCTAAACTCATTTTACATAGGGAACTGAAAAATCTCAGAATAGAAATACAGCTGGTATCTACTGAGCCTGAGCTTTTGCTAGGAACAGAGAGGTGAAAGGGTTTTTATTCTGTTCTCACTACCATTCTCCTGAACCACATAGTCCTCCAGGATGCCGGATTTAAAATTTCAGCAAAATAATTTCCACTAACAGGACAAAACTTTTAATGGTGAAAGCCCAGCTGGAGAGTTCCACCTTTTATAGGAGTCTAACACTGTGTTATTACTAGCATCCTGAAAGTAATGTGTGACAATAAGGAAAGAAGTAGGAGCTATCAATCAGACTGTCAGTTCCCATTCCAACCAGAACACATTCAAACAACATATTGTAAACCCAGATATTTCAGTGTGCCAGTATAAGAAACATTTTGTTGCTGATTTGCAACCTCAGGAGGAAGGACACTTGCTAGATGCTGGTAGTGCACCTTATTTAATTTAGTATAAATTCATAAAATAAATGACCCATATAACTGGCTGTGTCCTCAGTCTATGTGCACCCAGACTGTATTTTTTCCATAGATTCAAACCAGATCTACAGCTTAAAACTAAGTGCAACAATAAAGCAGTATTACCAGTAATAGGCTTGTGCCAAGTTTTATGGGCAGCTACAATAAAAAAGCAGTTCAACCACTTTGAATGATGGCATCTGTCAGATCCTACTCACTGTTTTGCAGATGGCAAACTCAAGACCTACATAGAGAGAATGCACTTGATTCTTTCATTCAAAATGGAATACATGTAGTATTATTACAATTTCAAGAGAATAATGCTAGAAAAAAATAATTCTGGGGTAAAACTCAGGTTACACGGTTCTTAAACTTTATTATACATACTGTAAGTTAAACTTCTCATCTGAATCATAGATCTTGGCTAGGAATTTCAACCTATTCAGTTTGAAACTGCAAGCTGTGAGGCTGTGATGTCAGTGTAATTCAACCTTTCTCAGTCCAGCATACAGTAGATGAGTGCCTATAAAAACAATACTCTTCTAATATCAGAGTACTATAAATGGTATTAGGAATTACATAAAATTGAATCTGGGATAAATTTAAACTTACAGAGAAACAACAGTTCAAAAGATGTAATAACAGTAGCATAAATTAACGTGTTTATGTAAGCAAAGGGAGGAGAAGTTCATTTTACAACTAGTATTTTTTAATAAAAAAAGTCCAGACAGCTGTAATAAACAAGGAGCTTTTTAGGTATGCTTTCCCAATGTTGCCAATTGGACCCATGTGCAGACAAAATGTCAGAATTACAGTGTCTTATGAAGCATCCTTTTCGTTGCATGAATGAAGCAAGGCCTAGTACTTTCAACTAGACAAACAGATCCATCTGAAAATTATCTTTTTTTCAAACTGTAGCTATCAATGCAGTCAAAAAAATTGTCTGCTTCCATGGACTTCGTTGTGCTTGTAGTAAAAATTTTATCAAAATTTTTATTTATTATTCTTTAAGAAAAACGAAAAACAAACAAAAAACGTTTTGCTAAAGCCTGTGAAGTAATATGTTTGGTCTACTATTTGCTTTTTTTTTCTTTTCTTTTTTTTTTTTTTTTAATTTGTTCGTTTTCTCGTTTTTATAAAATGCAGTGAGTACAGCCAGAGAAACAAAGCTATTACTAGGCAGGGATGATTTGGTAGCCCCTGAGGGGAAACCGTGATCTGGGGGAGGGAGGAAGGGAATACCTCCCAGTGCCCTTCCCCCCCAAAAAATCAGTGCAGACATGTTCAGCTGCAGGGAGACCCTCAGGGCAGAAGGGCACCCCGGATTTTCTGGTCTTTGTTTAAACAGGCCCTGTAGGACCTCCAAAATTTTCCAGCTTGTAAATACACATAGTGTCAAAGGGCAGTTTAAATAATGCTCTGGCCTTTCCATCCTTTCCCCAGGGAGGATATATTTCCAAGAGAGAGATTTTGTGCCACTAGTGGTCAGACTTTCATAGGAGGGTAGGAACAGGCATTTTGCACTCTTTGAATAATCTGCTTTCCTGCTCTAGTGCCAGATAAGCCAAGTCTTTAAAACATCTGAATCTGAGGACAGGCAGTGATTTCTTAAAAAAGTTTGGATGGACACATCTAAAATAAAAATAAAAATTAAAAAATTAAAATAAGAAAAAAGAAAAAGAAAAAAACCCCCAACTTCAAATTCTATGATGAGCATTAAAATTGTGTATGACATTTTCCAAGCTCTTTGTAAAGTCTGACAAGAGAAATAGGTTTTCAGCATTTCCAATTTTAACCTTTAGTCTATCACGAGCATTTTTTTTCCTTGCCATATTGAAAACCTTCCTTTCTGTTGCATTGTGTTTCAGGATTAGTCACATCATATTACATTCCTGCTTTCTACATTACATTCCTGCTTTCTACATTTATTTTACCAGTTTGGCTGGAATATGACAGATCTTATCATGTTTGGCAGGATTCGTTTTGATGATGAATGGCTCTGCAAGTCTTTGCTTGCGACGTATGACAGTCCACATGAATATACTTAGCTCTCACTCCATTTATTAGTTTACTTGTACAAGTTTTATACATTTTTTGGTGATTTTTTTGTATTTTAATTATGGTGCATATATCTAAAAGCACATTTTGAAGGGAGTCTGAAAAAAATTATCTGAAATTTCATTGAATTTTGAAGAGATAGTATAAGCTTTTAAAAGCTTACTATTTTCTAAGCAAGATTTTATTTACGAAAATAAAACTTTACTATTGTATAGACAAGGCTTATGGTAATTTGAAAATTTACAGTTATTTTCATTTGGGCATTTTTATTATCTTCCATTAGTAATTCATGAATGGTCATGTGAGAAAATTGTGTAAGCTGGAGTATCTGAAAATATTTCCTCTTTTATATGTATACTCAGGCAACAGAAATAGTTTTAATTAAACAAAATAATTCACTACTTGTTGATATTTTGTTTTAGAAATCTGTCATCTTCTCAAGGAACAGATACCATGTTACATGATGTAGGCAATAATTTTTTTTTAATACATAATCTAAAAGTTATAAATTAGTTATGTATGAAACCTGACATGTAGAGTCCTTGTTGGTGAGTGAACCACTGTCCCATTGCCTTTAGTGTATTTTTTTCCAGATCTAATCACTTGCCAGCATGAGCTGTCAATCCCAAGCAGTCCTTGATATTAAGAAGAGGAGGTAAAAAGCACAACTTTCTTTTTCACTATGCATTGAACTAGAATTTTTGCATATACAATTGATTTTTGCTGACTGAATCAACACTTTATCTTTCTTTTGATCTGGGGTTTTGAGAAAATATAGGCTGAAATGGAAAACACTTAAGTACCTGAAGAAAGTGGAGTGTTTACACAGTGTTCTGGTTTTAGCTTATTACAAGGATCATTCTGAAATTAAAATAGACTCTGCAACACACACCTATAATACTTTTTTTAAAGCAACATCCTCACTGTCAGAGTTGAAGTATATAATTTTATTCTAATCATCTAACTTTCAAAACAGATTAGGCGAAATCTGAAAAGAGTCAATCAATATTAAGTGAGAGTTATCCTTGTCAGTGAAAGTGTTCACTGATAAATCAAAAAATTAAGTAGTGAAATAGAATAATTTTCTATGTTACCATCATAGATAATGACACTAGCAGTTCCTCAAACAGCTTCCAATATTATGTCAATATAATTAGAATAATTACAATATTATGTGGAATTCAAGTCATCTGGAGAGGGAGCCTTGAGATCCCATGTAGTGCAGCACACTGTGAATACCTGGAAGTTACAGAAACAAAAGAGTAGAACTGCAGTTTCTTCATGTTAAATCTCCGTAGGAAGGAAAATGGTGAATCAATAATTGAACTAGAAAATCATATTTTCTTAACACAAGAAATAAGAGTCTGTTTCATATTTTATATGTAGACAGTGGATGACCCAGACCAGTGATGAACATACCTGGCTCATTTGAAAGCTAATTTCCCAAAGCTGAAACCAACTACTGACAATGTTGAAGGGACACCCCTCACACTTCTCCATCCCATTAATGGGTTGTCTGGTAGATCCCCTGACTTCGAATTCCAATTTCATAGTCATGAAAGATAATTTATTTTAGTGAAAGGTAGATTAAAAGTGCACAGTGAAGAGGAAAAAAACCCCAAACCCGGGAGAGACCAACAGATAAAATAGAAGCAAAGCATTACAGACTGCAACTAAAAATACAGTCACTGGATAAGGAAAACTAAACATACATAAAAAACACCCCATACCTCATTTGTATAGGGAAAAGAGAGGAATTATTTAAATCAATAAAAATAACTATAGCTTTCATATAGGTCTTGTATGAGACAAAAATTTTCTTAGCCATTCAAAAAAAGGCAAATAAATAGCTGCTCTCAGTCACATAGCAAAGTCAGATGTATTCAATAAAAAATTATGTTCTGTATTTGAAGGAGAATTTAGTCCTATCTCGCAATGCTAATGAAATACATTCTGTTTCATTAGTAGCTGGAGCAGACAGTAAATGACCAAATTAAAAGTGAAATCCAGTAGACTGTGTAACTTGTAGCCAAAAGTTGTGAAGGAATTGGCAGATGAGCTCTTTGAGACATTCATGTTGATTTTAAACAAGGCTTACAAAATGGGGGACTTTCCAGGATGCTGAAAAAAGATAATGTTTTAATATTTTACAAGAGAAAATTTATGACCCACATAAGTATATCTTGATACTGATTCAGATTAAGAGGCTCACAGGTGAAGCAGCCACTGAAGAATTAAAGAATATTTGCATAAGTAATTCCAGTCAACATACTTGAAGCACATAGATCATTTAAAAATGAACATGTAGGCCTGTTTTTTTCAGACTGACTATTCTGACAGAAATTTATGTTTGTACTGTATTTGACTTTGTTTCATATGACATTTGGAAAATTGCATTATAGGAAAATTAAGAAAGACAGTGGAATCTGATCACCAAATTACAAAATGTACCTTTAAGCAAGAATGTAAATATTCCTAAAAAAGTGTTAGAGAGATCTGAGTTCATTGCCACTTGATGCTGGCAAATTATGATTAAGATTTAAAACTTGTGATCTGAAACAAAATGCAGATTCATTCTGGCAAACATTGTGGGTGGCAAAAAAAGCTTTTGGAAAAGCAAATAACCATAGTGACAGACTGATAATAAAGAGCAATTTGGAATGCTTGGTAACAGTCTCTTAAACAATGTTGTTTAGGCTTACTGACAAAGCATGTGCTTATGGACTAAGAATGCATGAGTGGAAAAGCTGGTTAAAATCAAGTGGAAAAAACCACTTCAGTGCAGTGGTAGCTTTTCAATTGTTAGGGATATGAGAAGAAAATCCTGTGTGTGTCTGTGGTACCTGTGTGCACATGCACAGGGAACACAATGGAATTAAGAGAATAATATTACACAAACCAGGAGCAATACAAGCTAACTGTTATTGAGATGATAGTGACAAGATGAGAGTATTTAATGTAATCTATTAGAAAAGAGAAAAACATTTTCTGCCTGTGAGAAAATTGTAACATTATCACTAGATTAGCTTTTCAACAACAAAACCTACCTTATTCAGCTTTGTTAAGGAAAGGGGATATGAAGCAAAATTAAACCAAATGTAGCCACTCTGCTGAAACTGAAATCAAAGGTTGGGCAGGGTGCTGGGACCTGCTACATTTCTCCTACCCATCACTTCTGTGTTTAGCTTGTGTCCCTACAAATCAGCTTCTGTACAACTGGGAGCAGCCATAGGAATTCTCACTGGGACCTACCATGGACATGGAGTGCAATTGCTATTCCGGTGTCCATGTTCTGGTTTGGTGTGGTGCTGGGCTTGGTGCTAGCACTTGTGTCAAATGAGCTTGGCTCAACTGGGATAACTGAAAAAAAAAACCAAAAAACAACCTAACAAAACCATAAACCTACCCACCTAACCAAACAAACCACCCAAAAACCCAAGTAAGTTTTCCTCAAAAATTGGACAGCTCTGGAGGGAGCAGACCTTTTGTCCACAGGTTAAAAGCTGTACCTCGTTCAGTGTCATGGTGGATATCAGGTGCACATTGGTTCTCCATGTTGTGCTACAGCTAACAAGGCAAACACAGAGATGTTCTGTAGAACACAATTTAGTATTTCTTTTTTGTAGTGCAATAATTCAACTGGAAGTGACTGTAGTCTTGTATCCTTACTTCAAGAAGAATGTTGAAAAATTTGTAAGAAATTTGAGGAAAGCTCATTCTGAAGTGGCACAAACCTGTTTACAGAGATGTGGTGCAAATACAGTGCCTACTTTCAGAAAACCCAACTATTTTCTTTACAAAAATTAAGAGGCTTTTCTTGTACTTGCTCTGTGCCATGCCATCTCACTTCAGCTGAGTTATATGTGGCTGCAAGCATCTAATAATTTTTCTTCATGCAAGCAAAATTAACCAAACCTGTGAAGGAGGGTGATTTTTGAGAACTGCTTGTCAGGCATGTGTTCTAATTCACAGATTAAGAGGATGACCTCCAGCTTAGTTCATGAAGAGGACTACTTAAAGTAATAAAAACTTATAAATTCAGCCAAACGCATGTGCTAGGGTGGACAATAAGAAGTAGGTATGCCTATAGTGTCTTGGAATTTTGGGGACTGAGCTTGGTTTTGGATTGCAGCTTCCTATCATCTACCCTTCCCACACACTGGTCTCATTTAAACTTTAGCTTGCAGAAAGTCAGCTGGCTCTTTGATCAGGGAATTTCAGGCTTTGTGGGGTGGGAAACAGGAAAGGGGGAGCAAGAGTCAACCTTGGCCTGTGCCCAAAATAGGCAGAATAGATGCAGCTGACCCAAGCCACAGGGGTGTGCAAACTTGACCTTGAACTTGAGTAAAGCTATCAGAACCCTTTCTTTGCTCTAATTAGAAGTGGGTAAATATTAAATATTTCACATTCATTCTTAACTAGACCACATCTCATATTCTTCTTCTTTTCCTCTGGCTGAACTGAGAAGCTGAAATTCCTCCTAAGTAACAGCTGCTGCCTTTTAGAGCAGCTGGTGCTATTATAATAAGGGTGTTTGGAGGAAAGCAGTAAGCCTGTGGGGCTGACAGCCTTGTACTGATGTGTACTGTATCTGCAAAGATGAAATCCAGTTTCTGCACAGACCTGAGGGTTTTTCTCAATCCACATCTTTTGACTCTCAGGGGTAAATGCTTCGCTTTGGGAAGGAGTAAGTGGAGGATACTCCATAAAGTAAAGCAGGTGTGACTCCAGCAAACTGTATCTCCTCCCTGGAATTCTCATGGGGAGAGACAATTGAACTGACAATAAGAAAGTAAGTGAGGCTTTTTCAAATATGTCAAGAAATTGTGATTATTACACAACAGAGAAGCCTATGGGAGCCCAGGAGAAGAGCTGCGTTTAGTCATGTCAACACAAGGGGTTGGATGGTCACACAACGTATACTCCAAAATTTGGCTGGCCTTTCTTTCCACCTTCAGTTTCAGCCTCCCTTCCAATTCCCCTCTCAGTCTTCCGTTATCCAGCAGAATCTGGAAAGAAATCATTAAACTATGTAGCTGTTCCAATAGCAGCTGCTTGTGAGGCAGCCCTGGGAGTTCATGGCAATTCCTGTGCTCTGCAGGGCTGCTCAGTGCTCTGGTGGCTGCCCCTGGCAGCTCCCCACTCCCACTGCTCCAGCACAAAGTTGTGAGCAGTCTCTGCAAAAAAAGTGGGAAGAAGTGAGAGTGGAAAGAATGGGAACAGCATGGCTTGCTGTATGAGTTACCCACGTACAAGGGAGCTACTGCTTTTGATATTATGGAATTTCTTCCTCATTTTTTCTTCTCTGGCTTTCTGTTTCGGCATTTTGTTATTACTTGATTTTTATATCTTTTTCTTTATTTCTTTCCATCTCCTTTCTCTTCTGCTGTGCTTGTATGTCCCTTCCATGCTTTTTATCTTCTCAGTCTTTTCCCCTTAACCTCCTGCCTCTGTGAAAACATTGAAATTCCTCTTGCTTTTAGAAATATTTCTTCCTTTTCTCTCAATTTCCTCACCAATTTCCTTACCAATTTCCTTTCTCTCCCTTTTGCTGCTGTTCCTCGTAAACAGCTTCTCTTCTTTGCCTGATTTTCTCTTCTCTGCACTGCTCCCTTCCCCCTCTCTCCCAATCCCCTCTCCATCATTCCCTACCTTTCACTGCAGGTGCTGCAGCTGCAGGAATCTGAGCCACTCCCAGGGGGGAAGGGAAAGGCCACGTGTGCCATGTATTGCTCCCACCCTGCAAGGGTGGAAAGGAGGGTGCTGCACATGCAGGTCTTGGGACAATGGTTTCTGTCAACAGGATGTGGGAGTTTTATTTAAATGTGGGAATGTCCCATGAAAATTGGGACATCTGGCACCCTTACATTCCATGCCTGACTTCAGCTTCATCTGCTTCTGCTGTGAGTATCATAAACATGGGTAATTTCACAAGCCGTAGGAATCAAAGTACACAATAGATTGCACTGCAGACTCTATGCCTGCCCTTAAAAGGACTGGGTCTTGTAGAGTTACAGAGATTGCAGCTTGGCATATGCTGGAAAGAGAAACACAGACTCAGGAATGACAGATTCCACAATTGTCATCATGTACAAGCACAAGAAGTTAAAAATAATTGCAGTCATGCTTCACATACTGATTTAAAATGAGAACGGAAAGAGGTCAAACGGTGCAAATTAAAAAGAAAGTAAATAACATCAGTATAAGACCAACCTGCCAGTACTGGACTTCAGAGAACTCCATCCACTAAATTGTTGGTATCTCGTTTATGTGCCTGACCTAGAGATTTCTCAGTAATCCTCTAGGACCAGTGAAGGTGTCTCTGGAAGTCCATTCAGAGTACTAGGTTAGTCTGCTGCTCTTGCCAGGAACTTCAAGAGGTCTGTCTCTTCAGTTCTGGGGTGGCTTTGATCCTAACTCAAACACCCTTCTTGCATGATTCAAATTAGTCTTCCTCTTTCCTGCCATTTCAATATCTTATATTTCTGTAGAGCTTCTGGAACAATTTTCCGCAAAAAAACAGGCAAATACATATTTTGCTGTACATGTTTGCAGTTCTGGTCCTGTCTTTGACTTTGCAAACATCGTGGCAGTTCTCACCATGTGAACATGGTGTGTGTTGTGGATTAGTTTACCTGTAATAGCAAATTTTTGACTCTGGTTATTTTGTGATTTGTGGACACAAGGGAAACGAGATAGCCAGCAGAGGGAGTGCAAGTTAGCTCTGTGCTTATGGCTGTTGGTGCCCGTGCAAGGAAATGGCTCTGATGTAAATAGAACTGTTCATTTAAACAGGACTGATAATATGATAGAAACAAGTTGCAGATGGATGAGGATAGTTGATGAGAAGAATGTTTTCTCTAAGCATTAAGAGGATCATATGCACAATGTCAGATGAAAAATAAACTGGCAAGAATTTAATTAATAACAGCTGCTTAATTCAGAAATCCTTTTCGGTAGTTGGTTTAAATCAAATTCTTTTGCAGAAGTTCTTGGAAAAAAGCCTTTGTTTCTTTCAAGTCTCTGTGCTCTACAGTCTGCCTCTATAATTATGGGTTGGGGGTGAGGAAGAAGAGATGCCAGAAAGTGCAAAGGAAAATAATTTTCTTTGGGAACTGCATTCCTTTCCACAATGAATCCCCATCTCCTGTATGGGATAGAGTTCTCTGCTTCCCAGGAAACCCCCTCCTTTTTATTAGGCATATGAAAGATGTGCCAAAGACAAGATGACTAAAAAACCTGTGGACATCTCATATGACACCTAACTGTGTAGATTCTGTTGATTATACAAGGTTTTAAATCCATTCAAGATGGATTTAACAGCTTCTCAGCTATACTTTTGGGAGATGACAGCTGGATCCCTGTCAAATGAGTGGAGTCACAGCAAGGATGTACTACATTTGGTACCAGGTGCTAAGCTTTGCCTCATGGTTGATAACACCTGATTCTTTAACCACTTTTCTGGACTATTTGCTAAAAACCAGACTTGTCCCATTTTATCAGTATATCTGACATCTCCTTTGGAAGAGTGCTATGAGTCCAGTGCATGAGTCCAGAGTGCATGGGCATGAACACACTAGGGAATAGAAAGGTTGAAATCTGGAGAAAATGGAACTCTAATGTATCTACTGAAAACTAAAGTATTTTGGAGGTGAAAGCATGTGTATTGGATCCCACAGATGGGGATAGTCAATCATTAGGGCCATAAAGCAGTTGGCTGAAACTCTGGAAGCACAGATCTATATATTTGAAACACTGTGACTATGGATCAGGGAGATATTGGGCTTCCTTTAGAAGTACAGATCTTCTGCAATTGGGTCCATATTTCTTATTAGATTTCCATAGAACTCAAGGTGACCATGACATGTGTATACAAAATATTTTATTTATTTCAAAGGAAGGGAGCTGTAACAAATTCTTCCTTTGGTTTGTCTTGCTATTTTTAGTCTCTGGTGCCTTTCTACAGAATGCTCTGGGAGGAAATACTTTTTGGTACATCATTACTGTGTGGTATCCTTCTGGTTTGACAAATTCAGTGGTACTATAGTTCCTTTTGTTCCTGTGAGGTTTATGCAATGAAGTAATACACTGAAGGTGCTAATCAACCTGCTCACAAAAGGCAACACTCTGTCCCACACAGAGAAGCAGTGCAAACATATAACTCATACTGTGAAATATTATTCTAAGTTAATGCTTTCCCAACTGTAGTATGTGGAGAGCTGGCTGGTTACACTGTGTTAGCTCTCAGTCTTGCTTTCAGCTGCTAAATTGCATTAGTGATACTTTCCTAATACTTATTTTCCACAGAGCAATTACTTTAGTGGCTACAGGGGATTTTGGTGGATTATGCACGGAATGGTAAATGTCTGCCTGAGCCTGTGGTCCTTATGTGGTCCTTATGTTGCTTATCCTTAATCTAGAGTTTTCAAAACCTTATGTATTACAGCACAAAAAAAATCAATTTGCTATCCCCTTTACTTTTCAATAACATGCTAATTTTAAAACACTGCCATGTAACGCTCTCTTTACCCTTCTCTGATCTCTGCATGCAAAATAAGATGTTGCTAAAATAGAGTATTTTAGAAACTGAGACCTTCTCTTACCATTGTTATGAGTACACAAGGAAACTGATATTAGTGACCATATTTTAGAAAATTCTTATCTTAATTTATGTGTTTGAAAAATGTATCAGTATTTGGAACAAAGAACAAGACACCAAATGTCCACTCCTTATTCCCACATATTATAAATTAATTCAATAGTAAGGATTCCAGCACACAGCATTGAACCACATAGCATCTCGTCTTCACATGCTTTGGAACTACTCTTTTCTGCAGTATTTATCAACATTGTTTTGTTTATGCAGTGCCTTCACTGAAAAAAGAAAGGGAGAAACTAACTCAGTTTTGCATATGCTATGATGCAACTCAACCTGCCCCCACAGCCTCCTTCCCCCCAGACGCCCCCCCCAAAACCCAAAGAATAAAAAAGCACAACAAAAATACAACATAAAACCTTATGGGAGAAATAGCTTATTATTTTTTTTGCCAATGACACAAACGCACTCACTACTTTTCATCCTGAAAACATTAAAATGGAAACAACTCCTGTAAATGCAACATCAGATGTTTTAACTACAAATAATTTATAACTTTTCCCCAGCAGAGGAATAGAAATGTTCTATTGTGTATCATTTTGTGAATTCCCATTTCCTTGTTTAGCTGAAATCCCTCTTAAAAATCATCTGCTTGTACATGACACGTGGGTAGGAAGTAAAGATAAAACTCAACAACCTTTTACAAAGGAAATAAATTTACATAGTCCCTATTAGTAGTGCATTTTGGTTTGTTTTTTGTTTGTTACCTCACTTTCTGTCCTTTAAAAAGTTGGAGAGTAAAAGTTAAGTTGCGTTTACCTACACAGCATTTAATCTTGGATAAGCAGATGTCCTTAGTTGTTTTGAGAGGTGAGGTTTTTTTTTCCATTTTTTAAATGTTAAAAATTGCGTGCTCTCTTATTTTGTTGTTGTTTTGTTGTCAATTTGTGGTCAGTTGGAAACCGTATTTCCATAAGAGCAAATGATTGTTTTCACTTGAATATGGAATAGAAGAAGAGCAGGGGGAGAGAAAAGCCAATGAAAGGGGACAGAAAGATTAACACTGATATAATGGCCAAAGGATTTAAAAGGATTGAAGGCAAAGTCCTTTCATTTGGGGTAAGCTTTTAATGTGTTGACTTCAGATTTTAATGTGTTGTACTGATGTTGAAAGCCTATACTACTTATTACTGTAAAAAATACTTAGTTACTTGATCACATATTTAAAATTTATGTTGAAGTACATTGAGAAAGAATAACCCTTTGTGCATACCCTTTTACCAAGCAGGAGAAATGTGCAAGTGTTTTATTGCATCTGCTGTTTGAAAAACAAACTTGCAAGCACAGAGGTGCTGAGTTACTAACACTAGATGTACCAGTTGAGTGATACCACATTCCTGTAGGCAGTCCCTTCTGATAAAACAATTTCCATATGTCATGGCTCTTAATTTAGGCTAGAAATGCAATTTTTAAACAGTAGATTTGTTTCTCTTGAAGAAAGGATATACTAAAAGCCTTCAGAATTTTATCCAAATGCAGCCAAAGAAATAGGATGTTTTTGTCAACCTATTTATCTTCTAATTACAAAATCACAAACAAAGTTTTCTGTGATTTATGTTGCTTCCAGGAATCAGTTGCAAGAAAGTGATCTAATCAATAGGCTACCGAATCACACTTTTCTTGCCTTATACCACTCTTACTCAGTATTTTTTTCATTGCTGTCTGCAGAGATATATTGCTTCAGTTATATAGGTAGATCACATCTCCTCTACTGACTTCTATATGGCTTTGTGAATAGGGTGCCTACTGAATCAAGTCCCTGCAGGCTGTGGAGACATTTGAATCCAGACTTTCTTCTTCCTGGACAAATGCTTGAATCATAAAGCTATTATAAAAACAGTGGGAACCACATCCTTTCCTGGCTGTGGTTTGAAATCAGCGCAGTTCTTTGGGTAAGCTGTGGTCTTAGCACAGGGAGAGAACTATGCTCTTTTAGTGGTATAGACCTGCCTAGTTTGTAAATCCAAATTGTTGAGTAGGCACTCAGCTCTTTGGATCAGCCAAGAACATATCCTCTTTAGGTTTGTGCAATAACAGGATACTTAGGCTTTGGAGTAAGTGCTTCTCAGGCAATTGGCCAAAGATTTTTTGGAGGGCACTCTGGGACTTAGATTCTTGAATCTCATTGAAGTTGTACTGTACTGGCTACTGTGAAGTACTGGATTATACCTTTAACCACGTATGATGTGGAAAGCTTTATATATGTGAAAAGGCAAAGTTTGTATCTTTACTTCAGGAATAGCTTGAAGCCTAGAGAGCTTCAAGAACCTCTCAGGAGATTTTCTTTGCTCTTGCAAAGAAAAGCCTGAACTCAGGCCAGCTGTACATCCTCTGTGCCCTACAGCACATTAGAGGCCATTCAAAAAGGCCACTGTCAGTTGTATTTTCTTGATATTGCATGGGTGATATTGTCACCAAAACACATTAAAGACACGGAGAAAGTTGTACTAGGGACCACTCTATATATTTAGTGTCTAATTTATTGTGTTTTATTTATTAAAGAACTATGAGTTGTAATTGCACTCCCAGCTTTCCCCCATATCTCACTCTCTGTAGCTATTACTAGGGTTAAAACACAACAATTTGCTTATTGCTTCATGACTGCTTGAGCAGGTAATCCATGTAAAAACAACTGCTACTTCACTACAGTGTTACCACAGCAATGAGACTATCTGCAGTATTTTCCAGGACAGGTACTTGGGCCTGATACTATCCATCTAAAATGGGGGTGAAATTGAATTTAAATACCTAAGCCCAGAATTATGACCCTTTATCTTGCTCTTCAATTCCAGAACTACTTACTTACAGACATCTCTCTGTTTTGTTTTTCTTTTTGTAGCGTCCTAGAAACCCCACCACCATTTTCCCTCCTTCTGTATATAATATACTGAAGGAGGGAAATCTGGAGCGGATAAAAAATAAATTCTCTGTGAGTATATGGGGGTAGGGGGAGGGAAAGAATGATAAAAACCAGAAAAGTGTTTGTTTTCTGCATGGTATCTATATTGGATTTTGTAATGCCTACTGTAAAACCACAATGATTTATGAGAAGAAGGATTTTAAACTTTACAATAATAAGCTAAATGTTTCCCTGTGTGGGACAACACAACACTTTCTCAGCTGGCTGAGTCTTCAGGGCCATCTACATTTATCACCCTCATAAAGTCTCCTGAATAAGTAAAAGCTCCCCTCACCCTCTCTCGCTTGTGGCTTTTAAACAGGAAGGAAGTATCATTTTCTTCTCCCCTAGCACAAAGAGAGCTCTGAGCATCTAATTACAGTTTCTGTGAGCAAATGGAACCAGAAAAGCATTTCCCTGTAGCTAAAATGCCCAAGCAGAGCTCACACTCTCTCAGTTTTCCCAGACTAAGGTTGAAAATCTGCTCTCTAAATTATTCCATTGCTTTACAGAGGAAGTATTAATTACACGACTGCAAATGTAGATCAGGGTGGGATGTAATTACAGGGCTGGCTTTGTGTCTGTTGTCCAACAGAATTAGGCAGGAAGTGTTTGCAATGCCAGCAGTTTCAGGTGTTTTGCAGCCTATTATGTTGGCTGGTTCTCACCAGGTCTGGCAGATGGATCAGGTGACTTTCTGCTGCCTGATTGTCTGGAAAATCCACAAAGCTGCTATTACTGCAGCTTCACAGTTTGTACAAGGCTGACAGTTTTAGATTTTTAGAGGAGAAAAAGAAAGAAAGCAAAAATCTATTCTGGGTTTTCACCCTGTGCCAATTTTTCCTCTCTTTCCTTCTTTTTTTTTTTTGTTCTGCTTTTGAGTTTCCTAATTCTAATCTTCTATTTGCTGTGCATCTCTCCTGCCATGTCTTTCTTACTGGGGGAGGAAAATAAATGTCTGTGTGTGCAGAGGAAAGGGCCATCAGGCACTCCAGCAGGGTCAGAGTCCTCACTGCAATGCCATGACTGGGAAGCATGATGGCACATGTACTTGACTTCCAGTTTGGGCACAGTTTGGACTTTTTTCCTCTTTGTTCTGCCTTTCAGGTGTACACCTCCCTGCTGCCTCTGCCTTGCCAGCCCTGGAAAGGAAATCGAAATCTTGTACTTTTCAATTGCTGGTACTTTTATCAGGCACAATTTTGACCTGAGTTAAATGAAGACATCCCAAAAAAAGTTCCTGATTGTGAATTATCCTGAGAGTTAGCACAGAGAGAGGCCATTCCCTGCAGGCACTTTTGATGTGGATTCCTTGTGTGGGAGGGTGAGAGATGAGTTGTATGGAGACAGGTTGTTCTCTACCAGTTGGGTTGGGTGTGAACTGATAGTCACGGGCGTTGTTATCTTCACAGACATGATCAATGAATTTGGATATTTGACTTGAGCTCTGCAGAGTGGTGAACACAAACACAAATACATGTTACAAGTGTTTTGCCAGGTAAAAGTCTATCTGTGTTTAAGTATGCTTTTATCAAGTCTTTGGGTTCATAATTTCTCTCCTACTTGAACAATATTTGCTACTTAATAAAACTTATTTGTACTGATCTATTCATGAACACTATGCTCTTTTCTGTAGAAATCTAAGTGGAAACAATCTTAGCCACTGACAGCAGATAGAGCAGAGAAGACTGTAAGATTTCTTCATGTCTCTTTTGGATCAAACTTTGATATTAAAAATAATATCGATGTCCTCCTATCTGTGTTTCTGCCATTGCAATCTCTCCATTTTGCCACTTCATTTGAATGTGCAATCTCATCTGATGACAAAAAGCCAACTGAGCTTGGCTGCCTACTGGGGAAGGGCAGGGCAGGGGAGAAATGACAAGAAGTAATGGCATGTGCTGGGGTTTGTAACCAGGCCAGTCAACACAATTATGGATGAAAAAGGAAATTGTAGTTGCAGTAAAGACATGCTGGCACTATTGCTAATTCTTTTATTTAGAGGAACGAGTCCTAAAAAAATTATTCTGGTATTGTGGTTTTGTCTAGTTCTGTGAAATACTAAGGTCAAGATGAAGCTTCCTAAAACATTAATTAGCTTAATTCTTAATGCAAACATAAGAACACTGTGGAATGCTCCAGGCCCACCCACTTCTCCTTTGGCATTTTCTTTAATAATGTAAACATTCAGAATAGATCAACATTGATTTATCATGGCAGTCACTAAACTTTCTTCATGCAGTTTTTGGTTTAAATGCTGTGCTAAGGAACATGAAAGAAATACACTACCTTTCTTTTACTCCTTAAACTTATATAAATATGAAAGGTAATGAGATGCTAAAGCAACATGTGCCTTCAAAATTCCTAAAATAGATAGGATAGCTATTACGTATGCACAGAACCCATGAATGCCAGCATTTAAGATATATATTCATACATATACTGTAGTTGGTGTAGTGAAATGTGGAAAATATTTATATTCATTCTTCAAGAAATTACCTTAATAATTCATTTTGGACTTCACCTCTCCTGAATTACAGTTGCCTCATTTGTGGAATATTTTCCATATTTTGAAAAGACCCTAATAAATTCTAATACTTTCCTAAGTGTGGAAATAATTAATACTTTCTGATGTCACAGATTTGCAAACTTTTTTCATAGTGTGGTTGCAAGACACATGTATTTCCTCCCTGTTCCCTGATGATTAGATGTGCTTTAAATTTCTCTTAGTGATGATTTGGGCTTTTTTTAGAGATGCACAATTTGCTTCAAATGTTCTTGTAATTAACTGGAAAACTCGTATGAAAAAAAAGAATATATCAATGAGATATCAGTGGTTATGGGCAGAAATACTTTGATTTTAAGAGCTGTTACATTGAATTTTAAGGTAGTATTCTAAAGATTACTTTTGTTATTTATCTGGCAAGGCTTGTGTTTGATATGAACTAGTAGTGCTGATCAGAAAGTTCAGGTTTTACAGGCTTAATCAAAACACATCTGTGTTCCTATAAAGCTTTGCATATTATTGGAACAAGTTAAAAAATAACGGTTTCTAATAGTTTTAAAAATGTGGATTGCATCTAATTTTCAGACTGAACAATGCTGGACTTCAGTTTGAATGAAATTCTGTGCTACAACATGGAACAAAGCACTTCTGGATGCCCTTGGTTCACCTGTGTGTTGGATCTGGACAGTCACGCCTCTTCCCAGCAGTGATTCTGGTGTGAGTACACGAGTGCAAGTGAAGACTTATGAAGAAAGCTTAGGGCAGAGAGCAAGAAAGATTAGGAAGAAATGTCTTGGGATAAAGAAATTAATCAAAAGAGTAAAGATTGATTTTGACTTGGTCTATGCATACAGGGCTAACTGAAAAAAAAAAAAAACAAACCAAAATGTGACTCTGTGTTCAGATTTTAATTTTGTTCATGTCTGGAACCTACTGATAGACAGCTGCAAATAAGAGGGCTTCATTGCACAGTGGGTAACCTTCTTAGCACGTCAGAAAGTGGTTATTTAGCAAAAGAACTTGTTGGGCTCCTTGCACGCTCCTTTTGCACACATCTTATCCTTACAAATGCTTAAACAGCCGTTAAAATTTAAATAGAAGCAGATTTGCTAAACAATCTAAGGAATAAGAACAGTCATATATACAGCTATATTTTTAATCTTCTGTATATATGTTTCCTTTCTTATGCAGCTTTCTGTTTCATGGATTTTTAGATTTTTGGGTTTTTTTGTTTTGTTTTTCCCCCCAAAGAAGCCGAAACATAAACTAGAAGCCATTCTGCATGTCCACATGGCCCAATAATGGAACATCATCACATTAAAAATCAAAATAAATAAATAAATAGTAACATTAGGGAAACGTGAAAGGATACATGTAACATGCAGGCTACTAAACAAAGACCATCTTGTGTAGAGTGTAAAGGAAACATAATGACTACAACCTGCCTTAGGGTTTGAAAACAATTTACTGAGAAGCCTTTTACAGTGGCCAGCTTTGGAGCCATTTCTAATTAGCTAGCAGGTAATTCAAAGTCTGTTTGAGTATGTTCGATAAATTTCCTTCAGAGTTTCTATGTTATAAATCTGTCATGATGATTTTTTTGGATCTTCAGGAATTAACAGATCCTAATCTCAGAACTAAAACTCAGTTATATTTCATGCCAGCATGTTTCAAAGACTAATATATTTCCATAAGAAAACTCCTCAGCTGAACTATACCTAAGAGATATGCACATAGCAACATATTTTGTGAATGATTCACTCCTTGAAATTAGAATGCTGACTTTGTGTCTTGATAGGAAAATAAGAAATTTGCCAGAAAACTTTGATTTTTTCAATGTGCTTTTGATTTTGCATGAGGAAAATGTAAATTCCCTCAAACTACCTAACACTTTCCCCCATTTTTCAGTTATAGACTTCAGTCTGTTGCAGTGGAAAATATCTACAAGATTATTTGGTCTGTTTCCATCTCAATGCAAATTTAGGAAAGCATGCACCACATATATTATGCATGCCTTCCTTTATAGATAAGATATGGGTAGATATGGGTAGAAGATCAAAACTCCACACTGTCATACTCATTATCCAGGGCAGTGGGGTGGGGGGATGAGAGACCTTGGATGACACAGGTAGTGCAGTGTGTGAGAGTGAGTGTGCTACAGACAAGCAAGAATGACTCTGTGGGGAGCCAGCTCAAGCCTGGCAAGGCTTTTTAGCTCCGTGTCCAAAACCAGGCAAACATGTACTGAGCTAACCTTGGAAGCAATGCATCCTTGTTCATGTAGTGTTCTGCATGGAGCCAGCCTGAGAGGCTCTGCTGCCATGGGATGCATTTTCTGCAAAAATGGATGCACTGCTCACAGATAATGATCAGCCCGTTGCTGCAAAAATATTTTGTGCTCTGAATGTGTGTACAATGGAGGCAGCTGAGTGTGGAATGGAAGCTGTTTGATGTATAAAAAGACAGATAAAATTGTAAGTAGGGTAGGCAGATTGAAAGCAAGACTATGTAGAGATAAAAGGAGGAAAAGAAAACAGAAAGTCACTCAACTAAAGAGTTCTTCCAACTCAGGAAGGAAGGGAATTTTACAGCCTGGAACAGTCAAAAAGGAGAATTTAAAACATGGTCTAGACAGAATTGTTCCGATCTTTAAAAGACAAGGAATTTGAATATGGTACATCATTTTAATATAAAATAGATGGCAAAAGGTTGTGTTCTAAGTCCAGTAACCCTGACTTGTTTGTAATGTTTGCACCTCTTATGTTTTTACTTTTAAAGACAGTGAAAAATTGAATGTCACTATTGTGACAGGGATATCTTCCCTAAGGTCTGCTCCTGTCTGTCCTCTGATAAGTGGGATATGAATTGTCAAGTATCCCTGAAATTTACATTTTTTTTTTGTTCTGTCCTTCATTGGTAAGCAAAGGACTTTTTCCCCATCTAACTAGGGAGAAAAGACTTGGCAGTAGTACATATTATTCAAGGAAAGTAACAAAATAACTTAAAAAAAATAAAGGGAATATATCTAAAGCTTGGGGTTTTTTTATTTTTTTTCTTATTCTTAATTTTTTTTTTGTCTATTATCCCAAGAGTGGTAGGTCCTGTGTGTTTCAACTACTCTAAATAAATTCTAGATAAAAATAAAATAAAATCTAAATAAATTCTTCCTAAAGCTGCTTCTAGAGCCTCACGCAACATTTCTCCTGTCTCTAGAAAAGACAGGAGTGTCTGTATTGACATAATCATAAAATCCATACATCACAAGTTGGACACAAAATCATCCTGAGAATAACCCCAAATATTATGAGATTAAGAAGACAAGGAAAAAGAACAATTGACTAAACAAACAGCAGCTGTTTCATTGATACCTTCCAGTGCTGTGCTGTCAGATTCATGTGAGCAGGAGCAGCTGCACTGCTGCTATCAGCCTCAGATCTGATTCTGTCAGTCCTTATAAATTCGTGTGATGATTTTGGATTCCCTCAAGAAAAAAATTACCCTGTGTATATTTTGTTATTCTGGGCAATAGAGATATCTGCTTCCTTTCTCCCAGTCTTCTCCCCCTCTCTCTAAGTCCTCCAAGCCCACCAGATCATCTCATTTTCATTTTTCTCATCTAATTCTGTCCTTACTCTCTTCATGAGCAGTCTCAGAGGAAGAGGTGGTGCATATATTCCCTCTCAAGCCTGGGGACTGCCAACAGGGTGTCTGTCATTTTCTTGACAAATACATTTCCCAAAATTCCTAACTGAGTCACACCTTTGGAATAATGTCTGTTGTATGATTAAGGCATACCTGTACCAGGCTGTTTCCAGTTTTTACCCTTTTTTTCCCCTTTGACCTAATGCCTAGTGTTTATTAGAAGAAATTTGTGGTTTGCTCAGTCATCCAGTAAAAGATAGGTTAATGCTTCCTCCACATTTTTAATAAATTTGTTAATAAGCAAAAATGAATTTGAGGAGCAAGCACTTGAAACCTAGGATTCATGGCATGTTTTAGAGCTCTAAGTACTGCATTATAAGACAATAGTCATGTTGTTTCTAGTGTAATCCTTCTCTGGTCTCATGAATTCTGCTGTTCTTTCTGTGCACTGGCTGACAGCAGCAAAATGAGTAAAGAGCACTTCTCACTTCCAAAAAAGCCCACTTTTTCTCCTTTCTTTTCAGCTGCATAAACATTTCTTGGGATATTTCCTGGTCTGGGCAGTCACTGGGAAAGGAGGAATCATGAACTGATATTTTTCAACCAGAGGAAGAAATTGATGTCCACTTTTTGAGCAAGAGGCTTAACCACTTCAGTTTTATAATGATCATTATCACGCTTAGCATCTTTTATTAAGACCGAGGCCCTAGTAGCTCTTTTAAGAAATGTGTTCAGATGGTTATGTTCAGGAAGGAATTTCTGGTGCCATACTCTCCAGAGTAAAACTTGCAACTGTGATTTTTCTGTGATATTTTGGAAAGTGCATATGATTAATAATAAATTTATAGATTTTACATTCCCTGCTGTCTGATACAGCTCCTTGACTGAATCACAGAGTTTTTCAGTTTAACTTTTGATAGTTCTTGAATACCTTACAGTAAAATGAAATCCCATCCCTAGAATTTTTAAAGGCCAGGCTGGACTGGGTTCTGAACAATCTGATCTAGTGGGAGGTGTCCTTCCCATGGCAGGAGGGTTGGAACTAGGTCATCTTAAAGGTCTCTTCCAACACTGAAAATCCTATGATTCCATAAACTTTAATGCAGAACCTAACCTAAAAAGTATATTTAAAGGACATAGCTATTTACAGATCCTTCAGAATTACCGTTGTCATTTATCACAAGCAGAATGCAAATAACTGAAACTGAGTGAAATTTTGAGGAAAAAATACAGAAAAAAAAAATGTATTGGAACCTACTAATTGATATAATTGTTTTAAAATATTTGTGGGAGGATGTATTTGTAAGAAAATTAAAATATGATTGAAGATGAGATTATTAGACTGTACAAGTTGAAAAATTAAATTGACTGTAGCTGCGCCTGAAAGCAGTTCAATCAACTTTGACTACAGATGAGCTTTTAAAGTTAGATTCACATGTCCTTTTCCCTGTCTGAATAATTGTCATTTGTCAAAGCATGGTTATAACAATAAGATAGTGAACGATATCTCCTCATGGAATAGGGACTGTTTGGGACTCTTAGCATGTTTCAGTCATTTGCAAACCTTTGATTTTAAAGAGGGATTTCAGTTCCTGTTCTTGGAAATATTTTATTTATTTAATGCTGAACAGCTACAGTAGGTTTAAATTTTGGCTGGGTCATGACCAAAATGTCAGTGGAAACAGATTCAAGGGATGATCCCCTAGGTCTTTGACTCTGGGTAATTAGAAGATTAGCTTCAAAGACACAACACAGCATGCTTATTCCTTGGTGTAGACCTCAGCACTTGCTGATAACTGAATATTGACACAATAGTGATATAGACACTCGGCTAATATGTAGGAGAATGACAAATTAGCATCTAGAGACAGCATTCTCACAAAGTTTAAGAAAATATTCTGTAAGTCTTCTCTGCTTGGTTATTGTCAGCTCCCTTTGGAGCTGGGGAGTTTGTTCCAGTGAAAATTAAGTGGAAATTGACATTTTTTTTCAGAAGATCATTGTCAGGAAGCAGCATTCTGGATCATAGAGGCTTATTTCAGTGGGTAACCCATCCTAAACAAAGGCTGAAATAATTTATGCTTTAAGGGACCTCTGGACATCATCATCAATTCCAAGTTCTAACACAAATACCATCTTCAAAGTTAGAACTACTTAATGACTCATTTTGATTGCATGTAATCAATCTTTCTCTCAAAATTGTTCCAGGACCAAACTGAGACAAAGCTGATCTTGGACCTCTTTTCAGGTTAGAGTTTAGAAGTTCTTCTCCTTAGAGATGGTTAGAGATCTAATTCTAGTTACAAACTAATGCTATCAGTGATCATGTTTACTTCCTCACTACACCACAGTTCTCTTTTGTTTCTTGTCCATCTCTTTTACCTTTTACTTATATATAAAAAACAGTCATACCCCACCTCCCCCTGCAGTTTTTGTTTTGCTAGACTAAGTGAACCTTACTTTAATCTCTTTCCTATAATAAGCTTTTCATTCCCTGATCTTTCTTTCCTGGATCTTCATCCTTTTCTGCATCTGTTATTATTTAAATTCCTCTTTATTGTACACAGTTTTTCATAATTGTTTTTACTGGGTTCTCCAACATGTCTTCTAAATCTCATTGCACAAATTGTAAATTCCATCCTGAAATATGTAGGTTTTTTACTGTTGTTTGCACAAGTCAACAATTTAATTTAAAAATTGCCAGCCAGCTCTAAATTCTGTACTTTTCCATATTAATTGAAAAAGGCTTTGCTGGGAAAACAAAACAAAACAAACCAAACAAAAAAACCAACCAACCAAAAACCCCTACATACTTTCTATTGTAATTCACTAAGGACTGTAAGTATTAGTGTTGGGAGGAAAAATAAACATCTTGCTGCACTTAAGACATAGAAAAAATGTGTTTTCCTGATGAATGTTTTGAAAGTCAAAGTGGATAGGGGAATTAAGAGTGCTCATAGAATCACAGAATCATAGAATAGTTTGGGTTAGAAGGGATCTGACAGATCACCTTGTTCCAAGACCCCTGCATGGACAGGGACACCTGCCACTAGGCCAGGTTGCTCAAAGTCTCATCCAATCTACCCCTGAACACTTCCAGGGATGAGGAATCCACAGCTTCCCTGGGCATCCTGTTCCAGTGTCTTACCAACCTCATACTAAAAATTTCTCCCTTTTATCTAGGATAAATCTGTCCTCTTTCATTTTAAAACTGTTACCCCTTGTCTTATTGCTACAGGTGCTACTAAAATTTCTGGTCCCTTCTTTCTTGTAAGCCCCCTTTATATACTGAAAGGCCACTCTAAGGTGTCCCCAGAGCTTTTTCTTCTCAGGGATGAACAACCCCATCTCTCTCAGCCTGTCTTCATAACAGAGTTGCTCCAGCCATCTGATTATCTTCATGACCCTCATCTAGTTTCATTCAATGAGCTCCATGTCCTCCTTGTGTTGGGGACTCCAGGACACAGTACTCCAGCTGAGGTCCCACAAGAGTGGAGTAGAGGGTGAGAATCTCCTCCCTTGACCTGCTGGCCATACTTCTTTTGATACTGCTCAGGATATATCTGGCTTTCTGGGCTGCAAGAACACATCGCCCCTGTTGAAGCAATTGCAAACCTGGAAGACATAAAGAGAAATCACTCTTATTTATTCTTACTGAAATTGCAAATTCTCTATGATAAAAATTGTCTAATCTGTGTCTAATGATCGCTTTATGTAATAGAGGATTTTAGTCTTATGTACGGTATTAGGGCTGGCTAGAATCTAAAGAACAAGCAATGAGATATAATTATGATGTTAATAATTCAGGGCTATGGAGTCACAGGTGAGAGTAAAGGTTAACCAATAATCTTTTGAAAAGGTTAATTCTTTCCTTTTAAAATATGGTCAAAGAAATATTAATTTTAAAGGCACAGTTCATCTTTTTCATATTCTCTTACTCACACCTTGTAGTATAATATCCTCTCATATTTAAATGGTGTTTAGTCCCCTCTCAAGGATACTACATTCCTATGAATAACAGTTTATGGATTGAAAGGTTTATAATTTCAAGGTGAACCCTGCTGCACATCCATGTGTTGGAGAGGAATGGGTAAATAAATATGAGAGACTTTATGATACTATTGCTGTGATATTTTGTGTCTGAAGGGTACAGGCCTTTCCCTCCAGTTTGATGTTTAAAGGCAAGATGAAATGCTGGCGTAAATGAATGAAATTTTACATGGTTGTGTCCTCTTATGCTATTTGTTAGTTTTACTCTGTGTTTATTGGCGACCATGATCCTCTACCTGCCTTACTGCAAACTTTCATGTTCTCCCCTTTACAGTCCCAAGCACTTTTAAAGGCCAAAACCTTACAAATCCTTCATTCAAAGCTCGGCAGGAGTCTTGATTTATGATAGAATAAATCAATGTGCTCTCATTGGGAGGGCAGAAACTTATGATAAAATGATTCTTCCATCCCCACTGACATGGAGCCAAATACTGTATTTTTCAAATTTTAAATTACATGTAGTATGTGTTAAAATTGACTCTCTCATTTTTCAGATGTTACCTAGCTGTTTTTTCAGTTGTCTGTGGTTATAGTTATCCACCAAGACTATTTAATAATCTCAGCTTTAGAAGAATTTCTTCACCAGAATTGCTGGATATTTTTAATGTTGTAGAACATCATTTTTATGCAAAATTTCATAGAATTTGTTCCTTACTAGTGAAAAAGTGAACTCTCAGATAAGCATTGCAAAAAGAAGGAAAAAGTTCAGCACTGCAGATTAACAACCAGTTAGATTAACACAGACAAATCAACATGAGGAACCCAACATGAATCTTCTCCCTCCTCCAAAAAAGAGGGTGACCGTGTCTACTGTATTCAAGTCCATTGAAGTTCAGAGTTTGTTCTGGTGATCAGAAGTTAGGTGAGCCACCTGAATGAGCAATTTTCTACTGAAAATCTTAACTTGGACTATCACAAAATATTACCGATATCACAATTTCTCCCATCCTCAGGATGCAGAAGAAGCTGTGACTTTGTAATGTAAGGGTTCTCTGTCATCAGGTGCTTTCCATAAACAATCCTCAGGCATTAAAGTGGCTTCACTGAACTTGTGTGCCATGAGAGTGCAATACTCTAGGGGAGTTAAGTAGTTGCTGCTGAAAATGTCCTGTTTAGGGGTTGGAATTTTAAAAGATTTTCCCATCATCTTTGTATGTGTGTGTGAATGAGGTAGGATGAGAAATAGTAGAACTCTGGAATGTGTGGCCTTGAGCTACAGGAACATCTGGATTTAGAAGCCCATATCAGACTGTAAATTGTATTTGTAGAGGAAGAGATGCCAAAGGAGTCAACTGCCAGAGTTGCAGTACGTTCTCAGAAAAAATGTAAAAATGTCTTGGCTCAGTGGTGGAACCCAAACACATTGGCCTGGTGAATGTCCAGCTGGAGAAAGTCTACTAGGGCTGTTCAGCAGAGAGTAAGGTATAAGCAGACAAATTTACTTCTTTTCTACAAGGATTTTGTTCTCTTTTCTTCTGAATGTTCTTCTCTCACTTGACAATAAGGTCATGAGAGAAGCTTTTTTGCCAGTTGTTTGGACAATACTTTACTTTTTAAGTTACACTGAAGTATTTGATGTTTACATCTCCTTGGGTCAGTGTATTTCCTAAAAGCCTTTTTAGTGAGATCCACATAAATTCAGCTGCCTGAAAAAATGGATATCTTACTCGAATCTAACTTCTCTTTACAATTAGTAAGGAGAGACTGGCCCCTTCAGACAGTTGTTTATGCTGAGAATTATAGGTGTCTATCTCAGAAGGGTAAGAGCTTCTCTCTTGGAAGAATACTCCCTTGGAAGTACCTGTTTCTCAGCAGTGATCAGAACCCAGACACCTACCCTCAATCAGAAGCTAACTTTTCCTTAAAAAAGCTGAAGGAGAATACTTTCCCTACATTCCTCTAGACATAAACAGAGATCAAGCCTTTTTATAAAGCCCAAACATCATGCATTAATCTGTATCCATAGTGCTGAAGGCTGGAAAGCTCTTTTATAGTCTTGGAGATTGCTAATTTGAATGATCCCGAAGAATGTTAGTGAGCTGACTAAAAGAACTGTGAACAACTAGGTGTCTAGTGCTCAAATTTGCTCTTGGTTGTTTTTATTCAGGAGTATGGAGAGGGCCTCTCACCTCTGTGTAAGTGAAAGGTACTAGTATGTTAAAGAAGAGGATGACATTGAAGGGTTGGGATAGCATTGATTGGAGCTTCTTTACACATCAACATGAGATGAAATAAGTCTAGATGTAGAGGAGGGAATGTAACAAGAACTGACTTATACTACTGTACCAGTCTCTTTTCAGCTTGTTTTGTAGAATGAGCTGCCTTGAAGATAGTTAAGCGTGGACTAAGCTAATAATCGGTTAACAATTATTTTAAGAAGGTTATCTTCTTCAGGTAGACACTAGGCACAGCCTTCATGTGTCAAGGATATAAATGATGGTTCCATTTGGAAAATCAAAGACAATATATAGTTTTAGTTAGAGATCGTAGAATGAAATGTAAGGAAAACCTTTTTTTTGATTTTTTTTCCCCTGGAGCATTAAGGATTGAATTTAATGATCCGTATCTGAAAGACATGCTTGAGGCTGATAAGGTCAAAACTAGTTTTACATGTGGTACACAGATTTGAAATGACTCTCCTGAACACAGAATGAATGATCTATTCACCTTCCCTCAGAAGCAAGGTTCAATGAGTAGTAGCAAATTTTCCTGCTGTTTCAGGTATAATTACAGAATCACACAGGTGGTATTCAGTCTTTCTCTAATTTAATAAAACAAAAATTCTTCACATTGCCTCAAAGTTGAATGATTTCTTTCTTTATAAATGTTGACACAAAACAAAACAAAACCAAACCAAAACATTTTCCTGGTTTGTCCAGAAAGTACTATGTTTTGTACTGTTTTGCCTAAGATTTTTTCTGTGTGTGTGCAGACAAAAATAGTCTAATATTTTACCAAGAAAAACTTGTGTTTGTGGTAGGCTATGAGCATGCATATAAACATGTGGTCATTCCTCAGGATTTGTCCATGTACCACTTTAAAAGGGCTCTAAATTCCTCTCTTTTGTTCCTGAATGCATGTTCAAATTGTTAGTTGCACCCCATGCTTGTCCTTTGAGGCATCAGAGCCACACCAAGAATGTAAAGATTTTTAGGAAAAAAGCCCCACATTCCCCTTCAGTTTTGGTTCCTGTAAGACAAAATCTATCGTCCAAAGTCTAGCCTGTCACAGCACATTTGCAAATACTTGATCATAAATTTGATTATAAAACTACACATATTCTGCTTTCAAAATGAGAGTAAGAAGTGTATATACCAAAAACTTGTGAATTTTTACTTTTTTGGACATTTTTAATTTTTCTCTGTAAATTCAGTGCTTAAGGTAAGTTTAAGAAAACCAACTTATTTTTCTGAATCAATCATTTTTTGTGAATAAAAAAACAGATAAATTCCCAATTAAACTGGAAATATATCAGTCATTTTCCCAGAGGCAATAATTGCTTTGTACAGTCAGGAATTTTTCTTATTTTCATTTTCAAAATTTATACATTGTTTGATAGTTATACATTGTTCATTTAATTCTTTTTTTAAAAAAATAATAATAAAACTGCTTTATAAATTTGATCTGCATAATCTGTCTATAAATACATGTAGGTCTTATATTTTAATATGCTCTGTCCTCAGTTTAAGTTACATTTATGCTTTACTTTCAAAAATATGAGCTACATGTTGCCCCTGACATTTTCTCTGTCCGTATCTGCAAGACACAATGAAGTTTATAGGTGAGGTGATTGATGAGGGACTGGTATACATCCTCGGTTTTGCACAGTGTCACGTGGGGATGTAAACTTGGATCCTTGATGTTATATTTCAGTGTTCATGCAGTTTTGTAGTTGAGCTAATGTTCACATCTCTCAACAGCACTAATGTGCACTCAACAGCATTAATGTGGGCTCAGTATCATACTGATGCAGCTATATTGTTTTCCGGTACCCAAAGTAGATGAATAGTTATGAATTTGTACATTATCAAAACCACATCCCATTATTCCTAACCAAATTCTACTAAATAGTGATATATTATTATCATAAAACAGAAAGGCAGAGCTGCTACTGAATAAGTACTTTTTGGGACTGACTAACTCTAACATTTTGGGAAGTCAACCTACAACCTGGAACCCTGTGTGAAAACCTGAACTGGTCAAGTCATGGGCCACTGAAGAACTAGGTCAACAAAGGTGGATAATTTTATAATGAACTGTTTTCTTAATTTAGATTTTATGAAGCTTCTCCAAGAAACTGACAGTAAAGGTTAAAAACAGAATAAAAAATGGCTGGAATAAAAAATGAAAATCCAGTTATTTTTTGTGTTGTTTTGTTTTTTGGTTCTTTTTTTGTGTTTGTCTGTTTGTTTTTTCCAAACTGATCTGAAGAACAAATATAGGGAGTTGCTGTAGAGAGCTGCATCCAGTGAATGTTTTTAGAAAATATCTGACAAGAATGTGCAAAGGGCAACTGAGAAAAAGAAACAACCAAATAAGTTCCAAGTTGCTGTCTACTGTCTCATTTATAGAGATAATTAAGGGTCCCTCTATATTCAGAGCAGACTGAAGGTTGTTAAAACTTACACTGTCTAGTTAGGGTATCTGGGAGGTTTTTTTTACTTTTTAATAACTTCTTGAGTAGACTGGGTGGTAGTCAACCCTATGATACCTCCTGTGACCATGTCTGTGTACGGTAATGCAGTTTGTAATAACAAAATATCTGTTATGTTCTTTAATACAAAAGAAGAAGCAACTGTTTGCCAAGCATAGATTTTGTCCAGAACACTTAAAGTTAAGCTGGCCTACGAAGATCTTCCCTTTCAGAAGAAACACTTAGCTGCCTATTTAAGGCAATTTTGATGAATGTTGTGTTAGAGTAGTGCAAACAGGGCCTTAGCCTAGGGTATATAAATGTAGCAACTGCACATAACTGAAAAAGATAGTTCTTCCTTCCTCTGTGTAATGAAAAGTTGAAGGTCTGCCAGAAAAAGTTGAAATGCCAGAAATTCTGTCAATGTGAAGGCGTCTTTCCGCCTGTAAATCAACTACACATTTAAATTACTTCCTTGCATAATCTATTAAAATGGTTTTGGCACAGTTGTTCTCTGTGCAATGTTTATTGCATAATTTCTTTTCATTTCTGGTCAGCAGTTGTTTTTACTAAGTCTCAAATGATATTGATGTGGAGTACACATCTTGTTCTGTGAATGACAAAAATTATCTAAAGTATATATAAATAAGTTTTTAAAATTAAACTGAGAGGATTATCCCAGTTATTTAATCCACTTGATTTGCTAGCCATTTGGAATTTTTCATGCAAAATTAACTACTTTCTTAATGATCTGTTGATAATGTGTGCATGGAATTCACTCATGATTATTTAAAAATATACGGACCTTTTGTAGTCCAGTCCACTGAAACATCACTTCTGAATATATAGAAGATGCTAGAACCTATCAAAATTATTAAAGCTTCTGTTTCTAGGCTAAAGACAAGCTACATGAGTGGAGTGGAAGTTATAAAATGTAGCACTGTTAAATTCTACATTTAGAAGGAAGAAACTGTTTGTAAAACCCATAAAATATTTTTTTTTTTGGCAAAACGTCTATTGCATCTTACATGATGCTAATGAGTTAGCCAAAACCCACTAAACTGTTAAGAGTCCAGTTTACTTTTCTGGATGTTTGAAAGGCATAAACAAGAATTGAGTCTTTGTCCCCATCTTCCTTCACACATTCACCATGGAAGAAGTTAAAGAATGGCATTTAGAAGAAAAACTTCTTGATGCATTTTCAGTAATGCTTACAATATAATACACAGAATGATACATGTAAAAAAACATATTCCCAAAATGTAAGGAAATGAAGGTTACCTGTTATTGTCTCAGGGCATACCAGATTGTTGAGCCCATCTGCATTCAAACTTTATCAGATTAGAAAATGATAAATTCATCTGAAAATGAAATTAACGTACTGGCTTCCATTGCAATTCAGTATTTATCATGTTTTTAAAAGCTACGAATAGCCACTGTGCATTGCACAAGAAATCACCAGATCACGAAGCTATGAAAGTGTTGAGGTTGGAAGGCACTTATGGAGAACATCTAGCTTAATGCTGCTTTTCAGAGCAGGGTCAGCTGGAGCAGATTGCTCAGGGCCAAGTCCACTTGGGCTTTAAATATCTCCAAGGCTGATGACTCCACAACCTCTCTGAGCAACCTCAAGCTCATCTGAGTAAAACGTTTTATCTTACACTCACAAGAAATCACCTATATTTCAGATTGTGCCCACTGCCTTGTCAGCTCACTGGGTGTCATTTACATGAGGCTGTCTCTCTCTTTTTATTCTCACCCCCACCATGTGTTTGTAGGTATTGCTGAGATTTCTCAGTCTATTATCAGCTGAAGAGCCTCACCTCTCTCAGACTCTTTTTTTATGACAGATGCTCCAGGCCCCTCATCATCTCTGTGGCTCTTCTTTGGACGATTTCCAGTATGTCCAGCCCAGAACTGGATACAATACTCCAGATGTGGTCTTACCAGTGCTGAGTAAAGGGAAGGCTCATCTCCCTTGGCCTGGTGGCAGCACTCCTCCTAACATTGACCAAGATGCTGTTGGCTTTCCATGTCACAAGGTCTCACTGTGCGCTTACATCATCTTGATGGCCTCCAGGACCCCCAAGATATTTTCTGCAGAGCTGCTTTGCAGCCTGTTTCCATATCCTCAGGCTACACCAGCACCTGAGGTCAGTCCTCCCCAGGTGCAGTATTTTGCACTTTCCTGTGTTAAAATGTGCCAAAATTAGCAGATGATGCATATGTTTGAACTCCATTCACTGCTTCAATAAAACTGTCATCAATGGTGGTGGAGGAATTGGAGTAAACTGATTGTCACTGTAAGGGATGTTCTAAGTATCCACTGCCTCCAGCAGCTCTGACCCAGGACTGTCTCCTCTGACTGCTGGACACAACTTTGAAGATGTCGGTCTTCAGCCCAGGCTGAGGGATACAGGTGCTCCTTTTCAGTTTGCAGGCTGAACCAGCAGAGAAGCTAAGCAGCATCCCAGAGAAATACGGAGACATTACTGCTCATGTAGACTACCACAGAGAGGACACTGCCTTCAGCAGCATTCAGACAGAGGACTCACACCAGACACAAGGCCAGACAGCCATGTCCCATCCTTCTCTTGGGCTGGCAGAGGCAGAAAGTCACTAGTGCAGCATGCACACCACACTCTGCCAGGTCACAAACACGTTCAAGGCTCTTCCAAGCACTGGCATGGCCCCTGGCATTCAGTGGCTGTTCCAGTTCATATTGCCACTGAACGCACATGCACACCCCACACCTCCCCTCTTTGGGAAAGATGCAGACACCCGTATCTGGAACCAGGCACATGGGCTGTGACCCCTGGTCCTGCTCTAGCAAAAGTCATTGAGCTTCTCACTAACCTCACTCATCCCAGTCCCCACTGTAACTGGTTTGGGTAACACACACCACTCCTGTCCCAGTGGCTGGAGGTTAAACAACCCCACAGGCTCCAGGAGCTGGTACCACAGACCAGGGGGACTCAAACCTCTGCTTTATCTCCTGGAGGTGGCACCCAGTCCCCTCATGCCAGTCCCGCCAGTAGCTCACATGAAGTCCTTGCAGCATTCACACACATGGCATGGAGAAGAGATGGCTAAGAAAAGATTTAATAAAAAGACAGGACATACTGCAGTGACAGTGCACAGAGGACTGACTGGCACATGGCTGTCTTTTCGTCTGTCAGTTCCTTCTTTGTTCCTCCCTACTCCCTTTTATCCTTAAACATCTCCTCACAAACTTTGCCCAGTCCCACAGCCCCACATCAAATATCCTAAATACTTATATTCCCTTTGTTTCCCCTTATCAACCACAAAGTGAGGACAGGCCCTCTCCAAAGCTGTGCCTGCAGTTTCCTAAAGGCCCATGAGTTACCCTCTGAAGACTTTTCATCTTTGCCATTGTCACCTTCATCCCTTGTCTACCAGGTTTTGTGTCTCTTGTTTATAGCTTCTTCCTTTACTTGTTACCCTGCTTGCAATAAAAAGGTCTTTAATTGAATAACCCTAATGAAGCAGATGCTCTCACCTTCCACATACCATTAAAGTCACCATAATATTAGAGGAGGTAAGTATAGCCTTCAAAAAGGTCAGATATGCCTTGATTAGCTCTGAAGCCTTTGAACAGTATCAAATGTGATACCTACTGATCAGCCTATTCCATGCCATGGCAGGTTATCTGTGGATAGTAAGATAATAACCAAATGCAGTTATTCATTACCCCTTGCAGGTTTGGAGTATTTTATATGGAGCAAGGGAGTGTTAGAAAGGAAGCTACATCTGTTTAACTCCTCACTGATGTCTGGCATATATTGACATTTTCTTTTTGCAAAGGGTAAATGCCAAACTTGATTCATTCACTCTTTCACTCTGTTCCTATAAGGGTGAATGCTAGCCTGTGTTGGGTGACAGGCACTTTATTTTTGTGTATTTTAATTTTAAAAGAGAGAAATATGTTATTTTATTACTGTTTAAGCAACAGTAACTTGTCTTTTTAAATTTTTAGTTTTCAGTTTGCATAATGACTTCGCAGTATTCACAGCATGGTTCCCTGTTCCTCTACCTCTTATTCTGTAGTCATTATTATATCAACTGTATTAAAGGGACATAAGTTATACTGCTGTTCCTGTACCATCTCCCTGCCTCCTTTCTGAATGTCATGGCAATCTAATGTTTGGGAATTTTGCAAGTTATATTAAACTTCCTACTACAGAGCTATAGAAACCTAAATGTTGGAGGAAGCTGAAAATTCTTCTGAATTTATTTTAGTCAGGTCTGTGTCATTGCTCACCTTGATTGTTCACCTACCCTGTTTCTAACTCAGGCTACCACTTTTGCACTATTGCTTCCTAGATCAAATCACCTTCCTAAGTCAAATCACCCAATATGAACTCAAACATTATTTCAATTAATTTTCAGAAGTTACAGTGAATATTGATTAAGTTTTGAGGTTTAGTGTTCCTCAGAGAAGTTCCCATTTGTAGGGATGGGGATATCTACACCACCAAGAGATTCTAAACTATTTTTCTGATTAAAGGCTTACAATGTACTGCCTTTTTTACAACCATTTAGAAAAGACCTTAAGTTGGAGGTTGTTAAACAACAAATAAAGTTTTAAAACAAAACAATACAGGTCTATTCAGGTACCAGTTTATAAAAATGTCATCAATGTTTTTAATGCTTAGGATCAGTTTTATATGCATTTATTAAAGCAATGCAGAATATAGACAAGCACTGCCCGTGTCACACAAACTGGGTCATTTTCTCCTAGTATGAATTACCTGAGGGTAACTTTGATTTATAGAAGACCAAGGTCTGATTTCCTTTGTATGTATACGAATAACAGGGTAGGAGGGGCAAAACCATGATTTGCAAGAGCACGCAGCAGGAGATAAATAGAAAATCTTCTCTACAGGGTCTACACGACAGAAGACACAATGGAGCATAATGGGGCATGACCACCAGGTCAAGGGGCTGAGTACCCCTGTTTGTACAGGTATTTCCATCAGGCTTTCCTGATCATGTCCATGGCAATGGCTGCTGCACATATCCCTCTGCTCAAATCATAGAGAGAGAGCTGAGCAGGAAAGAAGATTTTCATCAACTTCAGCTTTAGCAGAAGATATACCCACTGAGAAGAGAAGAGAGAACATGAGAAGGGAGAGTAGCAAAGAAGCATTTTTTTTATAAGAAAGGCAATTCATTCCTTTTAAGAAAAATATTTTCTTTTTGAGGGCAGCACAGTGCAATTTCATACAAGATCTTTTCTTCATTTAATTAAAGTAAATTAAAAACACTCTTAAGAGCATAAAATCCCCAATGGCAACAAACCCCAGAATTTTATTTTAAAGTCGTCCTTGAGCCATTGATGCATGGTTTCCAAGTTGTGAAATTTTTGGTGATTCTGAGGACTTTAGCCAAGAACATGTTGGAATGTAAAAACTGATACTAATATACTTACAGTCAAAAAGCAAGTATACTTAGGGCTTACTAGTTTTCAGATATGCAGTTTCCCTTAGCTGCAAGCTCAGCTTGTCCCTGCTGTGAGGCACATCAAAAGCAAAAATTGCCTGTGGCTGAACCTACACACCAAGTTGCCACTTTTGGCTCACACAGGGACATTTAGTATCCTTGGAGTCTCACTCCAAATTAACTAACATTAATAAAGGAATAAAAACAGATTATAAGAGGAAATATTATTGACTACTTCCTTTTGTAACTGTGCCTAGATTTCTCCTTGGAGTCTGATTTGACTATCATATGCTGACTGAAAAAGGGTCTGAGTTGTAGCAGCTTTAGAAAGTGGTATTTTAACTCAACCTGATGATTTCAGATGTGATCAAATCCAAAGATTTGGTTTAGCCCAATAGAGATTTACAAGTACCATAACTCTTTCCTGCAAAATTTGTTTCCAACCAGTGTCTTTGTTTGTTTGAGCCAATGGGACCGTGTCTTGTATCATATCATTGCCCTCTGGTTGCCATCAGAAATTTGATGATGTAAATTAGTAGGAATGAAATTTCCCATACAGACATGATAACTCATATATGCTGTAAAGAGTGGTATGTGGAATAATATTTATTTATTTAATTACTTACTTACTGGTAGGCAAATACATCACATTTGCAACCTTATCTCAAGAGTTAGCTTTATGCAGACATATAGCAGAATCAAGTAATGAAACATGAATGTCTAAACTAAGTGCTGTTCAAAGCCCGAAGAACATTAGGAGATGCCCTTACGACTTATGGGCTCAGAATTTTTTTGCAGAAAGAATATGATGAATTATTTCCAAAAATAAAGCCAATGAGGAACATTATAATAACTGTGAATATGCTGAATAATAAAACCAGTAATAGTCATTAATACAGTTAGTAACTGTGATTGATTTGCTGAAATTGTGTTTTTCTAGAGATGCTTGAATCAAAGTCAAAAGGCACAGATAATGATTTTTAAAAAAATATTGAAATGATGCTAAGTGATCTTTTCAAATTCATTTTCTTGGAACAAAGAAATACATAGATCTATTACCATGCTTGATAGCTTATTAAAAACTAACTTGCCCTTCTGAGCCTTTAAAAAATATTTCCTCTTGTGTATAATGATGCAAAAAGGCTGTAGAAAAGGTGAGGTGTCTGTCCTACAAGTTATATCTAAGTGAAAGCTAAAACTCTCAGTGCATTCAGCACTCTATGCAATTTATGTAATGATTTATCACTATTGCATCCTATCTTGATACAATTGTGACAGAAAAAGCTTCCCTGCTGACACTAACAGATGCTAATGTTCATAGTTTTATTGAAGGCAAATCAGAGGCTATCAGCAAGGAGCAAAATTCTGTCTGCCATAGGCAAAGACTTACTCTGCCAATCAAGGATTGAAAAAGGACATTGCTTTAAAACAGCTTTATTTAAAAGCTTCTATTATTCTCAGTTTGCTGAAATTTTTATTCATCCTGTTCATGTCCATCCTATGTCTTTAACAAAAAAAAAAATCATTTTTATATTCTTGTTGAGCACTGGTTCAGAAACTCAGTGATATAATCTACTACATTTCTCAGTGTATTCATATGTGTATGATAATTTTCATCCTGAAGTCTCTCTAATGAGATAAATCAGAATATTTTGTAAGCACCTTGGAAACTGTTAGCTGAGACATTTAAAATCCTAATCTATTTATAGATATCTATAACTATATATTAGAGTTATATATTTATCTATATATTTGAGTTTATACTATGAATACTACAAAAAAGTAAAAACGCCCACAAAAATTATCATCTTATTTAGCATTAGGAGCAGAGATGGGTTATACATAAAACTGCACACACTGGAAAATAAGAAATGAGGCTACAATAACTCATTTGACAGATTCTTTGACTGATGACTGGAACTAATGGGCTCAGCATTGGAGTTACTCAGCAGGGGTTCCCTCCTACAAGTTTTCAAGGTATAGCAAAGGAGCATTGACCTTGCCTTGAAATTAATTGTAGATGCCAAAGCAGAAATGTGTAAGTAAACATATCTTTTACTCAGCGAACTGGAAAGACAGTGGTGTGAGGTCTGAGTATATTGCAAGCAATATTCTTCATAAAGGGGGTTTTCAAAATTTCTTTTGATTGTGTATATTAATGTATTTTGGAAATTTCAAGCTGTTTCCAAAGGAGACATTTAGAGTTGTATGAGAACTTGCATGCTTCATCCTTATGTCTAAAAGATTTTGGCTCTTTACTGTCAAAATCAGATGTTTCAGAAAATATTTTTTATAACACCACTTAGTCAGACAATATGACTCAAACATGGATGTCTTGTAACAAACGTTCTAATACAAAAATATACCTGTTCTTTTTAACAAATTCATTTTCCAAGGGACAGGAAGGGTTTTTAGAGAATGAGCTTTGCATTCTTTCTTTGCGGAATACTGGGCAAGGACTGAATTTACAGAGCAATTGACAAGGAGAAGGATTTTGTCAACCATTGATTGAGAGCACTGAGGAAGACCAGAGGGAATGGATTGCTAGGGATTGGTTTTTTTTTTTAGTTTTTAGATTTGGTAGTTCGGTTGCTTTTTTTTGTGTGTTTTTTTTGTTGTTGGTAGGGTTTTGTAAAATTGTTTTTATTTTTTCTAATCTTCATTGTGTCAGATCAAAACTTCCTTCTCCTTATTTTTGATCACATTTTAAAGACTTTTCCTAATCCTACAGTCTGGATGCTTGAATAAGTCAGTAATTTTTTCATGACTAGCTAGCTCAGGAGGGATAGGGTGTAAACATTACATGTACATCTGATCTGGGGAAAGATGTGGGAGTCCGTAGTCAATGGAGAAAAATATTTTAGGGAATGATTGATCTCATACTAGATTTTTCAGAAGTGAGGAGATCTAATTTTTCTCTTTTTTTCTCACCAAGAAAAGAAAGAAACTGATATCAGTGACAGTTTGATTTTGTACTAGAATATTAAATGAAGGTCATATATGTTTATGAAACAACACTAATGACACCAAAAAAAAAAAAAGGATTGCCAGCTATCGTATCAGTATTTAAAAGAATATATATTAAATTATAAAGGAACATATTAAGTGTATATAGACACAAGTAGTACTTGATTTTGCTGTGCAACATTGATATACCAACAATAGTTAAGTGGCAAGTAATTCAAGGCATAATAATAGTTACTGAGTTAAATGAAGAAAGACCTATTTTTTTGTCATGTACTTTCCATATTCTTCTATGCATTTGTATATCTATGTTGCAATGAAGGTATAAACCATATATGTCTTCATGTGCTTTGATGGCAACAGTAAAGATAACACTTTTCACACAAAATGAAAATAATGCCACTGCTCATTTGACTTATTTTTTCTGTAAATATTAAACATTTTCTACTGTACATATGTTGCATGGTTGAAAGAGGAAAATACAGTAAAGAAGTAACAAAGCTGTTATGTTTGAAGTAAAATGAAAATGTTCTTGGATAGGAATTACTCCTGAGAAAATGATCAGGTCCTTTTAGGATAATGGCCATTAAAAAAGGTTTAGTCTTTTATTCATTATGTTACCTCTTTTTTAAAAAAAGTTATTTTTTATTTTTAAATGTTTGTCTTCCTCTCAAGATACACAGAAACTGGCCTAATGACAAAAGCTAGCCCCAAAAGAACTGAGCTCTCATTTAGATTCCATTTTGGAATTGCCAAAGAAGAACAAGATGCCGCATAATGAAGACAATCCTTTTATTTTCTCCAGCTTGACTACATTGCTATTCATTCTGAACATCTCGATTCTAATGTAAGGCATGGAAAAAGTGTACAGTACTGACATGAAGTTCACATTTGTAAGTAAGTAAAAGAAATATAAAATATATAGCCTTGTTGATAGAGACTTTCAAATGTCTTTGAAAGAGCAGGGCTCCTGCATTGACTGGAAAGTAGACAGAAGTCTGTTGTAATTTAGTATGTGGCTAGTTCAAAGTAGTAGGACACAACGTTTTGTTTGCACAGTTGCAAATCTCTTATAACACAGACAGTCATACTCTTTAAGTCGTAAGGGACTTTGAAGGTTGTTTCTTACTGGCTTTGGATCACTGTATTGGCACTGCCTCTGTGGAGTTGGTCCTATATGTATCCTATTATGCTGATTGTGGCTTTTTGGTTTTTATTTTTCAGTATCTTTGAATATCAGCTAATATTACATCAATTTTAAAAAATAAATCATCAGATATCTGCAATTTAAATATTCATTAAATGTATGAATTTATTAATAAGAACATTCTATAAAAAAAATTTTCTTTATTAAGAGACACTTAGTGGCTGTGTAATAAATGGTGGCCTTTTCTAGGGACTGAAACAATACCAAATTATTATTTGTTATTTGTTATTTATCTTCTCCAGCATAACTGGATGCATCAGATCTTCTCTAAGTCCTTCTTTCAATTCATCTTAGAAAAAGTGAATAAACATTGATATGGCCTAGGGAGAGCAAAGCATGAAGACATGAGGAATATGAGTGGAAACCTTTCCAAAAAGATCATAAAGCTGCAGGCAAGTGGAGTATGAAATGTGGATTAAATGGGTCAGCCTCCTTTTTCTCTAATGATCTGTGAAAGAAATAAATGTGCAGCAAAGTCAGGAATTATAAAGAACTTTGCTTTTGCCTGCTGTCCAAATGGACACTTATTGATTCTGCTTAGATCTTTTTTGTTTAATGTTCCAATTATCTCCCTTTGCAGATCATAGAATCATAGAATCATAGAATTAGCCGGGTTGGAAGGGACCTCAGAGATCATCAAGTCCAACCCTTGACCCACCGGAGCACAGTTGCTAGACCATGGCACTGAGTGCCACATACAGTCTTTTTTTAAATGTCTCCAGGGACGGAGAATCCACCACCTCACTGGGCAGACCATTCCATTGCCTGATCACCCTCTCCGTGAAGAAATTCTTTCTAATATCCAACCTAAATCTCCCCTGACACAACTTAAGACTGTGTCCTCTTGTTTTGTTGAAAGTCATCTGGGAAAACAGTCCAACTCCCACCTCGCTCCAGCCTCCTTTCAGGTAGTTGTAGAGAGCAATGAGGTCTCCCCTGAGCCTCCTCTTCTTCAGGCTGAACAGCCCCAGCTCTCTCAGTCTCTCCTCATAGGGCCTGTGCTCGAGTCCCTTCACCAGCCTGGTTGCCCTCCTTTGGACCTGCTCCAGGACCTCGACATCCTTCTTAAACTGAGGGGCCCAGAACTGGACACAGGACTCGAGGTGTGGCCTAACAAGCGCTGAGTACAGGGGCACGATCACCTCCCTGGACCTGCTGGCGACGCTGTTTCTGATACAGGCCAGGATGCCATTGGCCTTCTTGGCCGCCTGGGCACACTGCTGGATCATGTTCAGCTTCTTGTCGATCCAGACTCCCAGGTCCCTCTCTGCCTGGCTGCTCTCCAACCACTCTGTGCCCAGCCTGTAGCGCTGCATGGGGTTGTTGTAGCAAAAGTGCAGGACCCGGCACTTGGCCGTGTTGAACCTCATCCCGTTAAGATGATCCCGTTAAGCTATGCATAAGACATAAGCTTTTCTACACTGCTAAATTTATCCACCCTAGGGATGATCCCTGTCTCCAAAGTGGTGCTTAAACCTAAATCTCTACGGAACATATTATGCCATGACCACACAGCATAGCACTTGGTTCATCAGCCTCTTTGGGCTGTCCCAGTGCATAAGAACCTGAGGTTTTTTGAGGGGAGCAGGTGAGAAGGAGGGATATTAATTTTAGTATAAACTATTTCGTATAATGTGAGGGCTTTGCTGGAACTTGGGAGAGGTACTTTATAGGACAAAAATGTGAATAGATGCTACATACTCAGGGATATTTCATTTGTATGTTCACAGGAGTCTTACAGTGAAACATGTAGGAGAAAATTTCAAGACACAGCAATGGAAATGAAACAGCCTGCTTTAATCTTATTTACATATAAACTCCTAAAATGAGTAATTAGAACAACATATGAGAACAACTACACTTTTGCAGTCATCCATCTGGAATTTAATATATGCAGAAATTAATAAATTAATTCATTATCATTTATGATTTCAGGCCACCTAGGCCCTCTGTTGGGATAGGAAGGAGAGGGCTAGATAAATGGTCTTTAGATTCTGCTTCCTTTTTTTTTTTTTTTTTTTTTTTGTCAGCACATTTAGATTTTGAGAATTTTTTTCTATTTTTGTTCAGCTAGATTAAATTTGTCCCAGTTTTAGTCCATTATGTACATGTTCAAGAAACAGAGCTCACAATATAGACAGAAATGAATGTGTTCAAAGGGTAGGTTCAGCTGGCCTAGGTAGATGCTCACACAAAGAATTTTGTCTAGAGGTGTGTTTTCAGTAAATGTCTTGCTGGAAGTTGAAATTTTATGTTCTTAAAGATGGCACTGTGAGACATGAAACTCTTATTTACTTAATTATTTTTTCATTTGCTATGCTGTATCTTAAAAACAAGTTGAACATATTCTGTGGAACAGATTTATGAATAATACAGTATTTTAAAAGAAAACATAGAAACCTGTTTTTATGTAAGAATTCTATTATATTTCTTTTTTGCTCTTTCTCCTCTTGATTTGATTCTATGGCCTCCTCATCCTTAGGGACATTCCTTTTTCCTCTTCTTTGATACTTAAACTATTTTATATAGGTTCAGATACAATCAAGTCGGCTTTTTCCATCTTAATGCTTTGGAGGCAATTTCCTCTTCTTTTGAAATTTATCACTGGGGAAAGCTTTTTCTTTCTCTCAGCCAAACAGATGGTTTTTATTTTTTGAATATTTCCACTAAGACTGTCAAGATCATCTTTGGAAAAGGAAAGTTCTATATTTGCTTCCATCATCTTAAGATGAAAGCATATAAATTTTAAATGAAAAGAAAGTAATTTTCAGTTGTTTCTTTTCTTTCTGAAGTGTAAATACACATAGATGACTTTGGTCCTTGCCACTGTAATACCTGAAATTCCGCAAGCCACTAATGAGATTGTCCACTGAACTTGCATGTAAAGCTGCTTGAGCAGATAAGAGTGGGTTTTGGGCTGAGTAAGATCTTGTATTTCAGGAAAGAAGGCACAAGATAGATTAAATGAATTTGCCAAATTTTTATGGAAACTTTATTTATATGAGCCAATAACAACAGTCTAATAATTTATAACTGTACATAGAAATACATATGCACAGTTGTCTCACTACAGTTGCAGTGTGACTTGACTTACTCCTGGAGTTTAATACATGATGCTTATGCAAAATGAACTTATTTTGCATTTGAGATAGAGATGCAGGAATACATGCGTACTGATAGTTCCATCTTTACAAATGTTCTGTAGTTACAGAAGTTCAGCAGTGAGTTTTAGTATCACCATTTGTCTTTTTTCTGCCAATAGAAGAACATTACCCTCAGAAAATCACTATTAATATACCTGATCTTTGCTGAACGATCACTATGCAGCTGGTTTATCACACTGCATTTAATGAAGAAGCTTCTTCTCATCACTTGGTTTTTATTGACTGTTCAAAATATGACCAGAGTTTCACAGGAATAGTATCCTTTGCTTAAGATCGTCACCTGTAAATTTTAAATAGCTAGATTATTTTGTTCTCTGTGTTTTCCATATCCAACAAAAAAAATGTCCAACAGAACAGTCTTCAGTCTTCTGACTGAAGGAGTAGAGTAGGAGAGTAGGAGACATGAGTAGAGTTTGCTTGGGTTTTGACAATTTTTTTTTGTCCATACAGTATTTGTCTTTTTTTCAGTCCTTCAGGTAAGATACCATATCATGTACTGTCCCTGATTTCCCTTGTCTCCCACTTATCAGTATCTTGTGCTTTATATTTTTCAGTTCTTAAAGTTTTTGAGGACAGACATTTACGTTTCGGGCACTAAAATGACTTACCTCAAACATCTGCTAAGTGTACTAATCTTTAGCGTATGGGCCTGACTTGGTAAATGCATGAGTCTTGCTTATGTAGTCATAATTAAATGAGACAGAATTTGGTGCTGGAGACTAGTTGCTAAATTTTTTTCACATTTTTCAATGTTGTTTCTTCCTCAGTTATGGCAATTTCTATTTTAATACTCTTATTCCCACTAGCCCCTTGACTTCTCCTCCATGTATGACATCACTGTGGTTACTGAAGACTGTGGCAAAGGGGTTTTTTGGCTGTATATGAACTAACTTTAATCTTTGCCCCTGTACTTGCTGAATTACCACAACACTTCCTCTTCCTTTGTACTCTTTTTATTTTTGTGGTTAAAAATATTTTACTGTTTGTTTTGATTTGCTTTACAAGGTCCAGCTCAGCTTGAAAGCTGGCAAGTCTCACTTTTCTCTTACATGTTCCAACCTTCAAGACACAGTTTGCTATTCAATCAGTCCTCATAGACTCCCAGCTTAACATTGAAAATCCTTTTTTGCACTGATGTGATCAAGGTCAGAAATGGGTTAATGGATTTCTAATCTTTGCAATGCAGCATTTACCCACATCTCAACAGCTGAAGTGAAACATCACACACAAGAGTTTATTCATTGCTTAATTGAGTACTTCATGATTCTCAGCATGTTATTTACCTAGTTCTTGGGTCTTTTCCTCTCAGTCACTTTTCTTTTACTTGTGGTACATGGATTACATTTGAATTTGTGATTTAAGGTAGTTCTAGGCTTCTTTTTCAGACATGTTTTTAAACCACCCAGCTTCCACTGATTCCCCTACTTTTCAATAATTTTTTTATTAAAATTCTTAATAATAACTTTGCTTTCATTTCTATTTGTATCACAAATTTAACTTAATCTGTCTTTCATCACTTAACTCAGGATAATTTTTCTTTTTCCAATTGCATTAGGTTCTCACTACATCCTAGTCATGGATTTGAAGACATCATTGTTTTCCGTGGTTCTGTGGAATAAAAATTACTTGCATTACAACATTTTTCTTCGAATATGGTCTTCAGTCAATATGAGATATTGACAAGATATTAATCTTTGTACTACCTATGTCTGTAATGGTGTCTAGTAAGAATTTAATCTGTATTCAAACCTCATCCTGGCTGTCTGAATTCTTAGTAAAGTAAGATTTTAAACTCTTGCAGTAACACCTTAAAGTCCCATTCCTATCCAAGGTGTTTATTTTGTTATAAAAAGGTAAAAAAGTAGAGAAAATAAAAGACTGAGACTATATGCACAATTTAACAAATTATATACTTCACTCAGCCAAGCTGCTCTGAGGTAGACAACATTTAGTGATCTATCCAATGGGTTGAAAATCCTGCTGAAATAAAGCTCATATCAAAGGTGCTGACAGAAAATGTTCAAGAAGTTGGCTTTAAAATTACTCCAGTTCTTTGTGTCTTTCCTAGTGAGGGATTAGAGATGTAAAGATGTTGTAAAATGGACAATTTTTTTCAGGCAATGTACAGCCTTCGAATTCACTTATAGAATATTTCAGCAAATTTCAAAACATGTGATTCATTTTTAAAGTGACATAATTAAAAATTTATTTTTAATGACATTTTTTGATTGCTTTTTAGTTCTACAAATTACACCAGAGCTGGCTTCATATATGCTCATTTTAAACCTGAAATTCATTGACTGTTTTGCAGTACTTCATGTTTGCACTACTTCTCTCTGTGGAATTAAGTAAGATCCTGGTTTTCTTGTGGACACAGAGCATGAGTAGACTGTCTCTGCTCAATCTTGCTGTAAATAGCTGGTCATTAAGGGCAGGTGGGTTAGAATAGAAGTGCATTATGAGCTACACTGTTCTTTAGTATAACTGCAGACAGAAACTGCATACATAAAACTTTCCTGATGTACCCAGGATTGTTGAGTTTTGGTCATGCTACCAGTAGTATGACTGGACTACTTTGTGGGGTCACATATGAGCAAAACAGTCTTGCCTTAGATGAGTCCTGGATTTCTGCCTGAAAGGATTTTTTATTTGCATTTTTGTGTATTTGCATGTTGCAGAAGTGCCCATAAAAAGCCTTAAAGTGAAATTATGACCTTATAAGAAAACTATTCCTGTGCTAGATATTGTCTTCTTAATGCTTCCTGCTTAATTGTGTGAGGCATCTACATAGAAATGAATGAAAGAAAGAGTTTTAAAGACTTACAGAACCCATCTGATACATATATTGACACAAACTGATGGAGAAGCTTGAAATCAAAGACACCAGAAATTTTTTTGGAAATGCTAAAATTTAAATTGATGATATTTTCTTATCCTTGTAGAATTTAGTGTCAACGGGCTATAAATTTTAATGCATTGCCTACATCCTTGAGGACATCTATGTAGTAGTCTGGAATCTTTGAAGAGAAATTTCCATCTGTCCACAAAGATTAGATTGAAAAAACTATTAAATCATGGTTAATTTTATGCTTTTCAAGAGTTTAAAAGTGCTCTTCACATGAAACCTGTTCAATGATCCTTTATGCTTATATTCCCAAGAGCCACCCAAAATGGTCTTTTTGCAAATAACCTACAGACAACCACATCAGATTCTGCAGAATTAAGCTAAATCATCTTTTCATATCTAACGTGTTATACTTCCAAAGCAATTCAGTGGCAGAGACAAATAGTTAAAGTGTAGGAAATTCACATGCATCCCCAGTGGCAACAGATTTTCAGGGCAGTGAGCATGGGAAATAAAGAATTCCCATTTGTGTTTCTTCCAATTTCTTGCCATGTTTCCTCATCCCAGCCAGAATTGCATTGCTAAAGATTCCACAGTGGCCAGTGAAAGGATGAATGGAATTTAGTTCTCTTTTGTGAGCTGTGTGAGGAAAGAGAAAGGACACAGTAAAGCTTTTATTGACCCAACTCCAAATCCAGTGTGTCTAACTAGCAAATTGTTCATTCAGATGGAAGCCAAAAAAGCCTCTATGCCTCAATGTGGCTGAGACAGCAAAATCAATTCAGAAAACAACAGCTCAGTTTAGTAAGGATTCAAGTGAAGAAAACGTACCTAAATCAATAAATAATATACATAATAAGGCATTTATACTGTATAACATTTTATTAAAGTGCCAAGAAATAGAAAATCCATCAACCTATGCAAATATTGACTTTTCACAGGCCAAAATGCCTGACTGATTTTTAAAATTTAAACAAAGAACTCCTAAGGAACGGAAAGATTTATGCAATTTCTACTGCTTCCCATGTAGAAATGATTTTGCCATGCTTTTGCATTGTAAGGGGCACATATAAATCCATAACATCTCAATATGTTAAGATATCTTATATAATCTTTCTAATTTTTGCTTCCTACAGACTTACAGTTCAAGAGCAAAGTATATCAGTGGTGGTAATCTGTATAGTATGTGGCTGCATAACTGGCCTTTTAAAATGAAGGCTGTACCTGACTGTGCCTCAAGTCCAACTTTTTTATCATAAAACATCAATATTCTTAAACATGGAGACTTAAATTGGTCCATACATATTTTACTTACTCAATAATTTCTACTAATGGAAATAAGTCAGTTTTTGTTTCTTTATATCAGTATGTGAAGATTAATTTTTTATCCATAGAATCATGGAATCATTGAATTGGCTGGGTTGGAAGGGACCTCAGAGATCATCAGATCCAACCCTTGATCCACTACCGCTGTGGTTACCAGACCATGGCACTTAGTGCCACATCCAGTCTCTTTTTAAATATCTGCAGGGATGGAGAATTCACTACTTCCCTGGGAAGCCCATTCCAATGTCTGATCACCCTCTCGGTAAAGAAATTCTTTCTAATATCTAACCTAAACATCCCCTGGCACAACTTGAGACCATGCCCTCTTGTCTTGCTGATAGTTGCCTGGGAAAAGAGACCAACCCCCCCTCGGCTACACCCTCCTTTCAGGTTAACTCTCTTTTATTGCATGCTACAGAATAGCAAAACATTTGTTATAAACTGGTTAAGCTTGAGAACAAAACTATTTGTTTCCCCTTTCCACATCACCACAGTGAGATGGTGCTTCTAGAACATTATTGTTCTGATGGAAGTTTTTCTTTAATTCTGAGAATCTAATCCCTGATAATTCATATCTATTTTTAATACTGCCACTATTATGCATCAATTTAAATAACCTTTTTCACAGATATTTATTGATCGATGCATTTATATTTCATCATATTTTTCCCAACTTCTGTTCTGTTGCTGGACCAAATAAGCTGTATCTTTGTTATCTCCTCTGGGACTTAATCTTCCTTAATAATGCCATCGGACCATCTCTGAACCTGTTCTGGTCTGAAATAATCTTCCTTTGGATAGGTGAATGAAACTTTACACAGTGATGTTGTTCCAGGTCCTTGACATTAATCATTCTCTGTCTTTACGGGAAATCTTTTATTAATACAGCCCCCAATCCCTTCAGCTCCTTCCACAGCAAATGCACAACAGTAATACACATACACAAGCTTCAGTTACACACTGATCAGCAATCTCTGATTTCTGCTGAGTTTACATATCAGCGATAATTGTCTCAGTGGAACACTCTTCTCATTTTTGAAATGCATCTGTCCCTGGGAGGAAGACAGTTTTTAAGGGAACAATAGCTCTATACAAGTCTTTTGAATAAGAAACAATCTTACCCAGTGAAATCTGTGTGTTTAGCAGGAAGCACAGAGCAATAGTAGTCAAAAGGGTTTGGGCAGTTTCCTTGCAATAACTTAAATCAAAATCTAGTGAGTAAACAGAAATTCTATAATGCAGTATCTAAAAAAAGTAATAATAATCAAACCAGATATGTCAGGCAGATGTACAGTTTTAATGTAAATAGATTTGAGAAGGGAGAGATTGTCTGTGAAATAGAACTGGAGATAAAAATATGTGAAATATCTGAAGAGTAATGACATACTTATGCCCCAGTTAAAGTTGCAGAATTTAAAGAGAAACCAGCAGAATTTAAGATCTCACTCAAAACTTGAAGTTATCATTGTCTTATTTTAACACTATAACCTGTATTTTAAAATGTAATCCCACGAGAAAAGACAAGATCTAAATATCTTACTGTATATATATATGAATTAATTAAAACCCAGTATATAATGGGATAAAATGAGCTGAATATATAGGAACACCTACTTTTTTCAAAAGCTTTGAAGTTTCCTTTGCCCTTGGGAACACTTGATTTGGAGGCATTCTCACTCTGCCACTGTGAAAATGAAAGACTGTTATTTAACTTGGATATCAGAAGAAACATCTTCACTGAAAGGCTTATTAAACACTAGAACAGGCTGCTCAGGGAGGTGGTTGAATCACCATCTCTAGATGTGTTTAAAGACTTCTAGTTTTGGTGCTTAGGAATAGGGTTTAGCACAGGACTCTACTAGTAGAGTTTGGTTAATGGTTGGACTCAATGTTCTTCACGGTCTTTTCCAACCAGATTCTGTGAAAAGACAGTATTATCAGGCTTATTTAGTTCTTCATCCCATATTCCATAGTGGACAAATCAGGTATTTTGAAGATATTTCAATACTGTAAAGAAGTCAAAGGCCTTGGATTAAGAAGCTTCATGCAAGCAGTAATAACTAACAGATGAAAGGACATCTGAAAACTGAGGAGTTACTAATGGTAATGTTGCAGAACAACTAGTTTACTTCAGAAGTTAAGATCTCTTACTCATAAGATATACATTAGTTGGAGAATAGTGCAATATTATCTATGTTTGTATATATAAATAAACTGGAGACAAACCAGAACAAAACAAGATAACTCTAGCTTGAAAGAATTTGAATTTTGTATTGATTGCAGTAACAGGTGTAAAACATAAATATGCATTTATAAAATAAATTTCTAAAGTCTCTCAAGTGTCATCTAGAATATAAAAAATTCTGAAAACATGAAACATGTGGAGGTGAAAATTAAAATGGTGATATGAAGTATATTTTTTTCATGTTTCCATTTAATTTTCATCCTTGTGTTTACATGGTTTTGTAAGATGTGAAATCACCAAGTGGCATGGTGAGGCTGTTAAAGATAGACATTATGGAAATAATCCATCAGTTTTGAAATGTATAACCCTCTATATTTGTAGCTGGATTAATTTTCTTTGGCAATAATTTATTTATATAAAAACATGAGATTCTAGTCTGTTGCTGGAATCATCAATTTGTCCAATCAGAGAGAATTAGATTACATTTTAGGTATTTCTTTAATATATGTGAATATGGAAAGAATTAGAGGTCAAATAAAAGGAGTGGCTGGACAAAACTGTTCTGTATCAGACCTTAGACCAGCTCTGTCTCCATCCTCTAGACTTGGACCTGGGCGTGATGATAGACACCAGGCTGAATATGAGGCAACAGTCTGCCCAGGTAGCCAAGAAGGCCAACAGCATCCTGGCTTCTATCAGGAGTAGTGTGGCCAGCATGAGAAGGGAAGTGATCGTGTCCCTGTACTCAGCTTTGGTGAGGCTGCACCTCAAGTACTGTGTTCAGTTCTGGACTTCTCACTACATTTGTTGCTGTAGAAAGTTCAGAGAAGGGGCAACCAAGCTGGTAAAGGGTCTGGAGAACAATACCTATGAGGGAACTGGGAATGTTTTGTTTGGAAAAGGGATGGCTGAGAGGAAACCTTCTTGCTCTCTAAAACTAGCTGAAAGGAGGCTGTAGGGAAGTGGGTTCTGGCCTCTTCTCTCAAGTGAACAATGATAGGACTAGAGGAAATGGCCTGAAATTGCACCAGTGGAGTTTGAGACTAGATATTAGGAATAATATATTTATTGAGAGAGTAATTAGGCATTGGAATGGGCTGCCTAGGGAGGTGGTGGAATCCCTGGAAATATTTAAAAGTGGTGTAGATGAGGCACTTCAGGCCATGCTGTAGTGCACGATACATATATTGATATATGTATATATCTATTTTACTGGGGGGGGGGGGGGAAATGTTGACAATTGGACACTGTGATCTTTCCCAACCATAACAATTTTGTGATTCTCCTTCAGTTCTGATTGTTTTTACCAACCTTGTGTCATCACTGTTCTGTGACTCCTTCCTTTTCTCACAATAAGAAGTGAGATTTATGCCTAAGACTCCAGCTTTTTCATAGTACAAAAGCTGTCACATATCTCATGATCTGTATGATGGGGAAATCTGTTCATCTTATGTCTTTCCTATGATGAATAATATCTCCTTCATTCTGTTTTGTCTGTGCTTTTTACTCCGTGTTTCTCCAAATGTTGCCTATTATATTCTGTCAGAGATGAAAGCAAAGATGTGTCTGGCAGAAGAACACAATTCTGTCAAAAATATTGTCATATTTCATATAAAACAGTAGAGAAGTGTTCAGAATTTTGATTATGGTTAGAGGTATAAGACTTTGAACACTAGAGAATAGTGCTCAGATTTGGTATCACAGCTGCTGTCACAGTATGCATCACATCTGAGTTCCCTAGTCATTCCTAATTTACCAAACTGCTTGTAAACACAATACATGATCTTGTTTTAGATTTTACTGTCCTCTAGTTCTACGAAAATCTCCATTTGCTCATTGACATATCTAAAGGTAAAATGTGGCGAGTAAAAAGAAATGATGCAATGAGTGAAATGAACTTTCTCCATAAACAAGGCCAAGATGTAATCTTACTACATAAACCTTTCCAAGCACCACTTTTTTCCACTAATAGCAATTTAATTCATTATGCAAGAAACAACAGTACTTTTAAAATCAATCTCAGAGAAATTAATCTCTAAAATCCATTAACTGTACTCCATTCTAATGACATGCTAATTCTATTACATAAAGAACTAAGACTGTGGTACACTAACATGTTCTTTTCCCTTATATGAAATGTCATCCATTTCGGTATTGGGGTTGGTTTGGGGTTTTTTGTTTGTTTGGGCATTTTTTTGTTGGTTGATTGGCTTAGATTTTTTTGTTGTTTTGGTTTGTTTTGGGGTTTGTGCTTTGTTTCTTTTTTTTTTTTTTTTCTTTTTTTTCCTAAAAAAAAGGACTTAAAAACCCTGGGAAGGGAAATAAACAAAATCTTTGTCAATTCATGGCATAATAATATGAGCTTCAGCTTTTATAAATAACTATTTTGGAATGCTTGAATTCAGTTGAATGCTATCTTTAGACAGAGTTTGGTGTAATTATTTAATTAATGGAAATGAAGTTTTGCAGCACTGAAGGGTTTGAATAAGTGTTGAAGGACACTGGATAAGACCCATGGCTTGGCTGGAGCTCAGGGTAATTCACATATTTGAATAATGAAATGGTGAATTTTCATTACTTGTCTCCCTCTTCCTTCTTTCAGCATTGCATCATGATGGAACCAAAGAAATCTGTCTTCTACCAGACAGCAAGGACCTAGGTTGCTAGGGCAACAAGCTGACTGCAAAAAAACTTAAAATAAAGATGGACCATTTCCAAGTCACCACTTTTCAGGGGTTTGGGTTTTTTTTTTTCACGTCTTCATAGAAAAGACACACACTGGCATGAACTGCTTTTGGGAGGTTTTATAATCAATAAACCTGTTGTTTGTAGAGGGATTATGAATCAGAAATTAATGCTAAGTATGTGAGAAATGTGCACCAGTATTTCTCAATTTAAAAAATATGAAAACCCATAGAAGAAATACATAAAAGTTTTAGAGAATCTATTCAGAAAGCATTTGCTTAGCTAACAATTGGTTGCTAGGATTTAGAGGTTGTCACGAAGTTGTTAAGAAATCTGCTTCACTGAAATGCTAACTGGGTAAAAAACATGTTCTTAATGTTAAGAGAATTGCATAGGATTAAAATGCACATTTCCCATTGAGTCAAATGCAATCTGTAAAGTTAAATTTAAGTCCAGTACTTCGGAAACACTCATGAATCATCGGTGCAGTGATGTTTCAAGTATAGAAGAAGAAAAAATTGTTTTGTTTTAGTAACTGAAACGTGACTCAGAAAGAAAAAAAAAACAAAGAAAAATAAAACAACAAATCCTGTAACAACTCAAAATATATTACGCTGTTCTTGCATAAGAACAACAAAGTCCATTAACAACAATGATGGTATGAGAAAGGGTGCTTGCAGAATATAAAGCCCACTATGTTGAGGTGTTTAATAGCTTTCAGTTCTTCATGCTAAAATGAATCTACAGGAGACACTGAAGATGTTAAAGAATTTTCTTGAAATACAGCACTAGACAATGTGAGTGACTTTTCTGGGTTTGATAATGGTCCAACAGTTGTATTGCAAGATGCATCCTATCTAATATAGTTGCCCATGTCTTTTTTTCAGTACTGGTAGACAAAAGGAAATGTCAGGAGAATATGTCTTCTTGGGGTCAGTTTACATGGTGAACTTCATCTAAGTCCTTGTTGTTTCTACATGGAAAAGGGCACTTGGTGGCTGCCTTTTTCTACATGATGCAGGGGCTAGAGCACTAACCAGAAGAGATGGAGCCTGGGCTATGTTGTATATAGGAGAATTAAACTCTCAGTGTTGAGTGAAGCAAGAATCTTCACTGCCATCACATACACACCACAATGGACAGAGTAGCCAGAATCAACCACAAAGGAAAGAAAATATGGCACAAACTCAGTCTTGTTCCCTTTTGGAGCCAGGATCCTATGTGGAGGGAAGATGCCACTACTACATACCTGTAAAGAGAAACAACTGAGGCTAAACAGAGGTGATTGTTTGTATAATATATTGGAGTATGTTAATTGTGAAATTCTATTAGGATATGTGATTCAGTCACTCATCACAAGCTTCAGCTTCATTAGGTGCTGTGCAGCATGGAGAACCTAATGCCCTGACAAAGGACCAAGTAAATATGCCAGCTGCCCTAAAAACATCAGCATATTGGCATCCCTAACTCTCATGCAGGGTTGAAAACTGTAAAGGTAGATGCCAAGGAAGTGTGAATAAGTCCCCAAGTGACAGGTGGGACATGTAAACAAAGGAGTTAAGCTTCAGTACATGTTGGACTCTTGCCTGTGTGTTGTGGGGTCTCACCACAGAGAACCACATTATGGAAAAGTTATTGCTTATGACAGATCAGTAAATTTCAACAAGCAAGTACTCCACACAGATGCTGACATTTTTAGTCCCAGCTCCAAGTGGAAGAAATTCATTCTTTGTACAGCCTGGGGACTTAAATCTGATAGCCTGAATCTTGTGCAGTCTGCTCCCGTGGTGTTCTTCTATTGAAGATGAAAGTGCTCACTGATTCATTTCTAAAATTGAGCAATTCAAAGAAATGTATGTTTTGCTAATCCTGCTGGGACTTGATTCTGAGCAGTTCAGCAGTTCAGACTGGTATAGTTCTGACAGTCAAGAAAAAGGTGGAAATTCCAGTGCTCAGTAGTCTATATGGTGATATCATAAATAACAGGAAAACTGAATATTAGACTTAAAAAAATTGAAAGGTCTAAGGTCATATCCACCACAGAATGTAGCACCATTTTGAAAACCTTAAATTAACTCAGACTCAGGCAGTTAACAGTGCATAAATGCAGTCACAGTGCTTTCAAGCCTGAATTGTCTCATGCAGAGCCAGAAGTGTTGTCACTGCAGTGTGGCTTTCCCTAATTTCCACTGTTAGCATATGTGGATCCAGGATTGGTATTGCTACAAAGTAAACCCATGGAACATAGAGAAATATTGTGAATACTTTAGGGAGTAAACCAGAACTTCCAGTTTACCTGCTTGTGTTCTCAAACACAAACCCATTTTTCATGCAAACTGGATCAAAACTGTAAACATTTTGCATGATGACCTTAGCATCTTTCCCATAAAACTGTGCTGGGTTAAAGGCAGAACACAGCAGGTACTGTCAGTTTTCTAATAGGTATCTAATAGGTAGAAACTGAATTTGTGGAAGTTTCCTTGCACCACTATGTCTTTTTTTTTTTTTGTCTTTTTTTTTTTTTTTTTTTTTTTTTTGGGGTGTGGGCGGATTGGGAACCGAAGAGAGAAACTACTCAATTTTAATCTTTGTCAAGCTGCCATGAGATTGATGAGGTAAATATTGCTGGGCATGGAGGTCTGTGGCAAAATGGTCAATGGTCCCTCAACACTTGTGTTTTATGAGTGAGTGTAGTGTCAGTGTGGAACAGAATGTCTGGTGCTATTCATAAAATGCATCAAGCAATGGAGGAAATAGTTGGTTCAGCACGACTGACTGAATTGAGAACTGCATTACACAGGCAGAAGGGACTTTCAAGTCAGTCCTCTCTCAAAATGTTATGCTTTTTCAGGAGAGCAGCATTCAACAAGGTCTGTATGTAGAAGTAGCCATCTTAGGTTTGTACTCAAATCGTACTGCTGAACATCCCAGCATCATTTATTTCTCATCTGAAAACTCCTGCTTGAAACTGCTTCAGATTCAGGAAAAATGTTGCTAGCACTACAGTCGTGTTAAGTAATGTTAATTACCAGATCAGATAGGATTTCCTGCTTGGCAGGATTAGATGTGCACACTACCCAGGCCTCAACTTTATTTTGTGGTTAGATTGGGGCACTTTTATATCCCTGTATCATGTAAAAGATATGCGACAGGATTTGATAGAAACTGTGTTTTAGCATGCCTTGAAAAAGGTGCCAAAACCCGAAATTAAACAAAACAGATGTAAGTGGGTATATGTGGCCCTTTTTAAGGAGACCAGTTTGCTAAGTGGGCCTAATCATTCATATGTAGTTCTGTACATATTGCTTTTTTTAAGCAAATAGCCCAAGTCAGGGATGAAAGAGACAATTGGTGGGATGAAAATGTAAAAAGGCGAGCTGCCTCTTCCCTAGAATATGGTGTTTTAGCAGTACAGACATTGCTTGCAGGGGCTGGAAGCAGGGGGACTCTTTGGCCTGTGTGTGCAGAATGAAAAATGCAACTGGCACTGAAATGGCACTATAGCATGAGTGTTTGTGGGGTATTCTCTACCATACTGTTGCTCGAGTGGTGCTACTCTGATCCTGGCATACTGCTTTTCCGTGGTGCAGCTACTATAAGAGCTGTGGGAAACAGATGTGTTAATCAGAGCAATATGAGAAATTCTGACAAAAATCTTAGCAGACTTAGGGTGTAACAAAAAATATTGTTGCTGGATTAAATGAGAAAGTTTCATGCAGCTCTTCTGCATTTTGGTTTTTGAACTTTAAAGGACTATTTCTTAGTCTAGGTGTTTCCACATTTATTTTTTTTTCTTTCTTATTCATATGTTAGATATGGTTGCTTCACTTTAGTTTCCTATTATGTTCTTGATCTAGGACTCAACTGAGCTGAAGTATGTCTTTCTAACGTTTTTCATTTTTCTTTTCTTTTCTTTTCTTTTCTTTTCTTTTCTTTTCTTTTCTTTTCTTTTCTTTTCTTTTTTTTTTTTTTTTTTTTTTTTTTTCCACAAGAAATTTGTTTCAGTTAATGTCTCAGGAATTGCTTTTTGTTTCAGTAATGTCTCAGGAATTGCTTTTTGAATGGTTTCAAGATGGTCTTCTCTTCTACAGCCACAGACAAAATTGCTGGTTTGAAACATTTGGGCACACCTGATTGTCCTTATTGTTCTGTTCTTTCAGTAGAACTGAATCAGTGCTAAATAAATGAGGATGAAAAAGGAACAAAATAAGAGTTGTCACAGATGGAGACGAATATACTGGAAGTTAGACAGCTCTCTTACTTCCATAGTCACTCATAAGAGCTGGTTGTACTCTGTACCTGAAGAATTGTTTCTGTGTGGTATAGTGAGTCCTATCTTCTAGGTAACATTCTCTGTCAGTTGATCTCAGCCTCTCAAGAGGAGTGTTGATGTACATATTAACTTTTCAACAGTGAAAAGGTGCTTATTTGTTTCTACCCTTTAGAACATGTTATCACAGTGCTATCACAGCACTGGCACTGGATATAGGTAATGGTAAGACTGAGGAGCAATTAAAATTCCAAGTCATTCTATTACATAGTGACAGAAACAAAACCCAGTAACATAATGCACACACAATGTGACATGTCATCTGAAGACCAGAATGCATCAAAAACTCTGTTCTTCTTCCTGTGTTCTCAGGTATAGATCTTTCCACATTATCTGTGCTGTAGTATCACTCTGGCTGTTACACTGAGGAATAGTTTCCCTTGGGCTAGGCTAGAAAATATGCATATGAAGATGTGGAAACTGCTAAGATGTCATGTTGGTGAACTATGAATTTTTTTAAAAAGGGAGAAACTTTTCACATAATTTCAAAGGAAGAAAGCCTCTATAGGTGTGCTGGAACAGCTGATAGAAAAGCACATATATCATAGCAGATTGGCAACAACAGTGCTTATGATGCTCAAAGCAAAACAATGTCATCAAAACTATGAAAACTTGAGACATAGCTTGTTAGTTTGATGAGAAATATAATTTTCTCTCATTGTTTTAGGCTAATCCATACCTAATTAATAAATTACCTTTAATGCATTCTTTTCATACAGTTATTTGTTTAATCAGACTTTTAAAACATCCTGAGAGCAATCTGCAATCTGTTATTATACAAAATTATCCCTGTATCTTCAGTTTCTATAAAACCTCTTGTATTTAGTAGACAAAATAGGAAACAAAGGCAAAAAAAAAAAGGTTATTGTATTAGATCTCTCTGACAAGCAATTCAGAGAGATAACTCTGCTGAAGACAGTTCAAATATTAGGTTAAATTAGCGTTTGGAGTGAATTTGCTTAACTTACTTATGACCTTCTGTATAAATTATTCTATCCGAACTCAAGGATAATCAGATTCTGATGGAATGTTTCTGATAAAATGGGGATGTTTTAGCATTTCAGAGAGCAATCTCTTTCATTCTAATGCATATATCTAAAATAGATCAACATGATCATCCTCTAAAAGTTCTTATTTATTCCACTGCCTGTGAAGTTTTTCATAGAAGATGTCTGGTTCACATGTAAATATCTAAATATTAGTTACCTAAAGTTAGGTGAGATGAGTCTAGCACTCCTCCCCTCCTTACTTAGATGCTTTGACTGAACTTTTGAAGTTGGATGCCTCAAAAGATGCCTCCTAGATTTTGTTCTCTCTTTTTAATTTTTAATCTCATTTGTATAGGAATTCCCTTATATTTGTCTCAGAAGAGAGACAGAACAAATAGATCTAATGGATAGTTTTAAAAAGTTGAGAAAATTGCAAGATTTTTATCCATAGGAGGAGAAGCAGGTAAAAGAAAAGGATGAGGAGGAAGAAACAGTTGGATCAATTTAAAAAGAATAAAAATAATGTATGAATATTTTATCATATTTTTAGCTATCATATCCTTAAATAATTCCATTCATTGTTTATATTCCTTAATTGACAAAACCCAAATGTACTGTATATAAAACATAAAATATTTCCTTGATGTTTGTAGTTTGCAGTTACATATTAATTTGATGTTTTGTTATTTTGAGAAGAATAGAGACCAGCACTTGAAAACCTATCCACAAAGATCAACTTATTGCAAAGCTGACATACAGAGATGTCCTTTCCTTCAAAAGGAAAAATTTTTATTGAAGGTGCACAATGGAATTGTAGGTATACAGTCACCATGAATAAAACTCTTCCTTTATAGTATATTGGTTTACTTGTTATAATCTTAGATTTGTGGGTTTTGTTTCCTTTATTAAGTGGCTGAACTTAATGCATCTCTACATAGGCATAACATGCACTGAAATAATTCATTTTTTTTATTTTGGGGATTGGGCCCATACTCTCAATCACTACACAATGAAGGGATTATACATTAAAAAGGACTGTATGCAATCAAGAAGAAATTTTAATTAATCATAAATAGAACTGGTTTTGTGGAAATAATTTGACCTGACAGTTGAAAGTTTGATCAGCACATCACAGAGATTAAGTATGCTTTTGACTTGAACAGACTGAGTCCCAGAGAGTCACTGCAGCCTGAAATACTTTAGGAAAGCTAGTGTGTACACATCACACTATGTCATTGTTTCTCTTAGTGCTTCCATTCCATTAGGAACCAATGTGGGACTCTTTTAACTTCCGAGAAATCTTCCAATATCATGCTGTCCTGGTCAACACTGAAGCAACAGAGATTACAAGACATCAAACTACAATCTTTTATCCCATGTTTTGTGTGCATAAAACAAGGAGTCAGCTTCCCTTTGAAGTACTAATTGACTGTCTGTATCAATCAGCACCTAATCCCTTTCCTGCATGCATTTAGGTCTCCACAGTAACTGAGCTGTCCTTCTCTGGGGTCTAGGCTGTGAAGCACTTACAGTAAATGTGTAGTAAGCAAAGGGAGTAATTGATCTCAGTCTTAGATAACCTATGTAAAAGCAACTAGACTTCCTAAGTCATGCTTTAGTCTAACAGCAAGAAGATGAATATGTGTTAAAAGAAAACAACTCTACAAGACAGTAACAGTACATTAAAACATTAGCAATGAAAAAAGAGGCATCTGATACTTCCACAGATTATCCAGAAATAGGGGGCACTAGAGATTTCCTGATTGTTCTGGGTCCTTACATTTAAGGTTGGAGATGTAATCGCAAAATTTTTGCTTGGTGTTGTTAGGCACAGCTCCAATCACTACCTTCCTCATTACAAGAATTGTTATAAAACCTTAAAGATGCATTTTACCCATTGCTGGGAGCACAAGCCACACAAAAGCGATCCTTTAGAGCTGATAGCCTCATAGTCTAGCCAGGAAACTGAAGTTATTTGCACTTATTTGATTGCAATCTCTACTCCTCCCATGAAATAGGTGTCAGGAAGCAACCCCATTGGAATGTCAGTTTGTAGTGTGTAAAAGGAGAATGAAAGGGACATAGTAAAAGGATTTAAAGGACATTCTCCACCAAGTACTGGCTCTGTGACACCATAGATCACAGTAAGTAACGAAAAATGCAGCTCTTCAGGTGTACATTAAAAAACAGCAATTCATAGAGGAAGCACAGGTATGTAGTAAAAGTTTAGACTTAAACACTGACTATTCAGAGAGTATTTTTCCCTCTTTGAGTAAGCTAGTGGAAGCATTTATATTTTAAGAGTGTGATATGTTCTTTCTATTTCACAAATGTTTTTTGAAGGTATAATTTTTTCCTCCAAAGGAAGCTCCCAGCATGTAACATTTATGTACAGTATTTGTCCCTTAACATAAAATAGCCAGACAGAATTCTGCATGTTCTTTTCTTTCTGGTTTATATTGTTAAATTATTAACCTTTCAGAGGCAAGGATTAAAGATATGGAGGTTTTATCTTCTTTCAGACAGTACACACATTTTATCCACATTTGTTTAAGTGGAGCCATGCTTCCATTACTATCACTGGCAAGCTCATAGCATAAATCTAAAATAGAATAGTTTATATCTATATGTATAATGGAAAACTCAGAAGAATTCTCACCTTTGTGAGACCTCACTGTCAAGCAGTTGACTTGCTCACCTGAAAAGTACTATCATGTACAGACATCATTTGTATTGACTTAAAAATTCTAAAGCAACCCTCAGCTTTGAGTGCCTGTGTTTTGAGGGTATCTATCTTGCTAAATTATATGAAAAGTTGTTATTATAAAACAAACCAAAAAAACCAAAAAACCAAACAAAAAAATAAAAAAACAAACCACAAAACATTTTCTGGAAAAATCATTCTAGCAGTCTCTTTTCAGAAATCATTTCCATATTTTTTGTTATGCTGTCACACAGTTCAATTAAATGTTAACCAAAATCTCAAATGTTCTTGCTATTAGGCAATTATTTTAAAGTGGTATGTCATGGTTTCCAAGGACACTTTTGTCTTTGTATAAAACATATCCCTTAAAAATGGTTTAGATTTGCTGGTCTCTTGGGTGGTCACCTAAAACAGGTCGACCAGAACTGCCATAAAGCCAGGCCATATAGCTATGTAGCAAAGGGGTCAAGACAGAGTGGACTGTAGAAAAATAAACAAATCAAGTAAAGAAAACAAACCCACTTGTGCTACAGCTGCTTCTACCTTAGCAGCCTTTTTTCCCCTCTGCTGCTCACTGAGCATCACCCACCTACTCCTAATCCATACAATGGTTTCTTCCCCCATCAGGAACTGTTTAGAAAAGGTGAAGCCTGAAGCCTATCCCCTGCTATCATGCCTGCCTTGCCCTGACCCTGACCCTGTGCTCTGCTCACAGCTGTTAGTTTTGGAGGAGAATTTGGAGCTAGTCCTCTTTTAACAGAAGAGGGTCCATCTGCAGAAGGAAAGCCCAGCCAGTACTCAAGGGATCTCACTCTGACAAGTAGGGCTGGAGAGAATCAGATCGTTTAACTCATTCACCCTAATTGCTAGATTTTTTATGTTTCTCGAGTGACTTTTCTGACAGCTCTGGCTTTGCAAAGATGATGCCTCTGTTCATGGAAGCCTTGACCAAAGCTGTGCTCAGGCAATAGACATTTCTGAGTCTTCCCTTTCCCATGTGCACAATAGAATGGCGTTTGGTGACGCACCACCTTTCACAATATCTGTCCACATCCTTCAGGAGCCCAAATTGGTTGCTGCTTCCTGAGGGCTGGGGAAAGAAAACAGGGTTCACTTTCAGCTCAGATTTTGACATCTGAATTAGGTTTATATTGTTGGTTCTGTGATGAAATGAATGCATGACTTCCAGCATATTTCTGCGGCAATCCAAATATTTTTAATAAAATCATAATTTTTCACATGAATAATTTTTATCAAAACATATTTCATTAGAAATCTTATAAAAGTAGAGTGAGAAATTATGATAACAGCAATAACAAGTACATTGTTCTGCCCTGATACAGGATGCTAAAATTGCATTATGGAAAAAAAAAAGTGGAAGGGAAAAAAAAAAACAGTAAAAAGAAACAGTTCACAATTTGGATTAGAATGGGTGTAAGGATAGTCTGAAGAACTGGACTTCAGCAATGAATGAATTTTTATAATGTGAAGGAGATGGATGAATCTAAATGATCTTGACATATAATACCTAAAGATTAAATAGGAAAAATCAGACCTTACCTTACTAATTGGGGAATTGATTTTATAATTTTTATGTTAAATGAAAACAGTGAAATGTTATATATTTCACAGCCAAAAATATCCATTATGAATTGTTTCCTTGAGTAGTGTTTGTACTGAAATCACTAGGATTAAGGTCTTGCTTAACCAGTAGTAATAAAAGTGAGTTGATATAGTCCCATATAACTCACATATTTTGTAGTTTGATATTTTATTATCATAGTAAGTAAGTAATCATCAGCATTTCACAAAGTTAATTTCATTTTTACTTAGTTCACTAGTGTGTCATTCTCTGCTCCTCTAAGACTGTACCTCAAAAATTCAGCTTATCACTAGCCAAATTGTACCTCAGTTTGATTCTGCTAAGAAGCAAACCAGCTAATTTTCTCATCCTTTGGCTTGAAAAAGTGCTTGTCTTTACTTTGCTGTTGTTTCTGTGCCAGCGGAAGGAGACCTGTATTTATTATTTATTGGGTTTTTTGCATGATACTAATCTGGGTTTGAATTGGAAAAGCTGGTTTCCTGTGAATGTATTTAGAGTGCTATGAAGATCTCACTAATCAGTGTTCTATAAAATATCATTAATAATTTACATGCTTTAAGAACAGACCATAGTGTTTCCAGGAAATATGCCAAATATTATCTGAATAACCTCCTGTTAAATATTTTATCAGCAAGTAATAATTTAAATCATCAAGTGAATTCCACCTTTTTGTGTCATGATAGGTCACATGTGTAAGTCTGGCATACTTCACAACAGATTTTTTTGGTCCTCTAATAAGAGTCTAATGTATGAGGGAGCCATGGAGACCACTTAGCCGGGAAGAAACTTTGTGTATCTGGCTTGCTCAGAAGATATTACAGCATTAAGGGATGAATATCAAAGAGAAAAAACACCTGTCTGATGTAGATGTAAGAGGTAGATCAAGATATTGGAGGTGGAAGCCTCTGGTGGGACCAAGCTGGGAAAGCAGCAAACATTTTCCATAGGATTTGTGACTCAGTCTCCTTCTCCAAATTTGCTGAGCAACAGCGAAGTGACAGTCTGCTTTTTGCATATTAATCTCCGTCAGGGTGATGACTGTAGGAAGCGATTCAAATATCTGGGAAAGCAACCCCTTTGGAAAGAAACTGTGAAAATCATACAATATAAATGATCAGCCTAGGGTATTGCTGTCAACCAGGCTGTGTTTTGTACATGCTTCTAGGCTGCTGTCAGGGAAATCAGTCCAAAGGGGTTAGGAAGTGCTCTTCTTACCTGGAAGTCTGCTATACTCTTATTAATGTTATCCATCACATAAAATTGGTTTCTTTTTATTTTTTTTTTCCTTCTTTAAAGAAAGCTTTTCTAAAGGAAATATCTGTCATTATATTGTACATAGAGATCAACAAGTTTTGCATTCCTTGTGATGTTATCATGCCCTTTCATCAGCTTACCAGCTAATTTACACTACCGCAGCTTTCCTGTTACAGATAGAAGGAAGGATTTAATGTAACCTGAAACCCTAACCCATTCATTACCCAACAGAGGGTCACTTTGCTACAGCAGTGAAAGCAATGAATATAAAAGCATTTTAATGGAAACCTTCCATGCAGCTGGAGAACATCATTCTGTTTGAAGAATTTTTGGTAAACAGGCATTTTATAAAACATAAACATTTGGTTTTTAAATGAATATTTATTCTGTTTCATTCTACATTTATTTGTAAAGAGGAAATGTCTGTATAAATAAATGATTAAGATCTAGAGTGCATACTACTAAAGAGGGATTGTAGCTTTTTCCTACTTGCCGTAGGAAGAAAACATTCTGAACCTGTGGTGGTCAAGCAAAAGACAATATTGCAAGCTGCTTTTAGTACATTTAGAGTGGAAGAGTGCACTGCTGCACGTTCAGAGCTTCAAGAGCTTCTTGGGTCCTTTTATGGTACACAGGACATACATGATCACAGAGCAATACCCAGATTCATTTGCAAATCTGAAAAGCTCATGTTTTCTTATAGTTTGCCTCCAGCCTAGAGTGTAAAGTGGGAGAGAGGAGACAAGTCTTCCTTGCAAACGACTCAATGTCCTCAGTTATTGCTCTTGCCCTCCTAGAATATAAAAGCAAGAGAAAATTAATGCCCTAGTTTGTCAAGGCACTTAGCGTCACTTCAGCTACATAGGCTATCTCACATACATTTATTCATTTACTTACAGTGTTCCTCACTTTAAAAATCTGCTGGTAAGGTGCTGCTTCAGCTAAGGCAAAGTCAGATTTCAGACTCACTCTTGGCCTCTGTACAATCGAGGCTTTTGCAAGTGGTGAAGAGACCTGAGCTGATCATTAAGCTGAGGATCTCACTGTTGTGTTGGCTGGGAAATGCTGATCTACACCTCTGATTCTCTACTTTTGCTTTGCTCAAGTCAACCTGGCTAAATAAAAACAAAACTTAATTCCTTAAATTTTTCTTTCAGCTAGTTTTGGAACAGCAGTACAGTCTTTTGTGGTCATAAATCTTTATATAATGTTAGATCAAAAATCTGCATTTGGATTATCTCACACATATCCGCATGATGTCAGTGAATCAAGGTCAGTATTGATATATGTCGGCTGGGCATGTTTACATGAGTTATGTGATGATTTTGAATAATTCTGAACACTTTTTCAAGGGTAAAATTTGCTCTTTACTTATGTGTAAGGTCATCACACAGTCAGAGGACAACAGTCAGAGGACAAGCTGTGAGAACAAACCCAGATATTCCCCTTCCTCCTCCCCATCCATTATCAGAACCAGATGAACAGATACACTTGAGACAATTACATTTTTTTCCCTAACCTTGCACTTACCTGCACCTTTCCAAAAGGAAAGGAGCAATCGACATGGTTTTACTAAGGGGAAGTCATGTTTGACCAACCTGATAGCTTTCTATGAGGCGGATATAACCAGATGGATGGATGATGGAAGAGCAGTAGACATATTTTATCTTGGTTTCGGTAAGGCATTTGACACTGTCTCCCACAGCATCATCTCAGTTTAACTGAAGAAATGTGGTCTGGATGATCAGGAAGTGAGGTGGATTGGGAACTTGTTGAAGGATAAAAGTCACAGAGTTGTAGTCAATGGGACAGAGTCTAGTTGGAACCTTGTTTCTAGTAGAGTCTCTCAGGGGTCAGTACTGGGACCAGTACTGGGATCAGTACTATTCATCAATGACCTGGATGAGGCAACAGAGTGCAGTGTCATCAAGTTTGCTGGTGACACAAAACTGGGAGGCATGGATGACACCCCAGAAAGCTGTGCTGCCATTCAGAGGGACCTAGACAGGCTGGAGAGTTGGGCAAGGAGGCATCTAATGAATTATAACAAGGGAAAATGTCGAGTCTTTCATCTGGGAAAGAACAACCTCAGGTACCAGTATAGGCTGGAGACTCAGGAAAGGGACCTGGCATCCTGATGGAAGGATGACCATGAGCCAGCAGTGTGCCCTTGTGGCCAAGAAGGCCAATGGCATCCTGGGGTGCATTAAAAGGGTGCTGGTTAGTTGGCTGAGAGAGGTTCTCCTCCCCCTCTACTCTGTCCTGGTGAGGCCACATCTGGAATATTGTGTCCAGTTCTGGGCCCCTCAATTCAAGAAGGACAGGGAACTGCTTGAAAGAGTCCACTGCAGAGCTACTAAGATGATTAAGGGAGTGGAACATCTCCCTTATGAGGAAAGACTGGGGGAGCTGGGTCTCTTCATCTTGGAGGAGAATGAAGGGTGACATTCATTCAGTGTTTATAAATATGTAAAAATTGTCTGCCAGGAGGATGGAGCCAGTCTCTTCTTAGTTATGTGCAAGGGGCAACGAGTGCAAGCTGGACCATAGGAGATTCCACATAAATATAATGAAAAGCTTTTTCATTCTGAGAGTGACAGAGCACTGGAACAGGCTGCTCATGGAGGTTGTGGAGTCTCCTTCTCTGGAGATATTCCAAACCGACCTGGACATGTTCCTCTGTGACCTGCTGTAGGTGACCCTGCTCTGGCAGGGGGGTTGAAGCAGATTATCTTTTGAGGTCCCTTCCAACCCCTAACTTTCTGTGATTCTGTGAAATGTAAGATATCAAAATAATGAGGTGATTATGGCTTTCAGAGGGGGTAGGTATCCTTCATTTGAGTTGATTTCTTCCTGTTGTTGTTTTGGATTTGATTCCCAGCCTGATGATAATTTGCAATCATCTGTACTACAGGTCTGCCTGATAGCATAAATATCCTGTGTGGCTCTGTAGGACTCCTGTCTAATTCCTCTTGCTGAAAAGTTTCCATTACCCCCTTGAAGGAGTTCAAGAATGCTATGCAATACCACATGTAGAGTTTTTCAGAAGTTATTTTCAAATTCAATGAAACAAACGGTTCCAATAAGATTAAAATACCTTGGAAGAGTGGAGATTTCTGGAAGAAGTATTGTTTTATAGAGGTTTGCTGAAGAAATAATTCAGAACATGTCTTTCTTGCTTTATTGCACTGCATTTTGCAAAATAAGTGGGATTAAGGATGGGCTCAGAACAACATTTTTGCCTTGATCCATTTTTTGTATAACACATATTTAACATGTTTCACTTGAATGGCCTTTTTCTGTTAATGGCTCAGAGGCTTTACCAGAATGTATGCAGGAAAGTATCACTGTTGGGTTCTGTGGTTATTTTCTTTATATACATTAAATTGCTGCACTTTTTAGATTACAACTACAGACTGACATCTGAAAAATTCCTTTGTTCAGTGCTCCAGTCTTACTTTTTGCTCATTCTTTACTGCTTTCTGGGAAGATATTTATAAGCAAACTAAACCCATAGTGATCTCTAGAAGAGTAAATTATACTCACAGCCAAAATCTTCAAAAAGCAAGGATGGATTTCTCTGAATAAGCACCTGTTTAAGACTTTAGCCATGTGGTTTACCTCTGTTCAGCTATGTGTTTCACCGGTATATTTTGAATTATGGTCATCTTCACCAAAACTATGTAAAACTTATATATTTCCCTATGAAGAGTCATTCTTCTGAACACTTTTTAAAAAATTGGTCGTACATATGTGCTAATAGATATGTTTGCAGCAAGCAAGCTGAAATGATCACTGAATTTCTTATCTATATTTTTTAAATTAGAAACTAAATGATCAAGGGAAGGAAAAGTGCTGAAGTGAATATAGGAGGTAGTAGGAGCTATTTCACTGTCTGTTTCTAAACTTGTATTCTTCAAGGTCAAAGCTGAAACAGAACAGTATTTCTTGAAAAGAGAAGTGAATGGACCCCATAAGTCCTACTTTAACGTCACTATAATTGTTTCTAACAGAGGTTGGATCTGTATTTTTAAGACAAAAACCACAATAGAGCACCTGTCTTGTTCCTCACAGTACTCAAAGTATTAATTCTCTGCTTTCTTTTGGACAAGTAAAAATCTCCCACTCCTCTTATGTAGTAGAGAACAGCTTCAAAACGTGTATGTAACCTAGTTGGTGCCATTTGTCTTGAGGACCACAAGTTGGCTCCTGTTCCCCTTTTTAATTGCTGGGAGGGATATAGGTATAGCAGGTACAGACACTACAGACCAGGACTATGGAGGTCTTTAACAAACATACCAATATATGGTTCTTGTTAAAGCATCTTACAGTGCAGATATAAGAAAGCTGACCTATCAATACAGACTGAGGAACAGGACATAATATTAAGTCAGACAGACACTGATGTTTCCAAACTAGTCATGCAGCACTGAAAATTTAACTGTTTAAAAGGGGGATTAAGAAGATTTGTCTATTGTTGGACAGTAGTATTTCTGTGTCTGAGGAAAAACTATGAAAAGAGATAAGCCCAATAATATTTCATCGTATAGTTAAGGAGAAAGAGAAGAATCTTGGAACATATACAGAATTAGCCTATTTCTTGTTACTGAGACAATGTAGTTTTAAGACAGGAATGGTTTGAAGAGCAAAACAAAGAAAAAAACATCACTCTTTTTGACAGATAGAGTGACGAATGAGTCAAGGGATGTACAGAGGGGTGGTGATATTAAAGTTATAAATTAAGGAAGATAGGGACATTGATTTTATCAGAAGCTTTCCACATGGGTATTATATTACACTGAAAAAGTGTTATTGGTAAAAGAAAACTCACCATGCAGACCAGTACATTAATTGTTAGTCTAATTAAAATTGTTTCAGTGGAAAAAAAAAACCACATTAGATGTTGTTAGCAATGCAGTTACAATAATATCAACACTGCAACAATCAGTCCATTTGACAGTATTTTTATAAATCTTCTCAATGCAGACTGCTTTCTATTTATCCTAACTAAAATTTAAATGTTGCATAACAAACAAACCTCTTTAATTAATATAAAGGGATGCCATTTTTAAGTGGTAAATTAGCTTTGTTAGCTCATTAATATGCACTGTATTTTCAGAACTACTCTAAAACAGTCTAGAAGATAGTCATTTATCCACTGGCCAAGACTTAGTAGAGCTAAACCAAACTAAACCCCATTTTTAGCAGAACTAGGGCATCAGCTCCTCTTGGTTGGCTCTCCGTTAATTTTCTGTTAAATATTTAAGTTTGTTTGGAGCCTGTCTCCATGAAGTTCCTGTATTGTTGAAGCATTAACACAATTTGAATTTAATATATATAAAAAATAAATAATACATTGAAGATTAATACAACCTGTTAATTTTTTTCTACTAGCATGTCACATTTGAACACCATGTTACATATTCTCCATCAGGTCAGTGTTACATTTTATAAGCAAGGATAGATTTAATAGTAGCAGTCTCTTAACCTTACATCTGTCATCTTCTTAATGCTCAATCTAGGACCATTTATCACTTTCTAAGCAGTTTCTCAAATCAGCTGAATATTTGTCCATCAATATCTCAGTATCTGAAATGCTTACACTTGTCAGTAATGTATCAAAAGCCTTCTTTAAGTTCAAAACCTAATTACACTTGCTACATCAGCTTTAGAAGCTTTTATTTTTATTTGATTGAATTTCTAACTATGGTTATATAAGACTTTTAATATTTTACTTTGTTATTCTATCTTGAAGTTTATGAGATTGTTAATGTTAATTGACAATGTTAGTTAATGTTAGTTGTTATGTTCATGTGTTTAGTCAAAATAATTACCTTTTTTCATTTTAGAGAAATATCTGCATTTCCCTGGTTTTATTCATATTATGTTGTGATTTTATCACTATGCAGCCTTGCTGACTTAAACTCAATTTATTAGTGGTATTTTCTGAAACTTCAGTTAGTGCTGTTGACTAATTATTCCTTTTTCTGAGAGGAGAGAAGCATCTGAACACAGAGTTTGAGAAGTAGTGTCTTAGACATGGGAGTTCACAAAAAAAATCACCACAGATAGCTTTTTTATTTTAGGTTTCCCACTGAACAGTTTCTCTATTGAACACACCTCAGCTCCACAACCTCTAAATACCTAAACAATACCTTTAGAACAGATGGAAATGTCTTTGGCAAAACCAATCCTTAAAGTCAAGAACTTCTAGTGTTAAGAACAGGAGTTCTTTTCTTAATCATTTTTTATAAAATCTGTTTTCATTCACTGATTTTTTTCCTGTGTATTTTAATGACAAATAAACCATACTACAGATTATCCTAGATCTATTGTAAAAAGAAAAAAAAATAAAGAAAAAAAAAATATGGTTTTGAGCGTGAGTCACAGAAGCACGTTTCGGCCCTGCTTTTGTTTTTGCAGCAGAAACAATCTGTTTGAAATATTATAAATCACTTCCTTCACCTGCAGGTCTCTCTGCATAGTACTGTGCTCATTCTCTTCACACTCTTTCACTTAAGAAACAGATGTTGCTTGCTCCAACAGGAAGGGAAAGGTGCTAGCAGCCTCTCTGAGACCAGCTGGGTATGAAGAGTTTATTATATTCCTGCAGCAGCTTATTCTCAAGACTGACTTATTGCTTTCCACTTCTTCATTTACAAAACTTCCTGTAATCAGAGGAAATATAACCCTGTCATAAGACGTCCGTTTAAAGGATCAAATCACTCTACTTCAGTTCTTTTCTACTCTCTAAGTGTTTATCTCCTAAAGTATGATCCATTTTAAAATCTGGGGTAATTCAAAAGACTTTGGAAAGGCAATTTTGGCATTTATATGAATTAAGAGCTGTAAATGTCTATCTATTCTCCTGGAAATCATTTGGATTCTTATCATATTTGCAGTTTGAAAGTCTTTCTCATTGATGCCCATTCAAGATCATACTTGAAATTACTTAAGTGTTAGCACACTGCTATAAAGAAACCTTCTCTCAGGCAATTGCCCCAGATGGCCATCAACCAAGTGTTAAAACTGAACATCACTCCTGAAATTCAAGGTGTTTGGGATTGAGGAGCAAGCCTGTATTTTCATACAGCTTCATATTTTGTGAAATAACACACACAATTTATTCACAATTTGTGAATAAATTAACAAAGATTCCAATTTTATCAAGGTGCAAGAATACAAATTTTCCCAAGTGTCCAACCCAAGAGCTTTAAAAAAATAATAATTAAAGTACTTTAGTACAGATTTATTGTTCATATCTGACAACACCATCCAATTCCTTAACTTAAATGCCTTTGCTATGCTGAGCCAATCTTTTCTACTGACAATGAAAGACTGACAATCTTCCTCAAAAGTGGAAATTCCTGTCTTGCTTTTGCTATGTTTCCAGTAACAGAAACAAAACTAAATCTAAATTATTGACATATCCCTTACAGCCAGTATTTGTACAGTATTTAGAGGTGAAAGCCTAATGTACCAACCTACAGATGTGATCTGATCAAAGCAGTGTTCGTTTTAAAGGTAGATTGTGCATCTATGTAGAGTCAGGAATTTTATGAGTAATAGGCGAATCTAAAAATAAGACATTAAAAGAATATATGTATAGGTTTGTTTTTATGTTTTATGATATACTCTTAGCCTAGGACCTCTCATATCTTTAGAAGAATAAAGCAACCAAAAGGAAGAATGAAACATTTGTGAGTAGAAGTTGTGTCTGCAGTACTAAACCAGTGGCAACAGTTCAGTCAAGATCAGGAACTTACAACACTAAGGGTATCACATTGCAGTGGCATCACAAGATGAGGAAAACTGCTCTGGTAATTTTCATACTAGTCCTGTGTATAGCTTCCTTTCTATGGTTTCTCTGCAGGCTGAGTAGGTAACGAAAAAGTAGAAGCAGGCTGGTGTTCTGAAGGCATTTAGACATTAATATGGGTAGAATCAGAAGTTTAGATGCATAACAAAACTGAGGTGGTTTGTATTGAGCCTTTTGCTCTTTCCCTAATTCACAAATGCAAACATACAAAGCTCTATTTTTCAGTGCAGACTATTTTATGTAGTTTCATGTGAGAAAATGAATGTCTATGGAATACTGTTTATTTTAGCCATCTCAAAATTAGGGGTGGGATTCATTTTCCATGTCAGACACATTAAGATGTCTAAATTTAGGTATATACAGTGTAGGTGTTTACATTTCAGCTAGGCATCTAAACTTACATAAGATCTATGCGGAAGTTTAGAAAACTCTATCTCAAGTCTTAGGTGCACAACTTTAAGACAGGAACATAGTGATTCATATGTTTATTCATTCATGTCAAATGTCCCTTGTGCCTAGGTATCCTGCCATTCCAGAAAGTGGTGGTTTTTCTGCATCAGGACTGTGTCTGATGTCATAGACCCATGTAGATTTCTTAGACACCTAAGGCATCTCCACCAGCGCTAAATGCTGATGAGGGGGCATATGAATCAGGATGCTCAATTAAGTGGGTTGAATCCTGTCCAAAATGTGCTGAGAAGTTTATCAGACAAGAAAACCCCATCTAAGTCAGCTCTGTTTTGAGTGAAGAGGATGAGATTGGAACAGATGACCTCTGGAGGTAATTTCTAACCTCACTTATTTAATAATTCCAGTCTGTATGAAATCTAGTGGCCAGCAGAGATATCCATAAGCCTATTTGTAAATTGCAGAAATTAGAATTTTTCTGTGTCTTACTTCTACCTATCTTCCTTCCATAAAGTGAAAATATAATGTTTACTTAGCTTTATGTCAGCTGAGGAATTTCCATTAATGTGACCTTTTTTTTTTCCATCAGATTTAAGGAAATAAAAATGAATAAGAAAAAGTGTTCTTAAGACAGACGAGCAGGTTTTTATTTAACCAGGTGAAAAATTGAAAACTTGTTAAATTACTAGCCACATTTCACTTTCTATGAAACCTGAATTTGACAAATAGCAAAGTAACTGATGAAGTAAAAACATATGTGCAGCCTGTGTTTCCAAACTTGAGATTTCAATAGAGAGTTTTTATTTTCTCACTATGTCTTCCTTCCTGTTAGATGGGTACTATCGGTTTACAACTTTATTATATATATAGTAATGCAAATTCAAATATCTGTGAAAAACAGGATGAAGACATGAACTGTAGAAATTAGACACCCTTTAAAAAAATTTAACTTGATACAGTCCAAGGTTTCACCTACCACGCAATGCTGGGATCTGGACCTCCATGCAATTGCTGTATAGGGGGGAGATATTTCCAGAATGCTGACAGAATGTGTAAGTAGACGTGAGGAATAATGAGGAAGTAAAACATTCCTGGAAGAATGGCAGGTGGAAAGAAAAGGAAAATAATTTTGAAGGTAAGCTATTTTTTTCTAATCATTATAAGAACAGATGTGAAGCACATGTCTTGAAAGACCAGGAATAAAAATAAATAATTAAAAAAAAAGAAAGAAAAGAGAAAAGAAAAAAAAAAGAGAGAGAGAAGGAAAAGCAAAATAAAAACATAACTGACTGTAAAAATATGAATAAATGATTATGAGTGTCTTGGGGACTGTGCTGGAGTGGAGAACTGGTCTGAGATTCTTGCCAATGTCTAGGCTAGACCTAGCTAGGGGAGGCCATAATTTCAAAAAAGTAATTATAACAGCATGTTTTTATAGGACAATGAACTCTTCCAAAAATCAATTCAATAGTCACTTTCTTTTGTGTTCAGAAGAAAAGAAAAACAACTCCAATTTTATAGTGTGTCATTTACCCTCTGAATGACTCAAAATAATCTGGACTCTGTTCATCAAGATCTTTGATAATGAGGTTTTTTTTTGTCGAACAATAAGCATATTAACCCTTGCACAACACAAATCCCTTTTAACATATGAATGTCATCATTTTATCTGTCATTCCTCAGAGTACACCTAGGAGCTGGCCTCCCAGGAACAGCATTGCATAGCAAAATAATTTTTATGAGGTAAATCTATTAGGTGAAACTGTTGCCATGTTGGGCCACAAGGTAGGTGAAATGTTGGTTGGCATTGTTTCTGCAAATATCATTCTGACTTCAGCAATGACATAAAAGATATTTTGGCAGGTATCACCAAATTGATGTGTTAGCTAAGATATTTCCCAAGCTTACTTGTCACATTATAACTTAGATTATTTTGATGTTCATATGAAAACTGCAGGGAACCTAAATAAATACATGTAATAGTGGAATGATGTATTTCTCATTCTTTAGTATTTGTTTAAAAAGGGAAAACAAGATTGCATACTTGTTCAGTTATGACTTGATAACTCTCCTACATGAAAAATAATTTTTCCATGCATAATTCTTTAGAATTCTTCCATACCAGTCATCACAGCAGGTAGGAGAAGATGGTTGAAGCCTATAGCATATCTGCTAATTATTTATACTGAGGAACCTTCAATTACCTAAAATATGCCAAATAAAGATGAAAGCAGGAAAAAACCCTCATTTTGTAGTATTGATTAAGATATGTGAAACTGTAGTTGAATGAAACTGCATTTATGTGATTCTGTGATAACAATGACTATTCAAGAACAGTGATATTTTTCAAACACATACGAATTCATGACAGCATCAGAAATGAAAATACAGAGAAAAACGCATATGAATATGGGAAGCAAACTGGAAGGAAGGTGAAAATGATCTAAGTTTTACTTACAGAAGATTAAAAAAAAATTATATATTGTACCAATTTTCTGGTTTCCTCAGGCTCCTACTGTCTTTGGTAAGCAGAGTATTGAGCTTTGAAAGCAAATTAGTAATTGAATTACAGCAGACTTTTAGTGCAAATTTCCTCCTAAAATGACTAAATGTCATTTTGAATACTTTTAACAGAACTCCAATAAAGAACTGCTGAAATACTCAGTGATCAGTGGTTAATTTAGTATGAAGTAAACCAGAGTACAAAGAGGCTGATGCAGTTGGATGTTCTTCTATCTCATAATGAATCACCCTGTCTAGAAATTGTGTGTGAGCCATGCTGTGGCTTGGAATTGACCCATTTGAAGGTGTGCCCTAGGTGAACTTTTATTTTTCATATAATTTGTTCTTTCTTAGTTCCAACAAGGACCTCAAATGGAAGTCTACATGTAGAGCAACCTACTGTTTGCAAGAGCTTGTAGTGATAGGATGAGGGGCAATGGTTTTAAATTAGAGAAAAGTAGATTTAGATTGGATGGTAGGAAAAAATTCTTTACTATGAGGGTAAAATGAAAAATAGAAGAGGTTGGCCAGGGAGGTAGCTGAGGCTTCGTCCCTGGAGATATTCAAGGTGAGGACTGATGAGGCTCTGAGCAACCTGATCTAGTTGAGGGTGTCCCTGCTTAATGTAGGGGTATTGGACTACATGACCTTTAGGGGTCAAATTATTCTATAGGGCTGTTTTTTTCAGAGAATTTACAGTGCTCTGTTACCGATTAAAATGACCTATAAGAGTCAGGCACATCAGAGTTGGAATCAGACCTCATCTGCCTACAGGCTTGCTGTCCTAAGCCAAATATTAGGAAACACTAAGGAAAAATAGTATTTGAACCTAAATTTCACCTAGGCTTAGATGCTTATTGCCCAAAATCCAGGATTCATAGCCTAAGTCTTCTGCTTGTGATGTGTGTGCAGTACTTAAATAGTTAGTGTAATTATTTTTATGAGTATTCAGTGTATTAATATAATAGTAATAAAGTTAAAATGGATTTTTTTTTCTTTCAAGTAAGAAAGTCTTTCAAGTTCCCAAAATTAAGTTTAAAAATTTTTGATATTCAGAGACAAAATAATTTCAGTGTTTATATCAATGCTTTGCTCATTTCTTCCCCCAGAATCTTGGTTTCTTTGTTTAAAAACCCATCTTCTGTAAATAATTTTAGTGACTTGAATAAGAAAATGCACAAAAGATAGCAAAGGAATTGTCTTTTTTTTTTCTTTTACTAGAGATACAAGAATAATTAACGGCACCTGTCAGTTCTAACAGTGAAAGAAAAAAGCAGAACTTCTAAAAGTCTTTGTGATAAGAATTGGAAAAAGAAAGGGAATTTAAAAAAATTAAAATATCAAACCATAAAAATCTTATAACCCCATATTCAATACAAAATTGTACAAAAACATTTCTAGAATTTTTTATTCTCAAGCCTAGGAGAGAAATTTCATTTGTATGTGCTTAAAAGTATCATATACTAAATTGATAATTGACTTGGGTGCATCTTAGCAATTTAAAACCTTGCTTTTATAATTTGGGTGAAAGCACTTATTGTGCTAACAGCAAATTCAAATTGATACAAAGTCAATAGAAGAGCTCAGATTAGCAGCACAATAACTTGATAGTGGTTTAGTGTAAGTACTTAAAAGTTCAGTGTGAAGTATGATTTTGTCTCCACTTGGTGAATCAGGAACTATCTTTTAATTTTCATTTGGTCACTTCTAAAAGATTCTGACTTATCTAAATTAGAAGGTGTGCCTGACCTGCCAATATGAAATGTCTTATAAATATTTCTAAATTTATAGTTATTTCCTAGCCAGGCTTTATCCCTGTCTTTTCTCCATATTAATCAGCATGGCTCAGTGAGCCTTGATGAAGCATGCCAAGCTTTTCCATGATAGGGACCTGGCTCTCCTTAGCAGAGCTATGTCATAAAACTGCAGTACAACTTTCACTCAGACTCGTAAAAGCTGGTAATAAAGAAAATTGCATAGAAAAACAAAATCTTTATCATCCTGTGGAAATTATTATGAATCAAAAATAAAAAGACATGATTTAAAGTAAACTCAGAGTTTGTGGCCTCATATGGTTGGTTGACTCACAAAGATCAAAGGTAGGAAAAAATAAATTATTTCCATTAGAGGAGAACACTCTACTTGCCTGTAGCATTGGGTCAAATGAGGCCTTGATTTTTATCAAGACAGCAATGAAATAAGTGAAGAAATTGGTTTTTATTATAAAGAACATCACTGTGGAGGATGAATTGAATCTGGAATTTATTTCATTGTCCTTTGCCAATACTACATCCGTTTACTATGGGAAGCACATTTCTGTGCTGCAGAGATTAAAAACATTCTAACCAAAAGCAGCTGCCAGCAAATTGCAAATAACATCTTTCATAACTACACTAATTCAGCTTGAAATCCTCATGACTTATTTCTGATTTGTCATTAAAATATATGTCCATTTTATTCAAAAAAAGCAGAAATATATTATGTTATTGCAAAAATGTTGAGCATACTGGAACATTTGCTACATCTCCAGATTGTAACAGGACATTGTGTCGCCACATTGGGTTCTCATGACCACATCAAATCTGCCTTCTGTGGTATAGCTCAGCTTTCTACTGCATGGTAAGTAGAATAAAACATCTATTTTCTCTTCAAAGTATTTGATGGCTTGGGGCTATGGTTTTAGGAAGAGATCTAGGATGCAAATAAGCCATCTACGAAAGAGATAAGTTATAGAGTAAAAGACGTTTTCTCAGCCTCTATCCCAAGTTTTGGGACAAGTTCCCACAGGAACAAAAACACCGTACTGCTCATTACAGTGTATGAATTGCCTTTTCTAACATGAACTCATATTCCTCAGGGTATACTACAAAATAAGATAGAACAGAAGAATTTTTAATGGTTTGGTGATGTAGGAAGCACAAGAACCCATATAAAATACTTTAATAACTCGTGCAAAGAGGAGTGACTTAAAATACAGAGAATCTGAGCAGGGTTAGAAAATCCAGCTTACTTAGGAAGTGTTGGTCTTGATACTTCTGAATTATTTAAGGTTGGCCTAATTCCACAGCCATGAAATTTGATTGAATGCCCTCTTATCTTGTAACTATACTGACACTGACTAGAATATTCTAAACAGAAGTCAGCAATTAGTTTTTTTGTTTGTTTTTACAGCATAATAAATTACGTATTTAAAAAACGATTTAAAAATATATCTGCACTTTTAAAGTTTTAGCAGTTTTGAAAAAAACAAAACCAACATTTTCAGCAGTCTTTTGTATGACAATTTTTATTTTGTTTTGTCAGAAAATTATTAGATAACTCAAGCAGCAAATAGATTGGGATTAAATAAATTACATGACACAGTGTGGTCAAATTTGCAGAAAACTGTGAGACACATTATCAGTAATAAGGAAACCACTGAATTCGTTCAGGTTGGATAAATCCTTTTAGAATCTCTTGCAACAAATCATAAGTAACTGTCACATCCATCAGGTCTTGCAGAAAATGAGTATGATTTTGTCTTGAGGGTTTTTCATGTCATTCAAAATAGAATAAAATATTTCTGAATATCTTTTATTTTCTATATTTTTTAAAGATTGCATAATATGACCGAGCAGTGCATGTAGTGGGCTTTTTTTCCTCTGAATTGGAATCCCTGAGCTCCAGTATTTCTAAACTGAAGGAACAAAACTCCATGTTCACCATTCCATATCACAACGATATGAAGTTAGTGTACAGACAGAAAAATACTCGCGTAAGAAGATGGTCAGATTTTCTTTGTGTACCAGTTGTGATTAGATAGAAGCAGAAAGGAGAGTTGGAATGTAGAAACTTGGTATGGAAGAAAAGGAAGATATAATTTTTCAGAGGGAAGAGCAGATGATGACAGACAGAAGGATCTGTGCCTGACAGCTGTGAAAGAGGTGGCTTACACTTAAGAAGAATAAGTTTGTGGAGGTGTAGCTGGGCGGTATTGCTTCTGCTTCCCAGAGTTCTAGAATAGTTGAGGTCAGAAGGGACCTGTAGAGATTATCTAGAGATTCCTGCCCACACAGGAACAGATAGGCCGTGTTGCTCCATGTTCAGTCGGGTGTCAAGCATCTCCAAGGATGGGGTCACCATGACCTCTCTGGGCATCCTCTTTCAAAACTTAGAATCATCGACTTCTTGGTTTCCCAGCTGGTCAGCATAATAACTGATCAGACTGTGCCAAATTTATGCAAAATAAATTTTGTGTGCCAAAATTAATAAGGACTCTTAGATACAAACTGATATGCTATGGACTTGCCTGTAGATAGAGGACACTATACTGTTTAGAGTCCCAGAATGATTATTGGTTTAGTACAAACTTGAGTCCAGGTTGCTTTTACTGCATTTGTGCTGAATTCACATTATTTTGTTTGTCTCATATCTGGGAGCACTGCTCCTTACAGTCTACACATATGTCCCTAGCTTTTCAGAAACCTTATTGAATTCGGCATAACATAATTGAACTGAAGTTATTAAGCCTCTTTGGATTCAAGTTAATTTTTTTCTGATCTCTATCAGGGATCTGCTCGGGGAATTTTGTGGCACCTGCAATGTTGGGAATTTACATTATTCAACATTTTGGATAATGAAAATCTAACTGTATTTTTTTGAGATGCATTATAGTTTAGAAGGCATGGCTCACTTTTGCTTCATGGCATCACAGACTCAGAATAGTTTGGGTTGGAAAGGACCCCCCCACACACACGGGCAGGAGACACCAATAGATCAAGTTGCTCACAGTCCCTCCAGCCTCATTTTGAACACTTCCAGTGAGGGGCTTTCACAACTTTTTCTGGACAATCTGTTCCACTACCTCACCACCCTTATAGTAAAATATATCTTCCCTACCATCTTTCACTTTCAAACCAGTGCCTCTTATAGTCTTACCAGGGGCATCAGTATTACCAGTATTCTCCATCTTTCCTATAAAACTGATTTATATATTGAAAAGTCACAATAAATTCTCCCTAGAGCCATCTCTTCTTTGAGATGAACTCTCTGACTCCCTTCATATAGGAGGTGATAATTTTCATGGCCCTTTTCTGGACCCACTCTCACAGATTCAGACCTTTTGGTCCCACTTCAGAAACTAACACCAGCATTTTGTTAGTATGGTGATCATTTTTACTTTGTGTGGGAAGAGCTACTTTTACTCTCTTTTTACTGCTAGCTCATATACCTGGATATTGCTTCGTTCCTACCTCCACAGCTAGTCTTCTGCTGAAAGATGTGGTTTTTTTTCTGTAAGATTCATATGACTGGTCTTTTCTGCATTCTGCACTGCTTAGATGCATCATAGTTTTAAAATATTTTTGGTTCTTTTCTCTTTAAACTTGCCATTGTATATCTTGCTCATTCTCTTTCACCTTTCCCCCATTCTTGATTAGGACAACACAAAATAGGACACCGTCCAAAAGAGTGCATCTGGTATATTTTTTAATTTTGTCTTGGTGATCCAACCAGAAGTTGAAGAACAGAAGGACTGAAGCCATCTGGCAACAGCAGTGTTAGGAGATACTGCTGTTCTTTTTTAAATGTCTCCCGTCCACCTTTGCAAACCACTAATTTTGCTGTTGCATTCATTTAAGTTACACTTGGAGCTGTAGCTAGACTTCTCCTTATCTCCGACACCGTGGTAAAGGAAGTATGAAATCATTAATTCTTACATCATGCAATTATTTATTTTTAATATTTATAACCTTATTTTATATATAATGATCTTAAATTTTTTGCAGGGAATCACATTATTTTCTTGCTTATGCTTCTATAACATTTTATTGGGCATGGTTTTCTTCTTTATTATGGACATCTATTAAAATCTAAACAATAGACCCGAATGAGCTCAACATGGTAATAATAATTTAAAGAGGACGATCTTTAAGATACATAGTTAAAATATTTCTTACTTCTTTCTTCCAGGAACAGAAAAAAACCAATACTAAATGTTACTTCTGAATGAACTTGATCGATATTCAGCTACTATGTTTAAGAAATAAGACCCAGCTATTGCTTTCAATTGAATTTGTAAAATAAGGGAATCAACAGTGTCCCACTGACTTACTATAGGTCTAAACTAGTATCAGCTCCTAGAGTCTACTCTGTTCATTGAGGGTCAGCCAATGAAACATTCTGCCTAACCTACAAGTGTTTTGACCTAAATTGATTGTGGAATACAAGAGAGTGAATAGGATTTATTTCAGTGAATTACCACTAAGGAAGAAAGTAAGCTGTCCAGAACAGAGGCGTGGTTCAGTTTCCTAAAAGTAAAATTCTCATATAATATGAAACACAGAACTGATGTTATTTAGACGTTCACATTTGGCTAACAAATATGACCTTTGAAAGAGAGATCTATGTCCTTTCAGAAGAGCACACAGTAGCCCAATAAGATGTCAGAAAGTGTTTAAAACAGCAATAGATACCTATTTATGAAGTTTCACAAATTAATTTCCCTCTCCCTAAGAGGACAGTCTCATATTCACTGAATGATTCAGCCAAGACGGAGTTGGTCTTGTCTCCTTGCATGGACTATGGGACAACTGGGAGGAGTACCTTGGCCAAGATGTTGAAGTCTGAAACGACAGAGTTTATGCTTCAGTCAACTTAGTATCCGTTTAGTGGTAGGAAGCATGAGTAAATGCTGCAAAGATTAAATGCAATTTTCACTTTTTTTTCCTAACAGAAATGTGTTTTGAGCCAAATTATGACTAAAATGAATAATATCTCTATATTAACTCAGGAAAGAGTCAGTATGCCATAACGTAAGAAAAAATCTTTTTTCTTTCCTTTAATGTAATGTGAAAACCAAAGTCAACAACCTTTTTCATCATTCGTGTTAAAGTGAATAATGACTGTACTATCGATTTTAAGAGGAGAATGACCTAATCTTTTTACATAATATATAGAGATAGTTGTTCACTTAAAGCTACATAAGACATACATAACAAAAGTCCAGTGGAAGTAGAAAAAGCTTTTATAAATTAAAACACAGATAGGTCTTGCAGCTCATCTGTCAAAACACCTGAATTAAGGGGAAGAAAAAAAAAAAAAAAAAAAAAAAAAAAAAGAGAGACAGAAACAGAAAAAGAGAGAGAGGCCTGGTCTTAATCTCCAGGCCTGTCATTTATTTCTTTCACAGAAAAAGTATGGGACACAGGTGGCTGGATGTCAAAGATCATACTCTGTCTGCATGCTTCATAAGACTTGGGACAAATATATGAAACAGGCTGGGCAAACTGAAAAATCAGAAGAAGTTGGTGCAGCTTCAGTGACCCAGGTCAAAGGTTGCATTGCTTTTGGTGTTTTACAAATGTTTGACAGATTAAATGCCCACCTCCCATGGTTAGTAAATAAGCCATGTAAGTCAGAGTATTCATAAGGAATAAAACTTCATTCAGTGTCCTTATTGTGAAGGATTAGGGTCAATTAGCATGAGTAGCAGATGTATGCTCTCAGTACAAATACACACACTGGGATTATCCTGGATTTTGGAAAACACATATTAAAATATAGTTGTAATGGTAAAATAACACCGTGGTAAAGAGGGAAAGGATTAGAGGTAGGCAGGTAGGGTATTTAGATATTGTTATCAAAGAACGCGATAATTGTATAATTTCCTGCAAAAGTATTTGTTCCTTGAATATCCTTCTAGAATAAAATTCTGTTTAGTTACATTTCTGCTTTGCATTGCAATGGAAATTGGTAGGAAAAGTATGGAATACTAAAAGCCCATGAAATTTCAACAAGTCATAGTCCACAGATCTACAGAGGTAGTTTTCAAATTAGTTCTTTTTAGTTCCACATTATATTCAAGCTTATTCCCTGTGTATGTAATTTTGACAGGGAAGGTGAAATACTGTGATTATTTGGAAAAAAACACATATTTTCACATAGTAGCAGCATATGAATTTCTTGGAAGGTCATGAGAGTATTGTGATTGCACTTGAGAATCAATGAACTGTATACATAACTGTTTTGACAAGTGTTGATCTCTATGTATTTCAGTACCGTGGCAATGAATCATTCCTGAAGAGATTGTCTTATTACTTCAAATAATGCCATAGGTGCTATTTACAGTGACTCTAATATTCTGGATTTATCTAGGTCAGTCCTTCCCAGTTTGGCAAATACTCAAGATAGAAAATATTTGCTGGTTTTGTCTTCATAGTGCATAAAAAGCTATTATAATTCCTCTGCCCAAGTTTCCCTGCCAGTTTACTTCCTCTAAAACAATGACCCTTCAAAAATGGTTCTCAAGCCTAAAAGGAAGCTATTCACCTGTCCTCTAGCCCCTGAAGATTTTCTTAGGTAACTGGTGATTAGGACTGGAAAGCATAACATTCTAATAGAGGAAAAGCATGACTTGAGACAAGATCAGGTGAGAGTGGACAGACACTGGCACAGGTTGCCCAGGGAAGTTGTGGCTGCTCCCTCCTGGAAGTGCTCAGGGCCCAATTGGATGGGGCCTTGGGAAACTTGATCTAGTGGGAGGGTGGGGTGGGGCAGGGAGGGTGGAACTAGGTGATCTTTAAGGTCCCTTCCAACCCAAACCATTCTATGATTCTATGAATTTCCTAAGGAAACAAGGTTTATGCAGTCATACATTCTCTTCTATCTTTTTGTCTTTGTCCATCTTATTCTGTTCTTCCCTGCTCTCCTAAAATCAAACAAATAATAATATACAAAATGAAAAACTGTAACAGGTTTCAGTCAAATTGGACATAAGGGGAAGATCCTACAAGCAAAAAAATAGTATTTAAGAAATAACCAACTAAAGTGATAAAAAAGATATTTGAAATATTGATGACTGTAGATTGTTGACGACTGCAGCTAAGTCTCCCTACTACCAAACACCAAAGAAGCCAGAAATGCAACGTTATGAGGAAGGCTTCAGTCAAAACTTGCAGTCAACTCTGAGAAGAAAATCCATACAAAATCAGACCGCATGAGTTCTGGTTCTCAAAGAACTTCTTGTTTTACTTAAAAGGAATGACGTGTTTTTTTCTTTGTTAGATTTTGCAATAGTGGTGTTTGCATTGGAGAATAATACATTTGTTGAAATTAAACTGACTAAAGTTAAAAATGCCTAACTTTCTCTGAATGTCTTCCTGCATTCCTGCAGCATTCTGATCCTGGGAAACATGTTTCATTGGCTTCATGTTCTGAGTATCAAACAGTCTAAAAACTTTTTAAGTAGAATCTACAACATACAAAAAATCTGAATGTATCCTCTATATGCTTTTAATAGGTTTCCCCATGTCTGATTTATCCATGATTATGCCTTTGCTACATGCAACAATGTAAATTAAATACATTTTGTTGAAAAAAAAATACATTGATATTTCAAGGTTATGTCATTTTTTTTGGCACTGTCACTTCAAGCTTTTTCAATAAAGATCTTCAGAAAGGTCAAAGGCCTAGAAAACAACAAGAATCAAAGGCTGGTAACATTAAAGAACTGGTTACTGGGGAAACAAGAATTACTACAGTAATATTATTTGATTATTGATACTACTTTTGCTCTGTGGCTTACCTGTTGGTGGTAATATACAGAAGAATTTTTTTTACTACAGAGGAGAGAGAAAATGTATATTCACAAGGCTCAGTACTCTTCCTGTATGACTGTGTTTTAGGTATGTCTGTCTGAATATGATTTCTGTGCCTGAACTACATGTCATTACAGAAAAAATTAAGCATACTATGAAGAAACTGCTGGATATCAACCTTTCTGAAGCCTCCCTCTTAAGGAATGCATTTTTGCATTGATTTGCAAGAAAAAAATATTCTGTTCTTTCACCTGATTTTGTGTGTATATTTACAGAAGAGATAAGATTTCTCTGCTGGGCAGATGAATAGGTTTTATTACAGCTGAACGAAAATATTTCAATTTATTTGGCAAGAAGATTGCAGAGCTGCAGTGTTCTCATGGACTAAAATGACCCTGCATGTTTCCGTATGTTCTTTATGCTATGCATAGGCCAAATTCAGCCCCTCAGAAAGCAGTGGTCACACACCAGACCAACCCTCAGAGATCTGCTCCACAAAAAACCTCAAATAAATCGTCAGCGTTCATATTTACTACTGAGTTTGAGAGACTCATTTTTCTTCTGAAATATCTGTGTTTATGTGAATTTATGTGCTTGAGCATAAATGCATATACATAGCTACTTGTGGCTGTCTGAAAGTAAGGTAGATTGGGTTGCTCTGGACCTTGAACAATCAAGTTCTAAATATACCAGTGACAATTATTCCACATTTTTTTTCGACAACCTGTTTGAAAATCCTTTCTGTGACTTAAAAAATTCCTTCCATACAGTCAAAATTTCTCTTATGCCAACGCCTGTCCATTTCCTCTTCTTCTGTGGCTGTGCACCTCTGAGAAGAGTTTGAATCCCTCTTCTCTCCACTACCACACTCCTGTCAGGTAGTTTCAGAGAGCCATAATGTCTCTCTTGACCTTGGTCTTCTCCATGGTAAAAAACCCCAGACCTCTCTGTCCTTCTGAATATCTAGGTGACTCTCCCTGCTCCTCATGTCTATATCTTTCCTGCATCGAGAACCCCCAAACTGGAATCAGTACCGAAGATGCAGACACATGTATGTTGAATACAGTGGAACAGTCACTTCCTTCAGTCTCTTGGCTGTACTTTGGCTGGTACAGCCCTGTATTACCTCTTCCTAAAGAAGGGCACTCTGTTAGCTCATGTTCAACTGGTTGTTCACTAGAGACCCAAGTATTTTTATTCAAAGCTGCTTTCTAGCTGTACACATGTTCAGGGTTCTGCCTTCCCAGATCCAGTTTGCTTTTATTAAACTGTATGAGGTTTCTGTCAGCCTGTTTCTGCAACTGGCTTTTGAGCACTCGCTCAGTAGAAATCAAAAAAATTCAACCCAAAACTCAAGTAGTCTGAAGAAGAGGAGGTTCTCATAGACTCAAGCAGAAGTGTGCAGGATATGAAAAACCTGGATTCAGTTCACACCTCTGTGTGACTGGTTTTGAACCCACATCTCTCACTTATAAATGCTTGTCCTGAACTTTAAACTAACATAAAAGGGCTCTCTCGATGTCTTATGTTGACACTGTTCCACTGAATATACTCAATTAAATATTTACTGGAGAGAGGCAATCCGTGTGTTCCCATCTCCTGGGAGAGTGTCGTAGTTAGAAGGCTGGAGAGCTATTCTTGCTCTTGATCTCAATGACCTTTTGAGCATTTTATCTAAAGTGGAAAAGTGTCAACAGGAAAGGTTAAAATGAGCTTCCTAAGAATATCTTTTAGCCTAACTGTTCATGTCCTTGTCCAATTCAGAATGGGCACTGAAACAGCATAAATAACCTTTCAGATAAATTGCTTAATCATAAGCAGTATTTTAAAATGCCTCCCTCAATCTCTTTGTATGAAGTAACTTTAAAAAAAATACTTAAATATAAATTGAGATAACATACAGTAGAATGACTGTCACCTGACAGCTGGGTTATTCTGCAATATGAGAGACTGCTATTTAAATCTCCTTGGTAAAGGAAGAAGTGAGCTGCTACATATTATATAGTGTACATTTTTTCACAGTTATGAAAAAAATAGAGATATTAATGTTCATTTGAAATATTTTTTTTAGAAAAAATAAATTATAATGTGTAAACTATATGCACCCTGGAAAAAAAATAAAAGTTTTTGTTATATATTTATTGAAGAACACAAACTTAGCATCTAACTGTTTTTAAGTAAGTGTAAACACCTCATACCAAATTACTTCACACCATGAAGTAAGATTTACTCTGCCTCACATAAGACGCTAGAACTTCATTTTTTGACAAGAAATTATTTCAGTTGCAGTCCTAAACTGGCACCTTAGAATGTTTTCTAGATTGATAGTCTTGAAAATTGAATGACTACAGGAGATTCTGAAGGGGAAATTAAGCTTCAAAAGAAATTTTATGGCTGTTGTGTACTCTATGAAAAGGTCTTGGAGTTTACATGTCTCTCATCTTATTAGCAACACCAGATTGGTGGTTTTGTCTGAAAGCTAGACTATAAATCATCATCAGTGTTGGGCATGATATTCACTATTAATGCCTTGTTTTCCCTACTGAAATGTCTTTTGTGCTTATTTTCTCTTGCTCATTGGCATTCTGCTGACTATCAATCAAAAGAACAAGTTAGACATTCCCCTCTGTCTTGCCTCAGTGAATCCCTGATTTTCTTGACCATTAACCACTCTATGGAATGTATATTTACTGTTGGAATCTTTAAGCCCCCATATTCTCCCCTCTCAGCTACTCTCCCTTCCTGGCACCAGATTTCAAAGCAATAAAAGCAATATTTCCCATATACTGAATGAAGAACATGTAATAGGCTGTTTGACAGAAAATTGCTGATGTACAACCCACCTTTATTCCCCAAGCCTGTGGGAGCCTGGAGGGATAAGAAGCCTTATTACTAGGCCAAAAACACCACCTCACACACAAAAACCAAATATTCCTGCTTTTACTGTTTAATAGGTTTCGTATTGATGCAGGAAAAGGATAGTAGACTGATGTTTATCTAAAGATGGATCTTGAGAGTTTTCTTGAAATGTGCAAGTAAGATTGTTTTCATGCACCAGCTGTTTTCTTTCTTTACAAAAATGCAGTGTTTACTGGAATGAGGAACAGCCTGCATTTATTTTTCAGGAGCAAGGAAGTTTTGAATTTTTCCTGAGCTTCTGCAAAACTCTTCAAAGGGAAGGAAAAGGAAAATGGTTCAACACAAGTTCAGTTAGGTGGTTGAATAATTCATTGTGATATGTCCCAGAAGGCTCTACGTTCAAAGATTTTAATGAAACAGATGTGTCAATAGGCCACTTTTTCCTTGTTGAACTCCTTGATTTTAATGGTCTGAAAGCTTATACATACTTTCTTACATTGCTTTGAGAAGGGGAAAATACATACAGATATTGTATCAATCTACATCTTTATCGTAGTCAAGTTTCCTCATTGCTAAAACATGTTATTAACTTTGCTAACTAGGGCTGTGAAAAGTTTCATAGATTTATTGTTCAAAGTATTCTAGCTTATTAATGATATTTACTTATCAACACACTCCCAATATAGATACAGTAGTTCTGTTAAAGTCTTTATACTAAATGTAGTCTGCTTGGTTATGTGGTTCTTTGCATGTAGATTTCATTACAGTGTTGCCAGCTAAGGAACTGACTTTCATATGTAATTTGGTTGGCATGATGTATATAACAGCAATACCCCTTCCAGTACTAGAAGAGTCTTGGCACCTCTTTTGCTCAGAAAGATCATATTTCTAGCTATCCCACTTTGACCTCATCTCTCTAGCTTGCCTGTGTAATGAATGGAGAGAAATAATCAGAGGTTGTTCTTGTATCTCTAAGTCTCTATTTTAGTATGAGCTGAACTGCCTTTTAGAGTTGGCTATTACAGGGAACCTACATAAATTTAGCCAGACTTAAACTTTGGGTTTTTAGAAATCTACATTTTTGATTTTTAATTTTCTTAGTTTCTTGTGACTGACACCCTTAATAAACAGAAAAGCTGTTAAATGACAAGCATCAAGTTGGATCAACAACAAGGTCCTCCTTCAAGAAGAAACGTTACGTGCCATGAGATTTTTATGTTTGCTTCTTTGTTCTTTACTGAGCACATTCCATCCATGGAAGGAGCAGAGGAATTTCTACTCCCTTCACCTTAATTTGTATCACTCCTACTGAGAACAACACCAACAGTTCAATTACTAACTGGCTACAAATCATAGCTGAGAGTCAGTGGTCTATATATGCTGTTTTTCTTAGATGGATATATTTTTCCTAAGGGCTAGAGTATTTTTTAAAATATAGACCTTATCCTTTATGTCCTTCATATTTTTTCTTACGTGGTGACTTATATTCTCCTGCACAAAAACTAGTGTTGTAAGATGATAAAAAATAGCTCTCTTATGTTAAGTTATATTCATAGGACATAAATGAGTGATCTAAATTTTCATTATAGATACAGAACTTTATCATCATTAATTTAAAAGGTTTATTTTTACAAATTACATTTGCTACTAAATCAAATTTAATAGGAAAAAGTTGATTTTTATTAAAGAACCTGGTTTGTGCCTAGGAAAGACCATAATAGAAAAATTTCCATTATCTTCTACGAAAACTTATTTCCATAAAAAACAGATGTATATTCTTTCTAATACTATAGGTATGTTGAGGCATTTGCATCTAGACAAAAGATTAAACTATCCAAACTAAGTAGTATTTATTATTGTTTGGTTTCCCATTGCATGAAGAAAAATTAGAGAAGAAAACTATATCAGTTCTTTTAGGAAAACCTCCATTGTTTATTTTTTGGTAGGAAAAATCTTGCTAAAGAGAAACAAGCCATATACACAGAGATGACATGAATGCAGGTGCTCCACTGAATTCAGTTATCCATAGATTTTTGTTACATAGATAAATATGCATAGTTCCTGTAACTGTTTCATTAAAAAAAGAAAACTAAATCAAAAGTTAAAAATGAAAAATAATGTCAGTGTCAGGATGAAAACTATGGCACAGCCTTAGCTCTATACTGAAAAATATCCACTCAGAGAACAATTTCTGGTTCCCATGCCAGAAACAACAGATCAGTTTGCATCCACACTTCTCAGCGATAGTCCCCTATAAAAAAGTCTGTGTTTTCCTGCACTGTCTTTTTCTTCGGCCCACAAAGCAGGACTCAGAGACATAAAAATTCCTTTAATTTGAGGTTTTATTTACTTTTTTTTTTTTTCTTTTTTTTTTGGTCTTATTTTTGTTTGTTAAAATGTCTGAAATGATGAAAAGTGTTCCTCAAAATCTCTAGTGAGACAGAATATGTGTCGCAATCATTAGAGAATGATATGAATGTATCTGGGGGAGCTGGAGTGTAAAAGAGGATCCTGCTGAGGATGATTTTGGATGACTGATCCAGCAGAGGTGCAAAACTCCCTTCCATATCCTGGGTGTAGTCCTTGGAAAAGTCTTTTCCCAGAAAAGGAAAAAAAAAATATATCTGTGCTTCATCTTGGAGAAAATTAATTGGTTTGTTCCAAGATAGACCACAGGAGTTAAACAGTCTGAGTAATGGAGATGATTTGGGTATTAGGATCCGAACCACAGTAAAGTGGAAGGGCAAGTTATTTGCCTTTGTAGAAACAGCTGTTCTTCAGTCTCCACCCCAGGGATGTAACTAAAGTTTCAGTCCTAAAGGTTACAGGTCAAAAAGGGGCGCTAAGCATAAAGCAGCATTAGTTATTTCTCAGTGTTAATTTCTGTGCTTATGCTACTCACATTGGACTTTGCATGACATTTCCTACCTGATATTTTGACTTCATTCCTTTTTTGTAGAATTATTTATACTCCTTTTCTCCCCTGCTTGTTACCCTGAAAACATGGATTCCAGTTTGTGAAGAAATACTTAAATGGAAATTCTGGCTCTAAATGGTCCCATGATAATTTCTGGATTGGAAGCTGAGAAAAAATATCAAAGTTCATTCTTCTGGTGGCACCAAAACCACTGAAGTTCACTAAGTTGTATCACTTACTTTGATTAGGTCAAATACTCGATAATGTGTGTGATATTGTTTGATACATAGACTAGATGGGCAATTCACATTTGCCTATGATGATTCTATCCCAAATGCAAATTAACAGCTGAGTCAGGCAAGTAAGACTGAAGTGTTGATTAAAAAAAACCCAAACAAAACCAAAAGCAAACCATTATATAAAGGTCTGTTACATTTCACTTGAATGAAAAATTAATCTGAAAATTGAAAAATTTCCATGATCCAGAAGATAGTTTTCTTTGAGGGATGGAATACACACTGACATTGTCAACATACCCTTGTCTGAAAGATTTCTATCTGTGTGATAAAACTTTCAACGACACTAACTGATGGATATTTAAAAATTCCCAGGGGCTAGAGGAGAAAGTGGATCCTTGTTGCATTTATTTGTCCTTCCAAGTTCATTAGGTTTATTTTCCTTCTACCAAAAAAGTAAAATTATAGGCTCCAAAAAGACAAATCTAAATTTTTGTCCAAAGTGATAATCACATTTCAAATGTTATATTTTAGGAATAAAAGGATTGCTATGTTGAGTTTCTTATACTAATTGATGAGGCAGAATATTGTAAGAACAAACTATATAATAGCTCATTAGCCAGAAACCCAAACAGAATCAATTATTTTGTTGTTCATGAAAGATTCAGTGAGCAATATGACAGAAGAGGATACTAAGTTATGGCAACTTGAACAGGTCTTTTGTGTTTTTTCCTCACAGGGGGCTGTGAAACCTTTCTAATAAATAAACTATTTAATGTAATGCTCTTATTTCTACTGGATAAATTTGAAACAGTTAGTAGCAGCCAGACATCTATCAGGCATTGCTGTATTGACTGATCTAAGCTGTTGTTCCTTAATTACAAGAAATAACTTTTGGAGAATCTGATGGAAGGCTTGCTTATACTTATGCTGGAGCTCTAACTGTTCAAAATTGGAAATATTTATGGGCTTGTAAAAGCTTTAAAAATAATAGTGAATCGAAGTAATAAAAATCCATAGAAATGAACAATTTATGACTAATAAAAGGTGACCTTATTCTTGAAGACACGTAACCCCCTAATTATCCACAAAACATTGGATAAGATGTTCATTATTTTAGTCCTCAGCATTTGCCAATGTGTTCTTGGCAGACCTTTTAGTGGTATCAGCAGGAAAAAAGGAAATGAGCTGGAAAGCATTAAAAATAATACTCAAAGTACTATTTAGGTATGTGATCCTCTTATGAACTTCACATTGAGCTATTAAAATGCATTCACTAGCTTTATAACCAAGAAGTTACAGGCTGTACCAAGAAAAGACTTAATGTGGTCAAATAGTTTTAAAAATACGGGTTCAGATTATTTTTCTTTCAGGTCCATGTATAAGCAGCATTGAGGAATTTGCTTTTCTGAAAATCTTTACTGGACTTGTCATTTGGACAATCAGTCTAATTCTCCATTACATTGTAACTGAGACAGTTTGTTACGATTTGGTAGCACTTAAAACTGCTTTATTTTCCACATCTATATATGGCTGCATAGTTAACTGTCTAAGAGACACTAACCAACTTTTTTGATGATATGAAGACACAAGGCACTTTGCTAAGACTTTAGCAAAGCAGGCAGTTCTCATCACCTATTAGGTGATGTACCCTTTCCAAGGGCGTTAGCACTTCTCATTGCTCACCAAATTAGTCCAGAAAGGATTCCCATGACCTCCTTATTTATTTGCTTGTGCCAGAGCCCTAGACAGCAGTCTGTTTCTCAAAAACTTTTTATGAACAAAAGAGAAAACACATCTACTATGAAAATTGAAGAGGTTATCCATAGTGTGGTTGAGATATTAACAGTATAATCACAGATTTATTATTATTATTAGTCCAGATGTACTTATTACAGAAAATGAAAAGAAATTAAAATGATTATTGCTATTGCTATTACTTTCATTAAACCATATAATCATAGAATTATAGAATCACAGAATGGTTGGAAGGGACCTTGGAGGTCACCTCTATAAAGCTTTGGTAATACTTTGCAAAATGTCAACTCATCATTAGAAAAATTGCAGCTACAGCTTAATGAAGTGAGACAAGAAAAGTTTGTAAGGAGCCAAGTGTATGAATTTCATTCCTGAGGTCTTACAAGCTCAGTACAAAGCCAGTGGCCTAGTACCAGCAATGGCCATGCACTTCCTCCTGGGTGCCACTCTCCCTGGGTGCCTTCAGGCCTTTTGAGGAAGTCTATAGCATAAGATTGCCACCTCCAGAAAGCTGTTTGTTTCTTGGGTGCTGAAGCTTGCATCAAGTTTATGTGGTAATTAAGTTTTTAAGCTAAGCCGAATGAATACAGCCTTTATGCTCCCTTAGTGCCAATGTGACCACAACAGGAAATAAATAGCAGGGGGTAAAAAAGAGACAAAATCTAAAGGATCATACAAACAAATAGCAGATTCTCTCAGGCTTTCTTTTTGTTATTGATGTATTTGGAAATACTTCTTTTTCTTGCCCTTTATGACAGTAGCCAGGTTGAGCTCCATCTTGATATTCCTTTTATCACTACAGCTATTGAAGAATTTTGCATTGCCTTCAGTGGATTGAGGATCAATCAGATTGCATCTAATAATTTCAAATGCCTTTAGAGTGGCCACTGCACTTTGACTAGTTATGTGAAACCTGTTTCTGATATTTTCTTCTTTATCAATAAGCTGTGTTATTTGCTTTCTTTCCTTGTTATGGCTTTCTTTTCTCACTGCTGTTTCTTTCTTATCAATGCAGTGTAAGTCTGAGTAAGGTAGCGTTTTATCTGTTTCTCTGAAACTGGTTATTAGTCAGGGCTAATACTATCTATTTTAATAGCTATCCTCATCTGAAAAAACTTTTCTCCCCTTTCCATGAATTTGATTTAACTCTCTTCCACATGTAGCTGACAACAAATGCTGTCAGTATCAGGCTGCTAGTTTCACTTCCTTATGGTGTTTATACATTAAAAATAAGATTCCATTGTTTCTAGTAGCTTGTTCTATTATTTATATTTGTGCATTTTTTTATTAAGTGCTTTAGTGAGTGAACAACGTATACAGCAAAGGAGACAAAAACAATCTGAAAAAGAAAGCAAATAATTAATGAAATGTTTTTAATTATGTGTGGATTACTTCTTATATGTTGCCCAGAAGTAGTCTGAAATCACTATTGCAAGTTATTGGTGTAAAAAGAGCAAACACAAGAGAGATGAAAACGCACAGTTACCTTCCAAGTATACTTGTAAAAATCACTGTGGGAAATATTGTGGAAATCTTTCATTTCTAATTTATAGGTCTTTCATGAAATAGGAGTCAGTGTCTAAAAAAAGTAAATATGTACTCTTCACGTTGCACTGGTTTCGCATCAGTAAAAACCCTGTAAGATTAGTTTCTTAAAAAACATATATTGCAGCTGTTAAAATCACGTCCCTGACATAAATCCCACTGATATTCAGAAAACAATAAATAAAATTCAGAAAATCTCAATTTCTCTACACAAGCATACAAGCTAATTGTCTGAATGAGTGCTGAATAAAGCATTTTAATATTCTTCATAAATTCAGTATATACACATAAGCATATAACTACCATAATTTTCATAACTTCCAGTCTCTAATGAAATGCTATGTAACAAAAATTGCTAATCTTTTAAGATTGGATTGTATCTTTCTCCCCATTTTAACCCTGTGATCCAAGGGGGTCTAACTCTGTATTTCCTACTTTGACAATATTTGTTTGCTCATCTTCCTTTCACATACATGTGGTAGAGGAATGTGAGAAAATTAAGGATGTGTGTTATAAATTACCAAATAATTCAGAACCTTCTGAGGTTGTAGTTAAATTTATATCTGGCAAAACTGAAGGTGTCTGGCTTTCTATACAAAAGTATACATCACATCCTTCTGAAGTTTTAGGAACAGAGCAAGACACAAAAATCTTTATTGGCAGTTTGTCTAAAACCTCCACTAAGTTAAAACCTACAGATTTTCATTATTATGTCTGACTTGGAAAACAGTGATTTAAATGATGGGAAATTATGTTTTATAAAAGAAAGCTAGTTTCCTGACATCAAAACCTTTGAAAGCAAGTTTTAGAGTCTTTACAAAATGCTTGCAATACTCTCATCTAAATATGACTTGCTGCACACTTAAATATTCTGATACTCCTACCCTTTCTGCTAGCAGGTAGGAAAACTGTATTATTTTTACATGTCGAGTCTACATTTAACTTTCTCTTTCAAATGAAATGTCTACATTCCTTTATGCAAATTTTAAGTGAACAAATATAATGGAAAACTGATCTGTGAAAGGATGAGTAGTTGCCACTTAACAGAAATGAGGATTGTAGTATTGTTCTTTGTCCATAAAACCGATATTAAACCAACCAACCAAACAGATCCAAAAGAAGATTTTTGATCAGGAATTTATATGACTGGGTTTAGTGGCATTATGTAAAACTTTCTGAAGACAGATTTGTCTTAAGAAAATTAAATAGAAGACAAATACTGGCATTTGAAATGATGCTGTGTTTCTTCACGTAATCTGGAAGAGGAAAATTAGGATTCTACATCCAACTGTTACACAATAAATTGCTTCATCTCTCAGGACTATATTTTCTGTCATAAATCCCTTTTTCTCTCTCCTAGGCAGTTCATGTGGCTCAGTTATTGGTGGTAGAAGTCTCAAAACACTGACCCTAGAGGACAGAACAGGAACTTTCAGTGCAGAGTGACTCTTCTAATCACAATATTCTTGCACACAACCCATTATTAAAACTCATTGTTCCAATTGTCCAAAGCCAGAAGAATGTTTTCCATACCCTTTGGAGATTTTCTGTTCCTGTAGAGAAAGACAAATTTAAAAACAAAACTATTTTTCTTCAAAAAAAAAAACCCCAAACAACCCCCCCACACAACAAAACAGAAAACAAAGTTAGGCACATTTAATTTAAAAACGTAATTTTGGTTATGACAAGTATAATTATAAATACTTTTTACAGTTCTCACCAAAGATAGTATTGAAAAAATCTGTATTATTTTATACTCTGGGAATCTCAAATATCTCTTTTTCTTATGTGTAAGCAGTAACTGGAGGATGACAATCTACTAATTCCCTGTGAGAAATTACGACTATAGCCGGACAGGAATACTACAGTAGAAGTAGTTTATTGTAATTGAGGAAAAAAAAGCCACCTTCTCTATAGAGAGAAATAAAATAATCATACTGTTCTGAAAATGTCATAGATACCATGAAGATGGAGAGAAACCCAAAAACATCTAACAGAAGCCTATAATGTTCAACAGTAGCTTGACATAATATTCACCAGGGTTTTGTTTTGTCTGGTCTTTTGGGGTTTCCTTTGATGTTTTTTTAATTCTGTTCTTGGGTTTGGGTAATTTGTTTGTTTGTTTGTTTGTGGGGAAAGGTTATATGAAAAGGCTTTCAAGAATACTAGTTGCATGAAGTCTGAAGTAAGTGCATATTCATTATAATTGAAGCAGGGTTGTTTGAAGAGTTATCAGTGATTTAGGTTATAAATATAGTAAAATTCCAACAAATCTTAGAGAAACAAGATTGTAGTAAATGCTTTCTTGAAACCTGAGCTACATATACACTAAACTCAGTGTGTACTTAGTTGGGGGAACACATAAAATTAGAAGCCATTAAAAGCCAAAATCTTAAAAAACTCAGTCCAAAACAAACAAACTCCCCCTTCCTCTTTCGTTCTTCAGTTTCTTTCTAGTAAGGTACACAGTCATGAAACTTTTCTCTTTCTACAGTAATATAAAAATGGTTTGCACTTGCCTTTCTTTTCTCACACACATGCCTCAAGTGCTTTACAAATATGAAGAATCCTGAGTGGTTCCACTCCACAAGAAGTGCACTGAGGTTAACTGTGCTACATTTCAGTCTTCTTGCAGAATGAACTGAAAATCTGAACTTCACTGTTTCCCACGTGTTATTTGTGTTTTCACTCTGTTGCGTGATTGTTTGTAGGAAAGATTGCATATTGCTGTTCCCTTTCATGTCCCCAGGCCCCCTCAGAAATGGAAAGGCTATTTCTCAGCGGAGTTCTGGGGTTAGCTATTTTAATACAGTATTTGAGAAAAATAGTTGACATTTCACTGTTCTTTTTTAGTTTCGTTCTTAGGGCCATCTTCATCTTTTAAGTAATTTTGTTATTTATGTCTCAAGGTGAACTCAATACAATGACCAGAATGGAAAATAAGCCTTTTTTTTCAGTTATTACTACAGTTTATTGACTTCATTTTTTTATTAATAATGTTGCTAGTCAGTACTGAGATATATACATCTGACAATATTTCATCCCACCCAGGAATATGTAAGTTGCTTCACAAAGCAGGTAACATCAAAATCTTCATATGGAAAAATTGTCCGATGACAGACAAACTTTGAAAGAAAATCTCAAGTAGTTTAGATTTTACAGTGATAGATTCTCAAGGTTAAGAATGCTCCTTCTTCTTTGTCCTATATTAAATGAAAAATAAATGTAACTGCTAGCATCACTTGGGAAGTATCATCCTGCTTACTAACTTACCATTTGATACATATCATTAATTTTTAAAGATGTGATGAAGTAAAAACCTTAATACTTTTGAAAGGACTCTAAATTCTAGAATAATAATAAAAAAAAATCAATATAACCCCTATATAACCCCCATATAGCCCCCATATGAGCAGCTTTTCTTGACTAATTTAGTTTTTTTTTCTTTCATCATGATGGAATTAATCTATTTTGAAATTATTTTGCAAGGGTTATTTCACTATATACAGCTCGATATTACTTAAACCCAGCTGTCTAAAGGGATATTTTCAGAGATAAGAACAGTTACTTGGTTTTGAAAAGATATTTTGATCTCGCGTTTTGTTAGCTTGTTTTTTGGTTTTGCTTGCTGCAAAAAGAAAGGCAGCTTTTTCAATGACTCACTGAAAATGTATTTTTCCTCTAATCATTCAGAAGATAAATAAGGCCTAGATTGCACTTCTTCCATGCCCCCCACCCTCTTATTTCTGTATCAGATTATTTTTTTCTCACAACTCAATTTCTACATGCCTTCATTTGCTAAGTATATACTATTCCTAAGACAGGAAAAATCTACATGCTACTACATGCTGCTGTCTTTGATGGCAATAATCTCAGGAGTAAACTTTTTGGCGATAATTGGACTTTAACTGTCATCACCAAATGTGCTCGAAGCATCTTTAAACACAGCATGGAAGTCTTCTTTTATGGATCTGCTCCTAGAGTTCATCACCATGCTTTTTTAGTCTCCGATTCTGTATCAACATACACATACCTAGATTTCTTTGCTATGTAACCTTTTCTATGGTACTCACATGCTAGACTGAAAATAATAGTGATGACCCATTGTAATTACAAAGCTAGCAAAAAATGAGTAATTTAATTAGAATTAATTCTCATAATTCTAATAATGATTAGGTAGTATTGCAGTAAAATTAATATTATCGCATCATTTTAATGGTGAACAACAGCCAACTGCAATCAGACTGTACACATATGTACAGAATATGTTTTTTAGCTTTTTATATATAAAGTATTTGTATACGTTTATATATACATATGTATATATATCATAGAATTATAGAGTAATAGCATCACAGAATCATAGAATAGTAGAGATTGGAAGAGGTCTTTAAAGCTCATCTAGTCCAACACCCTTGCAGTGAGCAGGGACATCTTCAACTAGACCAGGTTGCTCAGATCGCCATCCAACCTGACCTTTAATATTTCTAGGGGTGGGGCATTAACCAATTTGTGGGTCACCTGCTCTAGTGTTTCATCACCCTCATTGTAAAGAACTTCCTGCTGATATTTAGTCTAAATCTACCTTCTTTTAGTTTAAAACTATTACTCCTGGTCCTGGCAATACAGACTGCAAAATAGTTTATCATTATAGAGACATATAAAAGTCTAAACAAGACAGTTTCACTGGCTTAGGAAACCAAATATTTCAAGTACAAGTTGCCAGCATACAGCATAGTCTGTAATATTTCATCTATGAGTACTCAGAATCCCTCTTCAGATATATTCTGATCTTGCTGAATACACATAATTACCATTTGATTCTGTGCTAATGACTAGAAAATGGTGACTTGATTTCTTTAACAATGAAAAAGTGGTTTGGATGGGTTTTTTTTTTTTTGACTCTGGTCAATATTTTATCAATACTTCTTCACCCTTAGGTAAGTTATACATAGAGGGAATGACTAGTCTGGATGTGGAATCTGTGCTGTAGCTGTCCATATGGAGCTAAACAAAACCTACCCAATCTGACTAGAAGAGAAAGTACAAATTATATAGCTCTTATTCTGGAGTATGAATCTCTTACCCAACATTACATCTATGGAATTTGCAGCTTTGCTGCTTTGGGACACTTTGGGAAACATTCTGGATCTCTGTTATGCCAGACTTTCTCTACTAAGGATTCCATCAACTATGAAACTTAGAGCCACCTGGTAAAAGACATGAACCTCCAAGACTTTGGAATCTCACAGAGATAAAGGAGTAGGTTAAAAAGTTTGTTCAAAGCAGGCCTGCAAACATGTAACGTATTAAATGTTCCTTGACAGGTTTACAACTGTCCTCATTTCTGTAATTGAACCAAGATTTGAAGGATTAAATATAGAGAAACATAAGAAAAATAATAAACATGAAAATCTCACTAAACTATGGATTAGTTACTGGTGTAGATTATCCATTCTTTTGCACAAATCATTACTCAATCCTAATTTCAGTTTTCAGTCAGGGAAATACTACTTGCCTCTCCCCTTCCAGGTGCACTATTGAACATGTAAAATTAAAGTCTTTGGAAAAATACTTCTTCATACTCCAATTCATTTAACAAAAATGGAATGTAAGGACCTTTTTGTCTGACTTCTGAGTGTTTGAAAGAGCGATCCTTTCTTCTTGTCCCTTTCCCTGACAATTTGATGGGACTTTCAAAAACTGAAGCCAAAACAAAAGATACTAATTTGCTCAGAAATAACCATTATGAGCTTCAAACATAGCTTATAAATTGCATATAATTTGAAAGCTTTAATGGGATGATATGCACCTGCAAATTGTTAGCTAACACCCACAGACACATTTTACAGCTCATGCCCTGGTGTTTTAACAACTCACAGAGCTGGCAGCTGGAAGACCCTAAGAATGGTGAATGCTAGAAATTTGCCCTAAGTAGTGCTGACATTACTGGGAGTGAAAGATGCAGCAGCTCTCCTTCCCCCCTTTTTTTTTTTTTTTTTTTTTTTTTTTTTTAAGATAAAGTGCCTCCTGTCCAATCCAACAGCAAAACAAAAACAGACAAAGCAGTACCTCTGGGAGGGCAAATCATAGCCAACAATACAGCTGCAAAGTTATAAAACAGCCCCAGAAGAACTGATGATTATCACAGTCTGGCATCCTTCCAGACTTAATGGCCTCTTCCTCATTGGGAAAAGAGCTAAAATGTGTTCCACAAGTCATTCTTTTTGGATATCTCCAGTGCATCTGAATAAATGGGACTGCTAAAGCTATAGAGTTTTTGGGTTGGGAACAACAGCCTTTTTCTGTAATGTGAAAAACATTGAGCTACATGAGAACTCTTCATTTTTTCACTTGAGGAGATGAGAAAAAGTAATTCTGGAGCCACTAAACAGTCATTTAGTTGTACAGCCTGCTCCTAAAGGTGTGTAATACAACATATGATTTGACTAGTTTTAGATGATGAAATTATTCTTTTTATTTTAGATGATTGAAATTATTCTATTTCTTTTAAGAAGCATGAATTTCCTGAATTCCTTCCTGTTGCATTTAAAATACAATGTACAGTACATGTTCTGTTTTTTATTTAGCTGTATAAAATCAGTAGCTGAGCTGACAGCAAAACTCCCACAGATTTTGGTTTTCATATCTGTTAAGCATACATTTTGAGCTAATTTGAGCATAGTCATTCCGTATGTACAGGATTTGCAGATGAGTATCATGGAAAACTTAGAGCTTAATAGAATTAAAGCAAATTATTTTCAAAAAATGAAATAGGACTACCTTATGGAATCATGTTACAATTTTAGAACCTAAGAGTTCTAAAAAGAACCTAAAAAAAGACCTAAGAGTTCTAAACTTAAGAGTTTCCCATAAACATTTTAAACAAACATCTAGAATTTGAAAACTAAATATATAACTTCTTTTCACGTCATTCTTTTAAAGATGCTACAAAATTTTGCAGTTCTTTGCAGCAAATATATTTGTCCATACAGGAAAACATTTTTTTCTCAAAATATATGAATCAGGAAAAAGACATACTGAATAGAGTGGAACCACCTGAAATGCCTTGCATCTTACAAAACCATTAGAGACAGTACAGGAAGATGCAGGAGACAAGATGGAAGAGATGACAGCTCATTTGAGCTGAATAAAAACATTATGTAAAATCATTGACAACCTTGGCCTCCCCAGCATGTGTTACACTCAGAACCTGTTACACCAAGAACCTGTTATACTATTAATACTTCCAGACAGCAATAAAGTAGAAACCTTTTTTTTTTTTTTTTTTTTTTAAAAAAACTGCTGTCGATGCTGTGGAAATAAGATGGGGTTTATTTTAGTTCCGATTTTCTTTAAATGCTCTCTCAGTTTGTTATGTAGTACAACATAGTTTTGTAGCTTAAACATACTTGGCAAATATCTCCTATTTGTTCAAATTGCCCTCCACCCACTGCATACATAGCTAACCAACAACAAGCAAATACATCCAACTGTCTTCATACTGGGCCAGAGGTCATCCCAATCGGAAAACAGGGGCTTCAGATGGTATTTCCTTTACGTCAGCTAATTACAACCATATGTTTTCTGTGACAGAAAGGGAGGTATGTAAGTATCAGACCCATTAGCCAGGTTAATTGCTGCTTCCACAGCTGATATGCTCTGTGCAACTTTTGTCCTGCAGTTTAGTATAGTCCGTGCTGCCTGTTTTTAATTATTTTGTTGTTGCTTTGCCCTGTTATTTTGCTTCTTGCCAGCAGCGATTTGTAAGCCATGGTATGGGGATTCAGCTATTTATGTCTGATAGCTATGAGAGTTTTTTCTCTACTGAATCTTGCTAGACAATTCTTGGCTTTTTCCTGCTGCTGACTTTGTTAGGATGGATGATTTGATATGTAAACAGTGGAGAATCCAGGAAAGAAATAAGAAAGACACAACATGTATGCATCCAATTGGGGTGATCAGGAAGAATTTCTCAGTTCATCACCAGGATTCCCTTCAGACCACTAGGTGAAGGAAATCTAAGTGATGCAGATAATAAGTTTGCTGTAGTTCATATACACATCAGGGAAATCTCCTGGTATTCAAAAAAACCAAAATTAATATTTGTGAAAATGACATGGAACTTCAGTTTAGAGTTTTCTGGATTTGCCCATTCTGTTCTTGTCTTCTTTGAAGACACTTACAGGTTCTGGAGAGGTAAAGGCTCCCCATTTTCTAAGCCATAGATTCTAAGACCCACAGGTTCAAGGCAAAGATTTGCTCTAAATAGGTAGCCTCATGCTCATGCTATAATAACCACATTCTTGACATTGCCTTTTGCCACCTGTACTCAGCATGTTGTCACCCAGCCATTAACTTAGAAAACTAACATGAACCAAAGAAAAAACTCTAGACTAAATGAGTTGCCATAAGAAAACAATTAAAAAGTCACCCGTTGTGAGAAAACATATCTGATCTAACATGGGTAAGGAGACCACCCAGGATTAGCTAAGAGTTTTTTGTGGGTTTTTTTCTCCTTCCTCTCCTCAAGCCTGTTATTTACAGTACAGGTGCATTTATATGACTGACTAATTGTGAAGGACTGGGTGATGATCTCATCTAGGCAGCCTTTACTGTTTGGATATTACATAATATGATAAACAGGGATTAGTTAACAGACATTTTTTAACAGAAGAGCAGCAACACATAGCAATATATTTAAATTTTTGTTTTAAAAGATTTCCTCATTTTTTAATCTAATCCATGGATATGACAATATGGAACATGATTTTTTCAAACATACATGCACAAAATTATTTTTATCCATGTAGAGAATCTCAGCACAACCTTATGATAGACACTTCAGCATCAAGTCTCTGAAAATTCAACCTGGCTGCAAAAAATTTTATCTATCCTATGTTTTACATTTAGGATAAAACTTTGGTCAGAACTACAAATGTTTCAGCAGTAATATTTGATCCTTTTTGAAAGCTAAAATGATTATATTAACACCAAATTAAACTAATTCTATTGAAATGTAACCCTTAAATAGATGAAGACCTATTATATATTAGAACATTCTAAAGACATTGTTATTAACATAATAACACAAGATTTTTTTTAAAATTCATACACTCTGTGTGCATCCACACATGGAAAATACAATTGCTTCAGTGATCCCGTGTATCATTTCTGTCTAGAAAGAATTACCTGAGTTTAATTTCTTTCCTAGAACTTCTGTTGACAGCTTATCACAAAAGCTAATCTGTTGCCATTAAGTGCTGGGGTATCTGTTAGCTGCAGGTAGCTCCTAAGATCACATTGATCTCCTCACCTTTCCAAATATATTTCTCTGAGCTACAGCTTCCTACAATGCCCAACAAATGTTTTCTAGACAGATCTGTTAGCACTGTTTGTTAGTGGATTTGCTTCTGACTTTCATCAGAAAGCCTTGCTTTTATATGGCTTTTACTTTTCCAGTTTCAACAGTTGAACTGAAAATTCTTATCTAAGACTTTTTTGGGGTTTTTTTGTTTGTTTGTTTTTGGTTTTTTGTTTGTTTGTTTTTTTGTTTTTTGAGTTTGGCAAAAAACAAATGAAACAACTCTATAAAACCACCATCGTTTCTTTCTAGGAATCACATTGGGGTAAACTATTTGCTCTTATATATCTGATTAACACCCCTACCCTCCTACCATATCCACCTCCAATTTAAATAAGCACTCGTACTTGAAAAGTTATGATCTTTGCTAAGCAACATTCCTGTATCCTTGTGATTGGTAACCAGGTTCTACCATTAGGCAAAGGGATCATCTTTTTCAGACTGATATAGGAGTTTAGAGTGTGTATGTCTAAAACCAAATTTACTAACTTTTAGGTGCCTAAATTGAGCTAAATTCATTTTAACTCTGTAGTTTTAGTATTTTTCAATATGACTATCATAAACTCTGGAGATGAGCAACAGTTTCTTGAGTTTTCATGTGCAGTGGAATATGCCTGAAATAATAGGAAAAGTCTTGCTCTCCTGTGCCAGTGCAGACTGAAAGTAAAATTTGTTTTCCTCGTGCAGCCAAGACAAGAGACATTCAATACTATAATGAGAGCTGGATACCAGTGCAAGACAGAAGGAACATGATGTAAAGGACTGAAATAGTGAATGGAGGAAACTGGATTTTCTTTTCTAGAAGTGGGTCCCTTGAATAAAAGCTACACAACTGTAAGTAATAAACTGAAATGATGACTCAAAGGGACCTTTCCAAGCACTTTGGTTTGAGAATAAGTGAGGCCAGGGCACGGTGAATGATGGTTTGGGGGCTGAGGCATCTGAATTAATAAACATAGAATAATAATGGGAGCTTGGTGTACAGTTCCCACATGAAGGGTAGGTATGGTTCTCATGGAGTACAATAGGGACTGGCTGCCACTGAGGTGTTCAGAAGCGATGAACATCACTGAACAACTGAACTGATTTCAGTGAAGCAGTGCAGGGAGGAAGAAGTGGTGGAGACCATTCAACTTTGTGAAAGTCTGGGGAGGACCGTTAGTATTTCATTGAATATGGTATTTTCTTAGTATCTGGTAGACCATGACTGAAATCCCTTCATATACAGAAACTTCAAGATGATTCCAAGCCTCAGAGAAGATTGTTGAACTGTGGTCAATGCCTCGCTTTAAGAAGAAATTCAATTCCAGCCTCCAGCTACCTCAGATAAATGCTCACTTAAAATATAACATACATCTTTGAGCGGAATTATAAAGTAGGAAAGAAAAAAAAAATAAAGAGGAATGAAATATAAAATTTCAGGTACAGAGAAACTAAGCATTTTGATACAGGTTGCAAGGTAAATAAATCTCAGGCAGATCCATAAACTGCACTTAGTACTTCAGCCACAGGAAGTTCTCCTGCACCACTGAATTTCCCCAAATAGCTTGAAAAAAATATCAAGACAGATGTGATGGATACTGATGAGTGAAAAAATTCTTTTTTCTTCAGTTGAAAGCACCTTTAGTGCTTTAGGTGAGCACTTTAGAAAACATGGGATAAAAAATATTCCCTGCAGTATTTGTATTTCGTATACAGAAATATTCGGGGTTTTTTTGTATCCAGCTGAAAAGAATCTCTCCCCAGAGATTCTTAGGCAACCTCACTTTTAAGAAGCAAGTTTCTGTATCCACATCTCTGTCAGAGGCCACACATCTCAATATCCTTCGAGTCTGACAATGTGATTTGATTCCAGTTTTACCAAACACTCAGGTGGTGGTAAAATTGCTGTCATTTTCTGTAAATGATGAAACACTCGTTTGTGCCAACTGAAAATCTGGCATGGGATGTTTCTATGGCTATTATTTCTTCACTTGAAAGTCTTTCCGGTGTTTAGTGGTTTTAGTTTACTGGATATGTTCTGTTTGAATTGCAGTGGGCTGAGGAGAGACTTGTCTTGCCACTGGCAAGGTTTACTATCATTCCCGGATGTAGATGGGCCAAACCCAGAACCTCATATCCAAATCTTTCCAATATCAGGAAGAAAGGATCAGATGTGAACATTCTGTTCTTAACCCCACCATGGTGGCTTTGATCTCGGGTTAAATCCAAAAGCAGAACAGCCTCTCTTACAGCTCCAGTTTGGACACAGACAAACTCTGTTTTCATCAAATTGTGCTCCAAGGAGGAATGAATTCAATACTAATTTGCCACTGTTAAGTATGAAGACAGGTCTGAAACCTAATTTTAATTTTGTCTCAAAGCCAAACTCTAAACGTTGCCCCAAATTAATGCCAATTTTAGTCTGACTTTCTTATTCTGTCTGAATCCATGGCTCATAAAAATGTGTTTCTGAATAATATTTTTCTTTTTTCTTTTGTAATGCATTAGATTATATATAATTGAAAATATTTGCAGAAACCCTCCATAGATTGGAATGTTGTACGTGCTGCACATATGTTAAAGAACATCCTCATTCATCTATAAGGTATCCAGTTTGAACAGTGAGTAAACGAGTAAAAATGAAAAAAAACCAAACATGCCCTTCCCACACCCACCCTTACACATACACACATACATATACAAAAATTAAAGTAGGCTAAACATTTAATTTTTTCCCACCCTTGCTGGAAGAGCTCCAAAAAACAGAAGTAAAGAAGGAGAAGTAGCAGCAGAGACCACCAGCAAAGAGCAGCTGTGATGTGAAGCAGCAGGACAAAACCACTCACAAGAAGAGAAAGGGCTGCAGCCCCCAAGTAGAACTTTGTACAAACATGAAAGCAACCAGCAAACACTTCAAGCAAATTAATGATTCAATCCCAGACCAGTGAGTAACTAAAGAGAAAGTTGAGAAATATTCAACTCTGGGACAGAAATGACCAGTAATGTTTTGTTTAATTCTAATGAAAAATTGACAGAGAGGAAATTAATTTATTTCAAATGTACTGAGATACAGTATTGATAAATATGTTAGTGTTATTCTCCCCTGAGAATATCTTCCATAACTTGTTTGAAAACTTCTAGTCAAATGTTTTTCTTCATAGTGACAGAATACAAAGAATAAGAATAATTTATTCAGTAATGTCCCACTGTCTGAAAGAAAGTTAATCACCTAAACACAAAATTGTTCTAAAAAAATCATATAAATTTAAATGTAACCATTGTTAAGGACAGAACTGAAAAAATAATCTGGTAGAGCTGATGGAAACTGGGGATAACTAAACGGAAGATGGAATGCTGGCTTTCTCTTTTTTTTTCATTTTTAAGTGCATTAAATTATCTGACATATTAGAGGAACATTAACAAGGAGACTTGCACTGCAAATGTAGAAAACTTGATTTCAGTAAAATGGTTTAAAAACTACTATTTTGCAAAATTATGTTGTCTTCTAATAACACTGTCTCTAAACTTTCCTAGGCCCAATCCTGAAACAAGTGATTAACATCTACATTTTTGAAGAACAACATAGCAAATAGAATAAAGCTTGAGGCTCCATGAAGTTCTGCTAATTGTCCACAATTATTGTAAATATTGTATGAAATGACTGGGTGGTGAAAGGCTATGCAGTCTTCTCTCATAAAGAAATTCTACTTATCATTCTCTAAGTTGCAGTTAAAAAAAGTTAAATAAGAAGGGTCAGTTAAATTAAAAGGGTCTTTTTTATTTATATCCCTGTCCCAAAAAAACAACCAAATGAAAAAAAATGTACTGACCAAAAATTGTCTTACAGTCAAGCTTTCTCTGAAAAAGAGTATTTTGGAAGGCATTAATATATCTCTTAGTTGCTCTTGCTTGCAAATGGGTTATTTGAATTTTATTTTTTTTGAGAGCAGTATGTCTCATTATTACAATACTCAGACCTACCCTCCTTTAATCTTTTTTTTTATTTTTTATTTTTTTTTAATTTGGAAACTATTTCCTTTTTTGTGAGTTTTCACCACAGTATATCACTCACCCTAAATCTCCTTTTTAGTTTGGCTTCTGGTGTTAATACATTTATATGAATTCTTTGATGTCCTCCACAACCCAACTGCTCTCTGAACAGCTATATCATATCTGCAGTTCCTTAATTCATGCCTACACTGCTAAGAAATAAGGGAGAAAACAAATTCAACTACTGGATTCTGCTATTTGATTAGTCGTTTAATTTCTGGCACTATTCTGGACCTGCTCAGCCACCCCAGACAGGTTTAATCCTACAGCAATACAGGCACAAGGCAGTTCTTGGCATCCCAGCTATAGCCACCCAACACTGCTCCTGCAACCCCATGGGGAGCTCCAGGCTGGGCACAGAGTGGCTGAGAGCAGCCAGGCAGAGAGGGACCTGGGAGTCTGGATTGACAGGAAGCTGAACAGGAGCCAGCAGTGTGCCCAGGTGGCCAAGAAGGCCAATGGCATCCTGGCCTGGATCAGGAACAGCGTGGCCAGCAGGTCCAGGGAAGGGATTCTGCCCCTGTACTCAGCCCTGGTGAGGCCACAGCTCGAGTCCTGTGTCCAGTTCTGGGCCCCTCAGTTCAGGAAGGAGACTGAGGTCCTGGAGCAGGTCCAAAGGAGGGCAACCAGGCTGGTGAAGGGACTCCAGCACAAGTCCTGTGAGGAGAGGCTGAGGGAGCTGGGGGTGTTCAGCCTGGAGAAGAGGAGGCTCAGGGGAGACCTCATCGCTCTCTACAACTCCCTGAAAGGAGGCTGGAGCCAGGGGGGGTTGGGCTCTTCTCCCAGACGACTTTCAACAAAACAAGAGGACACAGTCTTAAGTTGTGCCAGGGGAGATTTAGGTTTGATATTAGAAAGAATTTCTTTATGGAGAGGGTGATCAGACATTGGAATGGGCTGCCCAGGGAGGTGGTGGATTCTCCGTCCCTGGAGATATTTAAAAAGAGACTGCATGTGGCACTCAGTGCCATGGTCTGGTAACCACAGCGGTAGTGGTCAAGGGTTGGACTTGATGATCTCTGAGGTCCCTTCCAACCCAGCCAATTCTATGATTCTATAAGACTGCTTGCCCTTCTGCACAAATACTCTGACTATGGCTAAACTTATATGTATCTCAAGACCCTTCTCTACTACTATATATATATCTATCTTTTCTCCTGCATGTCTTTTTTTATTTTTTAATCATCAGGGAAGTAATTAGAGCTATAATACATAGAATATGAGTGTGAGAGGATTACAAAGGGTTCTTTCTCCCTGCTGTTTTCCTTTATTCTTTTCATCTATTTAATCTAATTCCTGTTGTCCTCCAGGCATCTCTGAATTGTTTAGAGGTGTAATTAATGATGAAAATCCTTCCAGTTATTACATGCATGTGGTCATACATACACACTTCAGTGCTCTTCAAAGGAAGAACTCTGATACAAATATGTATATACACACAAAAGGAAATTTGACCAGCTTTTCTACTGTCTGGTAACAACATACTTTTAAAACCATTTTTATATTTAGCAGCAATTCAAATGTATGTAACAGAACCCACCATCCAACAGTCCTAAGAATGTGACACAAAATAGATGGATAAAGTGGCAATCAGAAGAGGAAATGAGTTTTTTCCAAGCAGGAGAAATGTTAAACCCAGTGTAGCTCAAGGGCAGATTGCTCACCCACATTGCTTCCTTCTGGACTGTTTTGAGTTTTTGTTTCCTCAGAGGGGGTTTCCATATGGAAATTCAGTGAAAAGCAAAGCAGAACTAGCCAAGTTTATGAAATTACATGGTTTGAATGAATAAAAAATACATACTATTTTAAATGTAGGTCAGATACGTGAACACTTGTGTTCTCAGATTAGAAAGATAAATTCAGTGTAGTGTTTTCTACATTAATCTTTACAAATATGGATTAATCAAAATTCTATGCTAAGCCCAGGCATCTTCACAGAAGAAATTGTTTTGATGAAAGATTGGTGCTGCTCCTGTATGTATCTGTTACTAGAATGATACATTCTCAGTTGACAATATTCTGTCCATGTCTCATGTTTTTACTTAATATGAAAAATAAAAGTCTATGGGATTCTGGAAATAGGATAAGATGTTACTTTCCAAGATCACATGATGCAAAACTTATGTCTTATCCCCTCATCCATTAAAATGAGGCACATGGACCATCCATGACAGGTTGATGAGTGTTTAGCTGCAGGAAACCCTGATATCCTGGGATGTGTCCACGCAAGAAATGTCTCAAGTTATTTTTCAAACTTGAGGATCAACAGTCCAATGGCCTAGTAGGGGGCTTTGAAATGTCAGGGACAGGCCTTAAGAGGTCTGTATGGCTTTAGGAGACTTGTGACCCCCTGCATGGGGCAATCACTGCTGTCTTTTGACCTAGAGACCCTGACATCTGTAGGCTTGGTAGCTTGTCACCATAGACTTTATGAGGCAGATTTATGCTCAAATAGTGTGCTTGTGAGTACTTTACATTTCCACTGCTGTAACTGACAATTCCTTTCTCATGTTTGGTAAAAACCAAAGAAACAAAACATTCAAAGACATTTACACCAACAAACCAAAGGACTTTAGCAAGTGCTGCCTAATAAATGTCCCAGCTATAACAGCTGAATATACAGGAATTTAACAAAAAATTCAGTATTAACCTCTACAAAATTCTGCTACTTTGCCCACTACAAGGATCAGCTGTCAGGTCTATGCATTTGGAGCGACATTTATTTCAGCACACTTCGAGAAAAAGCGCATACACCTCCTCTTCCTCCGGTGATGCAATAACTAAATTTAGTGAAATAATTCTGACCCTTAAGTAGGCATATACATGGAAACATTTTTTTCCTGACTTAGGTGTTAAATGCATATTTACATGTTTGTGTGTGTGAGTATACAAAATGAAAATTCTTAGTGTGTTGAGCTCTTTCCACTGATAATGCTGAGACCTGTGATATTAGAAAATCAATAATTGATTTCCTCTTAGGTACATACTGGGCATTAATTCCCTCAAAATGCCAGATGTACAGCATGGATTACTGTAGAGAAATGGTTCATGCAGAATGAGACAGAAAAATAACCCCAATGTACATTTTAAACTAAATCAAGCCACCAACTACTTCCAGCCATCTATAGTATCCACAGGAATTCCTATAATGTGATCCTTGTTGCTTAATTATTTTTTCTTGTTAAAACAGCATCAATAGTTTTGTTATGATTAAGTATATGATTAACTAATGAAAATTTCAAATATACAGGGATGGATCAGTGTCTGATATAAATTGTTGGTTTTCCATTTGAAATAAAGAAATATTCTGAACAGAATAATCTATGATAAAGCACTGAAGTCTGTTGGTTATTGTGCTTATTTAGAAGTCAAAATGAAAATACTTTGGGAAGAAGATGGAAATTCCTCTGCCCCTTCCTTGAATTTACATCAACAGAATACTGGGGCTGCTGAGTCCAGAGACAGTAGAAAAAGAAGGACAGAACAAGACTACTGACTAGGATGAATTTGAAGGAGATCAATTATTATTATTCTGTAGACACAAGGAATTTACCCTTAAAATGTATGAGAAAAGAATCACAGATTCACAGAAATTAGGGGTTGGAAGGACCTCAAATGATTGAGTCCAAGTGCCCTGCCACTGTAGGATGACCTAGTGTAGTTCACAAAAGAACACATCCAGGCAGGTTTGAAATGTCTTCAGAGAAGGAGACTCCACAGCCTCACTGGAAAGCCTGTTTCAGTGCTCTCTGTTCCAGTCACCTTCAAAGTGAAAAAGGTTTTCCTTACGTTCACACGGAACTGCCTATGGTCCAGCTTGCACCCTTTGCCCCTTGTCCTGTCATTGGACATAACTGAGAAAAGCCTGTCTCCATCCTCCTGACATTCACATTTTACGTATTTATAAACTTTGAGGTCACCCCTTGGTGTCCCCTTCTCCAAGTTAAAGAGACCCAGCTCCCTCAACCTGTCCTCATAAGGAAGATGTTCCACTCCTTTAATGATCTTGCTAGCTCTGCGCCGGACTCTTTTAAGAAGTTCCCTGTCCTTCTTGAATTGAAGAGCCCAGAACTGGACACAATATTCCAGATGTGGCCTCACCAGGGCAGAGTAGAGGGGGAGGAGAACCTCTCGCAACCTACTAACCACCCCCCTTCTAATGCACGCCAGGACATCATTGGCCTTCTTGGCCACAAGGGCACACTTCTGGCTCATGGTCATCCTTCTGTCCACCAGGCCGGCCTGTGCTGCTCTCTAACAGGTCAGTCCCCAGCCTATACTGGTACCTGGGATTGTTCTTTCCCAGGTGGGATACTCTACACTTGTTATAATCCATTACATTTCTCCCTGCTCAACTCTCCAGTCTAAGTCTCACCAAATGACAGCACAGCTTTCTGGGCTGTCATCCATTCCTCCCAGTTTTGTGTCATCAACAAACTTGCTGACAGTGCACTCCATTCCCTCATCCAGGTCATTGATGAATAATACTGGTTCCAGTACCAGCCTCTGAGGGAGTCCACTAGATGCAGGCTTCCAACCACACTCTGTCCCATTGGCCACAACTCTCTGACTTCTTTCTATTAACCAGTTCACTATTCACCTCATTTCCTGACCATCCAGACCACATTTTCTCAGTTTAGCTATGAGGAAGCTGTGGGAGACGGTGTCAAATGCTTTACTGAAATCAAGGTAAGCCACATCCACTGCACTGCCATCGTCTACCCACCTGGTTATGTCCTCATAAAAGGCTCTCAGGTTGGTTAAATGTGACTTCCCCTTGGTAAAATCATGTTGCAGTGCTCCTAATGACCCTCTTAACTGTGATATTCCTGAAGACAGTGTCAACGATAAGTTGTTCCATCATCTTTACAGGGATGAAGGTGAGGCTGACCCTTCTCTAATTACCTGAGTCCTCCTTCTTGAAGACTGGAGTTACATTTGCTTTCCTTCAGTCCCTAAGCTCCTCTCCTCCTCCCCATGACATACTAGAGATGATGGAGAGTGCCCTAGCAATGACTTCTGCCTGTTCCTTCAATACCCATAGATTTATGGATGTCCAGATTGTTTAACTGATCCCTAACCCACTCCTCAACAATCAAAGCAAACTCCTCCTTTATCCTGACTTCCTCTTGAGCCAGACTAATTTTTTTCTCAGCTTCTGATACATGAAACAGTCTGTACTCCAATAATATCTAATAGGTCTGTGCTACTATAGTCAATCATGTTTATGTTTAATTTAGCTTAGTATGTTTGTTGTTTTGGGTCTTTTTATGATTCCCATTGTGTTGTTATATGGGTCCCATCTGTTCAGAACTGTAATATGGAAAAATAATCTTAAAAAACCAGAACACGACCAAATGACTCTTTGTAACTGAATGCTTCTGAAATACAGGAATGAGAAAGCCCGTGAGTTTCTGTTACCTAATATATGGGTCTGGAACTGATGAGCTGTGCAATGAAAAACCTATGATACCATTACTTATAATTTTCCTTTGTCTCATGAAAGTGTATGTTGGAAGTAGATGACCCAGTGTATCCCTTTCTGCGAAATTCAAGGTGGTGCCTTCTGAAGTTCTTAATGACTAAAAAGGGATGTTTGTGAAGCTGGAGATGGCCATCACTACAAATACTTTGCTTAATATTTTATCTTTCTAACTTTTGTCTTGCCAAAATGACAATTATAGATCTTTATATAACTGCTTATTATTATTACTATTATTGTCTCTGTAGTTTGGCAAAAGTTCATCTGTTGCTTTTAGGATTTATATAGTGTCACTGCTGGCAGTGCCTAAACTCTGAGTGTTAGTAAACAGCAGAAATTCTTCATGAGGTTTTGCATGTTTCTTTACTTTTATTTTTCTTTTCTTGCTATAAATGAAGTTCAGTTTTGAATATGCATAAATGTCAACAAACCTTGCCAAAAGCAGTATTTCAAAAATATTCTTCTGGTGTCAAATCACAGCTGATTTGCATTTGGATTCAAGGATATTTGCACAGTGCTATATTTTACCCTGATGCTGAAGTTTCAAGAGCTTTCATTTGATTATACACTATTTCCACTTCTATTTTAGAACCCACAGACACTAATTTAGGAGTCCTTTCTTCCCCTTCTCTTCCATCCTACTCTGGGGTGAAAATTCTGAATGTACCAGCTGTGCCAGGCTTGTGGAATATGAGTTCCTGCTTTGAAATATCTGCAAAATAAAATATAGGAGCAATATTTGAAAAACTGTGTGACACCTGAGAAGGAAGGGGCCAAGCATTGTCTTACCTGTTCTGTCATACTGAGCTGAGCATTAAGCTGGAACTGTGTAGAATAGAAGTAGCTGCTTCTATGAGTTAAAATGATGTGAAAATGAATATAGGAATATTGACTGTATCTCTCTAGGAAAAATAAGCCCCTGAATGGATTTTACTTATCTCTGATTCTCTTCTCTGGCAGAAAAAATTTAAAAATTAATGGTTAAATGGCAATTTGCTACTTGACATTCACCTGTACCTGAGTTTTTAAAGGTTCATTGGTTGGTCATAACTCAATGGGTCAGTAGTTTGATTAATTTCATCCTTCCAATACCTTTTGTTCTCATTTTTGTTTCTGGCAGTATAATTATTAGTTACATTATAGATGAATATGAATCATTATCTCAACATATTTCAGGTTGTAATGGGGAAAATATATAGGGATATAATACAGATAATGTGAATTCATATAGACTTTGTGAACATGTCCCTTGATTTATGCTGGCTTTAGAACTGCAGTGATAACTTTCTTGGAAGTACATATACTGAGGTTTTGTTACGCTCAGTGTAATTCTGAAGACATATATCAGTTGGCCAGAGCCTATGGCTGCAGCTGTGTCTACTTCATTACATGACTTCTAGCACCTGCAGCTTTAGGAAATAACTAAGATTTTCAGCTGACAAGTTCTAGGCATTTATTTATGCTGCAATTTAAAATTACTATACTTGTATGCTAGAAGGGAGTGTTCTTTCATTAAGGACAACAACAGATGAAAAGAAAATGAGCTCTACTAATGAAAAACAATCATTTGTATCAACAAACATAGAAAAACTGAGCTTAAACTAATTTTAATTTAACAAACAGACAAAGATAATTAATTTGTAGTTTTTATACAACCATTTTTGTTTATTCTTTACTTTCCATTTTTTGGGGTTTGCTAGGAGTCTCCAAGGTTAGACTTATGTATTGCTCAGACATTACATGATTATAGAGACATTGTCACTAATATTTTAATGAAAAGTTTTTCCTGTGTAATTTGAAATCTTCTTTAAAGAAACAGACTTTCCTGATCTTTCATGAACATTATATTATGAAAGATTCCTCAGTCCTTACCTAAGTATATTTTCAGCTTTAAGAACCAAATGGCCCTATTGCTATCTGTATCATGTTTAAAGTCAATCCAAGTGTAAGACATATTTGGAAGGCAGTGTTTCGAAATGTTCGAGTAGTAGACTGACTTTGTAGACACAACATAATGAGACTCAACAGGGAATTAAGCTCGATTATATAAAATATTTCACAAATATTATAGTAACTTTAGCAACCCTTCACTTTAGTTGTCTACACTTTAATGTAATAGGTGGTCTTAAAAAAACCCAACACATCAGCAGAATTGCTCTACTCTGGAGAAAATAATGCAATAGTTTGTGTTTGAAAGGACACTAAAGATCATCTGGTTCCAACCCATCCTGCCATGGGCAGCTGCACATTCCAGTAGATCATGTTGCTCCAAGCAACCTGGCTATGAAATGGAAGGGGCATCCACAATATCCCCAGGGAACCTGGGCCAGTGTCTCACCACCATCACACAAATTTCTTCCTAGTATCACATCTATGTCTACCCTTTTCCAGTTTCAAATCATTACCCCTTGTCCTGTTGCTTCATGTCCTTGTAAAAAGTCCTTCCCCAGTTTTTCTGTTGGTCTCCTTCATGAACTGAAAGGGCAGTCTAAGGTCTCCCTGGACTCTTTTCTTCTCCATGATAAAAAAACCCAACTGTCTCAGCCTGTCTTCATAGGAAGGGTGCTCTAGCCTCCTAAACATCTTCATCGCCCTCCTTTGGACCCACTCAAGCAGGTTCATATCTATTTTGTGTTGGTGCTCCACAGCTGAACACAATACTCCAAATGGGGTCTTTCAAGACCAGACTTTCAAGACCTCTTTTGACTTGCTGGCCACACGGCTGGATCCTTTAAGCTAAACTGTTCTTAACAATAATTTTGGCTGCGTTAAAAACATTGCTTAAAATTAATTTCACCTTAAAACTATGCTGTGGTACTGAGAGTTTACTTGTGAGGAATATTAGGCAAAGACAAAGTTACTACAACTATACAAAGGGTCACCTATCCAGCCAGAATCACCATCTTGACTACAGGTTAATCAGTTCCCAGAGAAACTCAGCAACTGCTGTATTAGGCTTTTAAGGTGCCATATTGCCATCTCGCACCATTAACCTCAGTGCTAGAACAATCAATGAATGCACAGAAATACTGAAGCAGATATATCTAAAGTAGTGATTATTTTAGGTGCCATAATTTCTTTATCTTCAGTTATTCAGTAAATCAATTCATTGTATATTTTATAGGGGGTATCAGATCCTGCTTCCTCATGCTGTTGATAGAGGTGTGTAAACTGCATACCCAACAGTTAATTCTATAAATTGAAAGATCGGAGTCTACCGTGAAGTGACTAAAACAGGAATCTCAGAAGCCTGTTATGTAATCAGGAAATTATATAAACTCATTGGTTCATAGGACACAGTTTAAGCATGGTCCAAATGTGGCGTCTCAAAATCAGTGCCAGAAATACAGGAACTGGGTCCCTATTAGCCACTTCTGACCTTTTTTCATGTCAAATTCACGTTCTGAAGTTAAATTTTCTTCCTCCTTTAGTCAGATTGTAGATCAGATTGTTCTTGAATTCTCTAAAAAGTTTTCTCTCCTGTCAAAGCAAGTATACAAGTGGCTGATAGGCAATTCTGTCAGATTTTGGCTCCCTTTACTAAGGAAAAGGGACAAAAACTCAACTCTTGCAAAAGTCAGCAGTCCAGATGGGTCTTCTTGCAAGCTATTCTGAAGAAAGGTTATCAATCTATTACGCTGAAGTTGTTTGACTTCATAACACATGTTAGGGATTATTTTAATTGTTAAGAACCCTCTTGAGAGACTTTTAAGGAAGAATAGCAGTGATTGAAAAACTGCGGCAGGGTGAAATTTTGTGTGTGAAGAAAAGTGACCCTTTAACCATCACAGTGCCAGAGACAGGGATCATACAGCAGGCAAGGGATTGCTGTGACAGTTTCAGTGGGTTTCAGAGAACATGCTTGCAGTCTATCCATAACAGGAATTAGAAAACCAGAGCTCATTCTCAAATGGAGGAACTCCTCCCAACCTGCTGAAGAGCTTGACAGTACTGCCCACTCCTGAGTGTCTGCCTTTTGTTTTTGCTCAGAGCTGAAGAAGATTTTGCCTATTGAGAACTTTGCAATTGTGCAATATAGCCTCTTGAGGATATGTAATACATCTAAACCACCACAGTGATAAGCACTCTTGTAGACTACATACCATTATTCTATTTCTTTTATACATTCAGAACAGACACCATTTTTTCCTGTCCTCATTATACCTTTTCCATTACTACACTTATAAATAAGCCCCACAAACCATAGTACAATGCTTTTGCTGGTGCAATGATCTGCTACAATGATTAATAAGTGTTTTTGATTAAAAACATAACAAACAAAACATTTTGTGGAGTCAATATTCTCACTTGAGAGGATGACTTTTATGATATTTTTAACATTGATGGGAAAACATGCTGTTTCTTATTGCTAATTGCATCCTGATTTCCAACTTTTTTTTAAAGATTCCAATATCATTCAGATTGTTTTTGATATAAATTCAAACACAATAACAGAATATTAAATAACTAGTCATGGTGTTCTAATTTCTGATCCTGTTAGAGGACTGTTTACATGTGAGATTAAAAAATATTTTGATAAAGAGTTTATGTGTATAGTGTTATAAACATACAGATATATAAAATGCACACATATGCTCTTTATGCATTATTACATATTATACATGCATATATATATAATATATTGGGATATCAATATAATATTACACTTTTATAAAATTATCAATATGTTGATAAATGGCAGTATAACAACATTATAAATATGTAGAATTTTCAGAAATTTGTAATGATTTAGATTTTATTAAAATCCTAGGCTGATTTTATACCTGTGCTTACTTGTGTCAGTAGTCTTACGGATCCAGTGAAATGCCTTAATCCAAATAATTTATCAAGTCCATGAACATTCAGAGCATTGAGAAATAAGCTTAAGATTTTCCAGTGGTGTATATAGATACAAAATGAGATTCTTAGAAATCTTTTAGCACAAAGACTATTCAATTATTCAGTTAATCATGCAACTAAACACTATTTAGTTCTGAAAATCCGCAGAGGTACATATTTCTATATAGATGTATGCTCTAAAAATTTGATCCTTAACTATTTGTCATTGCCCTGAAAAGATTTTTCCATGCAGTTTATGTTTTTTTCCATGTGCAAGGAATATAGATTTTACTACCCGTTAGAAAATAAAGACCTTTAGAACAGGGAAAATCCTTTGTAATATATGTCGTAAGTTGCCTTATGCAGAGAAGAGTCTGATCCTGAATGTTTCAAGGGATGGAACATCTACCACCTCTCTGGGCAACCTATTGCAATGTTTCATCATTCCCATTGTAAAAAAAATTATTCTTTATATATAGTCTAGATCTATCCTCTTTTAGTTTAAAACCATTATCCCTTGTCCTATTGCAATAGGCCTTGCTAAAAAGTTTGTCCCTATCTTTCTTCTAGGTCCTCTTTAAGAATTGAAACACTGCAATAATGTACCTCCAGAGCCTTCTCTTCTCCAGGCTGAATAACACCAATTCTTTCAGTCTTTCTCAATAGGAGTTATATTCCATCCCTCTGATTATCTTTGTGGCCCTCCTCTGGACCCATTCCAATAGACCTATGCATTTCTTGTGATGAGGGCCCCAGAATGGACACAGTACTGAAGGTGGATTCTCACCAGAGCAGAGGAGAATCACCTCCTTTGACCTGTTGGCCAGATTTCTTTTGATGAAGCCCTAAAATTCTTGGTCGCAAGAGTACATTGCCAGATCAGGTTCAACTTTTCATCCATCAGTACCCCCACATACTTCTTGGTCAGGCTGCTTTCAATGTCTTCACCTACCAACCTATATTGATACCAGGGATCACCCTGACCCAGGTGCAGGACCTTGCACTTGGCCTTATTGAACCTCATGAGGTTCACACAAGCCCATTTCTTGAGCTTGTCCAGAAATTCCTCTGGATGGCATCCCATTGATGAGTTGAATGCAACATTCTACTTGGTGTCACCTCCAAACATGTTGAGGGTACACTTGATCCCACTGTCTGTGCTATTGTGCTATCAAACAGTAATGGAAACTTAATAGACAACACATGTCAATGATCTCCATTGATGACTAATATCTGGATTTGACCATCCAGCCAATTCCTCATACACTTAACAGTCCACCCATCAAATCCATTTTAGAAAGAAGGATGTTGTAGGGGACTGTATCAAAGGCCTTACAGAACTCCAGATAACCAACATCTGTAGATCTTCCCTTTTCCACTGATTCAGTCACTCCACCATAGAAGGCCCATACAATCCCCCCCCCTTTCCTTCCTGTTCCTTAGCATAGCTCCTAGAAGATCTATTCCATGAAATTCCCAGGAACAGAGCTAAGACAGACAGTTTGGTAGTTCCCACGGTTCTCCTTTCTACCCTTTTAAAAAAATGGATGCAATGTTTTCCTTATTCCAGATCCTGGGCCTCTAAATCATGTAAAGTCATCTTATGAAGAAACACTGATTGCCACCATCTGTCAAGAAGTGGCTCTGACAGAGATATTCAGAAGGGCTTATTTTAGATGTTTGTTTTCTATTTGGTCAGCGAAAAGAAATGCAAGCCTCAGAACTTGATTAGGAATCTAACTTTGGATGTTTTGAGTTTTGGAGGAAATCTCTCCTCTCCATCCACTATAATGAGAGGCTTGGGAAATTGATTCACTATGTGGAAATATATATATTTTTTTTTTATATGCTCACTCATTTCCTTTACAGTAGTAGAGAGTGAATATTTCTTTACCTGAGCTGGATAAACAAAAGAGGAATCTGAGGGAAGTATTCCTGAAAAGACAATACAACTTTACAAAACTTGAAAAATATTGATAATCATGTAGTGCAGATCATGTGGAGTCTTTTAAATATATTTATATCCTTCTTTTTCTAAGACAGCCTATTAAGAAAAAAAAAAAAACAAACCAAAAACCTCTATCCTTTTAGCAAACTTTGACATTATCTTTTTGATTTGTATTTTAAGACTGCAAGGGTAATGAAAAGAAGGAAGAGAACCATCAAGTGATCACTGCAGATTATGACTACTTTTTGAAACGTGGAAACGCTTTATCAGATATTTTTAATTTTAACTGCATAGAGGTGAGGGGATAGCAGGAAATAAGGACATGTTTCTGGAAACAATCTCTGGGTTATAAAAGATCACAAGCTAAAAATGATCAACATAATCAGTTTACTGGAGAGATTATATACCTGTAAGGCAGACATTATAATGAAACACATAAAAATTATATGCATTTTTAAGTGACATCCAGAGACTGGATGTGGCACTCAGTGCCATAGTCTAGTAACTGCAGCAGTAGTGGTCAAGAGTTGGACCTAATGATCTCTGAGGTCCCTTCCAACCCAGCTGATTCTATGATTCTATGATATGAAGTAGTTAAATTCTGCTTGGCTTTGGTTAGGCCTCAGATGCAATATGATGTCAAGTTTTGGGCTTCGTGCTTTAGGAAGGATAAAAACCAATTGGGCCGTGTTCAAAAGAAAATAACAAGAATGATTACAGGTCTAGAAAACATAACCTCTAAAGAAAAATTGAAGGAATTAGACTTGTTTAGTCTAGAACTGAGGAGACTAAAGGGAGATATGACAGCAGGCTACAGAGAGGTAAAAATAGGAGATGAGAATAAACAGTTTTCCATGCCCAGCATGAATAACAGCAACATAAAATTAAGGGAAGCTAAGTCTAAACATCAGTACAGACTTTCTAGCAGCACAGCAAGCTGAGCTGTGTAGTAGGCTGTGAGAGTTTCAAGCAGTGCCCTCTTATGTGAAAGAAAATAGTAAAATGTCTTTTTAGAATAAGACAGGTATCCTATATCTTTGAGTCAAGTAATGGATAGGATGACTCCCTGTGATCACCTCCAGCTCCATTGTTTATGGGTTTGTGATGACTTATTCAGTGTTCTTTTTATTAGATATGACATGAGACATATTGTAAGCAATACATGTTAGATTATATGATAAAAGATCATCTGAATTTCCAGAAAGGAACACAGAAAAACAATGTCAAATGGGGCACTGGAAGCCAGTCCCAGGAGCCAACAGCCTCTCAGAGGTCCATCTCCACAAATCTAGAGGAACACAGAGGCCCAAAGTCTCATGGGAACCCAAAATAAAAACTCAAAAAAAGTGACACACTGTGTGTGTACCCTCCAGAGCTGTCCCAGGAGACCTTCAGCCCCAGCGTTTTTGCCCTCAAGATGAATCAGTGTCAGACCACCATTTGGGCTGAAGGGTTTGCTGCCTGTTATGTAGGACACATTATGGCATACAAAGGAAGAATATACTATGTGACACAGGACTTTGTGTGGGATGTATAGGTGATGAACAAAAGGTGGGGAAAGGGGCAGTTTTTGGTGGTTTGGAGAGGAACAAATGTGGGAAAACTGAAGAGCAATGGGATTCCAAAACAGTGGCTGGTGGGTACACTTATGTGGTCATGGTCTATGTCAGTTCAGTGTAGACTGTTCTATCTTGTTATTAAATGACTTTCTAGCTCCTTTCCTGGGTGAGGGCTCTGTATTCACTGCATACAGAAGTGTGTAGGGGTCTGTGTACAGCAACTGGAGTCAGACCATGGGCTGGATAGTCCATGTGCATGGGTGCCAGGTCTAGAAAGATTGGACTTATTGAAAATCAAATGCCAGAAAGTGGAGTGGGACCATGGGTCACTGGGGCCTGTGTTTTTGTGCTGCCATCAAGTGGAAAGAGTGTGGTTGTCTGAGTGCATGATCAGTAGTGAAGATCAAGCTGGATAGCCAGAGTAGGTGAAGTGACCTGGGAATATGTGTCTCAGAAGTCAAGACCATGGAAGAAGACAGCTGCTGGGCACCAGGGGAGTTGTGTGTGTGTATCTGTGTGCTGTCTGTGTTCATGTCAGTGCTGAGTGTGTCTGTGGCCTGTGTGGCCAGCTATGTATTCACGTATAAACATGGTGTATATGTCTGCTTTGTGTGCATGTGCCTACAAGGAATGCATTGCCCACCTTGCTATGGATTGGAGCTGGGGTCATGGAGATGCAACATCCTCACCTTCATCAGGCTACTGGGTTTGACTCCAGCCACCAAAAATCTTAGTTCAGTTTACAGAGATCAAATTGCACTTCTTTTACTTTTGTATGTGTGTTTTCTTGTCTCCTGTGTTGCTTAAAAACAACTTGTCTCCTGTGTTGCCCTGAAAAATATTAAAGGTTATTCTCAAGCTGAATGTGTCAGAATCTTATATTTTCCTATTATAAACACTTTTCTGAAGACTGAATACTTTGAAATGGAAGTAAAGCTTAAGTCTTCATCAGATATACTCTTCCTGTACTTTGAAGATATGAAGTACTGCATATGCGTGTATTCTTATTTATAGTTTGTCTTGCTTGTTTGTTTCAAAGCCTTTCTGCCCCTTCTCTCACAGTCACCTCACTTCAACCTCACATTAGTTGTCATCCATAGGTTTCTTCCTCTTATCTTATTCTTCTTCCACTGCTTCCACCACCCACTTTGGCCCACTCCTCATCTTCCAACATCACCAGTCAACAAAAGAAAACAAAACAAAACCAGTCAACAAAACAAAACCAAACCAAAAAGGAACTAATATGCTAGCTCCAAAACATTAATTAACTTTCTGTCTTGTATGTTATTTCTCTTCCCTCTTATCCTTTTTTGTTTGTTTGTTTTGTTTTGTTTTGTTTTGTTTTTCATCTTATCTATTTATAAACTGTTCAGGGTAAACACTATACTTTTTCTTATTTGGTGGCAATGTTGGTGCCTTAGCCTTTCTTTGGAGTTTTTTCTGTACCACAGACTGTGACAGTATTGATGTTTTGACTGCCATGAAAAATCAAATTGTATTTTTTTGATTAAAGTAAATGTAACAGAAAAATAGCTATTAAATGACCCCTGAGCTCACTAATGTAGCTATGTTTTCTTCTTCAGTTTTCCATACTGAAGTCTACTGCCTACTTTGGTAGGCTCTGTAGCAGGCTTAATAAGACTTTAATACAGATATGTGCTGAGCTTTGATGTGCTCTGCAGATCTGGAGATGCCAGTTCCTCTTTCCATACTCAATGCCTCTACATCATCTATTGCAAACTTAAGAGTTGATATAAATGTTTGGAGAAGTCTGTGTATCTGCAGTCCTTGGTACTGAATAACAGAAAATTTTGCAGGATGGTTGCAAGGGTAGATAAAATTCGTTGCCATTTTACTGTGTGGGACAATGGTAATGACTCTTTTACTACCAGTACATTCAGGCCTGAGACTTGTTTTCTACACAGGTGGGCTAGACAGCTGTGGGCTTACTGGGAGGAGGTGGAAGATGGGAAAAACTAGATGTACTACAAGCTGCAATTCAGATCAGGACTTCCTCATTCAACAGGAGCTTTTGGCCCTGTAATGGAGTTGTGTAGAATGGTAGCCACAGGAGTATGCAAGTGTGCCTTCCTCACAGAAATGTGTTCACACAGACCACTCCTATGCCCTCCAGAAATCTCTGCAATTGAAGGCATGCCTTCCTGTAGATATTTCACTGAAGTAGGAATGTGACCAGGATTAATCAGCCAGATCATATCATGGATCAAAATTTTCTCAATACAAACTTCAAGGTCTGAAGCTGCACGAGAGGAGGTTTGGACTAGATATTAGTAGAAACTTATTTACTGAGAGAGTAGTCAGTCAATGGAAGAAGTTGCCCATGGCGGTGGTGGAGTCACCATCCCTGGAGGTATTTAAAGATCATGTAGATGAGGCACTTCAGGACATGCTGTAGTGGGCATGATGATATATATATATAAAAAAAATATTATTTTATTTATTTTTTTTTTATTTTATTTTAACTTATTTATTTTAATTTACTTTTTTTTTGTGCGAGGGAGGGTGCTGACATTTGGATGCAGTGACCTTAGAGGTCTTTTCCAACCAGGAATTTTTCCTAATATCCAATCTAAACCTCCTGTGGTGCAACTTCAGGACATTTCCTCTCATCTTATTGCTTGTTACTAGGGAAAAGAGACCAATAGCCACCTTACTACAACCTCTTTTCAGGAAGTTGAAAAGACTGATAAGGTCTCCCCTCAGCTTCCTTTTCTCCAGGCTAAACAATCTCAGTTCTCTCATCCAGTCCTTCTTAGACTCATACTCTAGATCCTTCACCAGTTTTTTTTGCCTTCCTTTGGACATGCTCCAACACTTCAATGTCCTTCTGATAGTAAGGGACCCAAAACTGAACACAGTATACAAGCCACAGCCTCATCAGTGCTGAGGACAGGGGACAGCCACTTCTTTAGTCTTGCTGGACACACTATTTTTGATACAAACCAGGATGCTGGATCTAACGCCATTCACCACAACTCTTTGGGCCCAGCCATCCAAACAGTTTTTCACCAAGAGTAGAAAACACTGGTCTAAGCCATGAGCTTCCAGCTTCTCTAGGAGAATGCTGTGGAGAATGGTGTAAACAGCTTTCTTACGGTCCAGGTGAACAACATCTACAAATTTTCCCTCATCCATGAAGTGGTTTGCCCAGTCCTAGAATAAGATCAGTTATGTCAAACAGCACCTGCCTTTCATAAACCTTGATCACCTGGTTGTCCTACACATTGAGTAATGACACTCTGGATGATCTGCTGAGAATTTACCCAGCACTGAGGTCAGACTGACAGACCTGTAGTTTCCCAGATCCTCCTTCTGGCTCTTCTTGTAAATGAGGCCACATTTATCAGTCTCCAGTTAACTGGGACCCCCGTTTAGCCAGGGCTGATGGTGAATGATGGACAGTGGCTTGGTGAGCACTTCTGTCATCTGCTTCAATACCCTTGGGTGTATCTCTTCTGGCCCTATAGGGACGTATATTTGGTGTATGTCTAAGAGGTGTAGCAGGTTGCTACCTGTCTCCTCTTGGATTAGGGGGGCTTCATTCTGCTCCCCATCTGTCTTATATACATGTAACTCTGACACATGTGGTTAACTCTGCCACACATTTTTTGAACAATGAGTTTGAATAGACAGATTTAGTTTTCTCTCAAATAATGTGTATGAACATATCAGTACATTTTTGGGGATATATATATCTAAAGTAATTTTTTTGTTCGTTTGCCAAGTAAACACATGGTATTTGAAAAAAACACTAGATTTTAAATAAATGTGACAGTTATCCAATTAATTCCAAACTACGTTATTTTTAAACAAAATATCGAATTTATTTTTCACATTCTTTACCTACCTATAGATAAATGGACTTCTGTGGGCTCCTCATGGCATCATGTAACCAGACTGCATAAATTAAAAACTTAAATGCAATTTATTCTTGCAAAATTCAAAAATTCTCTCACAGTCTGTAACCTTTGCTCACCACTGTGAAAGGCAAAAATTCTCCCTTCATTCAGAAGTTATGTAACTCTTCTTTCCACTTATATTTTTTACTAAAGATTGTCTTTTTTAATTTATTTTTTTTATTTTGTTCAATACTTAATGTATAAGTCTTTCTCATAAGTAAAGTTTAAGCAAAAAAAATGTTTGTTTTTAGTTCTTTTTTTCCCCATTACTTATTTAAAACACTATAATTAATTTTAATGCTATATTTAATCCAGTGGTGTCAATAACTCAGATTTTCTTAACTTTTAGGACTCTGTCATTGTTGAAATGGTTAATTAGATCATACCTTAAACATATATGAAAATCAGTCTTAATTCTAAGAAATAATTCAGAATATTCAGAAAGTACATTGGCCTCCAATCCCTTTCTTTTTATTGGGCTGTCTGTTTTTCAGTGCAATAGATCATTAAATATTTACTGCAAAAGAATAAAGAATATTACTGTCTACGAGGCAACTTACATTTTGAAAGTGAAGCACATTCTTCTTTAAGATCTCAGTCCTGTGACCCTCACTTGCCCAGAATATATCACAAATCTGAAAGAGCAAAATCCTGGAGCTTTTCAGATCAGTGCCTTTACCTGTGAGGGTGTGTGTTATCAGGATTGAACACAACATGTTCTGGCTCTCTTAATGAGAGGCTGAAGGATCTGCAGGATTCAGAGATGAACAGAACTCTGGCTACTTACATGTTTGCATGCTTTCAAACCATCATGAGGAGAACATAAAAATGAAAAGCCCCTGGTATCTTACTAATTTCCTAAAGGGGTTAGAGAAACTTTTAAACAAAACAAGGATTTATTTTTTTGGTTCGACCTGACAAAGTCAGAACGTAGTTATTCCCAGGTGCTGAACAGATGCCCCAAAAAAGAGGAGCTCTTCCTCTCTACACATTGATGCAATTTATTATTTTACTGACAGATTGTTCAAGACTGAGATGGCTGCTTACTCCAATTATGACTCGGATTGATTTCAGCATTACATGGTTTGTAAAATTAAGGCCATTGTGTGGCCTCAAGTCATAGCCTGTTTGTTTACATTAGAATAAAAATTGTATATATTCCTTCAGTAAACTTATTTGTGGCAGCCTTCGTGGTTTAGTCCTGTAATCCCAAAGGAGAAATGAGGATGTAAGAATCATGTATCCCTAGATCTCATTAGACACTCGACCGCATCATATAAATACCAGAAATCTCATTTGAAACTAATTTTTACTTATGGTTTAGTTACAGAATATTTTAAAATCTTTCAAATACCTCTTATCCCAAATGAGTGCATATACAAGACTTATAAATTGTAGTGTTTTGTACATGAATGTCCTGAACCCTGTGTGAAACAGTATTTCTTTTCTCTGCATCTGTCTTTATTAGCCTCAGTATATGTATAATGGTGAAATGGGGAAAAAAATCCAAACCAATATGTCAAGAAAAGCAAGGAAGAATAAATGAAAAAGATGCACAAAAAAAGAGGAAAATAACAGAGAAAGGAAATCACCTGAATTCAATAAAACAGGTGTAGAGCAATGAGAGAAAATATTATTAATGTGAGATTGAAAACAGTGCTATTATAAAGTTTTGAACCTGTTTCCATTACTTTTTGCAAAATTTATGTCCAAAATGAACCTTGGAGCACTGTTTTTCATTGTTTTGAATTTATTAACTAAAATCATGATGGATTTTGCATCATTTTTCATCATGCGTTACACTTCAATGTCTTTTTTGTTTTCTGACGAGCAGCTGTTTGAAGCCACTATGATATCTGGATATTAAGCACTGTACGGAGTAAAAACACAAACCAGGAAACAGCTAAGGAAATACATCAGAATTGTTCATAATACTTGTCCACATGGCAAATTGATTTCAGTGAGTCAGAGTTTTAATTATATTAATGTCTTTTGTAGACATCAAGGCTGATGACAGGTTTAACTGCCTGGAAAGAAACTATGAGCTGTTTCTAAAGACATTAAGTGCAGAATCTGCTGCATATGGGGGGTGACATCAAAATAAGAAGTTTCTGATTCAATAAATATAATGTAAATGTATGATGATGTAAGTGGAAGTAAGACCTGACTTCCTGGCAGGGACCGAAGGTGTCTGGGCTGATTAACTGGTCTTGGCCATCAGTTTGAAATATACACTGCAATTATGCTCAGTATATCATCACAAGACAAGTCCACTGAGAATTTTAAAGGGAATGGGCAACTTTTCCAATCTCTTAAGTTACACAGCACATAAACTGAAATTCATCTGGTTTTGGTCAAGTATTGCAAGCATTAGGAAGAACTATGAAGGACAGGGTTAATACATCTATTGCTGTTTGAGACAGAGGAAGAGAGAGGAAACAAACACTCAGAACTTTCTTCAGAAGAGGAAACCTGGATCACGAGTGGTGAAGGCGCCGAGTATTTCCTATTGGTTCCTTATAGAGATAAACAAGAGAGGTAGAAGCTTAACTGAAGTGCTCTTGGGAGGTCTTGAGATGTGCCCAACCTTCATTTGCCAACATTAGTGTTTATCTAAAGAGGGCTTCTTTTTTCTACTGAGTATGAAGTTCAGAAGCAATCATAATGAACCTACGATTGTCAGGCTGTAACACTGGGTCTAATGTAATGTCACCGTTTCCCATGCATCCAAAATTTTCTGATTGCCTCCAAGAACTTTTAGTTGATATTTAAAGTAATCTCACTGCCTCAATTTAAGTATGATACATACAAGCAAGATATTTCAAAGATTGTGGAAGGTAAAAAAAAATAAATTAGAATTTTTCTTTGTATTTCCTAATCTCTCTATATGGCTTTTTATAGAGACATGTATCTTTCCTCATGTATAATCTCACTGGTGTCAAGTGTAACGGGTAACAAGATACAGAGAAATAGTAGAAAAGATGGAAGGAGAAAAGCTAGAGGAACTGTGAAAGACAGAAAGACAGAAAAAAAAAATAAAATTGAGTAGTCACAAATTTAGGGGTCAGGAGCAAACCCTACACTTTACAGTTATGTATCTAAAACAAGTCTTGAAATCCCTTCCTGAATTTTGTAGTTCGTTGACTTTGGAGAAAATCATTGTAGGCTCAAAGGATTCTGGATGAATGCAATAAGGAACCTGTTTCCAGAACTTTGTATTCTTTATAGGATTTCCTGTTCAGATGGGAGAAACAATATAAAGAACTTTTTCTTGCATGTAATTATTGCTTGTTAGAAGCCTTCCTGGTTTAGTAGCATAAGAACAACTGCAGGAGTGGGAGTGTGGGTAAGAGTATGAAGAGCTCAGTACCTGAGCAGGTAGTAGCAGTCTGAGTAGCAGTCTGGGAAAAAAAGTATGGTGGAAAAAAGGCACACACATGGCTGAGGAAGCCATACTAACACCAAGTATCCCCAGAAGGAACTTTCCACTCTGCTGTGTAAAGGAAATGGATGAAGGATTACTGGGATTAGTATTTAGCAATGACTGAGGTGGCTCTGGTATCTCGGGCCCAAGCAAATTGTGAAAACAGACTCTTAATAATCTCCTCAAATAAGCTGTGTTGAGAAAAGTAACAGAACTTTTTTTTCTTTTACATTTGAAAATATGGTTCTATATACAAATGCAATGTTTGTGTAATTTTACTTTGCAGTCACAGAGACCAGTGTAACATTTTATATTATTAAAATGTTAATGACTGGAAAGTTGGTAAGGGAGTTCTGTAACAACTCATTTCATAGTTCAACATATCCAGTGATTTTATGCAATTGGTACATATTTTTTTAAGAATGTGCTCTGAAAATAATTCCTAAAATGACTCACCCTCTCCAGTCCATATGCAAAAGACATCTTTAGCCAGAAAACTAGTTATAAATGTTTGTAATTTTCACAGGCTTTTTAATCATGTAGAAATTCTTCCAAAGCACATGGCTACACTCGCATGATAGCAGACTCTGCAAGCTCTTCTGCTGATGTTTCCATATGGTTCATTTAAAATGAACATGATTGTATGAGGTAAATATCCTTCAGCTGTTTGTAGGGCCTTGAACTGGCACTGCCATGTCATTCTAACTTCAAGTTAGTGTAAAGTTGTTTTCTCTTTCATTTTTTTTTTTTTTTTTTTTTTTTCCTTTGTGTCTCCCTCCCTATCAACCCTTCTCTTCACTCCCACCCCTTTATTTCTTCATTCATTTTGGCTAAGTGTTTAAGTTAGTGGCAGAAATTTGCTAAACATCACATGATCTATTGCAAACAATATTCAGAAGACTTCTGAAGTATTTACATGCTGTTTTTTAGATACTCTTTAATGCTTTGAAAAAGTGTATTTATTTGGTTGGATACTAAAGAACATATACAAGATCAAATAGCTTATTATTTTAAATAAATTGTTTATGAAATTCTACTGTTGTTAATGAAGAAATTCAGGAAAAGGTAATTTTCTACATTTTTTTTTTCCAGCAGAGTCTGTCTATAAGCCTATCTCTCTGCAATATGCATACTGCTTCCCCACACCTTAGGCAAATATTTATACTCCACTGTAGTATGTATTTGGCATTGCATATGGTAACATTTTTTTTTCTTATAAAATGTCAGCACAACATATCTTAATAGTGGCTCATGCAATCTTGTAACTGCTTTGAATTAAGAATGTTAATTTATTCTTACTCCATGCTCTAGAGGAAATATTTTGAGAACTTTGTTTCTCCATTTGCCTGCCTCAGTGGCTTGGGCATACAGAAAGATTAAATTATCTTTGCTTTCTTGCTTCTGCCTGTTCAAATTTGAATTGCTTGGGTGTGGGAAGGGTGCTTGTGCTGCTTCTCCTAATCTTCACAGTAGTCTTTCTTTAGATTTGGACATTTGCAGAAAAGGTGATGTTTCCTTTAGCAGCCGTGGTTTTTCATAGAATCAGCTGGGTTGGAAGGGACCTCCGAGATCATCAAGTCCAACCCTTTTAACACAAATCCAATCTGGTTTCAAGTCTTTAGGTTAGAAAGTAAGTACCAATCAGTGTAACTACACTCCTCAGAAAATGTGAAAACAAGTATTAAAAAATTGTAAACAGTATAAAAATAGGACTAATTTCCAAGATAGATGATTGTTGGACATATTACTTTTTTCTATAAGAGATTATGAGGTACTGTAAATATAAGAGATTAAGAGAATATCCTATGTCTTGACATGAATAAAATTAATGGCATAATGTCACATGATGTTCTTGTCAGTAGGTTAGTGAAACATATTATCATAAGGTGGTGCAAAACTGGATAAGATCCAAGGTAGTTATCAATGGCTTATTACGAGACCAAAGAATATACAGATTTGAGACTTCACAGGTCCGATTTAGCTGCTTCTGAATGATAATGCATTAGACGATACTTTTTAAAAAAATCAGAAGATGATAATGTTTAGAGCCTAATTAGCACTACAAAAGACAAAATATTTCATCAAGGAAAGAGCAAGAAAAGAACAGAGAGAAGATCTTTGAAAGGATCTGCAGCATGGAGTGGAACTCCATTTGTATATTAACAGAAAGTTGAACAAAAGAGTCTCACAGAGAAGAAAGGACAATACAGGTTTACATATCTAACAATAATAATGTTTACATATCTATAGCAGGCAAGAAGAAAAAGAATGAGTTTTAATTACAGCAAGGAAGATCTGGGTTAGATATAATAAGAAAGAATTCAAGCAGGAAGACCAAGGAAACACTGAAATACATTGCCTACAGAGACTGCAAAATTTCCACTACCTGGAGATTAGATTAAGATAGCTGAAACCACTCCCTGGCTTGCCATTTCTTAGTGAGTATGGTGACTTGGGGAAGTATCCTGTAAAACGATGGCATGTATATAGGTCGCACGCAGACTGCAAAATCAGAAACCTTTCTTTTTGTTGTTGATACTTGGAGGAATAATAAAAAAAAAAATTATGTTTGATTTTTGACAGGCTTTGTTTCTCAGTTTTCACTATATAGCTATTGCTGAGGCCCCATGCTCTTCCTGCCAGTTTTGTGGAGTCTGATCTGACAGCTCATCTACAAGAGTTAGGGTTCAGTTCCAACCCCAAGTTAACTTTTTCTGCTTAGTCTCTTTTCTGAGACTGTAAACAAGGGTATCAATGGATACCAAATGTGACTGTGGTTTTGGTAAACTAGATATTGATTGAGACCAGGGCTTCATTTAATGCAGGCTGAGAAACAGCTAGAAGATATTGCCACATTTTAGTCACAGCCACCATAGGCCAGAACCATAACTGGGTATATTCTAAATCTTGTTATAAAATTTACATTTTGTTTTGTTTTGTTTTGTTTTCCCTATTAGCATTACAAAGAATTACTGTTGTGTTATGATATTTTTCATAAGTATTACATTGTTGAAAAATAGAGGAATTCTATCTCAATTTATGAACTAGAGGCTGCACATAAATTGAAGGATATACTTAAGTATAGGTAGTTAAATTTAAAGGAATATGAATATGTGTCATCTCCTTCTTAAAAGCAATATTTGTTGTTTTGTTTTGGCATTTTTGTGGTAATTCTAGATAAAAGCTTTAAAATTGTGTAAAGAAACTGTTAACAAATTCTGTGGCTGGAAGAATGTCAATTCCAAGTTTCTGGTTATAATTTAAAAATTTATATCACAGAAATCAAATATGTTATTCATAGCTGCCAATATTTTTTCTGCCTACAACTTCAGTGACAACCCAGTCACTTGAATGACACAAGAAACTAGTTATTTTATGCTTTAATATATTTTGCAGTAGGAAAACGACCTAATTTTTTATAATATTTCCTTTTCAGTTGACAGTATACATTGGCATGCACATCGTAAGTGAAACAAGGAATTCTAGGAAAAAATATGAAATTAATCCTCTGAGCTTGACCTGTGAGGGCTTACAAATAGTACCATTTGGCAAGCATTCTCCAAAGGGCTTTATTTCTGTCACAATTTATAATTTGTGGAACACAGAGTTTCATGCAGGATTGCAGACTATTCAGAATTACATTATCCCATCCCTGGGAATGATGAAATCAGGTAATCTACCTCCCTTTTTTCTAGAGGCAGAGGTTGATAGATTTCTCATACCTGGTGACATCAGAGGATAAAATACATATGATCATGAAGAATGAGATTTCTAGCAACCAGAAATATAACTTTTTCATCCTTGGAAGCTTGAATGTCACAGATTATCTCTTCCTCCCTCCCCAACCTCCCCAACCACCCTTTTTTTTTTTTTAAATTGATTTGGGTTTTAATTCAATTAAACTGAGAAGAGACAATAGATCTAGAACTTATTTGTGAAAAGCATTCTTATATCTTAATGTACTAATTTTCAAGAATAAATTATTTTAAGAATGTAAGAAAAGCTTCAGTGAGCCAGGTCATATTTTTTATTCTGAGCCATTCTGTATCCAGTGACGTGCCTTAAGGAGACAAAAGATAAAATAACATAACCTTTCCAGTGCATCTTCTCTTCCAGAAATATGCAGGTCAGGAACTTTCTGAGCTGGAGCTTGGAAATGTTCTTGATTGCCCCCAGGGAACCTATACTCAAGGAATTTCGGTAATTAGTTTCTGAAACCTCTTTTGCTTTTGGCTTTTGTATCAATTTGTGGCAATGCATTCCATCAATTAACTGTGTTATCTCAAGTCTCATGCAATGCTGGAGTTATCTACAGGACTTGATCAGCTATAAAGATCACTTTTCCTGGGAACTTTTGGGTTTGGTTTGATTCTTTATGAACACAGCATGGCTCAAAA